>CAVLGL010000090.1:9780000-12180000 GCA_963668995.1 Parnassius mnemosyne
GTACATCTGAGGCCCTTTTACAAACACTACTCGTGTACCTATATGTAGTTATTTGAACATGTATAAATAAAATTGAAATGTCTATCCGTAATATCGAAGTAACTGCGTTCTATTGACCTGAGGGGATTATTAGTATGCCATTACATAAGTTACCAAAGTTTTCTAGTACTTAGTTTAATGATATTATGTATATATTTAATGTTTGTCTGTTTGTTTGTTAATCTATTCGTATGTCCGGGATAATCTTCATAAATGGCAGAACCGATTTTTTTTTATAGGATAAGGGTGTCAATGAGCACAAAGCCCACCTAATGGTAAGTGGTTGCTGTGGCCCATACACATCTACATATATCCTCGATTATGAACCAAAATGAAGATGCGTTGTCACCCGTGAGGACTAAGATGGAATGCCCCGTTTCCAGTAAAATGCGTCTCCGGTTCTCTACACCATACGAAACACAGCAGCGTTGAACTGCCATTTTACGCTGGTATTCTGTGACAGCGTGGTCCTTCCCCGGTCGATCAGACCCATTCGTGCTACAACTATACTACTAATATAGTTGCAGCATGGCTCTACCACGTATTGTCTATCTGTAATATCGAAACAAAAGCGTTCTATTGAGTTAAGGGGGTCATTGGCATGCCATTACATGAGTTATTTTAGTTGTTAGTTTAATGATAATGTTTGTCCGTTTGTTTGTTAGTCTACTCGTCTGTCCGGGATAATCTTCAGAAGTGGCTGAACCGATTGTAATGAAACTTCACGAAGAGATAAGTAATATATAAATGGCAATCCTAGGAGTGATCTAGACTATATTTTATTCGAAAATCTTGTAGATTTCTTAAATCGAAAAACAGATAAATGAAATAAATGATCGTTGATGATTATGTTAAATCTAAATAACGCCACATTAACAGATCTCACCCAGGCCAAGCGGTGGCGAGTCGCTAGTTTACAATAACAAAAAATACATATAATATTTTTAAGTAAATTAAAAATACATTTCTGCTACGCTACCGACTAAAAAGCAATTCTTTATATGTAAACTTATTGAAAATTTAAAATTGATTCTTACGTATAATTGAATATACAAACAAACTTAGTGTCCACCCGGTAGGAAATGGCCACTGCAGCCCATGGAAACTTCGACGAACTTCAAACAAATAAGGCTACGATGCGTTGTCGCCTCAGGGGATCAGCCAAGATGGAATTCCTCACGGTCAGTAAGTTTACTGGCTTTTTAAACCCTCAATCTGGAACACAGGTGTGTAGGCGCTGCTAATTGGCGGCACAAATATGTAAGAGTGTGATACCTATACAGAAAAGGAGTCCTACTACAGCAGATGTCCAAATTTCTTTAAAAATAAAGATTACAAACAAGCACACAATCCACCTGATGGTAAGTGGATGTTGTGGCTCATAGACATCTATATTTATCCTCAATCAAAAAGAATAAAAATGCAGATGCGTTGTCACCCTTGAGGATTAAAATGGAATGCCTCGTTTCCAGTAAAAAGGATCTCCAATTCTCCTTACGCTGGTATTCTGTGAGTGGTCCGTGGTTCTTTCCCAGTCGAGCCGATCCATTAGTGCTGCAACCACAATATAGCTGCAGCATGGCTCTACCTCCTAGTATGTTGTAGGTACGTTTTTAATTATCTCTCTTTATCTCAAAAACTATAGTCAATATGTACTGTATCATTGTCAAAAATATTATGTGACCTTTACTAAAGAAACTACATTAAATCAAAAACAAAATGTGCATGTATATATAGGCCTCCACATCCACTTCTCATCAGCTGGAATATAAACTTGTACATCAGCCTAACTTTTATTAAAATAAAACGTACCTACTTACTAATTTGACACCAATCGCAAAAAAAAATCTGAATCCAATCATGTTTTTTTTATTCGTGTAATAAAGCCCCTGTCACTGTAAGTATTCGGCTTATTTTCTGGCTTGATAAAGTGCTTTTAATTATAATAAAAGCACTTTATCAAGCCAGAATAGCTCAGTAACAATTGTTCTTCGAACACATTAAAATTTATAAATAGATATCAGCATATTGAATAAAACTACTTTTACGGATTTTATCACGTTTAATTATCTTGTTTTCTATTGATATCCGACGTTTCGGGTACTTTACTAGTTGAGTCTTGTGGACACCACTGTTTTTCTTGATATTACTCTTGACGCGAAACTTCAATGGGGCCCCCTTATATCTAAATTAGCACGCAGACTTAGTTCTGCATCATATGCTGTTAGAAGATTACAAGTCTCACAGATGTTGAAACAGCTAGATTAGTGTATTTTTGTGCGGGACAAGAGAAAAACAAATAGTGATACATAAATAAGACAAAAACATTTATATTAATGGAATAAATATTATAGTTAGTTTGTACTTAGATAGGATAAACATTTATATTAATAGAGATTATAGTTTAGATAGGATATAAGCATTTTATGTTAAGAAAATAATAGTGTAGAGCTTATATTTGTGTAATAAAATTAGTTGGTCACTTTGTATAACAGAACTAGCTTAAGGTAAACAATGTAAACAATGACTCAGTAAGATATAGAACTAGCTTAAGACAAACAATGTAACGGGACTCAGCATCGTCACTTGCTCTGTCACGCCTCGCGCTGATTGGTCGACGCCATTTGTACGATGCGTCGGCCGTATCCATTGACCCAGCCCGAGGCGGTATAAAAGAGGGGCGATTTTCGTCGTTCGACACGGATTCCACCTGTGGCTCCGCTCTCGACCGAGTGTACCAGGTAGTCCGCGTGCGCTCCGTTAGCGCCCCCCCAGTTTCGCGCCCCGCGCGCCTCTCAGTGTTGGCGCTATAAGCGCTGAAGTCGGGTGAGTGTCTCATCGCTAACTCTCAGCTCTTACCCCCCCGCCTTCAGGTCGGGGAGGTCTGACTGAACGCTTTTTATATTGTAGTACACTAGTACTGTATATGTTAGTAGTTTATTATAATTATATGTGTAGTATATATAACGTGTATATTGTCATATTGTTTCTTGACTTAGCCCCCGTCCTTTTGAGGACGAGGGAGAGTTTCAGAATAAGAACGTCCCGCACTTTCAGTGCGGTGATCCCCCACGCCCTACTAGTAGTTTTAAATAGTTTATTTTTATTTTTTATTGTTCTTTTCAGAACAGTGTCCCCCTAACTTTTTACATTTTTATTATTTTATATTTACGTAGTCCCCAACACGAAAATGTCCTCGCAGAATTTTAAAGGTTACGTGCGCGATGCATACCATAGGTTCCAAAATGACCCGCAAGCTCTTACAGCAGCCATCTCAGCCCTTCTGGCTCCTCCCGCCGTTCAGGCACCGCCGCCCGTTATTGCGGACTACCTCGCGTCTCGAAACTCTTTCGCGCCGCTAGAAATAGACATGGAGTGCTCTCACTCCGACACCGCGTCGTCAATATCTGCCTCCCGGAAGAGGCCTGCTAAAAAGTCTAGCACCAGGACATCGGAGTCCTCTGACTCCGATGATACCGGTGACTCTAACAACTCTAACACGTCTTACACCACGGTGTCGTCAAAGCGCGCGGCGAAGCGCGCCGCTAAAAACCGTTCGCCAACCGCCGCAGCGGCCCGTGCCGCTCCCGCCTCCCCCGCAGCCTCCGTCGCTGCCTCAGTCCCTGCAGCCCGAGCTGCCGCGTTAGATAGCTCAGCGCCAACAAAACCGGCCACGCGTTGTGCGCCGCAATTAGCTAAGAAACAAGCCCCGCCCCCTGTCTTCTTAAGAGATAAGGCTGAATTTACCCGGCTCAGTAAGATATGTTACGACTCGAAAATTAAGTACGAGGATGCTACCAACTTAGGCGTAGCAATCAAAATATTGCCAACCACGATCGACGATTTCCGCCGTATCACGAAACTTTTTACGTACGAACGCGTATCGTACCACACATACGCTCTCCCGGAAGAGCGTAAAGTTAGGGTCGTCATCCGAGGCGTCCCGTTTGAACTCTCCAACGAGGAGATACTTGCGGACCTTAAGTCACAAGGTTTCCCCGTTGAAGCGGTTCACAAAATGCATAGGACCGGGCTGAGATACCCGGTAATATTAGTAATCTTAAGTAACGTCCCGGAGGCTAAAACCATCTTCCGGCAAGTACGCACTGTGTGCGGCTTGTCTGGAGTCAAGGTTGAGTCACCGCGTAGGCGCGGTTTCCCGGCGCAGTGCCACCGCTGCCAATTGTATGGTCACGCGGCGGCCAATTGCTCCGCCCCACCCAGGTGCGTTAAGTGCCTAGATCCGCACATCACCAAAGAGTGTCCCAAAGATGCCGTATCCCCGCCCGCGTGCGTCCTGTGTCAACAGACAGGCCACCCGGCGAGCTACAGAGGATGGCCGTGCGCTCCTCGTCCGCGCATAGCAAGACAAGCACCACCGCCGGTAAATGACCGTTCATTCCCGGCCTTATATGTTAGGAAGCCCCGTCAGGGCGTATCTCAGCCGTCTCAGGGCTTTGCACGACCCCCTCAGGGTCCCCCGAGACCACCGCAGACACCGCTTAGGCCACCGCAGGCACCGCTTAGGCCACCACCGGGCTTCTCAAAGCCTATGCAGGCTCCAGTTTTTGCCTGGGGCCCCAAAAAGGTAGATCCACCGCCACAGGTATTTTCTGCTCCGCAGCAGAAACAGTCGACAATTGGCGATGACTTTAACACGGTTTACGCCGCGATAAGGAACATCGACATTAACGAAATCTCGGTTTTAGCGAGTAAACTGCGCGCCGCCCGGTCCCCTCAGGACCGGCATTTGGCTCTCGCAGAACACAGTAATTTATTGCGTTCGTTGTAAGCTAAGTTAACTTAATTAACTTAGCTTATAATGACAGAGCCTTCTGCTCTGCCTAGAAGTCACGGTCGTATCAAGCCCAAAGGGCTATCGCTTATTTCATTTAATATTCGCGGATTGCGTAATAATCTCCCAGAGCTTAAGCTCTTCCTTAAAGATCGCGAAGCTGATTTTCTCCTCTTACAGGAAACCAATCTTAAACACACAGACAATAAAGGCTTATCCATTAAAAATTATTCTCTTCTTCGTAATGATAGGCACGACCGCCGAGGCGGCGGCACGGCCATTTATTACAAGAAGACACTACATTGCTCTCTTATTGATACTCCACAGCTTACCAATATGGAAGCTACGTTATGCAGGATATCTATGACGGGACATCAGTCTTTAGTCATAGCCTCCTGTTACATTCCCCCTAAAAACCTCCCCCTCAAAGATGATTTTGAGGCAATCTTATCTCAAAGTAATTCAGTCATTATGTTTGGAGATTTTAACTCTAAACATACTGAATGGACATGCCGTACGATTAATACTAATGGTAGGATACTGCGTGATATAACGCAGTCTCTTGACTTAACCGTTTTCAGCCCGCTCGGTGCAACGCACTATCCCGATAATACCGATTATAACCCAGATGTACTAGATTTTGCGTTACTCAAAGGAGTTTCACTCAACCTCAGGTCTATTGAGACACTAGACGATATAGGATCCGATCACCGACCGGTCTCTCTTATTCTTGGCCATCAGCCACCCCCTATTATAACTACGAAAACCTTCACTAACTGGAAGGGTTTCAAGGACTCACTAGCAAAAGCTATGGACTCGCAGGACTCCCCTAATTACCTATCGTCGGACTTAGACTTAGACAGTCCTGTAAAAATCGACACCGCGGTCGAATCACTTTCAACCCTAATTAAATCCTCCCTTAAGGAGAATGAAAGGGTCGTTCCGGTTGCTAATACTAATGGGCTTCCCCTATATATTAGCAACATATTAAAAGCTAAAAAAGCTGCTTTCCGGAGAGCAGCTAAATATCCCACCCCCGAATATAGGCATACGGCTAATCGTCTTCAACGAAAACTCCGTTCGCACCTTTATGAATTTCGAGAGCTCCAAAGGAGTGAACTCATGGAGAATATATCTCCCTCACATACAGCGTACTATCAGATGGCTAGAGCCCTCCGTATAGACGCTACAACTCACACTCCCCCTCTCTCCCGCCCCGACGGTACGGTTGCCTTCGAGGACGACGAGAAGGCTGAGTGCTTTGCAGACAGCATTGCCGCACAATGCTCTCCTAGCTCTCAACCTGTCGACCCCTCACATATTCAGGAAGTGGAGGATGAGGTCCGCCGCCGGAACTCACCCCCCACAACCTCTGACCCTATCACTGTGTCCAATGATGAGATCTCGTCCCTCATCAAAGGACTTAAGCCCAAAAAATCTCCGGGCGCGGATGGCATATCCAACCAAGCCCTTAAATACTTTCCAGAGCAGGTGTTAACCCTCTTAGCTATTATCTTTAACGCCTGTTTTAATCTTAGTTACTTTCCCACTTCTTGGAAAGAGGCAATTGTCATTGGTATTCCCAAGCCAGGCAAGCCTCTTAACCTCCCCTCCAGTCATCGTCCCATTAGCCTCCTAAAGGCCATGGGCAAACTCTTTGAAAGAGTCATTCAAAATCGAATGAGGCGCCATCTGTTTCCCACAGACGGTGACCCCATTGTCATCCCACACCAATTTGGTTTCCGCGCAAAACACTCGTGTCCACAACAGGTACACCGCATTGTGGAATATATCCTCAGCGGTTTTTATCCACGTCGACTAAAGACAATCGCGGTCTTTTTCGACATTGCCAAAGCCTTCGACCGAGTCTGGCATGAAGGCCTTATTTTCAAATTATATAGGATAGGACTCTCCGATCGTCTAGTACGTCTCGTAGCCTCTTATTTACAACATCGTACCTTTCGTTTTAGACACGAAGGCACGTTATCCTCTCAGCGCCCCATTAAAGCTGGTGTTCCTCAAGGATCAGTACTAGCTCCCCTCCTGTACATCTTGTACACCAACGACATTCCTATCCCGTCGAATGGTGTACAGCTCTCACTCTTCGCAGATGACACTGCACTATACTTCAAAAGTCCTAGAATATCTTCAGCAAGGAACAAGATCCAAAAGTCAGTCGATGACCTAGGAGATTGGTTCCAAAAATGGCGTATCGATGTGAACCCGGAGAAGAGCTCCGCAGTTCAATTCGATATTAAAAGACGCCGTAATAAAAACAAGAAAAATACTCCACCTATACGAATGCTAGGGACCCCTGTCCCATGGCACATGTCAGCAAAATATTTAGGCGTCACCCTTGACTATAGGCTTACTTTTGAGTCTCATGTCAAAAGAGTAACGCGTCTAGCACGTTTCTATTTAGGTCGGCTTAACAGTATGTTAGGCAGACATAGCAAAATGTCATTACGAAATAAGCGAACCCTCTATAAGGTTTGTATACGACCGGTTATGACTTACTCGGCTCCTATTTTTGCACACGCTAACGATAAAATTATTAACGAACTCCAAGTAGTTCAAAACCTCTTCTGTCGTCGAGCTACGAACGCACCTTGGTACGTCCGTAATGCCGACCTTCACCGGGATTTAGAAATCCCAACAATCCAGCAATGTCTTAAAAAATTCTCTGAAAACTTCTTTAAAGTATCAGAGTCGCACACTAACACACTTATTCGTGAGGCAGTTACTTATACCGCCCCACTCCCTTCTCGCTATAGCGTCCGCAGGCCGAGAAACACTCTCTTGGACCCGCCAAATAAGTTGTCAAACGACCTGAACTGCCTCCTGGCGGCTCAGGCCAATCCTAATTAAATTAAAAATTAGTTAAAATTAATAATATGCCTTCGTAGGCAGTCCCTAAACGGCACTTAGCCGTCTGCGCCCTCTTTTCCCAAAAGAGGGTCGCTTTAGATACGGCATATGCAGCTTTAATAGAGCTAGTTGCCAGTCCCCAAAGGCGGTTTTTAGTGGGTATCACTTAGGTCCCCCGGTAGGCAGTGAGTCCCACATAACCAGGACAGACCGGCTGTCGTGGTATGCATAATGCATTTTCCGCCTCCCTCAGTGGTAGCCCTTTTCCAATTGCTTCGGGCGCAAAAAAAAAAAAAAAGTCGTTCGACACAGTCGGCGGCCAGCTACCTCAAGGAAAACACCAAATATAGAAGAAAGAAAAATATCGCAGCGGTTTTATTCTCCACCAATCCAGCACACAAATGTGCCTGTAGGGCACAATTTTAGTTAATTTTATAGCGTAATGTCTTATGGAAGTTTGCTTTGGGGTAATGCGACTGATATTGAACCTATATTTGTTTTGCAAAAGAGAACCGTACGGGCGATTTATAATCTAAATTGTAAAGATTTCCTCATAGAAAAATTTAAAGAAATAGTGTAAATAAAAACATAAATAGCTTTAATGAGAATAAGGATGTTCATACTTTAAACACTAGGAACAAACATAAGCTTGTAATGCCAGTTACTAGACTCCACAGAATCAGTAATTCATTCATGGGGCAATGTTACGCTTTTACAACAAAATCCCATAACATGTTCAAAGTTTGTCAATAAACAAGTTTAAAAGTTTTATTAAAGAAAAACTGTACAAAGACGGTTATTATAATATATATGAATGAAAATAACCCCTGGGAATAAGGTGATCGCCACCATGCTGGTTCTATGAAATTTCATTTAAAAATTGTATAAACAAAATTATTGTTAATTAAAATAAGTTTGAAAAAAAAATCCCGCTGGGTCTCTTGCTGGTTCTTCCCAGGACAGAGGTACTTTCCGAACCAGTGGTAAAAAAAATTGCTTTCAATAAGTATTATGTAATAATCAATATTGATTAAAAAAATTATTCTATTCTATTATATTCTTTACAGCACCCATGAGCACGGTGCTTGTTACAGAAAACACGAGGAATCTGTGCCAGCAACTGTGACAGCAAACACCTGGCTGCCGAGCTCAAGGTTCTGCACGACAACAAGCTTCGTGTCCTGCGCCTACGACACCGTGACCGAGTGAAGCCGGCCACAGTCGAGTGAGTGCCTGCTGTACTACGTACGTATATGTCAGAGGTGTCACAGACAAGATTGACCACATCTTGAAGCGAGCTTCTATTAGAACATTCTTCAAGCCGCTGAAGAAGATTAGTTAGTTCTAACCATCCGTCAAGTGCAACATTCCTCTACAGGATGCGGGAGTATACAAGCTTGATTGTGAATGTGGTCTTTCATATTTAGGACAAACAAAGCGATCTATAAAAACCCGCGTACAAGAACACATAGCTGACGTGAAACATCAATGTTCAGGGAAGTCTGCAGTTTGTGATCATATCCTAGACGGCCCCCGCCATTACATTAGATTTGATAAACCACAAATGCTCGCGAAAGAACATCGATTCCTGCCAAGAAAGATACATGAGGAAATTGAAATTAAAAAACATCCTAATTTCAATAGAGAGGGCGGCTGGGTACTACCACCTGCTTGGGATCCTAATTAATAGAATTAAAACTATACCCATGCATACCACTGCAAGACTTCAAGACACAGTAAGTTCATTCTGCGTATATCGAACCAAAATTAATAAAAAAAAAGCTGAAGGACGGAGGACGGACGCGGAGGGACTGAGGGGGACGTCAATCACCTCAGTCCCCCGTGACCATGGGTGCTGTAGAGTACCCGAAATCAATAAGATACAAGATAATTAAAAGCGATAAAATGCGTAAAAGTAATTTTATTCAATGTGTAGAGTTCGCATTAATATAAGAAATCATTAAATATCAGCATATACATTTAATAATTGTAAAATTCATAGGCTAATATTTTTTTTTCTATTCATAGCAATACTTATATTCCTTTTTAGACTGTATAATTTTACCAAGAATTTTATTTAAAACTGTAATGAGTGGTTTGAAAAATAAAGGTCACTTTGTTTTTATACAATTTATCTAAATTAAACCTTCTTACGACATCCATGGGAATTAAATCCCTTTGCACTACCTTTACAAGTAAAACACAGCCTTTAAATCGCACTGGTGAGAGAGATGGTGTTGATGGACTTCGCACGTAGCAAAGTCCCACAGAGAGGATGCAAAGAAATTCCCAGAGAACGAAATTATGGGCAAAAGGATGTCTAATATCTGTTAAAACGAAACTTTGCTTGCAATCGTCAAGAACTTTGTTAAACTAAGTTCTGAATTTTCAAACAAATAAAGCACAGGCAGGAACTTGTAACGATATTACTTTTGCTGAAGCTAAATTTGCTCAACAGATAAGTTTTACATAAATTACAGAGTTCTACAGGTGTTCTAGTAAAATTACTTCTTAGGTATTAGGTTAAAAAGTGTTTTTCATGTTCAAATAATGAACCATGTACTTGGGCGTTCTTAGCACCTGCTTCTGAGAAAAGAACAAAATTTATATATTTTCAACTGCAAAAGGGCGCACTCATATTTACGCCATTTGCTGTAAGGACGGTTCCCCAGTCTGAGAGGTTACATGTGCGGTGAGGATTCTTACAAGAGGACTATTTAGCAAGGAAAAGCAGATGTATGGTAAATATTATATTTATTATGTCAATCCCCGCCGGCAGTAATGAAATTGTTAATTGCTGATATATCATGTGCTCGGCGAAGAAGGAGAACATCGTGATGGAACTTGCGCGACTGAGGAATAAAATGTTTTGTGGTTATGTGAAGTTCACCAACACTTCCTGGAGCAGAGGGGCGTACTAATTGCTCCATAACTCTCTCAGAAATTATGCAAGTCCCGTGCTCAACAGTGGGAGAGAGGCTATAAATTTAATAAAGTATAATAAATATTATTATTAACCTAATTGAACTTTGTATATATATAGTAGCGGTGTAAGAATATCCACTAGACCATGTCAGCTCATGGGTGTCGTAAGAAGCGACAGAGGGTAATTGAAACATGTGATGGGGAGCAGCATCTTTCTGATAACATCTCAAGATCCCGCTCGCGCTGCGCAGAAGACAAAGACATGCCATAGATATTCCTTTTTGCTAAAACTGACAAAATACTAAAAAAAACCTAATAACGTTGTATAGCCACGCTTCAGATATATATGACCGCGGCAAGAATGGATCTTCTCCAACCGGGGAAGGATCACGATCTCACAGGATACCAGCATGGAACAGCATAAACATGCTGCTGTATTTTGCATGGTGAGTGTAGAGAACCTGAGACCCTTTTTAGGGTTCCGTACCTGAAGGGTAACCAACAGGACCCTATTACTAATATTCCGTGTTTGTCCGTCCGTCTGTCTGTCAGCGGGCTGTAGCTCATGATCTGTAACAGAAATACAGTTGAAATTTTCACAGAATGTGTATTTCCGTTGCCACTATAACAAATATATAATATATATACATAATAATAAAAATAAAAATTAAAGGAGGCTCCTCTACTAGAAACGTGTATTACGATAGTACGGAACCCTTCATGCGTGAGTCCGACTTGCACTTTGCCGTTTATACTTTATACGTTTATTCTAGTAATGAGGCATTCCATCTTAGTCCTGTGGAGTGACAAAGCGTCTGCATTTTAATTACGAATCTAGGATACAAGTATATGTTTAAGAACAACATCATAACTTAAGAACAAATAAACTGCTCGAAACTCACCCTTATTCTAAAAAAAAATTATTTATGAGATACAGTTTCCCGCTAAAATAAATAAGTAATATTTGCCGATAGGCTGCATCTACCAATGATCTCATACTTTTCTAAAAGCGTTGTAAAAATAACTGTAATGGACTCTATAAACTTTATCGTTCCATAATCGAGTTCCAAGGGAATTTATAGGGATCCATAAAAGGTTATTACAAAGTTCGGTTGAAAGAATGGAAATCAAACCAAAACTTTTCAGGTAGTAACTACGTGATTAGATTGTTTTGTTCGTATTTTGCTGACGTTTTTATTATGAAAATTGAGGTTTAAACAATTATTCTTCAAATTAAAGTTGGCAAAAAATTACTTCGCGTAAATCCGCTCCATAAAATAAAATAATGTGTCTTACCTAGTATGAAGAGCACCTCCCGCCCTCCCTCAATTGCGTGCACTATCACCGTCACCACTAATCCCAGCACCACTACTCCCAACACCACTACACTAGGAAAGACACACCACTGACGACAATACGACACGTGTTTCGCCTCTACACGAGGCATCTTCAAACTAGGTAAGACACATCATATTATTTTATCGAGCGGATGTACGCGAAGTAATTTTTTGCCAACTTTAATATAATGGACTTCCACAAAGTAACACCTGATTCTATTAATTAATTGTTCTTCAAATAACCTAATTAATGAATTTGGCCGTGAACACACAAAAAAAATGGCAGAATAACTTTCGTAAATCTTTTTTTACTGGCCTGCTACCTTAGTCCTCAGGGGTGACAAATCTGCATTATGATTCTTAATCGAGGATGGATGTAGATGTAGAATGTAAATGGATGATCCACTTACCATCAAGTGGACAGTATGCTTTTGTCATCCTTATTCTACAAAAACATAAAAAAAAACTAAAAGGATCTATTTTAGACTCGTATGCTTTTTATAAGTAGATGCTACTGTCAATCTGCATTTCAGTTTTTTTATCTGTTGACTCTTACAACACCCATAGTATGATATGAGATAGTGTATTATTTTATGCCGCCACTGCAAGTCACATATGATACTCGGTAATCAATTTTGGTTTGAGCAGTTATGGCTAACATTCAAAACACAGTTAGATTGTATAAAACATTCACAGATTAGACTACTTAAGTATTTAGTATGTAAAAAAGTAAACTAAAAGGTACGTCAAAAACTACAGTGTAAACCAAATTATGATGAATTATTTCATATATGTAAAATACTACCAGTGCATGAAAAAGTAGAATACCTCATTGCTTTAAAACAATATTAAATAAATAAATTTAAACAACCTATAAATATAAATATCGTACCAGGCAAGGCGAATATAAATATCGTACCTGGTAAGTCGAGAAGGGTAAATATGTGAACCACACATATGAAACTATTATGGTAAGAGAAATTGGCAATATTTAACTTCGCTAATATTTAATAGAAAAATACATAGCACTGTTACATTAAAGAAAAGACTGAATGATACATTCTTATGCAAAGTGTAATGTTACTACCTGTAATAAGTATTAATTAAAAATAGAGACATCTATTCTTTTCTTTCTTTCTTTCTTTTTTTTTTTGTTCTAGAAACTTTACCTCCACAATAGGATTTTCTCCTGTATCGTGGAGGCGGTTTACATACATAAATTTCACAAGGACAATTGTAATAAATATACCTAAGATAAGTATATATGTAACATAAAATACACATTAAAGTACAAGAAAAGAGCGCCGTTATCACCAACAATCTGTTGGACAGTTTGGTGATGTTTATCATGACTGTAAATGCGTGTATTTTATATGAATAAAGGAATATAAAAATATATTATTGATATATTTAATATATTAGTAATATTTTTTATTATAAAATTAAACTAGTTATTCTCCTTTTAAATATTTTATCATGCTTCCCAATTAATTAGTCCGTAGTACCAAAGAGACAAAAGCCAAGTCTTCGAGAAAGACATCAAGCTCTTGTACTTCTTAAAGCCGAAAGGAAAAATAAAATAAAAAAATGCGTGAGTATCGTGGAACACTCGGTTGGAACGAAGTTCCTTGCGTAGTTTATTATTATTGATAATTTATCAATGATAAACGTAGGTATTACATTATTGATTTATAAATACAAATAAATGGATTACTAGCGTCTGTTAAAATAAAGCGTTCTTTGAAATAAAATAATATTTATTTCATGGCAAGATAAGAAAAAGTTTTTTTTTATAGGATATGGATGACAAACGAGCATACAGTCCACCTGATGGTAAGTGGTTGCTGTGGCCCATACACATATAAATTTATCCTCGATTACGAATTAAAATGCAAATGCGTTGTCACCCGTGAGGACTAAGATGGAATGCCTCGTTTCCAGTAAAAAGGGTCTCCGGTTCTCTACACTCACCATACGAAACACAGCAGCATTAAGCTGCTATTTTACGCTGGTATGCTGTGATAGCGTAGTCCTTCCCCGGTAGAGCCGACCCATTCGCGCTACAACTATACTACTAATATAGCTTCAACATGGTTCTACCACGTGTAAAAAAGTGCGAGGGAGATGGATATTATTCCATCTGACTTCCTTATTTCGCCGCCAAGATCGTCTACGCAGGGGGTAGTGACGAAAAAATCTTACACTTTTTGTCGCCTAGCTCCAATCAGCCAAACCCGTACCGTCCGATAAGGAACTTCGCTCCAAAAATCATATTTACATCAATTATTAACTTAACAATTTTAATATCATAATAATGAAGCTCGCATCGGTTATTTAGATTTAATGGTACATATGTGCTCGTTGTGCATATACAATTCGGCGATAGTAATTATTACGTAGTTTTTTACCTGAGTCAAGAGATTTCCCTAGACTTAGACTAGAGCGTACCCCATTAGGCAACCTCTTTTCAACCTCAATTAGGAAATACTGGTCTCGAAGGCATGATAAATTGACGCATTAAGATAGAAGAAGAAGTATTTAGGATGCGTTATTTTTTTGAACATTTGTGCGCAACGGTGATGAGCTCCCGATTTCTCGTCACCTTTCACAGTATGCATTGCTTTTTTTTGCATCCCACACGTATGTAAATTAAATGGTGTAACAGTGAACCTATAGAACTGCTAGACTGTATGCGTAATAAGCACGTGCATGAATTATCCGCAGTATCCTGTTGATTGTGATTGGTGGCCACAGACGACCGCATGACAGCTGTTGTAGTGAGGATCGCTTTACGTTCGATGATTCGCAGGTGATACAGGTATGGTCTGTGAACACGCAATTAACCGCTGAAACTATTATACTGAATCACCCTCTACCGGAGCCTGAATTATCGTAAGAGTATACAAAATATGTTCTGCCTATACCACCTGGAATTCCGTAATATGAAATAGCCCCAACCGCGTATGGAACTCATGGACTACACCACTAAGTCTACTACTAAACAAACTAAACTACTATATCAATCTGATCAATATAAGCTTGGCAAGCGGGTTGCTACTAGATTTTTGCTACTGATTTGTTTCTCTCTGTTGCCTTTTACAAAACCCATTGGACGATATAGGGTAGTGGATAATTTTACACCGCCATTACATAACCATCTTAAATATTTCAAATTTTACAAAGAATCTCATTTATTTATAAGGAACTTCAAGCAAGGAATTAAATTATTTCTCGTACGTCGCTGCGCCTAATTAGTACGTTAACAAACTTAGTCGGAATTTCTAGGAAGTAATAATATTGACTCTGTTAACATAATTGATTAAGTTTCGTTGAATAACTCCGCTTCTCGCAATGAAAATACCTAGGTTGAAAGGTTTTAATTACCATTCAGTGAATTAGCTACGATTTAAATTAATAATGTACTTAATTAAAATATTACTACTTAATAAAATGACCTTCCATGGCAGCTGACAGCAACTGGATTCGTAAAGCCAAGATCGACCTAAATGGTGCGGTAGTGGTGGGGCCGCGGGCGGAGAGGTATCGGTATTGCGGGACGCTGATTTCCTTATCCTTAGCAACCATAGACAAGATCCGCCGCTAGGGTCAGAAAGGCTGGTGCCTCCGAGTGCTCGTTTTCCATGGACCGTGTCAGACCCAGGATGGGGGGGGGGGGGTGTTGAGCAGGCAAAGTTAAAGGCCGCGAAGGAAGGTGCACCTTGTGTTCTGATGCAGCTTACTTGAGAAGGAAAAGGTAGGATAGGAGTTGTCCTCTCCCGAGGAGGGGCTGACATAACCAGTCCTTGCCTGGGTATGCGTAGGCATTTCCTATGTAAAGGAAGTGTCAGTTCGCTCACAACTGCACTTGTCAATACGAAATATTTGCTAATAAATAACAGAAATTAAGTTAAATGAACAACACATTCGGCAATTAAGATATTAGCGACGATTCGGTGTACTTTTTAATGAGCAGCTAAGTTTTAGTAGTCTCGAAGAACCTCATTTACAATTCATATCTGTATATATAATCTTATGAGATTAATGGAGCGATCACTAGACACTTTGCAAAGTTAGCGTTTGGAATATCCGCTGATATTTATCATGATTCTAATTAAGATTAATATTAATTCTACTGACATGTTACAAACTGGAGAATTGAAATGGCGTTAAAGATATTTCACGCATATGATATAATTAATAACGGAATATGATTTCACGTATACGTATAATATATTCATATATATGTATGTTATCTAGATATTTTTACTATATTAAAGATTTATACGCGGTAGAGCCATCAGCTATATTATAGTTTGTAACAAAAACAGGTCATCTCGAACGGGCAAGAACTACGCTCTCACAAAATACCAGCGTATAATAGTAGTTTAATGCTGCTGTGTTTCATATGGTAAGCGTAGAGAACCGGAGATCATTTTGGATTTTGATCCCTATCTAAGATAGATGTAGATGTCTATGAGCCACAGCATCTACTTATCATCAGGTAGACTGTGTGCTCGTTTGTCACCCATATTACATTAATAAATTAGCCTATAATAAATACGAAAAATATTATGAATTTCAGCACTACTATTCCGGCGCCTACGTCTCAGTGATAGACTGAAACTGGCCATGGTCGACCTCGTGCTTTTAGTACTACCACATATAACAGTTTCAACGTGAGAGCGTAGACCCTCGCTGTAGGAGCAGATAAGGGTATTCTCGACCAGGAAAGGACCACGCTCTCACAGAATACCAACGCAAAATAGCAGCAATAATGCTGCTGTGTTTCGTATGGTGAGTGTAGAGAACCGAAGAGCCTTTTACTGGTATCGTAGAATGTCTAGATGCTCTCAGTTTAATCTGTGAGAACGCATCTACATTTTTATTTGTAATCGAGGATAGAAGTAGTTATCTATGGCATTCACTTACCATCATGTTTACGCCCATTTGTCCCCTTATTCTATGAAAATAATATCAGAGGTGTCTTAGACGCTATTGAGTTTGTCTTAAAATGGTATCCAGATAAATAAAGTTGCGTCTAGTCGCAGGCTCGCGGTGCACTTGTGATTCTGTTTTGCTGCGTACGTAACTGTGTCAAAGTTACCATTGAAAGTAAAAAAGTTGAAAGTGACCGCATTGCCAGTGAAAAATTGTGATTGACCTCTTCTGTGTTTCCCTGAGGAAAACATAGAAGAGGTAGTTAACTAGAGACTAGAGAGAGTAACTAGAGACTCTTACCGCTGCAGATAGTTAAAAAATTATTAAATTAATACTAAGCTCAACCAGCTGAATAAAGTCTTTAACTAAGAGTCTACAGTCTGTAAAAAAATACGTCTATACAGACTGTCCCAGAAATCGACGTCAAGCCGGAATAGAGTGATAGGTCAAGTCATAATAGTTAACAGAAAAATGTATAAAAAAGTCTTTACTATGTTTTTTAATAAGTATAAAATTGCCTGTGATGCTCTTTTAACTCCTGTTGCTACAAATTATATCCTTATTTTAATTTTTATTTTATTATGTAATCCCGCGTAACGCTTCTGAACACTATTGCTTAAAATTTATAGCCAACTGCTCCAGTCCAGAAGGAAATGTCATTTTTTCACCAAACAAGTATTCAAAATAATACTTTGCCCAGATTTAAATGGCTGTACTTGAAAAAATTACAAAGAAGATTACCCACAAAAAATTTTAGAGAAAAGGAAACAACTACAAACGGAATTAATAAAATGCAAAGCAGAAGGATTAAAAGCAATAATTAAATACGATAAATTAATAATTTTGACCGCAAATAAATCCGGTAAAAACCAGAACTCTCAGCAACAAGCAAAGAAAAGAATTTTGCATACTTCTCCAAACCAAAATGGAACAAGCCATGAAAGCCAAGCTTTGAAGAAAAATAAAATTACTGCTTTTATGAGACAAAGAGAAGACTCCAAGAAATCCACAAAAAATGAAGCTCCTACATCTAGTTTCTAACAGTTTAGTGAGGCCCCTCTACCATCTCAAAACCCAATACGGTTAGTCACCGCGGGGGAGAAAAATGGAAGAGATTTTTCTCTTGACTACAACCCTCCAAAAATACAAAACAGCACTGTAAACACTACGAAAAATAAACACAACCTCTACATTGGCACATACAATGTAAGAACGCTGGCAAGCCCGGACAAGATCATCGAACTCACGAACGCGCTTCAGAATATTAAATATGATATCATTGGACTGTCAGAAATGAGAAGATTGGGCTATGGAGTGGACGAATACGACGATTTCATATTATGCAACAATGGACAGATAAAGGGAAGATATGGAGTCGGATTTATTATAAAAAAACACCTAAAAACCTGCATTAAAAGCTTTAGGGGTTTTTCTGATCGAGTGGTACTTCTGGATGTCGATTTAAATGACCTACAAATCACTATTATCCAAGTTTATGCACCTACTGAGGAGTCTGAAGAGTCAGAAATCGAAACCTTCTATAACACTCTACATAGAGCCCATGAAGCATCAAGAAAGTATATTATAGTTATGGGCGACTTTAACGCGAAAGTGGGGAAGAGGAACTCTGAAAAAAGCAAACATCTTGGAAAGTATGGATTTGGAAACAGAAGCCCTAGAGGTCAACAGTTAATACATTACGCACAAGAATATAACCTATCCATTATGAACACTTTTTTCAGGAAAAAGAGCAGTCAAAAGTGGACGTGGAAGTCTCCTGACCAAACAACTATGAATGAAATAGATTATATACTCACAAATTTTCCCAACCGATTCCAGGATGTGCATGTTTTAAATAATATTATGTTCCCATCAGACCACAGAATGGTTAGATCAAAAATATCTGTCAAATCAATGAAAAAGAGCCGTTTAAAATTCAAAACTCCTATTTGCACACTGAAAAACCAAAGTGTAACAAATGATTACCTAGAGAAACTAGACAAACACTTGAAATCCATACAACTGGAAGAAACATACACGGTTCAAACCTTATACAATAATCTAGAAAACTGTCTATTAGAAAGCATGAAAACTGACAAACAAGTAGAGAAACGGAAACTATACAATATTCTTACCGAGGAGACATTAAGTCTTATTAAACAACGCCACAAACTACAAAATCTCAAACATAAAAGCCGCGAAGACAAAATAAAACTCAGCTATATCTATAAAATAACAAACAAAAATATCAGGAAAGACTACAAGAGACATAGATTAAAGACAATAGAAGAGTATGTAATGACTAGTGGAAGTTGCAAACGTGCGTACAAAGAACTTCGCTCACACAAAACTTGGATACCCAGCCTATTAGAAAACTCTAGCCCATCAAATAATAGAGAAAACATTCTCAAAATAGCAACAAAGTTCTATCAAAACCTCTACGACCAAAAAGACCTTGGGAATTTTGAAACTATAAATTTCTACTCTCAAAATCAAACGAATATTGATTGGAATGATACCGAAATAGATAAAGAAATAAAGAGGCTAAAATCAGACAAGAGCCCAGGACCAGACGGTATCCCCAACGAGGCACTAAAGCTGGCAAGGACACTACTAACACCTGTGATAACCTATTTATTCAATATTATAAATAAAGAGGAGAGAGTTCCCGAGCAGTGGACCAAATCAAATATTGTATTACTCTATAAGAAAGGCGATCCAAAGGATATTGGAAATTATCGACCCATCAGCTTACTACCTAGTCTTTACAAACTTTTCTCACAGTGTATTTTAAGTCGAATATCTGCAAAAATTGACAGAAACCAACCGATAGAGCAAGCGGGTTTTCGAAGAGGATATTCAACTGTAGATCATATTCAAGCTCTGGAGAACATAATTGAGAAATATAAGGAATTTCAAAAGCCTATCTATTTAGCATTTATAGATTACCAAAAAGCATTTGACTCTATCTCACACATTTCAATATGGGAGGCGCTGAAGGCGAACAACATAGAAGACACCTATTGTAATATAATAAAAAACATCTATGAAAGAAGCACAAGTAGAATTACCCTGGAAACAAGCGGCCCAGATATAAAATTAAAAAGAGGCGTAAAACAAGGCGACCCTTTATCCCCTAAGCTCTTCATCGCCGTACTAGAGATGATATTTAAAAAACTTCCCTGGAAAAATGTTGGTATTACGATAAATAAGAATTATCTCAGTCATTTACGTTTCGCTGACGACATAGTATTATTCTCAGAATCGAGTTCGCAATTAGAGCAAATGATACAAAATTTACAGACAGAAAGCGCTCGCGTAGGCCTACAAATGAACCTGCAGAAAACTAAACTGATGACCAATTCTACAAAACCAACAATAAAGATAGGAAACGAAAAGCTTGAATATGTAGACACCTATATCTACCTTGGAAAACAAGTATCATTCCACCAGAATAATAACATAAAAGAAATAATTAGAAGAATAAATATTTCATGGAAAAAGTACTGGGCTTACAAGGAAATAATGAAAGGAGACCTGCCGCTTTCTACGAAAAAGAAAATAATGAATAGTTGCATCCTTCCCTGCCTAACGTATGGTTCGCAAACATGGACATATACAAAACAGGCGAAAGAAAAAATCAGAAAATGTCAAGCAGCTATGGAACGATCCATCCTGGGACTCCGAAGGAGAGATAAAGTACGCCACACCAAGATAAGAGAGAGAACAAAACAAATTGATTTCTTAAGCCAATCGATGAAATTGAAATGGAAATGGGCAGGACATCTAGCTAGAGTAGAGGACGCTCGGTGGACGTGTCGTGTCCTTGTATGGAAAGGGCCGAAGGGTAAAAGAAAACGAGGGAGGCCATGTAGAAGATGGATTGACGATATCAAAGATATAGCAGGAGATGATTGGCAAACAAAGGCGAAAGATAGAAAACAATGGTCAAAAATGGAGGAGGCCTTTACCCTGCAAAAGAGGGGTTCTCATTAAATAACTGAAACTATTATATATTTTTAAAGTTGAAATTTTTATGTTTACTTATTAAATTATAGATTGAAAAATAAATTTAAGCATATTAAACATTATAAATTACAAATTTAAATTAATTATGAAGCTAATAATAATTGATTTGTTATGACTTATTTATTATTGTTGCATGTAAACGTAAAATATCAATTGTAAAACTGCATGAAGAATGAGAAATAATAAAAGGCTTATTTATTTATTTATTTATTTACTTGAAAAAATATACTTCACTAGTTTGGCAAGTAACTTTAAAAGTTGGCGCATTTAATAAGGAAAACAAAAAAGAAAAAACACTGAGTCAGAATTATGATGGCTCGTGGTGATTTTGATCTAACTGAAAAGAGGATTTTTGTCTCGTTCACACTTCGTCCACTGGTTCCCTCGGTTTCGCTCAAACTAGAATCTTAAGTAACAGGCTTGAGGAAAGCCTAATTTACTACAGGGTTTCTTTAAAAAAAAAACATAATTTAACAAATAATCTTGCAAGTGGTAAATCATTTTGGAATCCATATTTAATGCGCTAACATTTAATGTTACTTGCCAAACTAGTGTAGTTAATTTGTTTTCAGTACAGTCATTTAAAACAGGACAAAGTATTAATTTTGAGTACTTGGTCGGAGAGCCAGATGGTTAGCGCTCGCTGTTAATTTCACAATACGCGAAAAACCCTGGTTATATCCCAGCGGGCACCAGTGAAATTGTGAATGGCAATTTTAAGCGCTGATTTACCACGTGATCGGCGATGATGCAAAGCATCGTGAGAAAACCTGCATATCTGAGAAATAAGAAAAAGAATATTTTGAAGACATGTGAAGTTCGCCAATATACTCTGGGGCAACGCTGTGGACACTTCCTTGCCCTACAGCCCTTTCCGTAATAACAGGAGGTCTGTGCCGAGCAGTGAGAACTTTAACTTGGTTGGGAAAAAATTTACATTTCCTTCTGAACTGAAGTAGTTAGTTCTAAATTTTAAGCAACAGTTTTCAGGAGCACTAATTCAGGATTACATAATATAAATAAAATTCAATAAAAGTTAAAATTTGTTGCAACGGGAGTAAAAAAACAGTCATACGATGTAGATTTTTTCGATTTTTTTAAATAAATGCATGTTATTTTTATACTTATTAAAATACATAGCAAAGATTTTTTATATTTTTCTGTTAACTATTATGACTTAACCTATCACCCGATTCCGGCTTGATGTCGACTTCTGGGACAGCCTGTATAAATCAATTTTTTTACAGACTGTAGACATCAAGTTAAAGACTTTATTCAGCTGGTTGAGTTTAGTATTAATTTAACATGTTTTTACGGGGTACAGTCCTTCTCACAATTCTGAGAGCGTTATATGGCAAGGTACTGTCCGCTGCGCTGTTCCAATACGTGATGACTAAACCCCTAGCCTTCGAAATACTTTTGATGCCTCAACATCCAGGTTTCCTAACGACGTTTTCTTTCAGCGCCGAGTAGGTTGTAAATTAGCACTTTTTGCTATTAATAATTTCATTGGTGCCGAGGGGAATCGATTACGGGCTGCTCATGTACTATGTTTACGGTAAGCGCCGCGCCGTATACATTTGCGCTTTATAACGTATAAAATCCGAGCGTCCACGGCTCTTACCCAAACGTTTGATTATATTATGTAATAATGTTTTATATAATAACTAGTTGGTACCCGGCGCATTGCTGCCGCAGAAGAAATATTTGTGGAAATATCGTTTTAAATTTGGAAGTTTTATGTTGTTTAATTATGAATAATAATAATTTCATTGAAATAATATGACCTTCAAATAAAATTGTCGGTACGATACACGCGCCGCCTACTGTAAGTAGATTTATTATAGGATTGTACTCTACCTAATAACCTCCCTGCAATTGCAAGCAATAAGTTGAGCGTGGCAACGCATAAAATGCGAACAAACAAATATATATATCTATATATATATATATATATATATATCTCTTAGATAATCAAAATATTGCATGTAAATAAAGATATTAAAATAGTGTATTTATTAAAGTTTTTGTGACACCTGATTAAGTTTCTCTGTTTTGCTCGTGGTTGACTCTCCCAATTGTACACTTTTTGTGCAATAATGATTTTTAAATAAATAAATAAAAAGACCATAGAAGAAATAAATCATGAAACAACAGTAATCACCGAAATACGAAGCCATAATTGACATTTTATATTTTTGTTTCATTCCAGTAAGCGAATTTCAGATGTGACCTGGATTAGATATGTAGGTACCAGCATTCTTAACGATGACCCTAACTCAATTAGAAGGGAATAAACGTACAAATATTTGCGAGTAGATACGACAGATACTTTGTCGCCTAATTATTTTCTACCATAACTATGTTTTTATTATTTACTTCGTCGTGTGACGTTGCAGCATACTATTTTTTTATAGAATAAGGGCGACAAACTAGCATACATTCCACCTGATGGTAAGTGGTTCCTGTGGCCCATAGACATCTACATCTATCTTCATTTGCGAATCAAAATGCAGATGCGTTGTCAGCCGTGATGACTAAGATAGAATGCCTCTTTACCAGTAAAAAGGGTTTGCGGTTCTCTACACTCACCATTTACGCTCGCACTTTTCAATCAGTGTGAAATAGCAGCATAATCCTGCTGTGTTTCATATGGTGACGACAACCGCAGACTTTTTACTGGTAATGAGAAATATCATCCACAAGGGTGACTACGTATCTGTATTCTGATTATTATTCCATTTAAGATGGAGGTGTCTACGGGGCAATGCAACATTACCAAAAAGTGGATTATGTGCTTGTTTGTTACCCTTACTTATTTTAATGAAAAAAATACTATCGACTATTTTCAGTTCTGTGTTTCATACAAATTATATAGATTCTCCTTTTTATCATTACTTAGCATTCAATTTTTTGGGAGGGTAGGCGTATAAAGCATCACATATTTTATATCAGTCTATTTATTTTTAATTAAAAGTACATTAATTCTTGGATTTATTTAAGTTTTTATTGTTAATCATGTACAAGTCTTTATTGTAAATTATGACACTACCTTCCAACAAAAGTAATCCTTGTGATTATTTTACTTAATTTCGTAATCCACTTATAGTTTACACGATATGGACTCATTGCAGCAATCATTTTCTGCAATGTCTGAGATGTTTTACATGAAAATGGATGAATTTCAGCTACATTTGCAAAAAAATCTCAGCAGGCAAGACCACTGCTACCACCTCGTCGACAGCTACTTACTTTGAGTCATTTAAAACTTTTATTGTGGCCGTATTAAACACCTTGCAGCAGCAAATCGAGTTTTAAGTCTGGAAATGGATCGCCAGGAAATGCGAAGAACTTCGACCACTGGTTCCCTCGGTTTCGCTCAAACTAGAATCTTAAGCAACAGGCTTGAGGAAAGCCTAATTTACAAAAAATTCATTTACTACAGGGTTTCTTTAAAAAAAAAACATATTTTAACAAATAATCTTGCAAGTGATAAATCATTTTGGAATCCATATTTAATGCGCTAACCTTTAATGTTACTTGCCAAACTAGTGTAGTTAATTTGTTTACAGTACAGTCATTTAAAACTGGACAAAGTATTAATTTTGAGTACTTGGTCGGAGAGCCAGATGGTTAGCGCTCGCTGTTAATTTCACAATACGCGAAAAACCCTGGTTCGATCCCAGCCGGCACCAGTGAAATTGTGAATGGCAAATTTAAGCGCTAATTTACCACGTGATCGGCGATGATGCAAAGCATCGTGAGGAAACCTGCATATCTGAGAAATAAGAAAAAGAATATTTTGAAGACATTTGAAGTTCGCCAATATACTCTGGGGGCAACGCTGTGGACACTTCCTTGCCCTACAGCCCTTTCCGTAATAACAGGTGGTCTGTGCCGAGCAGTGAGAACTTTAACTTGGTTGGGAAAAAAATTACATTTCCTTCTGTACTAAAGTAGTTAGTTCTAAATTTTAAGCAACAGTTTTCTGGAGCACTAATTCAGGATTACATAATATAAATAAAATTCAATAAAAGTTAAAATTTGTTGCAACGGGAGTAAAAAAACAGTCATACGATGTAGATTTTTTCGTTTTTTTTAAAAATAAATGCATGTTATTTTTATACTTATTAAAATACATAGCAAAGATTTTTTATATATTTATATATATATATATATATATATATTTTTCTGTTAACTATTATGAATTAACCTATCACCTGATTCCGGCTTGACGTCGACTTCTGGGACAGCCTGTATAAATCAATTTTTTTACAGACTGTAGACATCAAGTTAAAGACTTTATTCAGCTGGTTGAGTTTAGTATTAATTTAACATGTTTTTACGGGGTACAGTCCTTCTCACAATTCTGAGAGCGTTATATGGCAAGGTACTGTCCGCTGCGCTGTTCCAATACGTGATGACTAAACCCCTTGCCTTCGAAATACTTTTGATGCCTCAACATCCAGGTTTCCTAATGACGTTTTCTTTCAGCGCCGAGCAGGTGGTAAATTAGCACTTTTTGCAATTAATAATTTCATTGGTGCCGAGGGGAATCGATTACGGGCTGCTCATGTACTATGTTTACGGCAAGCGCCGCGCCGTATACATTTGCGCTTTATAACGTATAAAATCCGAGCGTCCACGGCTCTTACCCAAACGTTTGATTATATTATGTATTAATGTTTTATATAAAAACTAGTTGGTACCCGGCGCATTGCTGTCACAGAAGTAATATTTGTGGAAATATCGTTTTAAATTTGGAAGGTTTATGTTGTTTAATTATGAATAATCATAATTTCATTGAAATAATATGACCTTCAAATAAACTTGTCGGTACGATACACGCGCCACCTACTGTAAGTAGATTTATTATAGGATTGTACTATATCTATAACCTTCCCGCAACTGCAAGCAATAAGTTGAGTGTGGCAACGCATAAATTGCGAACAAACAAATATATATATATATCTTAGATAATCAAAATATTGCATGTAAATAAAGATATTAAAATAGTGTATTTATTAAAGTTTTTGTGACACCTGCTTAAGTTTCTTTGTTTTGATCGTGGTTGACTCTCCCAATTGTACACTTTATGTGCAATATAGATTTTTAAATGAATAAATAAAAAGACCATAGAAGAAATAAAACATGAAACAACAGTAATCACCTAAATACGAAGCCATAATTGACATTTTATATTTTTGTTTCATTCCAGTAAGCGAATTTCAGATGTGACCTGGATTAGATATGTAGGTACCAGCTTTCCTAACGATGACCCTAACTCAATTAGAAGGGAATAAACGTACAAATATTTGCGAGTAGATACGACAGATACTTTGTCGCCTAATTATTTTCTACCATAACTATGTTTTTATTATTTACTTGGTAGTGTGACGTTGCAGCATACTATTTTTTTTACAGAATAAGGGCGACAAACTAGCATACAGTCCACCTGATGGTAAGTGGTTCCTGTGGCCCATAGAAATCTACATCTATCTTCATTTGCGAATTAAAATGCAGATGCGTTGGCAGCCGTGAGGACTAAGATAGAATGCCTCTTTTCCAATAAAAAGGGTTTGCGGTTCTCTACACTCACCATTTACGCTCGCACTTTTCAATCAGTGTGAAATAGCAGCATAATCCTGCTGTGTTTCGTGTGGTGACGACAACCGCAGACCCTTTTTACTGGTAATGAGAAATATCATCTACAAGGGTGACTACGTATCTGCCTTCTGATTATTATTCCATGAAAGATGGAGGTGTCTACGGGGCAATGCAACATTACCAAAAAGTGGATTATGTGCTTGTTTGTTACCCTTACTTATTTTAATGAAAGAAAATACTATCGACTATTTTCAGTTCTGTGTTTCATACAAATTATATAGAGATTTTTATCATTACTTAGCATTCAATTTTTTAGGAGGGTAGGCAAAAAAGCATCACATATTTTATATCAGTCTATTTATTTTTAATTAAAAGTACATTATTTCTTGGATTTATTTAAATTTTTATTGTTAATCATGTACAAGTTTTTATTGTAAATTATGACACTAACTACCAACAAAAGTAATTATGATTATTTTATTTAATTTCATAATCCACTTATAGTTTACACAATATGGACTCATTGCAGCAATCATTTTCTGCAATGTCTGAGATGTTTTACATGAAAATGGATGAATTTCAGCTACATTTGCAAAAAAACTCAGCAGGCAAGACCACTTCTACCACCTCGTCGACAGCTACTAACTTTGAGTCATTTAAAACTTGTGTACCAACTTGTACCAACAAGTGGATTATGTGCTTGTTTGTTACCCTTACTTATTTTAATGAAAAAAATACTATCGACTATTTTCAGTTCTGTGTTTCATACAAATTATATAGATTCTCCTTTTTATCATTACTTAGCATTCAATTTTTTGGGAGGGTTGGCGTATAAAGCATCACATATTTTATATCAGTCTATTTATTTTTAATTAAAAGTACATTATCAGTGAACGGCAGGGTCGGGAAGGGACGCCCTAGACGTAGGTTTATCGACCAAGTCGGCGATACATTAAAAGTGGGCCAGATTAGCAGTACCCTTAACCGACGAGCGTGTATACGTAGATATATGGATGTAAAAGAGGCGAGAGAGGTGTGTCAGGATCGCGCCAAATGGAAGTCCGTAGTCTCTGCCTACCCCTCTAGGTAACAGGCGTGAGTGTTTATGTTGTTTTTACATTATTTCTTGGATTTATTTAAGTTTTTATTGTTAATCATGTACAAGTCTTTATTGTAAATTATGACACTACCTACCAACAAAAGTAATCCTTGTGATTATTTTACTTAATTTCATAATCCACTTATAGTTTACACAATATGGACTCATTGCAGCAATCATTTTCTGCAATGTTTGAGATGTTTTACATGAAAATGGATGAATTTTAGCTACATTTGCAAAAAAAATCTCAGCAGGCAAGACCACTGCTACCACCTCGTCGACAGCAACTAACTTTGAGTCATTTAAAACTTTTATTGTGGCCGTATTAAACACCTTGCAGTAGCAAATGGAGTTTTAAGTCTGAAAATGGATCGCCAGGAAATGCGAAGAAGGCGTAAGATGCTACTCTTGCATAGCACGCCAGAAGCTAAGACGGAGGAGCTAGCTGCGCGATTCGCTTCGTTGGTTGCTGAGCACTTGGACACGCGTTGGATACATATTCATCATAGGCTCGGATGGAACCCGGCATCAAGTGGAATGTTTGCGCGAGCTTAAGAGCATTTCCGAATTGTCAACATCGGCACATACAGCAAAATTGCAGGTTCGAAGTTCTGTACAGTCTTCTAAAAGCCCAGGGCCTAGATTGGCTCTCCCCTGTTCAGGGCGAGTGGTTAAGAAATACTCGTAATATAATTTTTAAATTAGATTTAAAAAAAATTGATTTAAAATATATATATATATACTATAGCGCGGGCATTGAGAACATTTATATACAATAACTTTGAGCTAGTGTGCGTGTGACGCCCTCTAGCTAAAAATAGCAAAACAAAGCTAAGCATTTATTAGGACAACATTTTAGCTATTCCCCAGTAGGTGACGCTAATAAATATAACGTCGTTATAGGAATGTTACCGTTTCGATATCAAAGTATCGATAATGTTGTTGAAGATTACTAAGTTTGAAATGCTTTTCGATATAATAATAGGGAATATACATGATTGTTTTATTGTATAAATCTATTTATCATGACTTCCATCACACGAAAAAAATCACATTAACTTTTTACGCCCCTTTAGTGTCATGAAATTCTTACGGTTAAGATGTCCAAGTGAAGAAGTTGTTTAAATTTTTTTTTTTATAGTCAAAATAAATATGAAACATAAATGAAATATCTCAGAGTACAATAAAATTGACATTTGTTATTATTTTAGTAGGAGCAAGCGAACATCCGACGTGACCTAGATCGGGTATTTGTCATGTAATCTTCCCCAGAGATAGCAACTCAGTCCATCCAACAAATTGAAAAGAGGCTGCTCGTATAAATAAATAAATCGGGTAGAACGCACTCCGAATAAAAACTTAGAAATACTTTTATAAATATTGTGAACCAACATACAGTTGTCTAAGTAGCTATTAACTTTTAACTCTTGGGAACTCTGTAAAAATATAATATATTGTACTCCATTTCATAAATATAAGTATAGTATGTAAAAACCGTGGTAGCTCATAGCTAAGCGCTCGCTGTAAATGTATATGAGCCACCCAGGTTTGATTCCGCCGGCACCAATGAAATTTAGAATTGTAATTTTAAGTGTTGATTTGTCACGTACTCGGCAGTCAAGGAAAACATCGTCATGTCTGAAAAATAAGAAAAAATATATTTTGAAGACGTGAAGTTCGCCAATACGCATTGGGGCAGCGCGGCGGACATTCCCTTGTCCTAAAACCTATCCCAGCCTATATACAGCTGTTACTTAACTTTTACTTTACTTTTTTATTAAAAGTAATTGTTTTACTCTTTTGAGTGGACTAAGGAATGTCGCAATCTCAATATTGTCTAAATAAAAACTTCATTATCTATTTTGCCATCCTTGCTGTTGGAAGTTTTCCTCCTCATTTTTTATGTTGGCTAAAATGACCTCAATCGGTCAAGTCGTTAAGAAACCACATGATAACTAATAGCTTACAGACCCACCGATGATGCGTGTGACATGAACATCTTGTAGATATTGGAACAATTTTACGTGGTAGAGCCACGCTGCAACTATATTATAGTTGTAGCACGAATGGGTCGGCTCGACCGGGATAGGAGCACGCTCTCACAGAATACCAGCGTAAAATAGCAGCTTAATGCTCTTGTGTTTCGTATGGTGAGTGTAGAGAACCGAAGACCCTTTTTACTGGTAACAAGGCATTCCAAGATCTCAGTTCTCAAGGGTTAAAACGCATCTACATTTTTATTCTTTATTGAGGATAGACGTAGATGTCTATCACCAGGTAGACAGTGAGCTCGTTTGTCACCATTATTCTATAAAAAAATGTGTTGCTGACCGTGGGAAAAGCAGTAGATTATTTTCTTGAAGTTACAACAACAGTTAGTTGAGACAGTGGTAGAGCCACGCGGCAACTTTTGCTGTCGCACGGATGGGCCGGCTCGAACCGGGGTGGTACCACGACCTCACAGAAAACCAGCGTGAAGTAGAGGTTTACCTCTGCGTTTCGCTTGGTGAGTGCAGGTGGCCGGAGGCCCTTTTTACTGGAAAAGAGGCATTCTATCTTAGTCCTCACGGGTGACAACGCATCTACATTTTGATTTGTAATAGAGGATAGATGTAGATGTCTATGGGCCGCAGCAACCACTTACCATCAGGTGGACTGTGTGCTCGTTTGCCACCCTTATCCTATAAAAAAAAAAAAAAAAAACCTATGCCGTTTCAGTTCGAAAATTCACTGGTAACAGCAGATTCCAGAAATAACTCCGTCAACCATCCAAATGGTGTTCATGAAATTAGAGTTAAGTCACAACTAACCAAATTAAAGGGTATTTAAGTCCTATTTAGAATAGCTTTTTTGAGAGTGTAAGTTCTAGTTAGTCAATAAACCTCATAGGTAAGGATTTCTTATGACTTTGACTTTTCTATGACTTATAATACTATTCACCCGTTTTTAAACCCTTAATCACCACGGGGGTCCACCAAAGCACCTGAAACGTCAGGAATTAAATATAAGTAATAATTAAATGCGATAAAATCCGTCAACATAGTTTTATTCAATGTAATATGTAGTCATATACTGTAATGTTAAAATTGTTTTTAAAATATAACTCTAAGTTAAGGGGCACTTTTGTTTTATCTACCGAACTCTATCATATATACTGAATCCCGACGGAATGAGGAAAACTTGGAGATATTGTTTCTTGACTTATTTCCCATTTCGATAATATTATATCCGCAACCGAATCTAGTGATAATACTGCAGGCGATTTGTTTTCATTGATAGCCATAATCCATATTATCGACAAGGGTCACGGTGACCTTTCTTCCTTAGTAATAGTCATTCACTTAGAATGTTGAAGGTATTAAAATATGCTAGCAGAATGTGTCATATATCAAAGGGAAAGAAAAAATGTTATGAAAAAATTTAATAATAGTTCGTATTAAATGGGTTGGTTTTTTTTTTATAGGATCGGGTGACAAACGAGCACACAGTCCACCTGATGGTAAGTGGTTACTGTGACTCATAGACATCTACATCTATCCTCAATAAAGACTCAAGATGCAGATGCGTTGTCACCCGTGAGGACTAAGATGGAATACCTCTTTGCCAGTAAAAAGGGTCTCCGGTTCTCTACACTCATCATACGAAATACAGCAGCGTTAAGCTGCTATTTTACGCTGGTTTTCTGTGAGAGCGTGGTCCTTCCCCGGTCGAGCCGACCCATTCGTGCTACAACCATAATATAACTGCAGCATGCCTCTACCACGTTTAAAGTTTTTAAGTAAACTTGTGTAGCCATACTCGGAGGTGGCAAATACATTAATTTCCATATTCCTAATGATTTGTTATATTTACACGAACACTAAACATTGAATGAAATTATTTTACAGATTTTATCGCGTTTAATTTACTTATTTTTCCCCCTTACCCATGGGTGCTGCAAAGCATCTGAATTAAAAATAAGACGCGATAAAATCCGTTAAAAATGTTGGATTCTATATTCCTATCATATTGAATCCTCCTTTCAAAACTCTCATGATTATACCTATATATGTAACAGGGAAAAAATGGTAAGATAAGACTGACATATCCTTGTAAGATAAAAGCCTTTGTAATAAAGAAAGAAAAAACATTCATAACAAAAGGAATAATTTATACAAAAGGATAGCAAAATGATTGGAATAATTTATATGCAACGATCTTACGGCCGAATATAGTGCGGGTGTTTTTAACTGTGATTAGGCTTTTACTAAGCTAATGAAATTTACCATCCATGAGCCAATGACTATATCACCACTTACCATAAGGTACGGTCGTAATCAGTTTGTAATTTAAATAAATTATATTTGTGGCAATTAGTACAATAACTTTTGTTAAATACACAAACAAATATTATTTTACGACACAAACAAATTTTTTTTATAGGATAGGGTGACAAACGAGCACACAGTCCACCTGATGGTAAGTGGTTGCTGTGGCCCATAGACATCTACATCTATCCTATTTGCGAATCAAAATGCAGATGCGTTGTCACCCGTGAGGACTAAGATGGAATAACTCTTTTCCAGTAGAAAGGTTCCGGTTCTCTACACTCACCATACAAAACACAGCAGTGTTAAGCTGCTATTTTACGCTGGTATGCTGTGATAGCGTGGTCCTTCCCCGGTCGAGCCGCCCCATTCGTGCTACAACTATACAACTAATATAGCTGCAGCATGTCTTTACCACGGATAAATGTGTATTTAATTTCCTAGTAATAACGTTTCAATTAATGAATCCTCGTCAAATATATAACTCAATTTCTTCAGATAGGTAAATATTTTTGGGAGAATTGACGAGCTATTATTTTAAGAGCTATGTCAAAGTGTAAAGGGCGTCCATTAATTACGTGAGGTGATTAGGGAAGGAGGAGTTGGTTCGAGCCGAATCTCACCCAATTTTACACGGGGGAGAGGAAGGGTCTCGGCAAATATCACATAATCTTTTATTCCGCAAGAAACAGGGTAAAATTTCGAGAATATGGCTAAATCGTTCACGATAATATTTGTTGCAGTTATGCGAATTCCACAAATTATTTAAAAATAACTAGCAGTACCCCGCGACTTCACCCGCGTGTTATTTGGGGTTTTAATTTTTTTGCGCGGAATACTAATTCTTTTTATAAAATAAAAGTAGCCTAAGTTACTCCTTGTGACATCAGCTATCTGCCAGTGAAAATCCTATCAAAATCGGTCCAGCCATTTCGAAGATTAGCCGGAACAAACAGACAGAGAGACGGACAGACAGACAGACAGACAGACAGATAGACAAAAACTTTAAAAATTGTATTATTGTTATTAGTACCGTATAGACTTTCATACGCATTTAGTAAAAAGTTGTAATTTTGACATTACAAACAGACACTTCAATTTTATTTATTTGTATAGATTAAACAAATTATGTTTTTTTGTCTGCATTAACCAAACACAATTAAGCACATATAAATGTGTCTACGCTAAAAATACGTACGATTGGGGTGGTAGAGCCATATCTCATGACATCTCACCAGGAGGAAGGAGAGGCCAGAAAAATCGCCAAAACTGCCTTACGTAATTAATGGATACACTTTTATTACGTCAGACGTAAAATATCCAGACCAGTGACGGGCAACAGCATTTAAGATGCTCAGTTCCGGTACTGCCATTGTCAACCCGTCCGCCAAGCGCGACGCAAATACAACGGGAGAGCGCAATCCACTAGAGGACTTTGGTGGACTGATGGAGGGGATCATTGCAAATGTTTGAGGTTGAATTCTTTTTTTATAACATTGATGTGTATATATAACTATGTAGCTGGCGGTGTAAGAATATCTACCACCCCATTAATCCCCGTGGGTGTTGTAAGAAAAGAAATTAAAATGAAAAATGTTTATTTGACAGAAAACAACTGCAACTCATTGAAGTATGAGTTGGAACCAACAGTAGATAATCCCGTATCGTGGGTACCCATTTAGCATTAACAACGTCTTCGCTAAAATTTAAATTTTAAAAACGAATGTACAAATAAACAACAGTAAAAGATAGAATAAAACGTTGCATTTCTTAATAATAATGCTAATTGACCTTAGGCTAGGTGGGAAAATATATTTTCTATGGATTCATAATTTACGGAAGCGAGCCAGGAAACATTTTTTGTTTTAGCTTCTTATATAGAGCAATGTTTATATCGTTTTATACTGTTGAACAGGTCATAGAGAAATACGAAGAACAAAGACGTCCGCTATACCTAGTTTTTATCGACTATGCAAAGGCTTTCGACTCTCTATCTCACAGTAGTATGTGGAAAGCTCTAATAGAATGTAAAGTACCATTAGAAACGATTGAACTTCTACAAGACATCTATAAGAAATGCATAAGTTGAGTAAAACTAGACAAAAAAGATCCGGAAATAAACATTTGTAGAGGTGTCAGACAGGGAGATCCCTTATCACCAACAATATTTATCACCGTGCTTCAAGGTATCATGAAGAAACTTAACTGGTCCAAAAAAGGCATAAATATACAAGGCAAACACTTAAGAAACTTAAAATTTGCTGACAATATAGTCTTATTTTCAGAAACAGCATCAAAGCTCAAAGAAATGATAAAGGAACTTCCCTCAGTCAGTCACGCTATTGGCTTGGAACTGAAAACAGATAAAACTAAAATATTGTCCAAAAACTTAGAAAGGCCCATTGAAGTAAACAACCAAACACTGGAGTATGTTCAAAAGTATGTATATCTAAGTAAAGAGGTATCTTTTAAGAAATCTAGACAGCGTGATAAACTTAACAGACGTGTGAATTTGACCTGGGAAAAATTCTGGAGTTACAAAGGAGTCTTAAAGTCGTACTTTCCTCTAAAAATTAAAAAGAAATTTTTACATTTATGCATTTTACCTTGTCTGTCCTATGCAAGCAAAACATGAATGTACAACACCACACCACAAAAAGAAAAATTGAAACTTGCCAGAGAGCAACGTAAAGACAAATAACGACATACTGAAATTAGAAAAATAACATATGTTATAGATGCTCTATCTTATTGTAAGAAACTTAAATGGAAATGGGTGAGGCATATTGCACGTATGGGAGATAAAACATGGACTAAGAAGGTCACTACATGGTATGGTCCTACTGGTAAACGAAAAAGAGTTGAACCTCTAGAAAAATGGACGGATGAAATTTAAAGGTTTGCTGGCAACTGTTGGATTTTAGTGGCTAAGGCTATCCTTCTGCTATGATGATTCGATGGAAAAGTGGAAAAATCTGGACGAGGCCTATACTCGAGGGAGGTCCTTAACAATATTTCATCATCATCATCATCATTACAGCCCTTCACAAGTCCACTGCTGAACATAGGCCTCCCCCAAAGAATGCCACAAAGCACGGTCCTGAGCCACCTGCATCCATCGACTTCCTGCATGTCTTACCAGGTCGTCACTCCATCTCGTGGGGAGACGCCCTACACTTCGCCTACCGGTACGAGGCTGCCACTCGAGAACCTTTCTTCCCCATCGGTTGTCGGTTCTTCGAGCTATATGGCCGGCCCACTGCCACTTCAGCTTACAGATTCGTTGGGCTATGTCGGTTATGAAGAAATTGTTTCCCGGGAGATGAAGCTACATTCTTCAACAGACTTGACAGTATACAGGCATCTGAACAGACAGATCTCCAAATGCATGCGGCGGGACTTACGCAACTGCTCGTATTGAAGAAGCGATAGAGCGGAACCAAGGCTCCAAAGTCTTTGCCAGAGATCTGTCTGCCAGAAAGAGCCAACTGTCAAAGCTGAAGACGGAATGTGGCAGCATCGTTTCCGGGACACCTGAGATTTTGAGTGAGATTGAGAGGTTCTATGGGCAGCTGTACACGTCATCGTTGGAGCCACACGCAAGTGTGAGTAACGATCCAAGAGCGAGTCTCATCCGACACTATTCCGAAGATATCCCGGACGTCAGTCTGAGCGAGATTAGAATGGCTCTCCAGCACCTTAAAAACGGTAAGGCCCCAGGCGAGGATGGAATTACAGCGGAGCTTCTGAAAGCGGGTGGAAGACCGGTACTTGAAGTCCTTCAGAAGCTCTTTAATTCCGTCCTCCATGGTGGCCATACACCGGAGGCGTGGAGCAGAAGTGCGGTGGTCTTGTTCTTCAAGAAAGGTGACAACGCTCTCTTGAAGAACTACAGACCGATTTCCCTTCTGAGCCGCGTCTACGTGCTAATTTCCAGAGTCATTACGAATCGTCTCGCGTGCAAACTTGACGACTTCCAGCCGCCCGAACAAGCCGGTTTCCGAAAGGGCTTTAGCACCATAGACCACATACATACCCTTCGGCAAGTTGTACAGAAGTCCGAAGAGTACAATTTGCCACTATGTCTGGCGTATGTGGACTATGAGAAAGCCTTTGATTCCGTCGAAATTTGGGCGGTGCTGCAGTCCCTTCAGCGGTGCCAAATTGACTGTCGGTATATCGAAGTGTTGAAGTGCTTGTACAGTAGGGCTACGATGACTATCCGAGTACAGAACCAGAGTACGAAACCTATCTAATTGCAGAGAGGTGTAAGACAGGGTGACGTCATATCCCCGAAACTCTTCACCGCTGCATTGGAAGACGTTTTCAAGCTTCTGGACTGGAAAGGATACGGTATCAACATCAATGGCGAGTACATCACTCACCTTCGATTTGCCGATGATATAGTCCTTATGTCAGAATCGCTGGAGGGCCTAAGCGCTATGCTCAATGACCTCAATAGTGTTTCCCAACGGATAGGTCTTAAGATGAACATGGACAAAACAAAGATCATGTTTAATGTCCATGTCACACCTATGCCGGTAGTTGTTGGGAGCACTAAGCTCGAAGTTGTTGACGAGTATGTTTACCTGGGACAAATAGTCCGACTAGGTAAGTCCAACTTCGACCGAGAGGTCAATCGACGGATTTAACTCGGCTGGGCGGCGTTCGGGAAGTTACGACACATCTTCTCGTCAGACATACCTCAAAACCTTAAAACGAAATTTCACAACCAGTGCGTGTTGCCAGTGATGACTTACGGAACTGAGACGTGGTCCTTCATTGCTGGCCGTATGAGGAAGCTCAAGGTCGCTCAGCGAGCTATGGAGAGGGCTATGCTCGGAGTTTCTCTGCGTGATAAACTTAGGAATGAGGATATCCGCAGTAGAACCAGAATAACAATATTTAGATAAATAAAAACACATTAAATATGAGTCATCAAAAGGTAGATAGTCATTATTGATTTTAATGATTATTTTATTTAAATGTATTTTCTTTCATTTTCTTATTACATTATAATTTTGTTACTAATTTTAAATTATTTTATGAAATTCATAATTAATGAAATGTATTTTAATAATTTTGTTAAGGAAATAAATAGTAATAATAGTAGTAATATAATAATAGTGCAACGTTTTATATCGCAGACGCTGACTACTTTGTTGTATATTAAAGAGCCTATGTAGAGACTGAAACGTCTGGCAAAACACAACTTCATTTTGGGCAAGGAGACCTTGAAAACTCTTCGTTTGAGTAACATTTTCAAAAGGCAACCTGAGGGGGGGAAACTGGTTTGACGGGATACTGAGACGAGATGGGTTGCAGTATTTTCCTGATAGCAACTCAAAATTATATAAAAACTACGATTGCCAACCATATGCCATGCCAAGCGTAGCAACTACTGGAATATCCACTAAAGCACTTAACGGGGGAGGCCTATGGTCAGCAGTGTATTTTAATTGGCTGAATGGATTGATGGCAGCAAGGCTCTACCACGGAAAAAACTTTGCGGTGGACTATGCGCTTGTTTTTTATACTTCCTTTTATAAAAAATATTACCAAATAAACACAATATTTAAGCGTTTCTATTTATATTTACTTATTATTTCAAGCGTGAGTATAAATTGTTTTGTAACCAATGTAAGAGCTAATGGATAAGGCCAAAGCTTTTGTCATTGACACGGGTAAACCACCTGGGATCCGAAAGCAAATCATTGTGGTTACCAAAAATATTGCTTTCAACTGAGATTCTAGCCACGTAGCAACGTGTCTCTGTCGTTACGCGTAGATAAAATTATAATGGCATACTTCAGTACAATTGTCTAACTCCGGTGGGACTCGGGGTTGACTACGTTATACCATGCGTGGTGTTTTATTTTGTTGTACTGTGTAAACACACCAGTATAGATTTTATGCAGATTTCTTTTTTTAAATTATAAAGGTGACGAACAAGCACGTAGTCCATCTGATGGTTGGTGGATACAATGTCCCATAGACGTCTTCATCTATCCTCGATTAAGAATCAAGATGCGTTGTCACTTTTGAGGTCTAGTTTTTACTAAAATGGAATGCCACGTTTCCAGTAGAAATGATCTTCGGTTACACACACCATACAAAACACGGCAGCATTAAGCTGCTATTTTACTCTCATATTCTGTGAGAGTGTGGTCCCTTTCCGGTTGAACCGGACCATTAATGCTACTACGTAACAGAGCTGCAACATGGTTTCACCCCGTGCTTTATGTTTTTACGTTTCCAAATATTACACTAACGATAACTTAAATTAAAAAATTAAATAATCCCCGAAACAAAAAGAGCTGATGATCTTCAAACGGCTGAATAGATTTTCTTGAAACACAGCTAAGAAGACTCTCGGTTAAGACACGTTTGAAACGAAAAAACTTAATCAAAATCGCTTCTTCCGATCAAAAGCTATGATGCTACAGACAGACACATAGATATACGCTACATACTTATAACACCCCTCTGTTTTCATCGAGAGTTAAAAACACGCAGCTTCGAAGTGATACATACTTATTAACGATTAGACGATTTAGCTAGGGTAGCACAGAGGCGAAACGCTGGGTTTAAATTACACAGTACATTAATACCCAATAAATGAAAAATTAAATAAAATATTACTGTTACCAATTTACTGTTACCATTCTCTCACAGAATATCAGCTTAAAATAGCAGCTCAATACTGATGTGTTTCGAACGATAAGTGTAGAGAATCAGAGAGCCTTTTCACTGGAAACGAGACATCCCGCCTTAGTCATCAGGGATGACAACGCATCTACATTTCGATTTTTGATAGAGGATAGATGTAGATATCTATGGACCACAGCGTCTACTTACCATCAGGTGGACTGTGTGCTCGTTTGTAACCCTTAATCTAAAAAAAGTACATAATAGTATTATTATAATAATTAATTATTGATTTTTATAATAATCCACGAGTCGTTAGTGAAATAGCTAGTGTATCCAAGACGAGAGACGGAGACGGCTGCCGCAAGTTCGTTTCCCGCAAGAAACTAGTTGTGTGGTACAATAGCAATTTATGTAGATGAAAAGGCTCACGGCCCTGAAGAAATTCAGTCTAACTTTTCGGAAAAGAAGAAAAAGTCTGGTGACAAAGAGATGATGTTTTTACGCTCAAAAGCTAAGTATAGCCATTTATCGAAAAAACGCAGCCAGTGTTCTTGGCACTTGACGATGGCAATGAACCGGCCATATAGCTTGAGCTCTTGATTTATACTCGTACTGGCAAGTGTAAAGTTAGGTGAATCCCCCCCCCCCCCCTCCCAGCTAAAAGGAATGAAGAAATATATAGGAAATCGATGGATGCAGATGACTTAGGACCATGATTTATTATACCAATAAGATATGTCAATGAGAGGCCTATGTTCATCAACGGACCAGTGATGCGCTGTCTGATGTTGTTCTATCTAGTGTAGTTTTAGTTTTTTACAGAACAAACGAGCATAAAATCCACCTGATGGTAAGTGGATGCTATGACACATAGACATCTACATCTATCATCGATTAAGAATCAAAATTCAAATTCGTTATCACCTCTGAAGACTGATATTGTATACCGCGTTACAAATTAAAAAGATCGTATGAGAATCCGGATTTAATTGTCATTAGTAACAAAAAACTTCACTCACAAGTGTTACATTCTCAAACGATTCTATAGATGTGCGCAATTTCAAAATTTACTACGTCTGAAACCACGTTCTACGGCTAATTTATTCATAAGGAATCTAGACGTGACGACTTCATTATTGCTAGAGCACGCGCCATGCATTCGACATAACAGCACATGAGTGCATTATTAACAGCTTCAGTAATGTTACTTTAGATTTAAAGACTAATATATAATAATAATATATAACATTCAATTTAGTTCTTGATTGCGGTGTAAGAATATCCACTACCCCGTATCGTCCCGTGAGTATCGTAAGAGGCGACAGAGGGAAACAAACTATACTAAAAAGTAAAATACTGCTGTTTCCAACCCACCTGACAAGCATGGCAACTATGGCAAATATCCCCATTTTGAAGCAATCTATGGGGAAGGCGTATGTTAGTCATTTTTTTTTACTTTACCACTGGTTTGAAAAAAATCCTCTGTCCTGGTAATAACCAGCGAGACTTTTTTTTTAAACTTTTACAATATTAAAGGCTATAACGGTATAACGGTAAGAGCTCTAGTAACTTTGAGGCTAAGCGCTCACTGTAAATTTCACAGTACTCGGGCGACCCGCATTTGATAATCACTGACATCAATGAAAGAAGTAATTTTTATTTTTATTGCTGATTTACCACGTGCTCGTAGGTGTAGGAAAACATCGCGAGGAAACTTGCATGTCTGTCTGCAAGCACGCCCTGGACGCCCGCCCTAGCGTGGCGGATTAATTGCTCCACAGAACTCACACTTCTGCGAGGAGACCTGTATCCAGCACGTACTCGTATAAAGGCTGCTACTGTACTTTACTCTTCATTAAAAGTTCCGGCCAATATTTTTACTCAGCAGATAGAATCGGTGTTTACCTATGGACGTTCATTATTATTGGTTTATTTATTTTATTTAGTATCTTAATAAGCTTAACCTTATATATATATATATATATATATATATATATATATATATATATATATATATATATATACAGGGTATTTTTGGAACGCTCCCGAAAACTAAGACAGGCGACAGCACCAAGTATACCTTTGATCATGGGTCATAAATAAATTTGATCCTGATGAAAAAAAAAACATATTTTTACAACGTTTTATTAGCTTTATTCACGCGCCATCATGTTAGTACAGCTAAATGAAACGATAATTTCATAAAAAAAATCATGAAAATACTGAAACATAAAACCAGCAGTGGAAACTGAATTGATATCACCTGACTAATGGAGGTTAATGTACGCGCGAACGGTGAAAAAAGAACGCTGGCCTTGAACTTGGGCACTGAGCGATTTATCACATATTGGCCAGTATTACTGTGCCTGCATGCTATTGGTTCCCGCGCTTTGTTCGCTCCAAAAATACAGTCGCATACACAGCTTACTTTGCGACTCGCGACGATGTTTTAAAAAGGAAGGAAAAAAAATTATTTATATCTATTGTTTTATGACTAAACTAGTGAACGAAAAGGTAAATATGATAGGAGAAGGTGAATGGGGAAAATTGTGCAGTAAAGTTAAAATTGTTGAGGAAGAATACCGAAAAAATTACCATGTGATCGACCTGATGACGGAAGCTCAAGCGAAGATGAAAGTGATGATGAAGTAGCATCCAGTAACACCAACACACCATCAACATCTGGCTTCCATGTGACCCAAGACGTCATAATGGACGGCGTGTCACCCTTAGCTTAAGTTTTTTTGTTACAAACTACTTTATATTTTACGATAGAAATAACAAACAATGCTCAAGTAAACATTATCTATTTTTAATTCCCACCTCTTCCAAAGTTCTAAGTAGCTAGTAAAACACCTATTATGATTCTACAATAAAACAATTAATTACTATAATATTATAAAACAATAGCCCAATACCATGTAGTACTTTAGAACGCGACTGTACCCACACTCACTCCGCTGTCGACCTATTCACTGTCGCCTCACGCTTGTGACGCAGTTGTGTTTTTGAGACAGTTCCGTGTTGATTTTGTACACGCGTGCGCGAGCGACAGTTCAATCGTTTTGTTTAATAAATTTACTTGTGATTACGTGTTGATATTAAAGTTTTTGTTACGTTTTTGGATTCTTTTTTGTTTAAATAATGCTTAACGCGTACGTTTATAGTGGTCAACATGTTAGGTATCCGAACCTAGGTACACGAAGTATCGCTAAATAAATTGTTAAGACGTCGAGATGGAACAAGTGTGTCATACTGTGCAGTGCACAAAGTGTTGAAGCGTAACCAATGCGCCCATACAAATTGCACAAGAGTTTTCTGCCGTTGGTTATTATACCAGCAACAACGTGTGCCTGGTTCCATTGAGCACATTATCTGGACGGATGAGTCGACATTTACCAGAAACGGCCTGTGGAACCGAAGAAATACACACGTGTATTCAGAGGTTAACCCGCACGCTGTTCGACAAACCGGGCACCAAACCCGATGGTCGGTTGACGTATGGGCAGGTTTATTTAAGGATCGCATACTGGGACCAGTGTTTCTGCCAGAGCGACTGAACGGACAGCGATACCTAAACTTTATAAATGAACAGTTGGTTGACATTTTAAACGACCTATCGTTGGCTGAATATCGCCGCACATAGTTCCAACATGATGGTGCCCCTCCACATTTCGTGAGGTTCGTCCGTGAGCGCCTCAATGAGCTATTTGATGATCGCTGGATCGGCAGACTAGGACCACACGCTTGCCCACCTCGCTCACCAGATCTGACTCCGTTAGACTTCTTTTTGTGGGGTATGTGAAAGAAAGGGTTTTTAATCGTGAATGTGATAGTGCTGAAGAAATGCGCCAAAGGATCGTGGATGCTTTCGAGAAACTACGTACGGACTGTGTCGAAGACCACACGATGATGCCCCGCCTGCACCCAAATCTGCCTTGAAATGAATGGAGCACAATTTGAGCCGCATCTCATAAGACCACGGAGGATTTAGAGCAGTAAGCTGTTTCATAACTATTTTTTTTTAAATAATTTAGTACTAGACTAATCTGAATAGGTACATAACTGAATACATGAGAATAATAAACATACCTACACGATGAATAAAAACGCATGACTCCAACCTTGGTTACATTTCATTTAAGTATTTCTTCATTAGCGGGGAATCGAACCAGTTATTTGGGTTATTTAACCTGTAAATTCGGATTAAAGTGGCTACGTGGAGATAAGCACAGTGGCAAAATAGTAGGTTAAGTAGATAAGTTAGGTATTTAGACACGTGTTGTAAATTATTATATTGTGGGATGGCCCGCTAGTTGCGGGCCGCGCGAATTTGTGTTCGCACGTACATTGACCTTTATCTAGCTCAGGTCAGGTGATATCAATTCAGTCATTCCACTGCTGGTTTTATGTTTCAGTATTTTCATGATATTTTTTATGAAATTATCGTTTCATTTAGCTGTACTAACATGATGGCGCGTGAATAAAGCTAATAAAACCTTGTAAAAAGATGATTTTTTTTTTCATCAGGATCGAATTTATTTGTGACCCATGATCAAAGGTATACTTGGTGTTGTCGCCTGTCTTAGTTTTCGGGAGCGTTCCAAAAACACCCTGTATATATATATAATTAGTATCAACACCATCTGGTTGCTTGGCGATCTACCAGTGTGCGATTTCCTAGGAGTATTTTTCCTTGCACGACTTTTTCAGAGACCTTTAAAAAATGAGCTAATTCCTTTTTAAAATGCTAGTAACGCAACTGCAAGTTCCCTGATGTTGCAGTGGTTCATGTGCGGTCGTCAATACATAATGAATGAAAACTTAACTGCCCAAACTCACTCTCTGTTCTACCCAAGGTTAGCTGGTAAAGAATGCCATATAGCATTAAGCTCGCCTTTTGTACAAATATTTGGTGCAATAAAGAATAAATAAATAAATAAAATAAATGTAGTGACGGTATATTGTTTTTTAAAACCGGCCAAGTGCGCGTGGGACTCGCACTCCTGTATACGTGTATTACTATCGTAATACACGTATACTAATTCTATATGTTCTTTAGCCCACATCACAGCAGTGCAAGCACTGCTATTTAGTGGCAGAAATAGGAAAGAGAGGGGTAGGGGGGCTACCCAGACGCACTCTTGGGCAGAAAAGGAACCCCACCACAAAATATTGATATTTTTCATCCATCAAATTTCGTAGAAGTAAGAAAGTACCTTAGTTTGCAAGGTTTTTTTTTAAGTTACTATTGCACTAAGATTTTCTCTTGTAACGTGGGGGCAGTTTACATACATACATTTGTCAATCACAATTATCCAATTATTTGTAGGCCATACAAATACTTGTTCCGTGCGGGATTCGAGCCCGCGGCTCTTAACGCTGAAATTCATTCGCCACGGAGCCATGAAGTACGGAGTCATCGGGGGTGACTAAATATCTGCATTGTGTTTCTTGATGGAGGAAAGATGTAGTTGTCAATAAACCGCATCATCTACTTGAAGTAAGGTGAACTGTGTGCTAGTTGGTCACCCTTATTCTTTTAATAAACAAGGTGGCTGTCAAAAGATAGCGGTAATACCATCTCGGTAAAGCGAGACAAAAACCGCCTAGACACAAAGGTGGGATACATCTGGAATTGTGATGGATAACCCTTTTGTCATGGGTGGCAATATACTATGCAACGGGAAAGACTTAACCAGGTGAACCGACAACCATTTACTGGTAAGGAAGCATTCCATTTTAGTTCTCAGGAGTGACATCAGAATTTTCATTCTTAATAGAAGATAAATGTAGATCCCTATGAGCCACAGCATCCACTATCAAGTGTCTATTTTTCCCCTTACCCTAAATTCAATATTAATATAAGAGTTATAGAATCTTCAATAAAACCTTTTTATAAATGTTGTTAGGGCCAGCATCCAGTACTATCATCAGATCAGCTCAATTACCATATTATTGCGTCATCATATTACGTATTGCGTTATTATCGAGCGGATGTAAGCGAGTCCTTCAAAATTGATTAAAATTCTGAACCGGAAAGACATACGAAAAAAACAAGTTAAATAAAAGCTTGTTGAAACTTACACGCCACGCATTGATCATGATGCAAGAATACAAGATCATAGTCATGAAATGTGAGTGTGATAACAAATAAATCCAGACCATGATGCATTATAAATCCGAGACAGCGACAGAAATTCTAATCTATCAATGTGTCGTGCTCTCGGTTCGAGTATAGACAGCAGCTAGGAAGCGATCTCATTTGAAAATAGAAATGCATACATATTTAATACGTGGAGGGAAAACTTTGTGTTGTAGGTAGTCTCTGACAAGTATAATACTGTTTCTTTCTTTCTTTCTTACTTTAAGTAATTGTCAAAGTAAAGATAGAGTACCCTTATACTTTGTACCCCTTTTTAAGCATATTGTGCGCACGAAAGAGTGTGAGATTTGGCATAGTTAAAGTTAATATGGAGAAAGAGTGCAACAGTTATAACTTGTATATAGTATATGATACAAATACATTAAATAAAATAAAACAAAAATTCAATGTTTACGTTCATACAACCGATGACTTTTGTCAAACACATTATAGTCTATGGTCGAACAGTCGCACAGAGTAGAGATTGTCACCCAAAAATTTAATAAGATAGTAAGAAGATAGTATATAAAAATAATAATGTATTTTTTACACACGATCAGGTGAACCTGACGTCATGGTATTACATGCAGGCAGTCGACAAATTCAAAATCTGTACTATGCTTGACGATATTACTTTGAGGAGCCTTATGTTCAGCAGTAGACTTGTTAGAGCTGTAATATTAATGGTGATGATGATAAATGCCTGCTGAACATAGGCCTCCCCGATAGCTTTCCTCATAAAGGGAACATTTGGCAAAGTTGCCACGTTTGGAAAACGGGTTGACAGCCAGTGTTTTATATTATTGGAGTTTTTTGCCATTTACTGGAGTTTAATCAAATAAACTCCAAAATCAGTACATAAAATAGTACTTAAAAATAGTACATATGCCTCAAGGCATTCTCTCCCAATCAACCATTATGCTAAGCAAAGTAAAACATTTGCGATGTATCGAATATAGTTACTTCTCCTCGTTTTAGAAAATCGGTTGAAAATAAAATTATAACGACTAAAAAGATTTTCATATAAAAGATATTACAATCTTCGGCTTTAAACGATCTTCGTAAAAGTTGTGCATCTATAAGATCCACCGTTTAATGGTCTCTAAAATACTTCAACTCGATTATGTATCTTATCGACAATTAAACGGCAGACGCGGGTACGTTCTCCCCAGAGAGAACCTAAAACTTTCTTCTTGACCCCGAAACTGTAATAACAACAAATTAATTTTGACACCCCCCTCAACAGAGGAGTCATTTTTATCGCCAACATACACACAAATTCATTACATCAATAGGGCGCGCCGCGTCCGCCGGAAAACGAGAAGTTTTATATTAAAGCGGGGACAGAGATTGTTATTTGGACTAGACCATGTAGTGGCAGTGTAAGAATATCCACTATCCCATATCATCACGTGGGTGTCGTAAGAGGCGACATAGGGAAACAAATCAGGAGATGGGCAGCAGCGTGTTTCTAATAACGACTTAAAATAAACAACTGCGGTTGCCTGCCCGCGTGGCGACTATGGCAAACATCCACCTATGAGGTATTCTATGGGGGAGGCCTATATTCTGCAGTGGACTTGCAAGTGGTAAGTTACGATTCTAGTTTCTGGACTCGCTCTCCATTTTCCAATAGTGTAATTATAGGTTCGTATCATCTGAGCACTTGGATTGTATTGCCCCCCCCCCCCACTCTAGTTATCGAATCCAGCGCATAATCTGATCATGGGTACAATAAGTCGCAAGTCCTCACTTGCGAGACTTATCTGGTTTAGTTGTAATGACAGCAGGGGTAACATCATAGACTTTTAGATAAAAAAAGACAACAGTTAATAGTCAAGTAATACGTCTCATTTAAAATGAGTCTAGTGATACGTCTCATAAAAATTTATAATTGTAGCATGAATGGAAAAAAATGGCTCGATCGAAAAAGGGACCACGCTCTCATAGAATACCAGCGTAAAAGGCAGCTCAACGCTGCTGTGTTTCTTATGGTGAGTGTAAAGAACCGGAGATCCTTTTTACTGTAAACGACACATTCCATCTTAGTCCTCACGAATGACAACGCAACAGCATTTTATTTCATAATCGAGAACAGATATAGATGTCTATGGGCCACAGTAACCACGTATACACCTTATCCTATAAAATAAAAACACAATCCGTCTGATGATAAGTGGACGCTGTGGCTCATAGAAACCTATATCTTTCCTCCGCTGTTGTTTTCGTATCTCTGACCGTCTTGTTAGCTTGTGGTCATAAGTGTAGCTACTACACTATTAGTTGCGGTAATAAAAATTACACAACAATAATTAAAAAGCTGCAACTATATTAGTAGTATAGTTGTAGCACGAATGGGTCGACTCGACCAGGGAAAGACCACACAAGGTGAGTGTAGACAACCGGATACCAATTTTACTGGAAAAGACGCATCCCATCTTAGTCCTCACGAATGACGACGTATCTGCATTTTGATTCTTTATTGAGGATAAATGTAGATGTATATGGGTCATAGCAACCACTTACCATCAGGTGGACTGTGTGCTAGTTTGTCACCCTATCCTATAAAAAAAATCTGGATGCCTGCACTATTAATCTGAATTCTCTGACAAGAACTTCTCAGTAGTAGCCCAAAATCAAGTATATGATGGTATTTCATGCCCTTGCTTTAGAAGGCACTTAAATCGTTGGTCTTGATCTCTCTCCGTGAGTATCGTGCTACCATCTCATCGCACTATGACAGTGATGGAATAGAGAGTGTACCTGTGTTCGTGCATGTATTCTTGCACTATTATCCTATCCAAATTGCTAGTTTCCATTGAGACCGACCGCCGTGACCGAAATTTGGTCTGGTGAGAATTTTATCCTTGATTAAGAACCAATATGCATATGCGCTGTTACCCCTGAAGATTCAAATACCTCGTTAAAAAAACACAGCAACATTTTGCTGCTACTTACGCTTATATGAAAGCCTGGTACTTCTCCGGTCAAACCAGCCTATGTATCATAATATTGCTACTTTTTGATGTGAAACATCTATTGGCGCGCCTTGACGGCAAACTGCATGACGGTCTAATGCCGTCATGCCCCCTCTACGCCACCGCTATCCTTTGTGTGTGCGAGCGCGTAAACATACTATAACACTTCGTTGCTTTTCTGTGTGAGTTGTATCCTACGTGAGTTTTCAATTTTTAATATATTATACCCCATATTTATTAATTGGTTTTTATTAATTATAAATTATCGGGCGTCCCATGTTGGTTATGTTTTAAAAAAGTACTTATTAATAACTTAATCCTCATCATTACAGCCCTTTACAAGCCCACTGCTAAACATATGCCTCCCCCAAGGAATGCCACGAAGCACGGTCCTGAGCCTAAACTTCCTGCATGTCTTACCAGGTCGTCACTCAATCTAGTGGGTAGCCGCCTACACTTCGCGTACCGGTACGAGGCTGTCACTCGAGAATTCTTAATAACTTAATGCACGTATTTATTTTTAAAGCCTTCTCTTGATATGATAGAGGCGCTTCGTCGAATGATTTCATCAAAGACTACGTCTATTTTAGTATTTTTTTAACAATTTTCTATAAGTTTCAAGACATTAGAATTTATTCAACGACTATTTAACTAGTCTGCTGCTCTCGACAGTACTTGCTAGACGTATCTTGACCTAGTTAGTTTAGAACGTGACTGACGTTTATAAATCGAAATTAATAGTAGAGAGGAGATGTTGAAATGTACTCGGTTCTAATGTTTTTATATTTATACTTCCCTCTGTTTGAACAACACTGTCGGAAACAGAAAGGCATTTGTGTTCATTTTACCATGACTTTTTTTTTAAAAAAAGTGAAGAACGATATTACAGTCTACGAAGAAAGTGGCTACGTGGACAGTAGCCACTTTTGCAGATGCAAATACTTATGAGTAAGGCTAGGTACAGATGTGTTATCTGTCACCTCGGAGGACTAAGATGGAATGTCGTTTTGCTAAATACAGTAGTACACGCACTTCTCTTTGGTGGCAGAAATAGGTAAGAGACTACCCAGATGAAGTCTCAGACAAGAAGGTAGTCCTACCACATAGATTCCAATATTTTTCTTCATATTAAGTTTTATCCCATGTGTCAATCCGGGACATTATTATCATATTATATTTATTCATCTATTACAGCCTATAAAAGTCCACTACTGAACATAGACCTCCCTCATAGATTGCCTTATTGATTTTGCCACAGTTGCCACGCTTGGCAAGCGGGTTGGAAACCACAGTTTAAATCTGGGACATTTTTAAAGACATAACACCTATACAAGGACTTTCTCTTGTCTGTAAATAGTTACATCAATTGAACAAACATCCGAACCCAGAAAAAATATTTGTTAGCCATAAAAATATTTAATGCCGGATTTGAACCCACGGCTCTCCATTATCAACTTATTGTTAAGCCTCGGCACCACAAAGTCATCACATTCAACTATATGGTGGCGCTGGAAGAGTTGTAATAAAGTATTCTTCTTTTTCTTCTTCAACCCGTAGAAATCCACTGCAGGACATAAGCCTCTCCTGTTGTAGAGAGAATTTTCCTTAATCGTCACGCTGCTGTCTGTCACTGGTATGGGTATTTTTCGTCTGGTATTAACGGAATAGCTATAGGGCCATCTATTAGAAGCCATAAGTATTTTCTATAATATCTCTTAGTTGCCTCTTACAACACCCGTGGGATAAAACGGAGTTTTGGACCACACAGTACTAACAGAGTTGTTGATAATTTAATCGAATAATTTAAAATCAAAAATGTTGTACAGCCGACTTCAATATAAGTTATTAAGAATAACTCAAAAAGCTATTGGTCTGACCTTGATCAAATTCATATAGGACCACACGAGAAGTACCAGCTTTCAAATAAAAAAGAATCATCGAAATCGGTTCACCCAATAAAAAGTTATTAGGTAACAAACATAAAAAAACATACAGTCGAATTAAGTACCGTCTCCTTTTTGGAAGTCGGCAGAAAACGGAGCCAACTGATGGTGCTATTTAATAATTCCTTTAAACATCCAGTACAGCCCATCAAAAATTCACTGCTGAATAATCGCTATAGATTCTCTCATAGGGGGAATATTTACCATAGTTGCCACGCTTCGTAGAAGACTGGGCAAACGCAGTTTTTTTTCTACCGACGTCAAAAAGGGGACGGTACTCAATTCGGCTGTATGTTTTTTTATGCGTGTTACCTCATAACTTTTTACTGGGTAAACCGATTTCGATGATTCTTATTTTAGTTGAAAGCTGGTGATTCACATGTAGTTTCAAATAAATTTAATCAATGTCTGACAAATAGTTTTTATTTTATTCTTAATAATTTATATTGAAGTCGGTTGTACAAAATTTTAATATTAAATTATTTATTTTGCGATATTAGATGCTGCTAAGCAGCTGTATGATCTAATACACCCATATCCTATTTCTATTCCCACTGTCAGTTCTCACGAAACCCACGGAATTATATGGAGTAGTGAATTTTTTCACGCCACCGCTACTCGGCAATGCTATTTATACTTGTACTTTACTCTTAAAATAATATTAAAACATGAGATAAAAGCTTGTATTTAGGCGAGGATTTTATCATAATGAATCTGTCCTCTGAGAGTGCAGCCGGGGACCTTTACTTAACAACACATTAAAACTTTTTATAACATTATTTAAATGAATCACGCAGGTGTATTGCCATTCTGGCTGGTTTATACTTGAGTTATAGTTCACGAGAGAGTTCCGCCTCGCACAGTTATTAGAATACTTGAATACTATGCTAGGAGTCTTGGATTGGTATCCCAGGCAAATATAATAGTGATGTAAAAGTAAATTAAAGTAAAATCCTATATACACGTTAAGTATAGTCTTCCTTTCATTTCTAAAAGGGTTTATGCAATTATTTTGCTTTGCTCCAGCACGTGTTGGTGGACTTCACATGTTCTCAAATATTTTATTCCTTAGACACATTGAAGATATGTACCACGTACTAGAAGAGACGCGGAGACTTAGTTAATTGCAACATGTGTTATAGCCCGCGGCCTTAACTTAGTCTGTGCCAAAAAAAAAGGTACTATGTGCCTCCGACCACGCGCCTACTCACATAAATATTGTTGGCGGTGTCTGTTCTAGTACGTAGTAAACATTATTTCAATGCTTAGACATGCAGATTTCCTCATAATGTTTATATTTACCGCCGGGCCTGTGGTAAATCATTGAAGTACATATGTACTACATACTAGAATAGATGTCGAGACTTGGTTCTTTGCAACATACGTTACAGAGCCGAATGGCTTAAACTTACTCCGTCCATGCCATAAAAAGTTACTATGTGCCTCCGACCACGCGCCCCTCACCGCTACGCCGCACAGATTTTGTTCGCGATGCCTGCTCTAGTACGTTGAATATATAAATTCAATTCTTAGACATGCAGATATCCTCACAATGTTTTTGTCTTACACCGAGCACGTAGTATATCAGCACTTAAATTACAATTAATAATTTCATAAGTGCCGGCGAGTATCAAATCCGGGTTGCTCGCATACTGTGAAATAAACGACGATCGTGTATCCTAAGTTACCACGTAGAAACAGTCATCGGGTAAAAATAATTTTAACTTAATTTTGTTTTCGATTTATAGAAAGGGAATTGCAAATGTGTTGCCAGCCTTTTAAAAAAGAGTATGCTCTTTTCTTGAATGTCCCCAAGTTGTATCGTTCCGGAAAAATCGCTGGTGGTAGTCGATTCCACAAAGAAGTTGTGCGACGAAGAAAATTTCTAGTAAATCGTACAGTGGTGGACCGCCAATCATACAGATGGTATGAATGGTATCGCGAGTTGACAAACGAGCACACACTCCACCTGATGATAAGTGCACCTATGCTCACGTACATTCTATCTTGGATTCAGATTAAAAGTACCGATGCTTTGTCACACCTGAAGACTAAGATAGAAAGCCTCGTTACCAGTGAAAAGGGTCGTCCAGTAAATAATAAACGCAATTTATATCTATCCTGTGTTTCGTATGATTTTTTTAGATTGTGAAAGGACTGGAATACGGAAAAGAAATTATTCAAAAGTCGTAAACGGATGGAAGGAGGAACTATGAAATTTTCGGCCTATAAATGACTGGAATATTCCCAATAATTATTTCGTGAGAATAACTACCATCTAAATGGATTTATAATTCACTTTTCTCGCATTTTCCACCACACTACTGCGGAGTAAGCCGTTTTCAATTAGTAATCAGACTTCTGTTAGAATTCGTACAATGCCCAGTAATTTTAAAAGATAATAACTGTAATAAAATGGCGGACGTTAAACAACTGGATACTTTAATATTTATACTTTAAAGATGAAACAACCTACTACAAAATACTGAAAATAATTTGCACATAATTTAATAGCATTTAGAGACGACGCGATGTCAAAGTGAATAGAATTAAAGCTTCAAAATTAAGTAGAAAATATGTTAATACTTTTATTTTTAGAAGTTGGTTTTTAATTTTTAATTTTTTGGGCTATATCGTTTTCTGTTTTTTCTGTTTGCATATTCTTCTTTTTTCTATCAGTACTGGTTTTCTTCGGTTTCATAATTTTTTTAATTTTTATTTTACAGACTCCGTACTACCTACAACACGGAGAGCAAAATAACTTGGAGAAGAATGTCAATGAAGGGCATAGCGTTCAATCTATCAATCATCTGAAACAGTTTCTTGTTATAATAACGTCTAGCTGAAATTTCTAAACTTTAACCTTTATAGTAGTGCCACACATCTAACTTTGCAATACTATCTCATAACTTCGAAAGGTGCCGTTGAGTAACTCTTTTTTTTAATAAAGCCTAAGCGACAAACGAACTTACAGTCAAGCTGTTAATATGTGGATACTACTCGTAGAACACAGCTGTGCCTGTATTGAGACACAATCATGAGGCCCCGGTTCCGAATCCCGCGTCGGGCCACTATCAGTTATTGGGTTTTGCTGACAAGAAATTCTCAGTAGCAACCCAAAGTTAGGAATATGGTGTTTCCCTTGCCTCAGAAGATACGGGGACACATCGTTTCTAATTATTTTGAAAAGCCATTAGTCGTGCACTGGATCTCTCTCCGGTCGTGTCCGTCCCATCAGACTGTGAGAATGAGGGAACAGAAAGTGCACTTATGTAGATGGCTAGTCTCCGTTGACACTAGCCATCTAACCATTGACGTTTATATGTGATAGAGCCATGCTGCAGCTATATTAGTAGTATAGTTGTAGCACGAATGGGTCGGCTCAACCGGGGAAGGACGACGCTCTCACAGAATACCAGTGTAGAATAGCAGCTTGACATTGCTGTGTTTCGTATGGTGAGTGTAGAGAACCGGAGACCCATTTTACAGGAAAAGAGGCATTCCATCTTAGTCGTCACGGGTGACGACGCATCTGCATTTTGATTCTTTATTGACGATAAATGTAGATGTCTATGGGCAACAGCAACCACTTATTATCAGGTGGACTATGTGCTCGTTTGTCACATTATCAAAAAAAAAAAAGAACACTAGCCGCTGTGACCAAATTTCGGTCTGGAGAACATTATTATTATCATTATTATACCCAGGTGGGGTTTTGTAAAATAACAAGCCGCCCGGGATAATTGTAAAGTATGATTTAAATTATGAGCGTAATTAAGAAAACCACATTTATATTTTAAATGGAAATAATTTTAGAGATTTTATCGTGTTTAATTTAACTTTTATTTTATTTTTATTAAAAGTAACATTCAAAAAACTCAGTACCCCGTGACGCTTATGTTTATTTTATTGCACGGATGCAAACAAATTATTTTTTAAGATCTTTAATATAATGGTCTTATGAAGGTTATAGGCATGGTACAATTAAGTTACAGTGGATGGCACGCGTATCGCATTGATAAATTTAACAGTAAAAAAGTAACAGTGGTAGAGCCACGCGGCAGCTTTTGCTGTCGCACGGATGGGCCGGCTCGAACCGGGGTGGTACCACGACCTCACAGAAAACCAGCGTGAAGTAGAGGTTTACCTATGCGTTTGGCTTGGTGAGTGCAGGTGGCCGGAGGCCCTTTTTACTGGAAATGAGGCATTCCATCTTAGTCCGGGTGACAAAGCATCTACATTTTGATTTGTAACAGAGGATAGATGTAGATGTCTATGGGCCGCAGCAACCACTTACCATCAGATGGACTGTGTGCTCGTTTGTCACCCTTATTCTATAAAAAAAAATTTGAAAGTGTAATAACATTCAACTTCAATGAATTTATTATCATTCCTAAATAAACAGTACCCATAGCTCCTTCAAATTTAAAACGATATTTACACAATTATTTCTACTGTCGCTGCAATGCGCCGGGTACTACCTAGTCTTCTTATCTAATATATAAAAATTAAGTTTGTTCGTATCTATGCGCTGCCATGCCGTTCATCAGATTGCGGTAAAACTTTGTTCACTTATTGCTTGCAGTGAGACGGTCAAGCTCAAGGTCGCTCAGTGAGCTATAGAGAGGGCTATGCTTTTGTTTCTCTGCGTGATCGACTTAAAAATGAGGATATATGCAGTAGAACCAGAGTAACCGACATAACCCAAAGAATTAGTAAGCTGAAGTGGCAATCTGCCGGCCATATAGATCGAAGAACCGACAACCGATGGGTAAGAAAGGTTCTCGAGTGGCAGCTTCGTACCGGTAGGTGAAGTGTAGGGCAGCCCTCCACTAGATGGAGTAACGACCTGGTAAGACATGCAGGAAGTTTATGGATGCAGGTGGCTCAGGATCGTCATTTGTGGCATTCCTTAGGAAAGGCCTATGTTCAGCAGTAACTACAAAGGGCTGTAATTAATTATGAATACCATCAACTCAGCTATATCTATAGATTTAATCTTGATGTGACTGATTTGCTGAATTGCGTCGGGAACTGGCAAAACCATTTTCACTACCTTCATCTGCACGCTATCTTCAAGTTATTTTTGAAGAAGTGCGTTTTTCTACTTCTTACGTACTTTACGTCTCTGACATACTCCTCAAGTAAGTCAAGTAAGAAAAAAGTTTGTGTCAGTACGCTTCATTCTCCTAGCCAAAATGATAAAAACACAAAAAAATCGTCTTAAAAAAATAACTGCTTTTCCTGAGTCAAGGGATTATAAAATTATATACAAAGATTTATAAATAAAGAAGAGTGTTAAAATAATATGGTTACGATAGTTATTAGGGTACTTTAATTGATTGAAAACAGTTCTGAGTTCTGACTAATGACGCGAATTTACAATGCCTTTGAAATGGATGATATCAAGTTAATGGAAGTCAGCTCTCAAGTTAAATAGTTTCTAATTATTTTGAAAAGTGGGTTTGTATAATACGAACTTTCAGTTGGGTCATCAGGTAGGTGGCTACTGCATTCTGAGTGATAGGTTATCCAGGCCCCATGGGACAATTTTTCGCAGAATTAACTGGCTAGACCGGGAAAGGACCGCACTCTTACAAAGTACAGAATATAGTAAGTGTAAGCTGCGGTGGTTCAGTGACTAAGCACTCGCCATTAACAGCGCGTGCAACACGGGTTCGATTCCCGCCGGCACTTTATTTTTTATAAAATAAGGGGGAGAAGCAAGCACACAATCCACCTGATAGTAAGTGGATGCTGTGGAGCATACATATCTACATTTGTCCTCAATTAATAAACAAAATTGAGATGCGTTGTCATCCCTGAGGACTGAAATGGAATGCTTAGTTTACAGTAAAAAGGGTCTCCCGTTCTCTACACTCACTATACGACACAGCAGCATTAAGCTACTATTTTACGCTGGTATTCTATGAGAGCATGGTCCTACCCCAGTCGGTCGAACCGACCCATTCATGCTACAACCATAATATAGCTGCAGCGTGGGTCTACCACGTATATACCAATATAACTACATGCAAAATAAGAATTAATTCGAAACAAGTCACTCCAAACCACTCAATACTTTTGCGAATCGGATGCTTTATACGTAACAACATCTATGTTAAAAGGAACATGAATAAGATTTTCATAATACAACAGTGCTCTTATTTCTACTTAATACCTCTAACACAATCGTCTTAGTAGCATTTAAAGGATACTTTCTTTTGATTGGGAATTGTCAAAAAGGAATATAAAATAAAATACTAAAATAATACGATAATGGTATTAAAGTTACTGAAATAAAATAAGCCGTTTGTACTAGTTATTTGACGTGGTAAGTCCCCAACCTTTATGAGCTTACTAAAGGTCAAAGTTAAATTTTTTTTTAATTTTTTTAAAATTGGATTTAACTAGAATAATCATAAACTTATGTATGCATACAGAGAACCTAATGAATTAAGTCAATATGCTCGTCTCACTTATTCTACTTTAATTTTGACTGCCTCGTTGGTCTAGTGGTTGTAGTAGTGCGACTGCTGATCATGAGGTTCCGGGTTCGAATCCCGAGTCGGGCCAAAAAATCAGTTATTGAGTTTTTCCATCAAGAAATTCTCAGTAGCTGCCCGGAGTCAGAAAGCTGGCGGTGTCTCACCCCCGTGCCTCGGAAAGCACGTAAAGTCGTTGGTCCTGCGCCTGATCTCTCTCCGGTCGTGTCGGTTTATCATCCCATCGGACTTTAAGAGTGAGGGAATAGAGAGTGCATCTGTGCTTGCGCATTCACTTGGGCACTATAATCCTATTCTACGACGATGGCTAGTCTCCGTTGAGACTGGCCGCCGTGACAGAAATTCGGTCTGGAGGACATTAATACTACTTTAACTTTAAAATAACGTAAAAAGAGAAACACTCATGACAGATGTTGCGTATAATTTATGCTTAGAAATTGTATGTATCCCTATTTCAGCAGTATTGTGTCACGTTATTTCCCAAGACGAGTCTTTAACCTAAAGCTTTTAACCCAATGTTAGCAACAATCTACATTGATATACTCTATACTGTTTATTTAATATTATTTAATCCTTTATTATATTTCTTTTTTAAAAGATAAGAGTAACAAGCGAACACACAGTCCACCTGATGGTAAGTGGCTGCTGTGGACCATAGACTTCTACATCTATCCTCGTTTCCGAATCAAAATGCAGATGCGTTGTCAGTCGTGAGGATTAAAATGGAATGCCTCTTTTCCAGTAAAAAGGGTCTCTGGTTCTCTACACTCAACATTCGAAACACAGTGGCATTAAGCTGCTATTTTACGCTGGTATTCTGTGAGCGCGTGATCCTTCCCCGGTCGAGCCGACCCATTCGTGCTACAACTACATAATTAAGATAACTGCAACATGACTCTACCGCTTTTAATAATATTTAAAATGGCATGTCTAAAAATATAAAGAAAATAAGTCGAGATTTATTATTATTCGTACAATTAAGCGTAAGGTTTTCGAAATTAAGTGGTGATGATTTTAATATTACATTGCAAATTTTCGTGTCGCAAACTTTAAAAAATGATAGTTAGTGAGACATGAATACTAAGTCTTGACCAGTCACACGGTACATAAGCGAGGTGGATCCCATTTGGAATCCCAATTTTATATGCTGATTTACCACTTGCTCAGCTGAAAATAAAACCATCGAGATAGTTATGTCTGCTTGAATGAAAATATTTTGAAAACTAAAAGTAAAGACAGAATCGTGATTACACCATGTAGCCGCAGTGTAAAAAACCCACTACCTCATATTTAGAAACTATAAGACATGGATGGGGTCTTCATCCTGTGAGTATCGTAGCAGTATCTTCCTGATAACAACACAAAATAATAAAAAAATACTGTTGCCATCCCACCTGCTTAGAAAAGAAATTATGGCAAATATTCCCTCTATGAGGCAATCTCTCAATGGACAAGTCTATGCTTAGCATTGGACTTTAGATATATTGTTGTGGCGGCGCTGTCGTCGCGCCACAAGCGAAACACATTGAAGCCTATATCACGCTAACAAAGTTCCGAAGTTAAAGCAGTATATATAGAATAGCTCCGAACTACCACTCGGAGCGTGGCCGCTCCCCGGGCAGAACACCTTGCCCGGCGGGAGATCTTCGCTTTACCTTCCACCCGCCACACTGAAATTAATGAATGAATGATGGATAATATATTGAGGGAGCAGAGAGGAAAACGAGTAATAAGTTTTGTAATCGATTTACTGGTAGTCGTTGTGGAGTTAGAAAAGACGCGGCAGACCGTGATTGTGCCGCGATATTTATATTATTGTAGCAGTGCCATCTGTGTTTGCTCCGCGAAACAAACTTGGTATCGATTAGACAAACATAAATAAACAAAAAATTTCGATAGGGGTACTTGGTACCCGTAATAAGGCTGCGGGTGCGTAAGCTACATACAAACGCCCGGCAACGCACGCACACAAGCGTTCATCGCTTTATCTACAGTAGCAAACAGAGAATAGAGAGTTTTGCCGAGAACTCGATCGGTGGTGGATTACTGTGGTTGTATTATTGTTAAAATAAAGGTTGGAAGTGGATTTGATACGTAAAATTGGTGCAATTATCTGTTTGTCTATTTATTTGTGGAAACGATAAAACAAGTGCTCCAATGATGATGTAAGCATCAAGATAATTTGTGTGCTGCGCTTTAAAAAACACTATCATAATCAACTGTCTGTCATCAAACAAACGATGACAATAGTATCTCCAGCCTGCTCAAGCTGCCGCCAAAATCTCTCATAACCTTTACAATGTTCAACATATTGTAAAAAAGTTTTTTTTTAACACATTATTATAAAGGATAATTTCTTTAATACTTGACATTGGTAAAAGTACAACAGTATGTAATAACAATAGCAATTTATGTAATTATGATAAAATGTTGTGATTATTAAATTTCAGAAGATGCTATACAGTGATTGCAAAAATATAACTGTAATTAGTGTAAGCGTACGATCTCCTTTCACCAAAATCGCGTGGAAAGATAATAATAATTTCTCTTAATTTCATTTTAATGGCCAACAAAATCGTGAATACGCTTAGTGAACGATGTTTAAAAGGAGTTCAAAGGAACTTTTCTTTTTTAACAGAATATATTCAAAGAAAAAGGCTATCTCACTCTTACTAATATTTACATTTTAGAAATTTCAATTTTTATCATACAAAATAACAATTATTTTCAGATTAAATCTAACTTGAATTCACGTCCAATACGCAGTCAATATAAGAACAATTTATTTACACCTAAAATTAATAATTACATGTATTATAAGAGCACTTTTCGTACAGGTATTAAAATATTTAATCATCTGCCACCTGATATAAAAGCTATGGACTTGCCAAGATTTAAAATACACCTCAAGAAGTGGTTAATATATAATGTGTTTTATAATTTAAATAAATATTTTAATACCAAACATTAATTTATATAAAGTTTTATTTCTTAATTATTGCATACCCGATATAGGTACCCGACTGGTAGGTGAATTGTAGCCCCCCCCCCCCACTAGATGGAGAGACAACCTGGTAAGACATGTAGTAAGTCAATATATGCAGATAGCTCAGGTCCTTGATTTGTGGCATTCTTGGGGCAGACCTATGGACTTGTGTTGAGCTGTTAGGATGTTGATGATGATAATGATTTCATAAGTGCAGATTTAGATTTTTCAAAAAATAACATCTGTAACAAGGTATACGTTTTCAATCGATAATTTGCTCGTCATTAATTATTGATTATCAAAAGTCCACTGCTAAACAATGTCCTACACCATAGATCACGTCGTAGAAGGGATTTTTCGTTAGTTCCCAGGATCGGCAGAAAAGTTTCCCAAGCCTTGTGCCAATCGTGGTAACAAATCCGCAGTGTTTTAATCGTGTCGAGTCGTTATCTGGAAGAATAAAATGAACATCTCTTGATTTCTGTTTCCCTCTGTCGCTTCTTATGACACTAGCGAGATGATATGGAGTAGTAGAAATTCTGACGCCGCCACGACATACCAATAAATGCCATTGTTTAAATTAACTATATTACACATTGAAAACATATACTTTGCTACGTCCTTCGCAATACGTCATTTTCAATGTAATTACAATGAAGATGTCTTCAATAATTACAATAGATATTTTCAAGAGTACATAGAGTTTTGTTATCGTTATTGTTACAGCCTATTAAAGTTCACTGCTGAAAATAAACCTCCCCCTTGGATTGATTCATAGTTGGGATATTTGCCATAGTTGCCACGCTTGTGTTATGGATTTCTAACCATAGTTTTTCTTTATCGTTATTAGGAAGACGCTTTTTTTATATAGGATAGGGAGACAAACGAGCACACAGTCCACCTGATGGTAAGTGGTTGTTGTGGCCCATAGACATCTACATCTATCTTCAATTAAGAATCAAAACGCACATGCGTTGTCACCCGTGAGGACTAAGATGGAATGCCTCGTTTCCAGTAAATAGGGTCTCCGGTTCTCTACACTCACCATACGAAACACAGCAGCGTTAAGCTGCTATTTCACCCTGGTACTCTGTGAGAGCGTGGTCCTTCCCCGGTCGAGCAGACCCATTCGTGCTACAACCATAATATAGCTGCAGCATGGCTTTACCACGTAAAAACGCTGCTGCCTATCTCCTGATTTGTTTCCCTCTGTCGCCTCTTACACACCCACAAGATAATATGGGATAGTGGATAATTCTTACACTGACACTACAAGGTATAGAGATTTGGAAATGGAAAAGTAGTCAAGCTCTGGCTTATGAAACGTAAAAATAATGCACGTACATACTCAGGCACACACACGCACACCCAGGCACTCATGCATAGATATTTTTCGCCGTAATATGAATGGTGGGGTCACGCTGCAACGTATAATGGCTGTAGATAGATAGAAAGATACGAGTAGAAAATTCTTTATTGCACTCAAACAAACAAACATTTGGTACAAAGGCGCACTTAATGCCAAAAAACATTCTCTGCTAGCTAACCTTTGGTAGTGTGGTGAGAGCTATGGGTAGAGCCGCAACAGAGGGAAAAAGAAAAACTAACTTATTTTCACATATTATTCAATAATATAATATAAATATGTTACTTTATACATATTTACACTTCATACACACACATATATACATATATATATATACATACATATATATATATATATATATATATATATATATATATATATATATATATATATATAAATGTATATATTCATATAAACAAAAATACATACTATACCAATAAAATACATACAATCTACTATAGGAAAATATAATATTATATAACCTCAAACCTTACGTTTAAATGTATTTATTGAGAGAGCATCTTTAATATCTCGTGGAAGGTTATTCCAAAGTGTAATTGATGATACCGTAAAGGAATCTGAGTAGTATGTAGATTTAAGCAACGGGATAGTTAGAGTTTTGTTGGGCATCAAACGGGATAAGCTTAAGTATGAAAAACGCTCTTTCAGATAAGCTGGGGAGCAAGGATTGTGAAGAATACCATACAAAGTGGTTAGAAGGTGTGTTCCGGTGGAAACGGATGTCGAGCCACTTAAGTCTTGAGCGAAATTGTGATATATGATCAAACTTGCGCAGGCCAAAAATATAGCGTATGCACAGATTGAGCAGACCATACCATCTGGGCCGACAGCTTAGCTGGATATAACGGCTGTAGTACGAATGGATCGGCCCTATCTGAGAAGGACCACGCTTACCTTTAGGAAATACTAGATGGTATGTGTACTCGTTCGTCACCCTTACCTCTATATAAAAGCAAAAGATTTATCATCAATATCATCATTGATAATGTTGTTAATTATTTATAAAGTTGAAAATGCAAAGAGATGCAACATCCCTACGCAGTGCCACTATATCGAGCCGATCAGAAAGAACTCGGTCATCGACGAGTCGAACCGCTCTGCGCTTGATGCGGTCAAGTGGAAGGAGCTGGCACTGGGGTGCCCCGGCCCAGAGATGAGAAAAGTATTTCATGTGAGACCAGATGTGCGCTCTGTAAAGTTGCAAGAGATGTGCCGGCATGAAATACTGTCCCGCTCTGCTGAGCACGCCAAGCTTTTGAGAGGCCAATTTGGCCTTCCCTTCCAAGTGACCACGAAACTGCACACTATGCGATTTGTCGACGCCGAGGATTCCGATGCTAGCTGAGGCAACAAGGCGAGTGCCTTGAAACTGAGGAGATAAGACAAAGGGGTTTTTTAAGCGGTAAACGCGCAAACTTGTGTCTTCTAGGGATTGAACTGGACTAGATTTAGTCACCCCAGTCCGAGACTTTGTTCAGCAAAAAGTCGACTTCAGACACAAGTTTGCCCCGGTACTCGGCGACGTTTTCCCGAGAAATATTGGCACGGCCGGCTGTCGTCTGCTTAGCAATGAATGTTACCAGTTTGCAACATATCATTGATATGCAGGAGAAAAAGCGTTGGTAATAGCACGCAGCCTTGTGTAACACCAACGTTGATTGGCTTGAAATCAGATCATGCACCGTCTACTACAACCTTGATGCTCCGATTAGCAAGGAAACTCGTGATCCATTTGCACAATTTCTCGGGAAGCCCATAGGAAAGAAGCTTCGAAAGAAGCGCTTTGTGCCAGACCCGATCGAAGGCCTTCGCTATGTCCAACTAACGGTCAATTCCCTCCCCCCCCTTGGACTCTACTGCCTCCGTCCATCTATGAGTCAGGTAGACCAGAAGATTACTAGCTGATCAACCCCGATGAAAACCGTACTGGCGGTCACTAATCAGCTGGTGATCCTCAAGGTACCTCATGAGCTGACATTTTATAATGGATTCCATTATTTTGGAGAACAAGGAGTTGATGGTGATATGCCTGTAGTTGGACGGGACTGAGCGGTCGCTTTTTTTAGGGATCAGGTGGACCAAAGCTGTCTTCCATGAATTCAGAACTACGCCTTGGTAATAGGAGTACCGGAAAAGATGCGTTAAAACCGGTGCCAACTCCAGAGCATACGTCTTCAGCACAATGGGAGCAACTCTATCAGGACCACTCGACTTGCTGACGTCCAGGAAGAAGAGTGCTTTACGAACCGAGCGCTGTGTAAATCGCACATCCGGCATGGAACACTCACACCGCGGGATGGTCGGCGGTGTGTTTCCCCCGTCATCTAGAATCGAGTTGGACGTAAAGAGAGAGCTTAAAAGATTGGCTTTCTCCTTTGGCGGCATGGGCCAGTGAGTCGTCTTCTCTGTGCAGAGATGGAAGAGATGGCTAACAGAAGTGCCCTTGGACAGCCTTGGCGAGAGACCAGAATGCACGGGTTCCCGAAGGAAGGCGAACTAGCTTCTCACCAATTCTGCCGATGTGCTCAGACCTTGCCTTGGCAATGACACTTTTGAAGAACCTGGAGGCGGAATTATACTTCTTTATAAGAGCGCTGATGTTTACATCCCGAGACGTTGATGCGTCAGCCCAGGCCCGGTAGCACTCCTGCTTATAGCGTGATGCTATTTTACAGGAGCGACCAAACCATGGCTGGGATCTGCCTCCGATGGGCACCACACAGGATGGAATAAAAAGTTCCATACCCTGAAGTACCACATCACCAACAGAATCGGCAACAACGCTGGGATCTTGCGGGGAGAAGCAAACCCGAGCCCAAGGGTAGGATGCAAAAAAAGACCGCATCCCGTCCCAATCGGCCGAACTATAGTGCCAAACACGGCGACAAGATGCAGATCGCAACTGCGATGGGAGCGTGAGTGGCACCATACTCTGGATGAGACAATGGTCCGAAGAGCCCAGAGGGGCATCGACGGAGACCTGATATCCGTCCGGATGAGAGGTCAGCAGAAGGTCCAACAGAGAAGCTACATGATCCTCCACATCTGAGATCCGCGTAGGCGAAGTAACCAGTTGTGCTAGACAATATGCCAAGGCAAAGTACAATTACAATTACAATTACAGATCTACCCGCATGATCGGTTAAACGGGAACCAAGCCATTCAGCGTGGTGGGCGTTAAATTACCGAGTATCACGATCTCTGCGGATGGGACCTGTTGTAGCACGGAGTATGCAGCCATTTGGACGTGGTCGAGTCGGTCTGTTTCGGCATTACCGCTATGGAACCTATAGAGGCTCCCGTAGACGCGGGAAAGGTCATCGTTGTCTACGCGCAGCCATAAAATGGACAGGTCCGTACCTTCAAGACTGCCGACTGGCTTCGCCGTCTCTAGATGGTAATGGACAGCGTTAAGGTTGGAATGAAGTCCCCTGATGTTGCAAAAATTCACGGATAGCGTGACAGGGGTCGCCTTGCTCTAATTGCTCCGCTTGCCCCAAGCAGCGAAATTTTGCCCCCCCCCCCCCAGAATACGTGGGGCAGCCTGAGCACCCCCGCTCAGGAAGTGGAGTAGTTTGGTCGTGGATGCTCAGCGAGGGATTCTCCAGGGGTGCTGGTACCCTCCTGGTGTTGGTGTAGTCTTTTCTTTAATTCCACTACAATGTTGATTGGGGGGGGGGGGGATTGGGTCTCCGGCCACGTGCACTCACCAAGCGCAACGCAGAGGTAAACCTCTATTTCACGCTGGTATTCTGTGAGATCGTGGTACCACCCCGATTCGAGCCGGCCCATCCGTGCGACAGCAAAAGCTGCCGCGTGGCTCTACCACTGTACTGTGTGGTATTGCCGTACGGTTTAAAAAACAGATTGTTATAGGTGTAACTGTTGTTTCTCGAGACAAGTTTTGGCTTGCATAGCCCCTATGGTGTGTTGGCTGGGATTTGCTCAGGAAAATCTCGAATTATTCATATACTTATACTACAACATGTTTGCTATGCAACATAATATTACTGTTATTTTGATATTACTTTTTAGATAACGGTGCTGGTTGTATAATAACTTGGTTTCCCTTTTTATAAAACCTGTACTTGTATTATGTTTTAATACACAAATGTTTATTGTCCTGAAGAAAATAAAATATATGTTTTATTTTATATATAAAACAGGCTATTCACATTAATCATACCAGTAAAGTTCAGAACTTCGTTTCGTAGTCATTGGCAATATTATCATAGGTGATTTGATTCGTTACCAATGCCACCTGCAAAGTTTCAGGCTTCATTATAATTTCAAATTGTAAGCCGAAACAAATGCTTTGTTTTGTTTGGACATTAGTTATAAAGTTGACGCTGTAAGTTTCAGTTTTATAAATATTCATCATCTAGTGGACTCTAATTTTTTTAAAACTGAAATGAGAACGAACTTACGGTGTACCGAATGGTAAGGGGCTACTGCAGTCCATGGACACCTGCAGCCAATTTCAAACAGGGGTTTACACAAGGTAGAGTCAAGCTGCAGCTATATTAATAGTATAGTTGTAGCACGAATGGGTCGGCTCAACCGGGAAAGGACCACGCTCTCACAGAATACCATCGTAAAATAGCAGCTTAATGCTGGTGTGTTTCGTATTGTGAGTGTAGTAAACCGGAGACCCTTTTTACTGGAAAAGAGGCATTCTACCTTAGTCCTCACGGCTGACAACGCATCTGCATTTTAATTTGCAAACGAAGATAGATGTAGATGTCTAATCTAATCCTCTGTCATAAATTATTACAAACTACTTACAAAATTTATTTTAGAAACAGCTTGGAAACGACCACCTCATTCCCAGGGTTATTATCAACCATGTATTCATTTATATTATAATAACCCTTTTTATACAGCTTTTGTTCAATTAAATTTTTAAACTTGGTAATAGAGATACCTTGTATATTTTCTGGGACTTTGTTGTAATATCGTACACATTGCCCCAAGAATGAATTGCTGATTCTGTGGAGTCGAGAGACCGGTATCACTAGCTAAATGAATTCTGTGACCACTGACATCTACATCTAGTATCGATTAAGAATTAAAATGCAGATGCATTGTCATCCCTGAGGAACACGATGTAATACCTCATTGCAATAAAAAAGGGTCTCTTATTCTCTCTCCGGTTCTCTATACTCACCATACGAAAAAAACAGTATTAATCTGCCTTTTCACGCTGGTATTCTGTGAGAGCGTGCTCGTTCCCTTGTTGAGCCGACCCATTCGTGTTGCAGTCATAATTTTGCTGCAGCATGGCTCTATCAAGTAATAAATAATCTTGGGAAACAAAAAAATTTTTTTCGAAAACATGTGGAATCCGCGAACATGTATTGTTGCAGTGCGGATGACATTTGCTTGGCCTAAAACATTATCAGAAATAATAGGAGGCGGTGCCCAGGACTGGGACGTAAATAGCCTACTCGTATAACTTTAAATAATCTCGAATATATCTAGGCGATCTTCGATCATCTTACAATTAATTTAAAGAATATAAATACATTTTGTTAAAAATAAACTTGAATAAAATTCTAAAATTCAGAAGCCTCTAAATAATATTTATTGTACCTTTTATTAAAATTTTATAAAATATCATACATTTCTTTGTCTATTTTACAAGCGCGATGTACTTAAATATTGTATCTGCAAAAAAAAAACTTAAAAAAAGTGTCCGCCACGCTGCCTCAATGCATGTTGGCGGACTTCACATCTTCGAAATATTTTTTTTTATTATTTCTCAATCATGCAGATTTCCTCACGATTTTTCCTTCACCGCCGAGCTCGTGGTAAATCAGCACATAAAATTGCAATTAACAACCGGGTTGCTCGCGTACTGTGAAACTTACAGCGAGCCCTAACCACCTGAGCAACCACGGCTCTCAAAACTTTATTAAATTACTATTTCGACAATCACACAATCTTATTAACTATTATAACTTATTTAAATTTAAACAGTTTTAACATTCAATTAATGCAACTGTCATTACATTTTGTTCATTGATGCGTTACTTGAATATTCATTAATTGAGTAGTAAATTTCTCAATTAGAAATGTTTAATGAAACACGAACGAACCTCGATTGTAGATTTAGTTGATATATTATCATATGCACTAGGATTCTCCAAAGTACAGCTTTGTTTTACACGATTGTAAAATTATATTTATACAGATTTTTTTTATATCGACGGTTCATTTTTTAAATAATCATTCAATATTTCGGGAATACTTTAATAATTTATGAAGTAGAAGAAGTATTCATAAATACGGATATCTTGATATATAACAATATATTCGAATCATTTATAAAATAACAGGTCTTTACCTATGAAATTGCCGCTCTGTAGTACTGGCTATTTCAAATCAAAATATTTTTTGTTTAGCTGAGGATTATAATTTTATATTTATTTAAAAAATAGAATTATTTTTATCTTATATCTTATATATTTGAATCTTTTTCGTCATCATGGATACGTTAAAAATTCGAGTAATTATGGAATATAAGTACCGTAGTGGCAGCAACGCGGCACAAGCGGCACGCAACATCAACGACGTTTACGTAGCGAATACGTAGGTCACTCAATAAGTTTTGAGATATAAAAAAAGTATTCTAGATACTATTAATATTTATTTTACATCTTTTCAAAATATTCTCCATCATGCTCTATACAAAGTTCCATTCGTCTAAACCAACTCTGAAAACACTTTTGCCAGTCTTGATCTGACAGGTCGGAAATTGCTTCTTCATAGGCAGCCACCTTCTTCGGCGCTTGAAAAAAACTTACCTTTAATTTTTTCTTTGATTCTTGGGAACAAAAAGAAATCAAAAAGAGCTAAGTCTGGGCTGTAGGGTGGGTGACTTAGAGTTTCAACACCAGATTCCTCAATAAATGTTTTTGTTCTAAGGGAGGTATATGATAAGGCGTTATCGTGATGCAGCATGATTCCCCAAAGCCCGGTCTTTGGTCTTCTCTCCCGCACAGCTTAAAAAGCTTTGGGTAATGCAACTGTAGTATACCATTCAGAGTTGACGGACCCTTTCCCAGCATTGACGTCGACAAATGTCCGCTTCGCGAATAAAAACTAAAAAGCAGTTTTGTCGGTAACTGTCCTTCTGAGTAGACCCATACCGATGATTGCCTTTTATTGTCCAGATCATGTTGATAGATCCATGTCTCGTTATCAGTAACGATTTCTGAAACACGCCTAGATGCCCCGTTTTCAAAACGTAGACGCATTTCATGGCACCAATACACACGACTCTGTTTTTCGCTTTCGGAGAGCAAACGAGGGATCCATCGACAACAAAGCTTCCTCACTCCAAGATGTTGATGTAGAATGGTATGAATGTTCCCCGAACTAATGCCTACAATCTTTTAGATGTCCGTATATGTGATTCGTGGGTCCTTTCGCACCAAGATTTCAGTAGTCCATACATTTTCTGTCATTACTGCTGTTTGCGGGGCCCCAGTTCTTTGGTCATATTTAAGATTAATTTTAACCCTTTTGAATTCAGCAAACCAACAAAAAATTGTTGCGCGTGATGGAGCTGAGTACCCCTAATGTAACCGTTGTAAACCTAATTGTTCGGTTAAACCAAATTTAAAATCATAATATATCATAGCGCGCAAATGTTCACGGCTAAGATCCATCGTTTTAAATGAAAAGCGCGGAAAGCTTTGCAGGAAAATTAATAGAATTTTGTTTTTGTTTTAATATTAAGCAATTGGCTTATGGAGTTCTATTAATAAATTTGCTTTTTATAGAAACATATAACACGGGTGCGTTCCTCTTTTAAATTTCGAGCATCTCAAAACTTATTGAGTGACTTACGTACCACAAACGAACGCACTACCTGTTATCGGTTTGCCCACTTCTATTTTGTAAATTTCGACCTGAAAAATGAACCTCGTGGTCATCTGGAAACTTAAGTCGACAATTACGAATTAAAGGTGATTGTAGAAGCTGGTGATACTCAACCTATAGCTGAATTAGCAGCAGCTTACGATGTTAACATCAAAACAATTTTAGTTCATTTGCGTCAAATTGGCAAGGTAAAAAAGTTTGAAAAATGGGTACCCCAACGAGCTCAATGATCACCAGCGCGAAGTAAGCATCGAGAGTTGCCTTGCACTGCTATGCAGGCACAAAGACGAAGAAATTTCGAACCGCATTGTTACCTGCGACGAAAAATTGATCCTGTTTGACAATCGCAAGTGCTCAGTAAGTTGCTTTAATCCTGGTTCAGTACCTAAACAATGCCCTAAACGAAAACTTACCCCTAGAGAAGTGTTGTTCATTGTTTTGTGGTCTAGCGCCGGTGTGATTCATCACAGCTTCTTACCGAACGGAATGAGCATTAATGCAGGTATTTACTATGAAGAACTCAATATAATAATAGAGAAACTCACACGTCTCCAACCAGATTTCGTCATCGCTCGTCCTCGATGCTCCTGCATGAACAAGCGCGCAATCTCATACTGCACAACAGACGGTCTCCAAGTTACAAGAGCTGCGGTTGGAAGCTCTTCGTTATCCGCCGTACTCACCAAACCTTGCGCATATAGACTTCTACTTTTTCCAGAATTTGGATAATTTTGGCGGAAAAAAAATTCAATAGACTTTGTTGTCTCCCGTCCAGGTAATTTCTTCAAGAAGAACATCAATAAACTGCCACTGCGTAGGCACAGATGCATCTTTTGCATGAGTGATTACTTTGATTAATGGAAATAAAAATATTAAAAAAAATTACGTTAACCCCTGAAGTGCTACACTAACCTCTAGCGTAAAAATATTTAAAAAATGGTAATTTCATAGGTAAATACGTAATATATTCGTGTCTAAGACGCCTTACTCTCCACATCAGGCATGCGACGCTTCAAAACGACGAACAATTTATAAACTGTCTAGTTTACGCCAGAATAAGGAGGAAATTGCACATCTCCAAGTATATTCAGCATTTGAAGATTTATATTGTTCTGTTTAGTTTTCAAATGTTATTTATGGGTGTTCTCATACAATGCAAACTGTAATGTCTTCTATAAATTTTAAATGTGAATTTAATTTTGATTAAAAGAACAGTGGTTATTTCAGATTTTTATTTAAAGTAATTGATTTTTTGACGGCTCCGTAGCGCAGTGGCTTAGCAATGAGTTGTTGCGTTGGGGGCCGCGGGTTCGAATCCCGCACGGAACAAGTATTTGTATGGCCTACAAATAATTGTTCCGGGTCTGGATGCTTGTCCTCGTGCAATCTAGGTTTGTAAACTGCCTTCACGATACAGTAGAAAATCATAGTGTGGGGGAACGTTTTTTGTAAAAAAAATGAAACACAGTTAGTTTTCACTTATTTTCTATATATAGAATAAGAGGTGACAAACGAAAACACAGCCACCTGAATAGAATAGAATAGATTAGAGATATTACGGAGGTTCAATTCGATTCCGAAAGTTGGGAACTTCCGATTGATTTTGCACCTTCGATGTCGGTTCCGTTAAACTTTAATCGGAAGTTATATATCAGAGGTCGATGCAGAGTGGTGGCGGCAGCCGCGATCAGCGTGTAAAAACAATTTTATATTTGTCGCGTAATACAACGAGTACAAAATGCATGCGCTAGGTTCTGTTTTCGAATCCCTCGTAGAGGTCACGTGACACCGTTTTTAAATCAGAGCAAACTTATTAACATGAAATCTCGTAGATCGGTTCACTACAGTTGTTTACTTTATAAAATATTACAAAATCAACAACCGAAATCCTTATATGAGAAGCTCAGTTTCTCGCAACGTTCCTCACGGGAAACTGTACGCTTGTTGTACCCAAGACACAGAACGGCTGCGTTTCGTGGTAGCTTTCGGTATGCTGCCACAAAGTGTTGGAATAATATACCACCTCCGATCAAGGGCAGCAGGACAGTTCGCACTTTTAAAGTAAAACTAAAAGAATATCTTTTAAATTTGCAAAGTTAGTTCTGTGTCGATGTATTACACCTTTCTTATGAAGGTTGATTGAATGTTTGTATATTATAAAAATACTTGCTAAATTCTCCATTTATTTTATTTTATTATCTTATTAAATAATTTAATTGTGTGCCTTGTGCCTTGCATATGTTTTGTTTTTTGTTTGGTTACGGTTTTTTTTTTGCGTTGGCTTATTATTGTGCCTTTCTTTCCTAAATGTTAACAGTTTTTTTTTTAAATTATTATTTATAAATTTTATAAGAGTGTATTTTTTATTTTTATGTTGGAGCCTGTGATTGGCTAAGTTTATTTTATTGCGCCTATGTCTCTGGCGTTTACTGAAAATCAGCGTTATAGTTATCACTATGTGGTTTCTATAACATTTGTGCTGAGTAGACGCCATTTTAGTTCCATTCCATTAATTTATTTTGTTATGTTAATTTGTGTTTTTGTTTAGAACTAAATAAATTATATTATTATTATTATTATTATTATTATTATAGAGCCAAGTTGCAGCTATATTAATAGTATAGTTGTAGCACGAATGGGTCGGCTCAACCGGGAAAGGACCACGCTCTCACAGAATACCAGCGTAAAATAGCAGCTTAATGCTGGTGTGTTTCGTATTGTGAGTGTAGTAAACCGGAGACCCTTTTTACTGGAAAAGAGGCATTCTACCTTAGTCCTCACGGCTGACAACGCATCTGCATTTTAATTTGCAAACGAAGATAGATGTAGATGTCTATGGGCCACAGCAACCACTTACCGTCAGGTGGACTGCGTGCTCGTTTGTCACACTTATTCTTTAAAAAAAAGGAGGCTACAGATGCGTTCTCACCTCTGATGGCTAAGATTGAACGACTTACTGTCTATAATTACTGGCTCTGTATAACCTTCATATTAGATCACAGCTGTGCTCGCACTGTTACTTGGCGCCAGAAATATGTAAAAAGGTACGGTACCTATCAACTGGTCTCCAAGATAGAAAGGTAGTCTTAACACCTTGTATTAATTTATTTTTTTGTATTATAATGGGGTGACAAACGAGCACTCAGATTCAGAAATTCATTTTTATTTTACCACTAGTTCGAAAAAATCCTCTGTCATAAATTATTACAAACTATTTACAAAATTTATTTTAGAAACAGCTTGTAAACGACCACCTCATTCGCAGGGGTTATTATCAACCATGTATTCATTTATATTATAATAACCCTTCTTATACAGCTTTTGTTAAATTAAATGTTTAAACTTGGTAATTGTATATTTTCTGGGACTTTGTTGTAATATCGTACACATTGCCCCAGGAATGAATTACTGATTCTGTGGAGTCGAGAGACCGGTATCACTAGCTAAATGAATTCTGTGACCACTGACGTCTACATCTAGTATCGATTAAGAATTAAAATCCAGATGCATTGTCATCCCTGAGGAACACGATGTAATACCTCATTGCAATAAAAAAGGTCTCTTATTCTCTCTGCGGTTCTCTATACTCACCGTACGAAAAAAGCAGTATTAATCTGCCTTTTCACGCTGGTATTCTGTGAGAGCGTGCTCCTTCCTTTGTTGAGCCGACCCATTCGTGCTGCAGTCATAATTTTAATGCAGCATGGCTCTATCAAGTAATAAATAATCTTGGAAAACAAAAACTTTTTTTCGACAACATGTAGAATCCGCGAAAATGTATTGTTGCAGTGCGGATGACATTTGCTTGGCCTAAAACATTATCAGAAATAATAGGAGGCGGTGCCCAGGACTGGGACGTAAATAGCCTACTCGTATAACTTTAAATAATCTCGAATATATCTAGGCGATCTTCGATCATCTTACAATTAATTTAAAGAATATAAATACATTTTGTTAAAAATAAACTTGAATAAAATTCTAAAATTCAGAAGTCTCTAAATAACATTTATTGTACTTTTTATTAAAATTTTATAAAATATCATACACTTCTTTGTCTATTTTACAAGCGCGATGTACTTATATATTGTATCTGCAAAAAAAAAAACTTAAAAAAATGTCCGCCACGCTGCCTCAATGCATGTTGGCGGACTTCACATCTTCGAAATATTTTTTTTTATTATTTCTCAATCATGGAGATTTCCTCACGATTTTTCCTTCACCGCCGAGCTCGTGGTAAATCAGCACTTAAAATTGCAATTAACAATTTCATTGATGCCGGCGGGGATGTAACCCGGGTTGCTCGCGTACTGTGAAACTTATAGCGAGCCATAACCACCTGAGCTACCACGGCTCTTTAAACTTTATTAAATTACTATTTCGACAATCACACAATCTTATTAACTACTATAACTTATTTAAATTTAAACAGTTTTAAAATTTAATTAATGCAATTGTCATTACATTTTGTTCATTGATGCGTTACTTGAATATTCATTAGTTGAGTAGTAAATTTCTCAATTAGAAATATTTTCAATTTTATGAAACACGAACGAACCTCGATTGTAGATTTTAGTTGATATATTATCATATACACTAGGATTTTCCAAAGTACAGCTTTGTTTTAGACGATTGTAAAATTATATTTATACTGATTTTTTTTATATCGACGGTTCATTTTTTAAATAATCATTCAATATTTCGGGAATACTTTAATAATTTATGAAGTAGAAGAAGTATTCATAAATACGGATATCTTGATATATAACAATATATTCGAGTCATTTATAAAATAACAGTTCTTTACCTATGAAATTGCCGCTCTGCAGTACTGGCTATTTCAAATCAAAATAATTTTTGTTTAGCTGAGGATTATAATTTTATATTTATTTAAAAAATAGAATTATTTTTCAAAATTAGTCATTTGTTTATTGATTAGCGTTGCTTTCATCGTATTAGAATCTTTTTCGTCATCATGGATACGTTAAAAATTCGAGTAATTATGGAATATGAGTACCGTCGTGGCAGCAACGCGGCACAAGCGGCACGCTACATCAACGACGTTTACGGAGCGAATACGTAGGTCACTCAATAAGTTTTGAGATATAAAAAAAGTATTGTAGATACTATTAATATTTATTTTACATCTTTTCAAAATATTCTCCATCATGCTCTATACAAAGTTCCATTCGTCTAAACCAACTCTGAAAACACTTTTGCCAGTCTTGATCTGACAGGTCGGAAATTTCTTCTTCGTAGGCAGCCACCTTCTTCGGCGCTTGAAAAAAACTTGCCTTTAATTTTTTCTTTGACTCTTGGGAACAAAAAGAAATCAAAAGGAGCTAAGTCTGGGATGTAGAGTGGGTGACTTAGAGTTTTCAACACCAGATTCCTCAATAAATGCTTTTGTTCTAAGGGAGGTATCGTGATGCGGCATGATTCCCCAAAGCCCGGTCTTTGGTCTTCTCTCCCGCACAGCTTGAAAAGCTTTGGGTAATGCAACTGTAGTATACCATTCAGAGTTGACGGACCCTTTCCCAGCATTGACGTCGACAAATGTCCGCTTCGCGAAAAAAAACTAAAAAGCAGTTTTGTCGGTAACTGTCCTTCTGAGTAGACCCATACTGATGATTGCCTTTTATTGTCCGGATCATGTTGATAGATCCATGTCTCGTTACCAGTAACGATTTCTGAAACACGCCTAGATGCCCCGTTTTCAAAACGTAGACGCATTTCATGGCAATACACACGAGTCTGTTTTTCGCTTTCGGAGAGCAAACGAGGGATCCATCGACAACAAAGCTTCCTCACTCCAAGATGTTGATGTAGAATGGTATGAATGCTCCCCGAACTAATGTGTCCGTATATGTGATTCGTGGGTCCTCTCGCACCAACATTTCAGTAGTCCATACATTTTCTGCCGTTACTGCTGTTTGCGGGGCCCCAGTTCTTTGGTCATATTTAAGATTAATTTTAACTCTTTTGAATTCAGCAAACCACCTAAAAATTGTTGCGCGTAATGGAGCTGAGTACCCCTAATGCTGATTGTAACCGTCGTAAACTTAATTGTTCGGTTAAACCAAATTTAAAATCATAATATATCATAGCGCGCAAATGTTCACGGTTAAGATCCATCGTTTTAAATGAAAAGCGTGGAAAGCATTGCAGGAAAATTAATAGAATTTTGTTTTTGATTTAATATTGAGCAATTGGCTTATGGAGTTCTATTTTTAAATAAATTTGCTTTTTATAGAAACATATAACACGGGTGCGTTCCTCTTTTAAATTTCGAGCATCTCAAAACTTATTGAGTGACCTACGTACCACAAACGAACGCACTACCTGTTATCGGTTTGCCCACTTCCATTTTGTAAATTTCGACCTGAAAAATGAACCTCATGGTCATCTGGAAACTTAAGTCGACAATTACGAATTAAAGGTGATTATAGAAGCTGATGATACTCAACCTATAGCTGAATTAGCAGCAGCTTACGATGTTAACATCAAAATAATTTTAGTTCATTTGCGTCAAATTGGCAAGGTAAAAAAGTTTGAAAAATGGGTGCCCTAACGAACTCAATGATCACCAGCGCGAATTAAGCATCGAGAGGTGCCTTGCACTGCTATGCAGGCACAAAGACGAAGAAATTTCGAACTGCATTGTTACCTGCGACGAAAAATTTATTCTGTTTGACAATCACAAGTGCTCAGCAAGTTGCTTTAATCCTGGTTCAGCACCTAAACAGCCCTAAACGAAAACTTACCCCTAGAAAAGTGTTGTTCATTGTTTTGTGGTCTAGCGCCGGTGTGATTCATCACAGCTTCTTACCGAACGGAATGAGCATTACTGCAGGTATTTACTGTGAAGAACTCAATATAATGATAGAGAAACTCACACGTCTCCAACCAGATTTCGTCATCGCTCGTCCTCGATGCTCCTGCATGAACAAGCGCACAATCTCATACTGCACAACAGACAGTCTCCAAGTTACAAGAGCTGGGGTTGGAAGCTCTTCGTTATCCGCCGTACTCACCAGACCTTGCGCCTATAGACTTTTACTTTTTCCAGAATTTTGATAATTTTGGCGGAAAAAAAAATTCAATAGACTGTTGTCTCCCGTCCAGGTGATTTCTTCAAGAAGAACATCAATAAACTGCCACTGCGTTGGCACAGATGCATCTTTTGCATGGGTGATTACTTTGATTAATAGAAATAAAAATATTTAAAAAAGAAATTACGTTAACCCCTAAAGTGATACACTAATCTCTAGCGTAAAAATATTTGAAAAATAGCAATTTCATAGGTAAATACGTAATATATTCGTGTCTAAGACGCCTTACTCTCCACATCAGGCATGCGATGCTTCAAAACGATGAACAATTTATAAACTGTCTAGTTTACGCCAGAATAAGGAGGAAATTGCACGTCTCCAAGTATATTCAGCATTTGAAGATTTATATTGTTCTGTTTAGTTTTCAAATGTTATATATGGGTATTCTCATACAATGCAAACTGTAATGTCTTCCATAAATTTTAAACGTGAATTTAATTTTAATTAAAAGAACAGTGGCAGTTTTAGATTTTTATTTAAAGTAATCAATTTTTTTTGACGGCTCCGTAGCGCAGTGGCTTAGCAATGAGTTGTTGCGCTGGGGGCCGCGGGTTCGAATCCCGCACGGAACAAATATTTGTATGGCCTACAAATAATTGTTCCGGGTCTGGATGCTTGTCCTCGTGCAATCTAGGTTTGTAAACTGCCTTCACGATACAGGAGAAAATCATAGTGTGGGGGTAACGTTTTTTGTAAAAAAAAATGAAACAAAGTTAGTTTTCACTTATTTTCTTTACATAGAATAAGAGGTGACAAACGAAAATACAGCCACCTGAATAGAATAGAAGAGATAAGAGATATTACGGAGATTCAATTCCGATTCCGAAAGTTCGGAAGAGGTCGATGCAGATCAGCGTGTAAAAACAATTTTATATTTGTCGCGCCGGGAACCTCCCTCCCCCCGTGCCTTCTGTCGATTACTCTTTAACTTGATATTTTGTTTCGTATTTGGCATTGAGCATGTTCGCGCTTCATTTATACCTATCCGAGGTTTTGATTTTTTTGCCCCCCCCCCCCCCCCCAGAATACACGATGCAGCCTGAGCACCCATGCTCAGGAGTGGAATAACATGGTCGTGGATGCTCAGCGAGGGATTCTCCAGGGGTGCTGGTACCCTCCTGGGGTAGTGTATCGTGTAATTCCGCTACCATGTTAATGGGGGGGGGGGGGGGGAATTGGGCCTCCAGCAACCTGCACTCACCAGACGAAACGCGGAAGCAGAGCTTCTACTTCACGCCGGTATTCTGTGAGGTCGTGGTACCAACCCGGCTCGAGCCGGCCCATACGTGCAACAGCAAAAACTGCTGCGTGGCTCTACCACCGTTAAAGTTAGGCTTAGGGTTCCGTTGCCCTATTCAAAATTTCCCTACTTTCAGCTCACTGTTCTCTCTTGTGCCTAGTTTTGCGTTGAAATCTCCCATTAAACCCATATAGTGGGTTTTGGAGGGATGCATGGCTCTAGATATATCCTTCTATATTTCCTCCATCACCTCATCAGGACGTGCCGAGGTTGGTGCGTAAACCTGTATAACCTTCAGCGAATACCGTTATGTGATTCTGAGTATAAGGTACGCAACCCTCGTCGACACACTCTCAATCTTTACAACGTTGTTAACGAGAGACTTGTGGACGATAGAGGGCAACCATCTGTCCTCCTGGTGATAGAACAAGTTGCCGAATTCGAATATTACCATGTACTCCCCCTCTCTTCAGACCTCTGATAATCCTATAACATTCCAGTGTAACTTGTCTATCTCAGTCTTCTTCTTCTCCAGGATCTTCTCGTTAGTCCTCAGGGTGCGTGCGTTATAAGTTGTCAGTTCGAGTCGTCTTAGGTGGCAACCGTCTGTTTGTAACTTTCATCATGTTGGCATAGTTGCCAGTCGCAGTCGCTAGGCGAGTGGGTTGGCAACCGCAGTTTTTTATTGTTGTTTTGCTGTTATCAGAAATAAGCTGCTGCCCGTTTTCCGTCTCAGTTTCCCTCTGTCGCCTCTTACGATATCCACGGAAAGATATGGGGTAGTGGGGATTATTACCCGTCACTACACGGGGTGGAGGGGGGTTATCTATCAAAAGGTTTAAATTATATATTTTCTAGTACTTTGGGATAGTAAGTGAATGCTGTTTCCCATAAATATAGACATCATTTCTCAGGTTAGAATCTTCATCATTCTTAGGTCAAAGTACAGATGCGTTTTTACTTTTTTATCAGTTAAAAGTCTCTCCGGTTCTCTACACTCATCATACAAAACTCAGCAGTATTAAGCTGCTATTTCACACTAGAATACTAGGATAAAGTTATTAAATTATTTTATTGTCATCGGTCTTTGATACGAGTGCAAATTTTCAAGTCAATCGGCAGTGAACAGGTTGGTGAAAATTACATTAAAAGATTCCGTTATATAGATCAGTCAGATACACGCGAAGCTAATAAAAGCTTTTTAATACCCCTTTTTGCTAAATTTACTGATATATTAATATGAATCTTAAATATGCATATAATATTATGCAAAAGTTCACTGCACACTACGTGACCGTAATACAGCACTCAACCATGAAAAATTATTCACACGTGCCTTTGAGAACGTAATTCACGCTTTGTTAAATTAAGGCGTTGCCCTTCAAATATATTCGTAAGCTTTTGTGACAGTGTAAAAGAAAATTGAGCTGTTATATCTGAATAAAGCTACTCTACTATTTAATTTTTTTTATTTAAACTTTATTGAACCTCACATCAGTACAGGATCCAAAGACGTACTTAATGCTGGAAACACGTGGTAGAGCCATGCTGCAGCTATATTAGTAGTACAGTTGTAGCACGAATGGGTCGGCTCGACCGGGGAAGGACCACGCTTTCACAGAATACCAGCGTAAAATAGCAGCTTAATGCTGCTGTGTTTCGTATGGTGAGTGTAGAGAACCGGAAACCCTTTTTACTGGAAAAGAGGCATTCCATCTTAGTCCTCACGGGTGACAACGCATCTGCATTTTGATTCACAAACGAGGATAAATGTAGATGTCTATGGGCCACAGCAACCACTTACCATCAGGTGGACTGTGTGCTCGTTTGTCACTCTATCCTATAAAAAAAAAGCATTCTCTGCCAGTCAACCTAAGCAGTGATTAAACTACGAAGGCGGTTACAAAGAATATAATTATATAAAAGGTCGGGGAAAAGGTTTCTTCCTATTTTATATACAAATTCAAATTGATATACAATTTTTTTTTCAAATTTCAATTAAATTTAATTATAATATATATGTACCATTTTTTGTCTTAGGAATCTTGGGATTTTTTGTCCAAAAAATGCAACAAGTAGTTTCGACAAACCTCTTTTGATGTTGAGCTAATACTACCTTAAGAATTCTGAAGAGACCAAAATAGGGGGAAATCTGAGAGTGCAATGTCAGGACTATATGATGGATGCATTAACACTTCCCAACCAAGCTCGCTCCATTTTTGCTGAGTGGCCAAAAATGTGTGTGGTCTGGCGTTATCATAATGAAATTCCACTTCAATTCTGCTGATTATTTTCGGCCGTTTTTTCTCAGTTTCTTGCTTGAGTCTTATTAGTTTTTGGCAGTAGAGATTCGAATCGATGGTTTGCCTGGTGCTCCGCTTCCAATACCTCCATACACACACCATCAACTTATTGCGTGTTAATCCGGGTTACGCTACAGTCTGTGGAGTTTGACAACCTTTGACCATAATCTTTTCGCACGTTCTTGTCGTAAGTGATCCATTTTTTATCACCAGTGATCAATCTTTTCAAAAATGATTCGATTTCATTACGTTTCAATAGATAATTGCAAATGAGTACACGATTCATTACGTTTCTTTCAGTTTCCACGAAAATGATAAAATGTTACAGTAAAGAATTAGTACACATTTTAACCTATCTTATTAATCTTTCTTTTACTAATGGCAAATCTCCAGTTAATTTTGAGAAATATGAAGTAAAACCACCAGCCAATAAAATAAAATATTCTTATATCTATGACGTAAGAAAATTAAATATTTGTCAACTGCGATTTTTTAAACATACTAAATCTACTGCCGCTTTGAAACGAGGTTCCTCTGAACGCAGAAGAAACGGTGAGAAAACTACGTAGGTATCCTCTTTTTTATATATATATTTTTAATAAGTGATAGAGCCATGCAGCAGCTATATTAATAGTATAGTTGTAGCACGAATGGGTCGGCTCGACCGGGGATCAAATAGCAGCTTAATACTGCTGTGTTTCGTAGCGTGAGTGTAGAGAACTGAAGACCCTTTTTACTGGAAAAGAGGCATTCCATCTTAGTCCTTACGGGTGACAACGCATCTGCATTTTGATTCTTTATTAAGGAAAGATATAGATGTCTATGGGTCACATCAACCACTTACCACCAGGTGGACTATGTGCTCGTTTGTCGCCCTATACTACAAAAAATAATAATATTACACATGCACAGCCTATAAAAGTACACTCCTGAAAATATCCCTCCGCATAGATTGCTTCGTAAAAGGGATTTTGCCATAGTCGCCACGCTAGGCAGGCAGGTTGGCAACGATTGGCCAAGTTTGGTCACTAAACAGTACCGCCACTACGTGTTACTACATATTATACAGAATAGTAAATGACAAAAGACCATTTGGTAATGGATTCTATAATATACTCAAATAAAGATGACTAAAACTTTGGAGCTTATCAGCGTGTAACGAACCGGAGCATACCAGCCCCCCTCCCAAGAGGCCCCTGTTAAACAGAAGTAAGCATAAGAGTGGCAATTATGGCAAAGACCCCCTTGCAGCAATCTTACCTTATGAGACAATCTTAATCGAGGCCATTGTTCAGCAGTCGATTTTGATAGGCTGTAACAAAATGAAACGAATTTGATAGTTACTTAAATATATTTAAAACTAGTTCATTACGTTTTCTTTTACCGCATTCATATTACGTGACAAAGTTCAATAAAGAAATACTATTTATTCCAGCTAAATCTAAATGTGTTTCACATTTGACGTTGGACGTTCTACGGCGGATGCCACACTTAGGTTGGCATCGAAAGTACTTTCTTACTTGGATAAAGGTAGCAAATGTCTAGGTATTTTCCTCGATTTAAAAAAAGCGTTTGACACCGTATCGATACCCGTGCTTCTATCAAGATTAGATAATCTTGGCGTAAGGGGTCTTCCATTGGCGTGGTTTAGAGATTACCTATCTGATAGGAGCCAAATGGTCCGGGTCGGTAACTACATCAGTAGCAGTGCGGAATGTACCTACGGTATTCCACAGGGTAGTACACTTGGTCCAAGTCTGTTCCTGGCTTACATCAACCCGTTGTGTGAATTAAATGTTTGTGGTGGTGAGGTGCAAATGTATGCTGATGATACAATATTACTTTATCAAGGTTCCAACTGGAAAATAGTGAAGGAACGAGCGGAATGTGGATTATCAGCAGTGACGACTTGGCTTGAGAACAATCTGCTTACGATAAATGTGTCTAAAACAAAATACATCTGTTTTTCAAAACAAAGAATTTCTGCTCCACAAAACGATTATAGCATAAAAATTCACACTTACCCGTGTAATAGAAACACTAAGGAGATTCGCGACTGTAAATGTGCTGTTTTAGAAAGAACGAACACTTTAAAATATTTAGGCGTTCATGTTGATGACACACTAAGCTGGAAGTTTCATATTCAAAATGTACCAAGAGAGTTAGGAAACTTATTTTTCTTTTTAAAAAATTACGCGTGATTGCTAACAAAGAGCTAATGTTACAAATTTATAATTCGCTTTGTCATAGCTAAATTTCTTACTGTGTTTGTACTTGGGGAGGGACACATAAAAGACATATGATTGAATTGGAACGCGCACAGAGAAGTTTGTTAAAAGTTATCATGTGTTTGCCCCACAAGTATCCTACCACATCAGTATATAAAAAGTTTAAAGTATTAAGTATACGTAAGACCTATGTTTTTCACAGCATAATGAGATATCATTGTGTTACTGCGCCAACTTTTCCAACAACAGAAAAGAGGGTTGATAACTATCCCGTTCCCAACTTTAGAACGCCTTATGCTAGGAAATTTTATGATTTTCAGGCCCCACACTTATATAATAAGTTAAACAAAATAATAAAACTAAGGAAACTTAACAACAAACAAATAAAAGATGTACTTTTGTCGTGGCTGAATGAACACGATTATGACAGCTGCGAAAATCTATTGAACGTAAATACTTAAGAATTGATTGAACATATATATATATATATATATATATATATATATATATATATATATATATATATATATTAGCTCTTACAGACACTTTCACGCGTTAACGACACTACTTCACAAATTATAACATACACAAAACACATACATACATCCACACATTTGTCATATTACTTAGTCAATACCACATATTATTATCCTTTTTTTATATTTGGTTTTTTTTAATGTTTATCTTTAATTGAATTTAATAATTTATGTAAACTGTTCTTGTCAATTTTAAATAAAATAAAGTAGAATATAATTAAATATAATTAGGTATAATTAAATTAAATTGAAATGTATAATTAATGTTAATAATGTTTGTGCATAATGTAATGGAAGGGACTAGCTCCTGACATACAGGATTCCTAGTTCAGGAGTTAGGGCTCAATCGGAACAAGTGTATCATTTATTTGAGTTCTAATAAATTTATTTATTTATTATTTAAAATTTATTTATTTAAAACGCCAAATCGAAAAACATTTCTCCACCGCGGTTTTCATTTTAATGTAAATCTTTTTTGAAAACCAACTTTTTATCATCATCATTACAGCCCTTCACAAGTTCACTGCTGAACATAGGCCTCTCCCAAGTAATGTCTGCGTCCATCGAATTCCTCCTGCAAATGTTACCAGGTCTTCATCTAGTGGGGAGACCGTCACATACTTCGTACTACTGTAATTCCTCTATACTGGATGTATAGTGCATTACGCCGTCTTATTATTGATAATGATTAATTGCGTAAGCAAGATAGCAAGTTGAACATCCGTTCTCACTTTTACAATTTTTAATAAATAACATTTCCTGATGTATTTCCAAGAACAGAAGTGTGATCTCATGTTGCATTTCCGACATATTAAATGTGCAACTTGATTGAGAAAGTTTTCTAAGATCCTTTTAGAACTAACTACTTCTGAAAGGTTATTAAAACAAATATTATACACATAATTTCAGTCTCCAAGTTTAAAAGCATCTATGGAATATGATTCAAGACGTGACTATACCTCAAATTTTCCATTTGAATATAGGTATAATCCAATTTAGTTGCGTCGCTTTGATGTGGTTTAAGGTAGCGTAGCTTTTTACTTTCCATAATTTAGGATGAAAAAGCAGCCATTTTAAGTGCTTGTTGTATTTTATTGACTCAATCATCAATTTTTATGCTATGAAATTGTGTTCCATTTACTTTACTAGTTTTTGACCGTGGCTTCATACTCGTGAAATTCTGTTAGAGCAGCATATATTTTAAGCGATCTAGTAATTCAAGTAAGTTACAGCTCGTATACATACCATTGCTGAGTGCAGGTACCCTTAACTTTCACTTTCACAGGTTCGGCACATTCGTTTAGGTACGATGGAATGCTTCATTTCATATTTGTAAATATAATACATGCGATATATTATATATATACATATATACATTTATGTATGCGTTAATAATGATTTTAATGACTCTTTTTTATGAAATAGGTCATACTTCAGAACGTGGTCATATGGGAGCTGGGACCATAAGTTTTAGCGTTACCGTAAGGGTTAGAATATTTTCTATTCCAACCCTTACGGTGGCAAAAAATTGGGATGAATATTATTAATGTTAATATTTAGACGACTTTTTTACTTTGATCTTGTGATTTTCTTTAGTCCACTCAAAAGGGCCAAAAAAATTTTACTTTTAATGAAAAATAAAATCTAGCTTTAAAGTATAAAATACACAACAGCTTCTGAAGTCGTGGTTTTAATTATTATTCTTCTATACACTATGTTTTAGCATCTCAACATATAGTAGTAAAGTGTAGAGATGCTAAGACTAGAGATAAAATAGACTTTGTATCAGAAGGTCCAACGGGGAAGGTGCACGATCCTCCACATCTAGAATCCGCATAGGCGAAGTAACCATTTATGCCAGACCATATACCAAAGCAAAGTCATAAACAGATCTTCTCGCATAATCGTTTAAACGAGAACCAAGCCATTCAGCGTAGTGGCCGTTAAAATTACCAAGGATCACGATTTCACGATTTGGACGCGGTCGAAGAGTTGGTCTGCGTCGGCATTACCTATAGAGGCACCCGTAGACGCGTTGTCGTCGCTGACCGTCAAGACTGCCGAGGCGTCGAGAACAGATGTCCTCTCTGGCGTATACGTAAATTCCAGCCTGAGGCACAAAGTTGTTCTAATTTGTACCCCGGATAGGAGAGATGAATCGACCGGAAAGGACACCTGCGTTTCGGTTAGAAAGAGCAAGGTCGGCTTCGCCGTCTTCAGCTTTTTTTTCAAAATTTTTGTTACAAAGCTAAATTTTCTTCTGCATACCAGAAAAAGCTATAAAAAGCGAAATATTTTTTTTAAAACCCATCACCTATGTTAAAGATGTAATGTATTAAATAAAATTTTTGAAAACCGCAGACTAATAGGTCACGAAAGATAAAATTAAATAACTAATCGATGTTGAAATTTAATACTGCTTTATCTCTTCTGTGAGCTTTTATATCGTAAGATAAATTCTAATCTTTAAATGGATAGAAAGTAGCACGCTATTTCGAAGAGCACTCACTCTCCGTTAATAGTCTGTTATGTTGTGAAACTAATTACTACAACTGAGAACGAATTTAAGCTTAAGAGCAATCTAACTCAAGTATAACGTGAAATAAAAAGGTTGTTTTACGGTAAGCGTATAGTTTGTGTCCATAACTCTGTCCGTGTAGTAGTTGAAAATAATATTTTTGCAACACTGAATTTTATTCTTTCAAGAAGTTTCTGTCTATGATTTCATTCGCTTGGAATTCAATTTGCTTACGTCATAATGTGTGATAACTACAGGTTACATTTTGTACTGGTACCTTTATTATATGAGAAGTAGAATAAAATTGGGGCTTCTGTTTCACTTACTCTCGCTTCGCTTGAGCTACGTACCGCAGAAAGCCCCAATTCTCTCCAGTAGAGGTTCCACTTCATCGTTAAAATGTAATGTGGTACAAAAAAAAACCAGTTACTTTAATAATACTAATCGTTAATGGTCTGAAACTATTTGTTTTTCTTCTCCTCGAACACAAAGATAGTTTAAATGAAAAGATGGAGTATTTATTTACATAAATTTTATTGAAAATCGAACAATCACTTTGTTTCAAAACACCATTTCTTAATACATAAAACATTTTTTGACGCACAGATTTTCTTACGAGTAAAACATTTACACAGTAAATTATCTTTACAATAAAGTTCACAAAGAGTATTTAAATTGGGAGCTCCTAAGCAACTTATATCTATGATAGTATTATTTTCATCACAAAGATCTTGTACCCATTTTATTTTGTCACATCCTTAAATAAATATTTTTATCTTTCAAACATATCTTGATAATTCTGTGAAACTATCTATAATCAACAAATCCCTCACTCCATCGATACACTCTGTGCTTTTCAATCCAGCAAATTTGTTTTTTCTCTTCAAGAGATAGTGAAGTGAATGGATAAGGAGGTTTAATTAGGAATATTTTGGTGTACTCAAGAGTGGCTATAACAAATTCTTTTACTATAAATTCATTTTTGTTTTTTGATTCCTTGAAGATCTACGATTATTGTATTGCTTTCATGATATTTTCTTAACGATATTACTCAGTGGTTCGTACTCGAATATACAATTGTTTAAAATCAAGCAATAAGCAGCTGTCTGATCTGGTATTTCTCGGTCTGTTTCGATTTCAACAACATTAAAAAGTCATTAATTAAATAAGCGCTTGCAGAAAAACTTTTTTTTATTATAATGATAGAAATATAAATCAGTTTGTTATAATAAAATATAGTTTTTGATTTAGAATTTTAATACATATATTTTAATTTAGATTTTCGATTTAATCTGAAAGCAAAAACACGTTATTTAAAGGATTAAGGCAAGTACTAAATATTCCTAAAAATTATTAAATACTCACTATATTACTAGACTAAAGAGTCAGTAATTAAATAAGATATATTTAATATAATGAAATATTCAAAACTCAAATATTTTATGGTAGTCATCATGTTTATGTTTTATTAAATTGCGGCTTTAGACTTTGTATTTGATTTTTCATATACAGATTTACAGATACTGAAAGAACGGAGAATTAAATCTGGTAGATAAATAACACTAATAAAACTAACGCTTAGTTGGGTACAATTCTGGACGAACAAAAAAAAATATAAATTTTACCATTTTTCAATTATATTACAAAAAAATGTTATTTATCTTTATTATTGGAATATAATCGACTTGTATTTATTTCTATAATTTAATACATTTTCAATATTTTAAGCAGACTTTTAATAAATTTAAAGGTTTTTAAGACAATATTAAGTCTTTACTATACAATAATATTTAATGTTCGAAATGAATGTATTTTAACTCAATTATTCGTTGCTGTCTACCCGTACCCAAATGATGGACAGGTCTAAACCTTTAAAGACTACCGAGACGTCGAGAACAAAATTCGTCTCTGTGGCATTTTTGTACGCCGAGTACGAGAGATATAAATATCAGTCGGAGAGGACACCCGTGTCTCGTTTAAAAAAAACAAGGCTGGCTTCGCCATCTCCAGATGGTAAGCGGACGGCGTTAAGGTTTGAATGAATATATGGATAGTGTGACACGGGTTGCCTTTGTCTTCTGTCGCGTAGCTCTGCCATTTTTATTACAAAAAAACTATTACAATCACCATCATCATCCTCATTACAGCCTGTTAAAGTCAAATGCTGAACACAGGCCTCCCCCATAGATTGCCTCTTAGAGGGTACTTGCCGTCGTTTGCCACGCTTAGTAAGCGGATTTGGAACCGCAGTGTTTTTAGTCGTTATGAGAAGGCGCTGCTGCACATCTTCTGATATTTTCCCCTACGTCGCCTCTTACGACACCCACGTTACGATATCGAATAGCGGATATTCCTACAACACCAGTACGAGTTCCGGTGTGTGACCACTAGACCAGATGGGCATCGGCTGGTCTCCATATCACCCCATCCAGAGGAATGGGATAATTTGCCAGCATCTGTCTTTCCTATTATAATGTGGGTGTCTTCAAAGCAAGAGTGAACAAGCGTTTTTTTAAGGCAAGTCACCACTTACCATTACGTATCACCACTTACCATCAAGTGGGATAGTAGCCAATTAGGCTTATAATAATAAAAAAATGGTCAGAGACAAAATCGAAGATTATATAGAAATAATTTTACGTCAGTGATCAGCAAAGATCAACTTAAACACTCGACACAATCTAGGCAGTTTTAAATTTAAATTGAACTTAAGTAATTCAAAACCATTTCGAAAAACATCAAGAATGTATCCAATTTATTTGCCTTGTCATTTGGATTAGAATATCACGCTTTTGTTTTAGTATCCAAACAACGCTATTAACATAACAAGTATTTTCCATCTTAGTCCTTAGGGGTGACAACACATTTGCATTTTGATTCTTAACCAAGGATAGATGTAGGTGTCTATTTAATACAGTATACACAATCATTTGTATATTACGTACATAGAATATAAACAAGATTAAGTAACAAGTATAGCTCTTGAAATGAAAATGGAAAAGGCAAAGTCATGTGTAACGTCCATGTCGCATCAAAGCCGGTAATTGTTGAGTGCACTACGCTCGAACTTGTTGACAAGTATGTTTACCTGGTTCAAATTTTCGGACTATGTAAGGTAAAGGCACTTTATATCAATTGGTTCTAAAATTGGCACCATATTTCGAAGTATTTAGGGGAACTATGTTTACGAGCGATTTACAAGCTCTTTTTTATATTATTTTTTCTTCATTCTTTTTTACTTTCTCTTATTCAATTGAGAATATAATTTTGAGTAATCATATCATCAAAGGTCTGGATTAACGTGTATACGATTTAAAATAATTGATTAGTTTTGCATCAGCAGCTGTCGGTCCGAACCTGCGCGTAATACGTTTTGGACCTTGTGCACGTGAGTACAATGTTTTTTTAAATAATATTTTTTTGGTTTTTTTTGTACCGTATTTGTGTTAAACTATTTCTAGAATTATATTTTTAATCGAAAACATTTAGCTTTTGTTTGTTTTAAAATCAATCAATCTTGAAAATACCAAGGCATTAGGTGCCAAATATTTCAGCCGATTTCTTATTCCGATGTGAACCGCAGAATAGCAATTTCAGCTACTGGATTTAATTTTTAGTTTTCGTAATTGTTTTTATGATTAGGCATTTCCCGCATTGGATTCAACAACTTAAAAAGACAACCATTAAAATCTAATTCCGAGGTATACTTTTGTGTTTCGTCCACTATGGGAAAGCTAAGAAGCAGAGAAGTAAAAACTTGTAGGTAATAGTTACTATAATATAGTATTATAATAGTCCTACAAAATATATTATACTTATCGAAAGCAGACTCCTAAAGTAATAAAATGTGTGTTTGTGTATGTGCATGCTTTTTTGCTTTGACATACAATCTACAAACTATTGAAAAAGGACCATTTGAAATCATCCAAAATTCACAGCTGATTCGATCAATCAGTAAACTTTGTCGGCAACATTTTAAAATTGTTTGGGGACAATCTCTACTTTGTGTGACTGTTTGACCAGAAACTGACTACTAATGTTTTTGTCAGTGGCCGTTGAGTAATAACATACTCGTACATATTATAAATATAATGATCTCTGATACATATTATGCTTGTACTTACTCTGAGACATACATGAACGTTAACAAGGTATGTTTTAATTAATTTAATGTATTTGTAACATACGCTATATATCAATTTTAGCTTTCTCACACTCCTTCTCTACATAAACTTTAACTATGTCAAAACTCACACTCCTCCTTGCGCGCAATATGCTTATAATATTTTAAAATTTTAAATTTTGTACAACCGACTTCAATACAAATTATTAAGAATAACTCAAAAACTATTCGTCAGACCTTGATCAATTTATATGGGACCACATGAGAAGCACCAGCTTTCAAATAAAAACAAATCATCGAAATCGGTTCACCCAGTAAAAAGTTATGAGGTAACACACATAAAAAAAACATACAGTCGAATTGAGTACCGGCTCCTTTTTGAAGTCGGTAGAAAAGGTACAACATTTTCCCCTCACGTATTAATATACATAGATAAAGATATTTCGAAAACTTTTTTTTCTTTTTGAAAGTTGAAATAAAATATATTTCAAGAAGTCAGAAGAGCTCTCAAAAGATTTAAGTACCATAAGATACGAAAAGTATGGGATTGAAACATTCAAATATGTCGGTAGTCCCGATTCTGTTAGCTTAAACACTCAAAGCAATCTTATATTTCGTCAACACTCAGATGTTTCAATGTAAAAATACCTCTTTGAAGTTCTTACTGAGCCAAACCGAGGTAGAGAGGCTCAGCGATTGCCGTAAAGTAGTAAGCGAGCAACCTGGGTTCAATCTCCGTCGGTATCAATGAAATTCTTAATTTAATTAACTGAATCAGGCGTTACTTTGCGGAAATCCATTATATAAAAACTTTTAAAAAATTACTTCGCAAACATCCACTTTATAAAATAAAATGATGTGTCTTACCTAGTATGAAGAGCACCTTCCGCCCTCCCTCAATTTCGTGCACTATCCCCGTCACCACTAATCCCAGCACCACTACTCCCAACACCACTACACTAGGAAAGACACACCACTGACGACAATACGACACGTTTCGCCTCTACACGAGGAATCCTCAGATGAAGACTCTACGGTGGCTGACCGTTAAGTGAGCGGTGAGCTTTTTTTTTGCGCCCAGAAGCAAATAAAAGGGCTACGCCGTTACGCGAGGAGGTGGTGAATGCTTTATGTATTATGCTATATTTATACAGCCGGTCTGTCGTGGTTATGTGGGACTCACTGTGACTAACACCTAACCTAACCACTACCCTAAGTGTACCCACTAAACACCACCTGTGGGATTGGCAATTGGCTGATTAAGCCTTTTTGCCGGATCGGAAGTGACCCTCTTTTGGGGGAAGAGGGCGCAGGCGGCTACAAGCCGCTGAGGGGGAGCCTATAAGGCAAATTTAAGAAGAGTAGAGTCGGCCTGAGCCGCCGGGAGGCAGTTCAGGCCGTATTAAATTAACGTATAACGACCACATAAGATTATGATGCTCTGTAAGAGCAAGGAGTCAGCCCTGAGGGGACTGAGCAGCGCGTAATTTGCGTGCTAAAACGGCAATCTCCCCAATGTTGATGTTCCTAATAGCGAAATACACCGTATTTAGGTCATCAACCATTGAGGGTTGTGTTTGCTGAGTAGCGGAGGACGTCCGCGTAGGGTCGGCCTTTTTAGGGCCCCAAGGAAAGACTGGAAGCTGCGAAGGCTGAGAGAATCCCGGAGGAGGGCGAAGAAGAGGAGGGACCCGGGGGGGGGGGGGCTTGGGGGACTCTGAGAGGGTTGTAAGTAGCCCTGAGGGGGCTGGGAAAAGCCCTGACAGGGCATTCTTGACGGGAGGGCCGGGAATGACCTAGCATTGACCGGCGGTGGAGCTAGTTTGTTAGAACGAATGAGAGGAGCGCAGGGGCAACCTCTGTAGTTAGTTGTAGTTCGCCGGGTGGCCAGTCTGCTGGCATAGGACGCACGTGGGTGGGAATTCGGCGTTTTGGGGCCGGGACACTCTCTCAAGCTGTGTGGGTCTAGGCACTTAACGCACCTGGGAGGGGCAGAGCAGTTAGCCGCCGCATGCCCATAAAGTTGGCAGCGGTGGCACTGCGCCGGGAACCCGCGCCTGTGTGGGGGCTCAACCCTCACTCTTGACAGGCCGCACACTGTGCGTACCTGCCAGAAGATGGCTGAGGCCTCCGGCACGTTGGTGAGGATCACAAGGGCGAGCGGGAACCTCTTGCCTTTGTTGCTGTGCATTTTGTGCACGGCCTCAACAGGGAATCCTTGGGACTTAAGGTCCTCAAGGATGTCGTCGTTGGTGAGTTCGAAGGGGACACCGCGGATCACGGCCCTGACCTTACGCTCTTCCGGAAGAGCGAACGTATGATAAGAGACTTGCTCTGCTGTGAATAGCCTGGTGAGACGACGAAAGTCGTCGATAGATTGGGGGATGATTTTAATAGCCTCTCCGAGGTTGGTGGCTTGGTCGTATTTTATACCTGTGTCGTAGCAGGTTTTGTAGAGGCGGGTGAATTGATCCTTGTCGCTTAAGAAGAGAGGTGGCGGAACTTGCTTCTTAGCCGGGGTAGGAGCGCAGCGGCAGGCTGGCTTGGACGGCGGGGGGATGTCAAGTGACATTAGTGGGACTTCGGAAACGGCAGCGGGAGCTGCGGGGACAGAGGCAGCTACGGGGGCTGCGGGGTTTGAGGGGGCGGCAGAGACCGCCAAAACGGAAGGGGTGCGATTTTTTGCGGCGCGTTTACGGCCGCGCTTGGAAGAAACTGTGGTGGACACTGATTCATCCGTTCCGTCTGAGTCAGACGACTCTGAAGAACCAGTGCCGGATTTAGCTACGGTGGCAGGTCTCTCTCGGGAGATCGACGCCGTGGACCCGGAGTCGGAGCAGGAGCACTCCACCATCTCCAGGGGGGCGAAAGAGTTCGACTGTGGGACAGCCGGGCTAGCAGCCACGAAGGCCGCGACGGAGGGCGGTGGAAGGTTTGCCTGAGGGGTGAAGGAAGCGACCCTGGCGGCAAAGGAGGCCAGAGCTGACGGGTCCATCTGGGTCAGGAGGGCGTGGATTGACCTAATAAGGTCCTCCTTAGACATGTTGGGGAGGAGGGGAACGTTGTTCTACTTGAAACAGTAAGGGCGGTTCCCTGTTCTCAAAAAAACAGGGGCTTGTTCTGAAAAGAACAAGAGACGTACCCAAGAAACAATACACACGGTAATACAATAATAACAAAAAAAAAACAAAAACAAAAAATAAATCAGAAAAATCAACAAGAAATAACAACAATAATAAGCAGTGGTCAGTCAGCGTAAAGAACTCACCAAAGCGTTAGCGCTGTACAGCTCGAGCAGGACAGCGGAGGCGCGAGAGCGAGAGGGAACTATCGTACGGGGACAATAGTGCGAATTACCTGAACACACTGCTCGAGAGCGGCGACACAAGCGGAATTACGGTGGCACAAGCGGAATTGCGGTGAGCCAAAACAACTGCCTTTTATACAGACCGCTGACGCAACCGCTCCCTGCTTAAGGAGCGAGCGACCGCGTCATGCGATAAAACATGCGATTGTTAATTTAAATTTTATGCGTTGTTTTTCCACGTTTCGTGGTGAAAGATACGACGTGAGGAAACCTACATGTCTAAGGAATTAAATATTTAGAGATAATGAAAAGTCCGTCAGCATCCACCGAAGCAATGCAGCGGACTTCAGTAATTCACTCCCTCCTCTCATCTCCTCTCATCATCATCTCTCATCTCCACTAATTCAAACTTTTTCAAAATTATAAAGAAACCTATCCCCATATATAGGCACATATAAAGACTGTGACTTTACTAAGTTCTCAACCACTGCGAATGTCTCGAAAGTATTTATATTTATACTGTTTTAATACCTTCTTAAGAGGTTACTCTTCACATCTTATCGTAAAAACGTTAGATCGTATACGGGTAGATTTAGTCGAGGGCCAAGTGGCGGCGTTGTAAAAGAATTCTCAACCCATTTCGTCACGTGGGTGTCGTAAGAGACGTCTGTCTATGCGAAACATCAGAATTTTATGGCTTCGGACAGATGACGGTGTACCATCTCGTTTACGTCAAACATTAAAAAACAATACACCGGCAACAGACAGCGGCACCAAACGGAAATGATTTAAAACGGCGATGATGAGTCTGCTAGCAAAGTGTGACAAATAAATCAAATTGTCCCTATAACTGGAGACGCCCATTTGGCCGTGAAAGGGAAAGGAGAGATCCTGCCGCGCAAATTGCTTAGCTCCGGGAGCGGCCTACTCTCCGAGTGGTAGTTCGGAGAATACTATGTATATATATACTGCTTTTACCTCGGAATTTTAATAGCGCGATTTAGGGTTTGATGTGTTTCGCTTGTAGCGCGACGACAGCGCCGCCACCACATCTAGCAGTGGACTTTAATGGGCTGATGATGAAGAAGAACAGTTCCTTTGTATTTCAATGCAATTATACATCGTTTAGAAAGTGTTAACAAATATGACGTCATAAGTACGTAAGCTTAAAGAAAATGACAACAACGTTCTAGAACTGGTGCGACAAGTACACGAATGAAGAGAAAGAATGTAGTTAAATGTAAGATAAATATTAAAATGTGTGCTGCTGCTGGGATGGCTGGGTTCAGAATATTTTTTTCGGTGGTTTTGTGGGCATAATATAACGTATCTATAAAAATATTATTGCTTGCGTGAACGTTTTAGCTCCTGAAATTATTCATCATAATTTTCTTATATTTTATTTCATTTCAATTTATTTTATTTATAGAATAGATGAAAGGTATCCGCGACAGTAGCCTAATGGTAGGGTGCGGACCGCATAATCAAAGGGTCGTGGGTTAAAATCCACCATTCGACTAAAAATAAAAACATTATATCTGTATTAAATATAAATTTAATACAAAACTATTTGATTTATATTCGCATTATTATTCCATTAAAAAGGTCTCCGGTTCTCTACACTCACCATATGAAACGCAGCAGCATTAAGCTGCCATTTTACGCTGGTATTCTGTGAGAACGTGGTCCTTCCCCGGTCGAGCCGACCCATTCGTGCTACAACTATACTACCAATATATAGCTGCAACATGGCTCTACCACGTGTGATTGTAATGAAACTTCACGAACAGATAAATAGCAATCCTAGGAGTGATCTAGGCTATATTTATCTGAAAACTTGTATATTTTTTTAATTCGAAAAATAGATAGGATGAAATAAATGATCGTTGATGACTATGTTAAATCTAAATAACGCCACATTAACAGATCTCACCCAAGCCAAGCCGGGGCGAGTCGCTAGTTCACAATAACAAAAAATACATATAATATTTTTAAGTAAATTAAGAAACACATTTCCGCTACGCTACCGAATCAAAAGTAATTATTTATATGTACTCTTATTGAAATTTTAAAGTAGATTATAACGTATAATTGAATATACAAACAAACTTAGTGTCTTTTCACCTCACAGGATCAGGCAAGATGGAATTTCTTACAGCCTGTAAGTATACTGTCTTTCTAAACCCTTCAATCTGGAACGCAGGCGTGCAGGCGCTGCTAATTGACGGCACAAATGGGTAAGAGTGTGATATCTATACAGGAAAGGACTCCTACCAGGGTAGGTTTCCTACCATTTTTTATAGAATAAGGATGACAAACAAGCACACACTCCACCTGATGGTAATTGGATGTTGTGGCTCATAGACATCTATATTTATCCTCAATCAAAAATAATAAAAATGCAGATGCTTTGTCACCCTTGAGGATTAAAATGGAATGCCTCGTTTCCAGTAAAAAGGATCTCCAATTCTCCTTACGCTAGTATTCTGTGAGTGGTCCGTGGTTTATTACCAGTCGTACCGATCCATTAGTGCTGCAACTCAATATAGCTGCAGCATGGCTCTACCTCCTAGTATGTTGTAGGTACGTTTTTAATTATCTCTCTTTATCTCAAAAACTATGGTCAATATGTACTGTATCATTGTCAAGAAATATTATGTGACCTTTACTAAAGAAACTACATTAAATCAAAAAGAAAATGTGGATGTATATATAGGCCTCAGCATCCACTTCTCATCAGGTGGAATATAAGCTTGTACATCAGTCTAACTTTTATTAAAATAAAACATACCTACTTACTAATTTGACGACAATCGCAAAAAAAATCTGAATCCAATCATGTTTTTTTATTCGTGTAATTAAACCCCTGTCACTGTAGGTATCCAGCTTATTTTCTGGCTTGATAAAGTGCTTTTAATATAAAGTGCTTTTAATTATATTAAAAGCACTTTATCAAGCCAGAATAGCTCAGTAACAATTGTTCTTCGAACACATTAAAATTTATAAATAGATATCAGCATATTGAATAAAACTACTTTTACGAATTTTATCACGTTTAATTATCTTGTTTTTTATTGATATCCGACGTTTCGGGTACTTTACTAGTAGAGTCTTGTGGACACCACTGTTTTTCTTGATATTACTCTTGACGCGAAACTTCAATGGGGCCCCCTTATATATAAATTAGCAAGCAGACTTAGTTCTGCAGCATATGTTGTTAGAAAGATTACAAGTCTCACAGATGTTGAAACAGCTAGATTAGTGTATTTTAGTTACTTTCATAGCGTAATGTCTTATGGAATTTTGCTTTGGGGTAATGCGACTGATATTGAACCTATATTTGTTTTGCAAAAGAGAACCGTACGGGTGATTTATAATCTAAGTTGTAAAAAGTCACTCATAGCAAAATTTAAAGAAATAGTGTACATAAAAACATAAATAGCTTTAATGAGAATAAGGATGTTCATACTTTAAACACTAGGAACAAACTTAAGCTTGTAATGCCAGTTACTAGACTCCACAGAATCAGTAATTCATTCATGGGGCAAAATTACGCTTTTACAACAAAATCCCAGAACATGTTCAAAGTTTGTCAATAAACAAGTTTAAAAGTTTTATTAAAGAAAAACTGTACAAAGAGGGTTATTATAATATTAGGGAATATATGAATGAAAATAACCCCTGGGAATAAAGTGATCGCCACCATGCTGGTTCTATGAAATTTCATTTAAAAATTGTATAAACAAAATTATTGTTAATTGAAATATGTTTTAAAAAAAAGTCCCGCTGGGTTTCATGCTGGTTCTTTCCAAGACAGAGGTACTTTCCGAACCAGTGGTAAAAAAAATTGCTTTCAATAAGTATTATGTAATAATCAATATTGAATAAAAAAATTATTCTATTCTATTACTGTGTAATATTCTTTACAGCACCCATGGGCACGGTGCTTGTTACAGAAATTACGAGGGATCTGTGCCAGGAACTGTGACAGCGAACACCTGGCTGCCGAGCTTCAGCACATCAAGCAGGTTCTGCACGACGACAAGCTTCGTGTCCTGCGCCTACGACACAGTGACCGATTGAAGCCGCCACAGTCAAGCGAGTGCCTGTTGTACTACGTACGTATATGTCAGAGGTGTCACAGACAAGATTGGCCACATCTTGAAGCAAGCTTCTATTATAACATTCTTCAAGCCGCTGAAGAAGATTAGTTAGTTCTAACCATCCGCCAAGTGCAACATTCCTATACAGGATGCGGGAGTATACAAGCTTGATTGTGAATGTGGTCTTTCATATTTAGGGTAAACTAAGCGATCTATCAAAACCCGCGTACAAGAACACATAGCTGACGTGAAACATCAATGTTCAGGGAAGTTTACAGTTTGTGATCATATCCTAGACGGCCCCCGCCATTACATTAGATTTGATAAACCTCAAATTCTCGCGAAAGAACATCGATTCCTGCCAAGGAAGAAACATGAGGAAATTGAAATTAAAAAACATCCTAATTTCAATAGAGAGGGCGGCTGGGTACTACCACCTGCTTGGGATCTTGTAATTAATAGAATTAAAACGATACCCAAGCATACCACTGCAAGACTTCAAGACACAGTAAGTTCATTATGCGTGTATCGAACCAAAATTAATAATAAAAAAAGCTGAAGGACTGAGGACGGACGCTGAGGGACAGAGGGGGACGTCGATCGCCTCAGTCCCCCGTAACCATGGAGTACCCGAAATCAATAAAAAACAAGATAATTAAAGGCGATAAAATCCGTAAAAGTAATTTTATTCAATGTATACAGTTCGCATTAATATAAGAAATCATTAAATATCATATACAGCATATACATATAATAATTGTAATATTCCTAGGCTAAGATTTTTTTTTCTATTCATAGCAATACTTATATTCCTTTTTGGACTGTATAATTTTACCCAGAATTTTATTTAGAACTGTAATGAGTGGTTTGAAAAATAAAGGTCACTTTGTTTTTATACAATTTATCTAAATTAAACCTTCTTACGACATCCATGGGAGTTAAATCCCTTTGCACTACCTTTACAAGTAAAACACAACCTATAAATCCCACTGGTGAGAAAGATGGTGTTGATGGACTTACGTACGCAACTTACTGCACGTAGCAAAGTCCCACAGAGAGGATACAACGAAATTCCCAGCGAACGAAATTATGGGCAAAAAGGTGTCTAATATCTGTTAAAACGAAACTTTGCTTGCAATCGTCAAGAACTTTGTTAAACTAAGTTCTGAATTTTCAAACAAATAAAGCAGAGGCAGGAACTTGTTACGATATTACTTTTGCTGAAGCTAAATTTGCTCAACAGATAAGTTTTACATAAATTACAGAGTTCTACAGGTGTTCTAGTAAACTTACTTCTTAGGCATTAAATTTAAAATTAAATGCAAATAATGAACCATGTATCTACTTGGGCGTTCTTAGCACCTGCTTCTGAGAAAAGAACAAAATGTATATATTTTCAACTGCAAAAGATCGCACTCATATTTACACCATTTGCTGTAGAGACAGTTCCCCAGTCTGAGAGGTTACACGTGCGGTGAGGATTCTTACAAGGGGACTGAATTAGTTTCTCGTTCAGAGACTACGTGCAGCCATTTAGCAAGGAAAAGCAGATGTGTGGTAAATATTGTAAATATTATGTCAACCCCCGCCGGCAGTAATGAAATTGTTAATTGCTCGGCGATGAAGGAGAACATCGTGATGGAACTTGCGCGACTGAGGAATAGAATGTTTTGAGGTCATGTGAAGTTCACCAACACTTCCTGGATCAGAGGGGCGTACTAATTGTACCATAACGCTGTCAGAAATTATGCGAGTCCCGTGCTCAACAGTGGGAGAGAGGCTATAAATTTAATAAAGTATAGTAAATATTATTATTAACTTAATTAGACTTTGTATATATGTAGTAGCGGTGTAAGAATATCCACTAGACCATGTCAGCTCATGAGTGTCGTAAGAAGCGACAGAGGCTAATTGAAACATGTGGTGGGGAGCAGCATCTTTCTGATAACAACTTAAAGTAATAAAAAACTGCGGTGGAGAGCCCGCTCCCTTGCGCAGAAGACAAAAACATGCTATAGATATTCCTTTTTGCTAAAACTGACATAAAATACTAATAAAACCTAATAACGTTGTATAGCCACGCTTCAGATATATATGACCGCGGCAAGAATGGATCTTCTCCACCCGGGGAAGGACCACGATCTCACAGGATACCAGCATGGAACAGCATAATCATGCTGCTGTATTTCGTATAGTGAGTATAGAGAACCAGATATCCTATTAAGGGTTCCGTACCTGAAGGATAACCAACGGGACCCTATTACTAATCCTACGTGTCTATCCGTCCGTCTGTCTGTCAGCGAGTTGTATTTCATGATCCGTAATAGGTAGACAGTTGAAATTTTCACAGAATGTGTATTTTTGTTGCCACTATAACAACAAATAATAAATATAATTAAAAATTAAAGGGGCCTTTCCTACTAGAAACGTTTATTACGATGGTACGAAACCCTTCATGCGTGAGTCCAGATTGCACTTTGCCGTTTATACTTTATACGTTTATTCTAGTAATGAGGCATTCCATCTTAGTCCTCTGGAGTGACAAAGCTTCTGCATTTTAAATACGAATCTAGGATACAAGTATATGTTTAAGAACAACATCATAACTTAAGAACAAGTAAACTGCTCGAAACTCACCTTTATTCTATAAAAAAAATGATTTATGAGATACAGTTTCCCGCTAAAATAAATAAGTAATATTTGCCGATAGGCTGCATCTACCAATGATCTCATACTTTTCTAAAAACGTTGTAAAAATAACTGTAATGGACTCTATAAACTTTATCGTTCCATAATTGAGTTCCAAGGCAATTTATAGGGATCCATAAAAGGTTATTACAAAGTTCGGTTGAAAGAATGGAAATCAAACGAAAACTTTTGAGGTAGTAACTACGTGCTTAGATTGTTTTGTTCGTATTTTGCTGACGTTTTTATTATGAAAATTGAGGTTTAAACAATTATTCTTCAAATTAAAGTTCCGCTCCATAAAATAAAATAATTTGTTTTACCTAGTTTGAAGAGCACCTCCCGCCCTCCCTCAATTGTGTGCACTATCACCGTCACCACTAATCCCAGCACCACTACTACCAACACCACTACCCTAGGAAAGCACACACCACTGACGACAATACGACACGTGTTTCGCCTCTACACGAGGCATCTTCAAACTAGGTAAGACACATCATATTATTTTATCGAGCGGATGTACGCGAATTAATTTTTTGCCAACTTTAATATAATGGACTTCCACAAAGTAACACCTGATTCTATTAATTAATTGTTCTTCAAATAACGTAATTAAAGAATTTGGCGATGAAGCACAAAAAAAATGTCAGAATAACTTTCGTAAATATTTTTTACTGGCTTGCTACCTTAGTCCTCAGGGGTGACAAATCTGCATTATGATTCTTAATCGAGGATGGATGTAGATGTAGAATGTAAATGGATGATCCACTTACCATCAAGTGGACAGTATGCTTTTGTCATCCTTATTCTACAAAAACATAAAAAAAAAACTAAAAGGATCTATTTTAGACACGTATGCTTTTTATAAGTAGATGCTACTGTCAATCTGCATTTCAGTTTTTTTGTCTGTTGACTCTTACGACACCCATAGTACGATATGAGGTAGTGTATTATTTTATGCCGCCACTGCAAGTCACATATGATACTCGGTAATCAATTATGGATTGAGCAGTTATGGCTAACATTCAAAACACAGTTAGATCGTATAAAACATTCACAGATTAGACTACTTAAGTATTTAGTAGGTAAAAAAGTAAACTAAAAGGTAGGTCAAAAACTACAGTGTAAACCAAATTATGATAAATTATTTAATATATGTAAAATACTTAATAGTAACTTTATAGTATATTAATATTATAAAGTTTTAGTATAAGAGTGCACACTAGATCAGCTTCTCTTTTAATTTGTCCAGTATCAGGCCTGCTGGAAGAAATTTCAATATGAAATAAGCAGTGCCTTTGTACAAAATATCTTTTTTTTTCTCTTCCTTGTAACATTGTTTTGTGTGTACATAAATTGTTAAATAAATAAATAAATAAATAAATAAATAAATAAATAAATAAATACTACCAGTGCATGAAAAAGTAGAATACCTCATTGCTTTAAAACAATACTAAATAAATAAATTTAAACAACCTATAAATATAAATATCGTACCAGGCAAGTCGAGAAGGGTAAATATGTGAACCACACATATGAAACTATTATGGTAAGAGAAATTGGCAATATTTAACTCCGCTAATATTTAATAGAAAAATACATAGCACTGTAACATTAACGAAAAGACTGAATGATACATTCCTATGAAAAGTATAATGTTACTACCTGTAATAAGTATTAATTAAAAAAAGAGACATCTATTCTTTTCTTTCTTTCTTTTTCTTTTTTTTCTTTTTTTTTTGTTCTAGAAACTTTACCTCCACAATAGGATTTTCTCCTGTATCGTGGGGGCAGTTTACATAGATAAATTTCACAAGGACAATTGTAATAAATATACCTTAGATAAGTATAATTATACGTAACATAAAATACACATTAAAGTATAAGAAAAGAGCGCCGTTATCACCAACAATCTGTTGGACAGTTTGGTGATGTTTATCATGACTGTAAATGCGTGTATTTTATATGAATAAAGGAATATAAAAATATATTATTGATATATTTAATATATTAGTAATATTTTTATTATAAAATTAAACTAGTTATTCTCCTTTTAAATATTTTATCATGCTTCCCAATTAATTAGTCCTTAGTACCAAAGAGACAAAAGCCAAGTCTTCGAGAAAGACCTCAAGCTCTTGTACTTTTTAAAGCCGAAACGAAAAATAAAATTAAAAAATGCGTTAGTGTCGTGAAACACTCGTTTGAAACGAAGTTCCTTGGGTAGTATATTATTATTGATAAACGTGGGTATTACATTATTGATTTACAAATACAAATAAATGGATTACTAGCGTCTGTTAAAATAAAGCGTTATTTGAAATAAAATAATATTTCTTTCATGGCAAGATAAGATTTTTTTTTATAGGATAAGGATGACAAAAGAGCATACAGTCCACCTGATGGTAAGTAGTTACTGTGGCCCATACACATCTACATTTATCCTCGATTACGGATCAAAATGCGTTGTCACACGTGAGGACTAAGATGGAATGCCTCGTTTCCAATAAAAAGGGTCTCCGCTTCTCTACACTCACCATACGAAACACAGCAGCATTAAGCTGCTATTTTACGCTGGTATGCTGTGATAGCGTGGTCCTTCCCCGGTTGAGCCGACCCATTCGCGCCACAACTATACTACTAATATAGCTGCAGCATGGCTCTACCACGTGTAAAAAAGTGCGAGGGAGATGGATATTATTCCATCTGACTTCCTTATTTCGCCGCCAAGACCGTCTACGCTATGACACAGGGGGTAGTGACGAAAAAATCTTACACTTTTTGTCGCCTAGCTCCCATCAGCCAAACCCGTACCATCCGATAAGGAACTTCGCTTGTAGTGTTATGCTACTTACATATCATTTTACATTATTTTAAATACATTTTTCCATTCTGTTACGATTTTCTGCATTCACCTCAAAACTGGATATTTTACATCACCTTTATTTCCATAGGATCCTGTAACGATTTTAAACCATAAGAACACAATAACAAATCATTTCTACTTCGTATTTTCACATTATCAGCACTTTTAAATTGGTGTCAATGGAGTCTACCTTTTTTCGATCTTTTAGCTAGTTTTCCGTAACTCTACAATCTTGGGCTTTGTGTGGGCAGCTGCGCTACCTTTTTTCCTATATCAATAATATCTCATTTTCCACTTAAATCTTACCGTTTTCTTATTATAAACCTAAAACCAAAATTTGACATGTTTTGATATTGTTATTTATTTCGTTGCTATAGTAATTATATTCGAATTTGCTACCGATCTGTTGTTCCTATTTCGATAATTCCACATAAATACTTTTTTCTCTTGACCATTTACAAAAAATTTGCGTTTAATTTAAATAATTTTTCCGTTCTCTCTAGAAAGGTATAAAAGCCGAACAATCGGTGAAGAAAAGCAGTCTCGCTTCAGTTCGCGAATTGGAAGTATCTCCTAAAGGCCTTATCCCGGGGCCGCACTGCCCCGGGATTCTGCAAGCCTCCACCTACACGTGAAGTCTTCGGCGAAGCCTTCTTCAAGCGCGGAGCCGCACCACTCCGGAATCCTACAAGCCTCCATCTACCTCGGAAGTCGTCGGCAGTCTACTTCAAGCGCGGGGGCCACACTACTCCGGGCGCTACGACTGCTTACTCCAGGCGCCGAGTGCACCTACCGCTGGCGCTACCTTTGGGCGCTGCAACTGCTGGCTCTAAGCGTTGAGCGCCCCTTCTCCAGGCGCTACGTGCGCCGGCTCCGGACGCTGCGTGTGCTGGCTCCAGGCGCTGCGTGCCGTCGCTGCTAAGAAACCTGCCTCTACAAGCGCAACCGGCGTGTGTTGGCTTCAGGCGCTGCGTGCCGTCGCTGCTAAGAAACCTACCACTACAATCGCAACGTGTGTCGCTTCGACTTTTAGGCTCCACTACAATTCTATATTCCCCTATTCTCCTACCTTTATTATTTTTTTGTAATCTAATTGTACTCTCACTTCATTCATCATCATCCTCATTTCATTTTTTTATAAAATTGTAAATAACTTTGAATTTTGAATATATCTTTGTTTTTTGTTGTATTTTTGTTGTTTTGTTGTTCTTAGGTTAGATTCTTTTTGATATATTATTGTCGCTTCACGACACGCTCCAAAAATCATATTTACATCAATTATTAACTTAACAATTTTAATATCATAATAATGAAGCTCGCATCGGTTATTTAGATTTAATGGCACAAATGTGCTCGTTGTGCATATACAATTCGGCGATAGTAATTATTACGTAGTTTTTTACCTGAGTCAAGAGATTTCCCTGGACTTAGACTAAAGCATACCCATTAGGCTGCCTTTTTTCAACCTCAATTGGGAAATCGCATTAGGATAGAATAGTATATAGGATGCGTTATTTATTTGAACATTTGTGCGCAACGGTGATGAGCTCCCGATTTCTCGTCACCTTTCACGGTATGCATTGCTTTTTTTTGCATCCCACACGTGTGTAAATTAAATGGTGTAACAGTGAACCTACAGAACTGCTGGACTGTATGCTTAATAAGCGCATGCATGAATTATCCGCAGTATCCTGTTGATTGTGATTGGTGGCCACAGACGACCGCATGACAGCTTTTGTAGTGAGGATCGCTTTACGTAATCGATGATTCGCAGGTGATACAGGTAAGGTCTGTGAACACGCAATTAACCGCTGAAACTATTATACTGCATCACTCTCTACTAAGGCCTGAATTATCGTAAGAGTATACAAAATATATTCTGCTTATACCACCTGGAATTCCGTAATATGAAATAGCCCCAACTGCGTATGGAACTCATGGACTACACCACTAAGTCTACTACTAAACAAAGGCCTCCCCATAAACTAATATATCAATCTGATCAATATAGGCTTGGCAAGTGGGTTGCTACTAGATTGTTGCTACTGATTTGTTTCTCTCTGTTGCCTCTTACGAAACCCACTGAGCGATATAGTGCAGTGGATAATCCTCTTCCTTCTTGGATTCCGTGCGAGTCGGTAGTGCTAACAGTCTCTGTGTAAATTGCTAAATTAAATTACACATTAAAAACTTAATTGACAAAAATCTAACCGAGTACCAGGACAAGATAAGAAGATACCGGGTGTCACTGCGGAGGCTCCACCTATTTCGTTAGAACGAGACCTAGCTCCGGAGTTCCACTCACCTCGCGATAGTGAGGTTGTGAGACCGCGCTAGTCGAAAATAAGAGTAAACTAGCTGCGCCTGCGCCCGACTTACGGATTGGCCCCGCCCAGCACGCGAGTGAGTGGAACAAACCTATTTAGACCAATATATGCTGCAGAGCCGGTCCCCTACTAACGCTCCGCCCACTATTGTCTGGCGAAAACGACGAGTTACAACCCGCAGAGATAATTATTTGCCGACGGCATTAGATCCAAATAGGCCTACAACGACATGTCGCTGCAACGGACGCCTCCTTCTCAATCGCCGGTACCAGAAATAAAGCAAGCTCATATGCCACAGTATTCTTCTGACCCCTCTCTTAATCGAATAATAAATAATAGTGGAGGATTCCTTGCGCTCGATGATAATAGCAGTCAACGAAACAAACGACCAAGGGAGGAAGTTTCCTCACCCAACCAGTTCTCCGTTTTTAAAGACGAGATAAAAGAATTAATTAACTCGCTCATAAGCGCGCAAAATAAACAAAATAAGGAACTTTCATCAATAAACAGCAAACTGCAGGAGATAACCGAATCATATGCTAAAATTGATGCGGCTGTTTCATTTTTAGCCGCTCAAAACGAGGAGCACCGCGGAAAAATTGCAGTCCTAGAAAAACAGGCTCAAAAAGACCGGGATTACATTACCATACTAGAAAACAAAGTTGAAGACCTGTATAGAACCTCCCGTAAGGCCTGCGTAGAAATTAAAAATGTTCCAAAAAAAGCCCATGAAACTAGGGAAGACCTGATAAAAATGGTTGTAAACCTCTCGAAGTCCATTCATCTTGATATGAACGATCGTGACATTAACGATATTCACCGTCTGAAATCTAGGGGTGATGAGGAGAGGAAACCTACTATTATCCTGGAACTAAGGTCTGCACTTCTGCGATCAGATTTACTGAAAAAAGTGAAAGAGTTTAATTTAAAATACAAGACACGACTGCAAGCCAAACATCTGGGCTTCACCAGCAACGAAGACACACCTATTTTCATAACTGAGCATCTTACCTCCAAGGGGGCACGTTTGTTTTTCTTGGCCCGTGATCTAAAAAAGGCTCAAAAAGTTAAGTACTGTTGGACCTCTATGGGGAAAGTGTTAGTCCGGAAAGATGACACGTCTAAAATAATTCACATTCAACACGAAGCACAAGTCCAACAATTGATGCTAGAACAATGACTAACTATATGCAGATTTTTCCTAAAATTAACTTTCTTGTATAAATTGTTTAATTTGTTTAACGTTAAATGTATACCATATATTTTTGAGAAAATGTTAAATACCTACCATACAACAAAGCACACACCTAAGTTTTTACACAAACACACATATACATACACACCTTTATCCCACAATCACAACTACCAACTTTTTATCACACACACACCCCACGCTCACTTTCAAAATATTTTAGAATACAAACAAAGCATAAAATTACTTACATAGTTTCCCGTCACCAATAATCTTTATAACACAAGTGCTCACCTATACTACACCGACTACAAATATACAACACTCTATAAATCAGTTACTTCTATACTATACTATTATATACAATTTTACATTGGACAACTTGGTTTTACATACCTATACTTCACACGATCTAACCTACTACTATTCGAACAACCTAACTACCCTAGCTGCAACCCTAAGAGTTTTAAGTTTATTTTTAATGGATAGTTTTAAAACGCTAAAAGAAATTGATCAAATTAAACTCTCAGAATCACTCAAGTGCAACATACAGGACCTAAAAATAAAGACTATAAGTTCTACATATAATTTAACTATTTTAACACAAAACATTAGAAGTATATACAAAAATTTTAATGACTTGCAGCTCACTCTGGCGCAACTAAAATTTGAAATAGATATTTTAATTCTTACAGAATGTTGGCTACATCCTTACAAAAACATACCGCAATTACACATCCTTCCAAACAAAAAATCATAATAACCGAAGTGACGGGGTAGTAGCATACACCAAAAATAAACTATTAGTAAAATTTAAAGAACTAAACCTTAAAAATGCCACCGGAATAGAATTAATAATCTCGAACTATAATATACTTGGTATTTACCGTTCCTCATCGTTTTTAAATGCAGGAAATTTCGTTACATCTCTCAGTAATCACCTTGAAAATATAAGCCCTCATAAAAATGTTTTGATTTTAGGTGACATTAACATTGATTTAATAATTTCCCCAATTGAAACAAATCAAGAAAGATCTAATAGATTAAATTATTTAAATATGATATCATTGCATGGACTTTTCTCATCTCATAATTTACCTACGAGGGGGGATGGCTGTCTTGACCACGTGTTATTGAGACTTGACAAAAAATACAACACAACTTTCACTGTGGTATTAAACTCAACTATAACTGACCATTGCCCTGTTCTTTTAGCAATTGCAAATCAGTATCAACAAACGAGTCCTCAAAGATATAAAACTGTGGTTGACTATGATAATGCTTACAAGAGTTTAACAAACATCGATGTTACCTTCTTTAATGTTTTTAAAGACCCTGATACTTACGCCTTTGCCCTAATAGAAATGGTCAGGTCAGCTATCCTATCTAACACTAAAAACGTAATCGTCTCGAACAGCAAAAGAACCATAAAACCCTGGATAACCTCAGGAGCTTTGCGGTGTATTAGACTGAGGAACACTATTTACCTAAAACTTAAATCGAACCCCCAAAATCAAATTTTAATTATAATATATAGACGCTATCGTACTTTCTGTGGAAACCTTATAAAAAAACTAAAAATAAAATATAATAAAGAAAAAATTAAAGCATCGGTACAAAACCCTCGAGCTCTTTGGTCAACCATTAACGATATCACTCACTATAAGCCACCGAAGAGCCCAAATGATGACTTACTTTATATAAAATCTTGTCCACAAACCTCAATCAACTATGTAAACAAATATTTTGTTAACATTGGGCAAACACTAGCAGAGAACATCTCAAATAGCTTCATACATTCAGAAACTCGTAATACTGATAACCATAATCATCTGTCCTCCTTTGTTTTACTAGACACATCTCACAGGGAAGTGGAAAATACTTTGATGTCCCTAGACTCCAGGAGTGCACCAAGTTGGGATGGAATCCCCACTTTTTTTCTAAAAAAAACTAAGGATATCCTTGTCCCTTTAATTAGTGACCTCGCTAACCTGTGTTTTCGCACCGGGATCTTCCCATACCTTCTTAAGCGCTCCATGGTTACCCCTGTGTATAAGAGTGGAGACAGGGATGACGTTAACAACTATCGACCTATATCTGTGCTAAGCTCCATTTCTAAAATCATTGAGAGACTCTTGAATTCTAGAATAGTAAGCTACTTGACTAAGTATAACATTATATCTACCTCTCAATATGGTTTTAGAAAGGGAATGTCGACACAGGATGCTATCATGGATCTTACATCAGTTATAACAAAAGAAGTAGACAAAGGCAACAAATGTCTAGTAGTCTTTCTTGACCTCAAGAAAGCCTTTGACACTGTCTCTGTCTCCATCCTTATACGGAGGCTGGAAAGTATTGGATTCCGTGACTCTACTCTCTCTCTTCTCAGCAGCTACCTTCAAAACAGAAAACAGAGTGTAAAAATCAGCAACTTTATAAGTGAAGAAGAAACTGTAACGTTTGGTGTCCCGCAGGGCAGTGTTCTCGGCCCAACGCTCTTTTTGATATATATTAATAATCTTTGCAACCTTGTTGGCGTTGGGGGGAGGATACTGTCCTATGCGGATGACACCGCTATTATTTTTACCGCAAAGACCTGGGAAAAAATTAAGATGGAGGCTGAGAGGGGACTAGTTAGAGTTAGTCACTGGCTTAGTGAGAATCTGCTTACTCTTAACACCCAAAAAACAAATTATGTATGCTTCACTCCCTATATAAATTCACAGCCGTCACCTAATTTTAAAATCAAAATTCATTCCTGTGGTATCCCTTTCCCTAACACATGTAATTGCCCAACAATTCAGAAGGTTAGCTGTGTTAAATACCTCGGAATCAATGTGGATCAGAGATTAAGTTGGTATCCACACGTAGAACTTACTATAGGGCGGTTAAGGAAGCTCATGTGGGTTTTTAAATCTCTTAGACTCGTGATGAGTACTGAATTATTGAACAATATATATATCGCACTAGCCCAATCTGTAATAACTTACTGCATCTCGGTATGGGGAGGAGCAGCTAAATCATATTTCATAGATCTAGAAAGGGCGCAAAGATCTTTGATTAAAATAATGTACTGTAGGCCCTATAGGTTTTCCACCGAAACCCTATACCAAACATCTAAGCTGCTCTCCGTTAGGAAACTTTATATTTTACACATGATATTAAGATATCACAAAACCTTACCTTTTGACCATACCAAACTTATAAAAAGACGGTGCGATATCGTGGCTCCCTCATACCCTGCACGTACAGTTTTTGCTAAACGACAAAATATAGCTCAAGCCCCTCATGCCTATAACAAGATCAATAAATTAATTAGGATTTACCCCATGCAAATGTTTGTGTGTAGAAAAACTCTGACCGAATGGCTCTTCACTCTTAATTATGATGACGTGGAAGACATTTTGGTAAGAAAGAGTTGAACCTGCTGTAAATAACACACATACACAACACAAATCAGTGGGTGAGATACATTCATAAACTTGCACACATACACAACCATTTACATACGTGTACATATACATAAACAAAAACATTCACTCACATACATACACAGAGACACACTCACGCACGCACACACACACACACACACACACACACACACACACACACACACACACACACACAAACACACACACACACACACACACACACACACACACACACACACACACACACACACACACACACACCTCAAACTAACACTACGGATTCAACTACTCAGGTATTCATTTCTCATAAACTCCTTTCGTTCTATTAATTATGTAACTCTGTTCTATTAAATCAAATTAGGCTATTTTTATATTATAATGTAAATCGAAGTGTTATGATTGCATAGGAAGAGCGAGGCACTCCCAACACAAGTATCTTAGGATTACTTTATGGGAGGCCTTGGCAAATCAATTGTAAAAAAGATTTACTGAAATAAAACATTTTTATTTATTTATTTATTATTTAATATATCAATCTGATCAATATAGGCTTGGCAAGTGGGTTGCTACTAGATTGTTGCTACTGATTTGTTTCTCTCTGTTGCCTCTTACGAAACCCACTGAGCGATATAGTGCAGTGGATAATTTTACACCGCCATTACATAACCATCTTAAATATTTCAAATTTTACAAAGAATCTCATTTATTTATAAGGAAATTCAAGCAAGGAATTAAATTATTTCTCGGTACGTCGCTGCGCCTAATTAGTACGTTAACAAACTTAGTCGGAATTTCTAGGAAGTAATAATATTGACTCTGTTAACATAATTGATTAAGTTTCGTTGAATAACTCCGCTTCTCGCAATGAAAATACCTAGGTTGAAAGGTTTTAATTACCATTCAGTGAATTAGCTACGATTTAAATTAATAATGAACTTAATAAAATGACCTTCCATGGCAGCAGACAGCAACTGGATTCGTAAAGCCAAGATCGACCTAAATGGTGCGGTAGTGGTGGGGCCGCGGGCGGAGAGGTATCGGTATTGCGGGACGCTGATTTCCTTATCCTTAGCAACCATAGACAAGATCCGCCGCTAGGGTCAGAAAGGCTGGTGCCTCCGAGTGCTCGTTTTCCATGGACCGTGTCAGACCCAGGATGGGGGGGGGGGGGTGTTGAGCAGGCAAAGTTAAAGGCCGCGAAGGAAGGTGCACCTTGTGTTCTGATGCAGCTTACTTGAGAAGGAAAAGGGGGGATAGGAGTTGTCCTCTCCCGAGGAGGGGCTGACATAACCCGTCCTTGCCTGGGTATGCGTAGGCATTTCCTATGTAAAGGAAGTGTCAGTTCGCTCACAACTGCACTTGTCAATACGAAACATTTGCTAATAAACAACAGAAATTAATATAAATGATCAACACATTCGGCAATTAAGATATTAGCGATGATTCGGTGTACTATTTAATGAGCAGCTAAGTTTTAGTAGTCTCGGAGAACCTCATTTACAATTCATATCTGTATATATAATCTTATGAGATAAATGGAGCGATCACTAGACATTTTGCAAAGTTAGCGTTTGGAATATCCGCTGATATTTATCATGATTCTAATTAAAATTAATATTAATTCTACTGACATGTTACAAACTGGAGAATAGAAATGGCGTTAAAGATATTTCACGCATATGATATAATTAATAACGGAATATGATTTCACGTATACGTATAATATATTCATATATATGTATGTTATCTACATATTTTTACTATATTAAAGATTTATACGCGGTAGAGTCATCAGCTATATTATAGTTTGTAACAAAAACAGGTAAGCTCGAACGGGCAAGAACTACGCTCTCACAAAATATCAGCGTATAATAATAGTAGCTTAATGCTGCTGTGTTTCATATGGTAAGCGTAGAGAATCGGAGACAATTTTGGATTTTGATCCCTATTTAAGATAGATGTAGATGTCTATGAGCCACATCTACTTATCATCAGGTAGACTGTGTGCTCGTTTGTCACCCATATTACATTACTAAATTAGCCTATAATAAATACGAAAAATATTGTGAATTTCAGCACTACTATTCCGGCGCCTACGTCTCAGTGACAGACTGAAACTGGCCATGGTAGACCTCGTGCTTTTTGTACTACCACATATAACAGCTTCAACGTGAGAGCGTAGACCCACGCTGTAGGAGCAGATAAGGGTATTCTCGACCAGGAAAGGACCACGCTCTCACAGAATACCAACGCAAAATAGCAGCAATAATGCTGCTGTGTTTCGTATGGTGAGTGTAGAGAACCGAAGAGCCTTTTACTGGTATCGTAGAATGTCTAGATGCTCTCAGTTTAATCTGTGAGAACGCATCTGCATTATTATTTGTAATCGAGGATAGAAGTAGTTATCTATGGCATTCACTTACCATCATGTTTACGCCCATTTGTCCCCTTATTCTATGAAAATAATGTCAGAGATGTCTTAGACGCTATTGAGTTTGTCTTAAAATGGTATCCAGATAAATAAAGTTGCGTCTAGTCGCAGGCTCGCGGTGCACTTGTGATTCTGTTTTGCTGCGTACGTAACTGTGTCAAAGTTACCATTGAAAGTAAAAAAGTTGAAAGTGACCGCATTGCGAGTGAAAAATTGTGATTGAACTCTTCTGTGTTTCCCTAAGGAAAACATAGAAGAGGTAGTTAGCTAGAGACTAGAGAGAGTAACTAGAGACTCTTACCGCTGCAGACAGTTAAAAAATTATTAAATTAATACTAAGCTCAACCAGCTGAATAAAGTCTTTAACTTAGAGTCTACAGTCTGTAAAAATATGTTTATACAGGCTGTCCCAGAAATCGACGTCAAGCCGGAATAAAGTGATACGTCAAGTCATAATAGTTAACAGAAATATGTATAAAAAAATCTTTACTATGTTTTTTAATAAGTATAAAGTTGCTCTTTTAACTCCTGTTGCTACAAATTATATCCTTATTTTAATTTTAATTTTAATATCTAATCCCGAGTAACGCTTCTGAATACTATTGCTTAAAATTTATAGCCAACTGCCCCAGTCCAGAAGGAAATGTAATTTTTTCCCCAAACAAGTATTCAAAATAATACTTTGCCCAGATTTAAATGACCGTACTTCAAAAAATATACTTCACTAGTTTGGCAAGTAACTTTAAAAGTTTTCGCATTTAATAAGGAAAACAAAAAAGAAAAAACACTGAGTCTGAATTATGATGGCTCGTGGTGATTTTGATCTAACTGAAAAGAGGATTTTAATCTCGTTCACACTTCGTCCACCGGTCCCCTCGGTTTCGCTCAAACTAGAATCTTAAGTAACAGGCTTGAGGAAAGCCTAATTTACTACAAATTAATTTACTACAGGGTTTCTTTAAAAAAAACCATAATTTAACAAATAATCTTGCAAGTGATAAATCATTTTGGAATCCATATTTAATGCGCTAACTTTTAATGTTACTTGCCAAACTAGTGTAGTTAATTTGTTTTCAGTACAGTCATTTAAAACTGGACAAAGTATTAATTTTGAGTACTTGGTCGGAGAGCCAGATGGTTAGCGCTCGCTGTTAATTTCACAATACGCGAAAAACCCTGGTTATATCCCAGCGGGCACCAGTGAAATTGTGAATGGCAATTTTAAGCGCTGATTTACCACGTGATCGGCGATGATGCAAAGCATCGTGAGGAAACCTGCATATCTGAGAAATAAGAAAAATAATATTTTGAAGACATGTGAAGTTCGCCAAAATACTCTGGGGCAACGCTGTGGACACTTCCTTGCCCTACAGCCCTTTCCGTAATAACAGGAGGTCTGTGCCGAGCAGTGAGAACTTTAACTTGGTTGGGAAAAAAATTACATTTCCTTCTGGACTGAAGCAGTTAGTTCTAAATTTTAAGCAACAGTTTTCAGGATTACATAATACAAATAAAATTCAATAAAAGTTAAAAATTGTTGCAACGGGAGTAAATAAACAGTCATACGATGTAGATTTTTTCGATTTTTTTAAATAAATGCTTGTTATTTTTATACTTATTAAAATACATAGCAAAGATTTTTTATATTTTTCTGTTAACTATTATGACTTAACCTATCACCCGATTCCGGCTTGACGTCGACTTCTGGGACAGCCTGTATAAATCAATTTTTTTACAGACTGTATACTTCAAGTTAAAGACTTTATTCAGCTGGTTGAGTTTAGTATTAATTTAACATGTTTTACGGGGTACAGTCCTTCTCACAATTCTGAGAGCGTTATATGGCAAGGTACTGTCCGCTGCGCTGTTCCAATACGTGATGACTAAACCCCTTGCCTTCGAAATACTTTTGATGCCTCAACATCCAGGTTTCCTAATGACGTTTTCTTTCAGCGCCGAGCAGGTGGTAAATTAGCACTTTTTGCAATTAATAATTTCATTGGTGCCGAGGGGAATCGATTACGGGCTGCTCATGTACTATGTTTACGGCAAGCGCCGCGCCGTATACTTTTGCGCTTTATAACGTATAAAATCCGAGCGTCCACGGCTCTTACCCAAACGTTTGATTATATTATGTAATAATGTTTTATATAAAAACTAGTTGGTACCCGGCGCATTGCTGTCACAGAAGTAATATTTGCGGAAATATTGTTTTAAATTTGGAAGGTTTATGTTGTTTAATTATGAATAATAATAATTAGAATGTTCAATGTCCATGTCACCTATGCCGGTAGTTGTTGGGAGCACTAAGCTCGAAGTTGTTGACGAGTATGTTTACCTGGGACAAATAGTCCGACTAGGTAAGTCCAACTTCGACCGAGAGGTCAATCGACGGATTCAACTCGGCTGGGCAGCGTTCGGGAAGCTACGACACATCTTCTCGTCAGACATACCTCAAAACCTGAAAACGAAATTGTACAACCAGTGCGTGTTGCCAGTGATGACTTACGGAACTGAGACGTGGTCCTTCACTGCTGGCCGTATGAGGAAGCTCAAGGTCGCTCAGCGAGCTATGGAGAGGGCTATGCTCGGAGTTTCTCTGCGTGATAAACTTAGGAATGAGAATATCCGCAGTAGAACCAGAGTAACCGACATAGCACAACGGATTAGTAAGCTGAAGTGGCAGTGGGCCGGCCATATAGCTCGAAGAACCGACAACCGATGGGGAAGAAAGGTTCTCGAGTGGCAGCCTCGTACCGGTAGGCGAAGTGTAGGGCGTCCCCCCACGAGATGGAGTGACGACCTGGTAAGACATGCAGGAAGTCGATGGATGCAGGTGGCTCAGGACCGTGCTTTGTGGCATTCTTTGGGGGAGGCCTATGTTCAGCAGTGGACTTGTGAAGGGCTGTAATGATGATGATGATGATGAATAATTTCATTGAAATAATATGACCTTCAAATAAACTTGTCAGTACGATACACGCGCCGCCTACTGTAAGTAGATTTATTATAGAATTGTACTCTACCTAATAACCTCCCCGCAATTGCAAGCAATAAGTTGAGTGTGGCAATGCATAAAATGCGGACAAACAAATATATATTTGTTGCGTGTAAATAAAGATATTAAAATAGTGTATTTATTAAAGCTTTTGTGACATTCTCTGTTTTGCTCGTGGTTGACTCTCCCAATTGTACACTTTATGTGCAATATAGATTTTTAAATGAATAAATAAAAAGACCATAGAAGAAATAAAACATGAAACAACAGTAATCACCGAAATACGAAGCCATAATTGACATTTTATATTTTTGTTTCATTCCAGTAAGCGAATTTCAGACGTGACCTGGATTAGATATGTAGGTACCAGCTTTCCTAACGATGACCCTAACACAATTAGAAGGGAATAAACGTACAAATATTTGCGAGTAAATACGACAGATACTTTGTAGCCTAATAACTATGTTTTTATTATTTACTTTGTAGTGCGACGTTGGAACATACTATTCACGTTCGCACTTTTCAAGCAGTGTGAAATAGCAGCACAACAGGTGTTTCGTATGGTGACGACAACCGCAGACCCTTTTTACTGGTAATGAGAAATATAATCCACAAGGGTGACTACGTATCTGCATTCTGATTATTATTCCATGAAAGGTGTAAGTGTCTACGGGGCAATGCAACATTACCAACAAGTGGATTATGTGCTTGTTTGTTACCCTTACTTATATTAATGAAAAAAATACTATCGACTATTTTCAGTTCTGTGTTTCATACAAATTATATAGATTCTCCTTTTTATCATTACTTAGCATTCAATTTTTTGTGAGGGTATGCGTATAATACATCACATATTTTATATCAGTCTATTTATTTTTAATTAAAAGTACATTATTTCTTGGATTTATTTAAGTTTTTATTATTAATCATGTACAAGTTTTTATTGTAAATTATGACACTACCTACCAACAAAAGTAATCCTTGTGATTATTTTACTTAATTTCATAATCCACTTATAGTTTACACAATATGAACTCATTGCAGCAATCATTTTCTGCAATGTCTGAGATGTTTTACATGAAAATGGATGAATTTCAACTTCATTTGCAAAAAAACTCAGCAGGCAAGACCACTGCTACCACCTCGTTGACAGCTACTAACTTTGAGTCATTTAAAACTTGTATTGTGGCCGTATTAAACACCTTGCAGCAGCAAATGGAGTTTTAAGTCTGGAAATGGATCGCCAGGAAATGCGAAGAAGGCGTAAGATGCTACTCTTGCATAGCACGCCAGAAGCTAAGACGGAGGAGCTAGCTGCGCGCGTCGCTTCGTTGGTTGCTGAGCACTTGGACACGCGTTGGATACATATTCGTCATAGGCTCGGATGGGAACGTTTGCGCGAGCTTAAGAGCATTTCCGGACTGTCAACATCGGCACATACAGCAAAATTGCAGGTTCTAAGTTCTGTACAGTCTTCTAAAAGCCCAGGGCCTAGATTGGCTCTCCCCTGTTCAGGGCGAGTGGTTAAGAAATACTCGTAATATAATTTTTAAATTAGATTTAAAAAAAATTGATTTAAAATATATATATATATACTATAGCGCGGGCATTGAGAACATTTATATACAATAACTTTGAGCTAGTGTGCGTGTGACGCCCTCTAGCTAAAAATAGCAAAACAAAGCTAAGCATTTATTAGGACAACATTTTAGCTATTCCCCAGTAGGTGACGCTAATAAATATAACGTCGTTATAGGAATGTTACCGTTTCGATATCAAAGTATCGATAATGTTGTTGAAGATTACTAAGTTTGAAATGCTTTTCGATATAATAATAGGGAATATACATGATTGTTTTATTGTATAAATCTATTTATCATGACTTCCATCACACGAAAAAAATCACATTAACTTTTTACGCCCCTTTAGTGTCATGAAATTCTTACGGTTAAGATGTCCAAGTGAAGAAGTTGTTTAAATTTTTTTTTTTATAGTCAAAATAAATATGAAACATAAATGAAATATCTCAGAGTACAATAAAATTGATATTTGTTATTATTTTAGTAGGAGCAAGCGAACATCCGACGTGACCTAGATCGGGTATTTGTCATGTAATCTTCCCCAGAGATAGCAACTCAGTCCATCCAACAAATTGAAAAGAGGCTGCTCGTATAAATAAATAAATCGGGTAGAACGCACTCCGAATAAAAACTTAGAAATACTTTTATAAATATTGTGAACTAACATACAGTTGTCTAAGTAGCTATTAACTTTTAACTCTTGGGAACTGTGTAAAAATATAATATATTGTACTCCATTTCATAAATATAAGTATAGTATGTAAAAACCGTGGTAGCTCAGGGCTTATCGCTGTAAATGTATATGAGCCACCCATGTTTGATTCCGCCGGCACCAATGAAATTTTGAATTGTAATTTTAAGTGTTGATTTGTCACGTACTCGGCAGTCAAGGAAAACATCGACATGTCTGAAAAATAAGAAAAAAAATTATTTTGAAGACATGTGAAGTTCGCCAATACGCATTGGGGCAGCGCGGCGTACATTCCCTTGTCCTAAAACCTATCCCAGCCTATATACAGCTGTTACTTAACTTTTACTTTACTTTTTTATTAAAAGTAATTGTTTTACTCTTTTGAGTGGACTAAGGAATTTCGCAATCTCAATATTGTCTAAATAAAAACTTCATTATCTATTTTGCCATCCTTGCTGTTGGAAGTTTTCCTGCTCCTTTTTTATGTTGGCTAAAATGACCTCAATCGGTCAAGTCGTTAAGAAATCACATGATAACTAATAGCTTACAGATCCACCGATGATGCGTGTGACATGAACATCTTGTAGATGTTGGAACAATTTTACGTGGTAGAGCCACGCTGCAACTATATTATAGTTGTAGCACGAATGGGTCGGCTCGACCGGGATAGGAGCACGCTCTCACAGAATACCAGCGTAAAATAGCAGCTTAATGCTGCTGTGTTTCGTATGGTGAGTGTAGAGAACCGAAGACCCTTTTTACTGGTAACAAGGCATTCCAAGATCTCAGTTCTCAAGGGTTAAAACGCATCTGTATTTTTATTCTTTATTGAGGATAGATGTAGATGTCTATCATCAGGTAGACAGTGAGCTCGTTTGTCACACTTATTCTATAAAAAAAATGTGTTGCTGACCGTGGGAAAAGCAGTAGATTATTTTCTTGAAGTTACCTAAGCCGTATCAGTTCGAAAATTCACTAGTAACAGCAGATTCGAGAAATAACTCCGTCAACCATCCAAATGGTGTTCATGAAATTAGAGTTAATTCACAACTAACCAAATTAAAGGGTATTTAAGTCCTATTTAGAATAGCTTTTTTGGGAGTGTAAGTTCTAGTTAGTCAATAAACCTCATAGGTAAAGATTTCTTATGACTTTGACTTTTCTATGACTTATAATACTATTCACCCGTTTTAACCCCTTAATCACCACGGGGGTCCCCCAAAGCACCTGAAACGTCAGGATTTAAATATAAGTAACAATTAAACGCGATAAAATCCGTCAACATAATTTTATTCAATGTAATACGAAGTCATATACTGTAATGTTAAAATTGTTTTTAAAATATAACTCTAAGTTAAGGGGCACTTTGGTTTTATCTACCGAACTCTATGATATATACTGAATCCCGACGGCATGAGGAAAACTTGGAAATATTGTTTCTTGACTTATTTCCCATTTCGATAATATTATATCCTCAACCGAATCTAGTGATAATATTGCAGGCGTTTTGTTTTCATTGATAGCCATAATCTATATTATCGACAAGGATCACGGTGAACTTTCTTCCTTGGTAATAGTCATTCACTTAGAATATAGAAGGTATTAAAAATATGCTAGCATAATATGTCATATATCAAAGGGAAAGAAAAAATGTTAAAAATTAATAATAGTTCGTATTAAATGGGTTGTTTTTTAAGTAAACTTGCGTAGCCATACTCAGAGGTGGCAAATACATTAATTTCCATATTCCAAATGATTTGTTATATTTACACGAACACTAAACATTGAATGAAATTATTTTACAGATTTTATCGCGTTTAATTTACTTATTTTTCCCCCTTACCCATGGGTGCTGCAAAGCATCTGAATCGTCGTGTATTAAAAATAAGACGCGATAAAATCCGTTAAAAATGTTGAATTCTATATTCCTATCACATTGAACCCCCCTTTCAAAATTCTCATGATTATATATGTAACAGGGAAAAAATGGTAAGATAAGACTGACATATCCTTGTAAGATAAAAGCCTTTGTAATAAAGAAAGAAAAAACATTCATAACAAAAGGAATAATTTATACAAAAGGATAGCAAAATGATTGGAATAATTAATATGCAACGATCTTACGGCCGAATATAATGCGGGTGTTTTTAATTGTGATTAGGCTTTAACTAAGCTAATGAAATTTACCATCCATGAGCCAATGACTGTATCACCACTTACCATAAGGTACGGTCGTAGTCAGTTTGTAATTTAAATAAATTATATTCTCGTAGTACAATAACTTGTGTTAAATACACAAAGAAATATTATTTTAGGACACAAACAATTTTTTTTTATAGGATAGGGTGACAAACGAGCACACAGTCCACCTGATGGTAAGTGGTTGCTGTGGCCCTTAGACATCTACATCTATCCTATTTGCGAATCAAAATGCAGATGCGTTGTCACCCGTGAGGACTAAGATGGAATGCCTATTTTCCAGTAAAAAGGTTCCGGGTCTCTACACTCACCATACGAAACACAGCAGTGTTAAGCTGCTATTTTACGCTGGTTTTCTGTGAGAGCGTGGTCCTTCCCCGGTCGAGCCGCCCCATTCGTGCTACAACTATACTACTAATATAGCTGCAGGAAGATAAATGTGTATTTAATTTCTTAGTAATAACGTTTCAATTAATGAATCCTCGTCAAATATATAACTCAATTTTTTCAGATAGGTAAATATTTTTGGGAGAATTGACGAGCTATTATTTTAAGAGCAATGTCAAAGTGTAAAGGGCGTCCATTAATTACGTGAGGTGATTAGGGAAGGAGGAGTTGATTCGAGCCGAATCTCACCCAATTTTACACGGGGGAGGGGAAGGGTCTCGGCAAATATCACATAATCTTTTATTCCGCATGAAACCGGGTAAAATTTCGAAAATATGGCTAAATCGTTCACGATAATATTTGTCGCAGTTATGCGAATTCCTCAAATTATTTAAAAATAACTAGCAGTTCCCCGCGACTTCACCTGCGTGTTATTTGGGGTTTTAATTATTTTGCGCGGAATACTAATTCTTTTTATAAAATAAAAGTAGCCTAAGTTACTCCTTTATCTAAGTTACCCCATATCCTCCCGTGGGTGTCGTAAAAGGCGACAAAGGGAAACAGGCAGGAGATGGGCAGCAGCATCTTCTTGATAACAACAAACTAACAATAAAAAAAAACTGCGGTTGCCAAACCGCTCGCCAAGCGTGGCAACTATGGCAAATACCCCCCAATGAATAAAGCAACAAACAGACGGCCCCCAGTCCCCGGTGGCCCCGCTATTCCTGGCTACGGTGGCGACCATGGTAACGGCGGGGCAGGGGGTGCTAAGAATCTCCGGTGGAGGTTCGGTTGCCACCTTAGACGACTCGACCTGGCAACGTACAACGCACGCACCCTGAGGACTGACGAGAAGATCGTGGAGCTGGAAGAAGAGATAGACAAGTTGCGCTGGCATATTATAGGATTATCCGAAGTCCGAAGAGAGGGGGAGGACACGGTAATCCTCGAATCCGGCAACTTGCTCTATCACCGGGAGGGCGACCATCTGTCCCAAGGAGGTGTCGGATTTATCGTCCACAAGTCTCTCGTTAACAACGTTGTAAAGATCGGGAGTGTGTCGACGAGGGTTGCGTACCTTATACTCAGAATCACCAAACGGTATTCGCTGAAGGTCATACAGGTTTACGCACCAACCTCGGCACACCCCGATGAGGAGGTGGAGGAAATGTATGAGGATATCTCTAGAGCCATGCATTCCTCCAAAACCCAATATACGGTGTTAATGGGAGACTTTAATGCAAAACTAGGCACAAGAGAGAACGGTGAGCTGAAAGTAGGGAAATTTGGAATAGGGCAACGGAACCCAAGGGGCCAGCAGCTGGCCGACTTCATGGAGAAAGAGGGACTCTTTATGATGAACTCTTTCTTCCAGAAGCGGCCCCACAGGAAGTGGACCTGGTCGAGCCCCGACGGTTCGACAAAAAATGAGATTGACTTCATTATGACGACCAGACGACAACTGTTCAGTGATGTCTCCGTGATCGCAAGGGTGAAAACTGGTAGCGATCACCGAATTGTTAGAGCCACACTGAACCTAAACGTTAAGTTGGAGAGGTCTCGTCTAATGAAGTCAACGCTCCGTCCCCCTCGTGCTCTAATCGAAAGTCCCGAAACCTTTCAACTCGAGTTACAAAACCGTTTTCAGTGCCTAGAAGACTGCAATGAAGTGGACGATATGAATGAAAAGCTCGTGGAAACTGTCCATGCGGTTGGAGCTAAGTTCTGCAAGACCCGCTGCAGAAGAACACAAAAACTCTCCGATCACACTCTTAATCTCATGGCTGTTAGACGGGAGATGAAGCTACATTCTTCAACAGACTTGACAGCATACAGGCATCTGAACAGACAGATCTCCAAATGCATGCGGCGGGACTTACGCAACTTCAATACAGCTCGTATTGAAGAAGCGATCGAGCGGAACCAAGGCTCCAAAGTCTTTGCCAGAGATCTGTCTGCCAGAAAGAGCCAACTGTCAAAGCTGAAGACAGAATGTGGCAGCATCGTTTCCGGGACACCTGAGATTTTGAGTGAGATTGAGAGGTTCTATGGGCAGTTGTACACGTCATCGTTGGAGCCACACGCAAGTGTGAGTAACGATCCAAGAGCGAGTCTCATCCGACACTATTCCGAAGATATCCCGGACGTCAGTCTGAGCGAGATTAGAATGGCTCTCCAGCACCTTAAAAACGGTAAGGTCCCAGGCGAGGATGGAATTACAGCAGAGCTTCTGAAAGCGGGTGGAAAACCGGTACTTGAAGTCCTTCAGAAGCTCTTTAATTCCGTCCTCCATGGTGGCATTACACCGGAGGCGTGGAGCAGAAGTGCGGTGGTCTTGTTCTTCAAGAAAAGTGACAACACCCTCTTGAAGAACTACAGACCGATTCCCCTTCTGAGCCGCGTCTACGTGCTGTTTTCGAGAGTCATTACGAATCGTCTCGCGCGGCTTTAGCACCATAGACCACATACATACCCTTCGGCAAATTGTACAGAAGTCCGAAGAGTACAATTTGCCACTATGTCTGGCGTATGTGGACTATGAGAAAGCCTTTGATTCCGTCGAATTTTTGGGCGGTGCTGCAGTCCCTTCAGCGGTGCCAAGTTGACTGTCGGTATATCGAAGTGTTGAAGTGCTTGTACAGTAGGGCTAAGATGGCTATCCGAGTACAGAACCAGAGTACGAAACCTATCCAATTGCAGAGAGGTGTAAGACAGGGTGACGTCATATCCCCGAAACTCTTCACCGCTGCATTGGAAGACGTTTTCAAGCTTCTGGACTGGAAAGGATACGGTATCAACATCAATGGCGAGTACATCACTCACCTTCGATTTGCCGACGATATAGTCCTTATGGCAGAATCGCTGGAGGACCTAAGCACTATGCTCAATGACCTCAATAGTGTTTCCCAACGGATAGGTCTTAAGATGAACATGGACAAAACTAAGATCATGTTTAATGTCCATGTCACACCTATGCCGGTAGTTGTTGGGAACACTAAGCTCGAAATTGTTGACGAGTATGTTTACCTGGGACAAATAGTCCGACTAGGTAAGTCCAACTTCGACCGAGAGGTCAATCGACGGATTCAACTCGGTTGGGCAGCGTTCGGGAAATTACGGCACATCTTCTCGTCAGGTATACCTCAAACCTTGAAAACGAGACTGTACACCCAGTGCGTGTTGCCAGTGATGACATACGGAACTGAGACGTGGTCCTTCACTGCTGGCCGGATGAGGAAGCTCAAGGTCGCTCAGCGAGCTATGGAGAGGGCTATGCTCGGAGTTTCTCTGCGTGATAAACTTAGGAATGAGGATATCCGCAGTAGAACCAGAGTAACCGACATAGCCCAACGGATTAGTAAGCTGAAGTGGCAATGGGCCGGCCATATAGCTCGAAGAACCGACAACCGATGGGGAAGAAAGGTTCTCGAGTGGCAGCCTCGTACCGGTAGGCGAAGTGTAGGGCGTCCCTCCACAAGATGGAGTGACGACCTGGTAAGACATGCAGGAAGTCGATGGATGCAGGTGGCTCAGGACCGTGCTTTGTGGCATTCTTTGGGGGAGGCCTATGTTCAGCAGTGGACTTGTGAAGGGCTGTAATGATGATGATGATGAAGTTACTCCTTGTGACATCAGCTATCTGCCAGTGAAAATCCCATCAAAATCGGTCCAGCCATTTCGAAGATTAGCCGGAACAAACAGACAGAGAGACGGACAGACAGACTGACAGACAGACAGATAGACAAAAACTTTAAAAATTGTATTATTGTTATTAGTACCGTATAGAATTTCGTACGCATTTAGTAAAAAGTTCTAATTTTGAAATTACAAACAGACACTTCAATTTTATTTATTTGTATAGATTAAGCAAATTATGTTTTTTTTTGTCTGCATTAACCAAACACAATTAAGCACATATAAATGTATCTACGCTAAAAATACGTACAACTGGGGTGATAGAGCCATATCTCATGACATCTCACCAGGAGGAAGGAGAGGCCAGAAAAATCGCCAAAATTGCCTTACGTAATTAATGGATACACTTTTATTACGTCAGACGTAAAATATCCAGACCAGTGACGGGTAACAGCATTGAAGATGCTCAGTTCCGGTACTGCCATCGTCAACCCGTCCGCTAAGCGAGAAGATTAAGGCAAATACAACGGGAGAGCGCAATCCACTAGAGGACTTTGGTGGACTGATGGAGGGGATCACTGCAAATGTTTGAGGTTGAATTCTTTTTTTATTACATTGATGTGTATATATAACTGTGTAGCGGCGGTGTAAGAATATCCACCACCCCATTAATCCCCGTGAGTGTTGTAAGAAAAGAAATGAAAATGAAAAATGTTTATTTGACAGAAAACAACTGCAACTCATTGAAGTATGAGTTGGAACCAACACTAGATAATGCCGTATCGTGGGTACCCATTTAGCATTAACAACGTCTTCTCTAAAATTAAAATTTTAAAAACGAATGTACAAATAAACAACATTAAAAGATAGAATAAAACGTTGCATTTCTTAATAATAATGATATTTGCCCTTAGGCTAGGTGGGAAAATATATTTTCTGTGGGTTCATAATTTACGGAAGCGAGCCAGGAAACAATTTTTGTTTTAGCTTCTTATATAAAGCAATGTTTATATCGTTTTATACTGTTGAACAGGTCATAGAGAAATACGAAGAACAAAGACGTCCGCTATACCTAGTTTTTATCGACTATGCAAAGGCTTTCGACTCTCTATCTCACAGTAGTATGTGGAAAGCTCTGATAGAATGTAAAATACCATTAGAAACGATTGAACTTCTACAAGACATCTATAAGAAATGCATAAGTTGAGTAAAACTAGACAAAAAAGATCCAGAAATAAAAATTTGTAGAGGTGTCAGACAGAGAGATCCCTTATCACCAACAATATTTATCACCTTGCTTCAAGGTATCATGAAGAAATTTAACTAGTCCAAAAAAGGCATAAATATACAAGGCAAATACTTAAGTAACTTAAAATTTGCTGACAATATAGGGTTATTTTCAGAAACAGCATCACAGCTCAAATAAATGATAAAGGAACTTCACTCAGTTAGTCACGCTATTGGCTTTGAACTGAAAACAGATAAAACTAAAATATTGTCCAAAAACTTAGAAAGGCCCATTGAAGTAAACAACCCAACAATGGAGTAAGTTCAAAAGTATGTATATCTAAGTAACGAGGTATCTTTTAAGAAATCTAGACAGCGTGATGAACTTAACAGACGTGTGAATTTGACCTGGGAAAAATTCTGGAGTTACAAAGGAGTCTTAAAGTCGTACTTTTCTCTAAAACATAAAAAGAAAATTTTACATTTATGCATTTTACCTTGTCTGTCCTATGCAAGCAAAACATGGATATACAACACCACAACACACCACAAAAAGAAAAATTGAAACATGCCAGAGAGCTATGGAACGAAGCTTACTTAATCTGCAACGTAAAGACAAATAACGACATACTGAAATTAGAAAAATAACAAATGTTATAGATGCTCTATCTCATTGTAAGAAACTTAAATGGAAATGGGCGAGGCATATTGCACGTATGGGAGATAAAACATGGACTAAGAAGGTCACTACATGGAATGGCCCTACTGGTAAACGAAAAAGAGTTGGACCTCTAGAAAAATGGACGGATGAAATTCAAAGGTTTGCTGACGACTGTTCGATTTTAGTGGCTAAGGCTATCCTTATGCTATGATGATATGATGGAAAAGTGGAAAAATCTGGACGAGGCCTATACTCGAGAGAGGTCCTTAACAATATTTAGACAAATAAAAACTCATTAAATATGAGTCATCAAAAGGTAAATAAATAAATATAAATCTAAAACTCATTATTGATTTTAAGGATTATTTTATTTTATTTAAATGTATTTTCTTTCATTTTCTTATTACATTATAATTTTTTACTAATTTTAAATTATTTTATGAAATTCATAATTAATGAAACGTATTTTTATAATTTTGTTAAGGAAATAAATAGTAATAATAGTAGTAGTAATAATATAATAATAGTGCAATGTTTTATATCGCAGACGCTGACTACTTTGTTGTATATTAAAGAGTCTATGTAGAGACTGAAACGTCTGGCAAAACACAACTTGATTTTGGGCAAGGAGACCTTGAAAACTCTTCGTTTGAGTAACATTATCAAAAGGCAAACTGAGGGGGGAAATTGGTTTGACGGGATACTGAGACGAGATGGTTTGCAGCATTTTCCTGATAGCAACTCAAAATTATAAAAAAAACTACGATTGCCAACCATATGCCATGCCAAGCGTAGCAGCTACTGGAATATCCACTAAAGCACTTAACGGGGGAGGCCTATGGTCAGCAGTGTACTTTAATTGGCTGAATGGATTGATGGCAGCAAGGCTCTACCACGGAAAAACTTTCCGGTGGACTATGTGCTTGTTTTTTATACTTTTTGTATAAAAAAAATTACCAAATAAACACAATATTTAAGCATTTCTATTTATATTTACTTATTATTTCAAGCGTGAATACAAATTGTTTTGTAACCAATGATAAGGCCAAAGCTTTTGTCATTGACACGGGTAAACCACCTGGGATCCGAAAGCGAATCATTGTGGTTACCAAAAATATTGCTTTCAACTGAGATTCTAGCCACGTAGCAACGTGTCTCTGTCGTTACGCGTAGATAAAATTATAATGGCTTCAGTACAATTGTCTAACTCCGGTGGGACTCGGGGTTGACTACGTTATACCATGCGTGGTGTTTTATTTTGTTGTACTGTGTAAACACACCAGTATAGATTTTAAGCTGATTTCTTTTTTTTAAATAATATAGGTGACGAACAAGCACGTTGTCCATCTGATGGTTGGTGGATACAATGTTCCATAGACGTCTTCATCTATCCTCGATTAAGAATCAAGATGCGTTGTCACTTTTGAGGTCTATTTTTTACTAAAATGGAATGCCACGTTTCCAGTAGAAATGATCTTCGATTACACACACCATACAAAACACGGCAGCATTAAGCTGCTATTTTATTCTCATATTCTGTGAGAGTGTGGTCCCTTTCCGGTTGAACCGGACCATTCATGCTACTACGTAATATAGCTGCAACATGGCTTCACCACGTGCTTTATGTTTTTACGTTTCCAAATATTACACTAACGATAACTTAAATTAAAAAATTAAACAATCCCCGAAACAAAAAGAGCTGATGATCTTTAATTGACTGAACAGATTTTCTTGAAACACAGCTAAGAAGACTCTCGGTTAAGACACGTTTGAAACGAAAAAACTTAATCAAAATCTGTTCTTGCGATCAAGAGCTATGATCTTACAGACAGACACATATATATATACGCTACATACTTATAACACCCCTCTGTTTTAATCGAGAGTTAATAACACGCAGCTTCGAAATGATACATACTCATTAGCGATTAGACGATGTAGCTAGGGTAGCACAGAGGCGAAACGCTGGCTTTAAATTACATAGTACATTAATACCAAATAAATGAAAAATAAAATAAAATATTACTGTTACCCATTTACTGTTACCATTCTCTCACAGAATATCAGCTTAAAATAGCAGCTCAATACTGATGTGTTTCGAACGGTAAGTGTAGAGAATCAGAGAGCCTTTCCACTGGAAACGAGGCATTCCGCCTTAGTCATCAGGGATGACAACGCATCTACATTTCGATTTTTGGTCGAGGATAGATGTAGATATCTATGGACCACAGCGTCTACTTACCATCAGGTGGACTGTATGCTCGTTTGTAACCGTTAATCTAAAAAAAATATGTGAAAATTACATAATAGTATTATTATAATAATTAATTATTGATTTTTATAATAATCCACGAGGCGTTAGTGAAATAGCTAGTGTATCCAAGACGAGAGACGGAGACGGCTACCGCAAGTTCGTTTCCCGCAAGAAACTAGTAGTGTGGTACAATAGCAATTTATGTAGATGAAAAGGCTCACGACCCTGGAGAAATTCAGTCTAACTTTTCGGAAAAGAAGAAAAAGTCTGGTGACAAAGAGATGATGTTTTTTACGCTCAAAAGCTAAGTATAGCCATTTATCGAAAAAACGCAGCCAGTGTTCTTGGCACTTGACGATGGCAATAGACCGGCCATGTAGCTCGAGCGCTTGATTTATACTGGCAAATGTAAAGATAGGTGACTCCCATCCCCCCTTTCCCCGCTAAATGTAATGAGAAAGTATGTAGGAAATCGATGGATGCAGATGACCTTGACTTAGGACCATGATTTATTATACCAATAAGATATGTCAATGAGAGGCCTATGTTCATCAACGGACCAGCGATGCGCTGTCTGATGTTGTTCTATCTAGTGTAGATTTATTTTTTTACAGAACAAACGTGCATAAAATCCACCTGATGGTAAGTGGTTGCTATAACACATAGACATCTACATCTACGAGTATCATCGATTCAGAATCAAAATTCAAATTCGTTATCACCTCTTAAGACAGATATTGAATACTGCGTTACAAATTAAAAAGATTGCGTGAGAATCTGGATTTCATTGTCACTAGTAACAAAAAACTTCAGGCACAAGTGTTAGATTCTCAAACGATTCTATAGATGTGCGCAATTTCAAAATTTACTACGTCTGAAACCACGTTCTACGGCTAATTTATTCATAAGGAATCTAGACGTGACGACTTCATTATTGCTAGAGCACGCGCCATGCATTCGACATAAGAGCACATGAGTGCATTATTAACAGCTTCAGTAATGTTACTTTAGATTTAAAGACTATATAATATTCAATTTAGTTCTTTTTTTTTTATAGGATCGGGTGACAAACGAGCACACAGTCCACCTGATGGTAAGTGGTTACTGTGACCCATAGACATCTACATCTATCCTCAATAAAGACTCAAGATGCAGATGCGTTGTCACCCGTGAGGACTAAGATGGAATGCCTCTTTGCCAGTAAAAAGGGTCTCCGGTTCTCTACACTCACCATACGAAACACAGCAGCGTTAAGCTGCTATTTTACGCTGGTTTTCTGTGAGAGCGTGGTCCTTCCCCGGTCGAGTCGACCCATTCGTGCTACAACCATAATATAGCTGCAGCATGGCTCTACCACGTAGAAAAATTCTTGATTGCGGTGTAAGAATATCCACTACCCCGTATCGTCCCGTGAGTATCGTAAGAGGCGACATAGGGAAACAAAGTATACTAAAAAGTAAAATACTGCTGTTTCCAACCCACCTGACAAGCATGGCAACTATGGCAAATATCCCCATTTTGAAGCAATCTATGGGAGAGGCGTATGTCAGCAGTGGACTTATTACTCGTAGAATAGAATAATTTATATTCAATATTGATTACAAGTAATTATTATTAAGTAATTTTTTTAACTTTACCACTGGTTTGAAAAAAATCCTCTGTCTTGGTAACAACCAGCGAGATATCCAGCTAGACTTTTTTTTAACTTTTACAATATTAAAGGCTGTAACGGTGTAACGGTAAGAGCTCTAGTAACTTTGAGGCTAAGCGCTCACTGTAAATTTCACAGTACTCGGGCGACCCGGATTTGAAAATCACTGACATCAATGAAAGAAGTATTTTTTATTTTAATTGCTAATATACCACGTGCTCGTAAAGAAAACATCGTGAGGAAACTTGCATGTCTGTCTGCAAGCACGCCCTGGACGCCCGCCCTAGCGTGGCGGATTAATTGCTCCACAGAACTCACTCTTCTGAGAGGAGACCTGTATCCAGCACGTACTCGTATAAAGGCTGCTACTGTACTTTACTCTTCGTTAAAAGTTACGGCCAATATTTTTACTCAGCAGATAGAATCGGTGTTTACCTATGGACGTTCATTATTGTTTATTTCTAGGAATTTATTGTATATGTATTGGTTTATTTATTTTATTTAGTATCTTAATAAGCTTAACCTTATATATATATATATATATATATATATATATATATATATATATATATATATATATATATATATATATATAATTAGTATCAACACCATCTGGTTGCTTGGCGATCTACCAGTGTGCGATTTCCTAGGAGTATTTTTACTTGCACGACTTATTCAGAGACCTTTAAAAAACGAGCTTATTCCTTTTTAAAACGCAACTGCAATTTCCCTGATGTTGCAGTGGTTCATGGGCGGTCGTCAATACATAATGAATGAAAACTTAACTGCCCAAACGCACTCTCTGTTCTACCCAAGGTTAGCTGGTAGAGAATGCCGTATAGCATTAAGCTCGCCTTTTGTACAAATGTAGTGACGGCATTTTGTTTTTTAAAACCGGCCAAGTGCGCGTGGGACTCGCTCTCCTGTATACGTGTATTACCATCGTAATACACGTATACTAACTCTATATATTCATTAGACCACATCACAGCAGTGCAAGCACTGCTATTTAGTGGCAGAAATAGGAAAGACGGGGGGAGGGGGGCTACAAAGACGCACTCTTGGACAGAAAAGGAACCCCACCACAAAATATTGATATTTTTCATCCATCAAATTTCGTAGAAGTAAGAAAGTACCTTAGTTTGCAAGGTTTTTTTTAAAGTTACTTTTGCACTAAGATTTTCTCTTGTAACGTGGGGGTGGTTTACATATATACATTTATCAAGCACAATTATCCAATTATTTGTAGGCCATACAAATACTTGTTCCGTGCGGGATTCGAGCCCGCGGCCCTTAGCGCTGAAATTCATTCGCCACGGAGCCATGAAGTACGGAGTCATCGGGGATGACTAAATATCTGCATTGTGTTTCTTGATGGAGGAAAGATGTAGTTGTCTATAAACCGCATCATCCACTTGAAGTAAGGTGAACTGTGTGCTAGTTTGTCATCCTTATTCTTTAAATAAACAAGGTGGCTGTCAAAAGATAGCGGTAATACCATCTCGGTAAAGCCAGACAAAAACTGCCTAGACACAAAGGTGGGATACATCTGGAATTATGATGGATAACCCTTTTGTCATGTGTGGCAATATACTATGCAACGGGAAAGACTTAACCAGGTGAACCGGCAACCATTTACTGGTAAGGAAGCATTCCATTTTAGTTCTCAGGGGTGACATCAGAATTTTGATTCTAAATAGAAGATAAATGTAGATCCCTATGAGCCACAGCATCCACTATCAAGTGTCTATTTTCCCCTTACCCTTAATTCAATATTAATATAAGAGTTATAGAATCTTCAATAAAACCTTTTTATAAATGTTGTTAGGGCCAGCATCCGGTTTTATCATCAGATCAGCTCAATTACCATATTATTGTGTTATCATATTATTGCGTTATTATCAAGCGGATGTAAGCGAGTCTTTGAAAATTGATTAAAATTCTGTACCGGAAAAACATACGAAAAAAACAAGTTAAATAAAAGCTTGTTGAAACTTACACGCCACGCATTGATCATGATGCAAGAATACAAGATCATAGTCATGAAATCAATTTTTTGTATTGTCATTAGTCCTCAAAAAATCTCATAAATTTCAGCTTATTCAGACGTGTGGAATTGAATAAAAACTGAATTACAAAATTCCATTACGTTCATATATAAATACACACACATACGAGTACAGTAGTGTGTTAAAAACTACACTATGATTTGCTCAGTTTGTAACTTTGCAACTCTCGGAAATTAATTCTGTCGATAGTTAACATAAACTTTTCGAATAATAAACGTACTTCTGAATTGAATTACTCCTAGTTTCACTCGATATTAACTTTACAATATAGGTACAGCGTTTATTAATTTTTTACAGAGGTTTTATAAAACTGTAACCGTTCCGTTTCCGTAAAGTATTTTGTAAGGAATGTTTTCATTTCATTACAACCTGTGCAAGTATACCGCTGTAAATAAACCTCCCCCATAGAGTGTCATAGGAGGTATATTTGTCATAGCTGCCACGCTTGGCAGGCGGGTTGGCAACCGCTTATTTTGTTGTTACTTTTTTTTTAAAAAAAACGTTACCACCACACTAGGATTTTCTCCTGTATCGTGGAGGCAATTTACAAATATAAATTGCACGAGGACAAACATACAGACCCGGAAGAATTATTTGTAATCCATACAAATACTTGTTCCGTGCGGGATTCGAACCCGCGGCCCCCAGCGCAGCAACTCATTGCTAAGCCACTGCGCCACGGAAAAATGTTACTAGGAAGACGCTGCTGTCCATCTCCTGGTTTGATTCTCTCTGTGGCCTCTTATCACACCCACGGGACGATATTTACTACACGGTAAAACTAAGAAACGTACTAAACAATGAAAAAATGAAAAACAGCAGTTAAAAAACACCCTAGAGATTATTGCCGGTTGTTCACCAAGAATTTCTTACTTAACCGGTGTTAATTTTGACGTTCATAGGAGTCGTTAGAAGTAAGTTGAGATGTTCATAACAAGCATTTTTATACGTGGTAGAGCCATGCTTCAGCTATATTAGTAGTAGAATTGTAGCACGAATAGGTCGGCTCGACCGGGGAAGGACCACGCTCTCACAGAATACCAGCGTAAAATATCAGCTTAACACTGCTGTGTTTCGTATGGTGAGTGTAGAGAACCGGAGACCCTTTTTACTGAAAAAGAGGCATTCCGTCTTAGTCCTCCCGGGTGATAACGCATCTGCATTTTGATTCACAAACGAGGATAAATGTAGATGTCTATGGGCCACAGTAACCACTTACCATCAGGTGGACTGTGTGCTCGTTTGTCACCCAATCCTATAAAAAAGCCAATTGAATAAAAAGTTTTGGATTGACTTTTATAAACTTTTGATCGTTTTCGAATTAAACAAATTTTTACTATTTTTGGAGGACAGAGTGCAGAGTTGGCACGTGGAATGTTAGAGGAGGCATAAGTGATAAAACGAATGAGTTGATCGAAATAATGAAAGAAAGAGAATTAGATGTCGTGTGTATGTCGGAGACCAAACGGAAGGGCAGTGGTACTGAAGAGCTCCCTGACGGGGCGTTTGCTCTATGGTTCGGAGTCCCGGAGAGCGAGAACGCCTGCCAGGGAGTGGGGGTGCTGCTGTCTTCTCGGTTGGTCGATGTTATGACTGAATATAAGTTTGTGAACTCAAGACTTCTCTGGGTTCGCTTTAAATTGGGACTGACGAAGTTATCCCTTTTGGCTGTTTATGCGCCGGTGGCTTCGTCGTCCAGGGCTGAGCTGGAGGAGTTTTGGGAGAATGTAAGAGAAGTTCTAGATTTGGCTAGGGGAAACGAAAGGATTAGTGTATGTGTTGATTTGAATGGATGGGTTGGTACCGCTCGACCAGGGTACGAGTCGGTACTTGGGAAGTTTGGCGATAAAAGGGTTAATGATGCTGGCAAGCTTATACTGGCGGTATGCAAGGAAAAGGGTCTTCTTGTGACAAACACTATGTTTAATCACAAGAAAATCCATATGTATACTAGAGAAAGAAAGAATGAGAGAAGTATGATCGATTTGTTCCTGGTGGATGACCGACTGCGAAAACAGGTGATGGATACGCGAGTGTTCAGGGGTGCTGACCTGGGAACGGATCACTATCTAGTGATTACTAGATTTAGGGGTCTGTTCGCGGGTTGGCGCTACCGGACGACAGTGACAGAACCACAGTCGGTCTGTCGCATCCGAAGCTGGAAGCTTCAGGAAGCGGATACTAGGGACAAATATTATGCGAGGGTAGCCGAAAAGCTTGACACCATCGATGGCAGAAACGAATGTGTAGAAAGAACATGGCAGAACCTTAGGGATGGAATGGTAAGTGCAGCGGAAGAAGTGTGTGGAACAATAAAAAGAGGCAGTAGTAAAAGAAGAGATGCATGGTGGAATAATGAAGTGAAAGAAGCTGTAAAAAAGAAGAAGAAAGCATGGTTAGACTACTTGGCCTCTAGTAATGATAAGGGTATGAGAGAGAAGATGAAAGAAAGATATAAGCTGCAGAAAGTTCACACGAAAGCATTGATTGAGGAAGTGCGTGAAAGGTGTAGAATGGAAGCGGACGAAAGGTAGTCGCACAACTTTAAGGAGAACTCCAAACTCTTCTGGAAAGAGGTTAGAAGGACCCGAAGTGGTGCGACGGCCTTAAGAATGAACAAAGTGCTTTCGAGAACTAATGACGTCCTCTCAGAAAAATCGGACGTCATGCAGCGATGGAGCGAATTTTATAGAGAAATGTATGCGTGTGATGATCTTAGTGAGGGATCCGGGGATGACGCCGTGACTGGCACGCCAGACCCGGACCTCGATGACACTGAGGTCATCAGTATGAAAGAGATTGAACGTGCGATTCGAAGTTTGAAATGTGGTAAGGCTGCGGGACTAGACAGAGTTACTGCTGAAATGGTCAAGTATGGTGGGCCTCGCGTCTGGGACAGCTTTCATCTGCTGTGCAATTTGTGCTGGCGGACGGGGGATGTCCCGGATGATTGGCGTTCCGCAGTCATTGTGCCTTTATATAAGGGTAAAGGTTCACATTTTGACTGCGGGTGCTATCGGGCGATCAGCTTGACCAGTTTAGCAAGTAAAGTTTACTCGAAGGTTTTGACACGTAGGATGCAAGAGAAATCGGAAAGATTTCTATGGGAGGCACAATGCGGATTTAGACCTGGAAGAGGATGCACGGATCAAATGTTTTCTCTCCGTATGATCACGGAAAAGCTTCTGGCTGTTAACCAGAAGATTTTCTGTGCTTTTGTGGATCCTGAGAAAGCATTTGATAAGGTTGTAAGGAAGAAAATGTGGGAACTGTTGCCGGGGTATGGTGTGGATGGCCGATTGCTAAGGGCTGTGCAGTCTCTTTACTGTGACTGTAAAGCCTGTGTGCGGGTAGGGCATGACCTGTCACCCATGTTTAGCGTCCAAACGGGCGTAAAACAGGGTTGTGTCATGTCTTCCTGGCTGTTCATACTGTATCTCGACAGCTGTTTACAAAAGCTGAAAGATAGCTGTTTGGGTGTGAAATTGGGTGACATAAAAGTAAATTGTCTGCTGTATGCTGATGATGCAGTGCTTATTGCACCATCAGAGGCAGAACTGCAGGCATTAGTCACGTGTATGAAAGAGGAATGTGAAATTAAAGGTCTCCGTTTGAATGCTAATAAAACTAAGGTTCTGGTATTTGAAAGGGACGAAGAGAGAACGAAGTGTGAAATATGGGTAAATCAGGAATGTCTAGAACAGGTAAATGAAATTGTATACTTGGGGAGTGCTTTTAGCCGGGATGGAAGATGTGATTTAGATGTGGACAGGCGTGTCGCTGCCGGGAACAAAGTCAATGGTGCCCTGACTGCGTTAGTCAAAAGGCAAGGCGTAGCGAAGAGTGCACGCCTTGCAATACATAACGCAGTGTTGGTACCGACTTTGTTATATGGCAGCGAAACCTGGGTATGCCAGAAGAAGCATAAATGTAAGTTGAATGCAGTGGAGATGCGATCTCTTCGTAAAATGTGCGGCGTTACTATGGCCGACCGAAAGCGAAACGAAGAGATTCGCAATATGGCAGGTTTGAAAGATGACCTTATCACAAAAATTGATAAGGGCGTGCTTCGGTGGTTTGGGCACGTTGAGCGAATGAGTGAAGACCGAATGGTGAAGAAAATATATAGCGCGAAAGTTAATATTAAAAGGTGTCTAGGTAGACCGAGACTAACTTTCGAAGACCATGTGAGCAAATTGCTCGAAGAGGGTAGGGTCAAGAGTACTCGGATACCTAGACGTGCATGTATGAAGAAGATAATGAATCTGAAAGAAGCGAAAGAGATATGTAAGGATCGTGACACTTGGCGATCTGTTCTCTCTGGCTACCCCGTCAGGGATTGTGCGTGAAGATAAGTAAGTAAGTAAGTTTACTATTTTTAAAGCCGATAACATGTAATAATAATATAAGCTTTATCCGTTTTAATTATATAAAAATAATAAAAACGAATAAAAATGGAAAATATAAACTCTCACGTAACTCAGGGAGGGAAACCTTACGTGATCTTGGATACTAAGCACTCGAAACGTCGAGGATATAAAAATAGTAAACCGTAAAAAAAACCGTAAACGCCCAAAAACAGTAAAAAATTTATTTCATTTCGTTTGTAGCATTCGCATTAATACAGAAATAATTAACAACTCTTATCTGCTCGAGAAGGATCATTATGATATTTATGACCTCTTGTAGTATTAACAGCATGAATGAGTTTGAAGTGCGTGGTGTCGTTTTATTATTCATCATCATCATGAGAGTCCTTCACGGGTCTACTGCTGAACATAGGCCTCTCCTTCCCCAGCAAGTCGTGTAAGTCGTACCGTCTAGTGGAGAGCTGCTCTATACCTATGTATGCCGATACGAGCATACGACAATGTGCGACTTCTTTTCCGTACCCAAAGGGCCGCCCGTCTGTCCGCCGTCCGACTGTGTGTTAGCGGGCTGTATCTCATGATCCGTAATAGGTAGGCTAGTTGTAATTTTCACAGAATGTGTATTTCTGTTGCCATAATAACAAATAATAAAAATAAAAACAAATTAAAAATGAATAGGGGCTTTTTTTATTAGAAACAGGTATTACGATGGTACGGAACCCTTCATGCGCGCGTCCGACTCGCACTTGACCGGTTATTTTTGTTCTATTTGTCTCATTCTCCGGAGTGCCTTGGGATATCTTTTATGATAATAATATTAATACAAGAAACTATAAAGCGTTTGCTATAAGTGTGTAATTTCACACAGAGCACAGCAGCATTCTTAGTTATGTTATAATTATTTTCATGCGTCCATCCATCCATTACAACCAATAAAAGTCCACTGCTGAACATAGGCCTGCCATATAGATTATATCATAGGGGGTTTTGGCAACAGCAGTTTTTTTTATGATTTTGAGTTGTTATCAAGAAGACGCTGCTGCCCGTCTCCTGTTTCACTTTCACTCTATTGCCTCTTACGACACCCACGGGACAATATGGGGTAGTGGATATTTTCACACCGCCACTACACGGTATATTTAATAATTATTTACTTGAATTGAATATTGGTGCTAAAGTTAAAGTTGCCAACTATATAAGTCCCTCTGCTGGACAGAGGAAGCCATCATCTTCCAGTGAGTATTGATGGAATTTTTTTATAGGATTGTTATGGCCCACAGCTGCCCCTGCAAATGCCACCTTGGCTAGGGCCCATAGCCTCCGCGACGGACGGCCGGGGGTTCGGGCCCAAATGGCCTTATTGAAAAATGAATAGGGGCTTATCATACTACACAATAGGGAGAAGGCGAGGTAAATAGACAGTACGTACCTGGATCCGAATCTAAGGCCGCCTCAAGGCTCGGTCAGGCCGTAGGTAGAGTATATGCATGTAAAGTGGTGTTTAGTGGTGTGTATATGTAGGTGACCTGGTCCAGCTGAGGTGAACTGGCAGCGGCCGGTTTCCATGCTGCCCCACAATGCTGCATCACTCCAGCAGGCGTCCCCAAGAGACAATTTCTTTCTTCATGTCACTATTTCAGTCTATCCACTTTATTGTACATTTAACTAACTTCAACTCAACTAATTCAACGTTCATCGTAGAATCGAACACGTGATACCCGACACAAATAACGAACAGTAGTTCAAAGTTCAACATTCAATGTCCCGGATACATTTATCACCAAATTATAAATAGGGAACTAACGCGATCTCTTCATGTGTCACACGGTTCAGCGTTACAAACATATTTAAGCTTCTTCGTTCGATATTAAAGACCCGCCGCAATAAGAATTCAAAATCAACCTAGCTGACATGTAAACTAGCTACTGAGTCAACTCACAAAAGGCGAAATTGAGATGAGAAAACTCACTTAACGCGACGGTATAATTAAACAATGATTTCCAAAACAATCAACTTTCATACGAAATTACTTTAATCAGTCAAATACAATACAAGCCTCTTGTCACGAACTTAAAACCTAGACAAACTAAACCGAGGCGGTTTTCACGAAACCACAATAACGTAGCGAAGTAACGCGCACAAATTCTAAAAATCTAGACCATAACCCAAAACCGGTCGCGCGAAACTTCTGCAGCGGCCACCGAGATACGCTAATTAACTGCACTGCTGCCCGCGAGATACTGGCTCTCGCCCCCCAGCGCCAAACGCTGGGAAGCTGCCTTCCGCTGCCCCTTCCCCGTGATACGCGTGACATCTGGTACCATCGGGCGGTTCGCTAAGTCTAACGTGATTGCGTGGCGTCTCAAATGCCTATATTTGGCCAAAACAAGGAGATTGGGCAAACGAGCATGCGGCTCACCTGATGGTAAGTGACTACCGCCGCCCATGAACAACTGCAACACCAGGGTAACCAGGAAAATTGCGGATGCGTTGCCAGCCTTTTAAAAAGAATTAGGCTCTTTTCTTGAAGGTCCCTAAGTCGTACCTGTCCGGAAAAATCGCTGATGGTACTCGATTCCACAAGGAAGTTGTGCGAGGAAGAAAACATCTAAATCACACAGTGGCGGACCGCCAACAGGCCTTTTAGATGCCAATTTTGCCTTCTCTTCCAAGTGACCACGAAACTGCACGTCACTCGATATGTCAACGCCGAGGATTCCGATACTGGCTGAGGCAACAAGGGGAGTGCCTTGAAATTGAGGAGATACGACAAAAGGGTTCTTTTTAGCGGTAAACGTACTCACATATCCTCGATATATTTGATTTTCAGCCACGCTTGCTTCTTCATGACTTTATTCTTTACCGCCGAGCACGTAGTAAGTCTACATTTAAAATCACAACTAACAATTTCGTGGGTGCCGATGGGGATTGAAGTTTTTTAGTAAAGTTAAGTAAAGTAACAGCCTCCCACGTCCCACTGCTGGGCACAGGTCTCCAATAATTTCTGAGAAAGTTCTAGGGCAAGAAAATGCGTGTTAGCGAACGTCACGTCTCTTCTAATTTTTTTTCTTACTTCTCAGACAGACAGTTTTTTGGTGAAATTAATACAAATTTTATTTCAAACCAAAATATCACTAAGAGATGATTTGAGTGTATTTCCCTCTTCTATGTTCGACTCGTTTATATTTTTTTCTCCATTTGTAACCATGTGGACAACATAACACAAGCAAATCCATTAATATTTTATTTCTGGCACGTGGCCGTGGCAGTGGACGTGGCACGCTGGCGCTGGCGTATCCATAATTGGCACAATTTTTTATAATTTTCAGTTGTTGTCAGGAATGATGTCCATCTCCTGTTTCATTTTCCCTCTGCTAAAACTGTTGGTGATTAATAGAATCAGGCTTTACTTTGCAGAAATCCATTATATTAAAGTTGTTAAAAATATGTGTGCTTAGATCCGTGTAATAAAATAAAATGATGTGTCTTCCCAGTTTGAAGAGCACCTCCCGCTTCCGTCAATTTCGTGCACTATCCCCATCACCACTAATCGCAAAACCACTACTCCCAACACCATTACACTAGGAAAGACACACCACCCTCGTTAATACGACATTTGTTTTATTTTAAAGATATTTAGTAAAATTAATTAATAGTTTATTTTTGACACGTCCATAGTTGGTCCATCTCGTGTTTCAGTTTCCCTGTGTCGAAACTGTTGGTTTCAGTAGATCCAAAATTATTCAGTTCAGTTCTACAATACGAGAAAGAATTTTAATAACACAATTACGGCTACAAATATACGTTTCACGAACAATATTCATCTATCCCAAGAATACGAAATTCTGTTCATTTGAATGTTTCCTTATCGTGTAACATTTGAATTTTCCGACAAAAGACGTGAACATCTCGTTGATTATGTAATACGATATTCTTTTTTCTTTAAAAAGCATTTATTATTAAATAACTGACTGCCTTATGATTTTTATATTCACGCGAACACTACACATTGAATAAAACTACTTTTAAGGATTTCCTGGCGTTTAATTCTACGTATTTTTAGTTCAGGACATTTCGGGTGCTTTGTAGCACCCATGGTCACGGAGGATTGAGGTGATTGACATCCTGATGTCAGAGTTTACCCAGAGTACGTTAAGCTTTTTCATTTTTACTTGTACACTTAAATCCTATTCTGCGGCTATGGCTGGCCTCCGTTGAGTCTGGCCGCCGTGACCAAAATTCGGTCAAGAGAACATTGTTATTATTATTAAAAAGAAACAAATATTTTTAATAATAATAGTCATTTTATCACCTTGGACCATTTCTTTATAACAAAATCAATAAAAAGACTGAATTATACTCTTTAAATAAAAATAAATACAAAATTAAATTATTTGAATTTCTTTTTCTTTTACTACAAGCTAATATTACTTACACACCCTCTTACACACACTCATGCATTAAACATATTATGCACAAAGAGATACATTTTAATACACACTTTAACATTTTTCTTTTTATATAAAATACATTTTGTTAAGATTAATTTTCACATTTTATTTTTTGTATACCATCTATTTAAATTATACTAATGTTAGTTTGTTAATATGTAATAAGGAAGAGCACTGTGATCTGAAATACAGATATATATTTATCTAGTTCAGACACAGATGTTCCATCATTCTTTGTAAACTAAGTATAGACCATAGAATAGTTATTTATAAATGTGATAGTTATCTAAATGGTGAAAATAAACTATTATTATTGATACGGCCTACGGCTACCCCTTCTAAGCTAGGCTATCCCGGGCCCAAGAAGGAATCCTACGGGTAGACGCAGGTTGGGCCTCTAAAGGCTACTGGGAAAGATCCTATCCCAATCAAGGGGAGCGACTAGGTAACAGGAAGGCACTTACCTGATTCGAGAGCGGAGACTGTTCACCAAGATCTGCCCGGCTGTGGTAAGTGTAGTGAGTGTAGGTGGTATTTGTGTGAGACTGTGTGTAAGTGGCCTGGGCGAGATGACACGACGCTGTCCTTGGAGAAGATAGTCTCTTGTAGCCCCGGGACAATTCCCTTCTTGAGGCACTAGTTTAGTCTATTCCCGTAACGGCACAGTCAGAAAAAGGAACCTCAACGAAATCTCTATATATAAATTGCACAATTGCTTTAACCGAATTTATAATTCCGTAAAGAACAATACGTGTTCCCGCACACGACAGCGGCAGTAGGTTTTAACTCCGTTCGTGACCAAAAATTAAGTGATGAAACCCGAAAACGTCCGTTTCTACCGAAAGCGTTTTACAATGACTCGAGGCGTATCTCGTCCGTCGGCTGGAAAGTAATGTCGGCGCGGAAGGGGGAAAGTGACCTCGCTACCGTGCGAAGCTATTAACAAGCGATGATAACACACTTCTCAATATATTTAATGATGGCCTAAACAATTACTATTATTATTATTATTATTATACGAGTCAATATAGAAATTTCTGGAAAGATTTTGTCGTCTTGGTTAGATTACCTGGGCCAATCAAAAAGTTTTACTTAACTAAAAAGCCCTATAGTTAAATATTTATTGCAAATTTTTTCAAAGAACTCTCCACCATACCAAGTTTTTGCTTTTGGATCAACTTTTGAAACACTTTCTCCAATTTTCCTCTGAAGCCTCTGCCACGGCCAAGGCCGTATATATATTATTTAATAAAAAAAAATCACTTTGTAATTACAAATACATTTTTATATTTTTATTTTTCATATTTTTGTTCAATTAAAATTAAAAGTTACAAACTGTTATCGTGCAAAATTTACAACATTGTATAATTATAGCACAGGTTTTTTTATAGGATTAGGGTAATAAAGAGCACACAGTGGACTGTGTGCTTTTTATCACCCTAATCCTGATGGACTGGATATAGGTGGACCTGATGTTAAGTGGTTACTGTGGCCTATAAACATCTACATCTATCCTCGATTGCGAATAAAATTGCAGATGCGTTGTCATCCAGTCCATTTTTAACAGTGGTAGAGCCACGCGGCAGCTTTTGCTGTCGCGCGGATGAGCCGGCTCGAACCGGGGTGGTACCACGACCTCACAGAATACCAGCGTGAAGTAAAGGTTTACCTCTGCGTTTCGCTTGGTGAGTGCAGGTGGCCGGAGGCCCTTTTTACTGGAAATGAGGCATTCCATCTTAGTCCTCACGGGTGACAACGCATCTGCATTTTGATTCGCAAACGAGGATAGATGTAGATGTCTATGGGCCGCAGCAACCACTTACCATCAGGTAGACTGTGTGCTCGTTTGTCACCCTTATCCTATAAAAAAAATCCGTGCGGACTAAGATGGAATGCCTCTATTTCACTAAAAAAATTCTCCGTTTTTTTACGCTCACCATATGAAACACATTAGCGTTGAGCTGCTATTTTGCGCTGGTATTTTGTGAGGGTGTAGTACTTTCCGGTCGAACCCATTCGTGCTATAACTACATTACATCAAAAATGCAAAGTTGAGTGCCAAAATTTTGATTTCAGACCTAATTTCATCATCATCAATTCCATTCAATATCCACTACTCCACATCATCCCGAGGGTGTCGTAAAAGGTGACAGAGGGAAACTAATCAGGAGATGGGCAGCAACGTCGTCCTAATAACGACTAAAAATAAAAAACTGCAAGCGTGGCTACAATTGTAAATATGTGTCCGCTATATCGAAAGAAGTTGAATCTGTGTCCGATCTCTCTATATTTGTGGCAATTTTCCGTCCCATCGGATTTTTAGAGCGAGGGAATAGAAAGTGCACATGTGCTTGCGCACACACTCGTAAACCATAATCCTGTCTTGTGTCATTTAAGAATAATATATTCATTTGGTATTTACGTTCGTAATAAAGAACACCATTATCCTTTACCGAAAGGTTCTGATATAATATCTCAATGTCCTGCATTGATGGCTAATCTCCGTAATACACCATGATAAGTAGATAACTTTAATATCTTGTTTAACAATTTTCCACCTTAGGGGTAAATAGGGGTGCATTTTGTAAAGTTCTAAAATATGTATTATTCATAAATATAATAATTTCGTTTTACGAATTTCCTCACCACCATGTAATTAATAGTTAAAAATTTAAAAAAAATGTACAACTGACTTCAATATGAATTATTAAGTATATCTCTAAAACTATTGGTCATACCTTGATCAAATTTATATGAGACCACATGATGACCACAGCTTTGAAATAATAAATAAAAAATTTTGTACTACCGACTTAAATATAAATTATTAAGAATAACTCAAAAACTATTGTCGAACTATCATCGAAATTGGTTCACCCAGAAAAAAGTTATGAGGCAACACACATAAAAACATACCGTCGAATTGAGTACCTCCTCCTTTTTGAAGTCGGTAGAAAACCATTTTTTCACTCAAACTTTGCACTCACGTGTTAACGTGTAATAAGATTTTCGGAAAATGAAATGATTATTATTTTAATCAAAAAGTATTGACTAGGACGTAGCGCAGCACTATTAATTAATTAACTAATTAAGACTATTAACTAATTAAGTTTCTAGTTTTAGTTTTTTTTTTTATAATTATAGTTTTTATTTAATTCCCAAAAAAAAAAGTATTCGTACTAATTTTCAAGTTACAAGAATCTTTTTTTTTCCATACAATTAGAAATCGCCACGTAAAAAAAAATTTCTTGAAAAATGAAACACTATATTTTACTCTCAGAGTTTAAATTTTCCAAAATACTTTCTCAGTGTATGCCTACGTAGTAAAAGGAAGTTATTGTGCCAATTTCACGCTTCTACGTACAACGGATTTTACAAATAGATCAGTGAATCTAAATACAATATTTTTCATACAAAATTTGCACCCTTGTTTTAAAACCATAAGGGTAATTTTTATTATTTTGTTATTTTATTCCATTAAATATTCTCTGCCCAAGTTAAGGGGTTGTTTTGAGAAATCGCAAAATATTTTTCTCCATATAAAATTACACACTCTCTGCCCCTTGCCCCCTTAGGGCAAGTATTTGTACGTAGTACGTAGTTACGTATTTGTTTATTTTATTTACCTGGTACTTTCAGAAAGTATTAACTAATATAATTCTACATATTTAAGTATGTCATATTTAGATGAAATTTCGTAATGGCTATTTGTAAACAAAATAAATAAGATTTCCGTTATAAAATAAGGATTTTGTCCAATTTTAAGAATTTCCATAGCATATAATAATATAAATTAATAACACTTTATTTCTAAATATATATAACATGCACCCAGCCGTAAGTCATACAATATACGCGGTTACTTTACCTTTTATTTGTAGGAAAATATTACTTCTAAAGTCTTAAGTCTTTTTTCACTTTTAATATATAACAAACAACAAACACTACATCTCATCGTTTTTACGGTTAATATATTTTTAAGAAAAAAATATACATATTCATATATATTAAAGTTAGCATTAGTATATATGAGCTATTGCGCCCATAAATAATGTAAATATGAGCAGCAATTATGAATAAGCATCCAAAAAAAAGGAATACAATCCACCTTTTGACATCGCTCGCAACTTTTATTTAAATACATCATTACGTTTCTTTTTGAAATGGTGATACTAATTGCTTTAGAATATGAGCTTTAGTAGCAAAGACACAGTTTACTATAACAAATGTAGCTATTATCGTGTTCTTGTGCACACATTGTGAATCTGTTTTATGTTTCAATACAGAAGTGTTTAATTTCATTTTTATTTCATCGCTGTAGTCGGGATAAAATCAAGAAAATTACATTCAGAGAACTAATAAAACATTGGGTTTTGTTGATTACATGAGGATTAAATCCTCATACAAAACATGAGGATTTAATCCTCATGTTTTGTATGATCCGCGTTCAGACAGACTGATAGACAGACAACGCTTCCAAAAATTGTTCTTTTGGCAACTGTATCCATATAGATTATAAACCACAATTAAAATTTTCTATAAAATTACAGTAATCTTTTTTTTAGAGCTTTTTATAACAACAGATAGATAGATGCTTTCAAGATTTCAACAATTGTGATTGTACCTATTCACATCGCTCAGCACTACAATACATTGGCTCTAATTTTACTGCAGTAAGTCATGGCTATAATAATTAATAAATCTCTTCTGAAGTGCATTTGATTACCGTGTAGTGGCGGTGTAAAAATATCTACAAGCTCATAATTTCCCGTGGGATACGTAAAAAGCGACATAGGGAAATTGAAACAGGTGATGTACAGCAGCATCTTTCAACTAAAAATAATAATAAAAAAAACTTCGGTTGCTAACCCAACTCAAGCGTCGCCACTATGGCAAAATCCCTCAGCAGTCGACTTAAAGGCTGTAACGGATGGAGGTAACTTGTATAACATAACTCGCGTATATTGAAACAATAATGTTTTTTTTTTTTTTAATAAAAATAACGCTATCTAGGGAAAATCAAAGTAGTTGGTTCATTATTACACTATAAGAAATACATTAAGAAAATTACGGGTAGGAATAATAAAAACAACACGAAATCGGATAATGTGATTTTGAAACTGACAACAAAAAAATTTTTTTATTGTAGCTGCATTTTAGGAAAAATTGTGCCTAGTGCCCAGCTCCTATGATAGATAGCGTGATGATATATATTTATTCTAACAGTTTGACCTCTATTTAACACAATTATGAAAGTCTCATCTAAATACGTTCTCTGGTTTTTGTGTGATGCGTGTCCAGACAGACAGAGACAGACAAACAACGTTTCCAAAAAATTTTGTTTTGGCATCTGCATCGATAGTATAGTATACCCTAATTCAAATTTTAATAAAAATATTCAACGTACAGAAATCATCGTGTTAGTTTTATTATAGTATAGATAATAATAATGTAATAACGAACTTAGTATAGACATTTCACATTTTACATGTATTAGATGCAGTGTTCTTATTTCAATATTTTTTTAACTTATTATAAGCCAGGGCGAGATCAATCCACCTGGTGATAGGTGGTGATGAAGCCTTAGATCGTAAATCGCATTTTCTTAGCGTAACAAAAGCCTTTATTCACTCTTACTTTGACGACGCCCAGATTGTATTAAACAAATGCAAACATTGCGTATCGCGTATTTTATTTAAATTTAAATTTTATAATAAATTCGATCGAATAGCATATGAGTAAGAGAATTTTTTTTTATAGGATAAGGGTGACAAGCGATCACACAGTCCACCTAATGGTAAGTGGTTGCTGTGGCCCATAGACATCTACATCTTTCCTCGTTTGCGAATAAAATGCAGGTGCGTTGTCAGCCGTGAGGACTAAGATGGAATACCTCTTTTACAGTAAAAAGAGGTCTCCGGTTCTCTACATTCACCAAACGAAACACAGCAGTTAATGCTGCTATTTTACGCTGGTATTCTGTGAGAGCGTGGTCCTTCGCCGGTCGATCCGACCCATTCGTGCTACAACTATACTATTAAAATAACTGTAGTATTGCTCTACCACGTATGATTATTTAATGGCGACTTAAAATAATTGTAAAACATGTTTGTAAAGTAAGAAATCTCCCACAATCTGTTTGATAATTAAAATAAATCCAAACAAGAGCTTTTCCAGGAAGGGTTGTTGTCAATAAATCAAATTACAAATAAAAATATATATAAACAAAACTGACATTTCAATGAATTTCAAGTAAGAAGATATCGTCTTTAAATCACTAAACATTGGTCTTACTTCTAAACGTAGTGATTATATTCTCTTTGCTTACTTCATTCAGCCTAGTTTTTGATAAAGTAACTGCCATTCCATATTTTTAAAAGTAAATATCAAAATAGGGATACTAAATGAACAATCTTGAATAAAATTTTTTTCATTTCGAATTTACCTATTCTTTTCCATTAAAATTTTCAGTGTTAGCACATTTCCTTCCGAATCAGTAGTCAAAGGGCGATCACTTCTTTCTTCATCTCTTAAGTTAGTCGACCGTGCAAAAATTTATTACACCAGTGATACACGGTTGCCTTAAAAGGGCCTTTATCCCTAAATGCCATTTGAAGTCTATCAAACGATTCACTCGGCTTGAGGCGACATTTAAAATCGTAAAAAATCATCCCGCGAAATTGTTCCCGACGCAGATCCATTTTTCAATATAACACGATATTTAAATGTAACACATAAATTTTTTTGAAGGGAAATTTGGAATTGGAACAAATGAACGTTTGCTTTTAAATAATGATATTTTCAAAATAAATTATAACTGGCCATTATCGAACGAAAGAAAGACATTTATTCACAGGTACTATACAAATTAAAAAAATAAAACGGTTTAACGTATGACAGTATAAGACTGATGGTCTTAAACATGATGGGAGTGTGTATCGAGCCAGTGAAACGGTTATACTTTTGATAGTGGTTATAACTCAGCGTTATGCTGTAGGTTAACCTACAGTGCTGATGATTCTGCCATAAGCACGGATACGCGCACGAGCCGCCTAATTGTGTTTTGGAATATATTTTAAAACCAATTCTATAAATTATAATATTTCAGTGCCTCATAAATATAGCTAGATTATATACATTCTAAGATATACACACATAGATACAGCACTATATTATACACATACATTCTTTATATAAAAAATCCAAAAACGTATAATAATAAACGTACCTATATGTTAGACGATAAGCTTCGTAAATAAACAATAACAACAAACAGATAATGCTCAACGAAGATGGAAGAAACATATTTGCTGGAGGTTATTAAGATATTTTTTTTGTACTCATACAAAATACATTTTCACACAACTTCTGAGTGGGTGTCGTACCTGGTACGAGGCAGATATAATATTATATGTCACATGTTAAGTGTAATCATAGTAAAAATATAAACGTAAGATGTGAGGTTCGCGGCTTTTATTTTAGTTCGGCTGGAGCCTCAAGCCACCTACTGGCGACCGCCTACACTTGTACCGTAAAAAGTCGAATATTACACCTGAATTCATTCGAGTCATGTGTATTTTAATTATTATTAATTAAATATAATAAGCAATTCAAAAAATGTAACTCATATTTCTTTTCTTTCATTTTTACAAATTTTCACATTTCTAGGCATAGAGTTGCGGTTAAACTCACTTTTTAGCTAAAAATGTGAAAATGTTCAACTTTTGACGGCTTTACACGATAATATTAGTCTACGCTCAAAACTAAATCTAAATTTACCAGGCTAATCTTAAGCTTAATACCGTGTAGAGGCGGTGTAAGAATATCCACTACCCCAAACAGATCCCGTGGGTATCTTAAAAGGTGACAGAGAGAAACAAATCGGAAGATGGGCAGCAGCGTCTTCCTAATAATTACTAAAAATAAAAAAATGCGGCTGCTAACTCACCTGTCAAGCGTAGCAACTATGACAAATATCTCCCCTACGAGGCAACTAAGGGGGAGGCCTACGTTCAGCATTGGACTTTAATAGGTTGTAACGGTAACAGTAAAGGTAATCTTATGCTTACTATTGAAGCGTCAGTAGCCTAATGGCAGGGCGCGGACTGCGGAGAGAGCAGCAGCTTTCCTTCCCGGCCGCCGCGGGAGACGCCCCGGGCGTCGGGGGCTACGTCGTGGCCCCCGGCCACCGTAGGCGCGGGCCTGTGGACGGCGAGCAATGGGTAGCTCGCCGTCCGTCCGTCTAACGAAGACAGGCCGTGTCGACGGTGCGTTTTGTTCCACGCGCGCCTCAAAGAGCTGCCAGCAGCGTGAAGGGGCCCGCAAGGGCCGACGCCTGCCGGGGCTGCGGGCTGTTCGAAAGAGATACCGCGGCTCCGGAACGTAAGGGCACTGTAGGAACACGGATGGTTTTTAGTCAGTAAAAGTCTGACACTCCCTTCCGCTCCACCCAGAGCGGAAGGCGTCATTTGATGATTTTCCATCCGCAAAAAAAAAAAGGGGCGCGGACTGCGAACTCGAAAGGTAGTGGGTTCGAATCCGCCATTCGACTACTGTCGTGAACCACTTCTAACACAAGCATTTTAAGCTTACCAGAAGTGGTTAAATGGAATATTAGTAATGTATAATAGCTTTACTGGTATTTTTTAATAATAAAAAAAATAAAAGTACTGTTTACATTAACTTAAACATCAATAGGACATCAAATACCCCCTATGAAGGGAAGGCCCATGTTCCTCTGTGGGCTGTTGATAGTGGTTGTAACTAATATTTCTTTACAAATTTACTTCAATATCATCATCATTACAGCCCTTCACAAGTCCACTACTGAAAATAGGCCTACCCCAAGGAATGCCACAAAGCACGGTCCTGAGCCACCTGCATCCGTTGACTTACTGCATGTCTTACCAGGTCGTCACTCCATCTAGTGGGGGACGCCTTACACTTCGCCTACCGGTACGAGGCCGCCATTCGAGAACCTTTTTTTTCCATCGATTGTCGGTTCTTCGAGCTATATTGCCGGCCTATTGCCAATTCAGCTTACTAATTTACTTACAAAAGTAATATTTCTTCGTAAACAACCGAAATAAATGGCCCATTTTGCCGCCTACCTTCATGATATTGCGAACACGTAGGCCCACTTTAGACTGAGTTTCATTAGTTTCCCTCATTTCTTGGCTAATACTTACTCAGCGCTTATTAGCATTAAAAAGGTATTAAGAAAAGTTATGTCAGTCGACATAACGTCAGTCTTAATATTTTCATTAAGAGGAGTTGTAGTACATCATTATTTTTTTTATTATTGCTTAATCTTAAAGTTTAGCATTTTATCTTACGTTTGTTATTAGGTATTAAAAGGCATTAAAACAACTTATGTCAGTCAAAATATTACTCTAATTTTAACTCTTTTGATATTGGTTAATCTTATTTTCTTGTAATTTATTGTTTGGTATGCGTACTAACGGAACAAAGATTACCTTACCTTGTATTTAATAGCATCAAAATGTACTAAGAAAACGTATACCAGTCCTGTAGAGCCGTGGTAGCTGAGGGGCATAAATGTGACTATAAATTTCACTGTACGTGAGCAACCCGGGTTCGATCCCCGCCGGCACCAATGAAATTGTTAATTGCAGTTTTAAGTGCTGATTTACCACGTGCTCGGCGGCGAAGGAGACCATCATGAGGAAACTTGCATGTCTGAGAAGTAAAATAAAATATTCCGAAGCGCGAGGGCAACAGGCTTTGCCTAGCTGTGAGACGTATATAGGCTATAAATTTACTTTAATTTTTTACTATGTTAGTCCTAACTATTGATTCGTTTAATATAAAGATAGAAATATTTGTCGCTTTATTACGAGAATTTTGTTTACGCATCTGCAATTCCCCTGATGTTGCAGCTGTTCATGGGTGGCGGTAGTCACTTACTTCTCATGTAAAAAAAAAGAAAATGTTGACCACTGTAGTATATGTTTTTTTTTTTGGTATATTTTAAAAACTTTAACTTTTCCTATATACATATCAACATCTGACAACTAACCTACATTGACAAAATTAATAAATTTGAATTTGAATTGCTCGTGAATTCAGGATATTTAGTCAGTAATAAATACAGTATTAATTAGATATTTAAGTAACTAACTACACATAAAGAACAATGGCAGAAAAATAGTTGACTAAAATTATTGCGTCTAGAGATAAGTTATATATATAATGCGTTTTATTATTTTTCTATGATTTTTCAAATAAAAATGTATTTTCATAAAATGACTTAAACCATTGTACTCTATTCAAGTGTTGCCATTTATTTATTTCATACTATTTTCGTATAACTTTGTAAGACTACAAACACAATACACAAACACAAAATATTTTTATATTAAGTTATTATTAGAAATAACTATACTATCAGTAATAATAAAAATAAAAGTGATATGGTTGAAAATAAGTCTCTTACAAAGAACTTCCTACAATAATACATTATCTCAATCACAGTATTTTGTAAAAATTCCTTTTAATGTTATGGCAACACTAGCTAAAACAAAATGACACTGTTTTTTTACTTGCTTTACGGCTCTGGCTTCTAGCCCTTCTGAGAATGTCACTGTATGACACAAAGGCCCTGGAGCCATGCCAGAAATATACATTTATAGTATACAAATATATAATAGAGATACAATAATCTAAATACTCGCAATTATGTAGGTAGGTACATTATGTTGAGAATGTATTAAACTAACATCAAACAACCACAGGACGCATGACTGTTTCCAAGTGACAACGACATAACCTAAAAAGGTTCAAATCTAAATATCTTTTTTTGACGCCTTCTCAGGACAAAATTCTTTGACAGAGTTATTAAGGGACTGACGCTTAACATTTTAAGATATTTTTGATATATAGACGCTACCATTCCTTCTCAACTAATTTTATGTATGAAAATCTGCCGTTGTTCTTTACTCGAATCGGTTCCATTAATTTTTAAGCTAGGAAAATAACAGGCTGTGAGGTATTCTTGATGAAATTGTTAATTTTGATGAAAAATAAAAAATATAAACAAAATAAATTTTATTTCGTTTTTAAAAAGTACATGCCTTAAAAACTAGTAGATTGGAACCTCCATTTAAGCAAATAATGCCTGTGTTTGGAGGGTCCGCCCTTCCATTACTATATCCATGTTAAAAGGCATTATGGGTAAACATCTTCTATATCCATATTAATGTTTATATATTACTTAAATTCTAAAATTAGGACAACCAATTGTTAGGAACTAGTCTACTTATAAATACTGTAGGGTATGCGAGTGAAAGTTTATTTACTTATGTATACGTATGTGTGTATGTGTGTGTGTGTGTGTGTGTGTGTGTGTGTGTATGTGTGTATGTGTGATTATATATATATATATATATATATATATATGTGTGTGTGTATATATATATATATATATATATATATATATATATATATATATATATATATATATATATATATATATATATATAATCCTCACACAATCCTCTAAATATTGACAGAGACCGAAGCCCCGCCAGCTTGGCCTGCATTCACGAGAAGAAACGAGGTAATTTACCGTCATTCCATGCATCTTTGCATTACAGCTTTTGAAAGCTCACTGCTCAACATAGGCCTCTCCAGTAGATTAACTCATAAGAAGATTTCTATATAGTTGCCACGCTTGGCAGGTTGGCAAGAGCAGTTTTTATTATTTTGAGTTTTTGAGGCCCAAACATGGGCATTAGAAACGGCATCCAATCGCGTTTGACTCAGTGCATCACCCGATGGTGTCGAGGTGAGGTAAACGCCGCCGGGGGGGGGGGGCGTGTGCCGGCTTCCCATTATTCCGGCCGGTGGGCTGACAGTACTGTACGTTAAACATCGATAGTTTGGTAATCCGATAGTATCGATAGTTTTACTAAAAACTATCGATAGTATCGATAATCTATCGATAGTTTAAAAAATTGTAGGATTAGCGTAACATCAATAAAATAACAAATTTTATACGAAACGTAGAGTTTTATATTGATATATATTCGAAATAACAATCATAAATCAGCATTCATCATTATTATAGTTACAAATCAATAATTAAAATAGCAGCTATTTTGTTTTATAAACAACAACTCGTTTAATCTTTTTTCTTTTAACCTATTTCTGCATTCGGATAAAATTTGTCTGGCCTTCAAAAAGATCCGTTCAAAAGGCACAAAAAATGCAGGAATACAGAGATAGAGCATCGCTAATTTCTTCAACTTATTGTTGGTGTATTTCCAGTATATTATAGGACACTCTTTTCTGTCAATTACTGGCTTCTCGAGATATTGCCTGACATATTTAATTCACGTTGAATAGCACGTAATATATCGCTAGCTAGAGTACTCATCTTGAAAAATGTCACAATCGATTTACATTTTTATAGAATCTGCTCTAGTTAGGTCACAGCAAACGAATTAGTCACCGTCAGGTTTTTTTTTATTCTATTATAATTTAAGGGACATTTACCGTTTAGCGTATGTCAGTCCCATCATACCCTAATAGACATGACTTACTCATATAACGTTACTTAATACTTATTATACTACATGGGCCATGGATTCGAACAAGACTTTCGCTTCGTCGCCATTTGGTTGGGATAGAATATTATGGAATGTGCCTATGTCAGTTCTGTTCAAATTCAAGACCCTTATGAAATTATTTCTAATAGATTCAAATCGAACACATTCCATCAATATATGGTAAACGTCACGTTTAGTGTGTGCGCGAAGCAGGGTATATGCCGTATGTGCAGTTTGGCTGCGGCGTTAATCATTGTTTGAGCGTTATCAGTCGTTATTGCTTCACGTACCTCATTATATTTTCTCTTCATATGATCGATCAAGATCGTAATATTTTTTTATAGGATAAGGGTGACAAACGAGCACACAGTCCACCTGATGGTAAGTGGTTACTGTGACCCATAGATATCTACATCTATCCTCCATTACGAATTAAAATGTAGATACGTTGTCACCCGTGAGGACTAAGGTGGAATGCCTCGTTTCCAGTAAAAAGGGTCTCCGGTTCTCTACACTCACCATACGAAACACAGCAGTGTTAAGCTGCTATTTTACGCTGGTATGCTGTATTTGTTTAATTTTGTATTTTTTTGTTTTTTATTTAATTCTGTATGTATTTCCACTTAGTTTAAACTCTCTTTACACAAATAACACTTGGCAAACTTTTCATTCGTCTTTTTGAAGTAATCCCACGCATGTGACTTACTATACTCATATTTTATTGTTTAATTCTAAATTGTTTGTCACTCCACTAAACTTCAAACATTCACAATAAAAAAAACTGACTCACTGACTTTTGTGTTGTAAATGAATGATATACGCACGGTAATTCCCCTACCATAGAGAACAATCTCAAGTCTACGCCTTTGTCACTTTGCCAGGGAATAACCTATATACATGCATACCTAGACTCTAGGGATATAAAAGTAGTACTCGAGTAAACAATCGATCGATAGTTTTAAAAACTATCGATAGTATCGATAGCCCTTTACTATCGATACCATCGATAGTCTATCGATGTTTAACGTACACTAGCTGACAGTAGCTCGACCGCAGCGACTCTGTCGACTAGTGTATTTTTTGTGACCGCTGCATCGGTTTCCCGCGGCCAGTTTTTGGTTTTGGTGGTCTAGAATTTGAGTATTTATGCGCGTTTTATTTGCTATTGAATATTTGGGTTTCGAGTAGACCGGCTCGAATTAGTTTGTCTAAGTTGTACGTTTACATACCTCAAAACCTGAAAACGAAATTGTACAACCAGTGCGTGTTGCCAGTGATGACTTACGGAACTGAGACGTGGTCCTTCACTGCTGGCCGTATGAGGAAGCTCAAGGTCGCTCAGCGAGCGGCTATGCTCGGAGTTTCTCTGCGTGATAAACTTAGGAATGAGGATATCCGCAGTAGAACCAGAGTAACCGACATAGCCCAACGGATTAGTAAGCTGAAGTGGCAGTGGGCCGGCCATATAGCTCGAAGAACCGACAACCGATGGGGAAGAAAGGTTCTCGAGTGGCAGCCTCGTACCAGTAGACGAAGTGTAGGGCGTGCCCCCACGAGATGGAGTGACGACTTGGTAAGACATGCAGGAAGTCGATGGATGCAGGTGGCTCAGGACCGTGCTTTGTGGCATTCTTTGGGGGAGGCCTATGTTCAGCAGTGGACTTGTGAAGGGCTGTAATGATGATGATGATGATGATGTACGTTTCGTGACAAGAGGCTTGTATTGAATTTGAGTGATTAAAGTAATTTCGTTTGCAAGTAATTACGTCAATTTGTATAGTGATTGCATGTTGAAGTGCATTTTGCAATATTTAATTTGCTTGTGTGACGTGGAACCTTGCGCACACGCCGAGTGGACAGACGGTCTGGAATTTGATGCTCGCATTCCATTTCAAGGGCGTGGCCCGGTTAATTGTTTTTGGAAGTTAATGTTGAACTGTAACGTCGCGTTAAGTGCCTTTTTGTGTGTTGACTAATTAGTTAGTTTTGCGTGTCAGCGAGGCTGATTTTGAGTTCTTATTGCGGGCGTAGTATTTTAATATCGTACGAAAGAATTTAGTTTTTTGTTTGGAATGCTGAACCTTGTGACTCGAGAAGAGATCGCGTTTGTACGGGTGGTTATACTTTTGTTGCCAAGTGAAAATGGAAGTTGAACTTTGAATGACCGTTCATTAGCTGTGCCATGTGTCACGTGTTTGATTTCGATGAACGTTGAATTGATTGACTTTGAAGTTAATTAAAATTTATAATAAAGTTGATAGATTACTATAGAAACTGAAATAGTGAAATGGTCAATTGGTGACGTTAGTGAAAGTTGTCAATTGGTGACGCCCGCTGGAGTGATACCATATCATGGGGCAGCTTCGGACCAGGCTGCTGCCCGATCACTTCAGTTAGGTCAGGTTACACATACACACCTTCTAACACACTACTTACATGCATCTACCTACCGCCTGACCGAGCCTTGGGGTCAGTCTTAGCTTTGGAACCAGGTACGTTCTTATTAATTACCTAGCCTTATATCTATTGTGTAGAATAATAATTGTCCATCAGGCATTTTGAGCCCCACCCTTAGTTGTCGGTCGAATCTACAGCTGTATGGGCCCCTGTATGGTCGATCTTTGTCGGGGCAGCTAGGGGCGTGTACATGAGTTGTTATCAGAAAAATGTTTCTACCCATCTTCTGTTTTAGTTTCCCTCTGTCGCCTCCTACGACACCCACAGGATGATATAGGAAGGGGATATTCTTACACCGCCACTACACGGTTTATACCGTCATATAGTCATTTTTTTAATGTTACCCCCACACTAGGATTTACTGCTGTATCGTGGAGGCAGTTTACATACACAAATTGCACAAGGACAAACATCCAGACCCGGAACAATTATTTGTAGGCCATACAAATACTTGTTCCGTGCCGGATTCGAACCCGCGGATTAGAACCCCAGCGCAGCAACTCATTGCTAAGCTACTGCGCCACGGAGATGTCATTATACATCTCTAATCTACTTTTATTATGAGGTATATACCACTTACAATTTTAATACACTTTACTTTGCGTAATTGAAACTACCACTATTAATAGATAACTTACAATATTTCCTTCATATAACTATTTGCCGTGTGATTGCAGCGGTAGAGACATCACCCTATTACGTCACGTGGTGCACCTACAAGAGACGAGTATGAAATAAAACATTATTTCTTCCGTTAGATGCATATATGTTGCCTACAGACTTAAAATACGACCAGCAATTTGCAGCAGCGTCAAAAGTGCAAGACGCCTGGAACTAAACTCAACCCATCTGCCAAAACAATTAAAGTAAAATGCTCCTCCCAACCGTAGAGTCCCGTTGCCAATAAATTTGTCGATAAGTCGAAGGTTTACAGTAGTTTGTCAATAGTATGCTCCCAAAGAATACCTCTCACAGAATAGTGAGTGTAGAGAACCGGAGATACCTACTTTTCATGAAAATCGAGGCATTCCATTTTATTTCTCAGGGGATACAGCGCATTTGCGTTTTCACTACTTCTATTTATTACAATTTAAAATAATCTGTTTTTAATTAAATCCTTTTAAAACTTTTATTGGTGTTGTGATGTCCATCATCCAGGTGCATTATCACATCCGCACCACGGTACCATATTATTGCGTTATCGTCGAATATACCAAAATATGCCAAAATTCAGCTCAAGCGGATGTCAGCAAGCGCTTCAAATATTGAATAAATATATGTGTATATATGTGTGTATATGTATGTTTATATGTATATATGTATATATGTATATACAATATTTTAGCCGTTTCTATTTGGATCACTGTGCTGCACCGTCTCTTGTTTGTCTACCTCTGTTTAGCCTAATGGTTGACTGAGAGAGAATGCCCTATGGCATTAAGTCTACCATATGTACAACTTTGTACATAAAAGATTAAATAAATAAATAAAATAAAAATTTTGAACCGAAAAGGCATACGAAGAAAGAAAGTTAAATAATGCTTACCCTTTACTATCAGAAGGACTGTATTTCTTATACTTATTATAAGCCAATCCTTGACTACACCTGTTCGTAACCACCGTACCCACCCACAACGTAACGCACTTGTTCGTAAGCCCTAGCTCGTAAAATTCGTCTTAGCGTAACAAAAGCCCATTCACTCTTGCCTTGAAGACGCCCAGATTGTATTCGGGCGGAAAGAAAATTAATGTATGCTCGTTTTCATCGTTATTGTCCAATAATTCAAAATTGAAAATTTTGTACAACCGACTTCAATATAAATTGTTAAGAATAACTCTTAAACTATTGTCGAAATATCATCGAAATCGGTTCACCTAGAAAAAAGTTAAGAGGTAACATACATAAAAAAACATATAGTCGAATTGAGTACCTTCTCCTTTTTGAAGTCGGTTGAAAAATGGAATATGATATATGTAGGTAATGCCGGTATACCGGAACAAGCAGTAGTTCCAACACTGTTTCGCAGCAGAAAGAGTATGTAACTTATTAGATAGAATACTAGGCAGAAACGGTATCCTCTAACCCATTAATTACATGTGATGGCTTAAAAAAGTTCCTATCAACTCAATGTAGGTATTACAGGCATCCAGTTGACCTACTTTCGCAGCTCGTAAGCACGATGCTACATTAGGATTTATGTAGCGTCTATAATATTCGAGTCAATAGTAGAAACCTCATGCACGTAAATAATCTACACTAATATACTTTAGAATGTACAGTGGGGGAGAGTTTACCTGAAGTACCTATTCGGGGTGGCGATAAAGTTATCACATTAAATGAAAAGATTTATCCTACATAACGTTCTTTGAACATAGAAACTAAAAAAATATATAACAATTAACATTCTAGTCGCGGTAGACCCTTTTTTTTAGTTTTTGCCTAATTACTTATGAATGGGAAAGTATGTCGATGCCACTTGAGCACTGCGCACCTGACGCACCGTTGCTGCTTTTACAGGTCACTTCAGGTCAGTAAACTAATATTATCAAAGTGATTTAAGGTCAGTAAACTAATATTATCAAAGTGATTTATTTCGTGTCAATTTTTACGCTATTTATTTTGTTTGAAAGATGCATTTTTTATTTTCGGTAGAATTGTTTATTTTATTATTTTAACAAACATATATGAACTTATATATGCCGCTGTGTTATTTAATGTGATAACTTAATCGCCACCCAGTATATTTCGAATTTTTAACTAATTGTAATGAATGAACGAAAGAACGAACATAATTATTCATTTTTAAAAAAAAATCGTTACTCCCACACTAGGATTTTTGCCTGTGTCGTGGAGGCAGTTTACAAACATAAATTTCACAAGGACAAACATCCAGACCCGGAACAATTATTTGTTGGCCATACAAATACTTGTTCCGTGCGGGATTCGAACCCGCGGCCCCCAGCGCAACAACTGATTGCGAAGCCACTGCGCCACCGAGCCGTAATTGCTGTAACTTACTTATAGAAAAAGTAAATAAGTCGTAACATATACAAAAAATGGATTGCAGCAACAAAAAGGTCACAGACTCAGTCAACTCAACTTAACTCAACTCAAATTGTGTGTCTTTTATATCGGTCTAGTAGTGTACATAGAAGTTTTGGGCTTTCTTTTGGCTTTGAGCTTAGGGCCTAAACACTGAGAATGGAATAGAATAGAATATAATATAACAGAATAGAACGGAATACAATGGAATGCAATGAAATACAAAATGAATAGAATGGGATAGAATGGATTGGAATGGAATTGAATAGAAAACAATGGTTTTGAATGGAATTGAGTGGAATTTAGTGAAATTGAATGGGATGGAATGGAATAGAATATAATAAAATGGAATGGAATGGTGTAGAATGGAATGGAATAGAATATAACAGAATAGAACATAATAGAACAGAATAGAATAAAATATTTTTATTTAATATACATCACATGTATGTAATTCTTATTGAAAGTTATCTTTTAGTGTACCACTCGTGGTACTTCTCGTGAATTCTTGGGGTAGCTATTTGACAGTACGTGAGCAATCCGAGTTCGATGCCCGCAGCAATATCATTGTCAATTGCATTGTTATTGTGACAAAGGAACATACAGCCCACCTGATGATAAGTGGGTACTGCAATTTCTGGACACCTGTAGACTATTTCTCATTTCCTATAGGTTAGGTTAGAGATTTTGTTGATCGATTAGATAAAGGTAGATCATTTATCATAACTATAAACAAACAGACTAATATGACTATAATTATGTATATTTAATATGAGTATAATTTAATTTTTTTGCATTTACTTTTCGAATTTAAATAAAAAAACAGAAATTGCACATTTGATTTCAACATAACGAAAAACCAAAATATATATGTGTTGTAATATAGGTAAGTATGTCAATGAGAAGAGGCGTGTTGATGCTTCTATAACTTTATTTATACTGTTCTTATTCTACCTTAACACTAATATATATAGTCGTGGGGGCTATATATACTACACTACATCTCCCACCGACAAAAAAATAAAAAATCAATGAATACATTTGTTTTTTTTTAACTTATAAAAAAATATATGTTAGTCTAATAATAACATAAATTACAAAAGTAAATACAAATAGGTATATCCTATGGGTAGTTCGGGTGGCCATATCCCTCTGCCCCATAGTACTCGTAATTTCAACGTCATAATAGAATTGGTATGATGTATCATGCATACATACAACATACTTATTTGACATAATTAGGTAATTCGCGAAGTTCTAGTATAGTTGTACATTCATTTATATTTTAATATACTCTGCTCTTATATATTTATTCATACTTTCATCTCATTCCTTATTTTTGATTGTTAGGCCTTTTTATTATCTTCTTTTTTCATAATTCTTGTACGTACTTTTTTTTCTTAATATTCTGACCTTTAGCTAGCTTTATTACTCTCTATTCACTTATATATTTATTTATTATTTTGATACCGGGAATCGGAGTATTAATTCATTTCATTATTTTTTATTTCGTGATATTTATCACGCGGGTACTTTATAAATATGGGCCCCCCATTTACTTGGGTATTATATTACAGTTTCATTACATTCATTTTATTTTATTGGTACATAAACTTTTTTTTAATCATACTAAATCAAGGTAATAGTGTACCTTGGGTTGTGCGCATAACCTTGAGGTCTACGTTTAAGTCATTTTAAAAAGACTCCAACAATTGTCACGGAGGAAAACTATATGTACCATTATTAAGGGTAACAATATTTAAGACTTCTCTGGTCCCCAACAGTACTAATATGAGTAAACTCGTTCACATCTCACTATCATATCTATTGTTCCCTAGTACCCGTTACACCTGAAACTGAAACTGAAACATACCCTGCTCGAGGACTATATGCTTTACCAGTGATGGACGTTCCCGTATCTCTCTATTATTTATTTGTCAAGGTCAACTTTTGTTTTATTTCTTTACATTTATAGTATTTATTAACCATTTTTTAATTGAACTATAATTTTCACTTGCACGGCTCGCGAACATACATGATTAATATTATGGATAATATTCCTATACAATTCATAATAAATTCTAATTTACCTCATTAACAATACATTAAAACTTATTCCGTATTTAATAGTGTCAGAACCACCTTAAAAATTTACTTACTTTGACTTATGAATTTTGTGTGATTAATAAAGCATCGTTCAGATCTACCAGCACGTAACGTGGCAGACACCGCACAGACAACAATTTTCACATCTCACGCACCCGGCATGAACAGACGTCATCAGGTAAATTATAAAGTGCACGTGCTTACAAGATTTTTCATAAATAAAATCCTTCTTACATGAAACTTGAAGATTTCTGCTACTTCTTTCCATGCATAACTTTTTTTTTTGTTGTCACTGTACCTGCGATCACACACATCATACCAAAATGTATATTAGACACCCGCAGACATGCACCAGCACAGACAAAACATTCTTATTAAGAATGCTGGCCAGCGGCGGCCCGTGTCCGCGCGCATTGTCTCCTCTTGCGTGCGCTAGATGTGAATATATCTATATATAGTGTATAAAATAATATTATTTTGTCTGCCACGCCACGTGTCTGTCACGCTCAATGTCTGTAGATCCGAACGAAGCTTAATGCTTCTTTTTAAATAGTCTGTGTCAAGTGACGCGACAAAAAATACCGTTAAAGGACGACCACTGGACGAGCGCTACTTACTATAAACTAGTCTTGAATATTATATATATATATATATATATATATATATATATATATATATATATATATATATATATATATATAATATAAATAAACTTTTCTTTTAGAATGGTGGCCACAAAAAAAATTATTGAATTCGAATTTCGAATTGTTCATGAAAATAAAACTATATACTTTTTAGAATTTTACTCATTTTTAAATATGGAGTGGACGCTTAAAGAAGACCGTGTTGCAGTTATTGCGTTGCATCGTTGCGGTTACGCGCCAATTCAAATTTTTGACATACTGAAAAATTTGAATATAACCAAAAGATTCGTTTATTGTACCATCAAACGATACAATGAAAACTCTAGTGTAGATGACAGGTCAAGAAGTGGTCGCCCTCGGTCTGTTAGGACTCCAGCAGTGATAAAAGCTGTGAAGGCGCGAATTCAAAGAAATCTCAAACGTAAGCAGAAACTGTTGGCCCTTCAGATAGGGTTAAGCAGAACCACGGTGAAAAGGGTGTTAAATGAAGACTTAGGGCTTCGGGCATATTGAAGAAAAACAGGACACGTTTGAATGCTCGTCTAATGGACCTGAGACTGATGAAATGCCGCGCTTTGTTGAAGCGGTTGCGGGAAAAAAATATCGGGAAATTCTTTTTTCGAATGAAAAAAAATTACCTTAGAAGAGAGCTACAACAAACAAAATGATAAGGTGTACGCACACAGTAGTGAAGAAGCGAGCAACCGTATTCCGCGTGTCCAACGAGGTTATTTTCCATCCTCGCTCATGGTATGGTTGGGAGTTTCTTATTGGGGCTTAACAGAGGTACATTTTTGTGAGAAAGGTGTAAAAACGAATGCAGTTGTGTATCAAAATACAGTCCTGACGAACCTTGTGGAACCTGTTTCTCATACCATGTTCAATAACAGACACTGGGTATTCCAACAAGATTCGGCGCCAGCTCATAGAGCGAAGAGCACACAAGACTGGCTGGAGGCGCGTGAAATCGACTTCATTCGGCACGAAGACTGGCCCTCCTCCAGTCCAGATTTGAATCCGTTAGATTACAAGATATGGCAACACTTGGAAGAAAAGGGGTGCTCAAAGCCTCATCCCAATTTGGAGTCACTCAAGACATCCTTGATTGAGGCAGCCGCCGATATTGACATGGACTTCGTTCGTGCTGCGATAGACGACTGGCCGCGCAGATTGAAGGCCTGTATTCAAAATCATGGAGGTCATTTTGAATAAACTTTAGTGTCATAAGAATCTATGTTTTGTTAAGTTCATTTTGGTATATAAATGGTTATATAATGAATAAACTTGATTCAATTAATTTATATTAAACATGTGACATAATTTATGACCTGACTAGGTATATATATAAAGGATATTTAGTCCTCAGAGGTTAGATTAACAACAACATTTAGATTCTATATCGATAGATATAGGTATCTATGGGCCACAGCACTCAATTACCATCAAGTGAAATGCGCGCTCGTTTATCACCCTAATTCTATAAAAAAAATATAAACTTTTAAATTCAGACCCAAGAACTATTTTTTTACTTGGATAATCTTTCTTAGGCCACTATTTCATAAAAAGAACTTTAAAACCGAAAATCTCCGAGAACTATCTCTGTGAATGAAGTATTCCGTTAAACTTGTCAAATAACCACCGCTTACTATTGCAATCACGTACAATTCCAGTCGGAGCAATTTTGCAGTGAGAACGACACGATGAATATTTTGTAGGATTGATGCCGTTGTGAAATTCATCCATTGAAGTGGAGCTTATGTGAATTTTCGAGACGCAGATTTTCGGTTTACAAATTAAACCAAATAAATGTTGTGACAGGTTTAATTTTTTTATCGCCGCGCTTGATTAGTCGATTGATCATCGCATAACCAGGCGTCTGCTTAAACTATCAACAGTCCGACAGCTAGAAGACTCTATTGACAGTTGCACACATGATCGTTAATGTCACAGATGCATATGTGGTAGAGCTATGCTGCAGCTATATTAATTGTATAGATGTAGCACGAATGGGTCGGCTCGACCGGGGAAGGACCACGCTCTCACAGAATATCAGCACAATGCTGCTGTGTTTCGTATGGTGAGTGTAGAGAACCGGAGAACCTTTTTACTGGAAAAGAGGCATTCCATCTTAGTCCTTATGGCTGACAACGCATCTGCATTTTGAATCGCAAACGAGGATAGATGCAGATGTCTATGGGCCACAGCAACCACTTACCATCAGGTGGACTGTGTGCTCGTTTGCCCTATCCTACAAAAAAAAGATATTCTAAATATCGTCAGTATGAGTACCAGTATCCTAAAAACGGAAAGGCTCGGGTTTTTTCATAAACCTATTGATAAACGAACTTGGACTGAATGTTTGTTTATAACCTAATAGTGAGTGGCTGTTGCAGTCCATGGACACCCCCTGCCTCTCCTGATTTGTTTCCCTATGTCGCCTCTTTAGACACCCACGGGATGATATGGGGTAGTAGATATTCTTACACAGCCACTACATGGTACTAATTACATAAATAGTGAGGGTAGAATCACAATGGCACCTCTCATAGTCGATGAAAAATCAGTATTTAAAGACCTTCCGAATCTCTAGTACTCCGGAGCTATTGACTAGAAGGCGACAACGTGTATGTGAAGAACTACAGGCCGATTATCGTTCAGTCTCAATCTATGCCAAACAGGATAATAGTGCCCGAGTGTATGCCCAAGTACAAGTGCACTCTCTATTCCCTCACTTTCATATGTAGTGCGATGAGATGGCAAACCGACACGATGAGAGAGATCAGGCGTAGGACCAACGGCTTTAAGTTTTCCGAGGGAAGGGGGTGAAACACCGCTAACTGAGAAGACAGAAAAAATAATAATTGATTTAGGCCTGATATGACTCCAAACCCGGGACCCCATGGTTATCAACCGCGTTTACGCAGTTGATAACCACTAATCGATCGTTGGTATATCGAAGTACCTACTGAAGTGTTTGTACGGAAATGCTTCGATTACTTTTGTAGTACAGCACCAGAGTGAAGTTTTTATGAAGATCCAAAACTACCACTTGACGGCTCCGTGGCGCAGTTCGAATCCCGCACGGACCAAGTATTTGTATGGCCTACAAATATTTGTTCCGGGTCTGGATGTTTGTCCTCGTGCAATATATGTTTGTGAGCTGCCTCCACGATACAGGAGAAAATTCTAGTGTGGCAGTAACATAAAAAAAAAAAAAACAAAATAAAAGACCACCGATTCCGTAAGAGAGAATTCTCTAGTGCAGAACCACCAAGAAACTTTGGGGTCTTGTTTTTTTTTGAGAAAGAGAATCCATTAGAGATCGTCTAATTTAAGTAGTTGGTATATCTATTTGGTAATATGATAACATTGACCACATTAAGTATCATAAAATTTATATATGTATACCTAAGATTTTGTAGATTTTAGCATATTAAATATATTTGATATGTTAAATAAGATAAAATCGAAGCACTAAAACACAAGGGATCTCTACCCCTTTACATCCCTGCGCAGTCGTAAGAGGTGACTGTGGAAAATGCCAGAAATAAACTCATAACTCTGATAGATACCGTTTAGTGGCGGTGTAAGAATATGCAATACCTCATATCATCCCGTGGGTGTCGTAAGAGGCGAGAGAGGGAAATAAATCAGGAGATGGACAGCAGCGTCTTCCTAATAACGACGGTTTTCAACCCACTTGCCAAGCGTGACAACTGTAGCAAACTAACCCCTATGAGGCAATCTATCGAGAGGCCTATGTTCAGTAGTGGACTTTAATAGACTGTAACGGTAAGGGTTCTGGTAGATCAATTTAGTATGTCTATATAGATGCTAGATGTAAAATACCCAGCGCATCAAATGTGCGAAACATCTGGTACAGCGTGTCACAATCCGCCTACCAACTGCTCGATTACGGCATAAGACATGTGGCTTTTCTTCAGTTTTAGTGACCCGATCATTTAAGTATTGATTAGTCCTACTAACTGGATCATTCGGGTTGATCATTCAAATGGATTTTCGAGTTTCAGTACTCTGTGGTCTGTGAAACCCGCTCGATAATGTCGGTCGTGGGACATTACTACACTCTTTGATCGTAGGTGCTGTCAATGGTTTGATCCTGAACGTTAAAAAAATGTGATTGCAATCATCAATACTTTGATGTGACCCGGGTGAAATGAACTAATCATTCACGTTTGACATATGTTTATAGGGCATATCCTCCCTGTTTTGGAAGAGTCCTACGACCACCTCTAAACAGTTATGGGCTGACAAACATGATACGTTAGCATAATGATATTTGTTAGTTGAAGTATTTTGTAAAAAAAAAAACTACTCCGCGTTCTGAAATTGGAAGCTACATTTGCGTCGTACTTTTTAATTTTCAGTCTGCACTAAGTTAAAACAGTCATTCTTGGTATTTGTTTCATAAAATTTTCGCGAAAGACTTACTTTTGTCGCGTGAAATTGGAGCGTAAAGGCGCAAACGGGAAAAGTTTTATATAGATATAGCCGACTGATTCAAATATGCGACATTTTTAAAGTAATAATGCTAATGTAATTAATAGAATCAGGCGTTACTTTGCGGAAATCCATTATCCATATATAGAAAAATTTACTTCGCAAATATCTGCGTTATAAAATAAAATAATTTGTCTTACCTATTATGAAGAGCACCTCCCGCCCTCCCTCAATTGCGTGCACTATCCCCGTCACCACTAATCCTAGCACCGCTACTCCCAACACCACTACACTAGGCAAGACACACCACTGACGATAATACGACACGTGTTTCGCCTCTACACGAGGCATCCTCAGGTGATATAGACTTTACGCTCACTTAGCGGTTAGCCACCGTATATACTCGTAATAACGCTAAATTAGATTTCAGAGTCCATATAACAGTCTAATATATATGCATACATATAAATAAAGTGTCTGTAATCTGTATTTAATATCGAAATAACTGCCTGATATTAAGCTGAGGGTATTATTTGCAAGCTGTTAAAACTTGAATAAACTTTTTTTTTAATCTGTCTGTCTGACTGTCCGAGCTAATCTTCGGAATGGCTGCACCGATTGTAATAAAATTTCATGAACACATAAATCCAAAAATGCCATTATAGAATATAATTATTTTATACGAAAAATTTTGAGGGAAAAAATGGTAGAATAAATGGTATTCGATTATCTCAAATTTCAATAACGCCATATTAATCCTACGGGGCGGGTCGCTAGTATATAATTTAAAAAAAATCTACATTCGTAGTTGATACAAATTCGTTAAACGAGCTATGGAGAGAGCTAAGGTAGCTATACACATAGTCCACACTTGAACCATTGCAAACATCACAGCCCAACGGATCATTTGGTTGATATAGAAATGGAAATATTTTCTTTTATAGAATAAGGGTGACATACGAGCACACAGTCCACCAGATGGTAAGTGGTTGCTGTGGCCCATAGACATCTATATCTATCTTCGTTTGCGATTTAAGATGCAGATGCATTGTCAGCCGTGAGGATTAAGATAGAATGCCTATTTTAGATAGAATTTAATTAAGATAGAATGCCACGTAAAAAGGGTCTCCGGTTCTCTACACTCACCACACGAAACACGGCAGCATTAAGCTGCTATTTTACGCTGGTATTCTGCGAGAGCGTTGTCCTATAACTACACTATTAATATAGCTGCAGCATGGCTCTATCACGTAAATAAAAGGAAATATATCTCAAAAAATAATGAAATATATCTCAAAAAATCGACAACGAAAGAAAAGTTTCTCGAATAGCAGTCTAGCACCGATTAGGGCATTTGGCCCCCTATCAGATAGAGCGACGACCTGGTAAGACGTGTAGAAGATTCGATGAAGGCAAGTGACTTGGGACTTTCGGGCCTCAAACTCCGAAAATTATTAACTTTATCCCAAAATGTCATACAACAAAATATATGAAAAAATGTCCCGTTTGAAAATAACAATTCCTTGCAATTGAATAAAAAATCGGCTTAAACAATATGGCACCGAGTTGCCCCATGGCAACATGCATTTATATCATTAGTAGGACAAGTCGAAGAGCATCGCATAAAGTTTTCGGTACTCCGGCGCCGATTCCTCCAGGACTAAAAAGAAAACTGCGGCTGGCAATGGGACGCTTATATTTAATTTTAACGTTAATAATACATCAATATAATAAACTAGAATATAGCATAGAATAATATTATATTATATAATTTATGGACCCCTGGGAATAAAACTACTAAGCTATTTTTATTTTGTTTTGTGTTTATATTTGTTATTGTGAAATATAGTAACCCTTTATTGGGCAGAAGCGAAATTATTATGGCGGCTGTAACCACTCGACAAGGTTGACTCTAAAGCTCATAATTCATTATTGCTTGCATTGATAGTCGACATTATTGTTTAAATGAGTAGTCCCTGAACGGACAAAACCACCAAAGTGAAGTTGGTCACGTTTCTTTGGTAAGGTGCAACATATTAGTGGTTACGTTTGTGCCGTAAGTGTTTACGACCTGGTGAAGTGACTGTGTCTCGTATAATATTAAAAAAATTGTGATAAAATGTGATATATTCCTTATTTTCCTTCGATTCGGTATATAAATCGTAATACCAACTTGTATATATAAAGTACAATAACAATTTGAATCCAATAGGTAGTAAAAATCGTTTTTTAGTTCAGAATTTGAAGAAGTGCATAATTCAGACTCTGTTTCGTTTATTTTACGTATTTGGAGCTATTACAGTAAACTTTTGCAAATTAGAAATATCACTTTATGCCAGAAAACCGTTATTATGCTTTATAGTAGATATTATTGCACAAAAATGATATTAAGTATCAAAGTGTAGGTATGGTGACCGGTGAGGTTTGTGCCTTATATGCAACCTAACTGAATCTTTAGAGTTACGTATTTTCTGTTTGTTTAGATGTTTATACCAATAATACATTTATAAAATATGCCTTACAATCAGCTAGTCAGTATGATAGAGGGTATAGATCACATCCAAGCCTAAAATTCGGATATTGGCCGGGACTCCATACCCTGAAGATGATCTACCTTTGAACGCCATGTTAGGGAGATTAGCGGCTGCAGGAGACTTTCATAGCGATATCGTGGACACACTTCCACATCAGCCACCAGCTCCAATTATCAGTAGTGATTCGATGATTCGGAAACGTAATTCCATTGCTGGCACATCTCAGTTCAAAGCAGATCAACAGCGTTTTCCTGAGAAAACTACATAACGCTAAATCAAAATCAGTTTGAAGTAGAATGGAGTGTGATGGTTGCGAAATAAGTCTCGTCATAAAGTGTTTCAAGCCTTTTCATAACAATGGATGTAATAAACTAGATACCTCGTAATTTTGATGTTTATCATTAATATAATTTATTATTAATTATATAACAGTGGTAGAGCCACGCGGCAGCTTTTGCTGTCGCACGGATGGGCCGGTTGGAACCGGGGTAGTACCACGACCTCACAGAAAACCAGCGTGAAGTAGAGGTTTACCTCTGCGTTTCGCTTGGTGAGTGCAGGTGGCCGGAGGCCCTTTTTACTGGGAATGAGGCATTTCATCTTAGTCCTCACGGGTGACGACGCATCTACATTTTGATTTGTAATAGAGGACAGATGTAGATGTGTATGGGCCGCAGCAACCACTTACCATCAGGTGGACTGTGTGCTCGTTTGTTACCCTTATTCTATAAAAAAAAATGATTAAGTACCTAATTCATAAGACTGATTATGTTATTACAAGTTCCTAAAACTGTTAGTTACTTACCAAGGTTTGTGAGATATTCATTCCTAAGGCTATTGTAAAGTCTTATACTTTTGATTCCTAACAATGAAGGCATCCACGTATTATTTTTTATTGGATAGGGTGAAAAAACGAGCACACAGTCCACCTGATGGTAAGTGGTTAATGTGGCCCATAGACTTCTACATCAATCCCCGTTTGCGAATCAAAATGCAGATGCGTTGTCACGTGTGAGGGCTAAGATGGAATGCCTCTTTTCCAGTAAAAAGGGTATTTTCTCCCATCGGGCGGCACCACTTTACAATGAGGTAAAATATTTGACGGATTTCATAGCGGAGAAGATAGTTTCTTTTTGTATTATTAGTTATATTTTTTATTAATTACATTGGAAATTAATAAACAAAACTATAAATATAACTAAAAATCGATTTATAAAAAAAAAGAGTTATAAAGTGCAAAAAATTTAAAATCAAACCTCTGACGCATAATAGCGCGTCTCAGATGTTCGCAGAGGCCCGTGTCGTTGGTTTGGATGCGTCGATCCGTCACCGTATCGCGCGATTTAGAAGTTTTGTTTTTGGGTCGCAGAATAATCTCATCAAAATTATTTGTAATATGTATGCATGTACTGAAATTTTTAGTAGATGGTCAAATTTATTAAAATGTTATTAATAAAATGTAATAATATCATTGATTAACCAATAATTATAATTAAAATTTAAGGTATACTTTAAAAAATTTTAATTTTAATTTTGTAATGGATCTGTGTTGTCTGTATCAAATAAATTATTATTATATTATTATTATTATAATATTGTGTATGAATATAATACTCTAGATAGTGATCAACTATTATTTAAAACTAATTTCTCAATTAACTGACACTGTAACAAAAAACTTTAACTCAGTCACAACTAGCGACATCTGGTGAGTGGAAGAATATTAGCCCTCATTATGCTTTAGACGAGTAAGAGTCCTAGGCTATTGATTTCCTAAGGTGTTGGTAAGAAATATATATTGTAATAATAGATATTCTATGTAAAGTTACTTACAAATAGTTGTAGTTTTTGATGAAAAGTCTTTAGAAGAGTTTTTTTATTCTATATTGTTTAGAAGACATTTGTAATTCCAAAAAATATTGTTATTTCAAATAAAAATAATTTAATTATGAATTGGTTTTATTTACAAAAGTTTTCCATAAGTGGTTACCGTTTTTAAAACAAATCCACCAAAGTTTTTATCTAAATGGTCTTAGTTTCATATGGAACCACACTTACAGACAAACCCGAATAAATCAGCTAGTGAATGTCATACTAATTCCAGTCCCTTTACACCCCTATTATATTATTTTTATTTATTTACTAGCTGTTCCCCGCGACTTCGCCCGCGTGTTATTTAGGGTTTTTATTATTTTGCGCGGAACCCTAATTCTTTTTCTAAAATAAAAGTAGCCTAAGTTACTCTTTATAACATTAGGTATCTGTCGGTGAAAGTCTTGTCAAAATCGGCCCAGCCATTTCGGAGATTAGCCGGAACAAACAGACAGACAGACCGACAGACAGACAGACAAAATTATCGTATATACTATCATTTGCATTTAGTAAAAAGCTGTTATTTGGACATTACAAACAGACACTTCAATTTTATTTATTTGTATAGAGACCAATCCATCCGGATTGACCACAAATTCAAATTCAACAAGGAAGTCTGCCCTATGAAGGGTTATGTTTGTAAACTCTTCGCTGGGTTTCTTACTGTTTCTTCCCAGGATAGAGGTATTTTCCGAACCAGTGATAAATTAAATATAAAGCGACATTCAATAAGTATTATTATTCATAATCTATATTGAATAAAAAGTTTCTATGTCTATACAAAGTTAATAAATATAATAGACATACATATTACATAAGACTAAAATGTGCATTTATATATATATATATAAATTACATAATTTAAAACAGAAGGAAAACAAAAATCTAAACGTCTATGTGAAAATCCAATTACATTTGTTTTCATAATAAAAATATAGCGCGAAAACACTACGTGCATATAAAAACGAGTAAGCAAATAAATTATCTTTCCAAATGGAACAAAACTAATGCAATATTTATACAAAGCACCGGTTGTTCACGCTTCACTAAACAGTAGTAAAGTCGCATTTTCTGTGTTAAAGCTTTTTGTTATGAAATGGCGGTTCTACGAGTAGATTATTTACAAAGCAAAAACAATGGTGTAAAAAAAAACGTATGCTCTATGCATGGTAGAGCCATGCTGTAGCTATATAGTTATATCACATGGGTACGCTCGACCGGGTAGACACCACACTCACAGAATACCAGCGTAAAACAGCAATACTGGTGTTTTTGAAACGGTGAGTGCAGGGAACCGGAGACCTTATTTTACTGGAAACGAAGCATTCTGATTTCTTATATTTACGCGAACACTACACATTTTTAAATAAAACTAATTTTACGGATTTTATCGCGTATATTAACTTATTTTTAACTTATTTTTATATTCCCGACGTTTCGGGTGCTTTCCAGCACCCGTGGTCACGGGGGACTGAGTTGTTTGACGTCCTACTGTCATAGTTAGCCCGGCTACCTTCAGTTTTTTAATATTAATTTTCGGTTCGATTTACGCAGAATGAGCTTACAGTATCTTGAAGTCTAGCAGTGGTATACTTGGGTTTGGATTTGATTTTATTAATTATGGGATCCCAAGCAGATGGCAGAACCCATCCATCTTCTCTATTGAAATTAGGATGTTTTTTAATTTCAATAGCCTCGCGAATCATCCTTGGGAGGAATCGGTGTTCTTTTGCGAGGATTTGTGGTCTATCAAATCTAATGTAATGACGGGGACGATCCTGAACATGTTCACAAACTGCAGACTTCCCGATACGTCGGTGCTTCACGTCAGCTATATGTTCTTTAACGCGGGTTTTAATAGATCTTTTTGTTTGTCCTATGTACGAGAGACCACATTCACAATCCAGCTTGTACACTCCTGCATCTTGTAGAGGGATATGACACTTGACGGATGGTAAAAATTGACCAATCTTCTTCAGCGGCTTGAAGTACGTTTTAATGGAAGCTCGCTTCAAGATGTAGCCAACCTTGTCTGTGACTCCTCTGACATAGGGTAGTACAGCAGGCACACGCTCGACTGTGGCTGGCTTCACTCGGTCACTGTGACGTAGGCGCGGGACCCGAAGCTTGTTGTCTTGCAGTACTTGCTCGACGTGCTGAAGCTCGGCGGCCAGATGTTTTCTGTCACAGATCCCTCGTGCTCTCTGAAACAAAGATTTTCCCACGGTAGCTAACTGTGAAGGATGATGGTGAGATTCACCATTTAAATATCGGTTGGTATGGGTATTTTTTCTGTACACAGTATGACCAATAGTGTTATCAGGATTTCGGATGACTAAAACATCTAGAAAAGCTAAAGTATTGTTTGCCTCTAACTCCATTGTGAATTGTATTTTAGGGTTTATGGAATTAAGGTGGTTTAAAAATGCAGTTACTTTGTCAGATGGTAAAATTGTGAAAGTATCGTCTATGTACCGCTTGTAGAATCTTGGATTTACAGGAGCAGTAAGAAGGGCTTTCTCCTCAAAGTCCTCCATGAATATGTCGGCGACTACGGGAGATACAGGTGAGCCCATTGCCACTCCATCTACTTGCATGTAGAACTCTTCTTTCCACAATAAATAGCCAGATGTGAGGCAGTGTTTGAGTAATACTGCATATTCTGTAGGCATGTTGTTATCTTCTAGCTTTCTAGTAACAATTGAGATGCAGTCTTCAATAGGTAGGCATGTGAATAGTGACTGAACATCAAAACTGACCATAGTTTCATTGTCAGCGAGATGTAGGTCTTTAATCTCACTAACAAATTGGTATGAATCCTTTGTGTGTGCTCTGGTATGTCCTCTTAGTGGTGACAGTATTTTCGCCAAGTGTTGAGCCAACTTATAAGTTGGTGAATCGATCTGGCTTACTATAGGACGTAGTGGAGCGTTTGGTTTGTGTATTTTCGGTAACCCATACAACCTCGGTGGTTTGGCACATGATGGTATTGTCGAATTCACGTCAAGATTTAATTTTTCGGAGTATTTCTTTATTAAATCAGTAGTTGTTTTGAGTGTATTAGTTGTAGGGTCTATTTTGACCTTTTTGTATGTACTTACGTCCGATAAAAGTTGTTGTATTTTGAAATTATACTCTGACGTGTCCATTATTACCGTAGCATTTCCTTTATCTGCGCGGAGAATCGTGAGCTCTGGTCTGTTGCGTAAGTTGTACAACGCTTTAAATTCGTCTTTGGGCAGGTTTAATTTCGGCGCTGAACTTCGACGTAACAAGGACGAAATGTCTTGACGTATAGCCTCTAAATCCTCTTTACCGATATTATTCTTAAACAGACAATCCTCAACACTACAGATAATTTCCTCGTACGGGATTTTTTGCGGCGTTATAGCAAAATTTAAGCCTTTCGACAATACTCTTATTGTTGGTTCGTCCAGTGTTTCTTTTGACAAATTATAGACCGTGCGTTGTTTATTGTTTGCGTCTGTGGTCAACGGTTGTTGCGTTTCGTTTCTACGTTGACATGGATGTTTGGCATTTGATTTGATAGTTAATTTTTGGTATTTTTCTATTTGTTTGTCTTTGCATTCATTATATTTCGATATTTCGCGTTTGTTTAAAGTTTCAATGCAATTATTAAAATCAAATGTCGTTAAAACGGTCTTTAACTCACTGGACAAATTGTCTATGGTATTATTTATGATTTGTAAATCGAACCGTTTTTGCTGAATCACCGTTCGTAACAACTTTTTACTTGCCTGATTTAAGATCTTAGCGCTTCCTCGAATGTCCTTTTTAGTAGATATTTTGACGCACGTAGGAATGAGCTGGTGGTCGCGGCACCTTTTCAGAAAATTCAACGATGTTACATATCTTGCGCGCTTGGTCATGAGATCTTCTAATCGGCGAATTTTATTTGCAATTACCAGTCCGTACTGGTTTACATAATGATTTCTTATATTTACGCGAACACTACACATTTTTAAATAAAACTAATTTTACGGATTTTATCGCGTATATTAACTTATTTTTAACTTATTTTTATATTCCCGACGTTTCGGGTGCTTTCCAGCACCCGTGGTCACGGGGGACTGAGTTGTTTGACGTCCTACTGTCATAGTTAGCCCGGCTACCTTCAGTTTTTTAATATTAATTTTCGGTTCGATTTACGCAGAATGAGCTTACAGTATCTTGAAGTCTAGCAGTGGTATACTTGGGTTTGGATTTGATTTTATTAATTATGGGATCCCAAGCAGATGGCAGAACCCATCCATCTTCTCTATTGAAATTAGGATGTTTTTTAATTTCAATAGCCTCGCGAATCATCCTTGGGAGGAATCGGTGTTCTTTTGCGAGGATTTGTGGTCTATCAAATCTAATGTAATGACGGGGACGATCCTGAACATGTTCACAAACTGCAGACTTCCCGATACGTCGGTGCTTCACGTCAGCTATATGTTCTTTAACGCGGGTTTTAATAGATCTTTTTGTTTGTCCTATGTACGAGAGACCACATTCACAATCCAGCTTGTACACTCCTGCATCTTGTAGAGGGATATGACACTTGACGGATGGTAAAAATTGACCAATCTTCTTCAGCGGCTTGAAGTACGTTTTAATGGAAGCTCGCTTCAAGATGTAGCCAACCTTGTCTGTGACTCCTCTGACATAGGGTAGTACAGCAGGCACACGCTCGACTGTGGCTGGCTTCACTCGGTCACTGTGACGTAGGCGCGGGACCCGAAGCTTGTTGTCTTGCAGTACTTGCTCGACGTGCTGAAGCTCGGCGGCCAGATGTTTTCTGTCACAGATCCCTCGTGCTCTCTGAAACAAAGATTTTCCCACGGTAGCTAACTGTGAAGGATGATGGTGAGATTCACCATTTAAATATCGGTTGGTATGGGTATTTTTTCTGTACACAGTATGACCAATAGTGTTATCAGGATTTCGGATGACTAAAACATCTAGAAAAGCTAAAGTATTGTTTGCCTCTAACTCCATTGTGAATTGTATTTTAGGGTTTATGGAATTAAGGTGGTTTAAAAATGCAGTTACTTTGTCAGATGGTAAAATTGTGAAAGTATCGTCTACGTACCGCTTGTAGAATCTTGGATTTACAGGAGCAGTAAGAAGGGCTTTCTCCTCAAAGTCCTCCATGAATATGTCGGCGACTACGGGAGATACAGGTGAGCCCATTGCCACTCCATCTACTTGCATGTAGAACTCTTCTTTCCACAATAAATAGCCAGATGTGAGGCAGTGTTTGAGTAATACTGCATATTCTGTAGGCATGTTGTTATCTTCTAGCTTTCTAGTAACAATTGAGATGCAGTCTTCAATAGGTAGGCATGTGAATAGTGACTGAACATCAAAACTGACCATAGTTTCATTGTCAGCGAGATGTAGGTCTTTAATCTCACTAACAAATTGGTATGAATCCTTTGTGTGTGCTCTGGTATGTCCTCTTAGTGGTGACAGTATTTTCGCCAAGTGTTGAGCCAACTTATAAGTTGGTGAATCGATCTGGCTTACTATAGGACGTAGTGGAGCGTTTGGTTTGTGAATTTTCGGTAACCCATACAACCTCGGTGGTTTGGCACATGATGGTATTGTCGAATTCACGTCAAGATTTAATTTTTCGGAGTATTTCTTTATTAAATCAGTAGTTGTTTTGAGTGTATTAGTTGTAGGGTCTATTTTGACCTTTTTGTATGTACTTACGTCCGATAAAAGTTGTTGTATTTTGAAATTATACTCTGACGTGTCCATTATTACCGTAGCATTTCCTTTATCTGCGCGGAGAATCGTGAGCTCTGGTCTGTTGCGTAAGTTGTACAACGCTTTAAATTCGTCTTTGGGCAGGTTTAATTTCGGCGCTGAACTTCGACGTAACAAGGACGAAATGTCTTGACGTATAGCCTCTAAATCCTCTTTACCGATATTATTCTTAAACAGACAATCCTCAACACTACAGATAATTTCCTCGTACGGGATTTTTTGCGGCGTTATAGCAAAATTTAAGCCTTTCGACAATACTCTTATTGTTGGTTCGTCCAGTGTTTCTTTTGACAAATTATAGACCGTGCGTTGTTTATTGTTTGCGTCTGTGGTCAACGGTTGTTGCGTTTCGTTTCTACGTTGACATGGATGTTTGGCATTTGATTTGATAGTTAATTTTTGGTATTTTTCTATTTGTTTGTCTTTGCATTCATTATATTTCGATATTTCGCGTTTGTTTAAAGTTTCAATGCAATTATTAAAATCAAATGTCGTTAAAACGGTCTTTAACTCACTGGACAAATTGTCTATGGTATTATTTATGATTTGTAAATCGAACCGTTTTTGCTGAATCACCGTTCGTAACAACTTTTTACTTGCCTGATTTAAGATCTTAGCGCTTCCTCGAATGTCCTTTTTAGTAGATATTTTGACGCACGTAGGAATGAGCTGGTGGTCGCGGCACCTTTTCAGAAAATTCAACGATGTTACATATCTTGCGCGCTTGGTCATGAGATCTTCTAATCGGCGAATTTTATTTGCAATTACCAGTCCGTACTGGTTTACATAATGATTTCTTATATTTACGCGAACACTACACATTTTTAAATAAAACTAATTTTACGGATTTTATCGCGTATATTAACTTATTTTTAACTTATTTTTATATTCCCGACGTTTCGGGTGCTTTCCAGCACCCGTGGTCACGGGGGACTGAGTTGTTTGACGTCCTACTGTCATAGTTAGCCCGGCTACCTTCAGTTTTTTAATATTAATTTTCGGTTCGATTTACGCAGAATGAGCTTACAGTATCTTGAAGTCTAGCAGTGGTATACTTGGGTTTGGATTTGATTTTATTAATTATGGGATCCCAAGCAGATGGCAGAACCCATCCATCTTCTCTATTGAAATTAGGATGTTTTTTAATTTCAATAGCCTCGCGAATCATCCTTGGGAGGAATCGGTGTTCTTTTGCGAGGATTTGTGGTCTATCAAATCTAATGTAATGACGGGGACGATCCTGAACATGTTCACAAACTGCAGACTTCCCGATACGTCGGTGCTTCACGTCAGCTATATGTTCTTTAACGCGGGTTTTAATAGATCTTTTTGTTTGTCCTATGTACGAGAGACCACATTCACAATCCAGCTTGTACACTCCTGCATCTTGTAGAGGGATATGACACTTGACGGATGGTAAAAATTGACCAATCTTCTTCAGCGGCTTCACCACCAGCTCATTCCTACGTGCGTCAAAATATCTACTAAAAAGGACATTCGAGGAAGCGCTAAGATCTTAAATCAGGCAAGTAAAAAGTTGTTACGAACGGTGATTCAGCAAAAACGGTTCGATTTACAAATCATAAATAATACCATAGACAATTTGTCCAGTGAGTTAAAGACCGTTTTAACGACATTTGATTTTAATAATTGCATTGAAACTTTAAACAAACGCGAAATATCGAAATATAATGAATGCAAAGACAAACAAATAGAAAAATACCAAAAATTAACTATCAAATCAAATGCCAAACATCCATGTCAACGTAGAAACGAAACGCAACAACCGTTGACCACAGACGCAAACAATAAACAACGCACGGTCTATAATTTGTCAAAAGAAACACTGGACGAACCAACAATAAGAGTATTGTCGAAAGGCTTAAATTTTGCTATAACGCCGCAAAAAATCCCGTACGAGGAAATTATCTGTAGTGTTGAGGATTGTCTGTTTAAGAATAATATCGGTAAAGAGGATTTAGAGGCTATACGTCAAGACATTTCGTCCTTGTTACGTCGAAGTTCAGCGCCGAAATTAAACCTGCCCAAAGACGAATTTAAAGCGTTGTACAACTTACGCAACAGACCAGAGCTCACGATTCTCCGCGCAGATAAAGGAAATGCTACGGTAATAATGGACACGTCAGAGTATAATTTCAAAATACAACAACTTTTATCGGACGTAAGTACATACAAAAAGGTCAAAATAGACCCTACAACTAATACACTCAAAACAACTACTGATTTAATAAAGAAATACTCCGAAAAATTAAATCTTGACGTGAATTCGACAATACCATCATGTGCCAAACCACCGAGGTTGTATGGGTTACCGAAAATACACAAACCAAACGCTCCACTACGTCCTATAGTAAGCCAGATCGATTCACCAACTTATAAGTTGGCTCAACACTTGGCGAAAATACTGTCACCACTAAGAGGACATACCAGAGCACACACAAAGGATTCATACCAATTTGTTAGTGAGATTAAAGACCTACATCTCGCTGACAATGAAACTATGGTCAGTTTTGATGTTCAGTCACTATTCACATGCCTACCTATTGAAGACTGCATCTCAATTGTTACTAGAAAGCTAGAAGATAACAACATGCCTACAGAATATGCAGTATTACTCAAACACTGCCTCACATCTGGCTATTTATTGTGGAAAGAAGAGTTCTACATGCAAGTAGATGGAGTGGCAATGGGCTCACCTGTATCTCCCGTAGTCGCCGACATATTCATGGAGGACTTTGAGGAGAAAGCCCTTCTTACTGCTCCTGTAAATCCAAGATTCTACAAGCGGTACGTAGACGATACTTTCACAATTTTACCATCTGACAAAGTAACTGCATTTTTAAACCACCTTAATTCCATAAACCCTAAAATACAATTCACAATGGAGTTAGAGGCAAACAATACTTTAGCTTTTCTAGATGTTTTAGTCATCCGAAATCCTGATAACACTATTGGTCATACTGTGTACAGAAAAAATACCCATACCAACCGATATTTAAATGGTGAATCTCACCATCATCCTTCACAGTTAGCTACCGTGGGAAAATCTTTGTTTCAGAGAGCACGAGGGATCTGTGACAGAAAACATCTGGCCGCCGAGCTTCAGCACGTCGAGCAAGTACTGCAAGACAACAAGCTTCGGGTCCCGCGCCTACGTCACAGTGACCGAGTGAAGCCAGCCACAGTCGAGCGTGTGCCTGCTGTACTACCCTATGTCAGAGGAGTCACAGACAAGGTTGGCTACATCTTGAAGCGAGCTTCCATTAAAACGTACTTCAAGCCGCTGAAGAAGATTGGTCAATTTTTACCATCCGTCAAGTGTCATATCCCTCTACAAGATGCAGGAGTGTACAAGCTGGATTGTGAATGTGGTCTCTCGTACATAGGACAAACAAAAAGATCTATTAAAACCCGCGTTAAAGAACATATAGCTGACGTGAAGCACCGACGTATCGGGAAGTCTGCAGTTTGTGAACATGTTCAGGATCGTCCCCGTCATTACATTAGATTTGATAGACCACAAATCCTCGCAAAAGAACACCGATTCCTCCCAAGGATGATTCGCGAGGCTATTGAAATTAAAAAACATCCTAATTTCAATAGAGAAGATGGATGGGTTCTGCCATCTGCTTGGGATCCCATAATTAATAAAATCAAATCCAAACCCAAGTATACCACTGCTAGACTTCAAGATACTGTAAGCTCATTCTGCGTAAATCGAACCGAAAATTAATATTAAAAAACTGAAGGTAGCCGGGCTAACTATGACAGTAGGACGTCAAACAACTCAGTCCCCCGTGACCACGGGTGCTGGAAAGCACCCGAAACGTCGGGAATATAAAAATAAGTTAAAAATAAGTTAATATACGCGATAAAATCCGTAAAATTAGTTTTATTTAAAAATGTGTAGTGTTCGCGTAAATATAAGAAATCATTATGTAAACCAGTACGGACTGGTAATTGCAAATAAAATTCGCCGATTAGAAGATCTCATGACCAAGCGCGCAAGATATGTAACATCGTTGAATTTTCTGAAAAGGTGCCGCGACCACCAGCTCATTCCTACGTGCGTCAAAATATCTACTAAAAAGGACATTCGAGGAAGCGCTAAGATCTTAAATCAGGCAAGTAAAAAGTTGTTACGAACGGTGATTCAGCAAAAACGGTTCGATTTACAAATCATAAATAATACCATAGACAATTTGTCCAGTGAGTTAAAGACCGTTTTAACGACATTTGATTTTAATAATTGCATTGAAACTTTAAACAAACGCGAAATATCGAAACATAATGAATGCAAAGACAAACAAATAGAAAAATACCAAAAATTAACTATCAAATCAAATGCCAAACATCCATGTCAACGTAGAAACGAAACGCAACAACCGTTGACCACAGACGCAAACAATAAACAACGCACGGTCTATAATTTGTCAAAAGAAACACTGGACGAACCAACAATAAGAGTATTGTCGAAAGGCTTAAATTTTGCTATAACGCCGCAAAAAATCCCGTACGAGGAAATTATCTGTAGTGTTGAGGATTGTCTGTTTAAGAATAATATCGGTAAAGAGGATTTAGAGGCTATACGTCAAGACATTTCGTCCTTGTTACGTCGAAGTTCAGCGCCGAAATTAAACCTGCCCAAAGACGAATTTAAAGCGTTGTACAACTTACGCAACAGACCAGAGCTCACGATTCTCCGCGCAGATAAAGGAAATGCTACGGTAATAATGGACACGTCAGAGTATAATTTCAAAATACAACAACTTTTATCGGACGTAAGTACATACAAAAAGGTCAAAATAGACCCTACAACTAATACACTCAAAACAACTACTGATTTAATAAAGAAATACTCCGAAAAATTAAATCTTGACGTGAATTCGACAATACCATCATGTGCCAAACCACCGAGGTTGTATGGGTTACCGAAAATACACAAACCAAACGCTCCACTACGTCCTATAGTAAGCCAGATCGATTCACCAACTTATAAGTTGGCTCAACACTTGGCGAAAATACTGTCACCACTAAGAGGACATACCAGAGCACACACAAAGGATTCATACCAATTTGTTAGTGAGATTAAAGACCTACATCTCGCTGACAATGAAACTATGGTCAGTTTTGATGTTCAGTCACTATTCACATGCCTACCTATTGAAGACTGCATCTCAATTGTTACTAGAAAGCTAGAAGATAACAACATGCCTACAGAATATGCAGTATTACTCAAACACTGCCTCACATCTGGCTATTTATTGTGGAAAGAAGAGTTCTACATGCAAGTAGATGGAGTGGCAATGGGCTCACCTGTATCTCCCGTAGTCGCCGACATATTCATGGAGGACTTTGAGGAGAAAGCCCTTCTTACTGCTCCTGTAAATCCAAGATTCTACAAGCGGTACGTAGACGATACTTTCACAATTTTACCATCTGACAAAGTAACTGCATTTTTAAACCACCTTAATTCCATAAACCCTAAAATACAATTCACAATGGAGTTAGAGGCAAACAATACTTTAGCTTTTCTAGATGTTTTAGTCATCCGAAATCCTGATAACACTATTGGTCATACTGTGTACAGAAAAAATACCCATACCAACCGATATTTAAATGGTGAATCTCACCATCATCCTTCACAGTTAGCTACCGTGGGAAAATCTTTGTTTCAGAGAGCACGAGGGATCTGTGACAGAAAACATCTGGCCGCCGAGCTTCAGCACGTCGAGCAAGTACTGCAAGACAACAAGCTTCGGGTCCCGCGCCTACGTCACAGTGACCGAGTGAAGCCAGCCACAGTCGAGCGTGTGCCTGCTGTACTACCCTATGTCAGAGGAGTCACAGACAAGGTTGGCTACATCTTGAAGCGAGCTTCCATTAAAACGTACTTCAAGCCGCTGAAGAAGATTGGTCAATTTTTACCATCCGTCAAGTGTCATATCCCTCTACAAGATGCAGGAGTGTACAAGCTGGATTGTGAATGTGGTCTCTCGTACATAGGACAAACAAAAAGATCTATTAAAACCCGCGTTAAAGAACATATAGCTGACGTGAAGCACCGACGTATCGGGAAGTCTGCAGTTTGTGAACATGTTCAGGATCGTCCCCGTCATTACATTAGATTTGATAGACCACAAATCCTCGCAAAAGAACACCGATTCCTCCCAAGGATGATTCGCGAGGCTATTGAAATTAAAAAACATCCTAATTTCAATAGAGAAGATGGATGGGTTCTGCCATCTGCTTGGGATCCCATAATTAATAAAATCAAATCCAAACCCAAGTATACCACTGCTAGACTTCAAGATACTGTAAGCTCATTCTGCGTAAATCGAACCGAAAATTAATATTAAAAAACTGAAGGTAGCCGGGCTAACTATGACAGTAGGACGTCAAACAACTCAGTCCCCCGTGACCACGGGTGCTGGAAAGCACCCGAAACGTCGGGAATATAAAAATAAGTTAAAAATAAGTTAATATACGCGATAAAATCCGTAAAATTAGTTTTATTTAAAAACGAAGCATTCCCTCTTAGTCCTCACGGGTGCCGATGCATCTGCGTTTTGATTTTTTATTTAGGATAGATGTAGATGTCTATGGGTCATAGCATCCACTTACCATCAGGTGGACTGTATTTTCGTTTGTCACCCTATCCTATAAAAAAACTACTTTAAAATACATAAATATATTGAGTATAATGATGGTGAACAATGATGGAAAGTATGTACTTGTATGTAATACTGTTACGAGCTTGAGGTTCGAGACAATTAAAAACTGCCGATTGAATTACCAAAATTGACACTTTAATTACACAACACTAATAATAATCTAAAATCACACTAATAATAAAACACAGTTCGCCGTTATTTCGCTTCGAAGTATTCTCTTGTATCGCCAATTCAATACTGCCCCGGTCGTGGTCTATACCGGCCTTATATAGGGCCTCAGATAGTTTCCAGAACCTTCTACTGTAGCGACATCTAGAATGTTCGAGTACATATCGGTCCCGAAATTTCTGGAAGGATCTCGACTCTCCTAGTTCTGCTACTCGACACTAGAGGGCGCTAGTGTGACTAGTGTTGCCATGTACAAGACATTAATAGTGGCGCGCAATACTTTCATTTACTCGACACTAGGGGACGCTAGTGTAACTAGTGTTGCCATGTACAAGACATTAATAGTGGCGCGTAACACTGCCCCCTCCTAAGACATGCTCGTCCCGAGCATTATTGGCCCCATAATAACGCGCCAGTCGATCCACATGGACAATCTTAGGAGTACCTCTGGCACCTTTCTGTATCCGGTAGGTTACATCATTGATCCTTGTCACAATCCGGTACGGTCCGTCCCATTTAGCTTGAAGCTTAGGAGATTTCCCTTTGCTGCGAACTGGATTGTGTAACCACACTAGTGAACCTTCATCAAAGCCCTTGTTGTTCATTTTGCGGTCATACCGTGTTTTCATCTTCTCAGACGTTTGCTGGCCCGTCTGTCTGACATGCTCATAAATGTCATTCATTTTGTTCCGCAAGTCATTTGCATAATCGGTTATACTGCGTGGGGCATCGGGTGGTATTCCGGTGATCAGGTCTGCAGGCACCCGCAATTCTCTCCCAAAGTTTGCGAAAGCTGGCGTCAATGATGTACTTTCGTGAACAGCGCTTCGATATGACAACAAAAACGGTTGTATGTGCCTGTCCCAGTCTCGTTGCCGTTTTTCCACAACTTTTGCCAGGTACCTTTCCAATGTCTGATTAAATCGTTCTACCATTCCATCAGATTGTGGGTGGTAAGAAGTCGTTCGTGTTTTATGAGTACCCATAACTCTGCAAGTTTCCTGGAATATTTGAGACTCGAAATTCCTTCCTTGATCGCTGTGAATCTCTAAGGGTACTCCAAAACGACAGAAGACTTCATGAACTAGTTTATCTGCAACTGTTGAAGCTTCTTGATTTGGAATGGCGAAGACTTCTGGCCACTTAGTGAAGTAATCCATCACAACCATGAAATACTTGTTACCACTTTCACTTTCCGGAAACGGCCCCGCAACGTCAATGGCTATCCTCTCCCATGGTGCACCAACATTGTACAATTTCAATGCGCCTCTACTACGAATTTGAGGTCCCTTTACAGCCGCACAACTTGTACATTTGCGGCACCAGTCCTCGACATCGTCACGACAGTGGACCCAGTACAACCGTTCTCGGATCTTCAGGAGAGTTCGTTTAACTCCCAGGTGGCCTCCTGAAGAACTACTATGGTACAGTTGTAGAACATCCGGTACTTTAGCCTTAGGGACAACCATTTGCAAATGACATTTGTCTCCCCGACCATTTTCCCATTTACGGCACAGGACTCCATCCTGAATCAGCAAGCTGTCCCATTGGGCCCAATAGCTTTTCGTGGTCGAACTCATTGCTGAGACGTCGCTCCACTTGGGCTTAGGAGCACTGGCCTTCATCCATTCCAGAATCGGCTTAATGTCCGAATCTTCCTGCTGTGCATGTTGTAGGCTGTCCTTCCACTCATTGCTGAGCTGGTCTGTCCTGAGCATTCTCACAGATACCACTTCCTTACCCTCTTGCCTAGTACAATGCTTGCAATCTTCAGGGCAAGGTCTTCTTGACAATGCATCTGCATTGCCATGAGATTTCCCGCTGCGATGTTCGATCACAAAGTCGTATTCCTGCAGTAGTTCAATCCATCTCGCAACTTGTCCTTCCGGATTTTTGAACTGCAATAGCCATTTGAGTGCAGCATGGTCAGTTCGTAAGTGGAATTTCCGCCCTAGAAGATATTTGCTAAAATGCTGCAAGGACTTTACCACAGCAAGCAATTCCCGTCTTGTGACACAATAGTTCCTTTCCGGCTTTGACAACGACTTGCTGAAGTACGCTATCACAATCTCTTGATCACCATTCCGTTGAGACAACACACCGCCAAGTCCTATATCACTTGCGTCTGTGTCAACTATGAATTCCTTGCCCGCATCAGGGTACCCCAAAATAGGTGTTTTGCACAGGCGGTTCTTGAGCTCCTGGAATGCAATATCGCAACTTTCATCCCAGCAGAATTGTCGCTTCTCCTCGGTTAGCTTGTGCAGAGGTTTGGCTATATCTGCAAAGTTCTTCACAAATCGCCGATAATAAGAGCACAAACCCAAAAATGCTCTAACCTGTGTCTTGTCTTTTGGGACCGGCCACTCCTTGACAGCAGCAATTTTCTCTGGATCCGTGCGGATACCTTCTTCCGACACTACATACCCCAAAAAACTAACTTGCCGTTTGAATAGTGAGCACTTCTTTGGACTCAACTTGAGGTTGGCACTCTGGATCTTCATGAGCACGCGTTCCAGGTTTTGAAGGTGTTCCTCAAACGTACGGCCTACGATGATGATGTCATCCAAATAGACCAGACAAGCATCTCCAATTAGCCCGGTAAGTACAAGCTCCATCAACCTTTCAAACGTTGCTGGAGCATTGCACAATCCAAACGGCATGACTTTGAATTGCCACAGACCCTTTCCTGTGGAGAATGCAGTTTTCTCCTTGTTCTTAGGGTCAATTTCAACCTGCCAGTGGCCACTTTTCAGATCTAGCGTACTAAACCACTTTACGCCTGTAAGCATATCCAGCGTGTCATCAATTCTTGGCAAGGGATAGCTGTCCTTCTTTGTAATGTCGTTCAGGCGGCGATAGTCAACACAAAACCGCATGCTGCCGTCCTTCTTCTTTACCAGCACCACAGGTGAACACCATGGACTAGATGAAGGTTCAATAACACCATCCTTCACCATTCCCTCAATCATGGTTTCCACTTCCTTTTCACGTGCTACAGGCAATCTTCTTGGCCGCTGACGAATAGGCAATTCTTGTCCTGTGTTTATTTTGTGTTGAACTAAGCCAGTCTTTCCTATGTCAGCTTCGTTTGACGAGAAAACATTGGCGTACTTGAGTAACAACTTCTTCGCCTTGACCATTTCATTCGGGGAAAGAACGCTGCGACAGTCTTCCAAAAGTGTGGTCACTATCGTTTGTCCATCCTTGCTGGGGGTCCCGGTCGATAGATATTCGCATCGACGCAACCAATCCACTTCCTCACTAGTACCAACCAATGTGCCTTTTTCTATAATCTGTTCCTGATCACAAAGGTTCAACACACGTACTCCTGAGATGTCGGTGGTTCTGACCAAGGTTCGAGCCACTTTCCATGGAAGGTCATTGTCTACCCTTTCCACGAGTACACAACGAGGGGCTTGCCCAGAACTCCGAGGAAGACTAACCGGCACAATCGTTTCCGATCTCGGCGGAAGAACAATCTTCTTAAGGCTGTACACATTCCCTGGTAACGCCTCTTCCACGAAAAGTTCTTCTTGTCCACATTTCAAAACACCTTGCTTAACGTCGATCTCACAACAATTCTTCCTCATAAAGTCTAGGCCCAGGATGCAGTCGTCCATTATATCTGCCACGATGACATTATGCAGGTAGATCATGTTGCCTAGCTTCAACTCCATCTCCTTCTCTCCACGGACGGGTATGCGCTGACCAGTGGCTGTCACCAAATTAATGCGTTCTCGGTTGTATGCGGAGTCCCCAAGGAACCGACTTATAAGTTGGGAACTGACAACCGTGCGAGAGGCTCCAGTGTCTATGGTCAGTTTACATGGCGTTCCGTTGACTTCGCCCTTGATGATTAGGCTGTTCCCATCATGAGTTTGTGAGATCGAAATCCTTGGGGCTCTTTTAACATCAGCCAGCACCCGCCAGTTTCCCTGCTGCTGCTGGGCGGTGCTATTATCCGCACTACCCTCTCGAGATCGATCACCTTCCCTTTTTACAGTTCGCTTAGGGCAGCTGGATCGAAGATGGCCCCTTTCTCCACAGCCGTAGCACCTAGGGCTGTAGCTTTTATTGCGGTCCTGAACTTTAGCTGCTGCAACCTCCCTGACGCGGTGGGAACGATGATCCTGCCGCACGGCTTCCACCTCCAGTGCATGGGTCAAGGCGTCCTTAAGCGTCTCGTGGTGCCCGAGCCTCACAGCAGCTCTGACTTCAAGGTCGCGGATGCCGTCGATGAATGTCTGCACCAGGTTCCCTACAATAAGCGCAGGTACAGACTGGTACGCTTTTCGAACCAGCTTCTCCACCTCAAGGGCCCACTGCTGCAGGTTTTCGTTACTGCGTTGCAAGCGATCTTTGAGCTGCGCACGAAAGACGTGTTCCAGGTGAGTGTCGCCATATCTCGCCTCCAATGCCTCAAGGAACTGCTCGTAAGTCACTTCCTTACCGAGAGCTTCCAGAACAGTTAATGCCTGGTCGCGCAGGCCTAGGGTGAGAGCAGTCATGGCCTGACTTTTATTCCAGCCGTTCGCTTTCATGACAGCCTCGAACTGGATTTTATAGGCCGACCAGGAAGAAGTCCCGTCGAACGGTGGCACTTTGAATCCACGTAGCGAAGGTGTTGTAGCTACCACGGGAGCTGTAACTCCATCCCCAAGTTTGAGGTCGTCCAGCGTTTTCTTCACATCAGCCATCACGTTGTCAACCCGATTGTTCACTTGGTCGATTCGGGTTTCAGCTTCCGACAGGCGGTTGTCATGTTGAGCAACCCTATCCTTCACCTCCTTTATCTCTTTCCCGAAGGTAGCGTGAAGGTCCTTCCTGAGGAGCATCTGTTCTTCCATACCGCGCTGCAGCTGCTCTTCCAGCCGACGGGTCTGTTCCTCCTGTCGGCGGGCCTGTTCCTCCTGTCGGCGGGCCTGTTCCTCCTGTCGGCGAGCCTGATCCTGCAGCATCATCATCAGAGCACCTAAGTCAGGTGCTGCAGATGCAGGAGCTGCTGACGGGCCAGCCTCCGTGGTTAGCAACTGGCCCGCCGACGTCTGTGACGTTGCACCACCAAATCGTCTCTGGTCCGTCTCCTGTTGGCGTTGACTTCGGGTACGGATACCCTCGGTGTCGTCTTTAGGTAAAATCGGCATATTTGATCCCACTTCTGACACCAATTGTTACGAGCTTGAGGTTCGAGACAATTAAAAACTGCCGATTGAATTACCAAAATTGACACTTTAATTAAACAACACTAATTATAATCTAAAATCACACTAATAATAAAACACAGTTCGCCGTTATTTCGCTTCGAAGTATTCTCTTGTATCGCCAATTCAATACTGCCCCGGTCGTGGTCTATACCGGCCTTATATAGGGCCTCAGATAGTTTCCAGAACCTTCTACTGTAGCGACATCTAGAATGTTCGAGTACATATCGGTCCCGAAATTTCTGGAAGGATCTCGACTCTCCTAGTTCTGCTACTCGACACTAGAGGGCGCTAGTGTGACTAGTGTTGCCATGTACAAGACATTAATAGTGGCGCGCAATACTTTCATTTACTCGACACTAGGGGGCGCTAGTGTAACTAGTGTTGCCATGTACAAGACATTAATAGTGGCGCGTAACAATACTTTGAGTTCTGTCGTAGATTACGATAGTGGAATTCAGCCGCTTGAATTAATCTGGACACGGCTCTTCGCTAGGCCAGTGGATCAAGCCATTTGTTCCGTTAAGTGCGACCAGAGGAAGGAGCTGGTACTGAGGTAGATACTGGTCTTATCTCGAAGAAGGGGCTGCTTATAGCTACAAATAGTATTCCACATGAGGCCTAAACTAAACTAAACACTGTATGCCTCCGTTTTGTACCGATGTAAATTTTGTTTCTTGTTCTTGTTTGATGTTTTTTAGTTACGCGGGGCTTAATACTATTAAACAATGCACCTAACTGATTTTCACTAAAAACCAAAAATCGTCGGATTTATAGTTAGATAGTTCTCACATCACCAGATGTCCGGATACATATTAGCAGAACTCACATACCCTCTACATGTTTTCTAATACCTCAGACACGACCAGGGAAGGACCACGCTCTCACAGAGTACCAGCGTAAAATAGCAGCTTAATGCTGCTGTGTTTCGTATAGTGAGTGTAGAGAACCGGAGACCCTTTTTACTGGATATGAGGCATTCCATATTAGTCCACAGAAGTGTCAATACATCTGCATTTTGATTCTTAATTGAGGATAAATGTAGATGTCTATGGGCCACAGCATCCACCTACCATCAGGTGGACTGTACGCTCGTTTATCACCCTTATTCTATAAAAATGCTTATTGCCTGAACTATTACGGCTCAAAATCCATCTAACTTTTTCGGCTAAAAGAGAATATAATAACCATAGAGTCATATCATAGAGACCCCAAGAAGAAAAAAAAATCCACAAATCACTGCGTAACAGCCTTCGTAAAATTTGATATTTGCTGTCACTTTACATTTTCATCCACGATTTACATTTCAGTTCGCTTATTTTTTGCGGAATTTATTATGTAAAACCAGGAAATTGTATTAACTGAGTCGCGTGTGAGCTAGCACCAACACCAACCTGAGCGTACTGGCGGTCATGAGACCAATATTGGGGCGCTGGGTAAAACTTCATACTATGAAAACTTAACTTGCCCAGCTGATCTTGGATAGGTCTATTATCTTAATGTCAAATTCATTTCAATTTTAATATAATTTAATGTAACTACTAGAACTAAGCCTTTAGATTAAAATTTACCAACAAATATGGGTATCTAGTCTATACAAATAAATAAAATTGAAGTGTGTGTTTGTAATCTCAAAATTACAGTTTTTTACTAAATGCATATGAAAGGAAATACGGTACTTATAACTAAAATACAATTTTTAAATTTTTTGTCTGTCTGTCTGTCTGTTTGTTTGTTCCAGCTAATCTCCGAAACGGCTTGACCGATTTTGACGGGACTTTCACTGGAAGATAGCTGATTTCATAACGAGTTACTTAGGCTACTTTTTTTTTAGAAAAATAATTAGGTCTCCGCGCAAAAACATAAAAACCCTAACACACGAGCGAAGTAGCGGGAAGCAGGTAGTCTGAAATAAATGAATAATTATTAATTGTTGTTGTTATTATTATCACAAAATTATGAAGTAAATATTATAAATCCGTGCGTAAAACAGATTATGTTTACATCGGCCGTTACGTCAGTCTTTGATCATTGTCACAGAACACAATAACTCTCTACCGAGATTCAGTCACGTTAGTCTGCAATAGTCATAATGCTGTCAAAATTTTAAATAACAAACATTTCCTTTCATTTCAAAATGAATAACTGATAATAGGTCTTGTAGTTCTTGTTACAAGATGTGTGAGATTTTTCCTTACTTTTCAAAGTATTGTTTCTTTATCCCATTGTGGATTGGACTGCTTTTCATATCTATACAAAGTATTGTAAGTTGTTTCAAATTAAAACGTTTATTTTTATACATCATCATCATCATCATTCTCGACATCATTACAGCTCCTAACAAGTTCACTGCTAAACAGAGACCTCTTTCTCTAAAGATTGCCACAACCTGACAACTACTTTCATCGATATCACGCGTGTGTTACTGAGTCGTTACTCCATCTATGAAGGGTCGCCCCCTTAATAGATGGAGTAACGTCTCAGTTCAATTTACTTACCGATACGAGACTGCCACTGCATAACCATTCTCTGCATCGGTTGTCGTGCTTTATGGACGACCCATTGCCATTTTAGGTCAGTGATCCATTTTGGCATCATTTAGTCAAAAAATAAATAAAAGGAAATACGAACAAATGAAGGTAGAATGGTAATGTCCCACTTGTTTCAGCAGTATAAAGTACCAGGGAGGCGACTAAAAAGGGATCAGTAGGTAATACTACGAGTTTCACTGTCGTTAGTATGCCCGTTGGGATATTCTTCTGGTGTATGTAGCAGCTGCCTTGTGTTTCATTGAGATGGGTTGGTGTTAGCTATTGGTTTGCATACTTTAGTGTTATCATGTATTTCGGTCCTGATACCGAGTACAATATGTTTCAATAATTTTGAGAATAATTTCTAACATCGAACTAGAATAGTTTTTTTTATAGGATAGGGTGACAAACGAGCACACAGCCCACCTGATAGTAGGTGTTTTCTGTAGCCCATAGACATCTACATCTATCTTCGATTATGAATCAAAATGCAGAAGCATTGTCACCCGTGAGGACTAAGATAGAATGCCTAGTTTCCAGTAAAATGGGTCTCCGGTTCTCTACACTCACCATACGAAACACAGCAGCGTTGAACTGCTATTTTACGCGGGTATTCTGTGAGAGGGTGGTCCTTCCCCGGTCAAGCTGATGCATTCGCGCTACAACTATACTACTAATATTGCTGCAACATTGCTCTACAACGTGAAAAACAATAATAAACAAAATATAAATTCTTACAATATATAATAGTTTGTGCGTGCTTCTGTTAGTGATCGTGTAGCTTCTGAACGACTTAACCGATTGAGGTCACATACGCATAATATATTTGTTTTTCTAGACGATGGTTCATAGTTATGCTAGGAGCCAAAAGATGGCGCTGTGTATTTAACAAAATACTTGATTCACTTGTTCTTTTATGTCATCAACCACAGTCATATAGCTCGAAGAACTGATAACCGACAAGAATTAGGCTTCATACTTGGAAGCATACTATTGGAATGTACTCCACTATAAATGGAGCGACGAACTGATATAGCATGCAGGGAGTCGGCGTATACAGGCAGGATCGTTCGTTGTGGCAGTCTGTAGTCGGAAATAGGCCTATGTTCAATCTATCCACCCATTACAGCCTATAAAAGTTAACTGCTGAACATATGCCTCTCCATAGATTGTCCCATAGGGGCGATTTCTATATTATAGTTGCCACCAGGCAACAACGACATTTTTTTATAGAGAGAGTAGGTTTTCGAAAGATGCTGCTGCCCATCTTCTGTGTAACTTTTCCTAACACACCACGGGACTACATGGGATAGTAAACATTCTTACACCGCCACTACACGGTCACGAATATACAAAGTATACGATCCCTAAATAATTCAGTGCAAAAACAAATTTAAAATGTACGTGTTCTCTACGTGTTTTTCAGATGACGGGTGTTGCGGGCCTGTCCTGTTTACATCTGGCAACTGATACAGATTATTACGTATTGAAGGATTTCATTGAATCTATTAGTAAGTTTTGATATAATTCCTTATCTAGTGAATTGTCGTTTTAAGTTGGAAAGGTCAAACTGTTTTTATAAAAAATTAAAAACTTTACCTTTACTTGTATTATGCCGTGGGTGTCATAAGTTGTGATATAGGGAAACTAAAACACGATATGAGCAACAGCATACTCCTAATAATGACTCTAAATATTAAACTTCGGTTGCCAAAACAACTGCCAAGCTTGGCAACTACGACAAAATCCCCATATGGAGCTAATAAAGCACGTGATAGAGCCATGCTGCAGCTATATTAGTAGTATACTTGTAGCACGAATGGGTCGGCTCAACCGGGGAAGGACCACGCTCTCACAGAATAACAGCGTAAAATAGCAGCTTAATGCTGCTGTGTTTCGTATGGGGAGTGTAGAGAACCTTTTACTAGAAACGTGGCTTTTCATCTTAGTCTTCACGGGTGACAACGCATCTTTTTTTTTATAGGATAAGGGTGACAAACGAGCACACAGTGCACCTGATGGTAAGTGGTTGCTGCGGCCCATAGATATCTACATCTATCCTCTATTACAAATCAAAATGTAGATGCGTTGTCACCCGTGAGGACTAAGATGGAATGCCTCATTTCCAGTAAAAAGGGCCTCCGGCCACCTGCACTCACCAAGCGAAACGCAGAGGTAAACCTCTACTTCACGCTGGTTTTCTGTGAGGTCGTGGTACCACCCCGGATCGAGCCGGCCCATCCGTGCGACAGCAAAAACTGTCGCGTGGCTCTACCACTGTTAAAGGCTACTCTACATTTTAATTTGTAATCGAGGATAGATGTAAATGTCAATGGGCCACAGTAACCATCTACCATCAGGTGGACTGTGTGCTCGTTTGCTACCCTTATCCTTTAAAAAACGCACATACACCATACATAGATAAGGAAAGGATAAAGCCAAAGATATTAAATTATTCAATAGGCAGTGGACCTGACATTGACAGGTATCTTAATAGTCATCATATCATAGTCATAATGTCTTTGCCTTTACCACCATCTATCGTTTTAAAAATAAACTTCTAACGTGTTTAAGAGAGACTTTGTATTCTCTCTTGCATCTTTTTGTATGTGGTAGTGCCATACTGCAGCTACATATTAGCATAAATTATCAAAATCTCACAGAAAACCAGCGTAAAATAGCAGCTTAATGCTGCTAGGTGTTGTATGGTGAGTGTAGGAACGTATCGTTTTTAGTGAAGTAGAAGCATTGCATACTAGTTCTTAGAGGTGACAACTCAAATCTATTTTGATTCTTAATCAAAGTAAGATAAAAATGTCTATGGGCCACAGCATCAACTTTCCATCAGGACTGTGTGCTCGTTTGTTACGCTTATTCAATAAAGATAATCATCACTGGGTTGGCTTGGCCGGGGAAGTACCACGATCGCTTAGAATACAGCGTAAATCTATACAAATCAATAAAATTGAAGTGTCTGTTTGTAAAGTCAAATAACAACTTTTTACTAATTGCATATGAAAGTATATACGGTACTTATAACAAAAACGCAATTTCTAAAATTTTTGTCTATCTGTCTGTCTGTTTGTTCCGGCTAATCTCCGAAACGGCTGAACCGATTTTGACGGCACTTTTACTGGTAGATAGCTTATGTTGTAAGGAGTAACTTAGGCTACTTATATTATAGAAAAATAATTAGGGTTACGCGCAACAAAATTAAAACCCTAAATTACACGCGGGTGAAGTCGCTGGGAACAGCTAGTTAACAATATAATGCTGCTATGAAAAATTGTTACTAGATATACCATCTTAGTCATCGAAGGTGACGCCGCTCCTGCTTTAAAATTTGACTGAGGGCCGATGGTTCGAAATCCGCTCGTAACACAAGTATTTGTATAGTCTGCAAATGATTGATCCATGTCTGGGAGTCAATCTTTGGGCAATTTGTGTACGTAACAAGAGAAAATCCTAGTGGGGGTCCGTTTTTAAAGAAAATATGTTAATTATATTATAGTGAGTTGGTATAGATCCAGTGAAGGCATATTGAACCTGTTTTATTTGCTTTTACTGTAAATCTCTAGGGGCTTTTATACTTGGTAGAGCCATGCTGCAGCTATATTATGGTTGTAACACGAATGGGTCGGCTCGACCGGGGAAGCACCACGCTCTCACAGAATACCAGCGTAAAATAACAGCTTAACGCTGCTGTGTTTCGTATGGTGAGTGTAGAGAACCGGAGACCCTTTTTACTGGAACCGAGGCATTCTATCTTAGCCCTCACGGGTGACAACGCATCTGCATTTTGATTCGTAATCGAAGATAGATGTAGATGTCTATGGGCCACAGCAACCACTTACCATCACGTGGACTGTGTACTCGTTTGTGACTCTATCCTATAAAAAAAAGGGGGCGATAGCATACATTTACGACGATGTGATATCGGATATTTTCTCATTTTTATCAATAACTCAACTATATTACTATATAAAATGCCACTGTATAGCTCTTTCAGAAATGTGTCTATTATTTAGACTGGTGATTCGCCAATTAGAAATAGCTTGGTTGCCTCATTCCCAGGGGTTATTGTCGGCCATAAATGCTATGGTAAAATGGTATTTATTGACATTCTATTGTATATTATATTGATGTATTATTAACGTTACAGGTAAATATACATGGCCCACAGCTAGCCGAAGGACCTCTCTCATTTCTGCGATTCATTGTCATAAAAATACTTCTTATGACAAGGAAGTGCCGCCGCCCTGCTCTAATTAATTATAAAAATAATAAATAAATCAATAAAATATAATCATGATAATTATCATCGTTATTGCAGAACTTCATAAGTCCACAGCTGAACATAGATCTACCGCAAGAAATAATACAGAACACGGTCCTGAGTCACTTGCCCTCATTGACTTTTCTACACGTCTTACCAGATTGTCGCTCTATCTAGTAGGGGGGCAAACTCCACTAATCGGCACGAGGCTGCTTCTCGAGAAACTTTCTTCCAAATCTGTTGTCGATTTCTCGAGTTATATTTCCATTGCTATTACAACCAAATGATCCATTGGTTTATGTTGTTTGTAATGGTTCTGGTGTGGACTATGAGTATAACCCTATCCATAGTTCGCTGAGCGAATTCGTAATTATTCATGTAGAATCATTTTTATTTATATACTAGCGACACGCCCTGGGTAGGATCTATTAATGTGGCGTTATTTAAGTTTTGCGAATATCCTAGATCGAATCGAAATTTCGAATATCCTGCCATCTTTGGCTTTATCTGTTTGTGAAATTTCATTACAATCGGTTCAGTCATTCCGAAGATTAGCGCAAACAGGCAGACAGATAGACAAAAAATGTTTTAACTGGTTGTTTACATTTTAATAGCATGCAAATCATAACATACAGACATTTCAACTTTATTTATGTACAGATTTCAGTGTTCTCTTTGTTCATGATATTCGTGCCTTTTGTATATAAATAGCATATGAAATTACAAGTAGCTTTAAATGAGGGCTTTAAAAGATCACATCAACTTGTTTAGCAACTAGTGAGTTCTCACCCAAAGACCGTTGTAGTTCAGGGGATATGCGCTCGCCGTAAATTTAACAGTACGCGAGCAACCCGGGTTCAGTCTCCGCCGGCGTCAATAAAATAGTTAATTACAATTTTAAGTGCTGATTTACTACGTACTCATTCTTGAAGGAAAACTTCGTGAGGAATGCACGTCTGAGAAATTTAAAGAATATTATTTCGAAGGCATGTGAAATACACCAACAGCCATTGGAACTGAAGCCAGTGAACATGTCCTTGTCCTAAAACCTTCTTAAAAATGACAGGAGGCATGTGTCCAGGAGTGGGTCGTATAAAGACTGTAACTTTACTTTTTTGAAGTTATACTTCTTTTGGGGCGTTTGGGAAAAATGATGAGAGTGAAATATTTTACAGTACGCGCGTACACCGACACCTAAAAACGACACCATGAAGTTGTTACGATGCGCGCGCACACTGACACCTAAAAGCGACTACTTTAGTGGGTAATTGTTTGTCAAGTTTTTTTGTTTTCTTACGCTAAAGAAGTATAACTTCCTACGTGCGTACATTAGTGTGTGTGTGTGTACACACTTTTTTCTTTATCATACGTTACTATACTATGTAATCTGATTTTTTTTCAGTGTATACAGACTACAAACAGTGGTTAACAAAGGTAAACTTGTTAATAATATTCGGATTCACATTGGTATCTATTGTGTATATAATAATGGGTTTGACGCTGCTGTTCTCTACATTGTGGGTAATTATTTTTAGCAATATAGAGTTGGTGTATATCTTGCAACGTTTTTTATTTAATTCATCATATATTTATTATTCAATAATCTTTTTTTTTATTCAACAAGTCACGCCAAATAGCAATGTTTTTCACAACTGTGTTCCGGTCAAGAGGGTATAGAGTGCTGGTATGATTACAGGACGCAATTCTTCAATTCAGTCCTCTAATTTAGCCTTCTTTTTTTAGACGTTAGTTACGAGTATGGGCTATACAGTAACCACTTACCTGATTCGAGAGGTGGTCTCTGTAGGTTCGTTTGGCTACTGTAGCCTATGGAAATCTCCTACTAACTACAAGCAAAAAAGTTTAAAGATGCGTTATCCCCTCTGGACACTAACAATCTATAACTAGCAGTCTGTTGATAACCCGTAAACAACAGTGCACGCAATACTTCTGCTTGGCACCAGAAATGAGTAAGGTTTGGCACCTACCCGTACGGATCACATCCGGCCTATAAAAATCCACTGCTGAATATAGTCCTCCCCCATAGCCTCATGGGGGGGATTTTGTCATGCTTGGCAAGCAGGTTGTCCACCGCATTTTTTTTATAATTTTTAGTTATTATCAGGAAGACGATGCTGCTCTCCTGCTCTGTTACTCTATGTCGCTTCTTACGACTCCCACGGGATGATATAGGGTCATGGATATTGTTACACTGCCTCTACACGGGAATATCCATAAGGATTCTTCTGCAGAAAAGAACTCCAACCACTTATAATTAAATAAAATCTTTTCTAATCTGTGTGTTAAATTATTCCAGAAAGACGAAGGCCTCATCCAAGTATTCGTATGGGGAACATTTGCTAATGTTCTCTTCGGCTATACTGTTACGTTGGCTCTGGGAATAGATTGTATAATAGAAACATCGTGTTTACTCAGTTCTATGGACTGGTTGTCTGTTGCTGGTATCGTGATATTCTTGATTTTGTATTTCACGTGTAAGTATCTATCTTCTCTTCCTTATTGGCATATAAAAGTCCACTGCTGGATATGTCCATCTCCACTAAATAACTCTAATTAGCATCGTAAGCAGCGTCAGTAACTCTTTTAAGGTGAAGTGTCGTGAAGTGAAGCATCCCTGAAAAGCATATACTCAATCATGATTTTAATAAGCTACTTAAATACGTTGACGCTTCGGTAGCGCAGTGGACAGGGGTTTGAATCCCGCACGGAAAAAGTATTTGCATAATAAACAAGTTCATTACTGAACATAGGCCTCCCCCAAGGAATGCCACAAAACATGGCCCCGAGCCTGTCGGTATGAGGCTGCCACTCGAGAACTATTCTTCCCCATCAGTTGCCGGTTCTTCAAGCTGTATGGCCAACCCATTGGCACTTCAGCTTACTCCGCTGGGCTATGTCGGTTACTTTGGTTCTACTGCGGATATCCTCATTTTTAAGTCTATCACGCAGAGAAACCCCGAGCACAGCTCTATCCATAGCTCACTGAGCGACCTTGAGATTTCTTATGCGACCAGCAGTGAAGGACCACATCTCAGATTCAAAGGTCATCACTGTCTTCACGCACTGGTTGTACAATCTTGTTTGGAGGTTTTGAGGTATTCTTGACGAGAAGATGTGTCGTAATCTCCCGAATGCTGTCCAGCCGAGTTGAATCCGTCGATTGATCTCTTGGTCAAAGTTAGCCTTACCTAGTCGGACTATTTGTACCAGGTAAACATACTCGTCAACACTTTGAGCTTAGTGCACACAAAAACTATCGGCATAGGTGTGACATGGACATTACACATGCCTTTTGTTTTGTCCATGTTCATCGTAAGATCTATCCGTTGGGAGACTCTATTAAGGTCACTGAGCATTGTAGACAAGATCCTAGGCATCTATCCTTGGTTTAGAATCAAAATGCAGATGCGTTATTTTCGTTAGTTATTACCCCTGATGACTAAGATTAATGCCTCCTATCCAATAAAAAGGGTCTCCAGTTCTCTAAGCTCGCCGTACGAAACACAGCAACATAGAGCTGCTATTTGACGCTGGTATTCTGTGAGAGTATGGTCCTACCCCGTTCGAGCCAACCCATTCGTACTACAACCATAATCTAGCTGCAGCGTTGCTCTACCACGTAAGAACTATTAAATTATTCATTGAATTTCAGTATGTTACGATTTGTTCCAGTGTGGATGTATTACGTCTGCGTCGCTCACAGTTACATACAAGATATAAAAAATGAATAAACTTATATGTAAAAGAGTTTTATTACACCCTTTATATTATCGTTCATATGTACATCATTCATTACAAACATCATCCATCAAAGTCAAAAACATACCAGGCGGTAGAACTCCTCCGCAAAGTCCGTCTCTGTAGGTAATCATAAATAATAATAATAAAAATATTTATTGCCATACACAGAATAATAAGCTTACATTTAAAAACAAAGACATATTAAATATCTACATAATATAAACAATAAAAAACATGGCAATCATAGAAAATATCTAGCAATTATCTTTCTTTTTTCTTCTGTCTTCAGAAAATATGAGACAATATATGGTAAAGGTCTATATTCAGCTGTAGACTTTTGAAAGGCTGTAATGAATGAACGAATGAAACAGGAAAAAACAAAAGAGACCATCGAGTAGACAAAAGACCATCGACCACACACAATATCATCGACCATAGGTCGTAAAATTTTAATAACACAAATTCGAAGTTTATAAAACCTCCGAAAAAACAGGCGATGATCTTGAAGCGGCTGAACCGATTTTGTTAAAACGTATATAATAAACACCGATAGGAAACCAGATTTTAAATTTTTTTTAAAAACCGTACTCAAATCTATTCACCCGTTTAAGAGCTACGGTGCCGCAAACACACCGCAGACACATAGCGGTCAAACTAATAACACCCCTCATTTTGTGTCGGGGGTTAAAAAGAAACGGAAGCAATGGAAATTTGATGGCTCCGTGGTTTACTCGTTGCATTGATTTCTTTTCGAACCTGCAGCCTTCAGTACCGCAGCTGAGGACCCTACTGACACACAAGGATTTTCTATTATCGAGGCACTTTACATGCATAACAGTACATGCACAAAGACGAACATCCAGATTCTGAACAATTATTTGTAGGCCATACAAACCGTGAGAGATTCGAGCCCGCGGCCCGTAGCGCTGCAACTCAATGCTAAGCCACTACGCCAAAAAGCCTTCATGCTTTAAAAAAGCTTTAAGAAATTTACGTATGCATTATGTATAAACAGAGAGCCCTACTCATACAAAAAAGCCTTTTAGCAATGGAAATTTTAACACGGAAACCTACTTTTTCCAGCGCCATTTTCCTTATTGTTTTTACTTTAAATATTGTTAATTGCGTACGGAGCATTGTAGTTGCAGATGTGCTCTTTCTAAGCATGTTTTGTGTAAAGCCATATGAAACCTTTGTTTAAATACGAAATTAAATTAAACGTGAATTTTTCTTTATGTAAAGGTGACAAGTGAGCACACGGTGACGGTAAGTGGATGCTGTAACTCATAGAACAGGTGCCTGCTTATGGGGACTAGTCTCCGGTTCAATATGCCCCGATAAAATCTAACTTTTTTGTCTTTTTCTTACTAATTTTTTTAAAGGCGGGGACACAGTCCACCTTATGTCGGATTCTTTGCCAATAGACATCTATTCTCGATTAACTGTCTGTGATTAAGTGTCTAGTTTCCAGTGAAAAAGGATTTCCGGATCTCTGCACTCACCATTTGAATCAGCAGAGTTAATCTGATATTTTACGCTGGTATTCTGTGAGAGCATGGTCCTAACGCGGTCGTGACGACTCATTCGTGCTGCAACCACAATATAGCTGTAGCATGGCTCTACCACGTAAATATAATAGCTCTAGTTGTATATTGTTGATTGAAGGCTCTGATAAAATATAATATAATTTGTTAAAAAACATGTTTTATTTTTTAGGCTTGTTGGCCTCTAGCATGTTAGTAATACAAATAAACTTAAAAAAATATATTAGTATATACCACACATGAATGAAATAAGAAATGAAGGTAGCTTAACGTTTGCCTAATATTTTACACTTCAGCAATAGTTTGCCCAAACATGTGTCAAATGTTTCGGCAAACTAGGGAACCCAGAAAAAGTAGTCCTACCTAGTAAAGGTTATAAGCCTTTACTAGATGGTAAGATTCCTTTTTATGCCTTGGATTCCATCTTGGACATGTGAATTCCGCCGAACGGATTGAAGCAGTACGAATAATTTTACTCTGCTCCTAAACTCAAATTCACTAGTTAATAGGACGTTTCTCGTAGGAGTCGGTCTGGAAAACCCAACCTCTTACCTATTTTTGTTGCCAAATAGCAGTAACATTAGCAGCAAACAGCAGCAGTTCTGTGTTTCAAATTTAATTTATACAGGGTTATTTTGCAATAATAGAGAAGATTTGCAGAGAAGGTTCAGAATATTTAATATAGCCAAATGGTAAAGAAAAATTAATTTAAAATATCTCAAACATTCTGTCATTTTTAGTTTTTAATGTATATAATATAATAATAAATTTAAGAATCATGGCAATGCATTCTTTTAACTGATTATGCTGCGCACGCACACATTCGTAAGGGTCGATCGGTATATATAAATCACATTCAATTTGGGATAATCTATACAAATAAATAAAATTGAAGTGTCTGTTTGTAATGTCAAAATTAAGATTTTTTACTTAATGCATATGAAAGAAAATACGGTACTTATAACTAAAATACAATTTTTTAAATTTTTGTCTGTCTGTCTGCCTGTTTGTTCAGGGTAATCTCCGAAACGGCTGAACCGATTTTGACGGGACTTTCACTGACAGATAGCTGATTTTATAAGGAGTAACTTAGGCTACTTTTATTTTAGAAAAAAGCATTAGGGTTCCGCGCAAAAACAAAAACCCTAACACGCGAGCGAAGTCGCGGGGAACAGCTAGTTTCAAATAAAAATAGAAGCCTTATTTACTCCTATTTTCAGCAACTGCAATAACGGTATATCTTTATTTATATATTTGAACATAAGTTTAAAATTTGGCAACTCTTTGAAAAATAATTCTGTGTCTGTATATTCTGTATATTACCATTTCTATCTAATTAATAGAATCAGGCGTTACTTTGCGGAAGTCCATTATATTAAAGTTGGTTAAAAATTACTTCGCGTACATCCGCTCGATAAAATAAAATAATGTGTCTTACCTAGTTTGAAGAGCACCTCCCGCACTCCCTCAATTGCGTGCACTATCACCATCACCACTAAAAGGAGTAGTGGTGCTGGTATTATTTATATATTAACTTCATATAACATGATGTATAGGCAGATTTAATGCCTGAGGTATCTGTCCTGTCAATTTTTGGGTGATGCATAGATAAAAATATAAAGTAGATGGGTAGATTGTTAAAAGATAGAAATGTTAAAGTTGGTAAAAAATTACTTCGCGTACATCAGCTCGATAAAATAAAATGATATGTCTTACCTAGTTTGAATGCCTTACAACCTATGGGTTGTAAGGCATTCCATCTTTGTCTTCAAGAATCATAGCCTACTTTGTATAAAGTTGGCAGCAGGTAATCATGGACTGCAGTTTCCACATACTATCGAGTGGACTGTAAGATGGTTTGTCACTTCTGTTTTTTAAAATAAAATATTTCGATGAAGCCATGATTACCAAATTTATTTATTTATTTATTCTTTATTGCATTCCTTAAAACAAAATAATATATAATTGTTAACTATTTCATTATTCACAGTAGAAGTACCCTTTATGTTCAGGTAGAGAGAATAATAGAGCATTTAGTCCAATTTCTACAACAAATACTCCCATTTATTTTCTTTAACAAAACCTTTAGTGCTTATAAGTAGGCGTGCACTAATTGCAATTTATCGTATGCTGTTAAGAAACAGTGTTACGGTCACGTATACCCTTACCGACCTCATTCATTCGGGTATTATTCGTGTTACTTATAAACAAGGCCCTAAAAGGTTATAAGAGAAATAATATGAAATAAAATGAATTTTAAACGGACTAACGCATCGGCAAGGTGAAGAGAATCCAAGTCGACCCCAGCCACGCTATGCGCGAATTTCTGCAATATCAGCAGACTTCACTCGAACCTAAATGCCGTCTCGAGACAACGAAGCCGGCCTTGCTCTTTCTGACCGAGACGCAGGTGTCCTCTCCGGCTGATACTTCGTATATCTCTTACCCAGGGTACAAATTGGAATACTCCTTTATATCTCGGGCTGGAATTTGCGTATAAGTCAAAGAGGATATCTGTTCTCGACGCCTCGGCACTCTTGATGGTTCAGAACTATCCATCCTTTGCGACGCGTAGACAGCGACAACTATCCGCGCGTCTACGGATGCCTCCATAGGTCCCATAGCAGGGAATGCCGAAACAAACCGACTCTTCGACTACGTCCAAATGGCTACAGATTCCTTGCTACGGCATATCCCATCCGCAGAGATCGTGATCCTCGGCGATTTAACGCAGACCACGCTGAATTGCTCAGTTCATGTTCTTGGCATATGGTCTGACAGAACTGGTTACTTCGCCTACGCGGATTCCAGACGTAGAGGATCATGTACCTTCCTTGTTGTACCTTCTGCTAACCTCTCATCCGGACGGATATCAGGTCCCCGTCGACGCCCCTCTTCGCGCCTCGGACCATTGTCTAGTCCGGAGTGTGGTGCCACTCACGCTGAAATCGTGGTTGCATTTTGTAGGCTGCCGCCGTGTTTGGCACTATAAGTCGGTCGATTGGGATAGAATGCGGTCTTTTTTGCACCCTACCCTTGGGGGCGGGTTTGCTTCTCACCGGTCGATCCCAACGTTGTTGCTAATTCTGTCGCTGATGTGGTACTTCAGTGTATGGAACTTTTTATTCCTTCCTCTGTGGTGCTCATTGGAGACAGAACTCAGCCTTGGTTTGGTTACTCCTGTAAATTTGTATCATACTATAAGGAGGAGTGCTACTGGGCCTGGGCTAACGCATCAACGTCCCGGGATGTCTATGTATATGTGAAGTTGTTAGTATATTGTTATGTTTAGGCTTCGTAATGACAGAAGATTGTTTTTGTGTGCACAGATTTCCCTCCGCAAAAATGACATACAGTTATGCATCGGGAAAAAATACCATTGGCTACTCCCCTCCAGTTACTTAGTAACATTATTTAATCTGTACCTTCGGTAGGCCGGTGGTCCGTGTTGCTTTTATGCTTCTACGTCCAGCGCTTTGAGCTGAGCGTCATACATTGAGTTATAAGTAATGGCATCATATCAGTATTTTTTATCTACAACTTGCACCTACATTTTAAGACCGGGTAGATTTCGACAAAAAATCTTAATTTTATTAATTTAATTCGAGAGTATATGGATGAATATTAAAATTGAAAAAACATCAATTAATTTTTCTCCATTTTTTTAAACACTTTATGGGTATGACGTAAGTAGTAGTTAAAAAGTTTTATAGAAATTGTAACAGCCTATTTCACCCTCTTAGGGGTTGTATTTTCTAAAATCCTTTGTATCTACTACTTTTTACTGGCACTACTACCCTTTTTACTGGCAAAGAGGCATTCCATCTTAGTCCTCACGGGTGACAACGCATCTGCATCTTGAGTCTTTATTGAGGATAGATGTAGATGTCTATGGGTCGCAGTAGCCACTTACCATCAGGTGCACTGTGTGCTCGTTTGTCACCCGATCCTATAAAAAAAATCTACTAAGAAGAGGAATCTATTATGAAAATTTCACATTTCTACGACAAGTGGTTTGAGCTGTGCGTTGATATTATTTTTTTTTGCAGAAAATATTCATAATAAGTAATAGTGAATGGTGAAGAAAATTAATTTTAAAAAATCTTAAACATTCTGTCCTTTTTATGTTTATAATTCAGAATACATGGTAATGCATTATTTTAACTAATTATCATTCATAAATATTTAACGCCTACGATTTTACTACGCACGCATACATTCTTACGGGCCGCTCGGTCGGCAAAAACGTTGTGAATTGAGTCGCACACAGAGGAGTGCGCGTACGCGTAGTTGTTGCCCATAAATCACATTCAATTTGGGATAATTTCAAATAAAAATAGTAGCATTACTTATTCGTATTTTCAGAAACTGTAATAACCGTATATCATTATTTATATATTTAAAATTAAATATAAAATTTGTATAAAAAAAAATATTTTTGTAATATAATCCTGTATATTAGATTATGCATGTTTATTTTCTATTCCTTTGAAAAGTAGTTTATTAAAACCAATACAGATGGAAACAAAACCTAGCGGAAGTTTTTAATCAGCCGCTCTTGAAATATATTTAGGTTAACGATGCTTAGGTGAAACGATCAGGGAAAAAAGGTGCTTTTCATTAACAGGTAAGAATTCTTTTAGGGTTCCACTGTTGTATTCTGTTCTGTAGTGTATAAAGAGCCAATATAATTACAGGTTGTGAAGCATTCCATCTTAGTCGTCGGTAGTGACAACGCCTATGTAGCCTTCTTTGTTTGTTTTTGGTTGCAAATATCCATGGACTGTAGTAGCCGCTTACCATCAGGTGGACTGTAAGTTTGCTTGTCACTTCAGTTTAATAAAAAAACTGTAAATGAGCCATAGACATATCAAAAATGTTTGTGATTACTAGCAAAAACTATAAATATTTTTTTTATAGGATAAGGGTGACAAACGAGCACACATTCCACCTGATGGTAAGTGGTTGCTGCGGCCCATAGAAATCTTTATCTATCCTCTATTACAAATCAAAATGCAGATGCGTTGTTACCCGTGAGGACTAAGATGGAATGCCTCATTTCCAGTAAAAAGGGTCTCCGGTTCTCTACACTCACCATACGAAACACAGCAGCGTTAAGCTGCTATTTTACACTGGTATTCTGCGACAGCGTGGTCTTTCCCCGGTCGAGCAGACCCATTTGTGCTACAAGTATACTACTAATATAGCTGCAGCATGGCTCTACCACGTATGAAAAATTTAACTTTAACAAGAAAAAGTGTTTACGTTATATGTTTTTTTAAATAGAAATACACTGTTTGAAATTAAATAATAAAACGTTTTTTATTTTTTTAATATCAAAATTAAGTAATCCAATCCTAAAAAATATATTGTTTAACCAAACTTATACAACAATTTATTAATATAAGGTTTTCATTAAATACAATATAACTCTTCCCCTGGCTTGGACATATGCGTAGATCCTCCTAGGCATGCTGAGGATCAAGTTATCAAGCATTTCTTGTCATAACCTGTCCCATTCTTAAAAAGTGGTTTCCCTCATCTCTGGCACTGTCTGAGGAGATAGCTGACGGTTCCAAACAGCTCGCTTAAGAGCATGCCACGCGTGCTCTGTTGCGTTTAAGTCAGTCGAGCCGGCAGGCCAGTCTAACCTTGTGATGTCGTATTCTCGGAGAGCAGCATTGACTCGTTGGGCTCGATGTGCGGGCTCGATGTGCGGGCTCGGTGTGTTGGGAATTAGTGCCAATCAATAAAAAAATAATTAATTAAACGTGATAGAATCCGTAAATGTAGTTTTGTTCTATGTGTAGTATTCGCGTAAATATAAGAAATCATTAAGTTATAATATAGTCTACCGCAACAAAAAAGATTTCGATTTTTCAAAGTGATTACAAACATTTTTTTTTTATAGGAGAGGGGGCAAACGAGCATGCGGCTCACCTGATGGTAAGTGACTACCGCCGCCCATGAACAACTGCAACACCAGGGGAATCGCAGATGCGTTGCCGGCCTTTTAAAAAGGAGTACGCTCTTTTCTTGAAGGTCCCTAAGTCGTATCGGTCCGGAAAAATCGCTGATGGTAATCGATTCCACAAGGAGGTCGTGCGAGGAAGAAAACATCTTCTAAATCGCACAGTGGTGGACCGCCAATCATCCAGATGGTGTGGATGGTATCGGGAGTTCTGCCGCGATGTGCGTTCGTGAAATTTGGCGGCTGGGATTAATCCGAACAATTCCTCAGAGCACTCCCCATGGTAGATGCGAAAGAAAATGCAAAGGGATGCAACATCTCTTCGCAGTGCCAATGAATCGAGCCGATCGGAAAGGGCTCGGTCGTCGACAATTCGAGCCGCTCTGCGTTGGATGCGGTCAAGTGGAAGGAGCTGGCACTGGGGAGCCCCTGCCCAGAGATGGGAACAGTATTCCATGTGAGGCCGAACTTGCGCTTTGTAAAGTAGCAGGCGGTGTGCCGGCATGAAATACTGTCCCGCTCTGCTGAGCACGCCAAGCTTTTTAGAGGCCAATTTAGCCTTCCCTTCCAAGTGACCACGAAACTGCACGTCACTCGATATGTCGACTCCGAGGATACCGATACTGGCTGAGGCAAGAAGGGGAGTGCCTTGAAACTGAGGAGATACGACAAAGGGGTTCTTTTTAGCTGTAAACGCGCAAACTTGTGTCTTCTGAGGATTAAATTGGACTAGATTTAGTCGCCCCCAATCCGAGACTTTGTTCAGCAAAGACTCGACTTCAGACACAAGTTTGTTCCGGTACTCAGCGACGTTTTCCCGAGAAATATTGGCACGGCCGGTGTATAGAGCATCACCAGTGCTGTCATCCGCATAGCAATGAATGTTACCACTTAGCAACATATCATTGATATGCAGAAGAAACAGCGTTGGTGATAGCACACAGCCTTGTGGAACACCAGCGTTAATAGGCTTGTAGTCAGAGCATGCACCGTCTACAACGACCTTGATGCTCCGATCTGCAAGGAAGCTGGTGATCCAATTGCACAATTTCTCGGGAAGCCCATAGGAAGGGAGCTTCGAAAGAAGCGCTTTGTGCCAAACCCGATCGAAGGCCTTCGCAATGTTCAGACTAACGACCAACGCCTCCCCCTTGGACTCTACTGCCTCCGCCCATCTATGGGTCAGGTAGACCAGAAGATCACCAGCTGATCGACCCCGACGAAAACCGTATTGGCGGTCACTAATCAGCTGGCGATCCTCAAGGCACCGGATGAGCTGGCAGTTAATAATGGATTCCATTATTTTGGAGAACAAGGAGGTGATCGCGATAGGCCTATAGTTGGATGGGTCTGAGCGGTCGCCTTTTTTAGGGATCGGGTGGACAAAAGCTGTCTTCCATGAATTGGGGCTACGCCTTGGGAGTAGGAGTACCGGAAAAGACGCGTTAGGACCGGTGCCAACTCCGGAGCACACGTCCTCAGTACAATTGGGGGGATTCCGTCAGGCCCACTCGACTTCTGGATGTCCAGGGAGAGCAGTGCTTTGCGAACCGAGCGCTGTGAGAACAGCACATCCGGCATGGAGCACTCACACCGCGGGATGGTCGGCGGTGTTTTCCCCCCGTCATCAAGAGTCGAGTTGGACGCAAAAAGGGAGCCTAAAAGGTCGGCTTTGTCTTTTGCGTCATGGGCCAGTGTGTGTGTATATTACAATTGGGTTCTAATAATTTTGTTGTGTAATTCGCAAACCAACTTGGTCTATTACGGGTACGACTTTGGTATATCATGTCAATCCATAGCAAAATGCATGGAAAATTTCCGGCCGATTCTATGAATGAAGCGAGTTAACCCGACTTTAACTAAGAACTTTTCTCGTTAACAGAGTTACTCGAGTTAGTTCGTAAGGTAATTTGATTCACACGTCACTACCATTTGCCAATTGGCATGATTAGTTATAATACATATTTGGATGCTTATACGTGTACATCTGGCAATTTTAAGATTATATGTCTTTCCATTTGGTGCCAAATTTCTCTGAATTCCATGGATAAAATGGTCTGACGAGTTCTTTAACGTCACCACACAAATATTTGATTGGCGCAAAAATGGCTGCCGTTTTCAATGGAGCAGCCTTCTGTGCAAGACAGGAATATATTGTACGGATGTGTGCGCATACACAGGTGTCCTTTCTATTACTACACTCTCATAGTCCGATGGAACGGCAATCCGACTGAACACGGCCTGATTAAGGTCAGGCACAGGACAAACGGCTTTATGTGTTTGCTGAGACACAGGGGTGCAACGCTAAGTTCCTTACTCCGGGCTGATGTGAAGTTCTTGACATGAAAACCCATAAGCCTGTTGCCTGACCTGGGATTAAGACTCAGGACTACACAATCACCAATCTAGCCTACGTTCACTAAGCCAACAAGGCAGTTAATTATAACCGAAGTCAATTCTTGGCTAAATAACGTTTCCCTGAACGTCGCCATATTTGCTTGTGTTCATTTTCTGCTGAAGCTGGCACAAGACTTAATAAATTTTACAGTTTTAAAAAACATTAAATTCACTACTAAGGGAAGTTAACGGAAATTTACACTAATTACTACCAAAGAATATATAATCACTACGTTTTACTAAGTACCTATAAAGTTCTGAAGAGACTTTACCCTAACAACTCAGATAAGGAGGCTCGCGTCTTTTCAAACTTGTTCTGCATCTCAAATTAGTTTTTCCCCCTTTCAGTAGTTTGAAATTCAAAGGTAATAATTTTTTTTAGGTTCAGTACCTCAAAGGGAAAAACGGAGCTTTTTTTGGATTATTTTGTTGTCCGTCCGTCTGTCAAAAACCCTTTTTCTCAGGATCTGATCAAAGTATCTAGTTGAAATCGATATATAGCAAAATGTTAAAGTTAAAGACTTTATATTTTCAAATTCAAGCTATGTCAAAGCAATCAAAAGATACGGCCACTTATGTCATATATTTTGATACTTGCAAACTCACTTATCAAAACCTATTGGGTTTTTCCCGTTAACCTAGAATTATGAAATTTGGTAAGAAGTAAGGTCTCACCACAGCTAACAGAAAATATCAGAAAATAGTTCATTTGTTATATCACGTAAAAGTATTTTTTGCGATAACAAATTTACATTTACAGTTGGTGCCGTGAAATAGATGGATGTATGGGAGAACATTTTTTTCGACTTTAAGTTTGTACTCTATTGTTTTGTTTCACACCCTGGTATCCTTTCCCAAATGGCCAGTTTCCTTCTCCGAAATTCAGTCTAGAAGATGTTTAGATTTTAGACCACGTTGTCACTCCTGAGGGCTAAGATGGAATGCCTCGTTCCCAGTAAAAAGAGAAAGAAAGAAGAGAAAGAACCTCTGGTTCTCCACGCTCGCCATATGAAACACAGTACATTAAGCTGCTACTATTTCACGCTTGTATTCTGTGAGAACGTAGTCCTTCCCCGTTCGAGTCGAGCCATTTTTGCTACAACCATAATATAGCTGCAACATGGGTCTGCCACATATAACCAGTGCCTAAGTACCGGATTATAAAATAAAATATCAACAAAAAAATCGCTAAAATGATCAGTTATATTCACTCGCCCTGTCCATGTTCTCTTCACGCTTGAATTTGCGCCATAGCGCGATATTATAACATTTCAGTTCACTCCGTTAGAACCATATTACTGTTTCAATAAATTTTGTTGCATACCTTTTTCCTACTAACGTATTATACGATAATCTTTTCCTCAAAAAATGTCATGAATTTTCAAGTATATTACACGCATGAGTATATAATCTAATGTTCTTGTAAATTCATATTTTCAGAAAAATAATATCGTAATAAATAATAGTATAAAACAGGTGTGTTTGTATGTATGTGTGTGTGTGTGTGTGTGAGTGTATGTTTTAAACACTTTTTGTGATAGTGTTAGCTTGTCACCTTTATCAGACATAATATACATATAAAACATAAACACTCACGCCTGTCACGTATAGGTGTAGGCAGAAACTACCGACTCCCATTTGACACGATCCTGACACACCTCTCTCGCTTCCTTTACGTCCACATACCCACGCATACATGCACGTCGATTTAGGGTACACTTAGTCTGGCTCATCTTCAATATATCGCCAATTTGGCCTATACCTTTCGTCTCAGGATCAACGGGGCCTACTTGGGCTGGTTTGTCACCCATAGAGGTATCAAACAGGGCTGTGTAGCTTCCTGGTGGCTGTTTAACCTATTTATGGTCAGTAGTTTGGATACTTTGAATGTTGAAGAATGTGAGTTAAGAATGGGTGAGTTAACCGTCAAATGCCTTTTGTGCGCCAAACATCAAGTGATATTCGCGTCGTTGGCGGCCAAATTGCAAATTATGGTTACATTAATGAACAGGTCATCAAAAGAAAGGGGAGTAATAGTGAACGCAAGTATTTTTTAAAATACACAAGTAACACGAAAGTTATGGTTTCTGAAAAAAAACAAAGTAAATGTGAAATAATAATAGACGGGGAGTTGGTCGAACAAGTAGATGAGTTTGTGTATTTGGAATGTGTATTTAGCAGGGATGATAGATATGATAAGGATATAGAACGACGAGTGGACGCAGTAAATAGAGTAAATGGGACTCTTCACTCTCTTGTGGGAAGTCTGAGTATATCAAAAAATGCACGTATGGCAATACACAGTGCTGTGTCAGGCCCTACCCTAATGTATGGTAGTGAAAGTTGGGTGTGGCAGAAGATGCACGAGAGTTGATAAATGCTGTAGAAACGCGGTCATTAAGGAGTATGTTAGGGCTAAATCTAAATGACAGGTTGAGTAATTGTGTGATAAGAGAAAAGTGTGGTTTGCAAGATGATATTATGATCAGGATTAAGAAAGGAGTCCTTCAGTGGTTTGGGCATGTAGAAAGAATAACCGAGAAAAGAGTGACAAAGCAAATTTATGTTGCAGAACTGAACGGAAGAGTCACCTTTATCATTTAAAAAATACATTGCCCCTTAAAGGAATTGATTGACTCTTCGGAGGAATCGGTATTACTAGTCCCTTGGGTTTCATAAGGGCCTGGTAATGCGGAATGCCAGGAAAACCTAATGGCTTCCGTAAGACAGTGGTATGACTATCTCGTTATCGTCAGACGTAATTACAATGTTAATTACCGTAATACCCAGACTGGCGACACGCAACAGCATCAAAGGTGCGAACTGCTATATGCTATAAATGCTGCACAGTCGTGTTATACCCCTGACGGTCAATAGAGTATATCTCACAGTCTGATACTATACTGATCCCCTTCACTTAAAACCAGATCAGATCTTATCTAAATTTTTGTTTCTATCTCATGATTTCTTATGTTTACGCGAACACTACATATTTAAATAAAACTATGTAAATGTGGTGTAAAGCACTCAAAACGTCGGATTTATAAAATAAGTTAATATACGTCATTAAATCCGTAAAAAAAATTATAGTTTTATTTAAAATAAATCAATCTTTTATCTTTCGCTATTTATCTATCTTTTAATAAATTTGAATTGGATATAAAAATTTGATTCGGACGATATTATATTCACATTTTAATCGTTATCCAATCATCTTCATCCAGATTCCATTAAGATATTCTGTTTGATAAAACGCGATGCGCAATAAATAATTCATGCACAAACCGATCTCCCGGCTGAGGTGTAACGTGGTTTTCATGCTGTTCCACACCAATCTGTGTGAATAACCTTTTCAATATTTAAACACCAACCATTACTGGAATTCTCTAAAATTTGCCTTAAGGGATTTGTGATTTGAACGACTATAAAAAGGATAAAGGTTTCAACTGTACAATATCTCCGAATGGTTACGCAATTTTTGTTTATAGTAAACTAAGGGTGCTATAAGAAATTTCTACTCATTTTACGCAAAAAAAAAATATATCGATTGAGTTAAAAGTAAGTAACATGAATACTGGAGGCAGATGTAGGTGACGTAAACGTTAACCCTTTTCTATTTGCCTTTAAATTATTCGGGTAAAATTATTTTACTGTTAAATTGGATTACTTCGTAGGAAAATAAATTAAGTAAGGGTGACAAACGAGCACACAGTCTACCTGATGGTAAAGTCCTTGCTATGAAGGCTAATAACCTCACCAGATGTCGTTAGTTGACACTGAGGTGAAGTCTTAATTTTATATCAAAGTTTATACCCGTTTCTAGAATATTATATTAATAAACAAAACTCCGTGGTGTAACACAAAAATGCCTCAGTGGTTTGCTTTTTAGTTTTTTGCACATTTTTAACTCTCGATTTAATTTATCTACTTAATTAATGTAAAACATAACTAATAGTACAGAAAGAAACATTAACCTTTACATTTTTCAAACAAATTAACTACCCCGCTATGAAATCTGTGAATTATTACACCTCATTTTTAAGTGGCGCCACCCTGGTGGCAGAAAAATTTGTGGATGCCCCCATTCACGAAGTCATGCGGGCTTTACTTGTGGTAAAAACGTATCTGTATACGTGCCAAAGTGTGCGTGAGACCAAAAGCGCGTATAGTTAGCGAGCACTATAGAGGAAAGTAATATACTGGGAAGACAGCACGCTTGCAATTGATCGCTCCGTCATACACGCACACTAACGCAATGTGCATGTACATGTTTAACTACTAGTAAAGCCCGCTTGACTGACTGACTGACTTGAATTGCAAGAACTATGATGGTGTATGCTGAGTTCCATAGACACTTAAATCTATCCTCAATATGTATAGAAATTCAGATGCGTTGTAATCCCTGAGGGCTAAGATGAAATGCCTCGATACCTGTAACAAATAGTCTCAGGTTCTCTATACTCATCATACAAAATGCAGCAGCACTAGGACGCTGTCTTCACTTCGAGTTGCATTCATAATATAGCCGTAGCATGCTCCACCACAACATATTAAGGCAAATGTAGACCAATAACATCCATCTTAGACACGGGGCTGTACTAAATATAGTCAAATGAGAACTTGGGGAAATATGTAACGAGTGCTTAACCCCCAAGCAATCTTGGCTCCAAAATCAGCAAAATAAGTATAGTAAGTTTTTTACTATTTTCGACCGACTTCATAAAGGAGACGGTACTCAATTCGACTGTATGTTTTTTTATGTGTGTTACCTCATAACTTTTTACTGGTTGAACCGATGTCAATGATTCTGTTTTTATTTGAAAGCTGATGCTTCACATGTGGTCCCATTTAAATTTGATCAAGGGTTGAATAATAGTTTTTGAGTTATTCTTAGTAATTTATATTAAAAGGGTTCTACATTTTTTTTAAATTATCTATATTTTATATAAACCTAGCGGACAAAACCGCGGTTTCGCTCACGTGCAACTATTAATTATAACACTTATGTAATGTTAAAGTAGAATAGTTTAATAATCCAAAGTCTAATGCCCAAGTACTCAAATGTTAATCAATTTTAAGAAACTCTCGTGCTGTCTCTATCACTTTAAGTCAAAGTGACAGTGACACCACCATACTTAACGGCGTCTTAAAATTGAGTAACGTTTATTTATATTATATCACCATCTATCGGAGGCCAATATTTTCTTTTGACTTCCTTGGCAATGCTCGAAACTTTCTATGGACTATTCCTATAATAAGAAATTTCTTTATGTCTATGAAGTCATAATTATATTAAACTTGGTCATTTCTATCCTCATTAATTTTTCATTTTAAAAATAGTAAATTAACGAAATGACAAAAAAATAGTAGTTCAATCTTTTGAAGGTCTTGTAATCTCGTCATGTTCATTCTAATGGCTTTGGAAGTAGATAGTAGTTTCTTAGTTTTACAACTTTGTACATAATAACAATTTGCTTATATAATTATGAGGGTACAACTCGGTAAAAAGAGGGTAGTACGGCTTTAATTCTGCCAAGGTGTGCGTCTGCTTGGTTCCGTTTGCGTCTGCTTTTTTCCTTCTTACCTATTTTTGCCGGTAAGCAACAGTGTACCTGCTGATTTTTTTATTATTGTTATTTATTGTTTTAGGCTGTTACTTCATAAAGCCTTTTTAACTATTGGGAATACTTGTCTCAAGGACTCCCCGCTATTGTCACTGATTCTTATATATATATATATATATATATATATATATATATATATATATATATATATATATATATACAGGCCTCCCTCATAAATCAGCTCATTTGAGATGCACCGACAGCACCGCAATAAAACTCTTAGCCACTTCGCTTAAAAGTCGTCAGAATATTCATTCGTAATTATTCTGCTTGTTTAATTGCTTATAACTTTTTTAAACAAACCCGCGGCTCAGCGCCGCAATCAAACTTCTAGCCACGTCGCTTCCAAGCCGTCAGCTATATTCTTCATTACTCTAATTTTGGAATTGCTTATGACTTTTTATAATCAATAAAAAAATCTAAATTGTGTTTGGTATTCAAATGTAATACTAGTCTTTTAATGAAGCATCTTATTTTTTTATTAACAATGGGCCACTCTTGACCTCCTAGCCCGAGGGCAAAGATGAGGTCTACGATGCAGCGACTTTGCCCAGGAGAAGCCTGTTTTGAAACAGAAACGAGGAAATAATACTTATTGAAAGTCACTCTTTTGTTTAATTACCATTCATACTACATTAACATGCACCCTGAAGAGTTTCAGATGCTGAAAGGGCAGCAAAACATATGCCGATAGGGCATTCCACTCCTTGGCTGTGCGCATTGTAAAAGAAGACTTATAACGCTTAGTGCGAATGTTAGGAATGTCAACCAAGTATGGATCGTAACCTGCAGTATGTCTGGTACTCCGATAGGGGAATGGAGGTGGCAATATGAGCTTATGAAGCTCATGGGCACACTCTCCGAAGTACAATATCCTATTTCTTAATACAAAGCTTCTTCAGTTTAGAATTTAAAGTACCCAACAAGTATATCTATAGTAAGAGATATGATTTCTTCTGCTTGGTCTTTCTCATCATTATCATCATCATCATCATCATCATCATCATTGTAGCCTGCAAAGTCCACTACTTACTATATGCCTCCCCACAAATTGCTCCTAAGAAGGACATTTACCATTGCTGCCACAAAACGTATTGACAAACGCAGCTTTTAGTTTCGTAGTTGTTATTAGGAAGACGCTGCGACCCATTTCCTGTTTCAGATTTCGTCTATCGCCTATAACGACACCCACCACGGGACGATACGTGGAAGGGGATTTCCTTACACCACCACTACACGGTACCCGCCACTATTCTTCAGCAGCCTGTAAAAGTTTGCTGCTGGCAATGGTCCTCTCATAAAACGTAAAAAACATTCGCGTACAATATAGAACCTCCTTCATTTTTAAGTCGGTTAAAAACGAACGTTTCTATGTTTGTCCCGAACGCGTTCTTATAGTATTCATCCTATTGGGATTAAACTGTAGTTACTTGTAGTGTATGCGCTCGCCAAGGTTCCTGACAAACAAAATGAATGTATTGTTTGTTTGTACGTTTTCTATACCATAGAGCCATGCTGCAGCTAGCTATTAAAGTTGTAGTACGAATGTGTCGGCTCGACCAGGGATGGATTACGCTCTAGAATACCGGCACAAAATAATATCTTAATGCTGCTGTTTCGTATGGTGAGTGTAGAAAACTGGACACTCTTTTTACTGGAAACGAGGCATTCCATCTTAGTCCTCACGGGTGACAACGGATTCTCTGCATCTTGAATCTGCATTTTGAATCTTAACTGAGAATAGATGTAGATGTTTATGTGACACAGCTTCCACTTACCATCAGGTGGACTGTGTGCTTGTTTGTCATTTTTATTCTACAAAAAAATCTAATATCTTATATTAAATAAAATACTGACTTAGTTTTTTTTTTTAAATAATAGTTTATTGACTCTTTATTCTCAACAGGTTACATTAGCCTCACTATAGTATGAATGGCAGTAGAATACATCCTCGTAAATGACACAGATGTAATCCTTTAACAAAATGGTTCTGACACACATAATGGTTGCCGCATCTGGAACATGATGGCCGTCATAATTTCAAGCCATCATTTTATATGTTATTGCGAGTTCCTCAGTCTCTCTCTATTAACAATTTACAATTTCGGTAAGAAAAAAAAAGAGCAAATATATGAAAGCATTAGTAGCCCTGATCTGCTTTCCCAGGGAAAGGATCAGTAAAATACTATAATTACTATAATTAATATACTATAATTTATTAACGTAAACGAATTTTTGATAGCCATAGTTGTGACAGGGCGTCAAGCACCCGAGCGGCATATTGTAGAAAGCCAGCTGCCTAGTTATCTTTTAAATAAGGCCAGTAAAATTCACAAATACGAGGCTCAATCATTGCAAATACCAAAAATTGAGATAAAAATACGTTGTTTTGTTTCATTCATTCTTAAATAGTTCACATAGACTATAGACGTTTACCGATTTTATATTTTATGGTTATTTGGGGAAATGTGAGGTGAGGGCGATGATTTTGGTTTAGTTACTCCTAGCGGCAGCAACTTTTACTACGCCACTGTGCAGTGTCTCTACTATACAATCGACGATTGCACATAATCGATGTTTACATTCACCGACGTCAGTGCAGGATCGGTACTATCATCCATCGCTTCTTTAATCGCTTTTTTAAAGCTATAAAATTGTGTTACAGGCAGGCATTTAATTGTTTTTATAGAATGGGGTGACAAATGCGATGCTGTGGCACATAGACATCTACATTTACCCTCAATTGAGAATCACAATACAGTGCAGGTGCTTTATTACCCCTGAGGACTAACATGGATTGCCTCGTTTCCAGTAAAAAGAGTCTCCGGTTCACAACACTCACCATGCAAGACATAACAGCATTAAGCTGCTATTTTACGGTGATGTTCTGGGAGAGCCTGGTCCTACCCCGGTCGAGCCGATCCATTCGTGCTACAACTATAATATAGCTGCAGCATGGCTCTACCACGTATATTACCTAAGTCCAATTTTACGTAAAAGAAAAAGAGAGCGGAAATATTTATTCCAAGTACACGTAAAATAATACCCTTTACATAGCAAGTGATTTATAAGGACCGTAACGTTAGAAACGCGTGAGAATAACGTGTGTTATGTGGGGCTGTTTGCAAAAGGATTTCATACTTCGCACGAATAACATTTAATTAGTTATTTCAAAAGATTTTTAGTAATATTTAACCTCTTCTGTCGGGGCTTAGGACTGCTTAAGCTTACGATGTAAGTAAAAGAATTTTATTGAAAATTAGATTTTTAATAAATAGTGAAAGCCGACTTCAAAGCCATTTTCATTTTTCACACACATATATATATATATATATATATTATACGTGTACCTAAACAGAGGCATTGATTAAAAAAATATACATTTGTTAATATAATGAACTATAACCATGTTTCCGAAATTAAGGGAAAGTTTCATGGAAAGATATCTATTCTATAGAAATATCTACTCTACAGGTAAAAATCACGATACCGGTGCGTATTACCCCAAGTTGTTACAAAAATCTATTTCCCGTCTAGAATATCGTAAGAGTTCGCCTAAGGGAAATGCAAGGAAATGCTTATGGCTACTTACAGGTGGTTTTAAAATGGCAATAAAAGCACAAACGTCTAAGGGTACTATATTATGTTATGACGGCTCCGTAACATAGTGGCTATCGTGTGGTCGCGGCGCTGCAGGGCCGCGGGTACGAATACCGCACGTAACAATGTGCAATTTATGTATGTAAACTGCATCTACGATACAGGAGAAAATTCTACTGTGGACGTCCCTAGTAGGGGTAATGCCAGAAAAATCTTATGGTTTCCGGAAGATGAGGAATAGTTATCTCGTTTGCACCGGACGTAAAATAACCGGAGAAATGACCAGACTACGCTTTATAATGTGTAGCATAACAATATCTCTAATGTGTAGTATTGATTTTAAGGACACGTTCACACTATATACTATACTATATAGTATTGGATTACTTATAATGAAGCAATGTGCTATTGGAGTACTCTTAGCAAAATTTTTTCTCATTATAGCGTAGTCTGAACTGAACTTAATGCAGTCCTGCGTAGATGATATCTGAGATAGTAGTAGCCGGTAAGACCTTACCGCCGTCACCGAAATTCGATCTGGTGGACATTATTATAAGGTAAGTTATTTCATTTATCGACATTTATATTTAATTTTATTATTTTTTATTTATTTTGATTATTTTATAGACGTGGTAGAGCCATGCTGCAGCTGTATTAGTAGTATAGTTGTAGCACGAATGAGTCGGCTCGACCGGGGAGGGACCAAGCTCTCACTGAATACCAGAGTAAAATACGAGTAGCAGCTTAACGCTGTTGTGTTTCGTGTAGTGAGTGTAGAGAACCGGAGACCCTTTTTACTGGAAATGAGACATTCCATATTAGTCCTCACGGGTGACAATGCATCTGCATTTTAATTCGCAAACGAGTATAGATGTAGATGTCTATGGGCCGCAGCAACCACTTACCATCAGGTGGACTGTGTGCTCATTTGTCACCCTTATCCTATAAAAAGAAATATGGTATTGGATTGCTTCTAACCTCTCAACCGCATTAAAATGTCACTTTTTTTACGACCGCGCGATTCTGTCTCAACAATACGGATTAACACTATACACTACAAAACTACTATACCTACATTCAAATAAAAAAATTCTCAAAAAGCTTAAAGAATTTAAAATTTAATTTTGTTAAAAGAAAATCGTATTTATTTTTATTTCAAGTTTTACAAGAAAAGTATAATATTTACTGGAGACAGTGATTTTATATTATAATAGTACATGATATTCCCTTTAAAATGACATCAATATGAATAATATGCTATATACATAATCAATATAGATAAATGAAACAATGTGGTATTACGAGTTCTCTTAGCAGAATAGTATAGCGTAGTCTGAACTGAACTTAATGCAGTCCTGAGTAGATAATTAGTAACCGTTTAGACCCTACCGCCGTGACCAAAATTCAGTCTGGTGGACATTAATAAATATAAGATTAATTATTTCATTTATCAACATATTTAACCCCACCCACGCAATCACTAACGGTTTAGTAAGCTGATGTGGCAATGAGTCGGCCATATAACTCAAAGATCCGAGAACCAATTAGGAAGATAGGTTCTCGAGTCGCTGCCTCGTACAGGTAGGCGAAGTGTAAGATATGCAGGAAGTAGATGGATGCAGGTGACTCACGACCGTTCTTTGTGGCATTCTTTGGGGGAGGCCTATGTTCAGCAGTGGACTTGTGTAGGGCTGTAACGATGATGATGATGACGCAATCACTTGCCAGTTACAAGATATAAATAAAGCTTACGCTAAGCTACTAGAACTATTTGGCGGCTTGAAGGTCTTAAAGAGACCCGATTTAAGTCAAATCACAAATATAACGTAGCGCTACAATTTTTCAAGCGAATGGCGCATTAATCAGATAGTGTACTTAGAGAGAATAGAAACTCCGGAGCTGAACAAAAAATACAATGGACAGTAATTTATCTTAAGTGCATACTAAATACCTTTTCCTATACATTGAACCTCGTCACTCCCATAATTCTTCAGTGAATGAGCAGAGCCAAAGAGTAGCCAGCTATTCGGACCACGTTTAGCCATAAAACATGGATTTAATTTTGAATAAGCAATATTTATAATCTATATGGTATAAAAAGTTTTCTACATATGTTCTATTTTAATCTGTTCTATTCTATTTAATCTATTCTAATCTATTCTAGTCTACTCTATTCTGTTCTATTCTATTATAATATTCTAATCTATTTCATTCCATTCCATTCCTTTCCATTCCGTTGCATAACATTTTATTCTATTGTATTCTATTCCCGACATACTTTTTACCTTTATCACTTCCATATACCATTATCACTTCCATATACCATTATTTAGATTTAAGGTAATCAAGAGTCAATATCTATTCTATTCTATTTCATTCCATTCCATCCCTTTCCATTCCGTTTCATTCCATTCCATTCTATTCTATTCTATTTCATTCCTGATATACCTTTCACCTTTTTCACTTCCATATACCATTATTTTGATTTAAGGTAATTAAAAGACACCACCTATTTTATCAATTTTTCGATTTGTCGAAAAACATTTTCCAAATTTTTCGAATAAAATATAGCTTAAATCACTCTTGTCATTGCTCTTTATCTGTTTGTGAAGTTTCATTACATCTAGATCAGCCATTTCAAAGACTGACATGATGGACAGACAGACAAAAATTTTAAAAATGTTTACTCATGTTATAATGGCATGCAAGTAACTTCCTCAGCTCAATAAAAAGCAGTTATTTCTATATTAGAACATACACATCCATTTTAATTTATATGTATATATTATGATAATTATTGTTTAAGTGGCAGAACCATGCCGCAGCTATATTAATAGTATAGTTGTAGCACGAATGGGTCGGTTCGACCGGGGAAGGACCACGCTCTCACAGAATACCAGCGTAAAATAGCAGCTTAATGCTGCTGTGTTTCGTATGGTGAGTGTAGAGAACCGAAGACCTATTTTACTGGGAAAGAGGCATTCTATCTTAGTCCTCACGGCTGACAACACATCTGCATTTTATTACGCAAGCGAAGATAGATGTAGATGTCTATGGGCCGCAGCAACTACTTACCATCAGGTCCACCTGAAAACAGGACGAGTACACAGTCCACTGTGTGCTCGTTTGCCACTCTAATTCTATAAAAAAATTATAAATATTAGAGATTTATTTATATTATGTTTAACAAAAATTTTAATCTATTTTAGGTTTTGTATTCGCTTTTGTTTCAAATGTTAGACTGAATTGAACTCAGTACAATAAAAACCTGCATATTTAACGAGATTATCATTGCACTAGCGTACTACAACACATCCAATTCATGTACTGTTCGTAAACCTTACCCGCCTACGCTTTTGTACATATCGCATTAATTCAACACGCCGCCGTCAGTAAAATTCACCCGCCTATCCTTGCTATATATTAAAAAATATTGATTTGGAGAATTTGGAATTTTCGCAAAATTTTTCCGATATATGTTTATGTTCTATTTCAGCTTTTAAATAAGCCCTTTAAATGTTTCTGATAATACTAAAAGTGGACCGTGTAGTGGAAGGGTATGACTATCCACTTACCCATATCCCGTGGGTCTCGTAAAAGACGACAGAGTGAAACTGAAACAGGAAGGGAGCAGCAGCGTATTCCTGATAACAACCCAAAAAATAGCCTATATTTGCCGCTCTTAGCAGGCAATAGCTTGTTAAGAATGGCAACTATGGTAATTATCCCTCCAATGGGGCTATTATTGGAGGAAGCCTATGTTAAACGGTGGTTAAAAGGTGGTGGTCGATAGGCTGGATTGGTACTACTACTAGTGATACATAACTGATGTTCCGCTTTATTTATTTTCTATTTGTTAAAAAAAACATTACCCCACAACCCACACTAGAATTTTCTCCGGTATTTTGGAGGTGTACAGACACTTGTAACTTGCAGTTCGATCCCGTGGGCCGGAAGTGTTGGAGACAAGCGCCCACCCACGATCGGGCTGTAAAAATAATAAGTTATGTCTATGTACATATAGTAATTTGAAACATCTGCAAGACATGACGAGGTGGCCGAGAGGTTAAGGCGTTGGACTGCTAATCCAATGTGCTCTGCACGCGTGGGTTCGAATCCCATCCTCGTCGTTTTTTTTTTTTGTTTACATAAACTTTACACCCGTTTTGCTGTAACCATCCATCTCATTAATGATTAGAGCCAATCAAAGCTCCACTGCTGAACTTTTGCTATGAGTTGACATTGATATGAAAAAAACAGCCACTATTCTAACTCACACACGCCGTAATACATATCTATTATAAAAGTATATGTACTTTACTTATACTTTCACTATGTAATTTATTACAAAGTGAAAGTAGAAGTAAAGTATGGTTGACTAAGACAGAATTCCTTTTTTTTATAGGAGAGGGGGGCAAACGAGCATGCCGCTCACCTGATAGACGGGTAAGACGGTAAGTGATTACCGCCGCCCATGAACAACTGCAACACCAGGGAGGGAATTGCAGATGCGTTGCCGTCCTTAAGGCATTAAGTCCGCCATACGTGCGAATTTGGTTTTTATGCATAAAAGTTTGAATAAATAAATATTGCCACTATAAATATTTTATAATTCCTAAACACAATTTACAAAAATTTTCCATACGGACAAGGGATCATCAAACACGTATATCATATTAATACAAATAAAAATAAAATAAATTAAAAAGGTTTTATTCATAAACACGGTCTTACAAACACAGATACCAGGGTAGACTTCTTCTATTGAACGCATAATGCGCCCGTATCAAAAGTAAGCCCCTCTTCCATATCATAAAATTTGCTAAAGCAAGAACCAAATAAAATAAATAAACGCGATAAAATAAAAAATAAATAAAAACCGCGAAGCTTGTCTGACGTAAGTTGTTTTTGTTTTACGAGGGCGACACTGAAAGTTTTTAGAACTGGCCACTTGTAAATGATTTAAAAAATAATGACAAATTTTGAAAATGGAACTCTTTGCCAATATTATTGTATATGTACTTTATTAATTTGTCATTTGCTTACAATTTGGCGGCAAATTAAAAATTGTCTGTGTCACGTCAGCACGAATTTAACGCGAGAAAATTTTCGTTCAATGATTTTTTATGGATTTCGACGTCATTTAAGTCAACAAGAAAGTTATGATAGCCTTCGATTGGCCTTTCACGATGAAGCCCCATCTCATGCCACTGCTTACAACTGGTTTAATGAGTTTTAACGTGGTCGCACTATCTCACCCATGATCTGCTTGAGGGACGGCCTTCTAAGGCGACGACTGAAGATAACATCAGTGTTGTACGGCGTATGATAGAGACAGACAAAAGAGTGACATATCAGCAGATTCGAACAAGCTTAGGCATCGGTATGAGTCAAGTGCTCAAAACCCTCCATTAATATTTTGCGGTCAGGAAGCTTTGTGCCCGGTGGATACCTCATAATTTGACAGGGCAAAACTCCGTCGTGTTTATTGGTGTCGTGAAATAGTTTATAGATTTAACGAAATTTTTTTTATAGGATAGGGTGACAAACGATCACACAGTCTACCTGATAGTAAGTGGTTGCTGTGACCCATAGACATCGACATTTATCCTCAATAAAGAATCAAAATGCAGATGCGTCGTCACCCGTGAGGACTAAGATGGAATGCCTCTTTTCCAGTAAAATGGGTCTCCGGTTCTCTGCACTCACCATACGAAACACAGCAGTGTCAAGCTGCCATTTTACACTGGTATTCTGTGAGAGCGTGTTCCTTCCCCGGTCGAGTCGACCCATTCGTGCTACAACTATACTACTAATATAGCTGCAGCATGGCTCTACCACGTACATGACTCCAATGCTGTGTTCGGCATATTTACGGGTGACGAAATCTGGATTTATTGTTATGATCCTGAAACTAGGAGACAGTCTGCTGTCTGGGTGTTTCCTTCCGAGGAGTTGCCAACTAAAGTGAAGAGAGGTCGAAGCGTGGGAAAAAATACGGTGGTCCCGTTCTTCGGAAGGACAGGTCATTACGCAACAATTGTTTTAAGAGGATCGAAAAACAGTTACTGCAGAGTGGTACACGAACAATCGTTTGCCACTTGACTTGGATTTCAGGAGAAATGACCTCGCAGTAGGGTCCTCCTTCACCACGACAACGCCTTGTCGCACACAACCAAGCTAACAATCGACTACTTGCCGACGCCAGACGTGGAATTACTGGGTCACCCGTCCTTTGCTTCGTATCATATTTTTGTGTAATTCGCAAACCAACTTGGTCTCTTACCAATTCAACTTTGGTATATCATGTCAAACCATAGCACGATGCATGGAAAATTTCCGGCCGATTCTGTGAATGCAGCGAGTTAACTCGACTTCAACAAAGAACTTTTCTCGTTAACAGAGTTACTCAAGTTAGTTCGTAAGGTAATTTGACTCACACAAATGGTAGTGCATTTGCCAATTGGCATGAATAGTTATAATACATATTTGGATGCTTATACGTGTACATCTGGCAATTTTAAGATTATATATCTTTCCATTTGGTGCCCAATTTCTCTGAATTCTCTGGATAAAATGGTCTGACGAGTTCTTTAACGTCACCACACAAATATTTGATTGTCGCAAAAATGGCTGCCGTTTTCAATGGAGAAGCCTTCTGTGCAAGACAGGAATATATTGTACGGATGTCCGTCTGTCAAAAACCCTTTTTCTCAGGATCTGATCAAAGTATCTAGTTGAAATCGATTTATAGCAAAATGTTAAAGTTAAAGAATTTATATTTTCAAATTCAAGCTAGGTCAAAGCAATCAAAAGATACGGCCACTTATGTAATATATTTTGATACTTGCAAACTCACTTATCAAAACCTATTGGGTTTTTCCCGTTAACCTAGAATTATGAAATTTGGTAAGAAGTAAGGTCTCACCACAACTAAAAGAAAATATCCAAAAATAGTTAATTTGTTATATCACGTAAAAGTATTTTTTGCGATAACAAATTTACATTTACAGTTGGTGCATCAACCGTGAAATAGATGGATGTATAGGAGAATATTTTTTTCGACTTTAAGTTTGTTCTTTATTGTTTTGTTTCACACCCTGGTATCCTTTCCCAAATGGCCAGTTTCCGTCTCCGAAATTCAGTCTAGAAGATGTTTAGATTTTAGACCACGTTGTCACCCCTGAGGACTAAGATGGAATGCCTCGTTCCCAGTAAAAAGAGAAAGAAAGAAGAGAAAGAGCCTCTGGTTCTCCACACTCGCCATATGAAACACAGTACATTGAGCTGCTACTATTTCACGCTTGTATTCTGTGAGAACGTAGTCCTTCCCCGTTCGAGTCGAGCCATTTTTGCTACAACCATAATATAGCTGCAACATGGGTCTGCCACATATAAGCAGCGCCTAAGTACCGGAATATAATATAAAATAGCAACAAAAAAATCGCTAAAATGATCAGTTATATTTACTCGCCCTGTCCATGTTCTCTTCACGCTTGAATTTGCGCCATAGCGCGATGTTATAACATTTCAGTTCACTCCGTTAGAACCATATTACTGTTTCAATAAATTTTGTTCAATACCTTTTTCCTACTAACGTATTATACGATAATCTTTTCCTCAAAAAATGTCATGAATTTTCAAGTATATTAAACGCATGAGTATATAATCTAATGTTCTTGTAAATACATATTTTCAGAAAAATAATATCGTAATAGATAATAGTATAAAACAGGTGTGTTTGCATGTGTGTGGGTGTGTGTGTGTGTGTGTGTGTGTGTGTGTGTGTGTGTGTGTGTGTGTGTGTGTGTGTGTGTGTGTGTGTGTGTGTGTGTGTGTGTGTGTATGTTTTAAACACTTCTTGTGATAGTGTTCGTTTGTCACCTTTATCAGACATAATATACATATAAAACATAAACACTCACGGCTGTCACGTATAGGTGTAGGCAGAAACTACCGACTTCCATTTGACACGATCCTGACACACCTCTCTCGCTTCCTTTACGTCCATATACCCACGCATACATCCACGTCGATTTAGAATACACTTAATCTGGCCCATCTTATATATAGACAATTTGGCCGATACCTTTCGTCTCAGGATCAACGGGGCCTACTTGGGCTGGTTTGTCACCCATAGAAGTATCAAACAGGGCTGTGTAGCTTCCTGGTGGCTGTTTAACCTATTTATGGTCAGTAGTTTGGATACTTTGAAAGTTGAAGAATGTGAGTTAAGAATAAGTGAGTTAACCGTCAAATGCCTTTTGTGCGCCAAATATCAAGTGATATTCGCGTCGTTGGCGGCTAAATTGCAAATTATGGTTACATTAATGAACAGGTCATTAAAAGAAAGGGGAGTAAAAGTGAACGCAAGTATTTTTTTAAAATACGCAAGTAACACGAAAGTTATGGTTTCTGAAAAAAAAACAAAGTGAATGTGAAATAATAATGGACGGGGAGTTGGTCAAACAAGTAGATGAGTTTGTGTATTTGGGATGTGTATTTAGCAGGGATGATTGATATGATAAGGATATAGAACGACGATTGAACGCAGTAAATAGAGTAAATGGGGCTCTTCACTCTATTGTGGGAAGTCTGAGTATATCAAAAAATGCACGTATGGCAATGCATAGTGCTGTGTCAGGCCCTGCCCTAATGTATGGTAGTGAAAGTTGGGTGTAGTAGAAGATGTACGAGAGTAGATAAATGCTGTAGAAACCTGATCATTGAGGAGTATGTTAGGGGTAAATCTAAATGACAGGTTGAGTAATTGTGTGATAAGAGTAAAGTGTGGTTTGCAAGATGATATTATGACCAGGATTAAGAAAGGATTCCTTCAGTGGTTTGGGCATGTAGAAAGAATGAACGAGGAAAGAGTGACAAAGCAAATTTATGTTGCAGAAGTGAACAGAAGAGTCACTTTTATCCTTTAAAAAATACATTGCCCCTTAAAGGAATTGATTGACTCTTCGGAGGAATCGGTATTACTAGTCCCTTGGGTTTCATAAGGCCCCATCATTATCATCATCATTACAGCCCTTCACAAGTCCACTGCTGAACATAGGCCTCCCTCAAAGAATGCCACAAAGCACGGTCCTGAGCCACCTGCATCCATCGACTTCCTGCATGTCTTACCAGGTCGTCACTCCATCTCGTGGGGGGACGCCCTACACTTCGCCTACCGGTACGAGGCTGCCACTCGAGAACCTTTCTTCCCCATCGGTTGTCGGTTCTTCGAGCTATATGGCCGGCCCACTGCCACTTCAGCTTACTAATCCGTTGGGCTATGTCGGTTACTCTGGTTCTACTGCGGATATCCTCATTCCTAAGTTTATCACGCAGAGAAACTCCGAGCATAGCCCTCTTCATAGCTCGCTGAGCGACCTTGAGCTTCCTCATACGGCCAGCAGTGAAGGACCACGTCTCAGTTCCGTAAGTCATCACTGGCAACACGCACTGGTTGTACAATTTCGTTTTCAGGTTTTGAGGTATGTCTGACGAGAAGATGTGTCGTAGCTTCCCGAACGCTGCCCAGCCGAGTTGAATCCGTCGATTGACCTCTCGGTCGAAGTTGGACTTACCTAGTCGGACTATTTGTCCCAGGTAAACATACTCGTCAACAACTTCGAGCTTAGTGCTCCCAACAACTACCGGCATAGGTGTGACATGGACATTGAACATGATCTTTGTTTTGTCCATGTTCATCTTAAGACCTATCCGTTGGGAAGCACTATCGAGGTCATTGAGCATAGTGCTAGGTCCTCCAGCGATTCTGCCATAAGGACTATATCATCAGCAAATCGAAGGTGAGTGATGTACTCGCCATTGATGTTGATACCGTATCGTTTCCAGTCCAGAAGCTTGAAAACGTCTTCCAATGCAGCGGTGAAGAGTTTCGGGGATATGACGTCACCCTGTCTTACACCTCTCTGCAATTGGACAGATTTCGTACTCTGATTCTGTACTCGGATAGCCATCGTAGCCCTACTGTACAAGCACTTCAACACTTCGATATACCGACAGTCAACTTGGCAACGCTGAAGGGACTGCAGCACCGCCCAAATTTCGACGGAATCAAAGGCTTTCTCATAGTCCACATACGCCAGACATAGTGGCAAATTGTACTCTTCGGACTTCTGTACAATTTGCCGAAGGGTATGTATGTGGTCTATTGTGCTAAAGCCCTTTCGGAAACCGGCTTGTTCGGGAGGCTGGAAGTCGTCAAGTCTGCGCGCGAGACGATTTGTAATGACTTTCGAAAACAGCACGTAGACGCGGCTCAGAAGGGAAATCGGTCTGTAGTTCTTCAAGAGAGCGTTGTCACCTTTCTTGAAGAACAAGACCACCGCACTTCTGCTCCACGCCTCCGGTGTAATGCCACCATGGAGGACAGAATTAAAGAGCTTCTGAAGGACTTCAAGTACCGGTCTTCCACCCGCTTTCAGAAGCTCCGCTGTAATTCCATCCTCGCCTGGGGCCTTACCGTTTTTAAGGTGCTGGAGAGACATTTTAATCTCGCTCAGACTGACATCCGGGATATCTTCGGAATAGTGTCGGATGAGACTCGCTCTTGGATCGTTACTCACACTTGCGTGTGGCTCCAACGATGACGTGTACAGCTGCCCATAGAACCTCTCAATCTCACTCAAAATCTCCGGTGTCCCGGAAACGATGCTGCCACATTCTGTCTTCAGCTTTGACAGTTGGCTCTTTCTGGCAGACAGATCCCTGGCAAAGACTTTGGAGCCTTGGTTCCGCTCGATCGCTTCTTCAATACGAGCTATATTGAAGTTGCGTAAGTCCTGCCGCATGCATATGGAGATCTGTCTGTTCAGATGCCTGTATGCTGTCAAGACTGTTGAAGAATGTAGCTTCATCTCCCGTCTAACAGCCATGAGATTAAGAGTGTGATCGGAGAGTTTTTGTGTTCTTCTGCGGCGGGTCTTGCAGAACTTAGCTCCGACCGCATGGACAGTTTCTACGAGCTTGTCATTCATATCCTCCACTTCATTGCAGTCTTCTAGACACTGAAAACGGTTTTGTAACTCGAGCTGAAAGGTTTCGGGGCTTTGGAACAGAGCACGAGGGGGACGGAGCGTTGACTTCATTAGACGAGACCTCTCCAACTTAACGTTTAGGTTCAGTGTGCCTCTAACCATTCGGTGATCGCTACCAGTTTTCACCCTCGCGATCACGGAGACATCACTGAACAGTTGTCGTCTGGTCATCATAATGAAGTCAATCTCATTTTTTGTCGATCCGTCGGGGCTCGACCAGGTCCACTTCCTGTGGGGCCGCTTCTGGAAGAAAGAGTTCATCATAAAGAGTCCCTCTTTCTCCATGAAATCGGCCAGCTGCTGGGTTCCGTTGCCCTATTCCAAATTTCCCTACTTTCAGCTCACCGTTCTCTCTTGTGCCTAGTTTTGCATTGAAGTCTCCCATTAACACCGTACATTGGGTTTTGGAGGAATGCATGGCTCTAGAGATATCCTCATACATTTCCTCCACCTCCTCATCGGGGTGTGCCGAGGTTGGTGCGTAAACCTGTATGACCTTCAGCGAATACCGTTTGGTGATTCTGAGTATAAGGTACGCAACCCTCGTCGACACACTCCCGATCATTACAACGTTGTTAACGAGAGACTTGTGGACGATAAATCCGACACCTCCTTGGGACAGATGGTCGCCCTCCCGGTGATAGAGCAAGTTGCCGGATTCGAGGATTACCCTGTCCTCCCCCTCTCTTCGGACTTCGGATAATCCTATAATATGCCAGAGCAACTTGTCTATCTCTTCTTCCAGCTCCACGATCTTCTCGTCAGTCCTCAGGGTGCGTGCGTTGAACGTTGCCAGGTCGAGTCGTCTAAGGTGGCAACCGAACCTCCACCGGAGATTCTTAGCACCCCCTGCCCCGCCGTTACCATGGTCGCCACCGTAGCCAGGAATAGCGGGGCCGCCGGGGACTGGGGGCCGTCTCTTTGTTACATTCATAGGGGGGTATTTGCCATAGTTGCCACGCTTGGCGAGCGGGTTGGCAACCGCAGTTTTTTTATTGTCATTTTGTCTATTATCAGGAAGATGCAGCAGCCCATCTCCTGCCTGTTTCCTTTTGTCGCCTTTTACGACACCCACGGGAGGATATGGGGTAGTGGATATTCTTGACCGCCACTACACGGCCAAGGGCCCGGTAATGCGGAATGCCAGAAAAACCTAATGGCTTTCGTAAGACAGTGGTATGACCATATCGTTATCGTCAGACATAATTACAATATTAATTATCGTAATACCCAGACTGACGACACGCAACAGCATCAAAGGTGCGAACTGCTATATGCTATAAATGCTGCACAGTCGTGTTATACCCCTGACGATTATTAGAGTATATCTCACAGTCTGACACTATACTGATCCCCTTCACTTATAACCAGATCAGATCTTATCTAATTTTTTGTTTCCATCTCATGATTTCTTATGTTTACGCGAACACTACATAGTTAAATAAAACTATGTAAATGTGGTGTAAAGCACTCAAAACGTCGGATTTATAAAATAAGTTAGTATACTCTTCCTTCTGCTGACCTCTCATCCGGACGGATATCAGGTTTCCGTCGATGCCCCTCTTGGCTCTTCGGACCATTGTCTGATCCGGAGTGTGGTGCCACTCACGCTCCCTTCGCGGTTGCGTTCTGCAGGTTGCCGCCGTGTTTGGCATTACAGGTCGGCGGATTGGGACGGAATGCGTTCTTTCTTTGCTTCCTACCCATGGGGGCGGGTTTGCTTCTCGCCGGATGATCCCAGCGCTGTTGCTGACTCTGTCACTGATGTAGTGCTACAGGGAATGGAACTATTTATTCCATCATCTGTGGTACCCATCGGAGGCAGATCTCAGCCTTGGTTTGGTCGCTCCTGTAAGACTGCATTACGCAGTAAGCAGGAGTGTTATCAAGCCTGGGCTGCGGCTTCGGTGACTCGGGATGTAAACACCAGCACACTCAAAAAGAAGTATAACTTCGCCTCCAGGTCCTTCAAAAGAGTTATTGCCAAGGCAAAGTCAGAGCACATAGGCAGAATTGGCGAGAAACTAGTTCGCCTTCCTTCGGGAACCCGTGCATTCTGGTCTCTCGCCAAGGCTGTCCAAGGGAATTTCTGTAAGCCATCACTACCATCTCTGCACAGGGAGGACGACTCATTGGCCCACGACGCAAAAGAGAAGGCCGACCTTTTAGGCTCCCTTTTTGCGTCCAACTCGACTGTTGATGACGGGGGGAACACACCGCCGACCATCCCGCGGTGTGAGTGCTCCATGCCGGATGTGCGTTTCTCACAGCGCTCGGTTCGCAGAGCACTCCTCTCCCTTGACATCCACAAGTCGAGTGGGCCTGACGGAATCCCCCCAATTGTGCTGAGGACGTGTGCTCCGGAGTTGGCACCGGTTCTAACGCGTCTTTTCCGGTACTCCTGCTCCCTAGGCGTAGTCCCGAAATCATGGAAGACAGCTTTTGTCCACCCGATCCCTAAAAAAGGCGACCGCTCAGATCCGTCCAACTACAGGCCTATCGCCATCACCCCCTTGTTCTCCAAAATAATGGAATCCGTTGTAAACTGCCACCTCATGCGGTACCTTGAGGATCACCAGCTGATTAGTGACCGCCAGTACGGTTTTCGTCGAGGTCGATCAGCTGGTGATCTTCTGGTCTACTTAACTCATAGATGGGCGTTGGCAGTAGAGTCCAAGGGGGAGGCATTGGCCGTTAGTTTGGACATTGCGAAGGCCTTCGATCGGGTTTGGCACAAAGCGCTTCTTTCGAAGCTCCCTTCCTATGGGCTTCCCGAGAAATTATGCAATTGGATCACCAGCTTTCTTGCAGATCGGAGCATCAAGGTCGTTGTAGACGGTGCATGCTCCGACTACAAGCCTATTAACGCTGGTGTTCCACAAGGCTGCGTGCTATCACCAACGCTGTTTCTTCTGCATATCAATGATATGTTGCAAGCTGGTAGCATTCATTGCTATGCAGATGACAGCACTGGTGATGCTCTATACACCGGCCGTGCCAATATTTCTCGGGAAAACGTCACCGAGTACCGGAACAAACTTGTGTCTGAAGTCGAGTCTTTGCTGGACAAAGTCTCGGATTGGGGGCGACTAAATCTAGTCCAGTTTAATCCTCAGAAGACACAAGTTTGCGCGTTTACCGCTAAAAAGAACCCCTTTGTCGTATCTCCTCAGTTTCAAGGTACTCCCCTTGTTGCCTCAGCCAGTATCGGAATCCTTGGCGTCGACATATCGAGTAGCGTGCAGTTTCGTGGTCACTTGGAAGAGAAGGCCAAATTGGCCTCTAAAAAGCTTGGCGTGCTCAGCAGAGCGGGACAGTATTTCATGCCGGCTCAACGCCTGCAACTTTACAAGGCGCAGGTTCGGCCTCACATGGAATACTGTTCCCATCTCTGGGCTGGGGCTCCCCAGTGCCAGCTTCTTCCACTTGACCGCATCCAGCGCAGAGCGGCTCGAATCGTCGACGACCGAGTCCTTTCCGATCGGCTCGACTCATTGGCACTGCGAAGAGATGTTGCATCTCTTAGCATTTTCTTTCGCATTTACCATGGGGAGTGCTCTGAGGAATTGTTCGGATTAATCCCAGCCGCCAAATTTCACGAACGCACATCGCGGCAGAACTCCCGATACCATCCACACCATCTGGATGATTGGCGGTCCACCACTGTGCGATTTAGAAGATGTTTTCTTCCTCGCACAACTTCCTTGTGGAATAGTTTACCACCAGCGATTTTTCCGGACCGATACGACTTAGGGACCTTCAAGAAAAGAGCTTACTCCTTTTTAAAAGGCCGGCAACGCATCTGCAATTCTCCTGGTGTTGCGGTTGTTCATGGGCGGCGGTAGTCACTTACCATCAGGTGAGCCGCATGCTCGTTTGCCCCCTCTCCTATAAAAAAAAAAAAAAAATACGTCATTAAATCTGTAAAAAAAATATAGTTTTATTTAAAATAAATCAATCTTTTATCTTTCGCTATTTGTCTATCTTTTAATAAATTTGAATTGGAAATAAAAATTTGATTCGGACGATATTATATTCACATTTTAATCGTTATCCAGTCATCTTCATCCAGTTTTCATTAAGATATTCTGTTTGATAAAACGCGATTCGCAATAAATAATTCATGCACAAACCGATTTCCCGGCTGAGGTGTAACGTGGTTTTCATGCTGTTCCACACCAATCTGCATGAATAACATTTTCAATATTTAAACACCAACCATTACTGGAATTCTCTAAAATTTGCCTTAAGGGATTTGTGATTTGACCGACTATAAAAAGGATAAAGGTTTCAACTGTACAATATCTCCGAATGGTTACACAATTTTTATTTATGGTAAACTAAAGGTGCTATAAGAAATTTCTACTCATTTTACTCAAAAAAAAAAATATATATATTGATTGAGTTAAAAGTAAGTCTAACGGTGGTACAGCCACGCAGCAGTTTTTGCTGTTGCATGTATGGGCCGGCTCGAGCCGGGTTGGTACCACGACCTCACAGAATACCGGCGTGAAGTAGAAGCTCTGCTTCTGCGTTTCGTCTGGTGAGTGCAGGCGGCCGGAGGCCCAATCCCCCCCCCCCCCATCAACGTGGTAGCGGATTTACACGATGAACTACCCCAGGAGGGTACCAGTACCCCTGGAGAATCCCTCGCTGAGCATCCACGACCATGCTATTCCGATCCTGAGCGTGGGTGCTCAGGCTGCCCCGCGTATTCTGGGGGGAGGGGGGGGGGCAAAATTCCGCTCAAAAGCATAACTGCTAGGGGCAAACTGAGCAAGAACACCAAGGCGACCCCTGCCACGCTATTCGTGAATTTCTGCAACATCAGTGGACTTCACTCTAACCTAAACGCCGTCCACTACCATCTCGAGACGGCGAAGCCGGCCTTGCTCTTTCTGACCGAGACGCAGGTTTCCTCTCCGGCTGATATTTCGTATCTCTCCTACTCGGGGTACAAATTGGAGCACTCCTTTGTGCCTCGGGCTGGAGTTTGCGTGTATGTCAGAGAGGACATCTGTTCTCGACGCCTCGGCAGTATTGAAGGTTCGGACCTGTCCATCCTTTGGCTACGCGTAGACAGCGACGACCATCCGCGCGTCTACGGGTGCCTCTATAGGTCCCATAGCGGTAATGCCGAAACAGACCGACTCATCGACCACATCCAAATGGCTACAGATTCCTTGCTACAACAGGTCCCATCCGCAGAGATCGTGATCCTTGGCGATTTTAACGCCCACCATGCCGAATGGCTCGGTTCACGTCTAACCGATCATGCGGGGAGATCTGTTTATGACTTTGCCTTGGCATGTGGTCTGACACAACTGGTTACTTCGCCTACGCGGATTCCAGATGTGGAGGATCATACACCTTCCCTGTTGGACCTTCTGCTGACCTCTCATCCGGACGGATATCAGGTTTCCGTCGATGCTCCTCTCGGCTCTTCGGACCATTGTCTGATCCGGAGTGTGGTGCCACTCACGCTCCCTTCGCGGTTGCGTTCTGCAGGTTGCCGCCGTGTTTGGCATTACAGGTCGGCGGATTGGGACGGAATGCGGTCTTTCTTTGCATCCTACCCATGGGGGCGGGTTTGCTTCTCGCCGGACGATCCCAGCGCTGTTGCTGACTCTGTCACTGATGTGGTGCTACAGGGAATGGAACTATTTATTCCATCATCTGTGGTACCCTTCGGAGGCAGATCTCAGCCTTGGTTTGGTCGCTCCTGTAAGACTGCATTACGCAGTAAGCAGGAGTGTTATTAAGCCTGGGCTGCGGCTTCGGCGACTCGGGATGTAAACACCAGCACACTTAAAAAGAAGTATAACTACGCCTCCAGGTCCTTCAAAAGAGTTATTGCCAAGGCAAAGTCAGAGCACATAGGCAGAATTGGCGAGAAACTAGTTCGCCTTCCTTCGGGAATCCGTGCATTCTGGTCTCTCACCAAGGCTGTCCAAGGGAATTTCTGTAAGCCATCACTACCATCTCTGCACAGGGAGGATGACTCACTGGCCCATGACGCAAAAGACAAAGCCGACCATTTAGGCTCCATTTTTGCGTCCAACTCGACTCTTGATGATGGGGGGAAAACACCGCCGACCATCCCGCGGTGTGAGTGCTCCATGCCGGATGTGCTGTTCTCACAGCGCTCGGTTCGCAAAGCACTGCTCTCCCTGGACATCCAGAAGTCGAGAGGGCCTGACGGAATCCCCCCAATTGTGCTGAGGACGTGTGCTCCGGAGTTGGCACCGGTCCTAACGCGTCTTTTCCGGTACTCCTACTCCCAAGGCGTAGTCCCGAATTCATGGAAGACAGCTTTTGTCCACCCGATCCCTAAAAAAGGCGACCGCTCAGACCCATCCAACTATAGACCTATCGCGATCACCTCCTTGTTCTCCAAAATAATGGAATCCATTATTAACTGCCAGCTCATCCGGTACCTTGAGGATCACCAGCTTATTAGTGACCGCCAATACGGTTTTCGTCGGGGTCGATCAGCTGGTGATCTTCTGGTCTACCTGACCCATAGATGGGCAGAATCAGTAGAGTCCAAGGGGGAAGCGTTGGCCGTTAGTCTGGACATTGCGAAGGCCTTCGATCGGGTTTGGCACAAAGCGCTTCTTTCGAAGCTCCCTTCCTATGGGCTTCCTGAGAAATTGTGCAATTGGATCACCAGCTTCCTTGCAGATCGGAGCATCACGGTCGTTGTAGACGGTGCATGCTCTGACTACAAGCCTATTAACGCTGGTGTTCCACAAGGCTGCGTGCTATCACCAACGCTGTTTCTTCTGCATATCAATGATATGGTGCTAACTGGTAACATTCATTGCTATGCGGATGACAGCACTGGTGATGCCCTATACACCGGCCGTGCCAATATTTCTCGGGAAAACGTCGCTGAGTACCGGAAAAAACTTGTGTCTGAAGTCGAGTCTTTGCTGAGCAAAGTCTCGGATTGGGGGCGACTAAATCTAGTCCAGTTTAATCCTCAGAAGACACAAGTTTGCGCGTTTACCGCTAAAAAGAACCCCTTTGTCGTATCTCCTCAGTTTCAAGGCACTCCCCTTCTTGCCTCAGCCAGTATCGGTATCCTCAGAGTCGACATATCGAGTGACGTGCAGTTTCGTGGTCACTTGGAAGGGAAGGCCAAATTGGCCTATAAAAAGCTTGGCGTGCTCAGCAGAGCGGGACAGTATTTCATGCCGGCACACCGCCTGCAACTTTACAAGGCGCAAGTTCGGCCTCACATGGAATACTGTGCCCATCTCTGGGCAGGGGCTCCCCAGTGCCAGCTCCTTCCACTTGACCGCATCCAACGCAGAGCTGCGCGAATCGTCGACGACCGAGCCCTTTCTGATCGGCTCGATTCATTGGCACTGCGAAGAGATGTTGCATCCCTTTGCATTTTCTTTCGCATCTACCATGGGGAGTGCTCTGAGGAATTGTTCGGATTAATCCCAGCCGCCAAATTTCACGAACGCACATCGCGGCAGAACTCCCGATACCATCCACACCATCTAGATGATTGGCGGTCCACCACTGTGCGATTTAGAAGATGTTTTCTTCCTCGCACGACCTCCTTGTGGAATCGATTACCATCAGCGATTTTTCCGGACCGATACGACTTAGGGACCTTCAAGAAAAGAGCGTACTCTTTTTTAAAAGGCCGGTAACGCATCTGCGATTCCCCTGGTGTTGCAGTTGTTTGTGGGCGGCGGTAGTCACTTACCATCAGGTAAGCCGCATGCTCGTTTGCCCCCTCTCCTATAAAAAAAAAGTAACATGAATACTGGAGGCAGATGTAGGTGACGTAAACGTTAACCCTTTTCTATTTGCCTTTAAATTATTCGGGTAAAATTATTTTACTGTTAAATTGAATTACTTCGTAGGAAAATAAATTAAGTAAGGGTGACAAACGAGCACACAGTCTAACTGATGGTAAAGTCCTTGCTATGAAGGCTAATAACTACCAGATGTCGCTAGTTGACACTGAGGTGAAGTCTTAATTTTATATCAAAGTTTATACCCGTTTCTAGAATATTATATTAATAAACAAAACTCCGTGGTGTAACACAAAAATGCCTCAGTGGTTTGCTTTTTAATTTTTTGCACATTTTTAACTCTTAATTTAATTTATCTACTTAATTAATGTAAAATATAACTAATAGTACAGAAAGAAACATTAACCTTTACATTTTTCAAACAAATTAACTTCCCCGCTATGAAATCTGTGAATTATTACACCGCATTTTTAAGTGGCGCCACCCTGGTGGCAGAAAAATTTGTGGATGCCCCCATTCACGAAGTCTTTACTTGTGGTGAAAGCGTATCTGTATACGTGCCACAGTGTGCGTGAGACCAAAAGCGCGTATAGTTAGCGAGCACTATAGAGGAAAGTAATATACTGGGAAGACAGCACGCTTGCAATTGATCGCTCCGTCATACACGCACACGAACGCAATGTGTATGTACACGTTTAACTACTAGTAAAGCCCGCTTGACTGACTGACTGACTGACTTGAATTGCAAGAACTATGATGGTGAATGCTGAGTTCCATAGACACTTAAATCTATCCTCGATATGCATCGAAATTCAGATGCGTTGTAATCCCTGAGGACTAAGATGAAATGCCTCGATACCTGTAACAAATAGTCTCAGGTTCTCTGCACTCATCATACAAAATGCAGCAGCACTAAGACGCTGTTTTCACTTCGAGTTGCATCCATAATATAGCCGCAGCATGCTCCGCCACGACATATTATGGCAAATGTAGACCAATAACATCCATCTTAGACATGGGGCTGTACTAAATATAGTCAAATGAGAACTTGGGGAAATATATAACGAGTGCTTAGCCCCCAAGCTATCTTGGCTCCAAAATCAGCGAAATAAGTATAGCCATGGGCCTAACAGCGGAATGTATAAGGGCTGTTTTTTACTATTTTCTACCGACTTCATAAAGGAGACGGTAATCAATTCGACTGTATGTTTTTTTATGCGTGTTACCTCATAGCTTTTTACTGGTTGAACCGATGTCAATGATTTTTTTTTTATTTGAAAGCTGATGCTTCACATGTAGTCCCATTTAAATTTGATCAAGGGTTGAATAATAGTTATTCTTAGTAATTTATATTGAAAACGGTTCTACAATTTTTTTTTATTTTAAATTATTTATATTTTATATAAACGTAGCGGACAAAACCGCGGTTTCGCTCATGTGCAACTATTAATTATAGCACTTATGTATTGTTTCGTATGGTGAGTGTAGAAAACTGGACACCCTTTTTACTGGAAACGAGGCATTCCATCTTAGTCCTCACGGTTGACAACGGATTCTCTGCATCTTGAATCTGCATTTTGAATCTTAACTGAGAATAGATGTAGATGTTTATGGGACACAGCTTCCACTTACCATCAGGTGGACTGTGTGCTTGTTTGTCATTTTTATTTATTTATTTAATATTCTTTATTGCACACCATACATAAATTACAAAAATTCTATATATAAAAGAAGTATGCAATGGGCGGTCTTATTATGATAGCAATTTCTTCCAGACAAACAATGAATGGACAGGATTGCACGAATATGACAAGGGCAGGGCAAATTGGTGTGTTAGAGAAAAAAAAAGAGATAAAAAAGAATATATATATATATATATATATATATATATATATATATATATATATATATATATATATTGAATTATTTAATTAATTAAATGAAATTGATATGATACATATAATATATTATTTAATGGCTAGTGTGGAAGTGAAGTTAGAATCTAAAGTGCGAGGTAGTGATTCTTAACTAGTTTTTTAAATACCGGTAGGGATGGTGCGCGTTTTACTGACAATGGGAGTTCATTCCATAAATGAACGACCTGTACAGTAAAAGACTTGTTCATAAATTTTCTAGTGTATAGTGGCAAATTCAACATCAAACTCTCTGCTGATCTCAAGTTACGCGAATGGGAATCATGAAGAAACTCAAAACGATTTTTGAGGTAAGAAGGGTAAGAAGGATTAAAGAGAACACTATAGAGAAGATGAAGTATGTGAGCATTCCAATGAAGTCGTATTGGCAACCACTTGAGCTTAGTACGAAAAAGAGATACATGGTCATATTTGCGCAATCCAAATATAAACCTTATGCAAAAATTCTGAATTCGCTCAAGTTTATCGAGGTGAGTAGTGATATCTTATATTAATTAAATTACTGACTTAGTTTTTTTTTTTTAATAATAGTTTATTGACTCTTTATTCTCAACAGGTTACATTAGCCTCACTATAGTATGAATGGCAGTAGAATACATCCTCGTAAATGACACAGATGTAATCCTTTAACAAAATGGTTCTGACACACATAATGGTTGCCGCATCTGGAACATAATGGCCGTCATAATGTCAAGCCATCATTTTATATGTTATTGCGAGTTCCTCAGTCTCTCTCTATTAACAATTTACAATTTCGGTAAGAAAAAAAAGAGCAAAAATATGAAAGGATTAGTAGCCCTGACCTGCTTTCCCGGGGAAAGGATCAGTAAAATACTATAATTACTATAATTAAAATACTATAATTTATTAACGTAAACGAATTTTTGATAGACATAGTTGTGACAGGGCGTCAAGCACCCGAGCGGCATATTTTAGAAAGCCAGCTGCCTAGTTATCTTTTAAATAAGGCCAGTAAAATTCACAAATACGAGGCTCTATCATTGCAAATACCAAAAATTGAGATAAAAATACGTTGTTTTGTTTCATTCATTCTTAAATAGTTCACATAGACTATAGAAGACTTTTACCGATTTTATATTTTAAGGTTATTTGGGGAAATGTGAGGTGAGGGCGATGCTTTTTGTTTAGTTACTCCTAGCGGCAGCAACTTTTACTACGCCACTGTGCAGTGTCTTTACTATACAATCGACGATTGCACATAATCGATGTTTACATTCACCGACGTCAGTGCAGGATCGGTACTATCATCCATCGCTTCTTTAATCGCTTTTTTAAAGCTATAAAATTGTGTTAAAAGCAGGCATTTTTTTTTTATAGAGTGGGGTGACAAATGAGATGCTATGGCAAATAGACATCTACATTTACCCTCAATTGAGAATCACAATACATTGCAGGTGCTTTATTAGCCCTGAGGACTAACATGGATTGCCTCGTTTCCAGTAAAAAGAGTCTCCGGTTCACAACACTCACCATGCAAGACATAACAGCATTAAGCTGCTATTTTACGGTGATGTTCTAGGAGAGCGTGGTCCTACCCCGTTCGAGCCGATCCATTCGTGCTACAACTATAATATAGCTGCAGCATGGCTCTACCACGTATATTACCTAAGTCCAATTTTACGTTAAAGAAAAAGAGAGCGGAAATATTTATTCCAAGTACACGTAAAATAATACCCTTTGCATAGCAAGTGATTTATAAGGACCGTAACGTTAGAAACGCGTGAGAATAACGTGTGTTATGTGGGGCTGTTTGCAAAAGGATTTCATACTTCGCACGAATAACATTTAATTAGTTATTTCAAAAGATTTATCAATATTTAACCTCTTCTGTCACGGCTTAGGACTGCTTAAGCTTACGATGTAAGTAAAAGTATTTTATTGAAAATTAGATTTTTAATAAATAGTGAAAGCCGACTTCAAAGCCATTTTCATTTTTCACATACATATATATATATATATATATATTAGACGTGTACCTATAAATATAATACAGCATTAATATGTGCTTTTAAATTTGGACAAAGCAAAACCACCGTAGTCAAAAAAGAAACAGAGGCATTGATTAAAAAAATATACATTTGTTAATATAATGATCTATAACCATGTTTCCGAAATTAAGGGAAAGTTTCATGGAAAGATATCTATTCTATAGAAATATCTACTCTACAGGTAAAAATCACGATACCGGTGCGTATTACCCCAAGTTGTTACAAAAATCTATTTCCCGTCTAGAATATCGTAAGAGTTCGCCTAAGGGAAATGAAAGGAAATGCTTATGGCTACTTACAGGTGGTTTTAAAATGGCAATAAAAGCACAAACGTCTAAGGGGACTATATTATGTTATGACGGCTCCGTAACATAGTGGCTATCGTGTGGTCGCGGCGCTGCAGGGCTGCGGGTTTGAATACCGCACGGAACAATGTGCAATTTATGTATGTAAACTGCATCTACGATACAGGAGTAAAATCTACTGTGGACGTCCCTAGTAGGGGTAATGCCAGAAAAATCTTATGGTTTCCGGTAGATGAGGAATAATTATCTCGTTTGCACCAAACGTAAAATAACCGGAGAAATGACCAGACTACGCTTTATAATGTGTAGCATAACAATATCTCTAATGTGTAGTATTGATTTTAAGGACACGTTCACACTATATACTATACTATATAGTATTAGATTACTTATAATGAAGCAATGTGCTATTGGAGTACCTACTCTTAGCAAATTTTTTTCTCATTATGGCGTAGTCTGAACTGAACTTAATGCAGTCCTGCGTAGCTGATATCTGAGTAAGTAGTAGCCGATAAGACCCTACCGCCGTCACCGAAATTCGATCTGGTGGACATCATTATAAGGTAAATTATTTCATTTATCAACATTGATATTTAATTTTATTATTTTTTATTTATTTTGATTATTTTATAGACGTGGTAGAGCCATGCTGCAGCTGTATTAGTAGTATAGTTGTAGCACGAATGAGTCGGCTCGACCGGGGAGGGACCAAGCTCTCACAGAATACCAGAGTAAAATAGCAACTTAACGCTGCTGTGTTTCGTATAGTGAGTGTAGAGAACCGGAGACCCTTTTTACTGGAAAAGAGGCATTCTATCTTAGTCCTCACGGCTGACAACGCATCTGCATTTTATTACGCATGCGAAGATAGATGTAGATGTCTATGGGCCGCAGCAACCACTTACCATCAGGTGGACTGTGTGCTCGTTTGTCACCCTTATCCTATAAAAAGTAATATAGTATTGGATTGCTTCTAACCTCTCAACCGCATTAAAATGTCACTTTTTTTACGACCGCGCGATACTGTCTCAACAATAACGATTACTACTGAAAAACTACTATATCTACATTCAAATTAAAAAATATTCTCAAAAGACTCAAAGAATTCAAAATTTAATTTTGTTAAAAGAAAATCGTATTTATTTTTTATTTCGAGTTTTACAAGAAAAGTATAATATTTACTGGAGACAATTACTTTATATTATAATAGTACATGATATTCCCTTTAAAATAACGCCAATATGAATAATATGTTATATACATAATCAATATAGATAAATGAAGCAATGTGGTATTACGAGTTCTCTTAGCAGAATAGTATAGCGTAGTCTGAACTGAACTTAATGCAGTCCTGAGTAGATAATTAATAACCGTTTAGACCCTACCGCCGTGACCGAAATTCGGTCTGGTGGACATTAATATAAGATTAATTATTTCATTTATCAACATATTTAACCCCACCCACGCAATCACTAACGGTTTAGTAAGCTGATGTGGCAATGAGTCGGCCATATAACTCAAAGATCCGAGAACCGATTAGGAAGATAGGTTCTCGAGTCGCTGCTCGTACAGGTAGGCGAAGTGTAAGATATGCAGGAAGTAGATGGATGCAGGTGACGCACGACCGTTCTTTGTGGCATTCTTTGGGGGAGGCCTATGTTCAGCAGTGGACTTGTTTAGGGCTGTAACGATAATGATGATGACGCAATCACTTGCCAGTTACAAGTTATAAATAAAGCTTACGCTAAGCTACTAGAACTATTTGGCGGTGTTGAATGTCTTAAAGAGACCCGATTTAAGTCAAATCACAAATATAACTTAGCGCTACAATTTTTCAAGCGAATGGCGCATTAATCAGATAGTGTACTTAGAGAGAATAGAAACTCCGGAGCTGAACAAACAATACAGTGGACAGTAATTTATCTTAAGTGCATACTAAATACCTTTTCCTATACATTGAACCTCGTTGCTGCCATAATTCTTCAGTGAATGGGCAGAGCCAAAGAGTAGCCAGCTATTCGGACCACGTTTAGCCATAAAACATGGATTTAATTTTCAATAAGCAATATTTATAATCTATATGGAATAAAAAGTTTTCTACATATGTTCTATTTTAATCTGTTCTATTCTATTTAATCTATTCTAATCTATTCTATTCTACTCTATTCTGTTCTATTCTATTATAATATTCTAATCTATTTCATTCCATTCCATTCCTTTCCATTCCGTTGCATAACATTTTATTCTATTGTATTCTATTCCCGACATACCTTTTACCTTTATCACTTCCATATAACATTATTTAGATTTAAGGTAATCAAGAGTCAATATCTATTCTATTCTATTTCATTCCATTCCATCCCTTTCCATTCCGTTTCATTCCATTCCATTCTATTCTATTCTATTCCATTTCTGATATACCTTTCACCTTTTTCACTTCCATGTACCATTATTTTGATTTAAGGTAATGAAAAGACACCACCTATTTTATCAATTTTTCGATTTGTCGAAAAATATTTTCCAAATTTTTCGAATAAAATATAGCTTAAATCACTCTTGTCATTGCTCTTTATCTGTTTGTGAAGTTTCATTACATCTAGATCAGCCATTTCAAAGACTGACATGATGGACAGACAGAAAAAAAATTTAAAAATGTTTACTCATGTTATAATGGCATGCAAGTAACTTCCTCAGCTCAATAAAAAGCAGTTATTTCTATATTAGAACATACACATCCATTTTAATTTATATATTATGATAATTATTGTTTAAGTTGTAGAACCATGCCGCAGCTATATTAACAGTATAGTTGTAGCACGAATGGGTCGGCTCGACCGGGGAAGGACCACGCTCTCACAGAATACCAGCGTAAAATAGCAGCTTAATGCTGCTGTGTTTCGTATGGTGAGTGTAGAGAACCGAAGACCTATTTTACTGGGAAAGAGGCATTCTATCTTAGTCCTCACGGCTGACAACGCATCTGCATTTTATTACGCAAGCGAAGATAGATGTAGATGTCTATGGGCCGCAGCAACTACTTACCATCAGGTCCACCTGAAAACAGGACGAGTACACAGTCCACTGTGTGCTCGTTTGCCACTCTAATTCTATAAAAAAATTATAAGTATTAGGGATTTATTTATATTATGTTTAACAAAAATTTTAATCTATTTTAGGTTTTGTATTCGCTTTTGTTTCAAATGTTAGACTGAATTGAATTCAGTACAATAAAAATCTGCATATTTAACGAGATTATCATTGCACTAGCGTACTACAACACATCCAATTCACGTACTGTCCGTAAACCTTACCCGCCTACGCTTTTGTACATATCGCATTAATTCATCACGCCGCCGTCAGTAAAATTCACCCGCCTATCCTTGCTATATATTAAAAAATATTGATTTGGAGAATTTGGAATTTTCGTACAATTTTTCCGACATATGTTTATGTTCTATTTCAGCTTTTAAATAAGCCCTTTAAATGTTTCTGATAATACTAACATTGCCGTGTAGTGGCGGTCAAGAATATCCACTACCCCATATCCTCCCGTGGGTGTCGTAAAAGGCGACAAAGGGAAACAGGCAGGAGATGGGCAGCAGCATCTTCCTGATAATAGCCAAAATTACAGTAAAAAAACTGCGGTTGCCAACCCGCTCGCCAAGCGTGGCAACTATGGCAAATACCCCCAATGAATAGAGTAACAAAGAGACGGCCCCCAGTCCCCGGCGGCCCCGCTATTCCTGGCTACGGTGGCGACCATGGTAACGGCGGGACAGGGGGTGCTAAGAATCTCCGGTGGAGGTTCGATTGCCACCTTAGACGACTCGACCTGGCAACGTACAACGCACGCACCCTGAGGACTGATGAGAAGATCGTGGAGCTGGAAGAAGAGATAGACAAGTTGCGCTGGGATATTATAGGATTATCCGAAGTCCGAAGAGAGGGGGAGGACACGGTAATCCTCGAATCCGGCAACTTGCTCTATCACCGGGAGGGCGACCATCTGTCCCAAGGAGGTGTCGGATTTATCGTCCACAAGTCTCTCGTTAACAACGTTGTAAAACGCTGTAAAGGAGTATGTTAGGGCTGAATCTAAATGACAGGTTGAGTAATTGTGTGAAAAGAGAAAAGTGTGGTTTGCAAGATGATATTATGACCAGGATTAAGAAAGGAGTCCTTCAGTGGATTGGGCATGTAGAAAGAATGAACGAGGAAAGAGTGACAAAGCAAATTTATGTTACAGAATTGAACGGAGGAGTCACCTTTATCCTTTAAAAAATATATTGCCCCATAAAGGAATTGATTGACTCTTCGGAGGAATCGGTATTACTAGTCCCTTGGGTTTCATAAGGGCCTGGTAATGCGGAATGCCAGGAAAACCTAATGGCTTCCGTAAGACAGTGGTATGACCATCTCGTTATCGTCAGACGTAATTACAATATTAATTATCGTAAAACCCAGACTGGCGACACGCAACAGCATCAAAGGTGCGAACTGCTATATGCTATAAATGCTGCACAGTCGTGTTAAACCCCTGACAGTTAATAGAGTATATCTCACAGTCTGATACTATACTGATCCCATTCACTTAAGATCAGATCAGATCTTATCTATATTTTTGTTTCCATCTCATGATTTCTTATGTTTACGCGAACACTACATTAAATAAAACTATGTAAATGTGGTGTTAAGCACTCAAAACATCGGATTTATAAAATAAGTTAATATACGTCATTAAGCCCGTAAAAAAATATAGTTTTATTTAAAATAAATCAATCTTTTAAATTTCGCTATTTATCTATCTTTTACTAAATTTTAATTGGAAATAAAAATTTGATTCTGACGATATTATATTCACATTTTAATCGTTATCCAATCATCTTCATCCAGTTTCCATTAAGATATTCTGTTAGATAAAACGCGATTCGCAATAAATAATTCATGCACAAACCGATCTCCCGGCTGAGGTGTAACGTGGTTTTCATGCTGTTCCACACCAATCTGCATGAATAACGTTTTCAATATTTAAACACCAACCATTACTGGAATTCTCTAAAATGTGCCTTAAGGGATTCGTGATTTGACCGACTATAAAAAGGATAAAGGTTTCAACTGTACAATATCTCCGAATGGTTACGCAATTTTTGTTTATAGTAAACTAAAGGTGCTATAAGAAATTTCTACTCATTTTACGCAAAAAAAATATATCGATTGAGTTAAAAGTAAGTAACATGAATACTGGAGGCAGATGGAGGTGACGTAAACGTTAACCCTTTTCTATTTGCCTTTAAATTATTCGGGTAAAATTATTTTACTGTTAAATTGGATTACTTCGTAGGAAAATAAATTAAGTAAGGGTGACAAACGAGCACACAGTCTACCTGATGGTAAAGTCCTTGCTATGAAGGCTAATAACCTCACCAGATGTCGCTAGTTGACACTGAGGTGAAGTCTTAATTTTATATCAAAGTTTATACCCGTTTCTAGAATATTATATTAATAAATAAAACTCCGTGGTGTAACACAAAAATGCCTCAGTGGTTTGCTTTTTAATTTTTTGCACATTTTTAACTCTCGATTTAATTTATCTACTTAATTAATGTAAAATATAACTAATAGTACAGAAAGAAATATTAACCTTTACATTTCTCAAACAAATTAACTACCCGCTATGAAATCTGTGAATTATTGCACCTCATTTTTAAGTGGCGCCAGCCTGGTGCCAGAAAAATTTGTGGATGCCCATTACCTTACATTGCCATTCACGAAGTTATGCGGGCTTTACTTGTGGTCAAAACGTATCTGTATACGTGCCAAAGTGTGCGTGAGACCAAAAGCGCGTATAGTTAGCGAGCACTATAGAGGAAAGTAATATACTGGGAAGACTTCACGCTTGCAATTGATCGCTACGTCATACAGACACACTAACGCAATGTGCATGTACACGTTTAACTACTAGTAAAGCCCGCTTGACTGACTGAATGACTTGAATTGCAAGAACTATGATGGTGAATGCTGAGTTCCATAGACACTTAAATCTATCCTCGATATGCATCGAAATTCAGATGCGTAGTAATCCCTGAGGGCTAAGATGAAATGCCTCGATACCTGTAACAAATAGTCTCAGGTTCTCTACACTCATCATATAAAATGCAGCAGCACTAAGACGCTGTTTTCACTTCGAGTTGCATCCATAATATAGCCGCAGCATGCTCCACCACGACATACTATGGCAAATGTAGACCAATAACATCCATCTTAGACACAGGGCTGTACTAAATATAGTGAAATGAGAACTTGGGGAAATATATAACGAGTGCTTAGCCCCCAAGCTATCTTGGAAATAAGTATAGCCATGGGCCTAACAGCGGAATGTATAAGGGCTGTTTTTTACTATTTTCTACCGACTTCATAAAGGAGACGGTACTCAATTCGACTGTATGTTTTTTTATGTGTGTTACCTCATAACTTTTTCCTGGTTGAACCGATGTCAATGATTCTTTTTTTATTTGAAAGCTGATGCTTCACATGTGGTCCCATTTAAATTTGATCAAGGGTTGAATAATAGTTTTTGAGTTATTCTTAGTAATTTATATTGAAAACGGTTCTACAATTATTTTTTTATTTGAAATTATTTATATTTTATATAAACCTAGCGAACAAAACCGCGGTTTCGCTCACGTGCAACTATTAATTATAACACTTATGTAATGTTAAAGTACAATAACTCAAACGTTAATCAATTTTAAGAAAATCTCGTGCTGTCTCTATCACTTTAAGTCAAAGTGACAGTGACACCACCATACTTAACGGCGTCTTAAAATTGAATAGCGTTTATTTATATTATATCACCATCTATCTGAGGCCAATATTTTCTTTTGACATCCTAGGCAATGCTCAAAACAATCTATGGACAATTGCTATAATAAAAAATTTCTTTATGTCTATAAAGTCATGATTATATTAAACTTGGTCATTTCTATCCTCATTAATTTTTCATTTTAAAAATAGTAAATTAACGAAATGAATAAAATATATAGTAGTGCAATCTTTTGAAGGTCTTGTGTAATCTCGTCATGTTCATCCTAATGGCTTTGGAAGTGGATAGTGGTTTCTTAGTTTTACAACTTTGTACATACATATAATAACAATTAGTTTAATAATTATGAGGGTACAACTCGGTAAAAAGAGGGTAGTACGGCTTTAAGTCCGCCAAGGTGTGCGTCTGCTTGGTTCTGTTTGCGTCTGCTTTTTTTTTATAGGAAAGGGGGCAAACGAGCATGCGGCTCACCTGATGGTAAGTGACTACCGCCGCCCATGAACAACCGCAACAGCAGGGGAATTGCAGATGCGTTGCCGTTTTTTCCTTCTTACCTATTTTTACCGGTAAGCAACAGTGTACCTGCTGATTTTTTTATTATTGTTATTTAGTGTTTTAGGCTGTTACTTCATAAAGCCTTTTTAACTATTGGGAGTACTTGTCTCAAAGATTCCCCGCTATTGTCACAAATTCTTATGTTCTAATTTTAAGGATAAGAACAAACTTTTAGGCTTTTAGGTATTTCTTCTTAATTTTCGTAGATTGTAAACCTTCTTCAAAAGTATATATATATATATATATATATATATATATATATATATATATATATATATATGTACAGGCCTCCCTCATAAATCAGCTCATTTGAGATGCACCGACAGCACCGCAATAAAACTCTTAGCCACTTCGCTTAAAAGTCGTCAGAATATTCATTCGTAATTATTCTGCTTGTTTAATTGCTTATAACTTTTTTAAACAAACCCGCGGCTCAGCGCCGCAATCAAACTTCTAGCCACGTCGCTTCCAAGCCGTCAGCTTTATTCTTCTTTACTCTGATTTTGGAATTGCTTATGACTTTTTATAAGCAATAAAAAAATCTAAATTGTGTTTGGTATTCAAATGTAAGTATAGTCTTTTAATGAAGCATCTTTTTTATTAACAATGGGCTCAATCTTGACCTCCTTCTAGCCCGAGGGCAAAGATGAGGTCTACGATGCAGCGACTTTGCTCAGGAGAAGCCTGTTTTGAAACAGAAACGAGGAAATAATACTTATTGAAAGTCACTCTTTTGTTTAATTACCATTCATACTACATTACCATGCACCCTGAAGAGTTTCAGATGCTGACAGGGCAGCAAAACATATGCCGACAGGGCTTTCCACTCCTTGGTTGTGCGCATTATAAAAGATGACTTAAAACGCTTAGTGCAAATGTTAGGAATGTCAACCAAGTGTGGATCGTAACCTGCAGTATGTCTGGTACTCCGATAGGGGAATGGAGGTGGCAATATGAGTTTATGAAGCTCATGGGCACACTCTTCGAAGTACAATATCCTATTTCTTAATACAAAGCTTCTTCAGTTTAGAATTTAAAGTACCAAACAAGTATATCTATAGTAAGAGATATGATTTCTTCTGCTTGGTTTTGTTTATCATTATCATCATTATCATCATCATCATCATCATTGTAGCCTACAAAGTCCACTACTTACTATATGCCTCCCCACAAATTGCTCCTAAGAAGGACATTTACCATTGCTGCCACAAAACGTATTGACAAACGCAGCTTTTAGTTTCGTAGTTCTTATTAGGAAGACGCTGCGACCCATTTCCTGTTTCAGATTTCCTCTATCGCCTCTGACGACACCCACCACGGGACGATACGTGGAAGGGGATTTTCTTCCACCACCACTACACGGTACCCGCCACTATTCTTCAGCAGCCTCTAAAAGTTTGCTGCTGGTCATGGTCCTTTCATAAAACATAAAAAACATTCGCGTCCAATATAGAACCTCCTTCATTTTTAAGTGTAGTACATTAAAGTTGTAGTACGAATGTGTCGGCTCGACCAGGGATGGATTACGCTCTCACAGAATACCGGCACAAAATAATAGCTTAATGCTGCTGTTTCGTATGGTGAGTGTAGAAAACTGGACACCCTTTTTACTGGAAACGAGGCATTCCATCTTAGTCCTCACGGGTGACAAAGGATTCTCTGAATCTTGAATCTTTTTTTTTATAGGATCGGGTGACAAACGAGCACACAGTCCACCTGATGGTAAGTGGTTACTGTGACCCATAGACATCTACATCTATCCTCAATAAAGACTCAAGATGCAGATGCGTTGTCACCCGTGAGGACTAAGATGGAATGCCTCTTTGCCAGTAATAAGGGTCTCCTGTTCTCTACACTCACCATACGAAACACAGCAGCGTTAAGCTGCTATTTTACGCTGGTTTTCTGTGAGAGCGTGGTCCTTCCCCGGTCGAGCCGACCCATTCGTGCTACAACCATAATATAGCTGCAGCATGGCTCTACCACAAGTATCTTGAATCTACTTTTTGAATCTTAACTGAGAATAGATGTAGATGTTAATGGGACACAGCTTCCACTTACCATCAGGTGGACTGTGTGCTTGTTTGTCATTTTTATTTATTTATTTATTTATTTAATATTCTTTATTGCACACCATACATAAATTACAGAAATTCTATATATAAAAGAAGTATGCAATGTGCGGTCTTATTGCTGATATATATATATATATATATAGAATTATTTAATTAATTAAATGAAATTGATATGATACATATAATATTTAATGGCTAGTGTGGAAGTGAAGTTTTAATTTAAAGTGCGAGGTAGTGATTCTTAACTAGTTTTTTAAATACCGGTAGGGATGGTGCGCGTTTTACTGACAATGGGAGTTCATTCCATAAATGAACGACCTGTACAGTAAAAGACTTGTTCATAAGTTTTCTAGTGTATAGTGGCAAATTCAACTTCAAACTCTCTGCTGATCTCAAGTTACGCGAATGGGAATCATGAAGAAACTCAAAACGATTTTTGAGGTAAGAAGGGTAAGAAGGATTAAAGAGAATACTATAGAGAAGATGAAGTATGTGAGCATTCCGATGAAGTCGTATTGGCAACCACTTGAGCTTAGTACGAAAAAGAGATACATGGTCATATTTGCGTAATCCAAATATAAACCTTATGCAAAAATTCTGAATTCGCTCAAGTTTATCGAGGTGAGTAGTGATATCTTATATTAATTAAATTACTGACTTAGTTTTTTTTTTAATAATAGTTTATTAACTCTTTATTCTCAACAGGTTACATTAGCCTCACTATAGTATGAATGGCAGTAGAATACATCCTCGTAAATGACACAGATGTAATCCTTTAACAAAATGGTTCTGACACACATAATGGTTGCCGCATCTGGAACATAATGGCAGTCATAATGTCAAGCCATCATTTTATATGTTATTGTGAGTCCCTCAGTCTCTCTCTATTAACAATGTACAATTTCGGTAAGAAAAAAAAAGAGCAAAAATATGAAAGGATTAGTAGCCCTGACCAGCTTTCCCGGGGAAAGGATCAGTAAAATACTATAATTACTATAATTAAAATACTATAATTTATTAACGTAAACGAAGTTTTGATAGACATAGTTGTGACAGGGCGTCAAGCACCCGAGCGACATATTTTAGAAAGCGAGCTGCCTAGTTATCTTTTAAATAAGGCCATGTACACGCCCCTAGCTGCCCCAATCAAGGATAACGGGATTAGGGCCCATAAGTAATCCCATCGACGAGCAGCAGAGGGACGGGGACAGAATATGGCCACGTGTAATCTCTCTAATTACACTAAAATATATGGGGGAGCGTTTTATAATACGGCCAGTCGACCGGGAGGAATTTGGACGTAGCTTACTTACCTATATCCAAGGCGACTGGTCCCTCCGGAGTCTGTCTGGTCGCATGTGGTTGTGTAGTGCAAGGAAAATAAAGTGATGTGATCTGGGTGTGACTGATGGTGATTGTACCTAGACCTTGGCCGTCGGCAGCAGCCCGAGCGTCGACACCGCTCCAACTTGAGGGGGCCTTCCGAGGTTGTCCACAGTCACTTTCCTCTTTCGTCACGATGACAGTCAATTAACTCTATCGTACGATTAACTAAATTACAGAAGCCACTAACTATCACTGGGTATAAGGTTAACGCACAAAACGCACACGGAGTTTCTGGATCAAAGGTCACTACCGTTTCGCGTAGCAACAGTTAGTTCTAGAATATCAGAGGCCGCACTAGCTAATATTGCCGAATGCACTTATGCAGATTCTGAGTCAGACACAATGAGTCCCTGGGAAGCTCTCCAGCAGGAATGCGCGTCACAATGGTAGACCGTATATTTACTGGCCGCGCCGAATTATTCCGAGTTCCCGACAAATTGACAGCGTGCTGTTCCAAGCACAGCTGACAGGCGACTGCCTGCCCTTGTGCGCTTTTCGCACGACCGAAAGTCAAACCGGTATGAATGCACCGCGCCGAGCGCCCTCTCGCGTCAATCCTTGAAACTAGCGCTTGCCGCGAACAGGCCAGTAAAATTCACAAATACGAGGCTCTATCATTCATTGCAAACACCAAAAAATTGAGATAAAAATACGTTGTTTTGTTTCATTCCTTCTTAAATAGTTCACATAGACTATAGAAGACTTTTACCGATTTTATATTTTAAGGTTATTTGGGGAAATGTGAGGTGAGAGCGATGCTTTTGGTTTAGTTATAGTAAATAATGAACTTGGAGATAATGTTTTATGAGAATCACTGGCCCAATCTACTAGTGCTTGCTCTTTGTAATTCCTCTTTTTGGCAAAGTAAGGAGTTGTTAATCCGTCGAAGGAACGGTCTAGCATATAAGAACGAGGGTCATCACGCAACATTGCAGTTTCAAATTTTTTTAACGCATCATTTACAGCAAGTTCGACAAAACCGGGGGTAGATAAATATTTCTTCTTGATATCGATAAACCGTACAGCATACCAATAATCACAATTAAAACGCTGTAATTCTACTAATTTCTTTAAATGAATTTCGTTTTCACGTGGATAAATAGGATTTTTTACCGTGGTACTCAAATCTGATAGCTTGAGTTGGTTTATTTTGTCCCAGCCTTCTGTTGTAGGTCGGTGCAAGTTAACAGTGGTAGAGCCAAGCGGTAGCTTTTGCTGTCGCACGGATGGGCCAGCTCGAACCGGGGTGGTACCACGACCTCACAGAATACCAGCGTGAAGTAGAGGTTTACCTCTGCGTTTCGCTTGGTGAGTGCTGGTGGCCGGAGGCTCAATTCCCCCCCCCCCCCCCCCCTCATCAATATGGTAGTGGAATTAAATAAAAGACTACCCCAGGAGGGTACCAGCACCCCTGGAGAATCCCTCGCTGAGCATCCACGACCAAACTACTTCACTCCTGAGCCTGGGTGCTCAGGCTGCCCCGCGTATTCTGGGGGGGGGGGGGCAAAATTCCGCTCGCGACTAATGCTGCTCGGGGCAAGCGGAGCAATACAACCAAGGCGACCCCTGTCACGCTATCCGTGAATTTTTGCAACATCAGGGGACTTCATTCCAACCTTAACGCTGTCCATTACCATCTAGAGACGGCGAAGAGGGCCTTGCTCTTTTTAACCGAGACTCAGGTGTCCTCTCCGGCTGATACTTTATATCTCTCTTACCCGGGATACAAATTGGAACACTCCTTTGTGCACCGGGCTGGAGTTTGTGTATACGTCGGAGAGGACATCTTTTTACGACGCCTCGGCAGCCTTGAAGGTACGGACCTGTCCATCCTATGGCTGCGCGTAGACAGCGACGACCATCCCCGCATCTACGGGTGCCTCTATAGGTTCCATAGCGGTAATGCCGACACAGACCGACTCATCGACCACGTCCAAATGGCTGCAGACTCCGTGTTACAACAGGTCCCATCCGCAGAGATCGTGATACTCGGTGATTTCAACGCCCACCACGCTGAATGGCTTGGTTCTAGTTTGACCGATCATGCGGGTAGATCTGTCTACGACTTTGCTTTGACATATGGTCTAACACAACTGGTTACTTCGCCTACGCGGATCCCAGATGTGGAAGACCATGTACCTTCCCTGTTGGACCTTCTGCTGACCTCTCATCGACCGAAGAGCCCAGAGGGGCATCGACGGATATCAGGTCTCCGTCGATGCCCCTCTGGGCTCTTCGGACCATTGTCTGATCCGGAGCACGGTGCCACTCACGCTCCAATCGCAGTTGCGATCTGCAGCTTGCCGCCGTGTTTGGCACTATAGGTCAGCTGATTGGGACGGGATGCGGTCTTTTTTTTGCATCGTACCCTTGGGGGCGGGTTTGCTTCTCGCTGGAAGATCCCAGCGTTGTTGCCGATTCTGTTGCTGATGTGGTACTTCAGGGTATGAAACTTTTTATTCCATCCTCTGTGGTGCCCATCGGAGGCAGATCCCAGCCATGGTTTGGTCGCTCCTGTAAAATAGCATCACGCTATAAGCAGGACTGCTACCGGGCCTGGGCTGACGCATCAACGCCTCGGGATTTAAACACCAGCGCACTTAAAAAGAAGTATAATTCCGCCTCCAGGTCATTGCCAAGGCAAGGTCTGAGCACATCGGCAGAATGGCGAGAAGCTTGTTCGCCTTCCTTCGGGAACCCGTGCATTCTGGTCTCTCGCCAAGGCTGTCCAAGCGAACTTCTATCAGCCATCCCTTCCATCTCTGCACAGAGAGGACGACTCACTGGCCCATGCCGCAAAAGAGAAAGCCCATCTGTTGTGCTCTCTTTTTGCGTCTAACTCGACCCTAGATGACGGGGGGACACACCGCCGACCATCCCGCGATGTGAGTGCTCCATGCCGGATGTGCGATTTACACAGCGCTCGGTTCGCAAAGCACTCTTCTCCCTGGATATCAGCAAGTCGAGTGGGCCCGATGGAGTACCTCTCATTGTGCTGAAGACATGTGCTCCGGAGTTGGCACCGGTTTTAACGCGTCTTTTCCGGTACTCCTACTCCCAAGGCGTAGTCCCGAATTCATAGAAGACAGCTTTGGTCCACCCGATCCCTAAAAAAGGCGACCGTTCAGACCCGTCCAACTACAGGCCTATCGCCATCACCTCCTTGTTCTCCAAAATAATGGAGTCCATTATAAACTGCCAGCTCATGAGGTACCGTGAGGATCATCAGCTGATTAGTGACCGTCAGTACGGTTTTCGTCGGGGTCGATCAGCAGGTGATCTTCTAATTTACTTAACTCATAGATGGGCGGAGGCAGTAGAGTCCAAGGGGGAGGCATTGGCCGTTAGTTTGGACATAGCGAAGGCCTTCGATCGGCTCTGGCACAAGGCGCTTCTTTCGAAGCTTCCTTCCTATGGGCTTCCCGAGAAATTGTGCAAATGGATCACCAGTTTCCTTGCTGATCGGAGCATCGAGGTCGTAGTAGACGGTGCATGCTCTGATTTCAAGCCTATCAACGCTGGTGTTCCACAAGGCTGCGTGCTATCACCAACGCTGTTTCTCCTGCATATCAATGATATGCAGGAGAAACAGCGTTGTGTCAAAATATCCACTAAAAAGGACATTCGAGGAAGCGCTAAGATCTTAAATGAGGCAAGTAAAAAGTTGTTACGAACGGTAATCCAACAAAAACGCTCCGATCTACATACCATAAACAAATCCATAGACACATCATTCAGTGATTTAAAGGCAGTTTTAACGACATTTGATTATAATGTTTGCATCGAAACGTTAAATAAACGAGAAATTAATAAATATAATGAATGCAAAAACAAACATATAATAAAATATCAAAAATTAACGACCAAATTAAATGTCAAACATCTGTGTCGACGTGAGAACGAAACGCAACCTTCGACTACGAACGCGGATCATAGATTAAACGCGGTCTATAATCTGTCAAAACAAACTCTGGATGATGCAACAATTAGAGTATTATCGAAAGGTCTTAATTTTGCTATAACACCGAAAAAATTACCGTACGAACAAATTATCTGTAGTGTCGAGGACTGTTTATTTAAAAACAATATGCAAAAGGAGGATTTAGAAGCGATACGTCAAGACATTTCGTCTATGTTACGTCGAAGTTCAGCGCCAAAACCGAATCTACCTAAAGACGAATTCAAAGCGTTGACTAACCTACGCAATAAACCAGAACTCACGATTCTCCGCGCAGATAAGGGAAATGCCACGGTAGTTATGGATACGTCAGATTATAATTCTAAAATACAAGAACTTTTGTCGAATGCAAGTACGTATAAAAAGGTTAAAAATGACCCAACAAATAACACACTTAAAACAACTAGTGATCTCATAAAGAAACACTCCGAAAAATTAAATCTAGACGTAAAATCGATAATACCTACGTGTGCTAAACCACCGAAGTTGTATGGGTTACCAAAAATACACAAGCCCAATGCTCCACTACGTCCTATAGTGAGCCAAATCGATTCACCAACTTACAGATTGGCTCAACACTTAGCGAATATACTCTCACCGCTCAAGGGACATACAAGAGCACACACAAAGGATTCCTACCATTTTGTCAGCGAGATTAAAGACCTACATCTGGCAGACAATGAAACTATGGTGAGTTTTGATGTGCAGTCTCTGTTCACATGCCTACCTGTTGAAGACTGCATCTCGATTGTTACTAGAAGGCTAGAGGAAAATAACATGCCCGTAGAATATGCAGTATTACTCAGACACTGCCTTATATCTGGCTACCTATTGTGGAAGGAGGAGTTCTACAAGCAAGTAGATGGTGTGGCGATGGGCTCACCTGTATCTCCCATTGTTGCCGATATATTCATGGAGGACTTTGAGGAGAAAGCCCTGCTTACTTCTCCCATAAAGCCAAGATTCTACAAGCGGTACGTAGACGACACTTTCACAATTCTACCTTTAGATAAAGTAACTGCATTTTTAGACCATCTTAACTCCTTAAATTCTAAAATTCAGTTCACAATGGAGTTAGAGGCAAACAATTCTTTAGCTTTTCTAGATGTGTTAGTAATTCGGAATCCTGATAACACCTTGGGCCACACTGTGTATAGAAAAAAGACCCATACAGATAGATATTTAAACGGTGATTCTCACCACCATCCTTCACAGTTAGCTACCGTGGGTAAATCTTTGTTTCAGAGAGCACGAGGGATCTGTGACAGTAAACACCTGGCCGCCGAGCTCCAACACGTCAAGCAAGTTTTGCACGACAATAAGCTTCGGGTCCCGCGCCTACGTCACAGTGAACGAGTGAAGCCGGCCACAGTCGAGCGAGTGCCTGCTGTACTGCCATATGTCAGAGGTGTCACTGACAAGATTGGCTACATCTTGAAGCGTGCTTCCATTAAAACATATTTCAAGCCGCCGAAGAAGATTAGTCAGTTTTTACCATCAGTCAAGTGTAATATTCCTCTGCAAGATGCAGGAGTGTACAAGCTGGATTGTGAATGTGGTCTCTCTTATATATGACAAACTAAAAGATCCATAAAAACCCGCGTTAAAGAACACATAGCTGATGTGAAGAATAGACGCTCCGGGAATTCTGCAGTCTGTGAACACGTACAGGATCGCCCCCGTCACTACATTAGATTTGATAGACCACAAATCCTCGCTAAAGAACACCGATTCCTTCCAAGGATGATTCGCGAGGCTATTGAAATCAAAAAACATCCTAATTTCAATAGAGAAGATGGCTGGGTGCTACCATCTGCTTGGGATCCCATAATTAATAAAATTAAATCCCAACCCAAGCATACAACTGCAAGACTTCATGATACTGTAAGTTCATACTGCGTAGATCGGAACAAAAATTAATAATTTTTAATCTGGAGGTAGGCGTGGTTAACTATGATATTGGGACGTCATACACCTCAGTCCCCCCCGTGACCATGGGTGCTGTAAAGTGCTTGAAACGTCGGGAAAGTAAAATAAGTTAATATACGCGATAAAATCCGTAAAATTAGTTTTATTTAAATATCAATGATATGTTGCTAACTGGTAGCATTCATTGCTATGCAGACGACAGCACTGGGGATGCCTTATATACCGGCCGTGCCAATATTTCTCGGGAAAACGTCGCCGAGTACCGGGACAAACTTGTGTCTGAAGTCGAGTCTTTGCTTAACAAAGTCTCGGATTGGGGCCGACTAAATCTAGTCCAGTTCAATCCCCAGAAGACACAAGTTTGCGCGTTTACCGCTAAAAAGAACCCCTTTGTCGTATCTCCTCAGTTTCAAAGTACTCCCCTTGCTGCCTCAGCCAGTATCGGAATCCTTGGCGTCGACATATCGAATAGCGTGCAGTTTCGTGGTCACTTGGAAGGGAAGGCCAAATTGGCCTCTAAAAAGCTTGGCGTGCTCAGCAGAGCGAGACAGTATTTCATGCCGGCACATCGCTTGCAACTTTACAAAGCGCAAGTTCGGCCCCACATGGAATACTGTTCTCATCTCTGGGCCGGGGCACCCCAGTGCCAGCTCCTTCCACTTGACCGCATCCAGCGCAGAGCGATTCGAATCGTCGACGACTGAGTTCTTTCCGATCGGCTCGATACACTGGCACTGCGTAGAGATGTTGCATCTCTTTGTGTATTTTATCGCATCCATCACGAGGAGTGCTCGGAGGAATTGTTCGGACTAATTCCAGCGGCTCAATTTCACTATCGTACATCGCGACAAAACTTGCGTTACCATCCATACCATCTGGATGATTGGCGGTCCACCATTGTGCGATTTAGAAGAAGTTTTCTCCCTCGCACAACTTCCTTGTGGAATCAATTACCATCTGCGAATTTTCTGGACCGATACGACTTAGGAACCTTCAAGAAAAGAGCTTACACCTTTCTAAAAGGCTGGCAACGCATCTGCAATTCCCCTGGTGTTGCGGTTGTTCATGGGCGGCGGTAGTCACTTACCATCAGGTGAGCCGCATGCTCGTTTGCCCCCTATTCTATAAAAAAAATAAGATTAAGTGAAGGGACTGTTTTTTGGTTTTGGCATGTAACTTCACTAGATTTTGTAATAATATTAGTTAAAAAGGCCACTTACTTACTGGGATAAAAATTCTAATTGTTCATTGCTCACAGTTTGATCCATTTTCCTTTTCTTCTGTCTCGTTGTTTGAGTGTAAACACTGCCTTTTGACGAATCACTGCTATCCGAACTCGATGTTCGGATAGCACACACACGTTTTTGAGAATTTAATAATGTAACTTCGTCGACACTTTGTTGCTCCATAATCTTGTCAGTAGGGTAGCTATTTTAATTTTAGAAAAATTAAAACTTTTATGCTTACGAAAGGCTGACTTGTGAATGGCGCGAAAAACAATGCTATAATGATGAAGAGACCTGGTGCTCATCACTGCTTAAATATCAAAGCAAAAACAGTGGTGGGGTGCCCCCTCCAGGCAGGTAAGGTAGCCAGAAGTTCTGACTTTAGGCGGAAAGACTAGAGCTTGACTCAAGATGGATTCCGGATATTGATACATAACAAATAATACATCATTAAAATGTGCTAGTAAATTCGGACAAGGCAAACTACCGTAGTCAAAAAAGAAACACAAGCATCGATTTAAAACATATAAATTTGTTAAAATAATGATCTATAACCATTTTTCCGGAATTAAGGGAATGGTTCATGGAAAATATCTATACCTATTATAGAAATATCTACTCTACAGGTATAGATCACGATACCGGTGCGTATTACCCCAAGTTGTTACAAAAATGTATTTCCCTTCTAGAATATCGTAAAAGTTCGCCTAAGGGAAATGCAAGGAAATTCTTATGGCTACTTACAGGTGGTTTTAAAATGGCGATAAAAGCACAAACGTCTAAGGGGACTATATTATGTTATGACGGCTCCGTAACATAGTGACTATCGTGTGGTCGTGGCGCTGCAGGGCCGCGGGTTCGTAAACTGCAACTACGATACAGGAGAAAATTTTACTGTGGATTTCCCTAGTAGGGGTAATGCCAGAAAAATCTTATGGTTTCCGGTAGATGAGGAATAATTATCTCGTTTGCACCAGACGTAAAATAACCGGAGAAATGACCAGACTACGCTTTATAATGTGTAGCATAACAATATCTCTAATGTGTAGTATTGATTTTAAGGACACGTTCACACTATATACTATACTATATAGTATTGGATTGCTTATAATGAAGCAATATGCTATAAGAGTACTTTTAGCAGAATTTTTTCTCATTATAGCGTAGTCTGAACTGAACTTAATGCAGTCCTGCGTAGCTGATATCTGAGTAAGTAGTAGCCGGTAAGACCCTACCGCCGTCTCCGAAATTCGATCTGGTGGACATTATTATAAGGTAAATTATTTCATTTCTCAACATTGATATTTAATTTTATTATTTTTTATTTATTTTGATTATTTTATAGACGTGGTAGAGCCATGCTGCAGCTATATTAGTAGTATAGTTGTAGCACGAATGAGTCGGCTCGACCGGGGAGGGACCAAGCTCTCACAGAATACCAGAGTAACATAGCAGCTTAACGCTGCTGTGTTTCGTGTGCATTCCATTTTAGCCCTCACGGGTGACAAAGCATCTGCATTTTAATTCGCAAACGAGTATAGATGTAGATGTCTATGGGCCGCAGCAACCACTTACCATCAGGTGGACTGTGTGCTCGTTTGTCACCCTTATCCTATAAAAAGAAATATAGTATTGGATTGGTTCTAACCTCTCAACCGCATTAAAATGTCACTTTTTTTACGACCGCGCGATACTGTCTCAACAATACGGATTACTACTGAAAAACTACTATACCTACATTCAAATAAAAAAAATTCTCAAAAAGCTTAAAGAATTTAAAATTTAATTTTGTTAAAAGAAAATCATATTTATTTTTTATTTCGAGTTTTACAAGAAAAGTATAATATTTACTGGAGACACTTATTTTATATTATAATAGTACATAATATTCCCTTTAAAATGACACCAATATGAATAATATGCTATATACATAATCAATATATATAAATGAAGCAATGTGCTATTACGAGTTCTCTTAGCAGAATAGTATAGCGTAGTCTGAACTGAACTTAATGCAGTCCTGAGTAGATAATTAGTAACCGTTTAGACCCTACCGCCGTGACCGCAATTCGGTCTGGTGGACATTAATATAAGATTAATTATTTCATTTATCAACATATTTAACCCCACCCACGCAATCACTAACGGTTTAGTAAGCTGATGTGGCAATGAGTCGGCCATATAACTCAAAGATCCGAGAACCGATTAGGAAGAAAGGTTCTCGAGTCGCTGCCTCGTACAGGTAGGCGAAGTGTAAGATATGCAGGAAGTAGATGGATGCAGGTGACTCACGACCGTTCTTTGTGGCATTCTTTAAGGGAGGCCTATGTTCAGCAGTGGACTTGTGTAGGGCTGTAACGATGATGATGATGACGCGATCACTTGCCAGTTACAAGTTATAAATAAAGCTTACGCTAAGCTACTAGAACTATTTGGCGGCTTGAATGTCTTAAAGAGACCCGATTTAAGTCAAATCACAAATATAACGTAGCGCTACAATTTTTCCAGCGAATGGCGCATTAATCAGATAGTGTACTTAGAGAGAATAGAAACTCCGGAGCTGAACAAACAATACAGTGGACAGTAATTTATCTTAAGTGCATACTAAATACCTTTTCCTATACATTGAACCTCGTTACTGCCATAATTCTTCAGTGAATAGGCAGAGCTAAAGAGTAGCCAGCTATTCGGACCACGTTTAGCCATAAAACATGGATTTAATTTTCAATAACCAATATTTATAATCTATATGGAATAAAAAGTTTTCTACATATGTTCTATTTTAATCTGTTCTATTCTATTTAATCTATTCTTATCTATTTTAGTCTACTCTATTCTGTTCTATCCTATTATAATATTCTAATCTATTTCATTCCATTCCATTCCTTTCCATTCCGTTGCATAACATTTCAATATATTGTATTCTATTCCCGACATACCTTTTACCTTTATCAATTCCATATACCATTATTTACATTTAAGGTAATCAAGAGTCAATATCTATTCTATTCTATTTCATTCCATTCCATCCCTTTCCATTCCGTTTCATTCCATTCTATTCTATTCCATTCCTGATATACCTTTCACCTTTTTCACTTCCATATACCATTATTTTGATTTAAGGTAATTAAAAGACACCACCTATTTTATCAATTTTTCGATTTGTCGAAAACAATTTTCCAAATTTTTCGAATCAAATATAGCTTAAATCAGTCTTGTCATTGCTCTTTATCTGTTTATAAGTTTCATTACAACTAGATCAGCCATTTCAAAGAATGACATGATGGACAGACAGACAAAAATTTTAAAAATGTTTACTCATGTTATAATGGCATGCAAGTAACTTCCTCAGCTCAATAAAAAGCAGTTATTTCTATATTAGAACATACACATCCATTTTAATTTATATGTATATATTATGATAATTAATGTTTAAGTGGTAGAACCATGCCGCAGCTATATTAATAGTATAGTTGTAGCACGAATGGGTCGCCTCGACCGGGGAAAGACCACGCTCTCACAGAATACCAGCGTAAAATAGCAGCTTAATGCTGCTGTGTTTCGTATGGTGAGTGTAGAGAACTGAAGACCTATTTTACTGGAAAAGAGGCATTCTATCTTAGTCCTCACGGCTGACAACGCATCTGCATTTTATTACGGAAGCGAAGATAGATGTAGATGTCTATGGGCCACAGCAACCACTTACCATCAGGTCCACCTGAACACAGGACGAGTACACAGTCCACTGTGTGCTCGTTTGCCACTCTAATTCTATAAAAAAAATTATAAATATTAGGAATGTATTTATATTATGTTTAACAAAAATTTTAATCTATTTTAGGTTTTGTATTCGCTTTTGTGTTATTTCAAATGTTAGACTGAAATGAACTCAGTACAATAAAAACCTGCATATTTAACGAGATTATCATTGCACTAGAGTACTACAACACATCCAATTCACGTACTGTCCGTAAACCTTATCCGCCTACGCTTTTGTACATATCGCATTAATTCAACACGCCGCCGTCAGTAAAATTCACCCGCCTATCTTTGTTATATATTAAAAATTATTAATATGGAGAATTTGAAATTTTCGTACAATTTTTTCCGATATATGTTTGTTCTATTTCAGCTTCTAAATACTCCCTTCAAATGTTTCTGATAATACTACATGTGGACCGTGTAGTGGAAGGGTATGAATATCCACTAACCCATATCCCGTGGGTCTCGTAAAAGACGACAGAGTGAAACTGAAACAGGACGGAAGCAGCAGCGTATTCCTGATAACAACCCAAAAAATAGCCTATATTTCCCGCTCTTAGCAGGCAATAGCTTGTTAAGAATGGCAACTATGGTAATTATCCCTCCAATGAGGCAATTATTGGAGGAAGCCTATGTTAAACGGTGGTTAAACGGTGGTGGTAACATAACTAATGTTCCGCTTTATTTATTTTCTATTTGTTAAAAAAAAACACTACCCCACAACCCACACTAGAATTTTCTCCGGTATTTTGGAGGTGTACAGACACTTGTAACTTGCAGTTCGATCCCGTGGGCCGGAAGTGTTGCAGACAAGCGCCCACCCACGATCGGGCTGTAAAAATAATAAGTTATGTCTATGTACATATAGTAATTTGAAACATCTGCAAGACATGACGAGGTGGCCGAGAGGTTAAGGCGTTGGACTGCTAATCCAATGTGCTCTGCACGCGTGGGTTCGAATCCCATCCTCGTCGTTTTTTTTTGTTTACATAAACGTTACACCCGTTTTGCTGTAACCATCCATCTCATTAATGATTAGAGCCAATCAAAACTCCACTGCTGAACTTTTGCTATGAGTTTACATTGATATGAAAAAAACAGCCACTATTCTAATTCACACACGCCGTAATACATATCTATTATAAAAGTATATGTACTTTACTTCTACTTTCACTATGTAATTTATTACAAAGTGAAAGTAGAAGTAAAGTATGGTTGACTAAGACAGAATTCCTTTTTTTTATAGGAGAGGGGGGCAAACGAGCATGCCGCTCACCTGATGGTAAGTGACTACCGCCGCCCATGAACAACTGCAACACCAGGGAGGGATTTGCAGATGCGTTGCCGTCCTTAAGGCATTAAGTCCGCCATACGTGCGAATTTGGTTTTTATGCATAAAAGTTTAAATAAATAAATATTGCCACTATTAATATTTTATAATTCCTAAGCACAATTTACAAAAATTTTCCATACGGACAAGGGATCATCAAACACGTATATCATATTAATACAAATAAAAATAAAATAAAATAAAAAGGTTTTGTTCATAAACACGGTCTTACAAATACAGATACCATGGTAGACTTCTTCTATTGAACGCATAATGCGCCCGTATCAAAAGTAAGCCCCTCTTCCATATCATAAAATTTGCTAAAGCAAGAACCAAATAAAATAAATAAACGCGATAAAATAAAAAATAAATAAAAAACGCGAAGCTTGTCTGACGTAAGTTGTTTTTGTTTTACGAGGGCGACACTGAAAGTTTTTAGAACTGGCCACTTGTAAATGATTTAAAAAATAATGACAAATTTTGAAAATGGAACTCTTTGCCAATATTACTGTGTATGTACTTTATTAATTTGTCATTTGCTTACTATTTGGCGGCAAATTAAAAATTGTCTGTGTCACGTCAGCACGAATTTAACGCGAGAGTTTTGGCGGGAAATTGACCGGCGGCGGTTTGCTGCTCCTGTATTATTGTTTAAATAATGGTTTGAAGTGGACTTTGATATGTAAAAGTGTTGCGATTTTGTGTATTAAGTGTCTACGCATGTGAACTATTAGTGGAAACAGTGAAACAAGTGCTCTGATGATGATGGATTCTCAAGATAAGCTGTTTGTTTGCATAGGCACCTTTAGATACCATCGCCAACTATCAGCTGTCTGCTGGATCAAGTTGCCGCCAAAATCTCCCAAGAACTGCACAATGTGACGCATCAACATATTGTGAAGCAGTATACTATGAAGGAGTGGGGAAATTACAATAAACCGAATAAAAATACTTAAGACTTGGCCTAAAGTTCTAGATACCAGGCCATAAACTCCAAAAAAAAATTGAACGCGAGAAAATTTTCGTTCAATTATTTTTTATGGATTTCGACGTCATTTAAGTCAACAAGAAAGTTATGATAGCCTTCGATTGGCCTTTCACGATGAAGCCCCATCTCATGCCACTGCTTACAACGGGTTTAATGAGTTTTAACGTGGTCGCACTAATCTCACCCATGATCTGCGTGAGGGACGGCCTTCTAAGGCGACGACTGAAGATAACATCAGTGTTGTACGGCGTATGATAGAGACTGACAAAAGAGTGACATATCAGCAGATTCGAACAAGCTTAGGCATCGGTATGAGTCAAGTGCTCAAAACCCTTCATGAATATTTTGCGGTCAGGAAGCTTTGTGCCCGGTGGATACCTCATAATTTGACAGGGGCAAAACTCCGTCGAGTTTATTGGTGTCGTGAAATAGTTTATAGATTTAACGAAGATTTTTTTTATAGAATAGGGTGACAAACGATCACACAGTCTACCTGATAGTAAGTGGTTGCTGTGACCCATAGACATCGACATTTATCCTCAATAAAGAATCAAAATGCAGATGCGTCGTCACCCGTGAGGACTAAGATGGAATGCCTCTTTTCCAGTAAAATGGGTCTCTGGTTCTCTACACTCACCATACGAAACACAGCAGCGTTAAGCTGCTATTTTACACTGGTATTCTGCGACAGCGTGGTCTTTCCCCGGTCGAGCCGACCCATTCGTGCTACAACTATACTACTAATATAGCTGCAGCATGGCTCTACCACGTACATGACTCCAATGCTGTGTTCGGCATATTTACGGGTGACGAAATCTGGATTTATTGTTATGATCCTGAAACTAGGAGACAGTCTGCTGTCTGGGTGTTTCCTTCCGAGGAGTTGCCAACTAAAGTGAAGAGAGGTCGAAGCGTGGGAAAAAAGACGGTGGTCTCGTTCTTCGGAAGGACAGTTCATTACGCAACAATTGTTTTAGAGGATCGAAAAACAGTTACTGCAGAGTGGTACACGAACAATTGTTTGCCACTTGACTTGGATTTCAGGAGAAATGACCTCGCAGTAGGGTCCTCCTTCACCACGACAACGCCTTGTCGCACACAACCAAGCTAACAATCGACTACTTGCCGACGCCAGACGTGGAATTACTGAGTCACCCGTCCTTTGCTTCTAATCATATTGTTGTGTAATTCGCAAACCAACTTGGTCTCTTACCAATTCAACTTTGGTATATCATGTCAAACCATAACACGATGCATGGAAAATTTCCGGCCGATTCTGTGAATGCAGCGAGTTAACCCGACTTCAACTAAGAACTTTTCTCGTTAACAGAGTTACTCGAGTTAGTTCGTAAGGTAATTTGACTCACACGTCACTACCATTTGCCAATTGGCATGATTAGTTATAATACATATTTGGATGCTTATACGTGTACATCTGGCAATTTTAAGATTATATGTCTTTCCATTTGGTGCCAAATTTCTCTGAATTCTCTGCATAAAATGGTCTGACGAGTTCTTTAACGTCACCACACAAATATTTGATTGGCGCAAAAATGGCTGCCGTTTTCAATGGAGCCTTCTGTGCAAGACAGGAATATATTGTACGGATGTGTGCGCATACACAGGTGTCCTTTCTATTACCACACTTTCATAGTCCGATGGAACGGCAATCCGACGGAACACGGCCTGATAAAGATCAGGCACAGGACAAACGGATTTATGTGTTTTCTGAGACACAGGGGTGCAACGCTAAGTTCCTTACTCCGGGCTGATGTGAAGTTCTTGACATGAAAACCTATAAGCCTGTTGCCTGACCTGGGATTAAGACTCATGACTACACAATCACCAATCTAGCCTACGTTCACTAAGCTAACAAGGCAGTTAATTATAACCGAAGTCAATTCTTGGCTAAATAACGTTTCCCTGAGCGTCGCCATATTTGCTTGTGTTCATTTTCTGCTGAAGCTGGCACAAAACTTAATAAATTTTACAGTTTTAAAAAACATTATATTCACTACTAAGGGAAGTTAACGGAAATTTACACTAATTACTACCAAAGAATATATAATCACTACGTTTTACTAAGTATAAAGTTCTGAAGAGACTTTACCCTAACAACTCAGATAAGGAGGCTCGCTTCTTTTCAAACTTGTTCTGCATCTCAAATTAGTTTTTCCTCCTTTCTGTAGTTTGAAATTCAAAGATAATAATTTATTTTTTAGGTTCCGTACCTCAAAGGGAAAAACGGAGCTCTTTTTGGATTACTTTGTTGTCCGTCCGTCTGTCAAAAACCCTTTTTCTCAGGATCTGATCAAAGTATCTAGTTGAAATCGATATATAGCAAAATGTTAAAGTTAAAGACTTTATATTTTCAAATTTAAGCTAGGTCAAAGCAATCAAAAGATACGGCCACTTATGTCATATATTTTGATACTTGCACACTCACTTATCAAAACCTATTGGGTTTTTCCCGTTAACCTAGAATTATGAAATTTGATAAGAAGTAAGGTCTCACCACAACTAAAAGAAAATATCTGAAAATAGTTAAATTATTATATCACGTAAAAGTATTTTTTGCGATAACAAATTTACATTTACAGTTGGTGCATCAACCATGAAATAGATGGATGTATGGGAGAACATTTTTCTCGACTTTAAATTTGTTCTTTATTGTTTTGTTTCACACCCTGGTATCCTTTCCCAAATGGCCAATTTCCGTCTCCGAAATTCAGTCTAGAAGATGTTTAGTTTTTAGACCACGTTGTCACCCCTGAGGACTAAGATGGAATGCCTCGTTCCCAGTAAAAAGAGAAAGAAAGAAGAGAAAGAGCCTCTGGTTCTCCACACTCGCCATATGAAACACAGTACATTGAGCTGCTACTATTTCACGCTTGTATTCTGTGAGAACGTAGTCCTTCCCCGTTCGAGTCGAGCCATTTTTGCTACAACCATAATATAGCTGCAACATGGGTCTGCCACATATAAGCAGTGCCTAAGTACCGGAATATAATATAAAATATCAACAAAAAAATCGCTAAAATGATCAGTTATATTTACTCGCCCTGTCCATGTTCTTTCCACGCTTGAATTTGCGCCATAGCGCAATGTTATAACATTTCAGTTCACTCCGTTAGAAACATATTACTGTTTCAATAAATTTTGTTCAATACCTTTTTCCTACTAACGTACTCGTATTATACGATAATCTTTTCCCCAAAAAATGTCATGAATTTTCAAGTATATTACACGCATGAGTATATAACCTAATGTTCTTGTGAATTCATATTTTTATAAAAATAATATCGTAATAAATAATAGTATAAAACAGGTGTGTTTGTATGTGTGTGGGTGTGGGTGTGTGTGTGTGTGTGTGTGTGTGTGTTTTAAATACTTTTTGTGATAGTGTTCGTTTGTCACCTTTATCAGACATAATATACATATAAAACATAAACACTCACGCCTGTCACGTATAGGTGTAGGCAGAAACTACCGACTTCCATTTGACACGATTCTGACACACCTCTCTCGCTTCCTTTACGTCCACATACCTACGCATACATGCACGTTAATTTAGGGTACACTTAATCTGATCCATCTTCAATATATCGCCAATTTGGCCGATACCTTTCGTCTCAGGATCAACGGGGCCTACTTGGGCTGGTTTGTCACCCATAGAGGTATCAAACAGGACTGTGTAGCTTCCTGGTGGCTGTTTAACCTATTTATGGTCAGTAGTTTGGATACTTTGAAAGTTGAAGAATGTGAGTTAAGAATGGGTGAGTTAACCGTCAAATGCTTTTTGTGCGCCAAATATCAAGTGATATTCGCGTCGTTGGCGGCCGAATTGCAAATTATGGTTACATTAATGAACAGGTCATTAAAAGAAAGGGGAGTAAAAGTGAACCCAAGTATTTTTTTAAAATACGCAAGTAACACGAAAGTTATGGTTTCTGAAAAAAAAAACAAAGCAAATGTGAAATAATAATAGACGGGGAGTTGGTCGAACAAGTAGATGGGTTTGTATATTTGGAATGTGTATTTAGCAGGGATGATAGATATGATAAGGATATAGAACGACGAGTGAACGCAGTAAATAGAGTAAATGGGGCTCTTCACTCTCTTGTGGGAAGTCTGAGTATATCAAAATATGCACGTATGGCAATACACAGTGCTGTGTCAGTCCTTACCCTAATGTATGGTAGTGAAAGTTGGGTGTGGCAGAAGATGCACGAGAGTAGATAAATGCTGTAGAAACGCGATCATTAAGGAGTATGTTAGGGCTGAATCTAAATGACAGGTTGAGTAATTGTGTGAAAAGAGAAAAGTGTGGTTTGCAAGATGATATTATGACCAGGATTAAGAAAGGAGTCCTTCAGTGGATTGGGCATGTAGAAAGAATGAACGAGGAAAGAGTGACAAAGCAAATTTATGTTACAGAATTGAACGGAGGAGTCACCTTTATCCTTTAAAAAATATATTGCCCCATAAAGGAATTGATTGACTCTTCGGAGGAATCGGTATTACTAGTCCCTTGGGTTTCATAAGGGCCTGGTAATGCGGAATGCCAGGAAAACCTAATGGCTTCCGTAAGACAGTGGTATGACCATCTCGTTATCGTCAGACGTAATTACAATATTAATTATCGTAAAACCCAGACTGGCGACACGCAACAGCATCAAAGGTGCGAACTGCTATATGCTATAAATGCTGCACAGTCGTGTTAAACCCCTGACAGTTAATAGAGTATATCTCACAGTCTGATACTATACTGATCCCCTTCACTTAAAACCAGATCAGATCTTATCTAAATTTTTGTTTCTATCTCATGATTTCTTATGTTTACGCGAACACTACATATTTAAATAAAACTATGTAAATGTGGTGTAAAGCACTCAAAACGTCGGATTTATAAAATAAGTTAATATACGTCATTAAATCCGTAAAAAAAATTATAGTTTTATTTAAAATAAATCAATCTTTTATCTTTCGCTATTTATCTATCTTTTAATAAATTTGTATTGGATATAAAAATTTGATTCGGACGATATTATATTCACATTTTAATCGTTATCCAATCATCTTCATCCAGATTCCATTAAGATATTCTGTTTGATAAAACGCGATGCGCAATAAATAATTCATGCACAAACCGATCTCCCGGCTGAGGTGTAACGTGGTTTTCATGCTGTTCCACACCAATCTGTGTGAATAACCTTTTCAATATTTAAACACCAACCATTACTGGAATTCTCTAAAATTTGCCTTAAGGGATTTGTGATTTGAACGACTATAAAAAGGATAAAGGTTTCAACTGTACAATATCTCCGAATGGTTACGCAATTTTTGTTTATAGTAAACTAAGGGTGCTATAAGAAATTTCTACTCATTTTACGCAAAAAAAAAATATATCGATTGAGTTAAAAGTAAGTAACATGAATACTGGAGGCAGATGTAGGTGACGTAAACGTTAACCCTTTTCTATTTGCCTTTAAATTATTCGGGTAAAATTATTTTACTGTTAAATTGGATTACTTCGTAGGAAAATAAATTAAGTAAGGGTGACAAACGAGCACACAGTCTACCTGATGGTAAAGTCCTTGCTATGAAGGCTAATAACCTCACCAGATGTCGTTAGTTGACACTGAGGTGAAGTCTTAATTTTATATCAAAGTTTATACCCGTTTCTAGAATATTATATTAATAAACAAAACTCCGTGGTGTAACACAAAAATGCCTCAGTGGTTTGCTTTTTAGTTTTTTGCACATTTTTAACTCTCGATTTAATTTATCTACTTAATTAATGTAAAACATAACTAATAGTACAGAAAGAAACATTAACCTTTACATTTTTCAAACAAACCGCTATGAAATCTGTGAATTATTGCACCTCATTTTTATGTGGCGCCCGCGTAGTGTTTCTATATAGTTTGTGGTGGCGCCACCCTGGTGCCAGAAAAATTTGTGGATGCCCATTACCTTACATTGCCATTCACGAAGTTATGCGAGCTTTACTTGTGGTAAAAACGTATCTGTATACGTGCCAAAGTGTGCGTGAGACCAAAACCGCGTATAGTTAGCGAGCACTGATATGCCTCGATGAAATGCCTCGATACCTGTAACAAATAGTCTCAGGTTCTCTACACTCATCATAGAAAATGCAGCAGCACTAAGACGCTGTTTTCACTTCGAGTTACATCCATAATATAGCCGCAGCATGCTCCAACACGACATATTATGGCAAATGTAGACCAATAACATCCATCTTAGACACGGGGCTGTACTAAATATAGTCAAATGAGAACTTGGGGAAATATATAACGAGTGATTAGCCCCCAAGCTATCTTGGCTCCAAAATCAGCGAAATAAGTATAGCCATGGGCCTAACAGCGGAATGTATAAGAGCTGTTTTTTACTATTATCTACCGACTTCACAAAGGAGACGGTACTCAATTCGACTGTATGTTTTTTTTATGTGTGTTTTTTTATGTGTGTACCTCATAACTTTTTACTGGTTGAACCGATGTCAATGATTCTTATTTTATTTGAAAGCTGATGCTTCACATGTGGTCCCATTAAAATTTTATCAAGAGTTGAATAATAGTTTTTGAGTTATACTTAGTAATTTATATTGAAAACGGTTCTACAATTTTTTATTTTATTTTAAATTATTTATATTTTATATAAACCTAGCGGACAAAACCGCGGTTTCGCTCACGTGCAACTATTAATTATAACACTTATGTAATGTTAAAGTAGAATAGTTTAATAATCTAGAGTCTAATGCTCAAGTATTCAAACGTTAATCAATTTTATGAAACTCTCGTGCTGTCTCTATCACTTTAAGTCAAAGTGACAGTGACACCACCATACTTAACGGCGTCTTAAAATTGAGTAGCGTTTATTTATATTATAATATCGCCATCAATCTGAGGCCAATATTTTCTTTTGACTTCCTTGGCAATGCTCGAAATTGTCTATGGACAATTCTTATAATAAGAAATTTCTTTATGTCTATGAAGTCATAATTATATTAAACTTGGTCATTTTTATCCTCATCAATTTTTCATTTTAAAAATAGTAAATTAACGAAATGAAAAAAATATATAGTAGTTCAATCTTTTGAAGGTCTTGTAATCTCGTCATGTTCATCCTAATGGCTTTGGAAGTGTATAGTAGTTTCTTAGTTTTACAACTTTGTACATAATAACAATTTGTTCAATAATTATGAGGGTACAACTCGGTAAAAAGAGGGTAGTACGGCTTTAATTCTACCAAGGTGTGCGTCTGCTTGGTTCTGTTTGCGTCTGCTTTTTTCCTTCTTACCTATTTTTGCCGGTAAGCAACAGTGTATCTGCTGATTTTTTTATTATCGTTATTTAGTGTTATAGGCTGTTACTTCATAAAGCCTTTTTAACTATTGGGAGTACTTGTCTCAAAGACACCCCGCTATTGTCACTGATTCTTATGTTCTGATTTTAGGAATAAGAACAAACTTTTAGGCTTTTAGGTATTTCGTCTTAATTTTCGTAGATTGTAAACCTACTTCAAAAGTATATACAGGCCTCCCTCATAAATCAGCTCATTTGAGATACACCGACAGCACCGCAATAAAACTCTTAGCCACTTCGCTTAAAAGTCGTCAGAATATTCATTCGTAATTATTCTGCTTGTTTAATTGCTTATAACTTTTTTAAACAAACCCGCGGCTCAGCGCCGCAATCAAACTTCTAGCCACGTCGCTTCCAAGCCGTCAGCTATATTCTTCATTACTCTAATTTTGGAATTGCTTATGACTTTTTATAATCAATAAAAAAATCTAAATTGTGTTTGGTATTCAAATGTAAGATTAGTCTTTTAATGAAGCATCTTATTTTTTTATTAACAATGGGCTCACTCTTGACCTCCTTCTAGCCCGAGGGCAAAGATGATGTCTACGATGCAGCGACTTTGCCCAGGAGAAGCCTGTTTTGAAACAGAAACGAGTAAATAATACTTATTGAAAGTCACTCTTTTGTTTAATTACCATTCATACTACATTAACATGCACCCTGAAGAGTTTCAGATGCTGAAAGGGCAGCAAAACATATGCCGATAGGGCATTCCACTCCTTGGCTGTGCGCATTGTAAAAGAAGACTTATAACGCTTAGTGCGAATGTTAGGAATGTCAACCAAGTATGGATCGTAACCTGCAGTATGTCTGGTACTCCGATAGGGGAATGGAGGTGGCAATATGAGCTTATGAAGCTCATGGGCACACTCTCCGAAGTACAATATCCTATTTCTTAATACAAGGCTTCTTCAGTTTAGAATTTAAAGTACCCAACAAGTATATCTATAGTAAGAGATATGATTTCTTCTGCTTGGTCTTCTTCATCATCATCATGATGATGATGATCATCATCATCATCATCATCATCATCATCATTGTAGCCTACAAAGTCCACTACTTACTATATGCCTCCCCACAAATTGCTCCTAAGAAGGACATTTACCATTGCTGCCACAAAACGTATTGACAAACGCAGCTTTTAGTTTCGTAGTTGTTATTAGGAAGACGCTGCGACCCATTTCCTGTTTCAGATTTCGTCTATCGCCTCTAACGGCACCCACCACGGGACGATACGTGGAAGGAGATTTTCTTACACCACCACTACACGGTACCCGCCACTATTCTTCAGCAGCCTGTAAAAGATTGCTGCTGGCCATGGTCCTCTCATAAAACATAAAAAACATTCGCGTCCAATATAGAACCTCCTTCATTTTTAAGTCTGTTAAAAATGAACGTTTCTATGTTTGTCCCGAACGCGTTCTTATAGTATTCATCCTATTGCGATTAAACTGTAGTTACTTGTAGTGTATGCGCTCGCCAAGGTTTCTGACAAACAAAATGAATGTATTGTTTGTTTGTAAGTTTTCTATACCATAGAGCCATGTTGCAGCTAGCTATTAAAGTTGTAGTACGAATGTGTCGGCTCGACCAGGGATGGATTACGCTCTCACAGAATATCGCCACAATAGCTTAATGCTGCTGTTTCGTATGGTGAGTGTAGAAAACTGGACACCCTTTTTACTGGAAACGAAGCATTCCATCTTAGTCCTCACGGGTTTTTTTTTTATAGGATAAGTGTGACAAACGAGCACACAATCCACCTGATGGTAAGTGGTTGCTGCGGCCCATAGACATCTACATCTATCCTCTATTACAAATCAAAATGCAGATGCGTTGTCACCCGTGAGGACTAAGATGGAATGCCTCATTTTCAGTAAAAAGGGTCTCCAGCCACCTGCACTCACCAAGCGAAACGCAGAGGTAAACCTCTACTTCACGCAGGTATTCTGTGAGGTCGTGGTACCACCCCGGTTCGAGCCGGCCCATCCGTGTGACAGCAAAAGCCGCCACGTGGCTCTACCACTGTTAAAACGTGACAACGGATTCTCTGCATCTTGAATCTGCATTTCGAATCATAACTGAGAATAGATGTAGATGTTTATGGGACACAGCTTCCACTTACCATCAGGTGGACTGTGTGCTTGTTTGTCATTTTTATTCTACAAAAAAATCTAATATCTTATATTAATTTAATCACTGACTTAGTTTTTTTTTTTTAATAATAGTTTATTGACTCTTTATTCTCAACATGTTACATTAGCCTCACTATAGTATGAATGGCAGTAGAATACATCCTCGTAAATGACACAGATGTAATCCTTTAACAAAATGGTTCTGACGCACATAATGGTTGCCGTATCTGGAACATTATGGCCGTCATAATGTCAAGCCATCATTTTATATGTTATTGCGAGTACCTCAGTCTCTCTCTATTAACAATTTACAATTTCGGTAAGAAAAAAAAGAGCAAATATATGAAAGGATTAGTAGCCCTGATCTGCTTTCCCGGGGAAAGGATCAGTAAAATCATATAATTACTATAATTAATATACTATAATTTATTAACGTAAACGAATTTTTGATAGCCATAGTTGTGACAGGGCGTCAAGCACCCGAGCGGCATATTTTAGAAAGCCAGCTGCCTAGTTATCTTTTAAATAAGGCCAGTAAAATTCACAAATTCACAAAATTGCAAATACCAAAAATTGAGATAAAAATACGTTGTTTTGTTTCATTCATTCTTAAATAGTTCACATAGACTATAGAAGACTTTTACCGATTTTATATTTAAAGGTTATTTGGGGAAATGTGAGGTGAGGGCGATGCTTTTGGTTTAGTTACTCCTAGCGGCAGCAACTTTTACTACGCCACTGTGCAGTGTCTTTACTATACAATCGACGATTGCACATAATCGATGTTTACATTCACCGACGTCAGTGCAGGATCGGTACTATCATCCATTGCTTCTTTAATGGCTTTTTTAAAGCTATAAAATTGTGTTAAAAGCAGGCATTTAATTTTTTTTATAGAATGGGGTGACAAATGAGATGCTGTGGCACATAAACATCTACATTTACCCTCAATAGAGAATCACAATACAGTGCAGGTGCTGTATTACACCTGAGGACTAACATGGATTGCCTCGTTTCCAGTAAAAAGAGTCTCCGGTTCACAACAATCACCATGCAAAACATAACAGCATTAAGCTGCTATTTTACGGTGACGTTCTGGGAGAGCGTGGTCCTACCCCGGTCGAGCCGATCCATTCGTGCTACAACTATAATATAGCTGCAGCATGGCTCTACCACGTATATTACCTAAGTCCAATTTTACGTAAAAGAAAAAGAGAGCGGAAATATTTGTTCCAAGTACACGTAAAATAATACCCTTTACATAGCAAGTGATTTATAAGCATAGCAAGTGACCGTAAAGTTAGAAACGCGTGAGAATAACGTGTGTTATGTGGGGCTGTTTGCAAAAGATTTCGCACTTCGCACGAGTAACATTTAATTAGTTATTTCAAAAGATTTAGTAATATTTAACGTCTTCTGTCACGGCTTAGGACTGCTTAAGCTTACGACGTAAGTAAAAGTTTTTTATTGAAAATTAGATTTTTAATAAAAAGTGAAAGCCGACTTCAAAGCACTTTTTTTATTTTTCACATATCAGTTCCTAGATTTAAAAAGTTTAAACTGCTATGTGTACGCTTATACGTGTACCTATAAAGGTATTAGAGAGTTTTACCATAATATAAAACTTACCTATTATTTTTTAATCAATATCCGGAATCCATCTTGAGTCAAGCACTAGTCTTTCCGCCTAAAGTCAGCACTTCCGGCTACCTTACCTGCCTGGAGGGGGCACCCCACCACTGTTTTTGCTTTGTTATTTAAGCAGCGATGAGCACCAGGTCTCGTCATTATGGCACTCATGATGCACCAGGTAGCCCTTACCTGGATTCCGGATATTGACAAAAAAATAATAGTTAAGTTTTATTTTATGGTAAAACTCTCTATTATTTGTTATGTATCAATAGCCGGAATCCATCTTGAGTGGCGTGTTTATTATCACCTGGTGCTAATAACTTGTAATAGTTATTAACGCTATAATGTGTAAGGTAAACAACTTCAATACCCGCCTCTTTCAGAAGCGATTTTAGCCACCCAGCAATTACAGTACGGGATGCTGGCTTAGCGTCACCTCTAGCTAAATAACCCTCTAGTAAAATAACCGGAGAAATGACCAGACTACGCTTTATAATGTATAACATTACAATATCACTTAGTATTATTTTAAGGACACGTTCGCACTATGCTATACTATATAGTATTGGATTGCTTCTAACCTCTCAACCGTCCACGCCGCGCGAGTGATTCTAGCCCCACCTGTCCGCGCATTAAAATGTCACTTTTTTTTTTACGACCGCGCGATACTGTCTCAACAATAATGATTACTACTGAAAAACTACTATACCTACATTCAAATAAAAAAAAAATCCCAAAAAACTTAAAGAATTTAAAATTTAATTTTGTTAAAAGAAAATTGTTCAAATTAAAAATAAATTATGAAAATAAAGTTTAAATATGGGAATATCAAAAAAATCGTATTAATTTATTATTTCGAGTTTTACAAGAAAAGTATAATATTTACTGGAGACAATTATTTTATATTGTAATAGTACATGATATTTCCTTTAAAATGACACCAATGTGAATAATATGTTATATACATAATCAATATAGATAAATGAAGCAATGTGCTATACGAGTACACTTAGCAGAATAGTATAGCGTAGTCTGAACTGAACTTAATGCAGTCCTGAGTAGATAACTAGTAGCCGTTTAGACCCTACCGCCGTGACCGAAATTCGGTCTGGTGGACATTATTATAAGGTAAATTATTTCATTTATCAACATTGATATTTAACTCCACCCACGCAATTACTAACAGATTAGTAGGCTGAAGTGGCAATGAGTCGGCCATATCTCGAAGAACCGAGAACCGATGAGGAAGAAAAACTCTAGAGTGGCTGCCTCGTAGAGGTATCCGAAGTATAGGCCGATCCCCACTAGATAGCGTGACGACCTGGTAAATGCAGGAAGTTGATGGATGCAGGTGGCTTAGGACCGTGCTTTGTAGCATTCCTTGGGGGAGGCCTATGTTCAGCAGAGGACTTTGTGTAGGGCTGTAGCTGTGCTGTGCCAGTTACAACTTATAAATAAAGCTTACGCTAAGCTACTAGAACCATTTCGCGGCTTGAATGTCGTAAAAAGACCCGATTTAAGTCAAATCACAAATATTACTTAGCGCTACAATTTTTCAAACCAGCGGCACATTAATCAGATAGTGTAATTAGAGAGAATAGAAACTCCGGAGCTGAACAAACAATACAATGAACAGTAATTTATCTTAAGTGCATACTAAATATCTTTTCCTATACATCGAACCTCGTAACTCCCATAATTCCTCAGTGGATAGGCAAAGCCAACGAGTAGCAAGCTATTCGAACCACGTTTAGCCATAAAACATGGGTTTAATATTCAATAAGTATTATTTATAATCTATATTGAATAAAAAGTTGTCTACACATGTTCTATTCTATTCTGTTCTACTCTATTTAATCTATTTTAATCTATTTTAGTCTATTCTATTCTATTCTAATCTATTCTATTCTATTCTAATCTATTAATAATAATACAAATAATAATAACATATTTGTTATTTTTTGTTATAATAATAATATATTTGTTTATTCACTCCATACATCGTGACTTACACTACTTAAATAAAAAGTACCATCAATTACATTGAGAGGTTAACGTTGGCAGCCGTACTAGTATAAACTGTGCCATGGCTGCCTGCGCTTTCCACTCTGGGAATTAAATAATAACCTAATTATTCCTACCTATTATATTCTGTTTAATCTATTCTATTCTATTCTAGTCTATTCTATTCTAATCTAATCTAATCTAATCTATTCTGTTCTATTATAATATTCTAATCTATTTCATTCCATTCCATTCCGTTGCATAACATTTCATTCTATTGTATTCTATTACTGACATACCTTTCACCTTTTCTATTTCCATATACCATTATTTAGATTTAAGGTTATCAAGAGTCAATATCTATTCTATTATACTTCATTCCATTCCATTCAATTCCGTTCCATTCCATTCCATTCTATTATATTCTATTCTAATCCTGACATACCTTTCACCTTTTTCACTTCCATATACCATTATTTTGATTTAAGGTAATTAAAAGACACCACCTATTTAATCAATTTATCGATTTGTCGAAAAACATTTTTCATGGTTTTCGGCTAAAATAAAGCTTAGATCACTCCTGACATTGCTCTGTATCTGTTTGTGAAGTTTCATTACAACTAGTTCAGCTATTTCAAAGACTGACATGATGGACAGACAGACAAACATTTTAAAAATGTTCACTCATGTTATAATGGAATGCAAATAACTTCCTCAGCTCAATAAATAGCAGTTATTTCTATATTAGAACAGACACGTCCATTTTAATTTATATGTATATATTATGTTAAATATAAATATTAGAGATGTATTTAGGTATAATGTTAAACAAAAATTTAAATTTATTTAATAAATTTTGTATTCACTTGTGTTTTATTTTAAATGTTAGACTGAAATGAACTCAGTACAATAAAAACCTGCATATTTAACGAGATTATCATTGCACTAGCGTACTTCAACACATCCAATTCACGTACTGTCCGTAAACCTTACCCGCCTACGCTTTTGTATATCGCATTAATTCCACACGCCGTCAGTAAAATTCACCCGCCTATCTTTGTTATATATTAAAAATATTAATATGGAGAATTTGAAATTTTCGTACAATTTTTTTCGATACATGTTTATGTTCTATTTCAGCTTCTAAATACGCCCTTCAAATGTTTCAGATAATACTACACGTGGACCGTGTAGTGGAAGGGTAAGAATATCCACTAACCTATATCCCGTGGGTCTCGTAAAAGACCACAGAGTGAAACTGAAACAGGAAGTGAGCACCAGCGTATTCCCGATAACAACCCTAAAAATAACCAATATTTGCCGCTCTTGGCATGCAATAGCCTGCTAAGAATGGCAACTATGGTAATTATCCCTCCAATGAGGCAATTATTGGAGGAAGCCTATGTTAAACGGTGGACTTTGATAGGCTGGATTGGTACTACTACTAGTGATACATAACTGAAGTTCCGCTTTATTTCTTTTTTATTTATTTAAAAAACACTACCCCACAACCCACACTAGGATTTCCTCCGGCATTTTGGACGTGTACAGACACTTGTAATTTTCAGGCTGTAAAAATAATAAGTTATGTCTATGTACATATAGTAATTTGAAACATCTTCAAGACATGACGAGGTGGCCGAGAGGTTAAGGCGTTGGACTGCTAATCCAATGTGCTCTGCACGCGTGGGTTCGAATCCCATCCTCGTCGTTTTTTTTGTTGTTTACATAAACGAGCCAATAAAAACTCCACTGCTGAACTTTTGCTATGAATTTACATTGATATAAAAAAACAGCCACTATTCTAATTCATACACGCCGTAATACATATAAAAGTATATGCACTTTACTTCTACTTTCACTATGTAATTTATTACATAAAGTATTCTCAACTATAGTACCAAAGATTGTGACCATATCAACTCGAGGTCATAAAGTTACAAAGATGCTATATACATATATATAAGGAATATATAAAAGAAACGTAAACTGTATATCTTTACCAATATACAGGTTGTGTATTAGTAAAGATTATATATAGAAAGATATGCATAGAATACCTTACCTATATATATTAAGTCCTTACATATGAAATTAGCGTTTTGTCGTACTGATCAATTTGATCTGAAATATGTCCTCTTTGGTTAAGGATTCCAAATTCAAATTTATAAATTAATTTAGCTGGTACCTACATTTGAATTTTGAAAACAGTCATCCATTTGTTTTTTCCTCATTATTTTTTTTCTTTGGCGTCGCACAATGGAAAACATGGAATATCGGTATATTTACGAGTACGAGTTCTACCGTGGCACCAGTGCTGCAGAAACAGCTCGAAGGATTAATGTACGGCGCTGGTGTCGCAAAAGATAGCACGGTACGTTTTTAGTTTCAACGTTTTCGTTATGGAAATTTCGACCTTCAGAACCAACCCCGTGGATAGCTGGAGACCAAAGTCGAAAATAAAGAATTAAAGGCTATTGTAGAAGCGGATCCATCACAAAGCTCTTCAGAGATAGCTGCAGACTTCGGGGTAAGTGATAAAATTGTGTTAATCCACTTGAAGCAAATCGGGAAAGCAAAAAAAATGGAACGATTTGTACCTCATGAATTGATTGAATCGAACTTGCAAACACGCGTCGACTGTTGTGTTACCTTGCTCAACCGACACAATAATGAAGGGATTTTTAATCGAATCCTTACTTGTGATGAAAAGTGGATACTGTACGATAATCGGAAGCGCTCGTCGCAATGGCTGAACCCTGGAGACCCAGCCAAAACTCCGATGCGGCAGTCCAAACCGCCTTCAAAGGGTTTATTGATTCTTACCCCCATGGTTTTTTAGTAAAGGGATCAATGAACTACCTATGAGATGACAAAAGTGCATAGATAACAACGGTGCATACTTTGATTAATTAAATGAATTTTACAAAAAAAAACTTTATATTCCTCCCGTACAAAACGCAAATTTCATATGTAAGGACCTAATATATATTCTGGTTTATTCGAACTTCGATACCTTCTTATTATTAGTTTATTTTTGCTGAATTATCTCCCATATGTTTATCTCTGCTTAGTCTAATGGTTGACTGGGAGAGAATGCCTTAAGGCATTAAGTCCGCCATATACATTGTTTTTTGTGCATAAAAGTTTAAATTAATAAATAAATGTTGCCATAATAAATATTTTATAATTCCTAAACATATTTTACAAAATTTTTCCATACGGACAAGGGATCATCAAACACGTGAATCGTATTAATAAAAACAAAATAAATAAGCGCGATACAATAAAAAATAAATATAAAATGCGAAGCTTGCCTGACGTACGTTGTTTTTGTTTGAATTCTTCCTGTTCCTGTTTTCTAATTCGCTCAACAAATACGGAAGGTAACGCTTGCATACCTACACACCGTACTGGAAGGCGGCTGTAATATACGCATTGAAGTAAAGGTTAATTTTTGGTTCAAAGAATCAAGTCGACCTTTTCTGTGAGCCTAGGAACGTGTTCCGAATTTATAAATTTCAATCAAAAGGGACTCACTTGTTGGACAATAAAATACGCATTCCAAACAAAACAGAACTAAAGTTATAAAGATTGTTAATAAATTTCATTTACACAATTGCTAGTGATGAGGTTGTGAGTTGGACGTGAACGTGGATGTTGTATGTGAACAGCACACATAAGTTCCACTACAGCGCAGCTCCCCCCCCCCCCCTTCATTTCTGAAAAGGTTTTTAAAGCAAAAAAAAATGTCGCCGCGCTCGCTGCTCCAAAGAGTTTTGGCGACTTTCATATAGCCTTTTTTACTTGGTAGCATTTACTAAGTGACTATAAAGTGTAGGCCTCTATTTCTGACTAGGAATGCATCTGATAAGGAACAGCTAACTAGTAGTCCTTGTACTGCTGAATTCCAGTCTGCAGGGTACAGAGAGCCAGTTTAATTATTTTATATAATTATATTTTATACCAGCGTAAAATAGTAGCTCAATTCTGCTGTGTATCGTTTGGTGAGTGAACCGGAGAACCGTTTTATTGAAAACTAGTCATTCCATCTTAGTCCTTAATGGTAACAACGCATTTGCATTTTGATGCTTAGTGGAAGATAGATGTAGATGTCTATGGGCCACAGCATCCACTTACCATCAGGCGGACTGTGTACTCGTTTGTCACCTTATTCTATAAAAAAGGCAGTAGCCTTCTTTATTTTAAGTTGGTTTCAGCTATCCAGGGAATGCAGTAGCCACTTACCCACCAGGTGAACTGTTAGTTCCTTTGTCACTTCAAGTTTCAACCGACCTAAAAAGGAAGAGGTACTTTTTTCTATGCGAACCGATTTGCATGTTTCTTTTTTTATTTGAAAGCTGCTTGTTTTCATGTGGTCCCATATAAGTTTGATTAAGATCTGGCCGGCAGGTTTTGAGTTATCCTTAATAATGCGTATTTAATTAACGACTACATTGACGATGTTCTCATTTTGTTTATATTTAAGTCGGTTGTACAAAATTTTTAATTTTACGACTTGTATAAAAAATAATCCTCAAAATCAAATTTTAACGGTGGTAGAGCCACGCGGCAGTTTTTGCTGTTGCACGTATGAGCCGGCTCGAGCGGGGTTGGTACCACGACCTCACAGAATACCGGCGTGAAGTAGAAGCTCTGCTTCTGCGTTTCGTCTGGTGAGTGCAGGTGGCCGGAGGCCCAATCCCCCTCCCCCCCCCCATCAACAAGGTAGCGGAATTACACGAAAGACTACCTCAGGAGGGTACCAGCACCCCTGGAGATTCCCTCGTTGAGCATCCACGACCGTGTTATTCCACTCGTGAGCATGGGTGCTCAGGCTGCCCCGCGTATTCTGAGGGGGGCAAAATTCCGCTCAAAAACATAACTGCTCGGGGCAAACTGAGCAACAATACCAAGGCGACCCCTGCCACATTATCCGTGAATATCTGCAACATCAGTTGACTTCACTCGAACCTAAACGCCGTCCACTACCATCTCGAGACGGCGAAGCCAGCCTTGCTCTTTCTGACCGAGACGCAGATGTCCTCTCCGGCTGATACTTCGTATCTCTCCTACCCGGGGTACAAATTGGAGCACTCCTTTGTGCCTCGGGCTGGATTTTGCGTGTATGTCAGAGACGACATCTGTTCTCGACGCCTCGGCAGTCTTGAAGGTTCGGACCTGTCCATACTTTGGCTACGCGTAGACAACGACGACCATCCGCGCGTCTACGGGTGCCTCTATAGGTCCCATAGCGGTAATGCCGAAACAGACCGACTCATCGACCACGTCCAAATGGCTAAAGATTCCATGCTACAACAGGTCCCATCCGCAGAGATCGTGATCCTTGGCGATTTTAATGCCCACCACGCCGAATGGCTCGGTTTACGTTTAACCGATCATGCGGGGAGATCTGTTTATGACTTTGCCTTGGCATATGGTCTGACACAACTGGTTACATCGCCTACGCGGATTCCAGATGTGGAGGATCATACACCTTCCCTGTTGGACCTTCTGCTGACCTCTCATCCGGACGGATATCAGGTTTCCGTAGATGCCCCTCTCGGCTCTTCGGACCATTGTCTGATCCAGAGTGTGGTGCCACTCACGCTCCCCTCGCGGTTGCACCCTGCAGGTTGCCGCCGTGTTTGGCATTACAGGTCGGCTGATTGGGACGGAATGCGGTCTTTCTTTGCATCCTACCCATAGGGGCGGATTTGCTTCTTGCCGGATGATCCCAGCGCTGTTGCTGACTCTGTAACTGATGTGATGCTACAGGGAATGGAACTATTTATTCCATCATCTGTGGTACCCATCGGAGGCAGATCTCAGCCTTGATTTGGTCGCTTCTGTAAGACTGCATTACGCAGTAAGCAGGAGTGTTATCAAGCCTGGGCTGCGGCTTCGGCGACTCGGGATGTAAACACCAGCACACTTAAAAATAAGTATAACTTCGCCTCCAGGTCCTTCAAAAGAGTTATTGACAAGGCAAAGTCACGCAAGTCGATTCACGCCGCATTCTACAATCAGATAAATTTTGATACCTCCTAGTGCAACTCTTAACGACCGAATCCTACCGGCTCCGCCAGTAAACTTAGGGGAGCACTCAAATGGTTTTTTAAAACTTAATTAAAATTACAATTAAAACTACGTATTGACGATTTGGAAGCTTCAATTTTAATGTCTCAAAATTTTATAGAATCTTAAAGCTAGCTTAAGTCTACATGAGAGGTCCTTCTCAGCATTACAAAGGAATACATACGGTTTGGATAAGTAAGTCATGTCTAATCTAACACAGAAGGGTGCGGGGGATGCATAAGTACTTAACTCTGTAGCTGGCAACCGCTGGACATGCAACTAGAATGTGAGTTTCGTTCCTCGTGTATTATAACACTACCAGTTCATGAATACCTAATTATTGTTTTAAAGTATTAATATAGCAAGGAAAATGAAGAAAATTCTAGTACCCTTGCAAATGAGAGTGATAATCCTCACTCGTATAACACTACTAGTCCACGAACACCTTACTTTATTATAATATTGCCAAGAAAATGTAAAAAAACATTCAATGTTTCGCAAATGAGAATGATAATCCCCAGCCATGGAATCCAATTAAACTAAGACTTCACTAAGTAAGGCAAATCCCAAAATAACTTAGCACTTTTTATGATACATCGTACTCTAATCCTACAAATACTTGTCTAAAATGAAGAAAATTGAAAACCCATAGGAACTGTGCATTTTTTCCGAATATAAAGTATAGGACCTATGAAATCTGTGTAGTTTATATGTACGTGGTAGAGCCATGCTGCAGCTATATTAATAGTATAGTTGTAGCACAAATGGGTCGGCTCGACCAGGGAAGGGCCACGCTCTCACAGAATACCAGCGTAAAATGGCAGCTTGACACTGCTGTGTTTCGTATGGTGAGTGTAGAGAACCGGAGACCCATTTTACTGGAATAAAGGCATTCCATCTTAGTCATCACGGGTGACGACGCACCTGCATTTTGATTCTTTATTGAGGATGTAGATGTCTATGGGTCACAGCAACCACTTACCATCAGGTGGACTGTGTGCTCGTTTGTCACCCTATCCTATAAAAAAAATCTCTATACCGAATTTTATCAAAATCCATTTTAGTGGAAACAGGGAATTACACTTGTATAAGTATGATTTGCATAAAAGTCAAAGGGACCATGCATATTTCCGAGAAAAAAAATCCACCGCGTAAAAATAACCAAAGTTATTCTTAAGCCACATCATCATCATCATCATCATTACAGCCCTTCACAAGTCCACTGCTGAACATAGGCCTCCCCCAAGGAATGCCACAAAGCACGGTCCTGAGCCACCTGCATCCATCGACTTAGTGCATATATTATCAGGTCGTCAATCCATCTGGTGGGGGGACGTGCTACACTTCGTCCGCCGGTACGAGGCTGCCACACGAGAACCTTTTTACCCCATCGGTTGTCCGTTCTTCGAGCTATATGGCCGTCCCATTGCCACTTCAGCTTACTAATCTCTTGGGCTATGTCGGTCACTCTGGTTCTACTGCGGATATCCTCATTTCTAAGTTTATCACGCAGAGAAACTCCGAGCATAGCCCTCTCCATAGCTCGCTGAGCGACCTTGAGCTTCCTCATACGGCCAGCATTGAAGGAACACGTCTCAGTTGCATAGGTCATCACTTCTTAAGCCACGCTGCAGCTTTATTATGCTTGTAGCATGAATGGGTTGGCTCGACCAGGAAAGGACCACGCTCTCAAAGACTACCAACGTAAAATTAACCAACCCACAGCACGATTAATATGGGGTAAAGGATATTTTACACCGTCACAATATGGTGCAAGCCTTGTTTAACACGAGACAAAAACCAAAAACATTAAGAACTTTTAATTTCATTAAATATAACACTTACACAAACAAAGAATTTATTTAATAGCATTTTGTTTGTGTAAGTAATAATAACACAAATATCAGACAGTGAATATTTTCTTTCGTTTGTTTATTTGTGGAATACCCTTGGGATATCTCGAAGATAAGTTTGGAAAGAAAATGTGGTCTTACATATCTCGTATTAAATCTCAGAATGAAACTCTTCTCCCTCGAGACTTTTTAAGAGATAAATTAGGAGATTGATATTCTAATAACTAATAATTACAGCCCACCGCGTCAACTTTCTGTATATCTTTTCAGACCCCAGAAACTCATAAAATTGTGAACAAAGTCCGATAAAAAAAGCAATTGTTGTAATAAATTACTAAATTCGCGCTATATTTTTCTACTTAATATTAATAATAATATTAATAATTCTTGTATCAACACAACAGACCCAGGCCCAGCTGTGAGCGTTTATGGGCTGATATTGAAGAAGATTCAGAAATCAATGTTTCTTTTAGCATTGATACACCTAGGTCAAAAATTTCCACACTATATGTTGACAGGTAAGGATACATATAGACATTAAATTCGTCCTTTATTTTATTTATTTATTCAAAAAGTAATACAATAAAGATGTCAATAAATAATACAACGTGAAGCGGACTTAAATTTTCCATAAAGATATAAAATTCAAAATTTCCTTGGTAAAGCCTCCTCACGTTTCGTATTTTAATAATACTCGTAAGTACTTGAAACAAAGCTTTCGCCTAAATTTAGAACAATGACTGGTTTAAACCAACTTATTTGAAAACTACTTGATTTATAACTAACTTCCCATGAGCTAGAGTCTTGTAATTTTGTATATAGCTCAGAATCAAATGACAATGTAAATATGAACGTGGTATATTAAAAAAATTAATACAAAATTTTTATTTATTGTGTTGATAAGCATCAAGTTCATGATGTTTTAAACCACATAATACCATAACCATACTGTTTATAGAGGGCATGTGTCTATTTATCACACTTTTGCTAACGACGCTTCTTTATAGCTGTCATATTATTCAACCCTTTCGTTAGTTTGAGGCTTAGGCCGGTAATACAAGTCAGATTTTTTCATCCGACAGTCCGACCCGATTGTCTGATCGGACGTCCGAGTCAGAAACAGTGCCAATGTGTTTACGATTTTATGTGCGGCCCGATTGTCTGAACGTGCGGTCTGCATAGTTTTGTACAGAGACCAAATAGACGTCTGAATCCTTCTTCCGACTTTCCAGATGACTCTCTAGCGTGACACTGAACGGACGCTTCGCATCGTTGTGGTTCGGACGATGGCGGAAAATTACGACATCGAACGGCTTATTATGGCCGTAGAAAAACGTACTTACTTCTGGGATACAGGCAGTGAAGTGTATCACGATAGATAGGTGAAAGGTTTGCCTTGTGAAGACGTGTGTAACGAAATATTGGAAGAAGCATGGGTTTCAATGAACGTTGAAAAGAAAAAAAAATATGTAAGTAATTTTATTGCTCGTAATGACATGAAAACCACGCTAAACTTATTGTAAGAACACGAGCTCACGTACACATTTTATGCATCTTAAATCATTTGCAACCAGTTGTCCAGCAGTTAACTTTTGTATCAATTTTTCTGATATTTTCAATAACAATTTTCATACAGTTTATATTTTTTAATTTATAAAGATTAAGATAATTAAGAGCTAACACGAGCAAATATGCAATAAGTAAGAGTAATTCGTCGTTCGTCTTTTCTTTCTGGTCCGTATGCAAGCAAGCGAGAACGACTGAGTTCAGAAAAAGTCTGGCACAAGAATCGGATGTGTATCGAGTAAATACGATCAGATAGTCTGATCAGACAATCGGATACAAAATCTGACGTGTGTTGCCAGCCTTACACAACTGTTTGGATGTCATTTTAATATTACTCGTTGGTTTATTGTTTCTATTTCGTGCATTTTAATAAAAACTTGTCTATAAAATACTCCGTTTTACTTATCTTTTACTAACTATATTCATATTTAAAGACGAGACTATATTACATTTATTCTGTATTATTAATGAAGTTCATCTAATAATAAGTGTATGATGTAGCCCATAGACATTTACGTCATTTTTTGATTAAAAATCAGTGTTTGTCACCGCTACAGACACACCTCTCTCCCAGCAGCCCCACCACCACAGCATTGGTGCAGCCCCTCAGAGTTGCGGAGGATAGGGCGAGTGACGCATCGCCATACCAACACTCCTCTTCCTCCGCGACTCCACCGGATTGGTAGGGGGGAGTACACCCGTCACACCGCAGCCCACCAACGAAGCACGAAGCAACGAAGCACCAGTTTCCGACATCGCCAAAAACAGCGCAATGGCGAAGATTTTACAGATATGCAATTAATCGTTTGGGATGAATGCACAATGGCCCATAAGAGGTCACTGGAGGCACTGGACAGAACGTTAAAAGATCTTCGTGACAACCAAAACATTTTTGGTAGAGCCATGATTCTGTTGTCAGATGATTTTCGTCAGACTCTTCCAATTATTCCCCTATCAACTGTTGCTGACGAACTAAATGCATGCTTAAAATCATCTAATGTGTGACGGCATGTAAATGATGTGTGTGATGAAAGTGAAGTAGAGCCAATTGGTTCTGACATTGAAGAGAGTATTTAAGTTTACATGAGGATCGGACCATACCAGAGGTTGTCGTGTAGCGCAGCTCAGTATTTAGTGCCCTAGAAAGGCGAATGGTGTACCAAGAGTAGTGCTGCATTTCTTGAAATCAAGTTCCGACTGAGTATTTTTAATGTTTTCTTTTATGTGTTACAGTAGCACGTGTGATGTGATTACAAGTGCGTGAGTGTGTGCCTTGCTGGTCGTAACGGACTGCCAGGTCCAGCTGTAACATGGCCTGGTTTCAGCAGATGCGTATGCGCGTATACGCAGGCGCCATCCCGGAGCGCGCGTAAGCAGTACATGGCGATGCCTCGGAAGTCGTGTACTCTGTATGCGTGGGAGTCACACTGTGTGCGCGGAAGTCGTATGCTGTGTGCACGGTAATGTTTTCTGAACATGTATTAGGCTCTGTCCTGGCAGGCGCTGTCCTGGTTCACGTTTTTAATGTGGTTCACGTAGTTAACGTGGGATCTCGCAAGTTCAAGTAAGAGTATGTGTCAGATACTTCGTATGAAGACCTATGTTTACTTGTGAAAGCGAAGTGCTTTATTAAAGTCCAAGGTATGAGAACGAATTTCTGTTTTAGGGCCTCGTATGTGTGATAGATGAGAGAACAGGCAACTGTGTATGTTGTCCTTATAGTTAACAATTTGTTTTTCACGCAGATCATGATGACTACAACCCCGACGATGCTTGTAAACCCTCAGGTGCTCCTGCTGCTCTCGTTTTGTTGTAATTTGATAGTTCATGCGAAACATGATTATCATCAGTTATATTTTGAAATTCAAAACGTTTAAGGGTTGTACTACAATAAAGGATTAACTTTAACACGCTATGGATTGAAAATAATAAGTGACATTTTTGTGTTCTAATGTGTTGATCAGTGTTGCAGTTTGCTCCGAATACTGTGTGGTCGACAAGATTGGGGTTTGATGTCAACAGATTCGTAGAAGTCTCTCTACAACAATGATCAATGAGGAAGTTGTTGTGACGGCTAATCGAACATGGTCAGGTACGGCCGAGCGCTAGTAAGATTGAGCCTACACCGCTACAGTCTGTAACTTATCGGCAGATCTTACGGCAAGACAATTCAAGCGGCCGCCGAACACATGGTCCTTTGGTGCTGTAAATGAACGTCTGAGGCTTGGTCGGCATTCGTAGATTATGCGCAGTTGCCTCCTTCCCTTTGAAATATGTGATGGTATTTGTCTCTACACATAGTTTCCCTTTTTTGCAATGTTTTCAAATGGCATACAGTTGCCGTTTCTTAAGAGAATCTTGGAATTCCATGGTTTGCAATACATTTATCTCCATTTCTCTTAATTTTTAATTTTGCAAAGCAGTGCGACGATTCGCTAGCGCCATTACGGCGCGACGGCTTGCTAGCGCGAATGTGGCACGAACGCAGCAGAACGGAAAGTTGGAGTGCGTTTGCCTGGAGGTGGCCATATCGGCGCGTCCATGACTTAAATGAAGTCTGGGATGGTCGACCGTTGTAATATTTAACAAGAGTTAATATCTGTTAGCAGGTGGTGATACCTGATAGACCGTATGCTGTTCACTGTCAACCGCACGAGGACGTGCGACAGTCAGAGGTAGCCGTGTCTGTGCATCTAGAAAATACTAGAGACGTTGCAACACTCTAGCGAAGTAATCATTCTAGTGCAGGAAAGGAACATGAAGTTGCAGGGAGGCTGGTCTGTGCTGCACTGGGATATGTGTCGTGTTGCTATTGGTTTACATACTTGGGTGTTATCGTGTCACTACGTCCCTCACGATACACTTTTGTGTGATTGTGACGGGGACATGTTTGCGGTATGATTGGTCTGTAACTGTTCTATACTGAATTGAAAAAAAAAAGAGAGTAAGAAAAAAAATGTGGTTCTTACTATCATTGCAGGGCGTTTGCCGGTCCAATGATAAAGCTACAGGGAATAGTGATTCCGGACTAGCATAAATAGTACTGAAAAAAAAAGAGATTAAGAAAAAAGAATAGTTCTTACAATCATTGCAGGGCTTTGTGCCGGTCCAGTGATATAGCTATAGGGAATAGTGATTCCGGACTAGCGAAAACAGTACTTGAAAAAAAAAAGAGAAAATAGAAAAAGCTACAGACTAATCATTCCGATCTAGCATAAAGTTGATAAAAGTTTTGTAGGGCTTAGTGCCGGAACAAACTGATTATCACCAGAGTCTGAAGGGTCAGTATAGACCGGACCAGACGCTGTTTTGTCAGGATAATCGAACGATGTTTTACAGATTACAGTTGTTACAGATAACTAAAATTGTAATGGAGCGCGTGCGAGGACGCACGCATGACAGTATGGCCGTGACGGCACCTGCACCGTTGTAGATGCGGTGGCGTCGGTCTAGCAAGACAGAATTCTTGTAAACGACACGTGTACCGCACACCTGCGGCATCGCACCTGCGTTACCGCCCGTCCTGCTTGTATAAAACGGACTGAGCGGCCGCCGTTAAGACAGTCTTGGCTCTGACGTGGAACGGTACACTTGTCGTATTCCGTTACTAGTTTATCCACGACTCATTGGATAATTAATTCGTGTAAACGAATTAATTATTATTCGTAACTACAAAATTAGTCTCTGTACTATACCCACTATACTTCCGACATATACATGAACGTTAACGACCTTCGTTCCTTTTTTATTTTATTTTTTTATACATATTTTTTTAGTGTGCATATTCTCGGCCAGTGTGTGTATAAAGCAAACGTTCAAAAATGAATTTGCAGCCGTAAGTGGTAACACTATGGCACATCCTTTTTTGTTGTAAGTCTCAAATTAAAATGAGACCTGTAAGTCCCAGTGTTCAAATACAGTCTCCCATTTAACTTCAAATGTGGCTTCCGATGCGGATCCAACTGGATCATTGATTGAAATGCCGGACCTTTCGTGCAATAAATGCGATAAAATGCTCGAATTCAAGCCTTGAACAGGCTCGAAGTAACAACTTCTTGGAACCTAAGAACTTCAATCAAAGGCAATCTACGTGTTTACAATGACGGTTGGGTTGATATTACTTTCAAGACCTTTTCAACATTGAAATAGAAACAACATCACAAAAGCACTCCGTCTGCCATTAGAGTAATTGTATTACACTCCTTACAGAGTGCAGAATAACAAACTAGTATTCTACCATATTAATAGGTGAGAGTGTGGTTACGGTGTAAGAATATCCACTACCCCGTATCATCCCGCGGGTGTCAGAAGAGGTGACAGAAGGAAACAAATCAGAAGATGGCCAGCAGCATCTTCCTAATAACAACTAAAAATAAAAAAAGCTACGGTTCCCAACCATCTTGCTAGGCGTGGCAACTATAGCAAATATCCCCCATATGAGCCAGCCTATGGGGAAGACCTATGTTCAGCAATGTACTTTAATAGAGTGTAACGGCGATAGGTGAGAGTTCGGTAATAAATAATTTTGATTAACACTTTAGTGGTAGAACCACGCTATAGCCGCGCCAGGCTGGTAGCCGTACTGTGCTGTTTGGGTCCAGAAGTAGGTGGGTTCTTAAAAAAGTCACGATTTATAGTAAATTATTTATTTATCTTACTTCCGCACACGTACAAGTAAGTTTCTATGAAGAGGATCACAGACCTGACGTAGGGGCGAAGTCCAAGCGCTGTTCCCTCAGGGTCGTAGACAGCTCGTTAGCAGAAGGAGCCGGTGATAATCAAGCCCAACAGTGATGATGGCCGTTGGTAGGAGGGTAGGCCAACACTCCGTTAGCTTGCGGCACGGCAAGCAGGTAGCCCTTAGGTAGTAGGTAGATCCTGGAATCCCAGACGGAGGCCAGAATTAGGGAAACTTCCTATAGCACTATATGCGCCCTAGTCAATTTCCAGCACCCCTTCTAGGAAGTTAAAAAATTCCTAAAGCTAAGCACTAAGCAGCCTCAGCAGAAGAGATAATAATAAAGCAGAAGAGTTACAATGTTTCAATAAATAAGAACTCACCCCAGCGGGATCAACTGCACCTCGAATAATTTAAATTTTTATTGTAGGTAAGCAATTTCAACGGTCGTTAGTAGGAGAGTCACGCGCGTTACGAACTTGAAGCAGTCTCAGATAGAAATTGACAAGGAATTGCCCGAACGGGGACTCGTCGGTGTGTCCGAATCCTACCGAGTCTTTTGTTTTAGAGATCGGTGAGCAAAATAGTTTACGCTGCCCGGATTAAATTAACTAGTCTATGATTCCGTAGAATAATTATTTTAAATTAACAGCGGTAGAGCCACGCGGCAGCTTTTGCTGTCGCACGGATGGGCCGGCTAAAACCGGGGTGGTACCACCACCTCACCGAATACCAGCGTGAAGTAAAGGTTTACTTCTGATCGTATCGTTCAGTTTCCTTGCTGATCGGAGCATCAAGGTCGTAGCAGACGGTGCATGCTCTGATTTCAAGCCTATCAACGCTGGCCACAAGGCTGCGTGCTATCACCAACGCTGTTTCTCCTGCATATCAATGATATGTTGCTAACTGGTAGCAATCATTGCTATGCAGACGACAGCGCTAGTGATGCCTTATATACCGGCCGTGCCAATATTTCTCGGGAAAACGTCGCCGAGTACCGGGAAAAACTTGTGTCTGATGTCGAGTCTTTGCTTAACAAAGTCTCGTATTGGGGGCGACTAAATCTAGTCCAGTTCAATCCCCAGAAGACACAAGTTTGCGTGTTTACCGTTAAAAAGAACCCCTTTATTGTATCTCCCCAGTTTCAAGGCACTTCCCTTGCTGCCTCAGCTAGCATCGGAATCCTTGGCGTCGACATATCAAATAGTCTGCAGTTTCGTGATCACTTGGAAGGGAAGGCCAAATTGGCCTCTAAAAAGTTTGGCGTACTCAGCAGAGTGAGACAGTATTTCATGCCGACACATCGCTTGCAACTTTACAAAGCGCAAGTTCGGCCTAACATGAAATACTGTTCTCATCTCTGGGCCCGGGCATCCCAGTGCCGCCAGCTCCTTCCACTTGACCGCATCCATCACAGAGTTGTTCGAATCGTCGACAACCGAGATCTTTCTGATCGGCTCGATACACTGGCACTGCGTAGAGATGTTGCATCTCTTTGCGTATTTTATCGCATCTATCACAGGGAGTGCTCTAAGGAATTATTCGGACTAATTCCAGCCGCTCAATTTCACCATTGCACATCGCGACAAAACTCGCGTTACCATTCATACTGTAACGAACCCCCCCCCCATCTTTTCTTTTCTACTATATATCCACTTATACTTGTATTTCTTTAGAATCTATATCTGTAAGATATATAAATATATCTAATTTACGTGACCAGTATAACTTGATTCTAAAGGTTTAAATATAGGCCGTTTAATAAATTTATGGCGTGATCGTCTTAGTTAGGACCCTTTTTTACGTTGTGTTTGTATAGTAACTTAGTTCTTTTAGGTGTATCTTGGAAGAATGAATATTCACGAGAGCAATCGAAAGCTGTTGGTAGAGTCTTATAAGCTAAAGAACCCCGTTCACGAAGACAGAGCTCAAAAAGGTTAAGAACAATAAATTGTCCCTATTCCACTTGTATCTGGTTCACAACAGTCAATTCCTTATTACTCGTAATATATCAAATACCAGTTACAAGGGCTTCGCTCTCCCACATTTAAAAAAAAATGTGGAGAAGGTACACAGCCCCACACACGCCGCGCACGGTGAGCGCCAACCATTTTAATGCGCTCCCCCCGAAGGGTACGCAAAGTTGGGAACTGGACCGTAGTCCACAGCAAAATAACTGGCGAACCAGTAAAAGAGGACTTGGCCCCTTGATAGTGCGTAAGCACAAACATCGACCGAAGTCGCGCATGTCAATGCGTGTAAACGCCATACAGAATACGATCAAATCCAGCCACAGTGAAATGTACGTCACACGGGTTAGGCAACAATCGGCACACTGACCATAAAAAGCCCTCCGTGAGCGCCACCATCTGCCAGACCGCCGTTCCTGCAGACGTGATGTAAGTGTAAGGCATCACCACCAATTGCATGGTCAGCACGGCCAATTGGCCGCAGAGCGTGTCATGAGTCTACCGCTCACCTCAAGGAAATGGGGTCCCACGGTGCGCGGCTTTCGGCCGCAGCCTTGAGAGCCTCCTCAGATTCTCCCTCCAGCTACCACCCGCATGAGGTCAACACATATGCTTCACCAACCAATACAATGGCAGATATAGCCAATAGACAGTTATAAGATAATATTAATAATTCGCCATCAGAAAGGGTTTGTGTCACTGACGTTGAATATATGCATTTTTCGATCATGTTTGTCTCACCCACCAACAAGTTGCCTTCAATCTCTCAAAGGTGGGAACTTTATAGAGATATATTATTAAGTTGTTATATAAAACATCATGGAGGGCAGACAGTCTGCAGCCCCGCAATGAAGGGACCCGACTTGGGCAAAGCTACTTAGGTTGTGAGTCAAACCAAGACGCAGAGAGCGCCATTGAGAATAGCGACCCGCCAAACAACCATCGTAGAGACGCAATGCTACAGAATGCAACAAGCATCAATACGACTATCGTCGGGCTTACACCATCCCAAGGTCCCCCATACAGTCCCAGCAGACATCACCACCCGCATACCTCCATCGACCAAAACCATAAGGTGCATCGAATCAGGTGCAGCACACCCGCAGATCCATCACAAGACACAATACTGCAAGTAGCAGTAAGCATCAATGCAACTATCATACGGATGGCGCCCCCTCACAACACACCCACATGATCCCTATCGACTTTGGTAACAAAATTTGATAATGTTGTTAACTAAAAATACCACCAACGTATCATAGTAGCACGGTACTAAGACGTCAGTAGCCAATACTCCACGTATCATAGCGCTATTGCACTAAGACATGAAGTTGAGTATGCTTGCTGCACATAAAAGTACTACCAAACACACTCACCCTAATCCGAAAGATAGCCGACGTATCATAACGCTATGCGCTAAGACGTCGCCCACAACCGGTAGGGGTGTGCGATGTCCACGGGCAAGTCGTATTGCTACAACAAACCCGCTTACCACCGGCACTAAGATAATATGTCTAGGACACATCGGTTAGTGAGTCCAAGTTTACCTCGGTCTCAGAGGCTGCGAAGCAACCTACACGCCTTTATAATAATCCTTTTCAAGTCCCATTTCTTTCAATATAATGCTTTTACATATTTGAGACCTTCCACATATTTGCTTTATTTCATAGACCATACTACTGTATGTCTTATTCATATGGGACTTCAAGTCATAACTCTGCTATCATAATGCTTATGCATCATAGAGACCTTCTATATTAATGCTTTGGTTCGTCAGACCTTACTATGTTAAGTCCCTAATATAGGACTAGTCATTGTGCAACCTTAGTACTAGCAGTCGGTCAGCCGACCACCCCATATATATGTACAACCTTGGGTATGTGTCTCCGACAACGTCCCAATATAAGGGAACATTACAAGAACACGTTCATTAACTTAGAAATTTTCCAATTATTACACGAACACCTTCATCAACTTAGAAAATTTTAATCCATTTTTTCTATTATATTACAAATGTTATTTATCTTTGTTATTGCAATATAATCGCCTTGTATTTATATGATTTGATACATTTTGAACATTTTAAGCAGGTTTTTAATAAATTTAGAGATTTTTAGAGACATTTTATGCGTTTACTAATATATATAATATTCAATATTCCAAATGGATATTTTTGAACTTTATGCTTATTATTTGCATTTTATTGTTTAAATTATAATTTCTATGACATTTTTAAATGTCTGTATAGTGAATTTAATTATTATTTATTAATAATAATTATGAGGCGACACAATCCACCCCCAAATTTTATGTTATTGATCCACATAGTGGAGTCGTTAATATAAAATTTTAGTATTTTAAGAGCATATACACTACACTCAAATAATTGTTTATATATCTGTTCTTTCCTCTTTTAATCTGTTACAATACGGCATATGTTATCAAATCCCCCTGCCCCAGAGAATGGCCGCCACCAACACCCCTTCAACCAAAATTATCACAATGTGATAACATCCTAATTCAAGTTATTGTATATCGTGTTGTTAATAAAGTTTGCAGTCAATTGTCGATTTCTTATTTTATTAATTTATCTTTAAATCTTTGAAACATTATTTCGATAGTGTCACACTTTATGTGCATACAATTCAGTTGGATATTTGTTGAGGTCAGTTCGATACCACATAGGATAAATGTGATTGAGCTATTCGCCCTGACCCAACTCCCATATTTATTTAATAAAAATGATTACAAAATTATCTTACGATCTATATTTACAACTCTTCATTATATATTAATAACGTTCTACTATCATATATTCTTCTATAACTCGACGAGTGACACGTAAAGGGGAGGGGAAAAACAAAAGGCTTCTTCAGGATATCATAAAAATTCTTAAAGAAACGGAGCCTTCTAGCCTTCCAGTGTTTGTGGCGAAGAACCTCAATAGGCTCCCACCCGTAACATTTGATCACGTTGATGTAACCAGTCTTTTAAAGGACATAGTTCTGTTAAAACAAGAATTATTGAACATTAAAAACGTATTGGCTACGCAATCAGATTTGGAGAACCTACGTAAAGATTTAGAACAACAACATACTCGTGATAATAAATTAGAAAAAGAAGGTAGTAAAGATAAAAATAGTAGCTTTGTTTCTATTGAAACTCAAATAAGAAACGACCGATCCCCAGTGTTACTACGCACCTTTGGAGGGGAGAGTGGGAGGAGCGCTGAGAGTGCATCGCAATCGCTTCCACGCTCGTCCTCGGTTTTTGTAGCAAAGAGAAGTGTGTCGAGAGAGGACGTACGTATGCGTATTGAACGTCCGCCTGCAACTACGAGTACGAGTACGGTAACAGTGTTGGGCGAGAGTGACGATACGATAACTAACGACATTAATACGTCTGCACCATTACATAGCCAAAAAGAGGTTAATCTGACAACAACAAATAAGGACGAAGGGTTTGTGCCCGTGTCTTATAAAAAGAAAAATAGGAATAGGCAGGGTAGGGCGGCCGTGCAACCACTAGGAGATTCGCTTATCCGAGCTGCTCCGAGATCTCTTTGCTTATATGTATCACGTTTAGACGTTTCAACGACTGCTGATAAGCTTGAAGAGTATATCAAGTGTAAAGGTGAACAAGCGATAAGTGTTGAACGTATTGAACCTTTTAAAGTGACTAACTTTGCTTCTTTTAAGGTAAGGATTAATTTTGACAGAAAACATATTTTTATGAATGAGGACTTCTGGCCTGTAGGCATAGTGTTTAGACATTTCTGGCAAAGTAATTCCGTAGGACATGAAGTTCGTTAGTTTTAATTGTCAGTCAATTAAGAGATGTGTCGATCATGTTAGAGAACTGTGTAAAGAGTTTGATGTGGTGGCTCTTCAAGAGACCTGGCTGCTTCCCCATGAGCTATCTTTTTTGTCAACCATTCATACCGAGTTCTCTTCACATGGTACCTCTGCGGTCGATTCTTCATCCGGAATATTAAAAGGGAGACCATATGGAGGTGTGGCTCTCTTGTGGAGAACTGCGTTATTTAATAATGTTGACTTAGTAAATTGTAATGATTCACGAATTTGTGCTATAAAATCGTATATTAATGGGAATTGTCATATGTATTTTTCTGTTTATATGCCTCAAAACAATCTTGAAAATTTACCTGAATTTACAAATATTTTATGTATAATCAAAAGTTTATTAGAAAATCATTTCGTAAATGTGGCTATTGCCTTAGGAGACTATAATGCGAATATTAACACGTTATTTAGCAACGAATTAATAAAATTTTGTTCAGAAAATGATTTGATTTGCGCAGACTTTAATTTTTTAAAAGATTATGAAAATATTTTTACATACATTAGTTATGCTCATGGCACAAAGAGCTGGCTTGATCATTGCATCGTAACTCGGGTCGCGTGGTCGGCGTTATCAAGAGTATATGTAATAAATGATGTATTTTGGTCGGACCACTGGCCTCTCGCATTCGAATTTAATTTTAACATAATTGCTGTTGAGAGAATTGTGGTTAATCACGTTAAATCTAGGAACCTTATTTCTTGGGGTAAGAGAAGTGGGGATGAGATTAAAGCGTATGAATGGTGGTGTAGCTATCTCTTATCAGAATTTAATTGGGACTATCTGAGGTTAATTTCTTCTTGCAATGGCTGTACTTGCGACTCACACAAAGGTTTTCTCGTTAGAATTTATAAGAAATTTATCGAAAGTCTTCATACATCCGCTATTAAAAGCCACGTAAGTCAAGTAGGGTTTGGAGTGACATCGCGTAAACGTAAAGGCACGCCGGGCTGGAATGATGTAGTAAAATCAGCGTATGTGGAAGCTAAAATAAACTTATCAAGGTGGATCGGGGCGGGGGCTCCCAGCTCTGGTTTTCTCTATGATATGATGAAGCAAAGTAGGTCTGTATTTAAAGGTCGCTTAAAGTGGTGCCAGAAAAATGAAAATAAAATTTTATTGGAGCGGATAAGTAACGCATGTATAGACAAAAACTTTTCTAAATTTTGGCAACATACATCAAAACTTGGCAACATAAGGGTTGGAGTTCCGGTCTGCGTGGATGGTGTTAGCGATAAAAAACAGATAGCTAATAATTTTAAACAGAACTTTTTGTTGAATGACTGCTATTCTAGTGGTGGCCCTTCTGCACTTGATATGCCTACTTTATCATATACTCATATTGATGAGAGTATGGTGTATAATGCCCTTAAAAAGATGCACCTTGGTAAAGCGTGTGGTCATGACCACATTTCGGTAGAACATTTACGTTGCGGTGGACCCTGGGTTGTGGTGTTTCTCTCGGTTTTTATTAACGCGTGTTTAAAACACTCATTTTTGCCTCCTGACCTAATAAAATGCATGGTTAGCCCTATTGTCAAAAGTAAAACCGTTAGCGATACGATCAGTTCCAATTATAGGCCTATCTCAATCGCTACAACCTGTGCGAAACTATTTGAGTCTATTATTCTGGATATTTTATCGAAATTTATTTTTATAAGTGACGCTCAGTTTGGTTTTAAAATAGGTAGCTCTACTGAGTTGGCAATTTTTTCCTTAAAACAAATAGTAACGTATTACGTGTCACGAAGAACAAAAGTATACGCTTGTTTTTTGGACTTGAGTCGCGCCTTCGATAGGGTAAACTATAGCATCCTGTGGGATAAGTTAAAACTGGTGGGTGTTCCTTCCGACATAATTAGAATCCTTATTAATTGGTATAATACGCAGGTTAATGTAGTGAACTGGGATGGCTCGCTTTCGGACGAGTTTGTACTGACTAGAGGGGTTAGGCAGGGTGGGCTGACTTCTCCTCTGCTGTTTAACCTTTACGTTAACGCTCTAATTGAGGAGCTTAATGAAACGGGTATCGGCTGTCATATAGGTGGGAAATGTGTAAACAACCTTAGTTACGCAGACGATATGGTTTTATTGAGCCCCTCAATCGGAGCCTTGAGGAAGTTAATTTCTATTTGTGAGAGATACGCAGCAAGCCACGATTTAGTTTATAATGCAGACAAGTCTGTGGCTATGGTCTTTGGAGCGCATAGTAAAGATGTTTGTTTACCATTATACCTGAACGGCAAAAATTTGAAGTTTGTGACGAGCTTTCGATATTTAGGACATATCGTATCGAGTGACCTGAGGGATGATCAGGACATGGACAGAGAAAGGAGATCCCTTGCTGTACGCGCAAATATGATTGGCAGGAAATTTAATAAATGTGAGCGAGATGCTAAAATATTACTATTTAAAACCTATTGCCAATCGCTTTACACACCGCATCTCTGGACTAAATTTAAAAAGGAAAACTATCGAATTTTTAAGGTTCAATATAACGATTCGTTTCGATTATTATTTCGTTTTCCGAGGTACTGTAGTGCATCTACAATGTTCGCTGAGGCACGCGTACCGACGCTCGATGCTTTGATAAGACATCGTGTGGCTAGATTTAGAAGTAATCTTCTCAAATCTGAAAACACGATTATACTAATTTTAACGCAAAATTGTAGTGAAATATTTAAATATTGGTCTAGTATTTTAAGATGTAAGTTTTAATTTGTTTGATGGCATTTATTTAATTTTTTATTTATTTTTTGTATTACATTATTATTTGATTTTACTTCATTTTTTTATGTTTGTTGATTATAAGTAATTATGTTTTTTTTACGGGCCTTTGTTGTCTGTCAATAAATGATTATTATTATTATTATTATTATTATTATTATATAACAAATCTCTTGCTCATAACTTTAATGATTTTAGACCTTTAACTTAAACAATTATTTCCATGGGCCACCCCCTTTTATGTTACAATATTTATTTAATTACTCTAATTTATACAAAAAGAAATTATTATTTAAAATATTTTAATAAGTGAATAACATTGAAAATTCCTCTAATTTCGTTTGTCTCTGGATTTGCTAAGGTATACACATTGTCAAATGGTACGGCTGCTATTACATAAGGTCCTTCATATGCCAAATTGAACTTACTCATAACTTTATTATCAGCGTCTGATCTATTAGATCTTGAAATTTTTACTAAGTCACCAATATTATATTTTATTAATCTATTTCGCTTATTAAATTTTGTGTTTCTTATTCGACTTGCCTCTTTTAAATTTTTACGCACTTGTTGTCTAATTTGTTCGACATTATGTTTGTCTTTACTTTTGAAATTACTTTGTCAAAAGACATCTCATTAGACTCACCATAAAGAATCTCACAAGGCGTGAAGCCTGTACTATTGTGATAAGAATTATTATATAATTCTTCTAATTTCGGCAATATTAACGCCCAATCTTTGTGGTTAGTATGACAAAGCGTCCTAAATAATCTGCTCAACTCTTTATTTACTCGCTCTGTTGTATTTGGTCTAGGATTTCTAACTGTGGTATATATTGGCTTTATATTTAATTCACTCATTGATTGTTTCCAGTGATTACTTACGAACTGTTTTCCATTATCTGTCATTATTGCCTTGGGCTTTATAATCTCAACAAAATGCTTTACTTTTGTTACAACAGACTTTGCTGTTGACTGTTTTAAAGGATATAATTTGATAAATTTACTGATTGAATCTTGAATGAAAAATATGAAAGTGTACCCAAAGGTACCTGATACAAGTGGTCCATATAAGTCTGCCATGACTATATCGCCAATGTTTTTTGTTATTATAGATTTGCAGGGACCCACATATGTTATATTGCTTTTCTTAGATAACTGACATAAATGACAAGCCCTTAGTTGGTTTTTAATATCTTTTGTTAAACCTTTCCAAAAGAATCTGTCTCTCACATATTTAATTACCAAGTGCATGTCGAAATGGGTCATCAAGGACCCATTTCGACATGCACTTGATTTATAATATCTTGTCTCAATGCTTTAGGTAAATATATTACTTCTTGTAAATTCGTTTTGTAATATAATACATCATTTTTCAAACTATACCTTTTAAATTTATTATTTTGTTTTATTATGGAAATATTTAATGTCTTTAACTTTTCAATAATAGCCAACGACTCTGAATCTTGTAATTGATATACTGATAAGGATTTTAATTTTTCTATCAACTCAATATTCGGTTCGCTCTCTGTGTAAGCAATTTCTAAACTATTATTTTTATCCTCTTGTATTAAATCGCCATCAGGAGGATAACGTGATAGCACATCTGCAACAATATTACGTCTACCCGATATATGCTGTACTTCATAATTAAATTGTTCTATATACAAAATCCATCAGGTTACTCTACCATTAAATAACTTCATATTATTAATAAACAATAATGCTTTATGATCAGTTAGTATTATTACTTTACTGCCCCTCAAATATGTTTCAAATTTCTTTAGGCAGCTTATTACAGCATAAAACTCTTGTTCAGTAACAGACCAATTTAATTCGGGGCCTTTTAAGGCTTTACTATGATAGCCTAAAATTCTCATTTCATTATTATCATCTATCTTATATAGTACTCCGGCCAAACCCACACCGGAACAATCTGTTTGTAAATAATACGGCTTATTAAAGTCTGGATGATGCAATTTTATTGTATTAATAAATTGTTGTTTCATAAAATCAAATGCCTTCTGTTCTTTACCGCTCCATTGGAGCTTTCGTCCCTTTTTAAGTAATTCACAGAGCGGTATTATGCTCTCGCTGTAATTTGGTATAAACCTTCTATAAAAACCTAAAAACCTAAAAAGGCCCTTAATTGTTTAATCTTTTTAGGTGCTGGAAACTCTTGGATCGCTCGAATCTTATTGGGATCTGTCTTTATGCCTTCTGTTGAAATTATAAAACCCAGCATTTTAATTTCTTTACAAATAAATTCACATTTCTGCAAGTTACACGTTAAGCCAGCTTTGTTCAATTTACTTAAAACAATATCAATGTGCTCCAAATGTTTATCTAACGTTCCTGTTGTACGAGGGTGGATTGAAAAGTACTCGGCCTAACACAGATCCATTCAATTCTAAAAATCAAATCTACCCACATTATTTAGTTCAGTTCAGACTAGTTCATTGTGTGAAGTTCGAAACGTGTGCGATAATTAGTTGTGATTTTATAAATTTATTAACAAAGTAATCGGACATAATTTCCGCGAATGGAGCAAATCGAGCAGCGTGCCGTCATTAAGTACCTCCATAAGAAGGGGCTATCATCAAAAGCCATCCATGATGACATGGTCAGTACATTAGGCGATTGTGCTCTGTCATATTCATCCGTCAAAAAATGGATAGCAGAATTTAAGCGTGGTAGAGAGAGTGTGAAAGATGAACCCTGCTCTGGAAGGCCTTCGACGTCAACTACTGATGAAAATATTAAAAAAGTACTTGATTTAATAATGGGAGACCGCAGATTAAAAATTAGAGAGATAGCCGAGATTATAGGCATCTCTTATGAACGAACTCAAAACATCATTGTCAACGAGTTGGGTTTCCACAAGGTGTCTGCGAGGTGGGTTCCGCGACTGCTTTCAGTTGAACAAAAAAGGACGCGATTGACTATTTCACGCGACTGTTTGGAGTTATTTGAAGCCAATGCAGATGATTTTTTGAATCGTTTTGTTACTATGGACGAAACATGGGTTCATTACTGTACACCGGAAACAAAACAACAATCAAAACAGTGGAGAAGACCTGGTTCACCACCCCCTAAAAAGGCTAAGTCGATTTTGTCGGCAAATAAGGTGATGGCTTCAGTATTCTGGGACTCGAAATGTGTGATTATGATTGATTATCTTGAAAGGGGTCAGAATATAAACTCTGATTACTACTGCACCTTACTACGTCGTTTACGAGAGGAAATAAAAGAAAAACGTCGAGGAATGCTCAGAAGAAAAGTCCTGTTTCATCAAGATAACGCCCGTGTTCACACGTCAGTACAGTCAATGGATGAAATTCACAACTGTGGCTTTGAACTGTTACCGCATCCGCCGTATTCACCTGATCTGGCACCATCAGACTTCTTTCTGTTCCCTAACCTAAAAAGCACTTGGGAGGTCAAAGATTTTCGACAAACGACGAGGTCAAAGCAGCTGTAGACGCATATTTTGACTCTAAGGAAGAATCATTTTTTTTCAACGGTCTAAATGCTTGGAAGGGGAGGTGGCAAAAGTGTATTGAACTTGATGGTGATTATGTAGAAAAATAAAAATATAACTGATTTAGTATTTGTTTATTTTCTTGGTTAGGCCGAGTACTTTTCATTCCACCCTCGTAATAATGGCTAGATCATCTAAATAGTTCACACAAAATTCTTGGACTTCTGGTCCTAATATTAAGTTCATGGCTCTGCTAAAGCTTCCTACTGATGTTTAAATCCTTGCGGCAAAACATTATATACATATGACTTTCCATTGAATGTGAATTCAGTATATTTTCTACCATCTTTATTTATCGGAATTTGAAAATATGCATTATTTAAGTCAATGGTAGTGATATAATTCGCTCCGTGAAATGAATTCAAACATCTAATTGTATAGGTGGTTTCTCTGTTTCTGCAACCATTTTCTTATTTATGCTTCTGGCATCAAGCAGAACTCTAATTGAGCCGTCCTTTTTAAGAGTGAATGTCAATGGACTACTGTAAGGCGTTGACGTCCTTGTGATGATACCAGCTTTTTCCATTTCATTTAACATTTCTTCCATTTTCGCTCTATATGCATATGGAATGGGATAGGACCTAGTAACTATAGGTTCATCATCGATCATTTCAATTTTATGCTCATAGCAATTGGCTCTTCCCAATTTGCTCGAAAACATATTCTTATGCTTTTCCAAAACCTTACTAAGTTTTGCCCTTTCAGAGACCTCCAATGTAGATCCTATTTTTTATATTTATTAAGGGATCATCGGTACAGTGTTTGATGCAGTTATTATGTAATACAGATTTATTATTATATTTGAAAGGTATAAAGTAGTCTTTGTTTTTCACTTTAAATTCTATTCCAACAGTAGTATTTCTCAAATCAATAAATATTTTATTTCTCTTGAGCCAGTCAAAGCCTAATATTAAAGGTCTTATTAAATTACCTACAATTAAAGTTTGTGTTTCAAAGACTACTTCATCTATCTAAATAGGCAATATGATCATCTGTTGTATTTTTGTGCTGCGCTGCCCAACAGCACCTTTTATTTGCATTGCTTTAACTGGCATTATTGATATTTTACGATTATTATCTTTAATTTGTAAATATAAACTTTCTGAAATGCATGTAACATCGCTCCCAGTGTCGAGGAGCGCGTCTATTTCTTTGTCAAATATTGAAACTTTAATTTCAGATCTCATATTCCCTATAAATTCCCTTTGATATTTATCTTCGTCTTCCTCGAAGACGGTTTGCACGAATAACTCCGTTATGAGCAAGTCCGAACTGGCTTTTAAGGTGTTTAATATGCTATTTACATTGTCGTTATAACCAAGGCCTTCTCTGTTAAAATTTGCTTTTAAAGTAATAGGTTTTCGCAACCCTCTATTGTTTTTACCCAATGTTTGACCAGGTCGCCAACCCAGTTTTAATAACATATTTAAATATGTTATTAAATTGGGTTGGCGACCTGGTTTTGTTCCCTTTTACATTGTAAGGGGTCGAATCGGGAACTAGTTCGACCTCTACAGCTCTAAATTTGGCTCAGGGGCCGTAACATCAGGTTGGTCATTAGTGAAATGTATTTCATGTACTTCATTAACCTTCTTTTTTCCCTCTTCGGGTTTACGCCATGTTTTGTATGATTGTTGTATTTCTTTATGTTTTTGCTCCGTATTATTATTAAACTTCCTCCTTTTCTCATTATAGTAAGGTTCACGACCTACATCTTGTTTGTCGATGTCATCTAAGTTTCTTAAGAAATCTGTCGTGTCTATTATTGTCTCAATTTTAGCTATTCTCCATAATTGCTGCACAGTTTTAGGATAATGTCTGATGACATCAGTTACTAATTGTTTTTCAGGTATCGGATATGATAATGTTTGTACCTTCTCAACCAAATAAAGAAAATAACTAACCATGGTGGGGTGTGTACTTCTATTCCATTTATTTTGTACAAGGAATCTGTTTACTTTATTTTGTTCTTCTTCACCCCAAAACACTCTTAGGAAGTCAGCTTTAAAATCATCAAAAGTTGTCCAACGCACATTATTAATGCGAGCCCAATACTTGGCTTCACCTACTAAGCACTCTTGTGCTATCGAAATTTCGAGACCATTAGATGGAACTTTCTTTAAATAATTGGTGAGATCTTCCAAAAATGATACTGGATGAGTATTTCCATTTCCAAATTTCGGCTTTTCTATTATTACATTATGTACATTATATACAATATTTTGTCTAGGATCATTTACATGAGAGGTGCTCACGCCGGACACCTCTCCTTGATTTATTTTAATTTGGTGACCTTTCGTTTGGTTAATAAATTTTTCCTCAAGATCCTTTATTTTAACCTCAAAGGTTTTCACTGCATTCTTAATTAATTTCTGAAGCATTTTCATCTCATCTTTAGGCTTAGCCTTAATTGAGGTTGATTTTTTCTTATTTTTAGCCATTTTTAATTTTTGTTGTTGTTGTTTTTTTTTACACTTTTTGTGTCGTTCACTTACTTTAATTGAGTTTTTCCACTTATTTCACTTTATAATATATAGTATTGCAGTTTTTTTTTACACCTGTTGTGTCCTTCACTTAGTTTAATTGAGTCTTTCCACTTATTTCACTTTTTATTATTTCGCTCCGTTATGCACACACCTCCTATATTATTTTTTTACACTCAATTTTAATATTTAAGCCCCACCCCCAGACTCTCAACCACCCCCAGCAAACACCACTCTCAAAGACACCTCTCCATTTCACGGACAACAAATTGTAGGCATATAGTCTACCTCATAATTTTATATAACCGGCCTCCTATTAAAAATTTAACCTCTATCCTGGTCACGGCACCAAATTGTAACGAACCCCCCCCCCATCTTTTCTTTTCTACTATATATCCACTTATACTTGTATTTCTTTAGAATCTATATCTGTAAGATATATAAATATATCTAATTTACGTGACCAGTATAACTTGATTCTAAAGGTTTAAATATAGGCCGTTTAATAAATTTATGGCGTGATCGTCTTAGTTAGGACCCTTTTTTACGTTGTGTTTGTATAGTAACTTAGTTCTTTTAGGTGTATCTTGGAAGAATGAATATTCACGAGAGCAATCGGAAGCTGTTGGTAGAGTCTTATAAGCTAAAGAACCGCGTTCACGAAGACAGAGCTCAAAAAGGTTAAGAACAATAAATTGTCCCTATTCCACTTGTATCTGGTTCACAACAGTCAATTCCTTATTAATATATCAAATACCAGTTACAAGGGCTTCGCTCTCCCACATTTAAAAAAAAATGCGGAGGAGGTACACGGCCTCACACACGCCGCGCACGGTGAGCGCCAACCATTTTAATGCGCTTCCCCCGAAGGGTACGCAAAGTTGGGAACTGGACCGTAGTCCACAGCAAAATAACTGGCGAACCAGTAAAAGAGGATTTGGCCCCTTGATAGTGCGTAAGCACAAACATCGACCGAAGTCGCGCATGTCAATGCGTGTAAACGCCATACAGAATACGATCAAATCCAGCCACAATGAAATGTACGTCACACGGGTTAGGCAACAATCGGCACACTGACCATAAAAAGCCCTCCGTGAGCGCCACCACCTGCCAGACCGCCGTTCCTGCAGACGTGGTGTAAGTGTAAGGCATCACCACCAATTGCATGGTCAGCACGGCCAATTGGCCGCAGAGCGTGTCATGAGTCTACCGCTCACCTCAAGGGAATGGGGTCCCACGTTGCGCGGCTTTCGGCCGCAGCCTTGAGAGCCTCCTCAGATTCTCCCTCCAGCTACCACCCGCATGAGGTCAACACATATGCTCCACCAACCAATACAATGGCAGATATAGCCAATAGGCAGTTATAAGATAATATTAATAATTCGCCATCAGAAAGGGTTTGTGTCACTGACGTTGAGTATATGCATTTTTCGATCATGTTTGTCTCACCCACCAACAAGTTGCCTTCAATCTCTCAAAGGTGGGAACTTTATAGAGATATATTATTAAGTTGTTATATAAAACATCATGTAGGGCAGACAGTCTGCAGCCCCGCAATGAAGGGACCCGACTTGGGCAAAGCTACTTAGGTTGTGAGTCAAACCAAGACGCAGAGAGCGCCATTGAGAATAGCGACCCGCCAAACAACCATCGTGTAGACGCAATGCTACAGAATGCAACAAGCATCAATACGACTATTGTCGGGCTTACACCATCCCAAGGTCCCCCATACAGTCCCAGCAGACATCACCACCCGCATACCTCCATCGACCAAAACCATAAGGTGCATCGAATCAGGTGCAGCACACCCGCAGATCCATCACAAGACACAATACTGCAAGTAGCAGTAAGCATCAATGCAACTATCATACGGATGGCGCCCCCTCACAACACACCCACATGATCCCTATCGACTTTGGTAACAAAATTTGATAATGTTGTTAACTAAAAATACCACCAACGTGTCATTGTAGCACGGTACTAAGACGTCAGTAGCCAATACTCCACGTATCATAGCGCTATTGCACTAAGACATGAAGTTGAGTATGCTTGCTGCACTTAAAAGTACTACCAAACACACTCACCCTAATCCGAAAGATAGCCGACGTATCATAACGCTATGCGCTAAGACGTCGCCCACAACCGGTAGGGGTGTGCGATATCCACGGGCAAGTCGTATTGCTACAACAAACCCGCTTACCACCGGCACTAAGATGATATGTCTAGGACACATCGGTTAGTGAGTCCAAGTTTACCTCGGTCTCAGAGGCTGCGAAGCAACCTACACGCCACTATAATAATCCTTTTCAAGTCCCATTTCTTTCAATATAATGCTTTTACATATTTGAGACCTTCCACATATTTGCTTTATTTCATAGACCATACTACTGTATGTCTTATTCATATGGGACTTCAAGTCATAACTCTGCTATCATAATGCTTATGCATCCTAGAGACCTTCTATATTAATGCTTTGGTTCGTCAGACCTTACTATGTTAAGTCCCTAATATAGGACTAGTCATTGTGCAACCTTAGTACTAGCAGTCGGTCAGCCGACCACCCCATATATATGTACAACCTTGGGTATGTGTCTCCGACAACGTCCCAATATAAGGGAACATTACAAGAACACGTTCATTAACTTAGAAATTTTCCAATTATTACACGAACACCTTCATCAACTTAGAAAATTTTAATCCATTTTTTCTATTATATTACAAATGTTATTTATCTTTGTTATTGCAATATAATCGCCTTGTATTTATATGATTTGATACATTTTGAACATTTTAAGCAGGTTTTTAATAAATTTAGAGATTTTTAGAGACGTTTTATGCGTTTACTAATATATATAATATTCAATATTCCAAATGGATATTTTTGAACTTTATGCTTATTATTTGCATTTTATTGTTTAAATTATAATTTCTATGACATTTTTAAAGGTCTGTATAATGAATTTAATTATTATTTATTAATAATAATTATGAGGCGTCACAATACCATCTGAATGATTGGCGGTCCACCACTGTGCGATTTAGAAGAAGTTTTCTCCCTCGCACAACTTCCTTGTGGAATCGATTACCACCAGCGATTTTTCCGGACCGATACGACTTAGAGACCTTCAAGAAAAGAGCCTACTCCTTTTTTAAAGGCCGGAAACGCATCTGCAATTCCCCTGGTGTTACGGTTCTTCATGGGCGGCGGTAGTCACTTACCATCAGGTGAGCCGCATGCTCGTTTGCCCCCTCTTCTATAAAAAAATGTAATAATTTATTATTTTTTATTTTTAGATTAGAATATTGTTACGGCCCTTATTTTCCCTGACAAAAGTCGACTGGGCTAGGGCCCATGAGTAGCTCACTCAACGAGCAACCAGAGGGTTTGGGCCAAAATGGCCTGTAGATAATTATTGTATAATGGCTAATAAGCAAACACAAACTTACCGAGTTCCGGAGGAGTGGTCGACCACACGGTACAGTCAGGAGTTAAGTAATGATAGTGTAAGTGGTGTGAGAAAGTGTGTAAACGTAACCTGACGTCAACGATGTAATCGGAGAGCAGACTCACATGCGCTGCGCTGCCCCCAAAGATGTGCGATCACTTGGTAGGGCGTTCACCTTTATGGAAACTCAAGTCTAACGTCACTTAGCACAAAATTATAATCACAGAAATTATAACGCGATCTCCTCTCGGGTCACAAATTTTTAGCGTTCTACCGACATTCGTACGATATTAAAATGCCACACAAGCAACTCGTCGACGCAATTAATAGCAATCGAAGTTAAGTTAATCAATCAAAAACTCAATAAGAGCCTCGTTGTCACGTAACCGCACCAAAAAGACAACGCAATAAGAGGCGGTCCTCACGTGGCCTAAGAATTCGAGCGTAATTTGCAGACAAGTCGACACGGCCGCGGCGGGCAAACCACTGCCCGCCGGCCAAAGCCGTCAAGAACTCGTTGATCGCCCACACGTCAGGCGACAGAGGGTGCGCGGAGAGACGCGCGTGGGACAGGGGGTCAGGCGGTGACTAAATACTATCGGATGAACGGGTTAAGAGTGATGACCCCTCTAATATCTGCTTTACAAGCACTCCTAATAAGTAGGCCGTGCGTCACCGTACGGATCGCTTAGTAAGATGAAAATTTATATAAATACTAGAATAATTGAATGTTAGATGAATATTGGTTTTGGAAGTAATTATAAGTTGTAACGCTGTTACTTTATATAAATAAATTATATTTTTTAGTAAAGTCGTTGTTGTTAACTTAATTGGCGCAGCCGGTAGGATATTCGTAGTTGTTTAGGAGAATCTGTATCGTCGGTTATAATCATCGTGATCCAGTATCGGTATCCTGACAACGTGCGTTTCAACGCTTTGACGAATATCACCGAACAAACAAATAAATTAAGAACTTCGCGACTCCAGCAGAAACAGCCGAGACTCCAGAACCAGCAATATCCCAGAGGGACATGGGCAGACCTGCGAGACTGTGAGTAAAACTCTTCACTTCCCGTAACTTTCCTTTTGTTCCCTCTTGTACTAGTTATACGTAGGTATTGTCTTGGATTAGAAAACGCCATAACAATACTCTTCTACTAAGCAATCTAAATTTTATTAGTAGATCTTAGTTAAATCAATTTTATTTGGGTATATTTTTTTTATTTGTGTGTGTGATAGTTATTTTATTTTTAAAATGGAAAACATTGAAAGAATCCCCGTAGAGATGACAAAAATTATCCCACTTTTTGATGGAGACGCTAGACTACTACCTTTATTCATAAAAAAATGTGAATATATTTTACAAAGATTCCAAGGTAGTAATTTACAAAATGAATATTTATTTCATGTCATTACTAGTCGCTTGACAGGGGAAGCCGCTAATTTAGTGGGAGAAAGGGAACAGATAGACTCTTGGGCAGACCTCAAGTCGTTGCTAAACCAACACTTTGGCGATCCAAGGTCCGAAGAATGCTTAGCTATGGAGTTAGAAAGTATAAGAAAATATAGAAACGAAAGTTATCAAGAATTTTGTCACCGGGTACAACATTTAAAAAGCATTTTGTTTTCTAAAATAAACGAAACTATTAATAACCGAGACTTACGACTAGCTAAACAAACTATATACGACAACGCGGCATTGAATGTTTTCTTATACAATTTACCTGCTTATTTAGTGAGATTAGTGAGACTACGTAATGTTACTACCTTAGAAGATGCATTAAAAATCGTCTTAGAGGAACAGAACTTCCAAACAGTCTATGATAATAGGAACCAAAGGTCTAATCAAAATTTTAGACAAAACCATTTCCAAAATCATCCTAACTTTAACCGTAATAATAATTATAAAGGCCCAAGTTTTCAATCTCAAACAAACGGCCATCCATCGTATAACCAAAATAATTCATTTAATTCAAATAATATTTCTCCTCACTTCGGGAATAATCATACAATGAACAATAGAAATAACTTAATTACGAACTCTGCAACTAGGTCGCCAGTACGACCGTCATCGGCGCAACACCGTCAGCATTTTTCGCGAAACGCAACGAATAATATGCAATATCAAGCGCCACATGTGTCGTCGAACTCAAGTACTGACGTCACAATGAGGACAGCTAGTTCAAGACGCGTAAATTATACAGACACTGAAAATAATATTCAACCTAGTACCTCGCAAAACCAAGGTGATTTTAACGCTTATTCGGACGATAGGGAATATGAACAGATAGGAAATTTTTTTATAATAGCCTCAACAATACGGAAAAAATAGAGATTAATTATACAAAAATTTTAAATTTGCCTCATATACGTATACCAGAATTGAATGCAGTTTTCATGTTAGACACGGGGAGCACAAGATCGTTTATCAGCCCGGAGGTAGCAAATTATTATTATAAAAGTTTTAAGCTATTCGAGCCTTTCGAAGTCATCAGCACTCATGCGTCAAGTAGACATGAGGAAGTTGTTTATATTACCTTGCCTAGCATTTTTAAAACTCAAATAAAACATAAATTTTACGTTTATAGTGTGGACGAAAGATATGATGGCTTAATAGGAAGCGAATTATTAAAAGTTTTAGATGCTTCTATCGATATGAAAAACTTAACTCTAATTACAAGAAATACTAAAATTCCTATAATTTATTCACCACCGATAAAAAAAACGTATATGTTGCCGCCAAGATGTGAACTTAGAGTTTCATTACCAGTAAACCTAAGTAAAGGAGAAGCAATTTTGAATCACGTACAATTTAGCGAAGGTGTTAGAATGCCGACAGCTTTGGTTAAGTGTGAAAATAGTCTCGCCACCACAGTAATACAAAATTGTACTGACGTAGAACAAAAACTGGTAGTTACGTCACCTTTTAAAGTGGAACCATTTGAAATAGCAACATTATTAAAGAAAAACAATGAAACAAATTTGAATTTTGCAAATCACCGAGATGTAAACGAACTACTTCATGAAAATTTAAAAAAGTTGAGGTTAGATCATATGAATGAAGAGGAGAAAAATATGATAGAAAAATTATGTAGAGAATATAAAGATATCTTCTACTGCGAACATTTACCCTTAACATTTACTAATGAAGTAAAACACGAGATAAGGACTAAAAACGAGGATCCAATCAATATTAAAGCTCACCGTCTACCACCAGTCCAAACGGAAGAAATAAAAAGACAGGTAGAAAAAATGTTAAAAGATAACATTATTCAGGAATCTCACTCTCCTTGCAGTGCACCGGTTCATCTAGTACCAAAAAAATTAGACGCATCGGGTATCAAAAAATGGAGAATGGTCATCGATTATCGAAGAATAAACGACATTACGACTGATGATAAATATCCTTTGCCCAACATTAACGATCTATTCGACATGTTAGGTAAAAGTACATATTTTACAACACTGGACTTAGCATCAGGCTATCACCAGATAGAAGTCAGAGAAGAAGATAGATCAAAGACCGCATTTAGTACACCTTTCGGTCACTATGAGTTTAATAGAATGCCTTTTGGAATGAAGACAGCTCCTGCTACGTTTCAAAGAGCAATGGACAACGTGCTGAGAGGACTACAAGGAATACATTGTTTAGTTTATTTGGACGATGTCATTATTTTCTCAAAAAGCTTACCTGAACACATAGAAAAACTTAAAGCCGTTTTTGAAAGATTTAGAAGAACAAACCTCAAAGTACAGCTGGATAAGTCACATTTTTTAAGAAAAGAAGTGTTGTACTTAGGTCATACAATAACTAATGAGGGCCTCAAGCCCAATACAGATAAAATAGATGCTGTACTTAAGTACCCTCTTCCAAAAACAATGACAGAAATCAAAAGTTTTTTAGGATTAGTCGGTTACTATCGCAAATTCATCAAAGACTTTGCGAAAATAACAAGACCTCTTGTTTAAAAAAGGGTAATAAGATAATTTTGAACGAAGAATATAAGGAAAGTTTTGAAACCTGTAAAAAACTTTTAACAAATGCTCCATTATTACAATTCCCAGATTTTGAAAAACCTTTTATATTAACAACCGATGCATCCAATTTTGCTATTGGAGCGGTTCTATCACAGGGCACTATTGGAAACGATAAACCAATAGCTTACGCAAGTAGGACATTAAGTGACACAGAAACTAGATATAGTACTATAGAAAAAGAGCTTTTAGCGGTAGTTTGGGCGGTAAAACATTTCAGACCCTATTTATACGGAAAAAAATTTACTATTTATACGGACCACAGGCCTCTAGCCTGGCTATACTCTCTTAAAGAACCCAACAGTAAGTTAACCCGTTGGCGACTTAGATTGGAAGAATACGATTTTGAAATTAAATATAAAAAAGGACAGCAAAACACAAACGCAGATGCCCTGTCAAGAATAAGATTAAACGCATTAGATAACGATCTCGACTCAACTTTAGCTAATATAGACGATGAAGATGAACGTATAAAACAAATAGTCAAAGAATTAAACGACGAATTTGTAACAATTAGAAAAAAGAAACCTAAAACACCATCAGTTATATCAAATTACGACACAGAAAGTGAAAGATCCATAGTTGTTTCTGATATCGAAGTTGAGCCACCAATGGAACTGATGGAATTATCAGACGATGGTGTCACAGCTAACTCAATATCAAACAGGGAACATGAAGGGATTCCTATCCTGAATGAAGCTATAGACACAAAACCACGTCAAATTTTAGTCTCCACATGGTTTACTGATAAAATATCTGTTAAAGATATTTCAAATAAGAAGCAACGTATACTAGAAGTTCACATGCCTCTAAATAATGAGAGACTTGTCAAACAGTTTCTTAAAGAATATATTGATTTTAAACATAAATATTATATCTATTTCGAAAACGCGGAATTCAGGAAATCTTTTAGTAGAGTAGTAATCGAATTATACAAAAAGGGATCTTATAATTTAATCGAATGTACAGACAGAATAGTTAATCTAACCGATTCAGAACAAGACCAAAGACGAGTAGTTGTAGCGTACCACGAAGGAAAAACGTGTCATAGAGGTATCAACGAGACCTTAGCAAAAATCAAAAGACACTACTGGTGGGCAAACATGAAAGAAACTATAACAGCCATTATTAATTCATGCGAGCCGTGTCGAAAAATGAAATACGAAAGAAAACCCATAAAACCTCTTATCCAACTAACACAAAATCAATACAGCCCATTCCAAGAAGTCTTCATGGATCTTTTATTTATAGAAAAACAGTATTACCTTACTGTGGTTGATGCTTTCAGTAAGCTTGGACAGGCTATAAACATTCCCAATAGAAGTACACCAGAAGTAGTCAGAGCATTAATAAAATATTTCAGTATGTACGGAATTCCACGCAAAATAAACAGCGATTCCGGAGCTGAATTTAATAATGAATTAATTAAAGAACTTTTAAACCTGTACAAAATAGAACTTCATATTAGCACACCAAATAATCCTAGCTCGATGGCCATAGTGGAAAGATTCCACTCCACAGTAATCGAAATATATAGGTTGGCAAAGTATGATAAAAGTGATCTTGATGCATGTTCAGTAATGACATACGCTATAATGGCATACAATAATAGTATCCATTCAGCAACGGAATTCACGCCTTTTGAAATAGTTTTCGGTAATACTGACAGCGGTAATATTTTTGATATTAATAGGGAACACAACCTAATGCAAAAGCTATTGCAAGATCACAGAAAACGCCTAAAAGTACTCTACGAATATGTTGGGGAAAAACTAAAAGATAATAAAGCCAAAGTTAGGAACAAGAAAGGAGGTGAAGAAATACCAAAAATCAAAGAAGGTGATACAGTATTTATGAAAACAACTCGGACAAGGAAAGCTAAGGAATTACCACGTTATGAAAAAGCAAAAGTAATAGGTGAAACAAATCGTAACATTGTTCCAGTAGAGTTAAATAAAAGAAAAACTAGAGTAGCTGCTAAAAATATAAAACGTCCTCCACAGGTCGTGGCTGGTACTTCTGGCACTTGTGAACCAGATCCACAGCCTGGAACTTCAAAATCTGGAGCGGAACCCGGGAATAACCCTGCTGAAATATGGAACAGCAGTGATGAGGAGTAGTTATTGGACAGTTTACAAAACAGTAGAGATAAGCGCATTAGGAATACAAATAAATAATAATATAAATATATACAACAAAATTAATACAATTATAACAGAAAATAGCCTAGAAAAAGAACTATTAGTTATACAAAAACAAATAGACTGGTTAGTTAAATTAGTTCAGGACAAATACGATCAAATAAGTCCTATCCATAAAAGAAAAAGAGCCATTATGAGTCCTTTGGGGTCCATAATAAAAATTATATCAGGTAATTTAGATGAAGAAGATGCCATCAAATTCAACGAAGAAATCGCAAATTTGAGAGTTAAAGAAAACTTAGCAGAACGTAAAGTATCGTCAATGCAAAAAGCGTTTAATGCGTTAACCAATGTATCTGAGGTTATCAATAGTAACGTTGAAAACTTGCACTTTAAGTTTAAACAAGTTGACAAACTAGAGTCAAAAACTGACAATGTCATTCGTACAATGAATAGCCTTTATCAAATTCTTAATAACTTTCGTTACATTTATGAAAATATCCAGGAAATTGAAACAGCCATAGCATTCAGTAAATTACGCACCCTACATCAATCTATCATTAATTCTACAGAATTACTAAACATTTTTAAAACTATAGAACAAAATGCACAAACTATTTACCCAGTAACAAGAAATAACTTATTAAAATTAGAACGTAACATTATCCTAAAATGTTATATAGATAAAGATAAACTAGTTTTTATTTTAGAAATACCATTAATAGAAAAAGAAACGTATAACTATTACAAGATAATTCCCATTCCTATAAAAAATTAACCAGCACCTATACTATAATTCCTAAATATCCCTACCTATTAGTGAATGGTTTGAAATACAGAAACGTAGTAAATCCTTGTACCCAGATAGAGTCGAACAAACACTTATGTTCGGAGGAAAATATAGCACCAGTTGAGGAAGAAACATGCATTGAGGAAATAATGCTGATTAAAAACAACTTCAGTCATTGCCAGCAACATGAAATAAAAATAGAAAAGCTGAAAATACAGAAAATAACTTTTGACCACTGGATACTATACGCAGAAGACAATGTTATACTGACGGAGCAGTGCAAAGATGATACCCACAGAATTAATCTACAGGGGACATACATCTTGACGCCGAGCAAAGGTTGCAGCATACAGATAGGAAAAATAATAATTGGCCTATCGAGTAATATGTCAGATGCCAGTCTGCAGATACCACTTGTGAAGATTCCGGAGGTGCAGTACGACATGCCGATAGAAAAAAAGAGTTTGGATTTAACAAACGTGGACTTTAGTGACGTTAAAGAAATCATGAATAGTGCTAGAAATAGTGAAATGGTGGTAGAAACTTTAGTGACTAGTAAAATAAGTATATGGACTTTAAGTCTTTATGTTGTAATACTGTTAATTATAATTTTTATTGTATTTAAATGGAAATTTAATAGTTTACGTCAGAGACAAAATTATCCGAAGTCAACTCCGTTTCCTTCGAATAATTTTTCTCTTGGGGAGGGAGAGGTTAAGAGTGATGACCCCTCTAATATCTGCTTTACAAGCACTCCTAATAAGTAGGCCGTGCGTCACCGTACGGATCGCTTAGTAAGATGAAAATTTATATAAATACTAGAATAATTGAATGTTAGATGAATATTGGTTTTGGAAGTAATTATAAGTTGTAACGCTGTTACTTTATATAAATAAATTATATTTTTTAGTAAAGTCGTTGTTGTTAACTTAATTAACGCGCCGAGACGAGCGTTTTGAATGCCAGTTTTAAACGTTAAGATTTGGCTAAACACTATTCATATATATATATATATATATATATATATATATTTATATAAAGGGCTGTCCCAGTAATGGTGTATAATCTGGTATGTACGTGTTTCGGCGGGGGAAGGTGGCCTCGGTTCCCTAAAAATAAATTCTATCCCGAACGGTTCGCGGTCTACGCCATGTTTTATAAAATTCTGACAATTCGTTCTTCTGCTCACATTTGTGGTCATCACGTCCGCAGTTTAATGCCTAGATCGGATTTTTTTCCCTTAATGTGTTCCCTAATAATGATGTTTCTAAATTACCCTTAAAAGTTTTCTACTACTATGGGTAGTATTTTACAAGACGGCACTAAACATAAGTTTAAATTTTTTACTTTATTTAACTGCTAAGTTTGAGCACCTGTGGTGAAAAAAAAACGTATAGGATCTGTGTGGCCAACCATTTAAAAAGTTTGCCTGTATTATAAGAATTCTAAAACATTAGCATACCATGTACTTAATGTCATTAATTACTGAGCTATAGCCGTTAATTTGCAAAAGTAGGCATTTCATTACAAAATTACAAAATTGTTAGGAGATTGCATGTCTTTATTGGGTAAGTATCGCTCACACAGCTTATAATTCATCCAAACAAGGCGAGCAGGTACTAAAGTAAAATTTTTAAGGGCGACAAATGTACTTACTTAATAAAGACATGCAATTTTTTAAAAAAAACTATCTCCCAATAATTTTGTAATTTTGTAATGAAATGCCTACTTTTACACATTAACGGCTATAGCTCAGTAATTAATGACATTAAGTACATGGTATGCGGATGTTTTAGAATTCTTATAATATAGGCAATTTTTTTAAATAGTTGGCCACATAGATCCTATACTTTTTTTTTTCACCACAGGTGCTCAAACTTAGCAGTTAAATAAAGTAAAAAATTTAAACTTATTTTAGTGCCGTCTTGTAAAATACCCATAGTAGTTGAAAACTTTAAAGGGTAATTTAGAAACATCATTATTAGGGAACACATTAAAGGAAAAAAATCCGATCTAGGCATTAAACTGCGGACGTGATGACCACAAATGCGAGCAGAAGTACGAATTTTCGGAATTTCATAAAACATGGCGTAGACCGTGAACCGTTCGGGATAGAATTTTTTTTTAGGGAACCCCTTGAATGCTCTGTGACCGCATGGTTGGACATGGCCTGCACAGAAACAGATTCTGGAAGAGCTGAGTCTGTCAAGACATTATCAGCCGCACTAACCTTATCACTCGGCTCAACGTAAACGATCCTCTCCTCCCCTAGTTCAAATTCCGGGGGCAATGAACCGCTACTTGAGTAATCGTTCATAAAATGAGTACATTGTAAGGTATTTTGAACATTATGTTCTTTCGCTGTATCTCGAGCACTTCCAGAAGATGTATAATAATCTATGGCGTCATTATCGGTATAAGAAATATCCGTATTTAAGTCATCTTGTAACGTACAATTTGCCGTGTAGTGGCGGTCAAGAATATCCACTACCCCATATCCTCCCGTGGGTGTCGTAAAAGGCGACAAAGGGAAACAGCCAGGAGATGGGCAGCAGCATCTTCCTGATAATAGCCAAATGACAATAAAAAAAACTGCGGTTGCCAACCCGCTCGCCAAGCGTGGCAACTATGGCAAATACCCCCCAATGATGAGAGCAACAAAAAAACGGCCCCCAGTCCCCGGCGGCCCCGCTATTCCTGGCTACGGTGGCGACCATGGTAACGGCGGGGCAGGGGGTGCTAAGAATCTCCGGTGGAGGTTCGGTTGCCACCTTAGACGACTCGACCTGGCAACGTACAACGCACGCACCCTGAGGACTGACGAGAAGATCGTGGAGCTGGAAGAAGAGATAGACAAGTTGCGCTGGCATATTATAGGATTATCTGAAGTCCGAAGAGAGGGGGAGGACACGGTAATCCTCGAATCCGGCAACTTGCTCTATCACCGGGAGGGCGACCATCTGTCCCAAGGAGGTGTCGGATTTATCGTCCAGAAGTCTCTCGTTAACAACGTTGTAAAAATCGGGAGTGTGTCGACGAGGGTTGCGTACCTTATACTCAGAATCACCAAACGGTATTCGCTGAAGGTCATACAGGTTTACGCACCAACCTCGGCACACCCCGATGAGGAGGTGGAGGAAATGTATGAGGATATCTCTAGAGCCATGCATTCCTCCAAAACCCAATACACGGTGTTAATGGGAGACTTCAATGCAAAACTAGGCACAAGAGAGAACGGTGAGCTGAAAGTAGGGAAATTTGGAATAGGGCAACGGAACCCAAGGGGCCAGCAGCTGGCCGACTTCATGGAGAAAGAGGGACTCTTTATGATGAACTCTTTCTTCCAGAAGCGGCCCCACAGGAAGTGGACCTGGTCGAGCCCCGGCGGTTCGACAAAAAATGAGATTGACTTCATTATGACGACCAGACGACAACTGTTCAGTGATGTCTCCGTGATCGCGAGGGTGAAAACTGGTAGCGATCACCGAATGGTTAGAGGCACACTGAACCTAAACGTTAAGTTGGAGAGGTCTCGTCTAATGAAGTCAACGCTCCGTCCCCCTCGTGCTCTGTTTCAAAGTCCCGAAACCTTTCAGCTCGAGTTACAAAACCGTTTTCAGTGCCTAGAAGACTGCAATGAAGTGGACGATATGAATGACAAGCTCGTGGAAACTGTCCATGCGGTTGGAGCTAAGTTCTGCAAGACCCGCCGCAGAAGAACACAAAAACTCTCCGATCACACTCTTAATCTCATGGCTGTTAGACGGGAGATGAAGCTACATTCTTCAACAGACTTGACAGCATACAGGCATCTGAACAGACAGATCTCCAAATGCATGAGGCGGGACTTACGCAACTTCAATACAGCTCGTATTGAAGAAGCGATCGAGCGGAACCAAGGCTCCAAAGTCTTTGCCAGAGATCTGTCTGCCAGAAAGAGCCAACTGTCAAAGCTGAAGACAGAATGTGGCAGCATCGTTTCCGGGACACCTGAGATTTTGAGTGAGATTGAGAGGTTCTATGGGCAGCTGTACACATCATCGTTGGAGCCACACGCAAGTGTGAGTAACGATCCAAGAGCGAGTCTCATCCGACACTATTCCGAAGATATCCCGGATGTCAGTCTGAGCGAGATTAGGATGGCTCTCCAGCACCTTAAAAACGGTAAGGCCCCAGGCGAGGATGGAATTACAGCGGAGCTTCTGAAAGCGGGTGGAAGACCGGTACTTGAAGTCCTTCAGAAGCTCTTTAATTCCGTCCTCCATGGTGGCATTACACCGGAGGCGTGGAGCAGAAGTGCGGTGGTCTTGTTCTTCAAGAAAGGTGACAACGCTCTCTTGAAGAACTACAGACCGATTTCCCTTCTGAGCCGCGTCTACGTGCTGTTTTCGAGAGTCATTACGAATCGTCTCGCGCGCAGACTTGACGACTTCCAGCCTCCCGAACAAGCCGGTTTCCGAAAGGGCTTTAGCACCATAGACCACATACATACCCTTCGGCAAGTTGTACAGAAGTCCGAAGAGTACAATTTGCCACTATGTCTGGCGTATGTGGACTATGAGAAAGCCTTTGATTCCGTCGAAATTTGGGCGGTGCTGCAGTCCCTTCAGCGGTGCCAAGTTGACTGTCGGTATATCGAAGTATTGAAGTGCTTGTACAGTAGGGCTACGATGGCTATCCGAGTACAGAACCAGAGTACGAAACCTATCCAATTGCAGAGAGGTGTAAGACAGGGTGACGTCATATCCCCGAAACTCTTCACCGCTGCATTGGAAGACGTTTTCAAGCTTCTGGACTGGAAAGGATACGGTATCAACATCAATGGCGAGTACATCACTCACCTTCGATTTGCCGACGATATAGTCCTTATGGCAGAATCGCTGGAGGACCTAAGCACTATGCTCAATGACCTCAATAGTGTTTCCCAACGGATAGGTCTTAAGATGAACATGGACAAAACTAAGATCATGTTTAATGTCCATGTCACACCTATGCCGATAGTTGTTGGGAACACTAAGCTCGAAGTTGTTGACGAGTATGTTTACCTGGGACAAATAGTCCGACTGGGTAAGTCCAACTTCGACCGAGAGGTCAATCGACGGATTCAACTCGGCTGGGCAGCGTTCGGGAAGCTACGACACATCTTCTCGTCAGACATACCTCAAAACCTTAAAACGAAATTGTACAACCAGTGCGTGTTGCCAGTGATGACTTACGGAACTGAGACGTGGTCCTTCACTGCTGGCCGTATGAGGAAGCTCAAGGTCGCTCAGCGAGCTATGGAGAGGGCTATGCTCGGAGTTTCTCTGCGTGATAAACTTAGGAATGAGGATATCCGCAGTAGAACCAGAGTGACCAACATAGCCCAACGGATTAGTAAGCTGAAGTGGCAGTGGGCCGGCCATATAGCACGAAGAACCGACAACCGATGGGGAAGAAAGGTTCTCGAGTGGCAGCCTCGTACCGGTAGGCGAAGTGTAGGGCGTCCCCCCACGAGATGGAGTGACGACATGGTAAGACATGCAGGAAGTCGATGGATGCAGGTGGCTCAGGACCGTGTTTTGTGGCATTCTTTGGGGGAGGCCTATGTTCAGCAGTGGACTTGTGAAGGGCTGTAATGATGATGATGATGATGATGATGTAACGTACAATTTACTTTATAAACTATTAGATGATCAATATGTTTTTTTTAAACTTTTACATGATTTTTCAATTTTTACCACATACATTCTAGAACCAACTTTCTTAACTATTCTTCCAAGTTTCCACACATGATTGGAACCATTATTATAAAAACACCTAACTAATACTTTATCGTCAATAGCAAAAGAAGTTCTACGACAGCCCCCATACTGCTTAAATTGAGAGATCTGTTGAGACAAAACATTTTTTTTAACGGCGGATGTCAATGAGAGCGGAAACGATTCAGTAGTGATTCATAACAGGCCAAGCCGACACCGCAAGGAGCGCCCTAACATTAACTGAGCTGGAGAAAAACCGGTAGTGCAATGCCGACTGTTCCTTTAATCAAATAAAAATTTATTAATTTTTTTGAAATAATTTGATTACGTAATTCATGATTTCCACTATAACTAATTTGATTCCTCTTTTTACAGTTTTAACGCTATTTTCTGCTTGCCCATTTGATTGGGGCTGATAAGGCGCGGTAGTCAAATGTTGTATTCCATTAGGAACAAAAAATTTATTTATTTCATCAGAACAAAAATTTGTAGCATTGTCCGATACTAATCCAAACCGACTAAAAATCTCACATAGCTTAGTAATAATAGCCTCGCTATTGGTACTAGTAAGTTGGCAGCATTCTTCCCACTTAGAATATGCGTCGAATGCAATTAGAAAGTTCCTACCATGTAACGAAAAAATATCTATATGCAAACGATCCCATACTTGTGCCGGGTAGGGCCAGAAAGCAAGAGGCGCGGAGGTGCGCATCGAAACTTATTACATACTGAACACGACCCTATTTTTTCCTCAATATGCCTATCTATATGTGGCCACGACATCCGGGGTCTGGCCTGCTCTTTGGTTTTTACTACGCCAATGTGTGAAGAATGTAGTTCGTTTAATAGCTGCTCGCGGAATATTGACGGTATGATGACTTTGTGGCCCCGCAGGATACAACCATTTTCTAGGGCTAACTCTGACCGACAAATAAAATATGGCTTTAATAATGGATCTGACACTTTTCGAGGCCACCCGTTACGCATAAACTCTAACACTTTTATTAAAAGATTATCTCGGGATGTTCCTTTTTTTATATCTTCCACAGTTATTGGTTTCAAATCTGAGTTATCTATAAAATTAATACACAGTGTTTTGTCAAGATCCGAGCATTCATTATCAATTTCTTTCTGTAATTGATTTATAGATCGCGATAAGATATCAGCTGAAAAAAAATTGAAAAAGAAATTGCTGTCACTTCTAACATACGCTAATGTAAAATTATTAGCAGATAAAAAGATCTTAACGTGGTAGAGTAAAAGATTTTAACGTCGTAGAGTCATGCTGCAGTTATACTAGTAGTATAGTTGTAGCACGAATGAGTCGGCTCGACCGGGGAAGGACCACGCTCTCACAGAATACCAGCGTAAAATAGCAGCTTAACACTGCTGTGTTTCGTGTGGTGAGTGTAGAGAACCGGAGACCCCTTTTACTGGAAAAGAGGCATTCCATCTTAGTCCTCAAGGGTGACAACGCATCTGCATTTTGATTCTTTATTGAGGATAAATGTAGATGTCTATGGGTCACAGTAACCACTTACCATCATCACCCAATTCCTATAAAAAAAAAATCGCGTAACGTTAAAGCCCATTAGCCGCCATGTCAGGTATACCCTTTTTGTTTCCGAAAATGGTTAGTAAGGGCTTATGATCCGTCCTTAGGATAAACGGTACCGTTCGGCCATACAAATAGTGGTGGAATTTGTTAATTGCAAATATAATAGCGGTGGCTTCCTTATGGATTTGAGCGTAATTGCATTTCGCCCGAGTGAGTGAACGCGAGGCAAAGGCTACGACGCGTTCCCTGCCGTCCGGCTGACGCTGCGCGAGCACCACGCCGAGACCGCTCGGACCCGCGTCTGCCGTCACAATAGTCGGCAGCGACGCGTTGTAGTGAGCCAGCACTCGGTCAGACGCTAGTTCTTTCTTTATCAATTCAAACGCCTTGCTCATGCTCCTTACTCCAGTCCCACTTTTCCCCATTGGGAAGGAATGCAAAGGCCTAAGTAATGCAGATGTGTTCGGCACAAAACATCTATAATAATTAATCATGCCTAGAACTGACTTTAACTCGCTTACATTTTTAGGTCTACAGCATTTTAATATAGCATATACTTTCTGTTTTGATTTCCGGAGACCCGTTTTATCGATAATAAAACCTAAATATTCAACAGAGTCTTTAAATAGTTCACATTTCTCTGCTTTTAACCGTAATCCTGCATCCTGTAACCTACTTAATACTTGCTCTAGACGTTTCATATGTACTGCTTTTTTGGGGCCCGTAACCAAAGTATTATCAAGAAATATACCCGTACCCTCTATACCAGCAAGTAAATTCTCCATAGTTTGTTGAAAAATGTTCGGCGCAGAATAAACCAAACACTAATCTGGTGTACCTAAATAAACCTTTATGAATATTTATACAGGTTAATTCTTTCGTGTTATCTAAAACCAGCTGACTGTATGCTCTAGAAAGGTCCAATTTCGAAAATTGTGAAATAAGTCCTCAATGCGCGGCAACGGATAGTTATTCATAAATAAAACTTTATTCAATGTAACTGAAAAGTCACCACATATTCTTAAGCTGAACGCACATTTAACCGCGCCGTACGCGCCGCACGCGCCGCACGCGCCGTACGCGCCGAATTTTATAAAATGCGGTAGGTATACGATATCGAAGAACGAATGCTGATGACGTCATATAACGCGGCGAGTGCTGATACTCAGTGTTGTCTAATGTAGCCAACTTATAACTGGTGGTTTCGACTTACGTAATAATTTTTGTATTTTTATAACTTTTAATTAATTCGTAATTAAATACATAATTTGATTTTTTTACATCGATGTTCAATATGACTACTTAGTGATAAATTATTTAAATACTGAACTAAAAAAAAATGGTTAAATTTAATCCAAAAATTCCAATTATACCTGATTACTTAATTATCAATAAAAATACTTACCTCAAACATACAACAAGTCTTTTCATTGATTCAATTGGCCTTCTAAACCTTGAGTTTTCCATAGAAAGATTTGGTTTTAATACATGTAGCAATTCTTGAAGTTTCTTGTATGTTAAATGCAAATATCTGAAAAATCGTTCATCATCATCTAATAAATCTTTAAATAAAGTATATCCCCTTCATATTCTCCATACAATCGCCTTTTTAAATTAATATTATGAATCCAGAATCTTCTTTTTCTCCGAATTTTTTTTCTTCTTCCTCTGCCAATAAGCAGACTATTACTATATTTCTTTCCATAGTGATTTCGAGCGATCAATTTCAATGTATCGTTTCACACCAGTGGTTGGAAATAACTACAAAAGTTGCTGGTAATACAAAAGATTTGCATACGGCGCGGACGATGCGTACGGGCAAATGTGCGAGGCTATCAGTAAAACTCGGCGCGTACGATGCGTACGGCGCGGAGAAATGTGCGTTCAGCTTAATATCCACGTCTGATCTTAAAACTGGGACAATGCGCGTGGCTACTCTTGATTGATTCACTTTTTCTAAGATACCTAAGTCTAGTAAACGATTCAACTCTTCTTCCACTTTAGGTTATAAAGCTAAAGGTACAGGACGTGGTTTAAAAAATTTTAGCTCGGCATCGGATTTCAATTTTAAGTGAATTTTAAACTTATTAAATGTTCCTAATTCACTTGAAAATAGCTTGGCATATTTTTCTCTTAATATACTGTAATAATTTGTATTGATGGTCAAGTTGTTGCAATTCGCTGTACATAACTGTAAATTAACGGCGCTTATAAAGTCCCGCCCTAATAATGCTAGTTGCTTATTATTTGTTTGAACAATAAATAACCTAATGCGTTTAATACGTGACTCGTACGTAACGGGTACCGTTATAAAACCTACAGGAGAAATTTTGCTTCCATTATAGCAATTTAGTATTACTTTGCTTTTATTTAGATTATAAATATTCTTAAAATAGTTTTGATAAACTCTAAATGGTAATATCGACACTGCATTGCCACTATCAATTTCACAAACCAAGCCAGTCTCACCTACTAAAACCATATGCCGCATCGGCTCGCCATTATTACACTTAATAGTCATCATCATCATTACAGCCCTTCACAAGTCCACTGCTGAACATAGGCCTCCCCCAAAGAATGCCACAAAGCACGGTCCTGAGCCACCTGCATCCATCGACTTCCTGCATGTCTTACCAGGTCGTCACTCCATCTCGTGGGGGGACGCCCTACACTTCGCCTACCGGTACGAGGCTGCCACTCGAGAATCTTTCTTCCCCATCGGTTGTCGGTTCTTCGAGCTATATGGCCGGCCTATATAATCCGTTGGGCTATGTCGGTTACTCTGGTTCTACTGCGGATATCCTCATTCCTAAGTTTATCACGCAGAGAAACTCCGAGCATAGCCCTCTCCATAGCTCGCTGAGCGACCTTGAGCTTCCTCATCCGGCCAGCAGTGAAGGACCACGTCTCAGTTCCGTATGTCATCACTGGCAACACGCACTGGGTGTACAGTCTCGTTTTCAAGGTTTGAGGTATACCTAACGAGAAGATGTGCCGTAATTTCCCGAACGCTGCCCAACCGAGTTGAATCCGTCGATTGACCTCTCGGTCGAAGTTGGACTTACCTAGTCGGACTATTTGTCCCAGGTAAACATACTCGTCAACAACTTCGAGCTTAGTGTTCCCAACAACTACCGGCATAGGTGTGACATGGACATTAAACATGATCTTAGTTTTGTCCATGTTCATCTTAAGACCTATCCGTTGGGAAACACTATTGAGGTCATTGAGCATAAGGCTTAGCTTTCCATTGACGTCAGTGGAATTTGGTGTTGATACGTATTTTTACAGAAAGATTACACTATTATAAGCACACACACAAAGTCTCAATATACGGAAATGCGTAATTTTTGAGAAAAGAATACTTGAAAATCAATTATTCTTGCAATGTTTATGTCTAATCTGCTAATAAACTGGCGCCATTTTGTAATGTCATTGTCGACGTCAATAGGGATGTCGATTCTTTCCGAAAAAGGTCGATTTTTAAATCGATTCAAATCGTAAACTGATGTATCGGTTCACAAAAAATCGATTTCTAAAATATCTATATTTTTTTAATGTTTCTATTTATAATGTAAATATAAACCCATTTTATGAAAAACAAGAAAGATACCATGATAAATGATCTCTTATTGAAATTTGTTTTATTTAACAGTACCTATTAGGGCAGATAACAAATAAAATAGGTTAGGTTCAACTTATATCAAAGAACCGAATTGATTGACCCCGACTCCACCTGGTACGAGTCTGTCCTACCCCTAGAGTGGTTTTATAGAGCCGGAGGCGCGTAGGGGGAGCAGCCTCCGCCTGCTGTAACAAATCGTAGGCATCGGACGAGCCGGAGCGGCTTAGGTTGGTCGCCGGAGGCGACCAACAAGCCGAAGCTGCGGAGGCGAGGAGGGATGCCTGCGATTTGTTACGCTAAGGCGTAGAGGTTGCTCTTCCCGCAGCGCCGGAGACGTAGCAGTCTCAAAATAGATACAGAAATCCTTATGAATCAGTCCCCTTATTTTTTTATGATGAAGGAGCATAGTGCTTAGGTCCTCCAGCGATTCTGCCATAAGGACTATATCGTCGGCAAATCGAAGGTGAGTGATGTACTCGCCATTGATGTTGATACCGTATCCTTTCCAGTCCAGAAGCTTGAAAACGTCTTCCAATGCAGCGGTGAAGAGTTTCGGGGATATGACGTCACCCTGTCTTACACCTCTCTGCAATTGGATAGGTTTCGTACTCTGGTTCTGTACTCGGATAGCCATCGTAGCCCTACTGTACAAGTACTTCAACACTTCGATATACCGACACTTAATAGTAAATAGATCATAAATACCTTGAACGATGTCATCGTCATTCGCCGCGATATAGTTATTAGGTTTAATTAAAGATTTACACATTCTACGAAGATGCCCTTTTTTATGGCACTTCTTACATGAATAACTCGAAAATCGACACTGATCTTTGCTATGATTTGAGTAACCACAAACACTGCACTTGTTTAACGCCTAGATGTGAGTTGACGCTAGTGCTCTACATAGAGAGTCTCGCACACCGCACACTCTGTGCCAGCTACAGGGCCCTGCTGAAGGTCAAATCCTTGATACTCTCAGCAAATAACTTTTCTCTCTCCTTCACGTTTTCCAAACCCAGGGCGAAACGGTCTCTCATTGCCGTCTCAAGCTCAAAAGTAAAGCCGCAGTATTGAGACAGGCTACGCACCCGCGTGGCCCATACCGCCAAGTCCTCGCCAGGTCGCTGCTCTGCTCGACAAAACTTGTATCTCTCCGCAAATGAACTTTTTTTGTGACAAAATGGACACTTAACTTTTCTAGTAGTATTTTGTACTCTATGTTTTCTAATTCAGTTGAGAAGGCGAGATCTCTTGCCACCCGATACGTATCTTCCACCAGCGCAGTTAGTAACAGGGCCCGTCGTTTCACACCAGACTTATCCGATTCCTCGGTGATGTTATTCGCAGTACAGTACTGCTGAAAACGACTTTTGAATATATTCCACTCCTGTACGCGGTGGTCGAAAATAAGACTGCCGCCAATAATAACGTTTCCGCCATTTGCCATTTTTATCCAATCGACTTAATTCATATCACAATAAGTTGAAACAACTTTAATACGCGTGAATTACTATATCGTCGCCAAATTGTACTTTTTGGGAATAAATTTACAATAAAATACGGATTACATAGCAGGCAGTTTAATCGCTCAATACAGACTGACATGGACTCACAATTCTTTCCCTACCCGCTTATATTATTATGTTATCACTCCTTAAATACATCACACAAAGATATATTTACTAACTTTGATATAATGGTTGACTGGAGAGAATTCCCTATGGCATCAAGTCTGCCATATGCACTACTTCAATTGGTTCGTTTAAATAGGGTAATTATAGGTCAAGCGACAGAATTGTTTTAGCCACGGAAACAACCTCTGATTTTATACTAAGCAACAGGAAAATGAGAAAACTAATTAGCCTTTTTTAAAATGCCTACTGAATACTCCAAAGAAAGCATCAAATAAAGAACAACAATTATTTTTATTTGTCCCACAGATTTATACATCACCACCTAATTTAGTATCTCAGCCACGGATTTTATAACTCATCAAGTTAGGTTATGTTAGGTTATAAATTATTCAATTTTCACATAATATTTAACAAACTGAGTTATAAAACTAGAAGTCGATACATTGACTTCATTGGGATCATATATAAATATTTTATTTATTATTGTTCAGAGGACAGTGTAGATTTTTAGAGGGGAATAGTGCTATTAAATAGAAGTCACTTTAATTAGCACCTGTTTAAATATAGTTACAAAAAGAAATATTCAAAAGTCAAATTTATGTTGTTCAGCTCTATACCTATTCAGAGTCACATATGTAATAAATTAAATAGTCTTCTAAACATGACGAGGTGGCCGAGAGGTTAAGGCGTTGGACTGCTAATCCAATGTGCTCTGCACGCGTGGGTTCGAATCCCATCCTCGTCGATTTTAACTTTTTTACTGATCAGAGTAGGTACTAACTGATTATGTCTATGTACATATAGTAATTTGAAACATCTGCGAGACATGACGAGGTGGCCGAGAGGTTAAGGCGTTGGACTGCTAATCCAATGTGCTCTGCACGCGTGGGTTCGAATCCCATCCTCGTCGATTTTAACTTTTTTACTGATCAGAGTAGGTACTTACTGATTATGTCTATGTACATATAGTAATTTGAAACATCTGCGAGACATGACGAGGTGGCCGAGAGGTTAAGGCGTTGGACTGCTAATCCAATGTGCTCTGCACGCGTGGGTTCGAATCCCATCCTCGTCGAATTTAACTTTTTTACTGATCAGAAAAGGTACTTACTGATTATGTCTATGTATAGTAATTTGAAACATCTGCGAGACATGACGAGGTGGCCGAGAGGTTAAGGCGTTGGACTGCTAATCCAATGTGCTCTGCACGCGTGGGTTCGAATCCCATCCTCGTCGAATTTAACTTTTTTACTGATCAGAGTAGGTACTTACTGATTATGTCTATGTACATATAGTAATTTGAAACATCTGCGAGACATGACGAGGTGGCCGAGAGGTTAAGGCGTTGGACTGCTAATCCAATGTGCTCTGCACGCGTGGGTTCGAATCCCATCCTCGTCGATTTTAACTTTTTTACTGATCAGAGTAGGTACTTACTGATTATGTCTATGTACATATAGTAATTTGAAACATCTGCGAGACATGACGAGGTGGCCGAGAGGTTAAGGCGTTGGACTGCTAATCCAATGTGCTCTGCACGCGTGGGTTCGAATCCCATCCTCGTCGATTTTTAATATTTTTACTGATCAGAGTAGTTACTTACTGGTTATTATTCTTTTATCGTGTTTCAGATTTTATAGTTAACAATATAGTTTTAATAATTATAAGAATTAATTTTGTATCAATAGGCGTAATAAATATTGTTTTTTTTTTTTAATGAAATTCAAAGATTGTGCCGGCATGTGAAAAATCCACCGCTCCATTTCTTCCTGAGTGTGCTTTAAGAAGCGATTATAGAAAATTCCAACATAACCTTAGGCTTCCCATAGGCGGCTGTATGACGTACTTGATGTACTTTGTCTACTTTGAGATACAAGATTAAAGATACAAGACGTCCAGACATCTTAACTGTTAACTTAAACTACTAAAGTCTGTTAACTTTGCTGCCAAGCTTGATGATAAATATAAAGGTAACCCCCCCCCCCCATTAAAGGGTAAGGCACATACGACAGTGAATTTTCAGGAGCCGATACGAAGAAGAAAAATATTAAAAAAAAATTACATGAGGATTTGCTCCTGTAGCGAGGAGGCAGTTTGCATGCATAAATTGCGTAAAGACATAATATCACATGCGGCAAAATAATTTTAGGTCGCACAAATACTTTTTCTGTGCGGAATTCGAACATGTGACAAATGTACTATTCCCGCTTTCACATTCACTACGTAATGTCTACGTTACTATTATTTTTGTTATTCAACAAAACTCACTTAGAAATTAGATTCCTATGAATTGCTCTCTTGACTTAGCTCCTTAGGTCCAAAGGGTTAGGTCGACCCTATTCAATAAATCTAGCAACACGCACGGAATTTGAAGTTTTCTGATCTAAGGCAATGCCTGTATGGAATAAAAATATACTAAACGGTACCTGGAACGTTTATGTCATTTAAAGAAAATAAAGGAGGATGGTTGGTTTCATAATTATGATTATATTGTGTACTAGCGACATGTCCCGGCTAGAACGGCACAAATATGTAGTCATCTCTCAGAGACTTATATTTGCGCCACTTACTCAGTTCAGCTGCCTCTGATGCCGCCCCGGCTCTAAACGAGGTACCCCTGAGATGAGAGACCGCCAAAGTGTCTACGCAAGTAGCATCCCACACTAGGGCTTTACCTCTCTCCCAAGGGACCAATGTCATACCATCGGGTCTCCTGCCATCGTCTCTAAATATTTCACAAGGTGATTCATTCAGTGTGATGTCATTCGAATTTTCAATATAACCATCAACATCAATTACCATATATTTTCTCAATTTTCACATTTCACAATAAATCCAAGATTTTCAGAAAACTTAGATCACTCCCAGCACTGCTTTCTATCTGTTCGTGAAATTTCATCACAATCGGTTCACCTGTTTTGAAGATTCGCTTGAACAGACAGACAGACAGACAAAATGTTACAACTGGTTATTCATGTCTCAATGGCATGCAGATATACACACAGTACAATGTAAGGCAGTTATTTCTATATGACTTACAGACGTTACAATTTTATTTATGTGTATAAACATTGGTACTGGGGGATCAGCCGCCTGCCAATTTAGACAATTTAAAAAAAAACTGGCCAAGTGTGAGTTGGACTCGCGCACCAAGGGTTCCGATCAAATCAGTAGGTATATAAGTTTAAAAATATTAAAAATATTTTTATAGTATGATCCTATCCTAGTGTGATCCTATAAGGGTACCGTTTTTTTCTTTTGAGGTACGGAACCCTAAAAAAGAAAGAAACTATAATATTTTGGCACAGACCATTGGTTTCAACAATATACAAATTTATAACAAAAGTTAAACGAAGAGCCTTGGTAGCACAGAGAGGTTAGAGCTCGTTGTATATTTTACAATACCTTCGCGAGCGACCCGAGTTCGATCCTGCCGGCAGCAATGAAATTGTTAATTTCAATTATAAGTGCTGTTTTACCACGTGCTCGGCGGAAAGGAAGGCGTGGAGGAAAACATCGTGAGAACCCCATGTCTGAGAAATAACAAAAAAATATTTCGAAAAATGTAAAGTTCGCCAAAACGCATTGGGCCAGTGTGGCCTGTGCCCAGCGTTGGGACGTATATCGACTGTGACTTAAACTTTTTACAAAAGTACGAAATTTCAATAGTTTTTACATGTCCATACAAACTCACACTCTCTATTCCTTCACACTTATAGTTCGATGGAACGGTAATCCGACGCGATAGGAGAAAGATCAGGCGCAGCACCTGCCGTTTTACGTGCTTTCCTAGACACGGGGTTGAAAAACACCGCCACATTCCTAACTCCGGGCTGCTATTGAAAATTCTTGATAGAAAATCCTATGAACTTATTTTGGCCCAACTCGGGCTTCGAAACCACGATCTCATGATCAGCATCTGCGTTTACGGCCAATAGACCAACGCGGCAATCACAAATATAATATGCTCAAGAAAATACTTTATGTTACCTGTTTTTACGATTTTAATGTTTACTAAAAATACGAACTAAAACACCGACATCGTGTAAAGATTTTGTGATACACAACGGGCTATATAAGAATAAGCTATACGCACGAGGAAATAATTCTGGCATTTTTCACCTTTATCAGCTTCACAAAAGTGGCAAAATATTTTTCAAAGCAGTAATGACTTTGCAAATGTATACAAAATCGTGTCATGGCTTCAATCCATTCCCGTCACTTCAGCATTATTTACAGGGTTTTTTTTTCTTTGGTAAATGCGAAGTGATGAGATGAATGAAACAGAGTATTATCTTAACTTAGACATAGAATGTAAAGATATTATGTGGATAAAATAGCATGTCAAATAAATAATACTTTATTTTCACTTCATCATCATCATCATTACAGCTCTTCACAAGTCCACTTCTGAACATAGGTCTCCCTCAAGGAATGCCACAAAGCATGGTTCTCAGCCACCTGCATCCATCGATTTCCTGCATGTCTCACACTTCGTCCGCCGGTACTAGGTTGCCACTCCAGAACCTCTTTTCCCCAGTGGTTGTGGGTTCTTCGAGCTATATGGCCGTCCCATTGCCACTTCAGCTTACTAATCTGTTGGGCTATGTCGGTCACTCTGGTTCTACTGCGGATATCCTCATTTCTAAGTTTATCTCGCAGAGAAACTCCGAGCATAGCCCTCTCCATAGCTCGCTGAGCGACCTTGAGTTTCCTCATATGGCCAGTAGTGAAGGACCACGTCTCAGTTCCATAGGTCATCACTTCTTAAGCCACGCTGCAGCTTTATTATGCTTGTAGCATGAATGGGTTGGCTCGACCAGGAAAGGACCACGCTCTCAAAGACTACCAATGTAAAATTAACCAACCCACAGCACGACTTATATGGGGTAAAGGATATTTTACACCGTCACAATATGGTTCAAGCCTTGTTTAACACGAGACAAAAACCAAAAACATTAAAACATTTTAATTTCATTAAATATAATACTTACACAAACAAAGAATTAATTTAATATCATTTTGTTTGTGTAAGTAATAATAACACAAATATCAGACAGTGAATATTTTCTTTCGTTTGTTTATTTGTGGAATACCCTTGGGATATCTCGAAGATAAGTTTGGAAAGAAAATGTGGTCTTACATATCTCGTATTAAATCTCAGAATTAAACTCTTCTCCCTCGAGACTTTAAGAGATAAATTAGGAGATTAATATTCTAAGAACTAATAACTAATAATTACAACCCACCGCTTCAACTTTCTATATATCTTTTCAGACCCCAGAAACCCATAAAATTGTGAACAAAGTCCGATAAAAAAAGCAATTATAGTAATAAATTACTAAATTCGCGCTATATTTTTCTACTTAATATTAATAATTCTTGTATCAACACAACAGACCCAGGCCCAGTTGTGAGCGTTTATGGACTGATATTGAAGAAGATTCAGAAATCAATGTTTCTTTTAGCATTGATACACCTAGGTCAAAATTTTCCACACTATATATTGACAGGTAAGGATACCTATAGGCTTTAAATTCGTCCTTTATTTTATTTATTTATTCAAAAAGTAATACAATAAAGATGTCAATAAATAATACAACCTAAAGCGGACTCAAATTTTCCACGAAGATGTATAATTCAAAATATACTTGGTAAAGCCTCCTCACATTTCGGATTTTAATGATACTCGTGGGTACTTGAAACAAAGCTTTCGCCTAAATTTAGAACAATGGCTATTGAAATATTCGATTAAAAAAACTCCCCTGTTCTTACTTTGTAAATCGACTGTAAATCAAGTGAGAATAACTATATTTTAGCTTGATTTGTATGTATATTTATTCGTGAAAACAAACACATATGTATGCATGTATGTCTTCAAGAATAAATGGAATGAAATTTCATAATTCGGTTTTCACTTACTTCCGAACGTCTAAACAATCTAAAATTATGCAGTCAAAAAAAAATTAAATTTTCCCATTAAAAAACGTTTTTTATTATGTTCTTATATATATATATATATATATATATATATATAAGAACATAATAAAAAACGTGGGAAAATTTAAATTTATAATTTTTAATATATATATATATATATATATATATATATATATATATATATACATATATATATATATATATATATATATATATATTATATTAACTCGCTTTCGAGTATGTCTGTTCGGGTCAAATTTAGTTTTAAATCAACTTATTTGAAAACTACTTGATTTATAATTAACTTCCAATGAGCTAGAGACTTGTAATTTTGTACATAGCTCAGAATCAAATGACAATGTAAATATGAACGTGGTATATTAAAAAAAATTAATACAAAATTTTTATTTATTGTGTTGATAAGCATCAAGCTCATGATGTTTTAAACCACATAATACCATAACCATACAGTTACTGTTTATAGAGGGCATGTGTCTATTTATCACACTTTTGCTAACGACGCTTCATTATAGCTGTCATATTATTCAACCCTTTCGTTATTTTGAGACTTAGGCCGGTAATACAAGTCAGATTTTTTCATCCGACAGTCCGACCCGATTGTCTGATCAGACTGTCTGAAGGCACTCATGCCAAAATTTTGTTTGAATACTTAATACACATCCGATCCGATAGTCGGATCGGACGTTCGAGTCAGAAACAGTGCCAAGGTGTTTACGATTTTATGTGCGGCCCGATTGTCTGAAAGTGTGGTCTGCATACTTTTGTACAGAGACCAAATAGACGTCTGAATCCTTCTTCCGACTTTCCAGATGACTCTCTAGCGTGACACTGAACGGACGCTTCGCATCGTTGTGGTTCGGACGATGGCGGAAAATTACGACATCGAACGGCTTATTATGGCCGTTGAAAAACGTACTTTCTTCTGGGATACAGGCAGTGAAGTGTATCACGATAGATAGGTGAAAGGTTTGCCTTGTGAAGACGTGTGTAACGAAATATTGGAAGAAGCATGGGTTTCAATGAACGTTGAAAAGAAAAAAAAATATGTAAGTAATTTTATTGCTCGTAATGACACGAAAACCACGCTAAACTTATTGTAAGAACACGAGCTCACGTACACATTTTATGTATCTTAAATCATTTGCAACCAGCTTATACTCATGTGTGCGTCCAGCAGTTAACTTTTGTATCAATTTTTCTGATATTTTCTATAACAATTTTCATACAGTTTATATTTTTTAATTTATAAAGATTAAGATAATTAAGAGCTTACACGAGCAAATATGCAATAAGTAAGAGTAATTCGTCGTTTATCTTTTCTTTCTGGTCCGTATGCAAGCAAGCGAGAACGACTGAGTTCAGAAAAAGTCTGGCGCAAGAATCGGATGTGTATCGAGTAAATACGATCAGATAGTTTGATCAGACAATCGGATACAAAATCTGACGTGTATTCCCAGCCTAACACAAGTGTTTGGATGTCATTTTAATATTACTCGTTGGTTTATTGTTTCTATTTTGTGCATTTTAATAAAAACTTGTCTATAAAATACTTCTTTTTACTTATCTTTTACTAACTATATTCATATTTAAAGACGAGACTATATTACATTTATTCTGTATTATTAATGAAGTTCATCTAATAATAAGTGTATGATGTAGCCCATAGACATTTACGTCATTTTTTGATTAAAAATCAAAGTGTTTGTCATCCCTACAGATTAAGAGGGCATGCCTCGTTTTCAGTAAAAAAGGTATCCGGTTCTCTGCACTCACCATACGAAACACGGCAGTATTATACTGCTTTATTATGCTGGTATTCTTTACGAGCGTGGTTTTTAGCCTTAATACGCTGCAACTTTCCTCTACTCTACCGCATGGGTAAAGAAACGGTACGATTTCTTTACTCATGTGACTCTACCACGTAAAAATATATGGTAAGCCATAAAATCGTCTACATCAAGTGTTCTACGTCAAGGTCTCACGGTCTTCGACAGATGGCAGTGTAAGTAACAACCTTCACACTAAACACTGGCAACACCGACAGGGATCATAGCCAAAGGTACGATACTGTTTATTTATTTAAACATTCAACAACTAAGACAAAACCACAGGATAATTCGAGAAAAGAATTTAAAGAGGCAAACTTGTTAAACAAATACATACTACATAGCGTCGCACCTGTAATCTCCTTGGGGGTAGGCAGAGCCCATAGAGCAGCTACTCGGACCACGTTTAGCCAAAGATTAACCTTTAAAAAACTTACTAAAAAGAAATATTTTACTTTACGAAATCAATTCAAAGTTATAGTGTATAGAATAATTAACGAACCGACTTCAAATTGAAAATTGTTTTAATAATTTTAATTCTTTAAAGTATACTTTTACATTTTATTAAAAGTAAATTTTTACACTTTCGTGTGAACTAAGGATTATCACAATCTCAATGTCACCCAAAAAGTTACATTGATAACTTCACATCACTTTTAGGGTGGAAACTTTCCTCCAAATTTATATGGCAGCACTTCTGAAGTATCACCTATTTGACAGAAAAGTATCATCCAAATTGGTTCACAATTGACAAAGATGTCGCGTAACATACATTATAGAAAAAAACAGACAAACGAATTTTGAACCTCCTTTTTATGAAATCAACTAAAAAGTGGTAAATTATGTAAGAGGTGAAAGGTTGCTAGCCAATCGTCTACGTTTTCTTTCACATGTGGCAATGCCTACACATACCCGCCTCGCGGAGACAAGGACGGGTTATGTCGGACTCGCACCGACTAAAATTCCATGGTGTACCACATTCGTCACACACATCCGCGGCCGCGGCAGCGCTGGCCACCCCGTTACGGCTCCTATTCGGGAGAGGACTACTCCTCCCTCATCTCCTTCTCAGGTAAGGCGCACGAGAGCACATGGCCTCTAATTACAAATGCGCAACGGACGCCCCCGTGTCCGATGAGCGAAAGCCATGTGCCCAGGAACAACGAACACTCAGAAACACTAGCCTTCCTGGCCCCAGCGGCGGATCTGGTCTTCGCTTCTGGCTTCGCCCCCAACCAATGTTTGGCTGCGGAGGGTAGGGAGACTGGCGTCTCATAATACTGACACACCTCTCTCCCAGCAGCCCCACCACCACAGCATTAACGGTGCAGCCCCTCAGAGTTGCGGAGGATAGGGCGAGTGACGCAACGCCATACCAACACTCCTCTTCCTCCGCGACTCCACCGGAGTGGTAGGGGGAGAGTACACCCGTCACACCGCAGCCCACCAACGAAACACGAAGCAACGAAGCACCAGTTTCCGACCAGTTTCATCAGTTTCTGGAGGCACTGGACAGAACGTTAAAAGATCTTCGTGACAACCAAAACATTTTTGGTAGAGCCATGATTCTGTTGTCAGATGATTTTCGTCAGACTCTTCCAATTATTCCCCTATCAACTGTTGCTGACGAACTAAATGCATGCTTAACACTTTCACTGTCCGGTTTTCAGAAACAATAGTAAGACAATAGGAATGACCTATATGTAGTGCACAGGACAGTGAAAGGGTTAAATTCATCTAATTTGTGACGGCATGTAAAGAGACTCCAACTAACAATTAACATGTGAGTGTTTTTGCAACAAGATCAAACTGCGATTATGTTTTCGAAGCAGTTATTAGATATTGGAAATGGTAAGATCGCAGTTGACATCTCGACCGGATAAGTTACACTACCCACGAATATTGTCACTTCGTCGAATTAGAAGAGGAGCTTATTCAGTGTGTTTTTACGGACATAGCACAATAGTCCAAAAACCATAATTGGCTGAGTGAACGAGCAATATTGACGGCCAAAAACAAAGATGTCGATGATACATACAATGCAACCATTCAGTATTTTCTTTCAGGGGAGTTGTTTTCTTACAAATCAGGTGACATAGTTACAAACTAGGATGACGTAGTGAACTATCCCATAGAGTTTATAAATACCCTGGATTTGCCTGGACTACCTCCGCACAATTTACAATTAAAAGTAGGATCATTTGTGATTATGGTGCGTAACATTAATCAGCCTCGACTGTGCAATGGAATGAGACTGGCTGTGAAAAAGCTAATGACTAACATCATCGCAGCCAAGATCATCAAGGGAAAATAAAAAGGAGAGGATGTCTTGATACCGCGTATACCGATGATTCCAACGGATTTGCTTTCAACTTTAAGCGTCTACAATTTCCCTTGCGTCTGGCCTTTGCGATAACGATAAATAAATTGCTGTGTTGCATTTAATGTAAATAAAAATGTTATTTTAAGTTTTGACCATATTTTTCACAAATATATGTAGTTGATACGAAATTCACCGGGTCGTCTAGTATAATATACGAGTAAGTATGCAAAAACGGCATTATTAACGAAATTTTATGTTTGCCGTTGAGTTTGCGTTATTTTACAATGACATTCAATTTTAGTAATAATAATAATAATAACAAGTAAATAATATGTATACACGAATGTTAACGACCTTCGTTCCTTTTTTATTTTATTTTTGTTGTAAGTCTCAAATTAAAATGAGACCTGTAAGTCCCAGTATTCAAATACAGTCTCCCATTTAACTTCAAACGTGGCTTCCGATGCGGGTCCAACTGGATCATTGATTGAAATGCCGGACCTTTAGAATAGAATAGAATAGAAAAAACATTTATTCAGCACAGGCAGTTCATACACATGAAAGTAAAAGCACATATTGATATATATAAAAAAGGTCGCATTGTGCCGAAAAGGGGTTGGCTCAGCATGTGTTGTGTGAGTATGGCCTCACACAGCGCTGATTTTCAGCCAAGAAACCTATTCATTTTTTTTTTTTTTATTTTCCTTTCGTGCAATAGATGCGATGAACTGCTTAAACAGGCTCGAAGTAAAACTTCTTGGAATCTAAGAACTTCAATCAAAGGCAGTCTACGTGTTTAGAATGACGGTTGGGTTGATATTACTTTCAAGATCTTTTCAACATTGAAATGGAAACGACATCACAAAAGCACTTCGTCTACCATTAGAGTAATTGTATTACACTCCTTACAGAGTGCAGAATAACAAACTAGTACTCTACCATATTAATAGGTGAGAGTGTATTTACGGTGTAAGAATATCCACTACCCCGTATCATCCCACGGGTGTCAGAAGAGGTGACAGAAGGAAACAAATTAGAAGATGGCCAGCAGCATCTTCCTAATAACAACTAAAATTAAAAAAGCTACGGTTCCCAACTATCTTGCTAGGCGTGGCAACTATGGCAAATATCCCCCATATGAGCCAGCCTATGGGGAAGACCTATATTCAGCAATGAACTTTAATAGAGTGTAACGGCGATAGGTGAGAGTTCGGTAATAAATAATTTTGATTAACACTTTAGGTGGTAGAACCACGCTGTAGCCGCGCCAGGCTGGTAGCCATACTGTGCTGTTTGGGTCCAGAAGTAGGTGGGTTCTTAAAAAAGTCAAGATTTATAGTAAATTATTTATTTATCTTACTTCCGCACACGTACAAGTAAGTTTCTATGAAGGGCATCACTGGCCTGACGTAGGGGCGAAGTCCAAGCGCTGTTCCCTCAGGGTCGTAGACAGGTCGTTAGCAGAAGGAGCTGGTGTTAATCAAGCACGACAGTGATGATGGCCGTTGGTAGGAGGGTAGGCCAACACTCCGTTAGTTCGCGGCACGGCAAGCAGTTAGCCCTTAGGTAGTAGGTAGATCCTGGAATCCCAGACGGAGGCCAGCATTAGGGAAACTTCCTATAGCACTATATGCGCCCTAGTCAATTTCCAGCACCCCTTCTAGGAAGTTAAAAAATTCCTAAAGCTAAGCACTAAGCAGCCTCAGCAGAAGAGATAATAATAAAGCAGAAGAGTTACAATGATTCAATAAATAAGAACTCACCCCAGGATGGTCACGCGTGTTGCGAACTTGAAGCAGTCTCAGATAGAAATGGACAAGGAATTGCCCGAACGGGGACTCGTCGTCGTGTCCGAATCCTACCGAGTCTTGTTTTAGAGATCGGTGAGCAAAATAGTTATCGGTTCCCGGATTAAATTAACAAGTCTATGGTTCCGTAGCATAATTATTTTAAATTAACAGAGCCACGCGGCAGCTTTTGCTATCGCACGGATGGGCCGGCTCAAACCGGGGTGGTACCACGACCTCACAGAATACCAGCGTGAAGTAAAGGTTTACTTCTGCGTTGCGCTTGGTCAGTGCAAATGACCGAAGGCCCAAATCCCCCCCCCCCCCGCCCCATCAACATGGTAGTGGAATTAAATAAAAGACTAACCCAGGAGGGTACCAGCACCCCTGGAGAATCACTAACTGAGCATTCACGACCAAACTACTCCACTCCTGAGCGTAGGTGCTCAGGCTGCCCCGCGTATTATGGGGGGGGGGGGCAAACTTCCGCTCGCGACTAATGCTGCTCGGAGCAAGCAGAGCAATAAAACCAAGGCGACCCCTATCACGATATCCGTGAATTTTTGCAACATCAGGGGACTTCATTCCAACCTTAACCTTGCCCTTTTTAACCGAGACTCAGGTGTCCTCTCCGGCTGATACTTCATATATCTCCTACCCGGGGTACAAATTAGAACACTCCTTTGTGCCCCGGGCTGGAGTCGGCGTATACGTCAGAGGGGACATCTGTTTTCGACGCCTCGGCAGTCTTGAAGGTACGGACCTGTCTATCCTATGGCTGCGCGTAGACAGGGACAACCAACCCCGCGTGCCTCTATAGGTCCCATAGCGGTAATGCCGACACAGACCGACTTATCAACCTCGTCGAAATGGCTGCAGACTCCGTGCTACAACAGGTCCCATACGCAGAGATCGTGATACTCGGTGATTTTAACGCCCACCACGCTGAATGGCTTGGTTCTCGTTTAAATGATCATGCGGGTAGATCTGTTTATGACTTTTCCTTGACATATGGTCTAACAAAACTGGTTACTTCGCCTACGCGGATCCCAGATATGGAAGACCATGTACCTTACCTGTTGGACCTTCTGCTGACCTCTCATCCGGACGGATATCAGGTCTCCGTCGATGCCCCTCTGGGCTCTTCGGACCATTATCTGATCCGGAGTACGGTGCCACTCACGCTCCAATCGCAATTGCGATCTGCAGCTTGCCGCCGTGTTTGGCACTATAGGTCGTCCGATTAGGATGGGATGCGGTCTTTTTTGCATCCTACCCTTGGGGGCGGGTTTGCTTCTCGCCGGAAGATCCCAGCATTGTTGCCGATTCTGTTGCTGATGTGGTACTTCAGGGTATGGAACTTTTTATTCCATCCTCTGTGGAGCCCATCGGAGGCAGATCCCAGCCATGGTTTGGTCGCTCCTGTAAAATAGCATCACGCTATAAGCAAGAGTGCTACCAAGCCTGGGCTGACGCATCAACGTCCCGGGATATAAACACCAGCGCTCTTAAAAAGAAGTATAATTCTGCCTCCAGGTCCTTCAAAAGTGTCATTGCCAGGGCAAAATCAGAGCACATCGGCAGAATTGGCGAGAAATTAGGTCGCCTCCCTTCGGAACACGTGCATTCTGGTCTCTCGCCAAGGCTGTCCAAGGGAATTTCTGTCAGCAATCTCCTCCATCTCTGCACAGAGTGGAAGACTCACTGTCCATGCCGCAAAGGCGAAAGCCGATCTGTTGAGCTCTCTCTTTGCATGCAACTCAACTCTAGACGGGAGGAACACACCGCCGACCATCTCACGATGGGAGTGCTCTATGCCAGTTTACATAGCGCTCGGTTCGCAAAGCACTCTTCTCCCTGGACTTCAGCAAGTCGAATGAGCCCGATGGAGTCCCTCCCATTGTGCTGAAGACGTGTGCTCCGGAGATGGCACCGGTTTTAATGCGTATTTTCCGGTACTCCTACTCCCAAGGCGTAGTCCTGAATTCATGGAAGACAGCTTTGGTCCACCCGATCCCTAAAAAGGCGACCGCTCAGACCCGTCCAACTACAGGTCTATCGCCATCACCTCCTTGTTCTCCAAAATAATGGAATCCAGTAAACTGCCACCTCATAAGGTACCTTGAGGTTCACCAGCTGATTAGTGACCGCCAGTACGGTTTTCGTCGGGGTCAATCAGCTGGTGATCTTCTGGTCTATCTGACTCATAGATAGACGCAAGCAATAGAGTCCAAGAGGGAGGCATTGGCCGTTAGTTTGCACATAGCGAAGGCCTTCGATTGGGTCTGGCATAAAGCGCTTCTTTCGAAGCTTCCTTCCTATGGGCTTCCCGAGAAATTGTGCAAATGGATCACCAGTTTCCTTGCTGATCGGAGCATCAAGGTCGTAGCAGACGGTGCATGCTCTGATTTCAAGCCTATCAACGCTGGTGTTCCACAAGGCTGCGTACTATCACGCTGTTTCTCCTGCATATCAATGATACTCGTATGTTGCTAACTGGTAGCATTCATTGCTATGCAGACGACAGCACTAGTGACGCCTTATATACCGGCCGTGCCAATATTTCTCAGGAAAACGTCGCCGAGTACCGGGACAAACTTGTGTCTGAAGTCGAGTCTTTGCTTAACAAAGTCTCGGATTGGGGGCGACTAAATCTAGTCCAGTTCAATCCCCAGAAGACACAAGTTTGCGCGTTTACCGTTAAAAAGAACCCTTTGTTGTATCTCCCCAGTTTCGTCGGACAAAACGGAATCATAGATTCGGTTGGACGGGTCTCTCGAGTTGCGGAAAAATCGACGCAACTAAGCAGTCACTCCTAAGAGCTTATCGAGAGAGCTGTACCGTTCTAGCAGGGAGAAATCCCGAGTGGGCTTATCCTTGCCCACTCCTACTCGGGCTCGAAGGCCAGGCAATTCAATCGGTTCGGAGTATTTATTCTGGGGCCAGAATGGCCCCAGAATAAATACTGAGACTCAGTCAACCAACTGGGACCCCACCACAACGGGTGGTCAACCAAAGAGGGGGCTTCACAGCCGCGAGAAGCGCAGTCTGCGGGATTCAACTCCCCTGGGACAAGTCTCCAGTTTAGAGACGTCCAAGAATTCTTGATTTGAGACAAGCGGTTCGCCACAAAGACCTCAAGATTATACTTACCTAATAAAGACATGCAATTTTTAAAAAAAAACTCTCTCCCAATAATTTTGTAATTTTGTAATGAAATGCCTACTTTTGCAAATTAACCGCTATAGCTCAGAAATTAATGACATTAAGTACATGGTATGCTAATGTTTTAGAATTCTTATGATATAGGAAAACTTTTTAAATGGTTGGCCACACAGATCCTATACGTTTTTTTTTCACCACAGGTACTCAAACTTAGCAGTTAAATAAAATAAAAAATTTAAACTTATGTTTAGTGCCGTCTTGTAAAATACTACCCATAGTAGTTGAAAACATTTAAGGGTAATTTAGAAACATCATTATTAGGGAACACATTAAGGGAAAAAAATCCGATCTAGGCATTAAACTGCAGACGTGATGACCACAAATGTGAGCAGAAGTAAGAATTTTCGGAATTTTATAAAACATGGCGTAGACCGCGAACCGTTTGGGATAGAATTTCTTTTTTGGGGAACCGAGGCCACCTGCCCCCCCGCCCGAATACTTACTTACGTACCAGATTATCCACCATTACTGGGACAACCTGTATATGTAAAAATTACGTGTCACTTTGTTTGTCCGCGATGAACTCGTAAACTATTGAACCGATTTCAATGAATTTTTAAAAATTGAGAGATAGGATAATTTTTATCCCGATAAGTGACCTTCAATATTTTTTGTTGCGTATTTAAAGATTTTTTCATAGGAAGGGTCGTCGGAAAGGGCAGAACAACGTGCCTGGGCAGCTAGTATATATATGATTTTTCCTTTTATTATCCTTTTCTATTTTGATTATTGCAGCATCGCCTCAATGTTTATCTGTGTTTTGCATACGCAAATACGCAAGGTGTACTGTTTAGGAATAAATTTACAATAAAATACGGATTACGTAGCAGGCAGTTTAATCGCTCAATACAGACTGACATGAACTCACAATTCTTTTCCTACCCGCTTATATTATTATATTATCACTCTTTAAATTCATCACAGTTCCCTCCACCAATAGTAAAGAATTACATAATAAAATGTAAACTAAACTTTATAAATAGGATTCTTATTTCTAGTAGAACGGACACCCCTTGAATGCTCTGTGACGGCATGGTTGGACATGACCTGCACAGAAACAGATTCTGGAAGAGCTGAGTCTGTCAAGACATTATCAGCCGCACTAACCGTATCACTCGGCCAACGTAAACGATCCTCTCCTCCCCTAGTTCAAATTCCGGGGGCAATGAACCGCTACTTGAGTAATCGTTCATAGAATGAGTACATTGTAAGGTATTTTGAACATTACGTTCTTTCGCTGTATCCCGAGCACTTACAAAAGGTGTATAATAATCTATGACGTCATTATCGGTATAAGAAATATCCGTATTTAAGTCACCTTGTAACGTACAATTTCCTTTATAAGCTATTGGATGATCAATATGTTTTTTTAAACTTTTACATGATTTTTCAATTTTTACTACATACATTCTAGAACCAACTTTCTTAACTATTCTTCCAAGTTTCCACACATGCTTGGAACCATTATTATAAAAACACTTAACTAATACTTTATCGTCAATAGCAAAAGAAGTTCTACGACAGCCCCCATACTGCTTAAATTGAGACATCTGTTGGGACAAAACATTTTTTAACGGCGGATGTTAATGACAGCGGAAACGATTCATTAGTGACTCATAACAGGTCAAGCCGACACCGCAAGGAGCGCCCTAACTTTAACTGAGCTGGAGAAAAACCGGTAGTGCAATGCCGACTGTTCCTATAATCAAATAAAAATTTATTAATTTTTTTGAAATAATTTGATTACTTAATCCATTTTCCTCTATAATTAATTTGATTCCTCTTTTTATAGTTTTAACGCTATTTTCTGTTTGCCCATTTGATTGGGGGTGATAAGGCGCGGTAGTCAAATTTTGTATTCCATTACAAACAAAAAAATTATTTATTTCATCAGAACAAAAATTTGTAGCATTGTCCGATACTAAGGTTTTCACTAATCCAAACCGACTAAAAATCTCACATAGCTTAGTAATAATGGCCTCACTATTGGTAATAGTAAGTTGGTAGCATTCTACCCACTTAGAATATGCGTCGACTGCAATTAGAAAGTTCTTACCATGTAACAAAAAATATCTATATGCAAACGATCCCATACCTGTGCCGGGTAGGGCCAGAAAGCAAGAGGTATGCGCGGAAGTGCACATCGAAACTTATTACATACTGAACACGACCCTACTTTTTCCTCAATATGCCTATCTATATGTGGCCACCACATCCGGGGTCTGGCCTGCTCTTTGGTTTTTACTACGCCAATGTGTGAAGAATGTAGTTCGTTTAATAGCTGCTCGCGGAATATTGACGGTATGATGACTTTGTGGCCCCGCAGGATACAACCATTTTCTAGGGCTAACTCTGACCGACAAATAAAATATGGCTTTAATAATGGATCTGACACTTTTCGAGGCCACCCGTTACGCATAAACTCTAACACTTTTATTAAAAGATTATCTCTGGATGTTTCTTTTTTTATATCTTCCACAGTTATTGGTTTTAAATCTGAGTTATCTATAAAATTAATATGTTTAATGTTTTGTCAAGATTCATTATCAATTTCTTTCTGTAATTGATTTACAGATCGCGATAAGAAATCAGCCACATTGCTGTCACTTCTACATACTCTAATGTAAAATTATAGGCAGATAAAAAGATCTTAACGTGGTAGAGTAAAAGATTTTAACGTCGTAGAGTCATGCTGCAGCTATATTAGTAGTATAGTTGTAGCACGAATGGGTCGGCTCGACCGGGGAAGGACCACGCTCTCACAGAATACCAGCGTAAAATAGCAGCTTAACGCTGCTGTGTTTCGTGTGGTGAGTGTAGAGAACCGGAGACCCTTTTTACTGGAAAAGAGGCATTCCATCTTAGTCCTTAAGGGTGACAACGCATCTGCATTTTGATTCGCAAGCGAGGATAGATGTAGATGTCTATGGGCCACAGCAACCAATTACCATCAGGTGGACCGTGTGCTCGTTTGTCACTCTATCCTATAAAAAAAATGACAAACACTGCACTTGCTTACACCAAGGGAATGCATCGCGAACACATCCTGAGGAGATGCGGGAACGTCTAGTTGTGAGTTGACGCTGGTGCTCTGCATAGCGAGTCTCGCACACCGCACACTCTGTGCCAGCTCCAGGGCACTGCTGAAGGTCAAATCCTTGATACTCGCAGCAAATAACTTTTCTCTCTCCTTCACGTTTTCCAAACCCAGGGCGAAACGGTCTGTCATTGCCGTCTCAAGCTCAAAAGTAAAGCCGCAGTACTGAGACAGGCTACGCACCCGCGCGGCCCATTTCGCCAAGTCCTCGGCAGGTCGCTGCTCTGCTCGACAAAACTTGTATCTCTCCGCAAATGAACATGTTTTGTGACAAAATGGACACTTAACTTTTCTAGTAGTATTTTGTACTCTATGTTTTCTAATTCAGTTGGGAAGGCGAGATCTCTTGCCACCCGATACGTATCTTCCACCAGCGCAGTTAGTAACATGGCCCGTCGTTTCACACCAGACTTATCCGATTCCTCGATGATGTTATTCGCAGTACAGTACTGCTGAAAACGACTTTTGAATATATTCCACTCCTGTACGTGGTGGTCGAAAATAAGACTGCCGCCAGTAATAACGTTTCCGCCATTTGCCATTTTTATCCAATCGACTTAATTCATATCACAGTAAGTTGAAACAACTTTAATACGCGTGAATTACTATATCGTCACCAAATTGTACTGTTTAGGAATAAATTTACAATAAAATACGAATTACGTAGCAGGCAGTTTAATCGCTCAACAGACTGACATGGACTCACAATTCTTTCCCTACCCGCTTATATTATTATGTTATCACTCTTTAAATACATCACACAAAGATATATTTACTAACTTTAATGTAATGGTTGACTGGAGAGAATTCCCTATGGCATCAAGTCTGCCATATGCACTACTTCAATTGGTTCGTTTAAATAGGGTAATTATAGGTCAAGCGACAGAATTGTTTTAGCCACGGAAACAACCTCTGATTTTATACCAAGCAACAGGAAAATGAGAAAACTAATTCGCCTTTTTTAAAATGCCAACTGAATACTCCAAAGAAAGCGTCAAATAAAGAACAACAATTATTTTTACTTGTCCCACTGATTTATATATCACCACTTAATTTAGTATCTCAGCCACGGATTTTACAACTCATCAAGTTAGGTTATGTTAGGTTATAAATTATTCATTTTTCACAAAATATTTAACAAACTGAGTTATAAAACTAGAAGTCGATACATTGACTTCATTGGGATCATATATAAATATTTTATTTATTATTGTTCAGAGGACAGTGTAGATTTTTAGAGGGGAATAGTGCTATTAAATAGAAGTCACTTTAATTAGCACCTGTTTAAATATAGTTACAAAAAGAAATATTCAAAAGTCAAATTTATGTTGTTCAGCTCTGTACCTATTCAGAGTCACATATGTAATAAATTAAATAGTCTTCTAAACATGACGAGGTGGCCGAGAGGTTAAGGCGTTGGACTGCTAATCCAATGTGCTCTGCACGCGTGGGTTCGAATCCCATCCTCGTCGATTTTAAATTTTTTGCTGATCAGAGTAGGTACTTACTGATTATGTCTATGTACTTATAGTAATTTGAAACATCTGCAAGACATGACGAGGTGGCCGAGAGGTTAAGGCGTTGGACTGCTAATCCAATGTGCTCTGCACGCGTGGGTTCGAATCCCATCCTCGTCGATTTTTTATATTTTTACTGATCAGAGTAGTTACTTACTGGTTATTATTCTTTTATCGTGTTTCAGATTTTATAGTTAACAATATAGTTTTAATAATTATAAGAATTAATTTTGTATCAATAGGCGTAATAAATATTGTTTTTTTTTTTAATGAAATTTCAAAGATTGTGCCGGCATGTGAAAAATCCACCGCTCCATTTCTTCCTGAGTGTGCTTTAAGAAGCGATTATAGAAAATTTTAACATAACCTTAGGCTTCCCATAGGCGGCGGTATGACGTACGTGATGTACTTTGTCTACTTTGAGATACGAGATTAAAGATACAAGACGTCCAGACATCTTAACTGTTAACTTAAACTACTAAAGTCTGTTAACTTTGCTGCCAAGCTTGATGATAAAGATAAAGGTAACCCCCCCCCCCCCCCATTAAAGGCACATACGACAGTGAATTTTCAGGAGCCGATACGAAGAAGAAAAATATTAACATGTGACAAATGTACTATTCCCGCTTTCACAATCACTACGTAATGTCTACGTTACTATTAGAATAGAATAGAATAGAATAGAATAGAATAGAATGATTTTTATTCAATATGGATTATTACATAATACTTATTGAAAGTCATTATTTTATTTACCACTGGTTCGGAAAACACCTCTGTCCTGGGAAGAACCAGCAAGAAACCCAGCGGGACTTTTTTTTTAAACATAATTTCACTTAACAATAATTTTGTTTATACAATTTTAAATGAATTTTCATAGAACCAGCATGGTGGCGATCACCTTATTCCCAGGGGTTATTTTCATTCATGTATTCCTTGATATTATAATAACCCTTTTTGTACAGTTTTTCTTTAATAAAACTTTTAAACTTGTTTATTGACAAACTTTGTACATGTTCTGGGATTCTGTTGTAAAAGCGTATACATTGCCCCATAAATGAATTACTAATTCTGTGGAGTCTTGTAAGTTGCATTACAAGCTTATGTTTGTTCCTAGTGTTTAAGGTATGAACATCCTTATTCTTATTAAAGCTATTTATGTTTGTATGTACATACATTACATTTTCATAAATATATTGCGATGCCAAAGTTAATATGTTTATTTCTTTAAATTTTTCTCTAAGGGACTCTTTACAATTTAGATTATAAATCGCCCGTACAGCTCTCTTTTGCAAAACAAATATAGCTTCAATATCAGTCGCATTACCCCATAGCAAAATTCCATAAGACATTACGCTATGAAAATAACTAAAATACACTAACCTAGCTGTCTCAACATCTGTGAGACTTCTAATCTTTCTTACAGCATATGCTGCAGAACTAAGTCTGCTTGCTAATTTAGATATATGGGGGCCCCATTGAAGTTTCGCGTCAATAGTAATACCGAGAAAAACAGTGGTATCCACAAGACTCAACTCCTCCCCATTTAAGAGCACATTGGTTTTCGAATGTTTTACATTAGGTATTGTAAATTTAATACATTTTGTCTTATTGCCGTTTAAGAGCAAATTGTTGGCGTTAAACCAATGTACTAGTTTCGATAGAGCATTATTACTTTTGTTATTCAACAAAACTCACTTAGAAATTAGATTCCTATGAATTGCTCACTTGACGTAGCTCCTTAGGTCCAAAGGGTTAGGTCGACCCTATTCAATAAATCTAGCAACACACACGGAATTTGAAGTTTTCTAATCTAAGGCAACGCCTGTATGGAATAAAAATATACTAAACGGTACCTGGAACGTTTATGTCATTTAAAGAAAATAAAGGAGGATGGTTGTTTTCATAATTATGATTATATTGTGCACTAGCGACACGTCCCGGCTTCAAACGGCACAAATATGTAGTCATCTCTCAGAGTATTTGCGCCACTTACTCAGTTCAGCTGCCTCCAATGCCGCCCCGGCTCTGAACGAGATACCCCTGAGATGAGAGACCGCCAGAGTGTCTACGCAAGTAGCATCCCACACTAGGGCTTTACCTCTCTCCCAAGGGACCAATGTCATACCATCGGGTCTCCTGCCATCGTCTCTAAATATTTCACAAGGTGATTCATTCACTGTGATGTCATTCGAATTTTCAATATAACCATCAACATCAATTACCATATATTTTCTCAATTTTCACATTTCACAAAAAATCCAAGATTTTCAGAAAACTTAGATCACTCCTAGCACTGCTCTCTATCTGTTCGTGAAATTTCATCACAATCGGTTAACCTATTTTGAAGATTCGCCTGAACAGACAGACAGACAGACAAAAATGTTACAACTGGTTATTCATGTCTCAATGGCGTGCAGATATACACACAGTACAATGTAAGGCAGTTATTTCTATATGACTTACAGACGTTACAATTTTATTTATGTGTGTAAACATTGGTACTGGGGGATCAGCCACCTGCCAATTTAGACAATTTAAAAAAAACTGGCCAAGTGCGAGTTGGACTCGCGCACCAAGGGTTCCGATCAAATCTGTAGGTATATAAGTTTAAAATTATTAAAAATATTTTTATTGTATGATGTAACTAAAAATGTATGCTTTACGCAATGTTTCCTTTATCTGTGCAATAATACGTTGCTTCTTAACAAATTTTAAGATTCTGAGTTCACGGAAGTACCCTGTAGGTTTTGATTCCCCTGCGAATGTCGAAAATTTGCGGCATAAACGGCTGTATCTTTTGATTGCGTTGGCTTAGTAGTTTGATTTCTTCACAGCTCCAAGGGACAGTAGACTTGAGTATTTGATATGAATTTCAGCTTGATATCTCCTCGCGTTTCTGAGAAAAAGGATCTTGACAGACAGACAGACGGACAACAAAGTCATCCTATAAGGGTTCCGTTTTTTTTTTTCTTTTGAGGTACGGAACCCTAAAAAAGAAAAAAAACACTATAATATTTTTGCATAGACCATTGGCTTCAACAATATACAAATTTATAACAAAAGTTAAACGAAGAGCCGTGGTAGCACAGGGGCTAAGAGCTCGTTGTATATTTTACAGTACCTACGCGAGCGACCCGAGTTCGATCCTGCCGGCAGCAATGAAATTGTTAATTTCAATTATAAGTGCTGTTTTACCACATGCTCGGCGGAAAGGAAGGCGTGGAGGAAAACATCGTGAGAACCCCATGTCTGAGAAATAACAAAAAAATATTTCGAAAATATGTAAAGTTCGCCAAAACGCATTGGGCCAGTGTGGCCTGTGCCCAGCGTTGGGACGTATATAGGCTATGACTTAAACTTTTTACAAAAGTACGAAATTTCAATAAATTTTACATGTCCATACAAACTTACAGTCCACCTGATGATTAGTGGCTACTGCAGCCCCTGGAATCCATAGAGTATATAATCCCTACGTTTTAACGGAAACCTGCAACCAACTTCGAATAAAGAAAAGAAATGCGCTGTCATCATCTATGCCTTAGAATGGCTCATAGCTGTAGAGTATTTTAATAGCATTAGGGTTGCCAACCGTAATTTATAATAAAACATTGTACTTTATTTTGGGCAACTGTACTTTATATTTTATTAAGACTAATGTAATAATAATGTCGTCCAGACCGAATTTCGGTCACGGCGGCCAGACCCAAAGCAAAATAGCCATCTGCGCAGAACAGGATTATGGTGACTAAGTGTATGCGCACAGACACGAACAGCACAGGTGCACTCTCTATTCCTTCACACTTATAGTTGGATGGGACGGTAATCCGACGCGATAGGAGAAAGATCACGAGTAGCACATGCCGTTTTACGGGCTTTCCTAGGCACAGGGGTGAAAAACACCGCCACATTCCTAACTCCGGGCTGCTATTGAAAATTTCTTGATAGAAAATCCCATGAACTTATTTTGGCCCAACTCGGGCTTGGAATCCACGATCTCATGATCTGCATCTGCGTTTACGGCCAATAGACCAACGCGGCATACACAAATATAATATGCTCAAGAAAATACTTTGTTACCTGTTTTTACGATTTTAATGTTTACTAAAAATACGAACTATAACACCGACATCGTGTAAAGATTTTGTGATACACAACGGGCTATATAAGAATAAGCTATACGCACGAGGAAATAATTCTGGCATTTTTCACATTTATCAGCTTCACAAAAGTGGCAAAATATTTTTCAAAGCAGTAATGACTTTGCAAATGTATACAAAATCGTGTCATGGCTTCAATCCATTTCCGTCACTTCAGCATTATTTACAGGGTTTTTTTTCTTTGGTAAATGCGAAGTGATGAGATGAATGAAACAGAGTATTATCTTAACTTAGACATAGAATGTAAAGATATTATGTGGATAAAATAGCATGTCAAATAAATAATACTTTATTTTCACTTCATCATCATCATCATTACAGCTTTATTTATGCCACAAAGCATGGTTCTCAGACACCTGCATCCATCGACTTCCTGCATGTCTCACCAGGCTATCACTCCATTCAGTGGGGGGACGCTCTACACTTCGTCCGCCGGTACTAGGTTGCCACTCGAGAACCTTTTTTGCCCGGTGGTTGTCGGTTGTTCGAGCTATATGGCCGGCTATTTTCACTTGTCGTATTTATTTTTTTAGCTTTGAATTAATATATTTTATTTACTCAAAAAAGGCATACCAACCTTAGTGCACGTATTTGCGGGAAAATTGCAATCACATTACGGGACGTGGGGCGGGATAGAGCTGTATCTAAAAGTATATACGCACACAATTTTCATAAAGGAGATTCTATATTCACAATTTTTTTTAAGAGAATACTTCTCTTGTGACTATGCACATTTTCGTATTTTTTGATCTTTTGATTTTTTGGCCTTCATTCGAATTAGTAAAACAAAAAGTGCGTGCACTTCTAGATACTTGTGCCCGAAGTCTAGTCGTGTACAATAAAACGGGACTGTTGGCGTCCAGCAAACATCTTTCGTGCGACGCATCCGCTAAGGCTCTAAACTCGGGTCGTCCTGGCTCTCGCAGGACGCTTGGCAAGTCTAATCATAGTTTAACCATAATCATACCGGCTCTTTATACCGTTGAGATCGGAACACAGCAGTTCAGGCACTGCCGTTTAGCACCAAGCAACCAGGCTTTTAACCAGGACTTTAGACAAACACTATTAGTTATTGAGAGAGGAGCAAAAAATATAATTTTAAGTGAAATGATATAACAAAGATTATTATATCATTTCATTTTGCATATGGCTCTAAAGAGAATCGAGTTAAAACCCCTACTCTAGCAGCTCCGGGCGGTATTAACCCATTTAAATTTAAATGCAATTTGTTAATGGTTATTGATTAAAGAGGGTTCGATCTAATAAATCATGTCATCCTATTAAGTACAAATACACAAACACTGACAGTAATATATTCACATATACAATAACATAACGTTATTACGAATGAGGTTAGAAAACCAATAAGCGTTAAAAATCCCCCACTCGAGCAAATAGTATAAAGTGCTGCGCAGGCATCCAGCTCTGGTCGTTCCATGAGTCCTAATCGCTGTCATCGCTGTCATGTGATATTGCAGCGAGGCTGCCCTATGTCGAATCGCGATGGGCAGTGTTGCTGTTGGTTTGCGCACTTCGTTTATTTTGGTCATATTTACAATATATCCGGCGGCTCCGTGGCGCAGTGGCTTAGCAATCAGCGCTGGGGGCCGCGGGTTCGAATCCCGCACGGAACAAGTATTTGTATGGCCTACAAATATTGTTCCGGGTCTGGATGTTTGTCCTTGTGCCATTTCTATTTGTAAACTGCCTCCACGACACAGGAGAAAATCCTAGTGTGGGGGTAAGGTTTTTAAAAAAAATTGTATTTACTTGTAAAACGTTCCATGAATATTTTATAATGTTAAGTCATTACTAAGTAGTGATCACTTATTTTAATAGTTGGGAGTATTTTTAACAGTTATCTGTTCTTAATATATAAATTTTTCTAGCTTCACCCGACAATGGAAAACCTAAGATACTATTATATAACTCAACACCAAATTTCATCATCATCAACATCATTACAGCCCTTCCACTGCTGAACGTTGGCCTCCCCCAAAGAATGTTACAAAGCACGTTCCTGAGTCACCTGCATCCATCGACTTCCTGCATATCTTACCAGATCGTCACTCCATCTAGTGGGAGGCCGCCCTACACTTCGCCTACCGTTACGAGGTTCCCCATCGGTTGTCGGTTCTACCAGCTATATGGCCGGCCCATTGTCACTGACTTACTAATACGTTGGACTATGTCGGTTATTCCGGTTCTACTGCGGATGTCACTAAATATAATAAATATACAAATTTAAATTAACAATAAATAATTCGTTTCGTTCGCATTCCATCGCAATATGAATACTTAGATTATTTACTCTCTAGACAGAGTAACTGCGGCTCAAAAGCGTCGATAAAAATATCAGCTAATTGTTAGCCTCTAAAGAACTCCGCGATCCTTAGTGTCGTTTGTAACGCCGAGAAATACGCACGCACGGCTCATTTTTCTTATTTATTTATTGCAATAGGGAAGATGGCTGGGTGCTACCATCTGCTTGGGATCTCATAGTCAATTTTGTTTTATTTAGTTATAATTAGTTTTTTTCGGCCCTAAAATGGCGAATTTTTCGTTGGTTTGATAGCCTTGTATTAATTTATTTAATAAATAGGCCGAAGCCGCACTCCGAGCCACAGCTACAGTATGTTATATACAGTGTGGTTGTTCGTTACACCGGCTATTATTGAAAAATATCGATTGCGAAATACAAAATATTCCAAAAACCAAATTTGATACATACTTGACCAAGGTTACATTTATTATTATTTTTATAATCAGATATTTTTATTACAATATTTTGTTTTGCTAAAAGCACGCAGGATTTATACATAAATAAATATACTTATACGTCTGGGACTTTATAGACATGAAGGTGTGTCGGTATCTGCTACTGGAACTCCTAGACGAGAAGAACTAGATTTGCCGAGTTTAGCCTCATTTTGTTGGTTATGATGAGACCTTACCTCTGGGCTTGATAGCGTGACTTGAAAGTGTACTTTGAAGACTGCCACTGGAATTCATCGACGAGGGGAACTAGTTGTGCCGAGTTTGGGCTCGATTTGTTAGTAATGAATAGACTTTGCCTCCGGACTTGACGGAGTGACTTGAAAGTGTACTTTGATGACTGCTACAGGAACTCCTCGATGAGGAGAACTAGATGTGCCAATCTTGGGCCCGTTTTATTAGTTATGATAACACCTTACCTCCGGACTTGATAGAGTGACTTGAACGTGTACTTTGATGACTGCTACAGGAACTCCTCGATGAGGAGAACTAGATGTGCCGATCTTGGGCCCGTTTTGTTAGTTATGGTGAGATCTTTCCCCCGTATTTTATAGAGTGACTTGAAAGCGTACTTTGAAGACTGCCACTGGAACTCCTCGACGAGAAGAACTAGATATGCCGAGTTTGGGCTCGTTCTCTTAGTTATGATGAGACCTTACCTCCGTACTTGATAGAGTGACTTGAAAGTGTACTTTAATAACTGCTTCTATAACTCAGTAGGTTTAAATTGGGACTTCTGCGTCACTTTGCTCTCGCATTCGCTCGAGCTACATGCCGCTGAAGACCCCAATTCTCTCCAGAGAGGTACAACACTTTTAGTTTAACCAAATTAACGTCTACATACTCACAGTTCTATCCTGCGGGAACAAGTGTACTTCCACTTCCAGTTGAGTTATTGAGCATTATATTCAGAGCGTTTGCGAGATACTGATGGTATTGCCGCATCTATATGATTAATTTCTAATAATACAACTTGTTTAGCCTAATTTCATTGTGGTTGTGCTAATAAATGTTTATAAGCTTTTGCATAGCTTTTATCGAGGGCTTTGAGTCCGGCGACCGAATCAAGAAATTCTGTAACGAAAAAAAACCTAAGACCCAAAACCTAACATCGTAAATCCATTACAATAGAGATTTATTTATTTATTTATTTATTTAGAAAACCAACAGCGTATATAGAAAATATTAACATTAATGTAACAAACTAAAAGTATGGCCAATAACAGGTTTCCCTTATATTGTTTGATGGTAGGTGTATTGTTGTTAGAAGAAAAGGAAAAAGAACAATCTAATAGATAAATTATAAGCAAAATTATAAGCAATTCAATGTAATGAAGGTGATCATAAGTTTACAGATCAGGAGAGATAGTCAGGTAGAATGATATATTACATTATCTTTATATATATATAAATATATATATATATATATATATATATATATATACATATATATTTACTTATGTATATATACATATTAAATGTTTAAATATATAAACATAATACAAATAATTAATTATAATATATATTAAATAAAATAACTTAAGTACTTATATTTATATTAGTAGCCTCAAAAATACATATAGAAGAAATAGATGAGAGAATATATGATTGTATGTGATTTTGACTTCAACTGCTCTATTTCGTAATAGCTTTCTTGATGTAATCTTTAAACGTAAGTTTAGATTTCGTAAAGAGGTCAATGTGTCCAAATTGTTCATTATATGTACGAGCAAGCCGCGAAAGAACAGTGTTTCGACAGTAGTTTGAATGATGCCAGGGAGTTTGTAACAATGTAGTATTGCGGGTACGGAATTTTGGAGTACGAAAGGTGATTCTTGAGACAAGATATGGACAGTCAATATTACTGTTTATTATATCATATAACAAAGCCATGTCAAGCAAAATGCGCCTGTGTTCCAGAGATAAGAGATCGTGCTCAGTGCAACTGTCTGTGTAAGTATCGATTTTATTTCGACAGCGAAAGTTAAGGTTATTAACAAATATTTTTTGAATACGCTCAAGGCGGCTTTTGTAGACATTGTACTGTGGAGACCATATTGAACTAGCATATTCCAAAACACTTCTGACATATGCAAAATAAACCATTTTAATTGTATTAATATTCGAGAATGGTTTACAGATGCGAAGAACAAAACCAAGATTTTTATAGGCTTTACTGATAACGTAATCAATGTGTTCGGATAGTATCATTTTATGATCAAAAATTACGCCTAAATCCCTAACACTTACTTTTCGGCTGATTTCTAATCCGTCAAAGTGATATTTATTTAGAATTGGCTTAGATTTCCGTGTAAAACTAATACATTCGCACTTGCTTGCATTGACAGTTATATTATTTATTTTGTAATATTCAAATAAACGGTCCAGGTCTTTTTGTATCAATAGGCAGTCATGTATGGTGTTAATTTTACAAAAAATCTTCTTATCATCTGCATACATGAGGTAATTTGTGTGTATAATGCACGAACCAATGTCATATAGGTAGGCATTGTAAAAAATTGGACCTAAGTGAGAGCCCTGAGGAACACCTGTAGGTATGTTTATGTAGCTCGAACGGAAACCACCTATCACGACTGCTTGTGAGCGGTTTGTGAGATATGATTCAGTCCATCGGAGCAAGTCACCGTGAATCCCTAATATTTGTAATTTGTTGAGCAGGATCATGTGATCCACACGATCGAAAGCTTTTTCAAAATCAGTGTAGATCACATCAACCTGCCCGCCTTGATCCATATTTTCAAGGACAAAAGAAGAAAAACTTGCCAGGTTCGTAGTGGTGGATCGCCTTTGTAAAAAACCATGTTGCTGCTCAGGGAAGGCACGTGAAAGCGTGGAGTAAATTACGTTATATACTACTCGTTCAAGGATTTTAGCCGCGGTGTTCAAAATAGAAATGCCTCTATAATTATTTATTTCTGTACGTGATCCCTTCTTGTGTACAGGGATTATGTGTGCACACTTCCATTGATGCGGAAATATCCCTTCACGTAGAGAGCGATTAAATATAATAGTCAAGGGGAGAGCAAGTGATTTAGCGCATCGTGACCAAAAAAAAGAAGGTAACCAATCACTACCGGCACCTTTGTTCGTGTCCAAAGTTTTCAACATTTTTTCAATTATTGCAACGTTTGTCTGTACATTAGAAACGGTGTCAGTACACAACGATTCCGTATGTGGATGTATGTAGTTATTACTAGGAATACCAAATACACTCTTGAAGAATGAGTTGAAAGCATTGCATATGTCTATACCATCGGTGTACTCTATATCTTTCAAAGACATTTGCTTAGGGTAACCTGACCCACCCCGAATGGCTTTGACGAAAGTCCAGAATGTTTTAGGATGTGTTTTGTTAGGATATTAATTAATTTGCATCCATCCGCTAACTAAATAAAAATGATGTGTCTTACCGGATTAAAGAGCGTCTCCCACCCTCCCTCAATTGTTTCATTATTGTTTTATTCTCATAGCGAGTGCACGTTGATTACAACGCTCGTCAAATATCATCTATATTGGTGAGTTTAATCATTTTTTTTACTATTTCGAAATTCAGCCGCCGTTACCTTTTTTTTTTACTTCATACTTGTTGTTGTTAATTGCAGATCATGATCAACACTGAGGAACACAATGATTCTAATCCTATCACTAATCCGTATTACTATGCACAGAATGTGGATAAATTTACACTAAATTATTACAACCGAAAGGAGCAGCTTCACGATTTACCACCAAATAGAATAGCTATTAATGAAGAGCGGCAATAAAAATCAAAGAAATGTTACAGGAAGAGAAACTACTCTCAAGAATCATCATCATCATCATCATCATACATTATCCGCCGAGATAAAGATAAACGAGGTCATCGTCTGATTAAAATCAGCATTTGCGAACTTAACGAGCAAGAAGAAAATGTCATCCGCGATCTTAGTGCTAATACGAGTATAAATGTTCAATATGTTGTGGATTCAATGTATGATGAAGTGTTAGATGCTACAAATTGTCTTATAAAAAAATAGGTGAAAAATTATGTGAGAACTAGTAATTTAAGTAATGTAGCTTGTAAAATATAATAAAAGTTATGCATTGAATTTTATTGTTGTTTTATTATGTATCATTATTATTCAATTGTGTAGAGGAAAAAAGAACAGACATTTATTGTTACAACGAATGTATTTATTAAAACTAATTATTTTGATTTTCGATTTTATCTGAATTTGAATTTAAATGTTTCAGTTTTTATTTCAATTTTAACTGAAAGCAACAACACATAGATATATTTTATTGGAAATCAAACAATCATTTTGTTTTCAAAACACCATTTCTTAATACATAAAACATTTTTAACGCACATATTTTCTTACGAGTAAAACAGTTATACAGTAAAGTATCTTTACAATAAAATTCACAAAGAGTAGTTAAATTGGGAGCTCCTAAGCAACTTATATCTATGATAGGATTATTCTCACAAATATCTTGCACCCATTTAATTTTTTACATCCTTTTAAAAAAGTCTTTTTATTTTTCAAATATGTTTTTATAATTCTGTGAAACTCTCTATAATCAATAAAGCCCGCGCTCCATCGATACCTTCGGTGCTTTTCAATCCGGCCAATTTGTTTTTTCTCTTCAGGAGATAGTGAAGTGAATGGGTAAGGAGGTTTAATTAGAAATATATTGGTGTACTCTAGAGTGGCTATAGCAAACTCCTTTACTATAAATTTATTTTTGCTATTTTTGAAGCCTTGAAGATCGACGATTATTGTATTGCTATTCATGATATTTTCATAACGATATTACTCAGTGGTTTGAATTCGAATATACAGTCGTTTAATATTCAAGCAATAAGCGGCTGATATAGTTCAGATTTAGAATTTCTTTATTTTGTTATTTTATTTACGGTTTATTATTTCAATTTTCGATTTTATCTGAATTTGAATTTAAATGTTTTTAGTTTTATTTCGATTTTAACTGAAAGCAACAACACATAGATAAATAAGTTGCACTGATTAAACTATTAAAATCATTTTATTATTATAAAATATAGTTCAGATTTAAAATTTCTTTATTTTTTTATTTCATTTATGGTTTATTATTTCGATTTTCGGTTTTATCTGAATTTGAATTTTAATCTTTTAGTTTTTATTTCAATTTTAACTGAAAGCAACAACACATAGATAAGTAACACTGATTAAACTATTAAACTAACCCTTATTTGGATACAAAACTGGACGAACGTTGTGATAATCTTCTTTGATGCATGATACCAACTTGATAACAGCCTTCCACGTTTGGGTTTTCTCACTGTTTAGACCAAACAATTAACATTTGAAATTCGCATTCACACTCGTGGCCGCCCGCTGACTTGTAAAGGTCACCGTGGCCCCACTCCCGTGCATCGTCAAGCAGAGGGCGCGAGCGCAGAACGTGAGTGCAACAGAGTTGCTTGAATTCAGTGCTGTCGATAGCACGTCGTGAGGTCACCCGGGATAACCTCCATATTTTAGAGTCAGTTTTGTTAGCTAATTGATGCAACGACGAGTTTTTGTTGAGTCTAGACAAATAGACGCCGGTTTGATGAATTATTTAGAATTAATATTGATTGCGATCAACGTCCGGTATTTTGATGTGTGTGGAATTTACTATTGGAGTTTTTCGCTTCTAGTTTGCTTATACTTAGTGCGTTCACGCGATGACGAAACAGTAATAATTTGATAGATTAACCTAAATTCGTTGGCAAGTAATTTACGTAACTTGTAGTGATTGTCGGTTTAACGCTGAACTTTGTGAATCGTGAAGAGATCGCGTTAGTTCCCTATTTGTAATTTGGTGATAAATGAATCCGGAATATTGAATGTTGAACTTTGAACTACTGTCCGTTACTCGAGTCGATTATCACGTGTTTGATTCTCCGATGAACGTTGAATTAGTTGCGTTTGAAGTTAGTTAAATGTACAATAAAGTTGATAGACTGAATTAGTGAATGGAAGAAAGAAATTGACTGTGTGACGCTGCTGGAGAGTACTGCACCTTGGGGCGGTGCCGGAGTCAGGGCTGCTGCCGACTTCAACGGTCCAGTCAGGTCAACCACAATACACACCACTAAAACACCACTATACATCCACATACACACCTTCGGCCTGACCGAACCTTGTGACAGTCTTCGCCTCAGATTCAGGTACGTACTATTTATTTTCCTAGCCTTCTCGCGATAGTGTGGTGGATAGAACATTTTTCCATAAGGCCACTTTGGGCCCGAATCCTCGGCTGCCCGTCGAGGAGGCTACTATGGGCCCTAGCCAAGGCGACCTTTGCAGGGGCAGCTGTGGGCCGTAACACTGTTGGTAGCAAGAGCGCGGTTGATTGTTGGTACAATCGCCCGGCCGTAATATATAATATAAAAAATATATAGTATAAAAATAGTACGTAATAAAAATTACATATAAATATATTTTGTTGTTGGCGGGTAGAAGAAGAGACAACGCCCGTAGTTTTGTTAAGGCTAGGTACTTAGACTAAGTAGATAAAGTTATCACACATAATGGGATAATTAGCGTTGGCGTATAATTATAGTAGATTAATTGTCGAAGGGTCGGTTGTCCGAGCGAGGCATTTTTTGTTCATCGACTCGACATCGACTGTGGTGTGTACCTTTATTTGTAGTGTAATTTGTATTTAATTTAATAAATAGCAATTTGTATTTTACTTGATTTGATCGTACTTATATTTGTTATTTGTTAATTTGATTTGTATTTGAGCCGCGTATTAATTTGTATTTAGTAGTGATGCCATCGCACAAGCTACTGATTCGTCGCTTGAAGGCGGAGATGCGCTGGGCCGCTAGTGCCCATGCTTTCATAGGTCGACCGGATAGGTTCTATAGTTTGGAGAAGCGGCTCGAGCAGGTCGATGCACGAAGGGCCGCAGTGGAGGAGGCTTACGCTGAGCTCGAGGATTCGGATGTGGAAAAGGGAGTCCTGGACTGTAATAATTTGATAGATTAACCTAAATTCGTTGGCAAGTAATTTACGTAACTTGTAGTGATTGTCGGTTGAACGCTGAACTTTGTGAATCGTGAAGAGATTGCGTTAGTTCCCTATTTGTAATTTGGTGATAAATGAATCCGGAATATTGAATGTTGAACTTTGAACTACTGTCCGTTACTCGAGTCGATTATCACGTGTTTGATTCTCCGATGAACGTTGAATTAGTTGCGTTTGAAGTTAGTTAAATGTACAATAAAATTGATAGACTGAATTAGTGAATGGAAGAAAGAAACTGACCGTGGGTGATGCCGCTGGAGAGTACTGCACCTTGGGGCGGTGCCGGAGTCAGGGCTGCTGCCGACTTCAACGGTCCAGTCAGGTCAACCACAATACACACCACTAAAACACCACTATATATGCACATACACACCTTCGGCCTGACCGAACCTTGGAACAGTCTTCGCCTCAGATCCAGGTACATACTATTTATTTTCCTAGCCTTCTACCGATAGTGTGGTAGGATAGGACATTTTTCCATAAGGCCACTTTGGGCCCGAACCCTCGGCTGCCCGTCGAGGAGGTTACTATGAGTCCTAGCCAAGGCGACTTTTGCAGGGGCAGCTGTGGGCCGTAACACTCACCGACCGCTGATTTAAAGCTGATCAGAGAGTGCTGCCAGTGGGTCGGTTGATGGAATAGCCTCCAGCTCGCGGAAGTTAGAGATGCGCACTTCGATGTAATATTCTCCTCGCTTCGAAGGCTCGCCCCGGTGCATATATCCCGAACCTGTACAGAATGATAAGTAGCTTTTTAAAATCCTCGCTCGGATAGGTTCAGTATCTTCATCCTGGAAACAATAAAAATACTTTTTAAACAAAAGCATACTGATGAGCAATGAACAATATTTATATTCCCTCCTACCCCGCATAAATATATTTTTATACGATGCTCATAACATGAGTTAGTAGTCCAATTCACTAACAATTGTATCAAACACATCGATCGTCTAAGAATATAATTAAATACGTTTTAATAAAAAAATACATTTCCAGGTCTAGTAGACTGTGGAAAACACGATGCAACTAATGGTTAAACACCTCCCAACATTATATTTTACACCCTACATTATTGCGCTATCCCCACTTGGAAGTGTTTTAGTTTGATATATTATAAAATGAAGAAATATTTCATTTGGTAACTTTAGCATTGACCCGTATTAATGTTATTTCTAAGGAATATTTTTACTTATTAACATTAAATGCTCATATATGTGAAAAACACTTAACATAAATGTTTGCATGCGATGTCAAATCAACATTGCATTGTCAGCCGAAAACGCTATTGGCGCCAGCCAGACGCTGTAATAGGATATGACAGTGTTTTACAGGTAAACGTGTGATTTCACAATAATATGGAAATGGGTCAGCATATAGTGGTCAATTTAGTTATTAAATTTAGATCCATTACAAATATATTTTTGTTTAAAATTAATGCTTTTTGAAGAAAAAAAACCTAACAATTTTCAATCTTAAACTGAATTTTATACTATTCGTAATATCTCTAGATAGAATATAGTCTGGAATAATAACACCCAGGCGTTTGTTGTAAAAGCGTATATATTGCCTACCCATAAATTAATTACTAATTCTATAAAGTCTAAAAACTGGTATTACAAGCTTATGTTTGTTCCTAGTGTTTAAAAATGAACATATTTTTTTTCTTATGAAAGCTATTTATGTTTTTATGTACATACATTACATTTTCATAAATATATTTCGATGCTAAGTAAATATGTTTATTTCCTTAAAATTTGTCTCTAAAGGACTCTTTACAATTTAAGTTATAAATCATCCGTATACCTATCTTTTGCAAACAAATATGACTTTAATGTCAGTCGCATTATCCCATAGTAAGATTCCATAAGACATTACGCTATGAAAGTAACTACATGTTTGTCTTATTAATTACGTTTGTACGTGGTAGAACCATGCTGCAGCAATACTAATAGTACAGTTGTAAAACGAATGGGTCGACTCGACCGAGGAAGGACCACGCTCTCACAGAATACCAGCGTAAAATAGCAGCTTAACGCTGCTGTGTTTCGTATGATGAGTGTAGAGAACCGGAGACCCTTTTTACTGGAAAAGAGGCATTCCATCTTATTCCTCACGGGTGACAACTCATCTGCATTTTGATTCGCTACGAAGATAGATGTAGATGTCTATGGGCCACAGCAACCACTTACCATCAGGTAGACTACGCGCTCGTTTGTCACCCTTATTCTATAAAAAAAAAATTAATAACATAAACATAAAGTGTATGTTAGATGTTTTTTTATGTTTGTTACTCAATCATAATAGATTGCCTGAACCGCTAACACTCGCTAGTTACACATACAAAAAAGAAGAAAAAAAAAAGGTCTCCAACAGTATATACGAATGTTTTCATGTGTTCAGGTACCCTAATTTTTATACTGGATGGAAACCGAAACACAGCCATCAGGCTTTGTAGCTCACTCGTAGTACAAACCGCTAGATAATTTTGCGATCACCCACCATTGGTTAAATAAATTGATTTAATATAGAAACTTGCAAGCATGTAGGTACTAATTTGGTTAGACTAAATAAAAAATTTGGACCTATACTTGAGAGAACTATGGTCTTCAGTGGGCACATTGCTTGAGCGAAGCAAGAGTGAGTGAATGTTTTTACATGGTAGAGCCATGCTGCAGCTATATTAGTAGTATAGTTGTAGCACGAATGGGTCGGCTCGGTCGGGGAAGGACCATGCTCTCACAGAATACCAGCGTAAAATAGCAGCTTAACGCTGCTGTGTTTCGTATGATGAGTGTAGAGAACCGGAGACCCTTTTTACTGGAAGAGAGGCATTCCATCTTAGTCCTCACGGGTGACAACGAATCTGCGTTGTGATTCGCAAACGAGAATAAATGTAGATGTCTATGGGCCACAGCAACCACTTGCCATCAGGTGGACAGTGTGCTCGTTTGTCACCCTATCCTATATAAAAAAAATGCTTTTGAACTAAAGCTGATGATTAAGTTTATCTTCAGCAACTATTTCAAGTTTTTAAATTATTAACACGATTGAAATAACGTTAGTTCATTAAAACCTATCAGCCAATATGGACAAGTTAACAAAACTGTTATGAAATTTCTCAAACAAAAAGAATCACTTAAATTAGAATGTATTTGTCCTTACCAGAAAAACTGAAGAAAAGCAGCATTTAAATGAAGATACAGACCAAGCTCACCTTATTAAAAAACCTAAGTACAGCACAAGTGAGTCATCGATTTCTTTAAGTGATGTGTTTGAAGATCCTGTTAATAATGAAGAAAACTCAGATAACAATGTTTATACAACATCCCACAAAACCCTTACCCACTCGCTTCCTGCGGATGATAATGACGCGAATGAAATTTCGTTTAAATCACATCAATCAACACCAAGTATTGCAAATAATTCATTATCATGGACTGTCATCTGAATTACTAAAAGATGTGCCTTATGGTGTCAGAAATGAGCGTGGGAAACTAATGCTCGGCCCATTTCGTGACTATGATAATGATCACATCTTAAAAATTGGAAATCATAGTTTGAAAAAAACTCCAGGCTTAAAAGAGTTATTGTTTAAAAAGCTACCAAATTTAGATATTGTGACAGAGGAAGACTTACAAAATTATAAATTGTTACTTTTGCATACGAATGCACACAAACGTAATTATGATCCGTCCAAACCGATTAACAGTAACAAAGGATTTAAATATATGCAAGTGATGAAACCATTGTTTGAGCACTCGAGAAATCATAAAAGTAGTGCAGAAAGTCCTCCAAAGGGAGAAGGAGCTGATATTTTAAAAGAAGTTAAAAAAGATACTGATTTGATTTACTGAAACGATCCAAACGAGTTAGTGGAACGATTAAAATTACTACTTGCATCATGGGCAGCTGGTAAAACAGAGGTTTACTTTGAAATTTATGCAATAGTGGAAGAATTGCATGAATCTGTCATCATAAAAGACATTAAATATATTAAACTGCCTACAGGAGGATTACGCAGTACCATTTCATTACAGAAGCCGATAAGATAAGATAAGACGGCTATGAATATAGACAAATTTGGTCATCATGTTCATAAGCGTTTACGACTATCTGAATGCTCTAATATTCTCAGTGACGCTTTAGTAAGAACAGACGCTGGTGATTTTGATTTGAAATCAACAAGATTAAAAGGACTGCAAACTACATACTAAAAACTGCATCCTGAAAAGAGGATGAGGCCGTGAATAAAGAATATGTGGATAAATGTGTTCAAGAACTTAAAAATGAAATGAAAACAATTCACGATAATGTCAAAAAGTACCTTAACAATTTAGTAAAATTGACTACTATCAATTTCAGGACAATGTATTACACTTAAGAGGAAATTGAACTCATGATTACATCAAAACCTGCCCAAAATGAGTAAACAAGCTATAGTCGATGAGCTTCACAAAGCAGCAAGAAGAAATTTTTCTCGTCAATATACGATTATTAAAGAAATAGATGATTTATGGCAAGCTGACCTGATTGATTTTCAAAAATATTCCACGTTTAATAAAGGATATAAATATGTTCTAGTAGTAATCGATGCTCTATCAAAATACATATGGGTTAGACCATTGAAAACGAAACATAAAAATTGTGTCGAAAATGCGACGCAAAGTTTATTATCCGTATCAAGACGGAAACCTAAAAATTTACAAACAGATCTTGGTACAGAGTTTTATATAATGATTCTTTTAAGAATTTACTAAAAATTTATAATATAAATCATTATTCTACGTACTCCGTTAAAAAGGCCTCCATTGTAGAACGAGTAATAAGAACTTTAAAAACTCGCCTTTACAAAATATTCAGTCTATGCGGACGATATCAATGGTTCAAAAATCATTTACATTTTGTTATAAAGCGGTATAATAATACTTTACATCGCATTACAAAATTCAAGCCTATCAACTTTAATGATTCAAATGCGATTTTAGTTATGTCAAACACCAAGAAGTCTCAAAAGCCTAAGATACGTCAAGGACCAGCGTTTCACGCTGGTGATTACGTTCGTATAAGCAAATACAAAGGAGATTTTTACAAAGTTTATACCCCTAATTGGTCTACAGAAATATTTCGTATCGTTAAAGTCAACCAAACCAATCCTCAAACCTATCAAATAAAAGACAAACACAATCAAAAAATTCTAGGCTCTTTTTACGGTTACGAATTACAAAAAACTAAATTTCCAGACCTTTATCTTATTGAAAAAGTCATTAAAAGAAAAGGAAATAAGCTTTTAGTAAAATGGTTAGGTTTGAGTGATGAAGAAAATAGTTGGGTGGATAAAAGTAAATTAGTGGTTTAGGTATATAAATAACGTATTATTACTTAAAAATGTCATTTTATATTTATCGATGAAGGAAGGTAGTGGTATAATTAATAATTTAATAGACAATTTACCGTTTGAGTTACATTCACCCGGCTACCAAATTTTTTTTTTTTTTATAGCAGAGGGGGCAAACGAGCATGCGGCTCACCTGATGGTAAGTGACTACCGCCGCCCATGAACAACCGCAACACCAGGGGAATTGCAGATGCGTTGCCGGCCTTTTAAAAAGGAGTAGGCTCTTTTCTTGAAGGTCCCTAAGTCGTATCGGTCCGGAAAAATCGCTGGTGGCAAACTATTCCACAAGGAAGTTGTGCGAGGAAGAAAACATCTTCTAAATCGCACAGTGGTGGACCGCCAATCATCCAGATGGTGTGGATGGTATCGAGAGTTCTGCCGCGATGTGCGTTCGTGAAATTTGGCGGCTGGGATTAATCCGAACAATTCCTCAGAGCACTCCCCATGGTAAATGCGAAAGAAAATGCTAAGAGATGCAACATCTCTTCGCAGTGCCAATGAGTCGAGCTGATCGGAAAGGACTCGGTCGTCGACGATTCGAGCCGCTCTGCGCTGGATGCGGTCAAGTGGAAGAAGCTGGCACTGGGGAGCCCCTGCCCAGAGATGGGAACAGTATTCCATGTGAGGCCGAACCTGCGCCTTGTAAAATTGCAGGCGTTGAGCCGGCATGAAATACTGTCCCGCTCTGCTGAGCACGCCAAGCTTTTTAGAGGCCAATTTGGCCTTCTCTTCCAAGTGACCACGAAACTGCACGCTACTCAATATGTCGACGCCGAGGATTCCGATACTGGCTGAGGCAACAAGGGGAGTACCTTGAAACTGAGGAGATACGACAAAGGGGTTCTATTTAGCGGTAAACGCGCAAACTTGTGTCTTCTGAGGATTAAACTGGACTAGATTTAGTCGCCCCCAATCCGAGACTTTGTCCAGCAAAGACTCGACTTCAGACACAAGCTTGTTCCGGTACTCAGTGACGTTTTCCCGAGAAATATTGGCACGGCCGGTGTATAGAGCATCACCAGTGCCGTCATCCGCATAGCAATGAATGCTACCGGCTTGCAACATATCATTGATATGCAGAAGAAACAGCGTTGGTGATAGCACGCAGCAAGTTTAGTTCCCGGGCCGCAAACTTCAAAAACGGTTACTCAAAGGGGATCGTGGGATAAACAAATTGGATGAAGCGTGCATGCTCCATAATATTGCTTACACTAACAAAGATTCGGGCGCTCGACAAAAAGCGGATTTAGAACTTTTGAAAATGGCTAAGAGGAGGTTGAAATCAGAAGATGCTAGGAAAGGAGAAAAACTTGCCTCATGGATAGTCAAAAATGCGATGAAAGCGAAAATCCAGGTGGGGAACGGTATAAAAGCATTTAAGAAGGGGATAAAAAAAAATACAGTCTCAGCTGAAAAAACTAAAATCCAAAAACAGTCACTTGGCTATGAAATATGCCTATGCAGCTGCAAAGAAAATATTTAGTAATAAAAAAGGAATAAGTTTACCCCGTTGTATTCCTCTTCCAAAGTGTGGAGGATTTTTACCACTTATTCCCATATTTGCAGGATTGTCAGGTTTAGGATCATTAGCCGGTGGAGCAGCGGGTATAGTAAAAGCCGTTAATGATTCAAAAGCAGCACAAAAGTGTCTTCAGGAATCTGCAAGACACAACAGAATGATGGAAGCCGTTGCTCTAGGAAAAGGATTATATATTAAACCTCATTAACAAGGAGCAGGTTTATATCTTAACCCCTCACAAAACTAATTAAACGGCTACCCAGACGGGCACTCACTAATCTCGATATATTAGAACATGCAAGTGACATTCCATACTTTCGCGGCGTTTTCATGAGAAATATTTACCTTTGAAACCGAGAAAGATAGAATGTGGAATACTGAATTTGGATAGCTACAGAAATCCTGGAACGCATTGGGTAGCCTTTGTAAAGCACAATAAATACGTAGAACATTATGATAGTTTTGGTAATTTAAAGCCCCCGTTAGAATTAGTTAAATATATGCATAACTTACCTATTAACTATAATTATGCACGACATAAACCGTTTGGTGCTTCAAACTGTGGACATCTTTGTCTAAAATTTTTAAGGAATTACTGGAAAAAGCATTTATATAGTGTATGAAATAAATAAACGTATCAGTATAAAAATGTCTTTCACTGTGTCTATAACTGGGACAGGAGCCTCTTTATCAACGAACTGTTCACCGACAATAGAACTACGAGGATACTACGAATGTGGTCTTTTGTATTTTCCAACTTTCAATTCTATTCCCAATAGAGATGAAAGAAACAATAAATTTTATTATGGTGAAAAAGAAATGATAGAAATGCCTGAAGGGTCTTACGAGCTTCTAGATATTTGTGATTATCTAAAAAATAATATTAAGAACGCTGTACAAAAACTAACTTGTAACAATAATACATTGAAAACAAAATTTTTTTGCTCTGAAGATGTGCACTTTAATAGAAGCGAATCACTGGGTAAAATTTTAGGCTTTGGTATGGAAACAATAAAAGCAAATATAAGTACTGAATCAAAGTATCCTGTCAGTATTCTATCGACAACCATCCTGCGGATTGAATGCGATGTAGTTAGTGGTTCATTTGTCAACGTAAAAGCAAGCCATATAATTTTTGAATTTGCACCTAATGTACCACCTGGTTATCGAATAATTGAAATACCCAGAAACTTGATTTATTTTCCTGTTAACCAAAATTCCATAAGTGCTATCAATATAAAGTTATTGAACGCTGAGAATAAAGAAATAAATTTACGAGGTGAAGAAGTACAACTGTGTTTACATTTCCGAAAAAAAATATGATAAATTTCAATGAAAGCCCGTCTACTTCGTGTATCCAAGCCAGTTTTAAAAGAAGATCTCATAAAGGCACACCTCTTCAGCTAAAAAAGAAGCTTACCAAGTCTAACAAAGAATTTCTTAAGCTAGTTGGCTTGATAAAATGAATATTTTAAACGTATCTCAACAAACATCATACGATAAAAGCATTGAAAGTTTTGAGTATCATTCATACAAACCATATGTAACTAGTTTTAACAAGAATGACGAAATACGTATTCCTATTAATCAAAAAGACCTGTACGTACTACCTTTACTCAGTAGTTTATATATCGAGGGAAAGGTGAAGGTTTATAACAGCACCACAAAAGAAAAGGTATCAAACCTACATTTTGTTAATAATCCCGTACTATTTCTTTTTCAAGACATACGATATGAACTTAATGGAGTGGAAATAGATAAAATTAAGAATGCTGGTGTTACTACTACAATAAAATCTTATCTATCCTTAAATTAAAATGAATCCAAATGTGCTCGAGTTTAGGGCTGGTCAACTGGCGGAACAAGCAATACTAGTGGTGGAGCGTTTTCCGCATCTATACTATTGAACAAGATATGAGGATTTGCAGAAGATTATGAAAAAATTATAATTAATTGTAAACATGAGTTAGTATTATTACGAAGCAATACAAATCTTAATGCGATCAAATTAAATACAGGTGAAGTTGTAGAAGGTATTATAATAAATAAAATAGTTTGGCGAGCTCCACACATCGAAGTATCAGATCGTGAAAGGATCAGCCTATTAAAACTTTTAGAGAAAGATAGAGCTATTCCATTGGTATTCCGTTCCTGGGCCTTATATGAATATCCATTGCTACCCAAAACACATAAACATACTTGGTCTATAAAAACTTCATCGCAAATAGAGAAACCACGATTTGTGGTCATTGCCTTGCAAACCAACCGCAAACATAACGCGAAATTATCAATGGCAGAGTTTGATCATTGTCACGTACGAGATGTAAGAGTCTTTTTAAATTCATCATATTATCCTTATGAGGGGCTGAATGTCAGTTCAGAAGATAACTTTACTTTATTATACGATCAGTATGCGAGATTTCAACAGTCGTATCATGGACGCCGGTCAGAGCCGTTGATGGGTTTAAAGGAGTTCAGAGATGTGGCTCCATTATTTGTAATTGATTGTTCAAGACAACACGAAACTTTAAAAGGTTCGATCGATGTGAGAGTTGAAATTGAAACAGACCAAGAAATACCAGATCATACAAACGCTTATTGCTTGATATTAAACGACTGTATATTCGAATACAAACCATTGAGTAATATCGTTAAGAAAATATCATGAATAGCAATACAATAATCGTCGATCTTCAAGGCTTCAAAAATAGCAAAAATAAATTTATAGTAAAGGAGTTTGCTATAGCCACTCTAGAGTATACCAATATATTCCTAATTAAACCTCCTTACCCATTCACTTCACTATCTCCTGAAGAGAAAAAACAAATTGGCTGGATTGAAAAGCACAGAGGGTATCGATGGAGTGAGGGCTTTATTGATTATTGAGAGTTTCACAGAATTATAAAGACATATTTGCAAGATAAAAAGATTTTTTTAAAAAGGATGTGAAAAAATTAAATGGGTGCAAGATATTTGTGATGAAAATAATCCTATCATAGATATAAGTTGCTTAGGAACTCCCAATTTAAATGCTCTTTGTGAACTTTATTGTAAAGATACTTTACTGTATAACTGTTTTACTCACAAGAAAATATGTGCGTTAAAAAATATTTTATGTATTAAGAAATGGTGTTTTGAAAACAAAATGATTGTTTGATTTTTAATAAATTATATGTAAATAAATACATCATCTTTTAATTTAAACTACATTTGAGGTCGAGAAGAAGAAAAAAAAATAGTTTCAGACCGTTAACGATTAGTACTTATTATTAAAGTAACTGTTTTTTGTACCACCTTGCATTTTTAGCGATGAAATAGATTAGCCTTCATATTTTGTTGTTATATTATTGAACCATTTGTATTTGAGATTTCGAATGAAACGGTATTAGAAATGGAGCAAAGATAAAAAAAGCGGATCGAGAATTAGACTAAAAATTTAGACCTCTAATGGAGAGAATTGGGGCCTTTAGCGGCATGTAGCTCAAGCGAAGCGAGAAAGTGACGCAGAAGCCCCGATTCACACCAACTCGGCACACCGCCTGCAACTTTACAAGGCGCAGGTTCGACTTCACATGGAATACTGTTCCCATCTCTGGGCAGGGGCTCCCCAGTGCCAACTCCTTCCACTTAACCGCATCCAGCGCAGAGCGGCTCGAATCTTCGACGACCGAGTCCTTTCCGATCGGCTCGATTCATTGGCACTGCGAAGAGATGTTGCATCCCTTTGCATTTTCTTTCACATCTACCACGGGGAGTGCTCTGAATTGTTCGGATTAATCCCAGCCGCCAAATTTCACGAACGCACATCGCGGCAGAACTCCCGATACCATCCACACCATCTGGATGATTGGCGGTCCACCACTGTGCGATATAGAAGATGTTTTCTTCCTCGCACGACTTCCTTGTGGAATCGGTTACCATCAGCGATTTTTCTGGACCGATACGACTTAGGGACCTTCAAGAAAAGAGCCTATTCCTTTTTAAAAGGCCGGCAACGCATCTGCAATTCCCCTGGTGTTGCGGTTGTTCATGGGCGGCGGTAGTCACTTACTATCAGGTGAGCCGCATGCTCGTTTGCCCCCTCTCCTATAAAAAAAAAAACTTAATTCATAGTTGTCATAAAATCGGTTAATAGAAAAAACCTAATGATGTTAAGAATATAATAGCTTTTTTATATAGAATAAGGGTGACGTCCGTACACAGTGTACGTAATGGTAAATTTATATGTTATTGTGGCCTATAAAATCCTACATTTACCCTTGACTAATAATCTAAATGCAGATCTCTAGGTACTTAGATGAAATGCCTCGTATCCAGTAAAAAGGGGTCTCCCGTAGAACACGTTAAATGATATAACGTTGTACTATATCCGTGAATTGCGATTATTGATTGACAGATAGATTGTTTCCCCCGGGCTAACTCAATCGGCTCGGGCTTATTCGCAACTCCAAGTCTAATAATAATAATAAAAATAATGTCCTCCAGACCGAATTTCGGTCACGGCGGCCAGTCTCAACGGAGACTAGCCATCGGCGCAGGACAGGATTAAAGTGCCCAAGTGTATGCGCAAGCACAGGTCCACTCTCATTCCCTCACTCTCATAGTCCAATGGGACGGTAAACCGACACGACCGGAGAGAGATCAGGCGCAGGACCCACTGACTTTACGTGCTTTCCGAGGCACAGGGGTGAGACACCGCCAACTTCCTGACTCCGGGCAGCTACTGAGAATTTCTTGATAGAAAAACTCAATAACTGATTTTTTTAGGCCGACCCGGGGTTCGAACCCAGGACCTCATGATCAGCAGTCGCACTACTGCAACCACTAGACCAACGAGGCAACGTCTAAGCGTGTATTTTGAGCGTGAGCAGGAATTATATATTAATCAATCCACCCGAGCTCCTAGAGGCATCTTAGTAATTTTTTAATATAACCAATGACCTCTGGGATCGACCTCGGAGATCGGAGGTACTTAGTCAAATTTGGTCAAATCACCAACCTATTGCCCTCAGACAGCGTGTCCCGTCCTTGATGAATTTATTTAGTTCGAGGATTCACACTCGATTCACGCCGTATTCTACAATCAGATACATTTTGATACCTCCTAGTGCAACTCTTAACGACCGAATCCTACCGGCTCCGCCAGTCAAATTAGGGGAGCACTCAAATGGTTTTTTATAAACTAAATTAAAATTACAATTAAAACTACGTGTTGACGATTTGGAAGCTTCAATTATAATGTCTCAAAATTTTATAAGATTCTTAAAGCTAGCTTAAGCCTACATGAGAGGTCCTTCTCAGCATTACAAAGGAATGCATACGGTTTGGATAAGTAAGTCATCTCTAATCTAACACAGAAGGGTGCGTGGGATGCATAAGTACTTAACTCTGTAGCTGGCAACCGCTGAACAAGCAACTAGAATGTGATTTTCGTTCCTCGTGTATTAAAACACTACCAATTCATGAATACCTAATTATTGTTTTAAAGTATTAATATAGCAAGGAAAATGAAGAAAATTCTAGTACCCTTGCAAATGAGAGTAATAATCCTCACTCGTATAATACTACTAATCCACGAACACCTTACTTTATTATAATATTGCCAAGAAAATGTAAAAAAAATTCAATGTTTCGCAAATGAGAATGATAATCCCCAGCCGTGGAATCCAATTAAACTAAGACTTCATTAAGTAACGCAAATCCCAAAATAACTTAGCACTTTTTATCATACATCGTACTCTAATCCTAAAAATACTGGTCTAAAACGAAGAAAATTGAAAACCCATAGGAACTGTGGATTTTTTCCGAATATAAAGTATAGGACCTATGAAATCTGTGTAGTTTATATGTACGTGGTAGAGCCATGCTGCAGCTATATTAGTAGTATAGTTGTAGCACGATTAGGAGGGCTCGACCAGGGAAAGGCCACGCTCTCACAGAATACCAGCATAAAATAGCGGCTTAACGCTGCTGTGTTTTGCATGGGGAGTGTAGAAACCGGAGACCCATTTTACTGGAAAAGAGACATTCCATCTTAGTCATCACGGGTGACGACGCAGCTGCATTTTGATTCTTTATTGAGGATATAGATGTCTATGGGTCACAGCAACCACTTACCATCAGGTGGACTGTGTGCTCGTTTGTCACCCTTATCCTATAAAAAAATCTCTATACCGAATTTTATCAAACTCCATTTTAGTGGAAACAGGGAATTACACTTCTATAAGTATGATTGCATAAAAGTCAAAGGGACCATGCATATATCCGAGATAAAAATCCCCCGCGTAAAAATAACCAAAGTTATTCTTAAGCCACATCATCATCATCATCATCATTACAGCCCTTCACAAGTCCACTGCTGAACATAGGCCTCCCCCAAGGAATGCCACAAAGCACGGTCCTGAGCCACCTGCATCCATCGACTTCCTGCATATCTTACCAGGTCGTCACTCCATCTGGTGGGGGGGCGTGCTACACTTCGTCCGCCGGTACGAGGCCGCCCCACGAGAACCTTGTTTCCCCATCGGTTGTCGGTTCTTCGAGCTATGTGGCCGTCCCATTGCCACTTCAGCTTACTAATCCGTTGGGCTATGTCTGTCACTCTGGTTCTACTGCGGATATCCTCATTTCTAAGTTTATCACGCAGAGAAACTCCGAGCATAGCCCTCTCCATAGCTCGCTGAGCGACCTTGAGCTTGATCATACGGCCAGCAGTGAAGGACCGCGTCTCAGTTCCATAGGTCGTCACTTCTTAAGCCACGCTGCAGCTTTATTATGCTTGTAGCATGAATGGGTTGGCTCGACCAGGAAAGGACCACGCTCTCAAAGACTACCAACGTAAAATTAACCAACCCACAGCACGATTAATATGGGGTAAAGGATATTTTACACCGTCACTATACCGTGCAAGCCTTGTTTAACACGAGACAAAAACCAAAAACATTAAGACATTTTAATTTCATTAAATATAACACTTACACAAACAAAGAATTAATTTAATAGCATTTTGTTTGTGTAAGTAACAATAACACAAATATTAGACCGTGAATATTTTCTTTCGTTTATTTATTTGTGGAATACCCTTGGGATATCTCGAAGATAAGTTTGGTAAGAAAATGTGGTCTTACATATCTCGTATTAAATCTCAGAATTAAACTCTTCTCCCTCGAGACTTTAAGAGATAAATTAGGAGATTAATATTCTAAGAACTAATAACTAATAATTACAACCCACCGCTTCAACTTTCTATATATCTTTTCAGACCCCAGAAACCCATAAAATTGTGAACAAAGTCCGATAACAAAAGCAATTATAGTAATAAATTACTAAATTCGCGCTATATTTTTCTACTTAATGTTAATAATCATATTAATAATTCTTGTATCAACACAACAGACCCAGGCCCAGTTGTGAGCGTTTATGGACTGATATTGAAGAAGATTCAGAAATCAATGTTTCTTTTAACATTGATACACCTAGATCAAAATTTTCCACACTATATGTTGACAGGTAAGGATACCTATAGGCATTAAATTCGTCCTTTATTTTATTTATTTATTGAAAAAGTAATACAATAAAGATGTCAATAAATAATACAACCTAAAGCGGACTTAAATTTTCCACGAAGATGTATAATTCAAAATATACTTGGTAAAGCCTCCTCACATTTCGGATTTTAATGATACTTGTGGGTACTTGAAACAAAGCTTTCGCCTAAATTTAGAACAATGGCTATTGAAATATTCGATAAAAAAACTCCCCTGTTCTTACTTTGTAAATCGACTGTAAATCAAGTGAGAATAAATATATTTTAGCTTGATTTGTATGTATATTTATTCTTGAAAACAAACATACATATGTATGCATGTATGTCTTCAAGAATAAATGGAATGAAATTTCATAATTCGGTTTTCACTTACTTCCGAACGTCTAAACAATCTAAAATTATGCAGTCAAAAAAAATTTAAAATATCCCATTAAAAAACGTTTTTACTATGTTCTTATATATATATATATAAGAACATAATAAAAAACGTGGGAAAATTTAAATTTATAATTTTTAATATATATATATATATATATATTATATTAACTCGCTTTCGAGTATGTCTGTTCGGGTCAAATTTAGTTTTAAACCAACTTATTTGAAAACTACTTGATTTATAATTAAGTTCCAATGAGCTAGAGACTTGTAATTTTGTACATAGCTCAGAATCAAATGACAATGTAAATATGAACGTGGTATATTAAAAAAAATAATACAAAATTTTTATTTATTGTGTTGATAAGCATCAAGCTCATGATGTTATAAACCACATAATACCATAACCATAATGTTTATTAGAGGGCATGTGTCTATTTATCAGACTATTGCTAACGACGCTTCATTATAGCTGTCATATTATTCAACCCTTTCGTTATTTTGAGACTTAGGCCGGTAATACAAGTCAGATTTTTTCATCCGACTGTCCGACCCGATTGTCTGATCAGACTGTCTGAAGGCACTCGTGCCAAAATTTTGTTTGAATACTTAATACACATCCGATCCGATAGTTGGATCGGACGTCCGAGTCGGAAACAGTGCCAAGGTGTTTACGATTTTATTGGCGGCCCGATTGTCTGAAAGTGCGGTCTGCATACTTATGTACAGAAACTAAATAGACGTCTGAATCCTTCTTCCGACTTTCCAGATGACTCTCTAGCGTGACACTGAACGGACGCATAGCATCGTTGTGGTTCGGACGATGGCGGAAAATTACGACATCGAACGGCTTGTTATGGCCGTAGAAAAACGTACTTGCTTATGGGATACAGGCAGTGAAGGGTATCACGATAGATAGGTGAAAGGTTTGCCTTGTGAAGACCTGTGTAACGAAATATTGGAAGAAGCATGGGTTTCAATGGACGTTGAAAAGAGAAAAAAAAATATGTAAGTAATTTTATTACTCGTAATGACACGAAAACCATGCCAAAACCACGCTAAACTTATTGTAAGAACACGAGCTCACGTACACATTTTTCAATGTACACAAGTTCAATTTTTCTGATATTTTCTATAACAATTTTCATACAGTTTATATTTTTTAATTTATAAAGATTAAGATAATTAAGAGCTAACACGAGCAAATATGCAATAAGTAAGAGTAATTCGTCGTTCGTCTTTTCTTTCTGGTCCGTATGCAAGCAAGCGAGAACGACTGAGTTCAGAAAAAGTCTGGCGCAAGAATCGGATGTGTATCGACTAAATACGATCAAATAGTCTGATCAGACAATCGGATACAAAATCTGACGTATATTGCCAGCCTAACACAACTGTTTCGATGTCATTTTAATATTACTCGTTGGTTTATTGTTTCTATTTTGTGCATTTTAATAAAAACTTGTCTATAAAATACTTCTTTTTACTTATCTTTTACTAACTATATCCATATTTAAAGACGAGACTATATTACATTTATTCTGTATTATTAATGAAGTTTATCTAATAATAAGTGGATGGTGTAGCCCATAGACATTTACGTCAATTGTTGATTAAAAATCAAAATTCTTTGTCATCCCTACGGATTAAGTTAAATATTATATTAATGAAAATAAAGTTTTCAGTTAAAAGGGTCTCCGGTTCTCTACATTCACCATACGAAACACGGCAGCATTATACTGCTTTATTATGCTGGTATTCTTTACGAGCGTGATTTTTAGCCTTATTAAGCTGCAAGGTTCCTCTACTTCTCTACCACAAGAGTAAAGAAACGGTACGAATTCTTTACTCAGGTGAATCTACCACGTAAAAATATATGGTAAGCCATAAAATCGTCTACGTCAAGTGTTCTACGTCAAGGTCTCACGATCTTCGACAGATGACAGTGTAAGTAACAACCTTCACACTAAACACTGGCAACACCGACAGGGATCACAGCCAAAGGTACGATACTGTTTATTTATTTAAACATTCAACAACTAAAACAAAACCACAGGATAATTCGAGAAAAGAATTTAAAGAGGCAAACTTTACGCTCTCTGTATCGTCTAAAACATTTTCTTCCCACAAAAACTAAAATCATGCTTGTCCATTCGCTCATATTACCCATAATTGATTATGCAGATGTGTGTTACCCAGATCTGTCCCAAGATCTTCTGAACAAACTGGAACGCCTTCTTAACAACTGTATACGATTTATTTTCGGGCTTCGTAAGTATGACCATATTTCGCAATATAGATCTAAGCTAAATTGGCTTACAATCCGTCAGAGGCGCAATTCCAGAATATTGCTTGTTCTTTTTTCCATTTTAAATGACCCATCTTCGCCTTCTTATCTTAAGAGTAAATATAACTATCTTTCCTCATCTCATGATAGGGTCCTACGTTCTTCTTGTAACAACAAAATCTGTATTCCTGTTCACTTCACCGAGTTCTATGGCAACTCCTTCACAGTTCAGGCTACACGCCTTTGGAACTCCTTGCCCGATGACATCAGAAAAACATCCAACAAGTATGTTTTTAAAAAATTGGTCCGTAACCATCTATTGAAGACAAAGCATTTTACTTGATTCATCCATTTGATATGTATTGCTAAACAGACGCATGTATTCACAGGTATTTGTATGTACTAATTATATATTATGTATTTAAATATGTATATTTGTATGTATATATTTGTATATATGTTTGTATACGTCATATATGTATAGTTTATTTATTAGTAAATTGTATGTATTATGTAGTTAATTATTATTTTGTGTACTGTTATTTTATTCTATATTGTCGCACCTACGTCAAATTCTCACCACTCCATGGGTTGACTGGTAGAGAATGCCTCAAGGCATTAAGTCCGCCCTTTGTATTCTTTTGTTTTAAGGAATGCAATAAAGAATAAATAAATAAAAATAAAATAAACTTGTTAAACAAATACATACTACATAGCGTCGCACATGTAATCCCCTTGGGGGTAGTCAGAGCCCATAGAGCAGCTACTCGGACTACGTTTAGCCAAAAATTTACCTTTAAAAACTTACTAAAAAGAATTATTTTACTTTACGAAATCAGTGCAGTCATAGTGTATAGAAAAATTAAAGAACCGACTTCAATATTTAAATTGTTTTCTTATTTTTAGTTCTTTTACTTATTATTAAAAGTAAATTTTTACACTTTTGAGTGGACTAAAGATTATCACAATCTCAATGCCACCCAAAAAGTTACATTGATAACTTCACATCACATTAAGGGTGGAAACTTTCCTCCAAATTTATATGTCAGCACTTCTGAAGTATCATATTTAAGTATCATAGTTTATATTCACATTTGGATTATAGAAAATTATCATCCAAATTGGTTCACAATTGACAAAGATGTCGATTTACATACATTATACAAAGAGACAGAAAATCTAATTGTGAATCTCCTTTTTTTGAAGTCAACTACAAAGTGGTAAATTGTGTAAGAGGTGAGAGGTGGCTAGCCAATCGTCTACCTTTTTTTAACATGTGAAAATGCCCACGCCTACCCGCCTCGCGGGGGCAAGGACGGGTTATGTCTGGAATCGCACCGACTAAAATCCCAAGGTGTTCCACATTTGTCGCATATTGGCAGGGCCACGGGAACGCTTTCGCTCACATCCATGGCCCCGCCAGCGCTGGCCGTCCCGTTACAGCACCTCCTCGGGAGAGTACTACTCCTCCCCATCTCCTTCTCAAGTAAGGCGCACCAGAACACACGGTCTCTAATTACAAATGTGCAACGGACGCCCCCGTATCCCATGCGCGAAGGCCGTGTGTCCAGGAACAACGAACACTCAGAAGCACTAGCTTTCTTGACCCCAGCGGCGGATTTGGTCTTCTCTTCTGGCTTCGCCCCCAACCAATGTTTGGCTGCGGAGCGTAGGGAGAGCAGCGTCTCGCAAAACCGACACACCTCTCTCCCAGCAGCCCCACCACCACAGCAGCCCCACCACCACAGCAGCCCCTCAGAGTCGCGGGGGATAGGGTGAGTGGCGCATCGCCATACCAACACTCCTCTTCCTCCGCGACTCCACCTCGGCGGAGTGGTAAGGGGAGAGTACACCACTCTCACCGCAGCCCACCAACGAAGCACGAAGCAACGAAGCACCAGTTTCCGACATCGCCAATGTGATTGAATGTACAATGGCCCATAAGAGATCACTGGAGGCACTGGAAAGAACGTTAAAAGATCTTTGTGACAATCAAAACATTTTTAGTGGAGCCATGATTCTGTTGTCAGGTGATTTTCGTCACACTCTTCCAATTATTCCCCTATCAACTTTTGCTGACGAACTAAATGCTTGCTTAAAATCATATCATTTATGACGGCATGTAAAGAGACTCCAATTAACAATTAACATGTGAGTGTTTTTGCAACAAGATCAAACTGCAATTATGTTTTCGAAGCAGTTATTAGGTATTGGAAATAGTAAGGTCGCAGTTGACACCTCGACCGGATTAATTACACTACCCACGAATATTGTCACTTCGTCGACTCAAAAGAGGAGCTTATTCAGCGTGTTTTTACGGACATAGCACAATAGTTCAAAAACCATAATTGGCTGAGTGACCTAGCAATATTGGCGGCTAAAAAACAAAGATGTCGATGATATTAATGCAGACACAGTTGTATCTTACAAATCAGTTGATACAGTTACAAACCAGGATGACGTAGTGAACTATCCCACAGAGTTTTTAAATACCCTGGATTTGCCTGGACTACCACCTCACAATTTACAATTAAAAGTAGGATCATTTGTGATTATACTGCGTAACATTAATCAACCTCGACTGTGCAATGGAATGACACTGGCTGTGAAAAAGCTAATGAATAACATCATCGAGGCCAAGATCATCCAGGGAAAATACAAAGGAGAGGATTTTTTATAGAAATATGGTGACAAACGAGCACACATTCCACCTGATGGTAAGTGGTTGCTGTGGCCCATAGACTACTGCATCTATCTTCGTTTGCGAATTAAAATGCAGATGCGTTGTCAGCCGTGAGGACTAAGATAGAATGCCTCTCTTCCAGTAAACTAGGTCTCCAGTTCTCTACACTCACCATACGAAACACAGCAGCGTTAAGCTGCTATTTTACGCTGGTATTCTGTGAGAGTGTGGTCCTACCCCGGTCGAGCCGACCCATTCGTGCTACAACTATACTATTAATATAGCTGCAGCATGGCTCTACCACGTAAAAATGGATGTCTTGATTCCGTGTATAGCGATGATTCCAACGGATTCACCATTCCATTTTAAGCGTCTACAATTTCCCGTGCGTCTGGCCTTTGCGATAACCATAAATAAATTTCTGTGTTGCATTTAATGTAAAAAAAATGTTGTATGAAGCTTTGACCATATTTTTCACAAATATATGTAGCTGATACGAAGTTCACTGGGTCGTCTAGTATAATATAAGATGCAAAAACGGCATTATTAACAAAATTTTATGTTTACCGTTCAGTTCGCTTTATTTTACAATTATATTCCATTTTAATAATAATAATATAATATACTGGGATCGGTCAATTATCACAGACAGGTTTATAGTGGCAAATAAACCTGACATTGTGGCAATACACGCAAGGCAATAATATTGGATATCAGTGTACCTCATGACGAGAATCTCGTGAAAGCAGAGAATGATAAAAAATAAAATATATCGACTTGGCTCATGAGATTGTCGCTATGTGGGACGTTGATTCTACTATTATTGTACCAATAGTTGTATCAGTCAATGGGCCTATTGGTAAAAATATGGACGATCATCTGTCCAAGTTAGGTTTGGGCAAATGGCTGAAGAGATTAATTCAAAAATCGGCCTTATTAAATACGGCTCTAATAGTAAGAAGGTTCCTATCTTTGGATGCCTAACTTCACCGATGGCTTAGGATTCCTCGCCACAGTGGATAATAGCCGAAATAATAATATTATTTATATAGATTGCATTTATATTTATAATATTATAATTTTGTGACAATATATGTGATAATATAATAATAATAATAATAATGGTTGCATCAGTACATTGGTTACAGTTTGGTGACCTTTTGGCAGAAACTGAAGGTTTTATCTGTGCAATACAAGATGAAGTAATTAAAACGAACAACTACCGGAAGTGCATTTTGAGGGATGGCACAGTTGACGTAGTCGCGCATGTCATCACCCTGGAGAGTCCCTCAGACATGTTATTTCCGGTTGTTCACAACTATCAAATGGCGAATATTTGCACAGACATAACCAAGTAGCTAGAATAATACACCAGCAGCTTGCCATTAAATTTGGTTTTACTCAACAGGACGTTCCATATTATAAGTATGAACCAAAGCCAGTCCTTGAAAATAAAAGTGTCACGCTGTACTGGGATCGGTCAATTATCACAGACAGTTTTATAGTGGCAAATAAACCTGACATTGTGGTGATAGACTGAACTACAGGTAAGGCAATAATAGTGGATATCAGTGTACCTCATGACTAGAATCTCGTGAAAGCAGAGAATGATACAAAAATAAAATATATCGACCTGGCTCATGAGATTGTCGCTATGTGGGACGTTGATTCTACTATTATTGTACCAATAGTTGTATCAGTCAATGGGCTTATTGGTAAAAATATGGACGATCATCTGTCCAAATTAGGTTTAGGCAAATGGCTGAAGGGATTAATTCAAAAATCAGCCTTATTAAATACGGCTCGAATAGTAAGAAGGTTCCTATCTTTGTATGCCTAACTTCACCTATGGCTTAGGATTCCTCGCCGCGGTGGATAATATCCGAAATAATATTATTTATATAGATTGTATTTGTATTTATAATTTTATAGTTTTGTGACAATATATATGATAATGTAATAATAATATGTAATAATAACAAGTAAGTAATATGTATACACGCACGTTAACGACGTTCATTTTTTTGTTTTTTTTTTAACGTATTTTTTAATGTGCAAATTCTCGGCCAGTAAGTGTATATAGCAAACGTTCAAAAAGGAATTTTCAGTCGTAAGTGGTAACACTATGGCACATTATTTTTACGTTCTAAGTCTCAAATTATAATGAGACCTGTAAGTCACAGTATTCAAATACAGTCTCTCATTTAATTTCAAACTTGGCTTCCGATGCGGATCAAACTGAATCATTTATTGAAACGCCGGAACTTTCGTGCAATAAATGCGATGAACTACTTGAATAAGCTCGAAGTAACAACTTCAGGGAATCTAAGGATTTCAATCAAAGGCAGTCTACGTGTTTGATATTACGGTTGGGTTGATATTACATTCAAGACATTTTCAACATTGAAATGTAAACGACATCACAAAAGTACTTTGTCTGCCATTACAGAAATTGAATTACACTCCTTACAGAGAGTGTAGAATAACAAAGTTGTATTTTCCAATATTAATTATATAAATGGAGAGTGTAGTGGCGGTGTAAGAATATGCATTACCCCGTATCATCCCGCGGGTGGTGTCACAAGAGGTGACAGAAGGAAACAAATTAGAAGATGGCCAGCTGCATCTTCCTAATAATGACTAAAAATAAAAAACTGCGGTTCCCAACCCTCTTGATAGGCGTGGCAACTATGGCAAATATCCCCCCTGTGAGGCAATCTATCGGGGAGGCCTATGTTCAGCAATGGACTGTAATAGGCTGTATGAAGTTGCGCAAGTCCCGCCGCATGCAGTTGGAGATCTGTCTGTTCAGTTGCCTGTATGCTGTCAAATCTGCTGAAACTATTCAGATTCAGATTTGACAGCTTTTGAAGAAAATTGTGTCGAAAATAAAAATAATTGAAATTAAAAATGTGTGTGTAATAATTTAAGACTAACATAGGTTAAGCTAATTACTAACATAATTATGGACTATATGTGGGTCTGAAATAAATTACTAAGATTTGGGGTATCTGTAAAGTTTTCTCATCCGGTTGGGCAATATAAATATATAATTGTAAATAAATATGGTAAACATACATAAATATCCATAAAATAAAATAAATACATAAAAAATACATAAATATATAAAAACCCAACCAGATGGAAGCCCTCGGCAGGGGAGACCAAACGGCCGAGGGTTAGGGGGAAAGGGAAAGAAACCGGCGAACGATGCGGGCGGTATCGAGAAGCACCGCCTTCTGCATTTGAGCTTGGAGCGGTCCATCACGGAGGCCCAGTCGCCTCAGATGACCCGAGAGGCTGAGTGGGATTAACCCGTTCGCAGAAACGACTACAGGTATAATTTCGGTGGGCAGTCCACCACACATGTCGAGTTAGTTATTGCCAAGGCAAAGTCAGAGCACATAGGCAGAATTGGCGAGAAACTAGTTCGCCTTCCTTCGGGGACCCGTGCATTCTGGTCTTTTGCCAAGGCAGGGAGGACGACTCACTGGCCCACGACGAAAAAGAGAAAGCCGACCTTTTAGGCTCCCTTTTTGCGTCCAACTCGACTGTTCATGACGGGGGGAACATACCGCCGACCATCCCGCGGTGTGAGTGCTCCATGCCGGATGTGCGGTTCTCACAGCGCTCGGTTCGCAGAGTACTCCTCTCCCTTGACATCCACAAGTCGAGTGGGCCTGACGGAATCCCCCCAATTGTGCTGAGGACGTGTGCTCTGGAGTTGGCACCGGTTCTAACGCGTCTTTTCCGGTACTCCTACTCTCTAGGCATAGTCCCGAAATCATGGAAGACAGCTTTTGTCCACCCGATCCCTAAAAAAGGCGACCGTTCAGACCCGTCCAACTACAGGCCTATCGCCATCACCCCCTTTTTCTCCAAAATAGTGGAATCCGTTATAAACTGCCACCTCATGCGGTACCTTGAGGATCACCAGCTGATTAATGACCGCCAGTACGGTTTTCGTCGGGGTCGATCAGCTGGTGATCTTCTGGTCTACTTAACTCATAGATGGGCGGAGGCAGTAGAGTCCAAGGGGGAGGCATTGGCCGTTAGTTTGGACATTGCGAAGGCCTTCGATCGGGTTTGGCACAAAGCGCTTCTTTCGAAGCTCCCTTCCTATGGGCTTCCCGAGAAATTATGCAATCGGATCACCAGCTTTCTTGCAGATCGGAGCATCAAGGTCGTTGTAGACGGTGCATGCTCCGACTACAAGCCTATTAATGCTGGTGTTCCACAAGGCTGCGTGCTATCACCAACGCTGTTTCTTCTGCATATCAATGATATGTTGCAAGCCGGTAGCATTCATTGCTATGCGGATGACAGCACTGGTGATGCTCTATACACCGGCCGTGCCAATATTTCTCAGGAAAACGTCACCGAGTACCGGAACAAACTTGTGTCTGAAGTCGAGTCTTTGCTGGACAAAGTCTCGGATTGGGGGCGACTAAATCTAGTCCAGTTTAATCCTCAGAAGACACAAGTTTGCGCGTTTACCGCTAAAAAAAACCCTTTGTCGTATCTCCTCAGTTTCAAGGTACTCCCCTTGTTGCCTCAGCCAGTATCGGAATCCTCGGCGTCGACATATCCAATAACGTGCAGTTTCGTGGTCACTTGGAAGAGAAGGCCAAATTGGCCTCTAAAAAGCTTGGCGTGCTCAGCAGAGCGGGACAGTATTTCATGCCGGCTCAACGCCTGCAACTTTACAAGGCGCAGGTTCGGCCTCACATGGAATACTGTTCCCATCTCTGGGCAGGGGCTCCCCAGTGCCAGCTCCTTCCACTTGACCTTATCCAGCGCAGAGCGGTTCGAATCGTCGACGACCGAGTCCTTTCCGATCGGCTCGACTCATTGGCGCTGCGAAGAGATGTTGCATCTCTTTGCATTTTCTTTCGCATTTACCACGGGGAGTGCTCTGAGAAATTGTTCGGATTAATCCCACCTGCCAAATTTCACGAACGCACATCGCGGCAGAACTCCCGATACCATCCACACCATTTGGATGATTGGCGGTCCACCACTGTGCGATTTAGAAGATGTTTTCTTCCTCGCACAACTTCCTTGTGGAATAGTTTACCACCAGCGATTTTTCCGGACCGATACGACTTAGTACTCCTTTTTAAAAGGCCGGCAACGCTTCTGCAATTTCCCTGATGTTGCGGTTGTTCGTGGGCGGCGGTAGTCACTTACGAGGGCTGCACTAAAAGTATCGGGAATAGAATATTTCCACTGTTCCTGTCATATTAAAATCTTTTTAATTGAAAACTCCTTGGTTTTAAAAATCGAATACCATTTATTTATTTAAAAAAAGATTCTCGGTCTTGCCACAAGGTTTTATCAAACTTGTTTAGTCGTTGAGAAAATGGAATTGACTCGAGAAAATTCAAGAGCGATAATTTATTATGACTTTCGAAGTGGTTTAACACAAAAACAGTGTGTTGACCGGATGATTTCTGCATTTGGTGATGAAGCCCCATCCAAAACCAGAATTTATCGGTGGTTTGCTGAATTTCAACGTGGACGTGTCAAGCTCAGTGATGATCCCCGTCAAGGTCGTCCAAAAACTGCAGTCACCCAAGAAAACGTTGATGCTGTGCGTAAGGTGCTTGAGGAAGATCGACATGTGACATACCGTGAAATTCAGGCAACTTTAGATATTGGCATGAGTCAAATACAAATAATCTTGCATGAACAATTAGGTGTAAAAAGTTGTTTTCCCGATGGATACCGCATTCGCTCTGTGAAGAGCAAAAAGCGGCTCGCGTTACTTGGGGCGTCAGAACCCTCGAAAGATTCCACGCAGGATCCTCAAATGCTGTATACAACATCGTATTAGGTGACGAATCCTGGATATATGCGTACGAACCCGAAACAAAGAACCAGTCACGAGTTTGGGTGTTCGAAAATGAGTTAAAGCCAACAAAAATTGTTCGTTCACGGAGTGCTGCAAAAAAAATAGTGGCCACGTTTTTCCCTAAAACCGGCCATGTTACGACTATTCCTCTTGAGGGACAAAGAACGGTTAATGCAGAATGGTATGCTAGCATTTGTTTGCCACAGGTCGTTTCTGAACTCCGTAAAGAGAACTGCAACCGTCGCATCATCCTCCATCACGACAATGCGAGTTCTCACACCGCACACAGAACAAAAGAGTTTTTAGAGCAAGAAAACAATTATTAGACCATCCGCCGTACAGCCCCGACCTAAGCCCTAATGATTTCTATACTTTCCCTAAAATAAAGAATAAATTGCGTGGACAGAGATTTTCATCACCTTAAGAAGCTGTGGACGCCTACAAAACGGCCATTTTGGAGACCCCAACTTCCGAATGGAATGGTTGCTTCAATGATTGGTTCCATCGTATGGAAAAATGTGTCAAATTTCGCGGAGAATACTTCGAAAAGCAATAAATACATTTTTAAATTGTAATGTTGTGTCACTTCCTTGATTCCCGAAATTTTCAGTGCCGCCCTCGTACCATCAGGTGAGCCGCATGCTCGTTTGCCCCCTCTCCTATAAAAAAAACCCTCGCGAGCCAGGTTCAGATATTTTATACGCTTATCTGTTTCGGCTTTCACGAGGTTCTCGTCATAAGGAGTGGTAATGTCGACCAAAAATATCCTTGACTGTGCCCGGTATATCAGCACAATATCAGGCTTATTCGCAAGAATAGTCGTGTCTGTGATGATGGCCCGGTCTCAGTAGAGCGTGGCGCGGTAATTTTTAGCACGGCTTCCGGCAAGTACTTATAATACGGCAGTTCCGATCCACGAGACCGTATTTTAGAGCGAGCTCCTGGTGTAAAATCCTGGCTAATAAGTTATGCCTGTGCAAATACTCAGAGTTAGAAAGCGCCGAACAACCGGAGATCGACGGCGCCATCCTTTAGGATGTATTTCCGTTAGTTGTTGGTCTTAACCTTATCCTGTATCGCACAGACAAAACCCTCGGTTTCCCCAAAGAGGTCACCGAAACGTAGCCAGTGGAGGGAGGCGACTGTGTCTACGAAAGGCTCATGTAGAGCCTTGTAGAACCTCCCGTGGAGCTCCTTCTCCTTCCATACGGTCTCCCGGTCGGAAATGCTCTGTATTGCCGAGTCTTGTCATTGCTCGTTGGCTAAGGATAGAGGGGTAAGTCCTTTAGTACAAGATATAACGTCCCTATAGAACGGATCATCCGCTCTCGTCAGAAAGTAATTACGGAAGCTGCACCCTTCGCGATTATGCATGGTAAGCGCGCTTAAAAAGCCACGCCCACCATGTTTCCGCGGCAAGTACAGCCTCATAATCGACGATCTCGGGTGATGCATCCTATGGGACATCATAATAGTGTGGACTTTTCTATCCAGGGCATTAAGTTCAGTTTGAGTCCACCTAAGTATGCCAAAGGTATATATGAGAACAGGCATGACCCAACCGTTATATGCGTGTGTCTTATTCACACCGGATAAAAGGCTGTTAAGCACTTTGGTCAAGCGTGCATAAAACACATCGCAAACTGACTGTTTCATACCAGCCTAATCCATACCGATGTTCTGTGACATACCCAGCTATCGGTATGTTTCAGCCACAGAAAAGGTCCTTATTTCAATAGGCATAGATAAGCCTATGCCCTCAGACCTAGCAACCCTTCCCCTTTCAACATGGAGGATCGCACACTTATCTGTCCCCAGCTCCATTCTATTAGAATTATTAAAATCACAAGTGATGTTTAGCAATTCCATAAGATGGGAGCGACTGGAGGCGAATAATTTGAGATCATCCATGTAGAAAAGGTGGGTCACTATTGTCTTTCCCTTCCGAAGCTGAAACCCCCTCCCGGACTCCTCCAGTAAGGTACTGAGAGGGTTCAGGGAGAGGCAAACCCAGATTGGACTCAAACAATCGCCGTGGAAGATACCCCTTCTTATCCTTATGCGGCTTTCCGCATCCGTCATCCGCTCGCCTAGATGACAAAAGATTGTACTTCACTGCTCCATACACTGCCCGAGAAAGTCTCTAACTGTACTGTCAACCTTGTACAGCTCAAGGACCCTCTTTAGCCATGTATGGGGTACCGAGTCGAATGCCTTTCTATAGTCTATCCAGGCGGCGGAGAAGTTCCTACGGTTGCGTTTATACCACTTTGCCAATGACCGCGTCAATGAGGAGTGGTTCCTTGGTTCCGCGACCACCGCCCCGGCATCCACTTTGAGCACGCGACATCACCTGATTTAAATCCAGGTGACGAATGATTCGCGTACTTAAAATGGATGTCAGTGTCTTATATATGGTGGTTAGACACGTAATGGGGCGGTATTTGCTCAGGTTTGTGGAAACCCGGTCCTTAGGAACCAAATGAGTGATTCCAGTAGTGAAGAGGCTCAGAAGCGACTTTTGGTCGAGAGTCGCTTGAAACTGTCCGGCGAGCACAGCGTGACACACCACGAACCCCTTCAGCCAGTAGTGATGCAGTCCGTCGAGTCCCGTACTTTTCCAGTTCGGGGCCCTACGGACCGCCTCAGCTACGTCATCCAGCGTTATGATGACGGGGTCCATGGGCGTAACATTCGCACACTGACTCGCCACAACTTCCTTGGCCCTTGGAGCCCTCGCTGTGGTTTACGGGCTCTGACCACAGGCCGCGCCAGAATGCGACAGTGTCGGCCTGATTCGGTGCTAGGCCCGTTCCACGTACCATTGGCCGCTCCAATGATTCATAGAGCCTCTTCTGATCACTCTGGAAGAGACGATTCTGGTTGAACCGTGTCGACCTTTCGGTATATCGCCGAATCCGCTTCCCCCAAGCAGCGATTCTCTGCTTCAGGTCGTCTATGCGCTCCGTCAGTTTTTGCGTTAAATCTGGCTGGGATAAACTGATATTTGTCCCAGCAAACGCCATCCTGATGGTGTGCACAATTCTCGGCCTATTATTGCCAGACCTGAAGCTTATCAGTCTGCCGATGAGGGCCCTTGCCTTTGCGACGCGGTCCTCAATCCTTCTTCTCCAGGCTGGGATAGCGCTACTTTGCCTAGTAGCGCGTCCAGCCGTGGGAAGTTTGGCACCAATAATACGGCAGACTGACAGTGCGGCGCCAAAAAAGAATTGAGTCCGTCTCGCAAAGGTCCCGGCTGGCTTCCAAACAGGTCACCAGCATTGGGTTGAGAGCCCGATTCCGCTTGCTTAAGAGTATGCGGGGAAGTCGTGGCCGATTTTCGAGAGGCGTGTAGCGCGTTTCCAAAATAGCCTCTTCCAATATACTCCTCATTTGCTCAAGTTCTAATTCCTGGGCGACTGTTCCATCATCTTCTGAACCAACCATAACTGAAAGATTCACGGCGGCATCCACATGTGCTGGTTGCTCTGCAACTTGTAGCGCCGCATCCTCAGCCGTAACATTTTCATCCAATGAGGGTACAGCCTCACGTCGTAGCCGTTCGAGTTCGGTGCCATCAAATATGTTTGAGCGCAAGATATACCGAACTCGGTCTGCCAGGTTTTGCTCGATGACGGTTATAGATGGCTCCAGCTCAGCAAAAAGTCGATGCATCTTAGGCCGATACGCAAAACCTCCAATTTCTCCCCCTTACGCCCTAAAATACGCCCGCAATGCGTTGTTGTTCATCTGTATTGACCAACACAAGCGGCCTACTCCACCAGTAGCGGATGCTGATTGCCGGGCCCGCGAAGACCCTGCCAAAACCAAGCCAGCTAGTGGGGATGATGGATGCGAGTGGCTGCTGGGTGGTCGTACAGCTCCTCGCGCTCGGCTGGCGGTTCACATGCTGTCGCGTCCAGCGCCAGTTCTACACGCGCCCTGGCAATCTCCAGGCAGCGACCCTTTGCGCAATCTTCTTGGTTTCATCATCCATTTACTGAGAGTCAGTTGACAGGAAACGCCCAAATCCGGCACCGTTTCATGGTGAGTCCATATGCACAAACGGGCCTTTGCACCCTCAATTTCGCCGAGGCACGGCGCTAACACCCTTTGGCAAGGTGCTGACTGACTGCGCTGACATAACAGTTTTGTCACATAACCGTTACGTCAGCGGGCGATGGGGTCGTCACTTCCCTACTAATAATTACTATTATTATTATTTATTAAATATTTTATTACATATTATTTATTAAATATTATATTTAATATATTACTATTATTATTATTTATTATTATTATGTATAAAATTACTAATTATTATTATTATAATTGATGGTGGCTGACTTAGTAATGCAGAGGACAGTGTAGATTTTTAGAGGAGAATAGCACTATTAAATAGAAGTTACTATAATTAGCACCTGTTTAAATATAATTACGAAAATTACGAAGTAAATATTCAAAAGCCAACTTTATGCTCTATACCCATTCATAGTCACATATGTAGTGAATTAAGTAGTCTTCAAAACATGACGAGGTGGCCGAGAGGTTAATCTGTCAAGCCTTTGAAGTACACATGAGGCAATCCAAGGTCAACTTTGTAGAACGCTCCAAAGAGTATGGTAATATTTAGAAAGGACCCCTCAGAACCAAAGAGTATATGATCACTACACTACGTTTAGTCAGAACCATAGTTATTGTGCTCATAACAATTATTTTTTAAATGTTATTTAGATGAACTATAAAACTAAAATTTTATTAGAATTAGTTTCGTTATTAAATTACGCTTCTTTAAATTAACAGAATTTACTTCAAATGACGAGTTTCCGCCTCGCGTCGCGTTTACGTCACATACTTTAGTCTTATATCCTTCGCCGCGTGAGTGTAAGAGGCAACTAGAAATTTTACAAAAAATTAAGTGGGTACAATAGAAAGTTTTTTGTTAGTTTTTATACAAATGGTAAGTAATTACACTGTTTTAAAATTTAATTCCTTATATTTTGCTTCGTAACAATTTCATATATTTTATAAAATTGCCATTTCAAATACTGTGTCGTTCACGTATCACTATATTTAATAGCCAGAATTAACTGAAAAGTAAATAAAAAGTGTGAGTTATCACAATAAATCATGTAATAAACACAAATTTTCATATCCCACAAAGTCCAATGCGCGAAAATTACGTTTTATGTTATAAATTCGATATATAGTGAACATTATGGCGAAGTTGTTTTCAACAATAACTAAAAATAAAAATGTGAATGTGAAGCACCAGCTTTCAAATAAAAAAAGAATCATCGAAATCAGTTCACCCAGAAGGTTATGAGGTAACACACATAAAAAAACACAGTCGACTTCCTTCTCCTGTTTGAAGTCGTTAGAAAAATGGCGTTGCTCAAAGATAGCGTAATAAAGTATATACTTTATTACGCTATCTTACGGATGTACAAGTATATACCTGTGATTTAATTTTTTTTGAGGCTTCTACTGAGTTTATCGATATAATTATATTATATATTTCTTTTCTTTATGAAAATCAAGTGTTTCTATGTCCTTGTTTCTTTCTTCATAATATTTATTCGATTTTAACATATATATTTATATATATTTATATATATATATATATATATATATATATATATATATATTGAATTTTAACATAATATAGCGATTCGTTAGATTTGCCTTAGTTGTAAAAGTGAAATAATATTTACTTTTTTTTCTTTTCAGTAGAATTGTTTGGTTTTATTTAATATTGTTTTAACCATTGAACTTGTTTACGCAACTTTTGTTTAATAAATTGTTTGATGCTGTTTGATGACTTTTTTACACATAATTGTTTACCACCGGCTGATTTTCCGGACCGATACGACTTAGGGACCTTCAAGAAAAGAGCTTACACCTTTCTAAACGGCCGGCAACGCATCTGCAATTCCCCTGGTGTTGCGGTTGTTCATGGGCGGCGGTATTCACTTACCATCAGGTGAGCCGCATGCTCGTTTGCCCCCTCTTCTATTAAAAAAAAAACCACAAAAATATTTTTTTAAATAATAAAATTAATCCCTCCCTCTCCTTACAGTTTCATTCCACTGCTGGTGATGGACCGTTACATCCTATAAAAACCCCCAATGAACATAGGCCTCCACTATATTCCTCATAGAGGGTATACTTGTCATAGTTGCCACGTTCTGTTCCACGGTACACGTACCTTGTTGTATTGAACAGTGGATCAGTCGCCTCTTACGAAACCCACGGAATAGTATGAATATTCATACACCGCCACTACACAGTAATTGATAATTTCTCGAAACATTTCATTTATCGACAAATCGTCTTGCAATCGTCGTCACTCTAGCGCTCACTTGACCTTCATATAAATAATTCGATATTTTAATTGTTGATAATTTTTTATTTTTGGATATGAACATAGTAATGACTCTAAGTTATTTTTACCATTTTTTTAAAAAATCGTCTGGTCTGACCTACTATACTCTTTGGCTTGACCATAGTTCTAACTAAATATGTCCAATAAAATGTCAAGGTCTGAGAGGTTAAGGCGTTGGACTGCTAATCCAATGTGCTCTGCACGCGTGGGTTCGAATCCCATCCTCGTCGATTTTTAATATTTTTACTGATTAGTGTTACTTATGGATTATGTCTATGTACATATAGTAATTTGAAACATCTGCAAGATATGACGAGGTGGCCGAGAGGTTAAGGCGTTGGACTGCTAATCCAATGTGCTCTGCACGCGTGGGTTCGAATCCCATCCTCGTCGATCTTAAATTTTTTAATTTTCAGAGCAGTTACTTACTGATTATTATTATTTTAACGTTTTTCAGATTATATCATTAACAATATAGTTCTTTTTAATCATTATAAGAATTAATTTTGTATCAGTAAGCGTAATAAATGTTGTTTTTCCATTTTAAGAACTTTAACTAGTAAGTAACATTACACTAGGATTTTTTTCCTGTAGCGTGGAGGCAGTTTGTATATATAAATTATACAAAGACAAACCATCCAGACCCGGAATAGTAATTTTAGCCTATACAAATACTTGTTCTGTGCGGGATTCGAACTTGAATCTCTCGGCACTTCTAAACAAAAAGAATACTGCTAAGTTTTCGGTTAAAATTACGCCTTATGATGTTGATGCCTAAACTATGTCTAAATAAGAAAATTATATAAAGTGACAAATGTACTATTCCCGCTTTCGCAAGCAAGTCTACGTTACTACCACTTTTGTTATTTAACAAAACTCACTTAGAAAATAGATTCCTATGAATTGCTCTCTTGACGTAACTCCTTAGGTCCAAATGGTTAGGTCGACCCTTTTCAATAATTCTAGCAACATGCACGGAATTTAAAGTTTTCTAATCTAGGCAACAATATGGAATAAAAATATCCTAAACGGTACCTGGAACATTTCGTGTCTTTTAAATAAAATAAAGCAGGTATGGTTGGTTACATATGATTATATTGTATACTAGCGAAAGATCCTGGCTTCGTATGGATGGAGTATATTATAGTACGGTCATTTAGATTTTTTTTATAGGAGAGAAGGCAAACGAGCATACGGCTCACCTGATGGTAAGTGATTACCGCCGCCCATGAACAACTGCAATAGCAGGGGAATTGCAGATGAGTTACCGGCCTTTTATAAAGGTATAAGCTCTTTTCTTGAATGTCCCAAAGTCGTATCGGTCCGAAAAAATTGCCGAGAGAAGTTGTACGAGGAAGAAAACTCCTAGTAAATCGCACAGTCTTGGACCGCCAAGCATCCAGATGGTATGGATGGTATCGCGAGTTTAGTCGCAATGTGAACAATTCTTCAGAGCACTTCCCGTGGTAGATGCGATAAAACGCGCAAGAGATGCAGCATCTCTTCGCAGCGCCAGTGAATCGAGCCGATCGGAAAGGACTTGGTAGTCGACGATTCGAGCCACTCTGCGCTGGATGCGGTCAAGTGGAAGGAGCTAGCACCGGGAGATGGGAACAGTATTCCATTTGAGGCCGAACCTGCGCCTTGTAAAGTTGCAGGTGGTGTGCCTGCATGAAATACTGTCCCGCTCTGCTGAGCATGCCAAGCTTTTTAGAGGCTAATTTGGCCTTCTCTTCCGAATGACCAAGAAACTGCACGTCACTCGATGTGTCGCTGCCGAAGATTCCGATACTGGCTGAGGCAACAAGGGGAGTGCCTCAAAACTGAGGAGATACGACAAAGGGATTATTTTTAGCGGTAAACATGCAAACTTGTGTCTGAGTATTAAACTGGACTTGATTTAGTCGCCCCCAATCCAAGATTTTGTTCAGCATAGACTCGACTTCTGTCACAAGTTTGTTCCGGTACTCGGCGACGTTTTCCCGAGAAATATTGGCACGGCCGGTGTATAGAGCATCACCAGTGATGTCATTCGCATAGCAATGAATATTACCGGCTTGCAACACGCAGCCTTGTGGAACACCAGCGTTAATAGGCTTGTAATCGGAGCATGCACCGTCAACCAAAACCGCAGATTTGTGGGGGATTTCCGTTACAGTTATTGCGTCCATAATACATTTAATTGCACCACATCTTGCTATTTTTTTAGTACTTGTATCGATTCTGGTGTGTTTCCTAATTTTATGAAGTATAGTAAAGTAAAACCTTTATTTAAATCTGGTAGTATATTGGACCCCGCTAATTTTAGACCTATGTCTGTACTACCAACTCTCAATAAAATTTTTGTAAAAATAATTTTGGATCAATTGTTAATTTTTTTAATACAAATAAATTACTTCATTAAAACCAATTAGGTTTTACTAGGGATCGCTTGATGTCTGACGCCAGTTTTGAGCTTAAGAAATATATTTTAATGCCTGGGAGAATTCACAAGATGCCTTAGGTATTTTCCGTGTTCATCATGAGGCATTAATCAGGAAACTACAACATTACGGTGTAAAAAATTTGGCACTTAGACTTATTACTTCATATTTAAGTAACATAACTCAAAAAGTCGTGATCAATGGTAAAAGTTCCTCCGGATCAGTAGTATCAATCGGCGTTCCTCAGGGCTCGATTGTTAGCCCATTCATGTTCTTAATCTATATTAAGACACACACACTCAACAATCACAATATAGTATTATTTGCTGACGATACCTCTTTAATTTTTAAACTCAAACGGCAGTCAATTAAATATGACGATGTAAATAATGCTCTATCGAAATTAGTACATTGGTTTAACGCCCACAGTATGCTCTTAAACGACAATAAGACAAAGTGCATAAAATTTACAATTTTTTTTAAAAAAAATTACAAATTTACAAAAACATTCGAATACCAATGTGCTGTTAAATGGGAAGGAGTTGAGTCTTATGGATACCATTGTTTTCCTTGGTATTGCTATTGACGCGAAATTTCCATGGGGCCCCAAATATCTAAATTAACAAGCAGACTCAGTTCTGCAGCATATGCTGTAAGAAAGATCAGAAGTCTCACAGATGATGAGACAGCTAGATTAGTGTATTTTAGTTACTTTCATAGCGTAATGTCTTATGGAATTTTGCTATGGGGTAATGCGACTGATATTGAAGCTATATTTGTTTTGCAAAAGAGAGCCGTATGGGTGATCTATAACTTAAATTGTAATGAGTTCCTTAAGGAAAATTTTAAAGAAATAAGCATATTAACTTTGGCATCGCAATATATTTATGAAACTGTAATGCATGTACATAAAAACATAAAAAGCTTTAATAAGAATAAGGATTTGCATACTTTAAACACTAGGAACAAACATAAGCTTGTAATGCCATTTACTAGACTACACAGAATCAGTATTTCATTAATGAGGCAATGTATACGCTTTTACAACAAAATCCCAAAACATACTCAAAGTTTGTCAATAAATAAGTTTAAAAGTTTTATTAAAGAAAAACTGTACAAATAGGGTTATTATAATATCAAGGAATACATGAATGAAAATAACCCCTGGGAATAAGGTGGCCACCATGCTGGTTGAAAAATCATTTAAAAATAGTATAAAAGAAATTATTGTCAAAAGAAATATGTTTGAAAAAAAAAAGTCCCGCTGGGTTTCTTGCTGGTTCTTCCCAGGACAGAGGTATTTTCCGAACCAGTGGTAAATAAAAAATGACTTTCAATTAGTATTATGTAATAATCAATATTGAATAAAAAAATATTCTATTCTATTCTATTCTATTCTAAACCACGTCCCTGATGCTCCGATTAGCCAGAAAACTGTTGATCCAATTGCACGATTTCACGGGAAGCCCATAGGAAGGAAGCTTCGAAAGAAGCGCTTTGTACCAAACCCGATTAAAGGCCTTCGCAATATCTAAACTAACGGCCAGTGCCTCTCCTTGGACTCGATCGCCTGTGCCTATCTATATGTTAGGTAAACAAGAAAATCACCAGCTGAGCGACACAGACGGAAACCGTAGTGGCGGTCACTAATCAGCTGGTGCTCCTCAAGGTACCGCATGAGCTGGTAGTTAATAATGAACTCCATTGGTTTCGAGAACAAGGAGGTGATGGCGATTGGCCTGTAGTTAGACTGATCAGAGTGGTTACCTATTTTAGGGATTGGGTGCACGAAAGCTACCTTCCATGATTTCGGGACAATACCTAGGGCGTAGGTGTACCGGAAAAGACGCGTTAGAATCGGTGCCAACTCTGGAGCGCACGTTATCAGCAAAATTAGCGGGATTCCGTAAGGCCCACATGACTTGTGTATGTCCAGGGAGAGGAGTGTTTATCGTAGCACCCACGCTCAGGAAGAAAACTGTAGCTTGACCGTGCATGCTCAGTGAGGGATTCTCTATTATCAGGGGTACTGGTACTCTCCTGGAGTAGTCTTTTCTTTTTGAATTCTGCTATCATATTATGGGGGGGGGGGGGGGGGGCACCTGCATTTTTTTATAGGATCGGGTGACAAACGAGCACACAGTCCACCTGATGGAAAGTGGTTGCTGTAGCCCATAGACATCTACATTTATCCTCGTTTGCGAATCAAAATGCAGATGAGACCTCTATGGGGAAAGTGTTAGTCCGGAAAGATGACACGTCTAAAATAATTCACATTCAACACGAAGCACAAGTCCAACAATTGATGCTAGAACAATGACTAACTATATGCAGATTTTTCCTAAAATTAACTTTCTTGTATAAATTGTTTAATTTGTTTAACGTTAAATGTATACCATATATTTTTGAGAAAATGTTAAATACCTACCATACAACAAAGCACACACCTAAGTTTTTACACAAACACACATATACATACACACCTTTATCCCACAATCACAACTACCAACTTTTTATCACACACACACCCCACGCTCACTTTCAAAATATTTTAGAATACAAACAAAGCATAAAATTACTTTCATACTTTCCCGTCACCAATAATCTTTATAACACAAGTGCTCACCTATACTACACCGACTACAAATATACAACACTCTATAAATCAGTTACTTCTATACTATACTATTATATACAATTTTACATTGGACAACTTGGTTTTACATACCTATACTTCACACGATCTAACCTACTACTATTCAAACAACCTAACTACCCTAGCTGCAACCCTAAGAGTTTTAAGTTTATTTTTAATGGATAGTTTTAAAACGCTAAAAGAAATTGATCAAATTAAACTCTCAGAATCACTCAAGTGCAACATACAGGACCTAAAAATAAAGACTATAAGTTCTACATATAATTTAACTATTTTAACACAAAACATTAGAAGTATATACAAAAATTTTGATGACTTGCAGCTCACTCTGGCGCAACTAAAATTTGAAATAGATATTTTAATTCTTACAGAATGTTGGCTACATCCTTACAAAAACATACCGCAATTACAGAATTACACATCCTTCCAAACAAAAAATCATAATAACCGAAGTGACGGGGTAGTAGCATACACCAAAAATTAACTATTAGTAAAATTTAAAGAACTAAACCTTAAAAATGCCACCGGAATAGAATTACTAATCTCGAACTATAATATACTGGGTATTTACCGTTCCCCATCGTTTTTAAATGCAGGAAATTTCGTTACATCTCTCAGTAATCACCTTGAAAATAAAAGCCCTTATAAAAATGTTTTGATTTTAGGTGACATTAACATTGATTTAATAATTTCCCCAATTGAAACAAATCAAGAAAGATCTAATAGATTAAATAATTTAAATATGATATCATTGCATGGACTTTTCTCATCTCATAATTTACCTACGAGGGGGGATGGCTGTCTTGACCACGTGTTATTGAGACTTGACAAAAAATACAACACAACTTTCACTGTGGTATTAAACTCAACTATAACTGACCATTGCCCTGTTCTTTTAGCAATTGCAAATCAGTATCAACAAACGAGTCCTCAAAGATATAAAACTGTGGTTGACTATGATAATGCTTACAAGAGTTTAACAAACATCGATGTATCCTTCTTTGATGTTTTTAAAGACCCTGATACTTACGCCTTTGCCCTAATAGAAATGGTCAGGTCAGCTATCCTATCTAACACTAAAAACATAATAGTCTCGAACAGCAAAAGAATCATAAAACCCTGGATAACCTCAGGAGCTTTGCGGTGTATTAGACTGAGGAACACTATTTACCTAAAGCTTAAATCGAACCCCCAAAATCAAATTTTAATTATAATATATAGACGCTATCGTACTTTCTGTGGAAACCTTATAAAAAAACTAAAAATAAAATATAATAAAGAAAAAATTAAAGCATCGGTACAAAACCCTCGAGCTCTTTGGTCAACCATTAACGATATCACTCACTATAAGCCACCGAAGAGCCCAAATGATAACCTACTTAATATAAAATCTTGTCCACAAACCTCAATCAACTATGTAAACAAATATTTTGTTAACATTGGGCAAACACTAGCAGAGAACATCTCAAATAGCTTCATACATTCAGAAACTCGTAATACTGATAACCATAATCATCTGTCCTCCTTTGTTTTACTAGACACATCTCACAGGGAAGTGGAAAATACTTTGATGTCCCTAGACTCCAGGAGTGCACCAGGTTGGGATGGAATCCCCACATTTTTTCTAAGAAAAACTAAGGATATCCTTGTCCCTTTAATTAGTGACCTCGCTAACCTGTGTTTTCGTACCGGGATCTTCCCATACCTTCTTAAGCGCTCCATGGTTACCCCTGTGTATAAGAGTGGAGACAGGGATGACGTTAACAACTATCGACCTATATCTGTGCTAAGCTCCATTTCTAAAATCATTGAGAGACTCTTGAATTTTAGAATAGTAAGCTACTTGACTAAGTATAACATTATATCTACCTCTCAATATGGTTTTAGGAAGGGAATGTCGACACAGGATGCTATCATGGATCTTACATCAGTTATAACAAAAGAAGTAGACAAAGGCAACAAATGTCTAGTAGTCTTTCTTGACCTCAAGAAAGCCTTTGACACTGTCTCTGTCTCCATTCTTATACGGAGGCTGGAAAGTATTGGATTCCGTGACTCTACTCTCTCTCTTCTCAGCAGCTACCTTCAAAACAGAAAACAGAGTGTAAAAATCAGCAACTTTATAAGTGAAGAAGAAACTGTAACTTTTGGTGTCCCACAGGGCAGTGTTCTCGGCCCAACGCTCTTTTTGTTATATATTAATAATCTTTGCAACCTTGATGGCGTTGGGGGGAGGATACTGTCCTATGCGGATGACACCGCTATTATTTTTACCGCAAAGACCTGAGAAAAAATTAAGATGGAGGCTGAGAGGGGACTAGTTAGAGTTAGTCACTGGCTTAGTGAGAATCTGCTTACTCTTAACACCCAAAAAACAAATTATGTATGCTTCACTCCCTATATAAATTCACAGCCGTCACCTAATTTTAAAATCAAAATTCATTCCTGTGGTATCCCTTTCCCTAACACATGTAATTGCCCAACAATTCAGAAGGTTAACTGTGTTAAATACCTCGGAATCAATGTGGATCAGAGATTAAGTTGGTATCCACACGTAGAACTTACTATAGGGCGGTTAAGGAAGCTCATGTGGGTTTTTAAATCTCTTAGACTCGTGATGAGTACTGAATTATTGAACAATATATATATCGCACTAGCCCAATCTGTAATAACTTACTGCATCTCGGTATGGGGAGGAGCAGCTAAATCATATTTTATAGATCTAGAAAGGGCGCAAAGATCTTTGATTAAAATAATGTACTGTAGGCCCTATAGGTTTTCCACCGAAACCCTATACCAAACATCTAAGCTGCTCTCCGTTAGGAAACTTTATATTTTACACATGATATTAAGATATCACAAAACCTTACCTTTTGACCATACCAAACTTATAAAAAGACGGTGCGATATCGTGGCTCCCTCATACCCTGCACGTACAGTTTTTGCTAAACGACAAAATATAGCTCAAGCCCCTCATGCCTATAATAAGATCAATAAATTAATTAGGATTTACCCCATGCAAATGTTTGAGTGTAGAAAAACTCTGACCGAATGGCTCTTCACTCTTAATTATGATGACGTGGAAGACATTTTGGTAAGAAAGAGTTGAACCTGCTGTAAATAACACACATACACAACACAAATCAGTGGGTGAGACACATTCATAAACTTGCACACATACACAACCATTCACATACGTGCACATATACATAAACAAAAACATTCACTCACATACACACACAGAGACACACTCACGCACGCGCACACACACACACACACACTCAAGCACGCACACACACACACACACACACACACACACACACACACACACACACACACACACACACACACCTCAAACTAACACACTACGGATTCAACTACTCAGTTATTCATTTCTCATAAACTCCTTTCTTTCTATTAATTATGTAACTCTGTTCTATTAAATCAAATTTGGCTATTTTTATATTATAATGTAAATCGAAGTGTTATGATTGCATAGGAAGAGCGAGGCACTCCCAACACAAGTATCTTAGGATTACTTTCTGGGAGGCCTTGGCGAATCAATTGTAAAAAAGATTTACTGAAATAAAACATTTTTATTATTATTATTATTATTATACGCCCTATTCCCAAAATATCGAATCCCACATTACCTAATCAATGCCACTTAAAACTCAAAACCACTTACTCCTGTATCTATTTGCCCTTTCTATCCAATGTTCTAGCTGGCTGCGTTCAAAAGCAAGTCTCCAATTTTGTTTTGTCTTGGTCACAGCATCAATACAGCATTACTCAAAGTTATAGAAGACATCAGACAAGGAATGGAAAAGGAAAAAGTGACTGTAATGGAGGTTGTTAACTTTTCTATTGTTTTTAACGCAGTGGACAATGATATCCTTTTATCTATCTTGTCCTATTTAAGATTTGCACCCTCAGTCTCGGATTGTTTCTTATATCTTGGCAGGCGTCAGCAGTCCGTCCATTTGCGATAGAAGATTTCCAAGTGGGCTAGTCTTATTCTGGTGTCCCGCAAAGCTATTTCTCCATAAATTTTCTCATTTTTTATAAACAAGATCACATCTGTTCTTAACTGTTCATACCATCTGTATGCTGACGAGCTCCAAGTTTACTTGCACTCATCTATTGAAAAGCTCCATGACACCATTAGATTATTAAATCTGAACTTAGAAGCTGTAAACGAATGGTCTTGGCGTTTTCGAATATCAGTCAATCCAACGAAGTGTCAAGCTATAATCGTAGGTAGCTCAAGAACGTTGTCCAAAATTGATGTGAAACGGACAAGGTCAAACCACGCAACTCGGGTTTTCAATTGAATATTAACAATAATTTAACTGAATCTGATCAAGAAGTTGAAATGGCTTTTGAGAAACATTTTACTGATGTTCCTTTTTTTTTAATGCTTCTGTGGTTTGGTCATGTAGAAAGAATGAACGAGGAAAGAGTGACAAAGCAAATTTATGTTGCAGAAGTGAACGGCAGGGTCGGGAAGGGACGCTCTAGACGAAGGTTTATTGACCAAATTGGCGATACATTAAAAATGGTCCAGATTAGGAGTACCCTTAACCGACGAGCGTGTATGCGTAGATATATGAATGTAAAAGAGGCGATAAAGGTGTATCAAGATCGCGCCAAATAGAAGTCCGTAGTCTCTGCCTACCCCTCTGGGTGACAGGCGTGAGTGTTTATGTTCCTTTTTTGACAACAAAATCATTAAATTCTTGTGCTTGTCGCCGAATCATTGCTAAAACAACATGTAAAGCCTTGTTCAAATTTTTTTTTTATATAGGAGAGGGGGCAAACGAGCATGCGGCTCACCTGATGGTAAGTGACTACCGCCGCCCATGAACAACTGCAACACCAGGGGAATCGCAGATGCGTTGCCGGCCTTTTAAAAAGGAGTACGCTCTTTTCTTGAAGGTCCCTAAGTCGTATCGGTCCGGAAAAATCGCTGATGGTAATCGATTCCACAAGGAGGTCGTGCGAGGAAGAAAACATCTTCTAAATCACACAGTGGTGGACCGCCAATCATCCAGATGGTGTGGATGGTATCGGGAGTTCTGCCGCGATGTGCGTTCGTGGAATTTGGCGGCTGGGATTAATCCGAACAATTCCTCAGAGCACTCCCCATGGTAGATGCGAAAGAAAATGCAAAGGGATGCAACATCTCTTCGCAGTGCCAATGAATCGAGCCGATCGGAAAGGGCTCGGTCGTCGACAATTCGAGCAGCTGTGCGTTGGATGCGGTCAAGTGGAAGGAGCTGGCACTGGGGAGCCCCTGCCCAGAGATGGGAACAGTATTCCATGTGAGGCCGAACTTGCGCCTTGTAAAGTAGCAGGCGGTGTGCCGGCATGAAATACTGTCCCGCTCTGCTGAGCACGCCAAGCTTTTTAGAGGCCAATTTGGCCTTCCCTTCCAAGTGACCACGAAACTGCACGTCACTCGATATGTCGACTCCGAGGATACCGATACTGGCTGAGGCAAGAAGGGGAGTGCCTTGAAACTGAGGAGATACGACAAAGGGGTTCTTTTTAGCGGTAAACGCGCAAACTTGTGTCTTCTGAGGATTAAATTGGACTAGATTTAGTCGCCCCCATTCCGAGACTTTGTTCAGCAAAGACTCGACTTCAAACACAAGTTTGTTCCGGTACTCAGCGACGTTTTCCCGAGAAATATTGGCACGGCCGGTGTATAGAGCATCACCAGTGCTGTCATCCGCATAGCAATGAATGTTACCAGTTAGCAACATATCATTGATATGCAGAAGAAACAGCGTTGGTGATAGCACACAGCCTTGTGGAACACCAGCGTTAATAGGCTTGTAGTCAGAGCATGCACCGTCCACAACGATCTTGATGCTCCGATCTGCAAGGAAGCTGGTGATCCAATTGCACAATTTCTCGGGAAGCCCATAGGAAGGGAGCTTCGAAAGAAGCGCTTTGTGCCAAACCCGATCGAAGGCCTTCGCAATGTCCAGACTAACGGCCAACGCCTCCCCCTTGGACTCTATTGCCTCCGCCCATCTATGGATCAGGTAGACCAGAAGATCACCAGCTGATCGACCCCGACGAAAACCGTATTGGCGGTCACTAATCAGCTGGTGATCCTCAAGGTACCGGATGAGCTGGCAGTTAATAATGGATTCCATTATTTTGGAGAACAAGGAGGTGATCGCGATAGGCCTATAGTTGGATGGGTCTGAGCGGTCGCCTTTTTTAGGGATCGGGTGGACAAAAGCTGTCTTCCATGAATTCGAGACTACGCCTTGGGAGTAGGAGTGCCGGAAAAGACGCGTTAGGACCGGTGCCAACTCCGGAGCACACGTCCTCAGCACAATTGGGGGGATTCCGTCAGGCCCACTCGACTTCTGGATGTCCAGGGAGAGCAGTGCTTTGCGAACCGAGCGCTGTGAGAACAGCACATCCGGCATGGAGCACTCACACCGCGGGATGGTCGGCGGTGTTTTCCCCCCGTCATCAAGAGTCGAGTTGGACGCAAAAAGGGAGCCTAAAAGGTCGGCTTTGTCTTTTGCGTCATGGGCCAGTGAGTCATCCTCCCTGTGCAGAGATGGTAGTGATGGCTTACAGAAATTCCCTTGGACAGCCTTGGCGAGATACCAGAATGCACGGGTTCCCGAAGGAAGGCGAACTAGTTTCTCGCCAATTCTGCCTATGTGCTCTGACTTTATTTCAAATACGTTTAAATTCCATAAAGTATTCCCAAAAGATATCATTAAATATTTAAAAACTATTGATGTTAAGAAAACGGCAGACTTAAAGTTATTGCATCTATAATAGATACTATAGCACCTTATCTAGTCACAATTTTTAATACAAGGATCGTATCTGGTGTGTTTCCTGATCTAATGAAACATAGTAAAGTCATACCTTTATTTAAATCTTATCAGATTTAAATAAAGGTATGACTATTATATATTAATATTACAGAAATTGTAAGATTAAATTTCTGTACTAGCAACACTTAAAATTTTTATAAAAATTATTTTAGATCAGATGTTAAGTTTTTTTAATATAAATAATTGCTTCATAAAAATCAATATGGTTTTAAAAGGGATCGCTCGACTACCGACGCTGGAGTTGAGCTTATAAAACATATTTATTGTGCATAAGAGAATTCAGAGGATGCTTTGGGTGTACTTTGTAAGGGCTTCGACTGTGTTGAGACATTAATCAGAAAGCTACAGTACTCTGGTGTCAAGAACACAGCGCTTAAACTTATTATTTAATATTTAAGTAATAGTATGCAGAAAGTTATTATCAATGGTAAAAGTTCTTCCGGTTCATCCGTAAAAATGGGTGTCCCTCAAGGCTCGATTCTTGGCCCATTCCTATTTTTAGTGTATATTAATGACTTACCTGCCCTTTTAGGAGATAATCATAATATAGTATTATTTGCTCATGATATTTTCTTGATTTTTAAACTTAAACGTGAATCATTTAAATGTTACGAAGTGACTAATGCTACATCAATATTAGTGCAGTGGTTTAACGTTAATAATCTACATTTAAAGAGTAATCAAACTAAATGTATTAAATTTACAACAACAAATGTTAAGAATCTGAATACCAATGTGTTTTAAATGGGGAAGAACTTAGCCGCGTTGAATCTTCGGTTTTCGGTAAAGCTTCAGTGGCGCCCCCACATATCCGAACTAGCAAGCAGACTAAGCTCTGTAGCTTATGCTGTAAATAAGATTAGAGATCTCAAGTGTCGAGACAGCTAGATTAGTTTATTTCAGTGATTTACATAGTATAATGTCTTACGGGTGTTTGCTATGGGAAAATGCAGCTGATTTAGAAACTATTTTTGTTTTGCAGAAGGGAGCCATCATAGCTTTATACAACCTTAAACCAGGAGAGTCACTTAGAGAAAAATTTAAAGAAATAAATATATGCCATGCATTCTTGGCAAGATACTCGTACCACGGGCAGAAGGACTGTATAATAATCTCAGTTTTTATTTTTGGTTTTTCTTTATTATATTTTTGTAATATTGTGAGTAACCTTTTAGCTATACTGAGTCTTGCATACTTTTCTATTCCGTTTATGCGTTTCTCTTTAATTTAATTTAAGTAATTGCTACGTTTATTATATTTATTTATTATAAATATGTTTTTGATAGTGTATAATGTGTATGTATACACACATATATATATATATGTGTGTGTGTGTGTGTGTGTTTTACTTAAAATTGTATAATAATGAATACTGTTGTATGTACGTTTAGTTTTTGTTAACATTTTTGGCACGACGATCAGCGTCAAGCTTTCTTTCTTTGTGCGTAGAAGCATAATTAAGTAAATAAAATAATCAACGATTACATTATGTAAGGCTCTATACTTATTCAAAGTCACATATATAGCGAATTGAATCGTTTTCAAAACATGACGAGGTGGCCGAGGTTAAGGCGTTGGACTGCTAATCCAATGTGCTCTGCACGCGTGGGTTCGAATCCCATCCTCGTCGATTTTAATTTTTTACTGATCAGATCAGATCAGTTATTCTTTTATCGTGTTTCAGATTTTAAAGTTAACAAAAATTAGTTTTTTTAATAGTTATTATATTTAATAATGTATCAGTAAGCGTAATACATGTTGTTTTTCCTTTTTTATGAATATATAAAGACTATGCTGGCATATGAAATATACCCTGCTCCATTTCTTTCTGAGTGTGCTTAAAGAAACGATAGAAAATACCTAAATAATCTTAATTGTTACCACACCGATCGATCGGTCGTCGATCGATTGGTTTCATAGCTTTAGTACTTATTTATTCTGTGGCTTTAGCTACTTTACGTTGTTCAATAATCAGTGAATGGCTATACTTAGCCTTTGAGCGAGAAAAGAATCAGCCCTCCAGTCCCGAATAAAAATAAGAGCTGCGTTAATTCAAGCTTGCAAAGATTTTATCACATGCTTCCATTACAACCTATAAAAGTTTACTATTAACCATAGGGCTTCCCCATACATTGCCTCATAGGGGGAAGGGGTTTGCTATAGGTTAATAGTCACTTTTTTTGTTTTGAGCTGTTATCAGTTAGATGCTGCTGCCTGTCTATTTTATTACGTCAGAATAAGAATGACAAACAAGCATATAGTCTAACTGATGGTAAGCCAGTAGCCCATAGACATTTACATCTATAATCGATTAAAAATTAAAATTTGGATGCGTTGTCACCCCGGACGACTAAGAATGTCTCGCTACGAGTAAAAAATCTCCGGTTCTCTACATTCATCATACGAAACACAGCAGCATTATTCTGCTGCTTGACGCTGTTATTCTGTGGGAGCGTGGTCCTAACTCCAACGCATTCATGCTGCAGTATGTATATTGCTACCAGCTTAGTGCGGCTGCAGCGTGGCTCTACCAGGTAGTGTTAATCAAAATTATTTATTACCAAACTCTCACAGCCTATTAAAGTCCATTGCTGAACAAAGGCCTCCCCCATAGATTGCCTCATAGAGGGGATATTTTCCATAGTTGCCACACCTAGCAAGCAGCTCGCCAACCGCAGTTTTATCTGTTTTCAGTCGTTATTAGGAAGATGCTGCTACGCTTCTCTTGTTTTCCTCTGTTGCCTCTTTCGATACCCACGGGATGATATGGGGTAGCGGATTTACTTACACCGCCATTTTACTTACTCAGCCATTAATATAATTAACTAGCTGACCCGGCGAACTTCGTACCGCCTAACAGTCAATTCTCTAATATTTTTTTGATACTTATTCTGCTATTTGGGACACCGGGTCAGCTAGTAAGATAAAAAAAGAAATAAAGAAAGTTGATACGTCAACAATTTCATTATGTCAAAAAATAAAAATTATAAAACACTTAAAATTGTTTTAAAAGTCACTAAAAAAATCACAATGAAAATTACAATTTCTGATTTCTATTATAATACCTACACAAATATTGACATTAATATTGATACGATACTAACGTTACTCAATTGTTTTGCCTTCCCGGAACCCCTCCACTAACACTTAAACTTTATGATATGGTATTAAAGTTCAAATTGACTTTTAAGTATTATTACGAATCTTTTGTATGGAAATATAGAAAAGTGTAGTTTTTAGACTTTTTCAGGCAATTTTTTAAATTTTTCTCTTCGTTAGAACCATCTTCTTACTTCAAGGAATATTATAAAAAAAGAAATAGCGTAATCGGTTCAGCTGCTCTCGAGATTTGCACATTTACATCATTTCATCACATTTTTATAGGAAAATACTAGATTGTTATTCTGCATTCTGTAAGGAGTATTATTCAATTTATTACAGAAATTGTATTATACTCATTTTCTGATGATGAAGTGCTTTTGTGATGTCGTTTCCATTTCACTATTGAAAAGGTCTTGAATCTAATATCAACCCAACCGTAATTCCAAACACGTAGACTGCTTTTGATTGAAATCCTTAGATTTCCTGAAGTTGTTACTTCGAGCCTGTTCAAGCAGTTTAGCGCATCTATTGCACGAAAGGTCCGGCATTTCGATCAATGATCCAGATTGATCCGCATCGGAAGCCAAGTTTGAAGTTAAATGAGGGACTGTTTTTGAATACTGAGACTTACAGGTCTCATTTTAATTTGAGACTTATAACGAAAAATAATGTACCATAGTGTTACCACTTACAACTGCAAATACATTTTTGAACGTTTGCGTCGATCACCAATTAATCGATGTGGCTGTGAGCTCATCGTCAGTATATTTCAAAATGTATTCGGAAGAGGACTCGTTATTGTTGACTAGTACCACAGAATAAATAATAGTTAAAAGAACAGAAGACTCACTCTCTGATAGCAAACTTGCGAGTTTAAACTAAGTTACAACATCGCTAATGTTCATAATCCTTTGCGCGCCTCGGAATTGACCTTCATATAATTAACCTACAGCACAGAATAAATAACTATTAAAAGAATTAACACAGGAGTAAAGAAACCGATCAGAGGGGAAGCTACATACAAACGACTCGCGGCGAATACACGCATACATAGCGCAGCGATGTGTGCGTGAGTTCTCACCGACAGGTTCACCGACGCTCCGTCGGGGTACAAACCAGTTTGCGCCAGCTCAGTCAGAGTATCCATGAAAGGGCTGTTAGTCGTGCGCATTTAATTAAACAGACCAACAATATTTCGAAATTTTATACATCAATTAATTTATTAAGTTTTTTGCAATTATTAAATAATTAGATTTAAATATTTTAATTAAAATAATTAACAATGAAGTTATTATAAAGTTATATAGGTAAATAATAAGTGTCTTTTATAAGCAAAAATGCCTAATAGTTGTACAATATGCATGAATAATTCTAGAGAAAATAAGAATATTTCTTTTTTTGTACCCGAGAGATCAAGTGAAGTAAGTACCTTTTTACGTATTATATACAATAAAACTAGGTAATAACATTGATAAGTAAGTGAGAATGTGTTAGACAAGTACGTCGCCGAGTGATGAATTCGGTCTCACCTACTTGAAACGTTAGTTAGTTTAACCTTGACAGTGCCGTAGATTGCAGGTTACCTACGTAATAAGGCTAAATGTGTGACTTTATCCACCCACTTTAGTATAGAGGTAGGTTGCTTCCTGGGGAAGGATATAAGCTACTTTTTGTGAGTCGCGACCCCAGGGCTAAATATCACTGCATTATGGTTGGAATACAATCGCCAGACATTGGTGGGGGTGGTGGGATTGGTGTTAGTGTAAGTGGTGCTGGTGTTAGTGGATAGTGTTGCTGATAGTGCCAGTAGTGGTGGAGGTGATAGTATCGTAGGCAGTGGTAGTAGACAGTGGACCAGCAGTGGCTCCATCAACACCACCACCATTTTTTCCTTAAATTTTTCACATGCATCATGTGACAACCCTATCAGAATAGGTATACATTTTGGACGTTGTTAAGAAGCTTCCCCTCTGGTCCTTACTCTTTACTCTGTGGAATTAGTACGCTCTTCCTCGTATTATTATTACGCAGAAGACTCTGGATGCGACCGTTTTTTAAAGCCAGAGGTCGCTTATTTCATCGAGACGACATTTTGAATAGCGGTCGGTGGAGCGGGACGGATTCTCGAATAATCAAGCAGTTCGATCGACGGTTACTTATCCATTCCACCATCGATCGACACCATTGATCGAGGATCGATCGATTTGCACACCCTTAGGCTTTCGATAGGCGGCGGTATAATCATCTACGTTATTTACTTGGACCGGTGACGGGCAGCAGCTTCAAAAGGGAATTACACTTGTAGAATTATGCAATAATCAAAGGGACCGTGCATTTTTCCGTGATAAAATTCCACCGCGTAAGAATAACCCAAATTATTCTTAAACCACGCTGTAGCTATATAATAGTTGTAGCACGAATGGGTTGACTCGACCAAGACCTTTCTTGGTCGAGTCAACCCACGCTCTCAAAAAATACCAATGTAAAATCAACCAACCCACAGCCCGATTGATATGGGGTAAAGGATATTATTTACAACGCCAATATATGGTCCGAGCGTTGTTTGCTACGAGACAAAAACCAAAAACATTAAGACATTTTAATTTCACTAAATATAACACTTACACAGACAAAGAATTAATTTAATAGCATTTTGTTTGTGTAAGTAATAATAACACAAATATCAGACAGTAAATATTTTCCGTCGTTTGTTTATTTGTGGAATACCCTTGAGATATCGCGAAAATAAGTTTGGAAAGGTAATGTGGTCTTAGTAAATCTAAAAATTAAACTCTTCTCCTTCGAGACTTCTAAAGAGATCAACTAGGAGATTAATATTAGAACTAATAACTAAGAAATACAGCCCACTGCAATTATAATAATAAATCACTAAAAATTATTTTAAGCGAACAAATTCGCGGGCACAGCTAGTGTTACGGCCTACGGTTGCTCCCTTAAAGGATCCAATCCTCTGGGGCCCATGAGCAGAAGACTTCCCGAGCAAACGTAGTTCGGGCCTCAATGTGGCCACGTGGAAATTCCTAATTACAATAAACCAGATGGGAGGACGTTAAAAGACATAGTACTTACCATTATCCGAAGCTAACTTCGCACCAAGGCTTGGGCAGGCCGTGAGTGTGTGTAATAGTGGATGGAGAGTAGTGTACAGTGAGGGGTGAATGTGTGGGGCCTTGTCAAGCATAGGCGACCAGCTGCTGCCGAGTTCCAGGCTGCTCCAAAATGCTGCCACACTGCTTCAGACTGCTTCGGCGCCGGACCACAGTCACTTTCTTCTTTCGTCACGATGACAGTCACTTAACTCTATCGTACGATTAACTAGCTTACAGAAGCCACTAACTATCGCGGGGTATAAGGGTACCGCACAAAACACGTACAGAGTTTCTGGATCAAAGGTCACTACCGTTTCGCGTTGCAACAGTTAGTTCTAGAATACAGAGGCCGCACTAGCTAATATTGTCGAATGCACTTATACAGATTCTGAGTCGGACCCAATAAGTCCCGGGGAAGCTCTCCAGTAGGGATACGCGCCACAAAATTCCTAGACCGTATTTTACTGTCCGCGCTTAATTATTCCGAGTTCCCGCGCTTAATTGGCAGCGTGCCAATCGTGAGCACTGCCTAAGGGCGACTGACTGCCCTTGGGCGTTTTTCGCACGACCGAAAGTCAAACCGGTATCGCGCCGAGCCGAGTGACATCTGGCATCGATTCTTGACAGCGTTGAGCACGAACAGATAGTATGGATAAGTTTTTCTACATAATATTAATAATTCATTATTTGAACATTTATGGATTGATGTTGAAGAAGATTCAAAAATCAATGTTTCTTTTTGCATTGTTACAACTAGCTCAAAATCTTACCACAATATATGTTGACAGGTAAGGATACCTCATTCATTCATTCATTACAGCCCTTCACAAGTCCACTGCTGAACATAGGCCTCCCCCAAAGAATGCCACAAAGCACGGTCCTGAGCCACCTGCATCCATCGACTTCCTGCATGTCTTACCAGGTCGTCACTCCATCTCGTGGGGGGACGCCCTACACTTTGCCTACCGGTACGAGGCTGCCACTCGAGAACCTTTCTTCCCCATCGGTTGTCGGTTCTTCGAGCTATATGGCCGGCCCAATGCCACTTCAGCTTACTAATTCGTTGGGCTATGTCGGTTATTCTGGTTCTACTGCGGATATACTCATTCCTAAGTTTATCACGCAGAGAAACTCCGAGCATAGCTCTCTCCATAGCTCGCTGAGCGACCTTGAGCTTTATCATACGGCCAGCAGTGAAGGACCACGTCTCAGTTCCGTAAGTCATCACTGGCAACACGCACTGGTTGTACAATTTCGTTTTAAGGTTTTGAGGTATGTCTGACGAGAAGATGTGTCGTAGCTTCCCGAACGCTGCCCAGCCGAGTTGAATCCGTCGATTGACCTCTCGGTCGAAGTTGGACTTACCTAGTCGGACTATTTGTCCCAGGTAAACATACTCGTCAACAACTTCGAGCGTAGTGCTCCCAAGAACTACCGGCATAGGTGTGACATGGACATTAAACATGATCTTTGTTTTGTCCATGTTCATCTTAAGACCTATGCGTTGGGAAACACTATTGAGGTCATTGAGCATAGTGCTTAGGCCCTCCAGCGATTCTGCCATAAGGACTATATCATCGGCAAATCGAAGGTGAGTGATGTACTCGCCATTGATGTTGATACCGTATCCTTTCCAGTCCAGAAGCTTGAAAACGTCTTCGGTTTATGTTATGTAGTTTCGGGGATATGACGTCACCCTGTCTTTCACCTCTCTGCAATTGGATAGGTTTCGTACTCTGGTTCTGTACTCGGATAGCCATCGTAGCCCTACTGTACAAGCACTTCAACACTTCGATATACCGACAGTCAACTTGGCACCGCTGAAGGGACTGCAGCACCGCCCAATTTTCGACGGAATCAAAGGCTTTCTCATAGTCCACATACGCCAGACATAGTGGCAAATTGTACTCTTCGGACTTCTGTACAACTTGCCGAAGGGTATGTATGTGGTCTATGGTGCTAAAGCCCTTTCGGAAACCGGCTTGTTCGGGAGGCTGGAAGTCGTCAAGTGTGCGCGCGAGACGATTCGTAATGACTCTCGAAAACAGCACGTAGACGCGGCTCAGAAGGGAAATCGGTCTGTAGTTCTTCAAGAGAGCGTTGTCACCTTTCTTGAAGAACAAGACCACCGCACTTCTGCTCCATGCCTCCGGTGTAATGCCACCATGGAGGACGGAATTAAAGAGCTTCTGAAGGACTTCAAGTACCGGTCTTCCACCCGCTTTCAGAAGCTCCGCTGTAATTCCATCCTCGCCTTGGGCCTTACCGTTTTTAAGGTGCTGGAGAGCCATTCTAATCTCGCTCAGACTGACGTCCGGGATATCTTCGGAATAGTGTCGGATGAGACTCGCTCTTGGATCGTTACTCACACTTGCGTGTGGCTCCAACGATGACGTGTACAGCTGCCCATAGAACCTTTCAATCTCAGGTGTCCCGGAAACGATGCTGCCACATTCCGTCTTTAGCTTTGACAGTTGGCTCTTTCTGGCAGACAGATATCTGGCAAAGACTTTGGAGCCTTGGTTCCGCTCGATCGCTTCTTCAATACGAGCTGTATTGATGTTGCGTAAGTCCCGCCGCATGCATTTGGAGATCTGTCTGTTCAGTTGCCTGTATGCTGTTAAATCTGTTGAAGAATGTAGCTTCATCTCCCGTCTAACAGTCATGAGATTAAGAGTGTGATCGGAGAGTTTTTGTGTTCTTCTGCGGCGGGTCTTGCAGAACTTAGTTCCGACCGCATGGACAGTTTCCACGAGCTTGTCATTCATATCGTCCACTTCATTGCAGTCTTCTAGGCACTGAAAACGGTTTTGTAACTCGAGCTGAAAGGTTTCGGGACTTTGGATTAGAGCACGAGGGGGACGGAGCGTTGACTTCATTAGACGAGACCTCTTCAACTTAACGTTTAGGTTCAGTGTGCCTCTAACCATTCGGTGATCGCTACCAGTTTTCACCCTCGCGATCACGGAGACATCACTGAACAGTTGTCGTCTGGTCGTCATAATGAAGTCAATCTCATTTTTTGTCGAACCGTCGGGGCTCGACCAGGTCCACTTCCTGTGGGGCCGCTTCTGGAAGAAAGAGTTCATCATAAAGAGTCCCTCTTTCTCCATGAAATCGGCCAGCTGCTGGCCCCTTGGGTTCCGTTGCCCTATTCCAAATTTCCCTACTTTCAGCTCACCATTCTCTCTTGTGCCTAGTTTTGCATTGAAGTCTCCCATTAACACCGTATATTGGGTTTTGGAGGAATGCATGGCTCTAGAGATATCCTCATACATTTCCTCCACCTCCTGATCGGGGTGTGCCGAGGTTGGTGCGTAAACCTGTATGACCTTCAGCAAATACCGTTTGGTGATTCTGATTATAAGGTACGCAACCCTCGTCGACACACTCCCGATCTTTACAACGTTGTTAACGAGAGACTTGTGGACGATAAATCCGACACCTCCTTGGGACAGATGGTCGCCCTCCCGGTGATAGAGCAAGTTGCCGGATTCGAGGATTACCGTGTCCTCCCCCTCTCTTCGGACTTCGGGTAATCCTATAATATGCCAGCGCAACTTGTCTATCTCTTCTTCCAGCTCCACGATCTTCTCGTCAGTCCTCAGGGTGCGTGCGTTGTACGTTGCCAGGTCGACTCATCTAAGGTGGCAACCAAACCTTCACCGGAGATTCTTAGCACCCCCTGCCCCGCCGTTACCATGGTCGTCACCGTAGCCAGGAATAGCGGGGCCGCCGGGGACTGGGGGCCGCCTGTTTGTTGCTTTAGTCATTGGGGGGTATTTGCCATAGTTGCCACGCCTGGCGAGCGGGTTGGCAACAGCAGTTTTTTTATTATAATTTTGGCTATTATCAGGAAGACGCTGCTGCCCATCTTCTGCCTGTTTCCCTTTGTCGCCTTTTACGACACCCACGGGAGGATATGGGGTAGTGGATATTCTTGACCGCCACTACACGGCAAGGATACCTATAGGCATTAAATTCGTCCTTTATATTATTTATTTATTCAAAGTGATATACAATAAAGATGTCAATAAATAATACAACCTAAAGCGGACTTAAATTTTCCACAAAGATATAAAATTCAAAATTTCCTTGGTAAAGCCTCCTCACGTTTCGTATTTTAATGATACTCGTAAGTACTTGAAACAAAGCTTTCGTCTAAATTTAGAACAATGGCTATTGAAATATTCGATAAAAAACCTTCCCTGTTCTCTTTTTAAATCGCCTATAAATCGAGTGATATTAACGGTATTTTAGACACGCTTGTATTAGCTTGACTTGTATATGAATAGTATGTATATATATATATATGTCTTCAAGACTAATGGAATTTCATAATTCGGTTTTCACCTACTTCCGAACGTCTAAACAATCTAAAATTTTGTAGTCAAAAATCTCCAATTTCTACCGCGTTTTTTATATGTACATATTATTATTATTTTTATATTAATTCGCTTTCGTGTATGTCTGTTCGGGTCGAATTATGTAATTGATTTCAAACTAACTGCCCTCTAGAGATTTAAAATTTCGTACATAGTAGCTCAGAATCGGATGACAATGTGTAATAATATGAACGTAGTATATTAAAAAAATGTAATACATAATTTTTATTCATTGTTCTCATCAAGCTCATGAAGTTTTTAAACCACATAATTACATATTTTCTTGTATTTTATTTCAATTTATTTTGTGTTTATTTAATACTTGCTATAGAAGAGTGGGTCTGCCACAAGTATTAAAAAGAATACTTAAGAGGATGTCCCACTTACTCTAATACCTATATAATGTATGATCTTTTGAAAGAAATAAACAATTTTTCATTCTCATTTTCATAGTAATACTGTTTATAGAGAGCACGTGTCATTTTACCATATTTTTGCTAATGACGCTTCTATAGAGCAGCCATATTCAACCCTTTTGTTAGTTTGAGCCTTACACAACTGTTTGGATGTTATTTTATGAATGAATGAATGAATATACTTTTATTGTACACCACGAACAAATATACAAATGTCATAACAAAAATCTGATTATAATATGTACAATTTGGCGGCCTTATCGCTACATAGCGATCTCTTCCAGGCAACCAAAGGTGTAAAGTAATACAAAAAATGAATAGGTAGGTGGTAGGTGGTGCAATATAAATATACAAATAATAAATGCAAAAAAAAAGATATAAATAACTAAGTAATACATGAAATAATATAAATTACTAACACATAATAAAATATAAGATAACACATATAATATATACATATACATACATACATACACATATATACATATACATACATATACACATATATATAAACATATATACATAAATATACACACAACACATATATATCTATATATATATATATACATATATATATATATATATATATATATATATATATATATATATATATATATATATACAAAATTCCTCAAACAATAATATAAAGCTGATAGATACAATAAATACATAATCACACAATCTATCCTAACGGTGTCCGAACGATTGAGACAAGTAATGTTCTTTAAGTAATCGCTTATTTTAATATTCCTCGTTGCTTTATTGTTTCCTTTTTTGTGTATTTCAATAAAAACTTGTTTATAAAATACTTCTTTTTACTAATCTTTTACTAACTGTATTCATATTTAAAGACGGGATTATATTATTACCTTGCTTTCATCTATTTGTATTACTATATCTTGATTTACTCCTTATAATATCAGCTGTCTTCCAATGAAAATCCTTGTTATTTATTAAGAAAAAATCAACCTCTTTGAAACGCTTTAATTTTTTTCTTTCGTGACTTACTTCCTCTTATTCGGGGTTTTTTTTAAATTTTTTATTTAATCCTTTTTGGAATACAACTATTTTAACCGTAGTGGCGTTTTTCGAAATTTTTAATTTTGCTTTTTATTTTAAACTTTTTAGAGAATCCCTGCATTACTGACTAAATATTTGTATAACTTTCTATCTACGATTAGAAGGTCCCGGTTCCTACTCTTACGAGTGGAAGAACTGAGCATGGAACAGTATCAGCTACTTCTGTTGAGGACTCGTGTTCTTACAGAGAAAAACTTCGTCGATGGGGAAGCTGTTCATACAGGGTATTTTTGGAACGCTCCCGAAAACTAAGACAGGCGACAACACCAAGTACACCTTTGATCATGGGTCACAAATAAATTCAATCCTGATGAAAAAAAATCATCTTTTTACGACGTTTTATTAGCTTTATTCACGCGCCATCATGTTAGTACAGCTAAATGAAACGATAATTTCATAAAATATATCATGAAAATACTGAAACATAAAACCAGCAGTGGAATGACTGAATTTATATCACCTGACTGAAAGGTCAATGTATGCGCGAACGCAAATTCGCGCTGCCCGCCACTAGCGGGCCATACCACAATATCTAATAATTTACAACACTTGTCTAAATACCTAACTTATCTACTTAACCTACTATTTTGCCACTGTGCTTGTCTCCACTTAGCCACTTTAATCCGAATTTACAGGTTAAATAACCCAAATAACTGGTTCGATTCCCCGCTAATGAAAAAATACTTAAATGAAATGTAACCAAGGTTGGAGTCATGAGTTTTTATTCATCGTGTAGGTATGTTTATTATTCTCATGTATTCAGTTATGTACCTATTCAGATTAGTCTAGTACTAAGTTATTTAAAAAAAATAGGTATGAAACAGCTTACCGCTCTAAATCCTCCGTGGTCTTATGAGATGCGGCTCAAATTGTGCTCCATTCATTTCAAGGTAGATTTGGGTGCAGGCGGGGCATCATCGTGTGGTCTTCGGCACAGTCCGTACGTAGTTTCTCGAAAGCATCCACGATCCTTTGGCGCATTTCTTCAGCACTATCACATTCACGATTAAAAACCCTTTCTTTCACATACCCCACAAAAAGAAGTCTAACGGAGTCAGATCTGGTGAGCGAGGTGGCCAAGCGTGTGGTCCTAGTCTGCCGATCCAGCGATCATCAAATAGCTCATTGAGGCGCTCACGGACGAACCTCACGAAATGTGGAGGGGCACCATCATGTTGGAACCATGTGCGGCGATATTCAGCCAACGATAGGTCGTTTAAAATGTCAACCAACTGTTCATTTATAAAGTTTAGGTATCGCTGTCCGTTCAGTCGCTCTGGCAGAAACACTGGTCCCAGTATGCGATCCTTAAATAAACCTGCCCATACATTAACCGACCATCGGGTTTGGTGCCCGGTTTGTCGAACAGCGTGCGGGTTAACCTCTGAATACACGTGTGTATTTCTTCGGTTCCACAGGCCGTTTCTGGTAAATGTCGACTCATCCGTCCAGATAATGTGCTCAATGGAACCAGGCACACGTTGTTGCTGGTATAATAACCAACGGCAGAAAACTCGTCGGCGGTCGTGATCGCCGGAAACTAAAGCTTGCACTTTGTGCAATTTGTATGGGCGCATTGGTTACGCTTCAACACTTTGTGCACTGCACAGTATGACACACTTGTTCCATCCCGACGTCTTAACAATTTATTTAGCGATACTTCGTGTACCTAGGTTCGGATACCTAACATGTTGCCGTATTCATAATCACTATAAACGTACGCGTTAAGCATTATTGAAACAAAAAACGTAACAACAAGAATAATACCAACAGGTAATCACAAGTATTAACAATTTAATAAAGAAAACGATTGAGCTGTCGCTCGCGCACGCGTGTACAAAATCAACACGGAACTGTTTCAAAAACTACAATTAATAACGAACCCCGTAAAATTTAAACCTACTGCGTCACAGCGTGAGGCGACACGAGCCGGCCGGGTTACATTCTGCCGTCATAAAAGAAGGACGCAACTAACAAAAACGTAAAATGGAAATAAAAAATACTCGTAAATTTATGAATTTTTCTTTCAGACCCCGTGTCTAAAGTATATTAAAAGGTATCTATATGAAAATTGAAATATGTACGTAGAGACATGAAGATTTTAAGGACGAACTTATTTTTTTGATAATTTGTTTATTTATTTAAATAAAACGAATTTTCCTTTTCATCTTAGATTAAAAAATACACCTGGCAACACAAAAACATCGAAGGAAAGACGCATATAACTATTTGCGTCTTCCCAACCTAATAAATAAAAAAAACTGCCATTCATTTAACATTTTTACATATTTTGGAAAGGTCATTTGAAGTTGAAAGGACGCTAATAGTAATTTACAACTTTTTCTTAGTAAATATTAGAAAAGCATTGGTAGTCAGACACAAAAAATAACAACTCGCAACTCTTGAGTAATGATTTTAAAGGGGATATCATACAAGACTTACTACGATAATAATTAAAAATTAAAAATTTTGTACAACCGACTTTAATATAAATAATTAAGGATGACTCAAAAACTATTGGTCTGACCTCGATCAAATTTATATGGGACCACATGTGAAACACCAGCTCTTAGTAGTAAGATATAAGCTCTTAATAATAAGATATAGAATAAAAAGACAAGAATAATTGAAATTTAAGTAATCGATGCAAATATTGTTAAAGATGACGTAGCCACTGGTTAAATAAGTCTTTTCTTTTATATTGAATTTGTATAAGTCTTTTCTAATAAAAAGATGTCATCTGTGATCAACAGTTACGTCTAAAATTCTTACGATAATTTCTAAAATATTGATATTTGTGAATATTAAAAAAAATTAGTAGATGCGCCTTCTTATCATGAGTCATGGTATATTTAACTCATTTATTCAAAAATTGTTAGATGCGCCCTTTTTTCTTACGACCGCAGCATTGTTTCGTACCGAGCTAGATACAGGTCGACAGCGGAGAGAGTGTGGGTACAGTCGCGTTCTAAAGTACTACATGGTATTGGGCTATTGTTTTATAATATTATAGTAATTAATTCTTTAATTGTAGAATCATAATAGGTGTTTCACTAGCTACTTAGAACTTTGGAAGAGGTGGGAATTAAAAATGGATAATGTTTACTAGAGCATTATTTGTTATTTCTATCGTAAAATATAAAGTAGTTTGTAACAAATAAAACTTAAGCTAAGGGTGACACGCCGTCTATTATGACGTCTTGGGTCACATGAAAGTCAGATGTTGATGGTGTGTTGGTGTTACTGGATGCTACTTCATCATCACTTTCATCTTCGCTTGAGCTTCCGTCATCAGGACGATCACATGGTAATTTTTTCGGTATTCTCCCTCAACACTTTACTGCACAATTTTCCCCATTCACCTTCTCCTATCATATTTACCTTTTCGTTCACTAGTTTAGTCATAAAACAATAGATATAAATAATTTTTGTTTCCTTCCTTTTTAAAACATCGTCACGAGTCGCAAAGTAAGCTGTGTATGCGACTGTATTTTTGGAGCGAACAAAGCGCGGGAACCAATAGCATGCAGGCACAGTAATACTGGCGGATTGTTCCCCCGTCGCGCCCCTTCGTACCTATATGTGATAAATCGCTCAGTGTCCAAGTTCAAGGCCAGCGTTCTTTTTTCACCGTTCGCGCGTACATTAACCTCCATTAGTCAGGTGTTCAGTTCAGTTTCCACTGCTGGTTTTATGTTTCAGTATTTTCATGTTCATATTTTTTTATGAAATTATCGATTCATTTAGCTGTACTAACATGATGGCGCGTGAATAAAGCTAATAAAACGTGTAAAAATATGATTTTTTTTTCATCAGGATCAAATTTATTTGTGACCCATGATCAAAGGTATACTTGGTGCTGTCGCCTGTCTTAGTTTTCGGGAGCGTTCCAAAAATACCCTGTATATATCCCAACTTACAACTCGTCAATGCGTTCAATCAGACAATGTTAATTATGTCAACCAAATTAACAACGAAATTGTACGTGATAAATGCAACAGATGAGTCCAGGGAATCCAACAACTATGGACCGAAACCGCCACCTGCTGCTATTCCAGTGGATCTAAATAACACGAGACGCCTAGTATCACAAATAAAGCTGGGTATCGGTACACGAGTGATGTTAAGAATAAACATCAAGGTCATGGAAAGATTAGTCAATGGCAGCGTGAGAACCAGAAGAGACCAGTTGGAAGATGGAGGGCTGCCCAATAAAATTCTAATCCAATTTGATGACGGCTTTATCGGCAGAAGTTACCATGATGGGTTATGATATAGTTGGGTAGGTATGACTCCAATGAGTGTATCATTTTAAGGCAACAAAGGTGCTGGAAAAATTAAAAGATTAATTATACAGTTATGTTAGGTTGGCCCGTTACATTGCATAAATTGGAAGGCTACTACACTACTACTACAGTGGATAAGGCGGTCATAAATCTTAGACCCAAAACATTTGCCAAAGGGCAAGCTTATGTGACTTTTACTAGAGTCAAATCTTTAGATGGTGGAGTAGTAACCGATCCGAATCAAATAAAATTCTTCAAAAATCCACGTAAAAGCATAGCGTTGGAAGTATTAGAGTGATTGTGAATCACGTTGCGCGGGTCACAAATCGAAGAAGCCGAAGAAAGGCCACAAAATGTCTTTGCTCTAGATCTCTCATTATGGAATTAACATAGCGATTACTCTAAGATCCCAAATATACAATGTGATATCAATAACTGCATCTAAATCTGTAAAGACGTCTCGGAGAAAAATTTGCCAAAATGAATAAAATATGTTTATTGCAGCACTTCCTGACAAGTTAACACCATTCCAAAAAACCATCGCCGATGAATCACAAATCCTTTACAGAAAACGGCATCTCAATCGGTTAAACCGTTTCAGAGATAAATGGGAACATTCGTGTGCACAAATATGCTTATTGCAGCGTCCCCTGGTAAACTAACACCATAACACCTACCTAAAAACCATTGCCGATGAGTCACAAACACTTTACAGAAAACTGCATCTAAATCCGCTAAACCATTTTGGAGATAAATGGGAACATTCGTGTGCACTAATATTAGTGACCGACCGAAGATTCGGTTTCGGTTTCGGTTTCGGCAAGTTTCGGCAAAAAAATCTAGTTTCGGTTTCGGCAAAAAAATCTAGTTTCGGTTTCGGCAAAAAATCTGTCGAACCTTCGGCGGCGCCAAAACTCAGTGTTCGTGGATTATCGTGCGTCGTTCGGATGAGTTCGTGACTCGTGTATTATTCATAATTATACAAAAACAGAAACAAAAACTTTTTTGAAGTCGGCTAAAAAGTGGAAACTTGCGTAAGAAGTGAGGGGTGGCTAGCCAATCGCCTACATAATCACGAACCTAATATTCGCCTCAATACTCGTAGTCGTTTTTTACGACATATTTTTGTAACGTCATGGTCATCAAATTTTAGGACTTCAATAAAACTAAACTCAACGGGATGGTGATATAATATAAGTATGCAAAAACGGCATTTTTAACAAAATTTTATGTTTTACCGTTGAGTTTGTGTCGCTTGACTGTGTTAACGACCTTTGTTCCTTTTTTTTCTTTTTTTATACGTATTTTTTAGTGTGCATATTCTAATTTTTTAGTGTACATATATTTAATTAATTTTTGAACGTTTGCTATATACGTTCAACAATTAATAAGTAAATGGAACACTAATGCACATTCTTTTTCGTTATAAGTCTCAAATTAAAATGAGACCTGTAAGTCCCAGTGTTCAAATACAGTCCCTCATTTAACTTCAAACTTGGCTTCCGATGCGGATCAAACTGGATCATTGATTGAAATGCCGAACCTTTCGTGCAATAGATGCGATGAACTGCTTGAACAGGCTCGAAGTAACAACTTCGAGGATCTAAGGATTTCAATCAAAGGCAGTCTACGTGTTTGGAATTACGGTTGGGTTGATATTATATTCAAGACCTTTTCAACATTGAAATGGAAACGACATCACATGAGCACTTTGTCTACCATTACAGTAATTGTATTACACTCCTTACAGAGTGCCGAATAACAAACTAGTATTCTACCTTATTAATAGATGAGAGTGTAGTTACGGTGTAAGAATATCCACTACTTCGTATCATCCCGTGGGTGTCGCAAGAGGTGAAAGACAGCAGCATCTTTCTAATAACGACTAAAAATAAAAAAACTATGGTTCCCAACCCTCTTCTAGGCACGGCAACTATGGCAAATATCCCCCCTATGAGGCAATCTATGGGGGAGGCCTATGTTCAGCAATGGACTTTAATAGGCTGTAACGGTAATACGTGAGAGTTTGGTAATAAATAATTTTGATTAACACTTTACGTGGTAGAGCCAAGCTGCAGCTGCTAAGCTGATTTCACCAGGAGTTAAAAATAACTAAAAGGATGATGGTGGTGGCTGTATAAAAAGCCATTTTATGATCATAAGATATATAAATATTATGTATATGCTTGCAAGGTAGTATTATATATTATGTATATGCTTTATTATCATACAAGCAACACCGTTATCCACATATTACTATAGGGTCAGTGTACATATTTTTGCGTGGTATAGCCATGCTGCAGTTATATTAGTAGTATAGCTGCAGCACGAATGTGACGGCTCGACCGGGATTAGGACCACGCTCCCACAGAATAACAACGTCAAGCAGCAGAATAATGCTGCTGTGTTTCGTATGGTGAATGTTCTCTTCTCTCTCTCTGTCTATCTCTCTCTATCTCTCTCTCTGTCTCTACCGGAGACTTTTTTACTCGTAGCGAGGTATTCTCTCTCAGCCGTCATGGGGCGAAAAGTGATTACTAACCTATAGCAAAACCCCCCCTATGAGGCAATCTATGGGGAAGGCATGTGGTAAATAGTGGACTTTTATAGGTTGTAATTTTTATTTTTATTTTATTTTATTTAATTACATGGAATTTATCCAATTACAATAATTAAATAATAATAATTTCGTACATTACAAACAATAACTAACATAAATTTATACATATAACGACTAATATGATTTACAATAATAATACTCAATACAAAAATAATACGATATTACAATTTACAATGTCAATTTTACTGAATTAAATTCTCACACAGTTTTTACAAAATTTCAAGCATTCTTCCATAACCACTCCCCATTCATCCGCAAATATGTCACAGCTGGGATTTTGGTCCAGTAGAGCATTTAGCGCAGTTATTGTTCGCGGAATGGGGGAAAACGCGCGTGCGACTGTTCGGCACGTTGGCTTTGAAAACAACTTATGCCTTCTGCCGCGACAGTAGTTGTTGGGTACGTAAAATCGACACAGCTCATCATGGAGATCCGGTGAGTCAATTCTGCCTCTGAGAACCTTACACATGGTTGTTATTTGGTCATTTGCTCTTCTCACTTCGAGAGAGTTATAACCCAAGCAACCTAAAAGAAACGATGTCGGGTACAAATACGGATAGTAACCATTCACTCTCTTATAAAGGAATCGAAGAAAAGCGTTTTGAACTTTCTCTAACATCAGACTGTATTTATCCTCATGAGGGTGCCACACGCAAGAGCTAGTCTCCAGTTTACTTCTGACCAAGGCATTAAAGATCAGCCTCACAACCCAATCACCTTGGAAATCGCGAGAGTTCCTTAATACAAAACCTAACCTCTTAAAGGACTCTTTAGCTAGTGCTGCAATATGATCGTGAAATGTAAGTCCTCGATCAAATGTCACACCCAGATCTTTGACAGTTGTAGATCTAGTTATATCCCTGCCGTTTAACCTATACCGATAGTCAATCGGGCTCAGTGTTTGGTAAAAAATTAGGACTGACACTTGGAGAGATTGAATTCTATTTCATTTTCACGACCCCACTCATACACCAAATCGATGTCTCGCTGGAGTAACACGCAATCATTCACGGATTCAATTTTTGAAAAAAATTTCAAGTCATCGGCATACAGAAGGCACTTAGCATGTCTGGCGATATCCGGAAGATCGTTAATCATTAAAATGAACAAGAGAGGTCCAAGAACTGAACCCTGGCTAACTCCAGAGGTGTATATGATTCTCATCAATACCACACGCGTGGTATTGATGAGAATCATATACACCTCTGGAGTCATATATACCCAACCATACGAATTGTTGACGGTCTCGAAGATAGTCTGCAAGCAATCTGAGAAGTTTAGGCGCAAATCCCAGAGAACTAAGCTTTACGAGCAGCACGTCGTTATTGACTCTATCAAAGGCTTTGCGAAAGTCGAAGTATAACACGTCTACTTGAGTTCGACGGTCTAATTATGCCGAGATGTAGTCAACGACTGACAGTAAGTTGGAGTTAACCGATCTACCGTTCCTAAAGCCGTTCAGCTCATTGCATAAATACCGTTCCACCTGTCTATATATTTCTTTATGAAGTGTATTTTCAAACACTTTAGCTGTTGAAGAAAGAATGGCAGTAGGTTCTTCGTCATTCTTCAACGGATAACTTATTGGAACTTTTGGGAGTAGGCGTAACTCTGAAGAGTTTCCATTGCGAAGGATAGGTTCCGGTGGCCAGTGCTGTGTTGAAAATATGACAGAGCGGGTGGACTAGAAACTCCTTGCACTGCTTTACCAGTCATGGAGGAATATTGTCAGGCCCAATTGAGCTAGCAGGTTTAAGTTTTCTTATTGCAGAGGCTACATCATTCGGAGTCAATCTTAAAATATTAACATATTTACTCGTACCCGTGCAATCTTGTTGGTCTACATTATCAGCGTCAAGTCGTGGTACGTCTGTTGAGAAAATACTAGAGAAAAAGTTAGCAAAGATATCAGTAGCATCGACACCCGAAAATATTTTGTCGTTACAGTTTATGCATGGTTGGAATCCGCCCTTAGAACGGAGACTCGATATGTGCCGCCAGAAGTTACGAGTGTTTGATGTAATGTCTTTCTCAATGGCATTAAGGTAGGTACTGTGGGCGCTCGCAATACGTATCTTCAACGAAGCCCTTAGGTGTGAAAAAGCTTGGTACGTAAATTCACAATTGGTTTTTCTCCACTGCGAGTGTACTTTCAGTTTGCGTCTGATATCTTCAATAATATCGCGAGAAAACCACACAGGATACTGTTTATTACAAAATTTATTACGCTTATTTTAGGAATACAAATGTCAAAGATGTTATATATTATGTCATAAAATAATTCAGTACATAAATGTACATCGTGCAAATTTGTAATATAACTCCATGGGGCTTGAGAAACCAAGTCGTATAAAAGAGTATAATCACCCTTGAAAAAGTTCCAGTCTTTGCTGTAGTTGATGTTACTAGCCTCAATGTGATCTCGATGACGAAATGCGCCGACTGCTATTACAATGTCTAGTGGAGGATGATAAGAGTCAGGTGTAACAATACCATCAAAAGCTCGAACGCACGTTTCACCCATGTTTTCACTTTCCTGGACCAGGACTACATCTAACATTCCTCCTTTCATGTTCTTCACGCTATTCATTTCTTTTTGTTTACAAAACGATAAAAAATAAGAGTAATCGTTTTTAATATTCACAGAAGCACTATTAAGATAAATGTCACCTAAAATAATAACAGATTCTTTCGTATTACTGATAAAATTCTCTACCTTACAAAAGAAACTCATGTAGTCGTCATCCCTTGCACTAGGTTTAATATAAACAACACACACAAGAAATTTGCGTCCGTTACATAGTAAACTAGCCCATAAATCTTCACCGGAAGCAGTTTCTAGAGGTAACTGACGATTATGTACTGCCGGAACCCGTGCAGCTAGTAGAACCCCACCACAAGGGGTGCGCCTATCACGGCGTAAGATAGTCCATCCTCCTATAGCCAGCTCGGAGTCCTCAATAGAGTTATCTAGGAAGGTCTCTGTCACTGCAACCAGGTGATGTTCGAGTACAAGCAAGTTATTTCGCCAGATCGCTAATTTAGTTTTTAGACCGCGTACGTTTTGATAGATGATGTAGATATGCGTAGTTTTATAACTACGCGTCTGTAGGCGAAAGGAAGAGTTATTTCGAGGTTCGAAAAGGCTGGGAGTATGAGATTGATCTACCCATTGCTGGCTCATGGTTTTAGTCACGAAAGGGCCGCGGTTCAGCGGTACGGGAGGGCAATTCTTCAGATAAATTTACTGGAGTATGTGGTCTTTTAAGGTTAATCCAAGCTTTGATTCAGGCGTTGACAGGCCAAACATGAGCAGAGAAAACTATTTCATGGAAGGCTACTGGGACTGCCACTTTAAATGACTTATAGTTACCCTTTGGCTTAATTTCTTCCACTGTGCATGTTACACCAGGGCAGAGCTGGAGAAGGTATTGGCGGACTTCCTCGAGACCAGACTCCATATTCCAAAGATGGATATATTTCTTCGTTTCAACAGCCCTGAGGGCAGTGACAGTTTCATCAGCAGTACCACATATAGATGTTAGTCGTCGACTTTTCCTCTTTACCTCTGTCCACTGCATGTTGGAGACGTCTTCAGGTTGATAGATGTCATTGTCAGGGCGGGTGTTAGAGCTGGTACTATTGGTAGAAGGTGGCTTAATGGTGGTGGGGCAAGCTTTGGGGTTATTCTGTTTAGCTAACCTTTTTTTGTTGGTTTTTGCAGTCTTCTTAGGTGGTTCTATTGATGTTGTTTGTACTATTTTGTTTGTAGGCTGGTTGGACACTGAGGAGCATACCTGAGATTGCGGTGCTTTTTGTGCTTCTTTGATAATAGCCACATTCTCCTGATGCAATACATGTACTGGTGGCTGATGTTCTGATTTTTGAGGCATAGTATGCAGGTTGTCGAGACCATCAGTAGTCTTGTGAATGTCATACATATCGCAGTGAGCTCATAGAAAAGCAACCTCAGATACGAATTTTGGAGACGAAGCTTGGAATCAAATCTACCAAGTCTTGAGTCGTATTTACTCATAGACGCCTCGTATCCAGCCAGTCTGACCTGGCATTCCTCCAGCTTTGCACTGTAGTCGGTTATCGCTGATACAGCACAACACAGTTGATTTTTCAGTGACGTTATTTCAGACTTAAGATCACTCATTTCACAGTTTGACGTTTGTACTTGCAGGTTGTGAGGTAGAGGTGTTGCTGAATTATTTTTATCTATTTTTTTACGATAGGTGACAAAATGTTGATCACGGATTTTTTTTGTTGATCCCACAGGTGTTAGACTATTATCACCACCCTTTTTGAAGGTACAGTGACACTCAGGACAAATCCAGGATTTCCTGGACTCCTCACAGGGCTCTCTCCCTCCAGCACATAAGACGTGATAAATTTTAAAGCACGCCTCCACAGTACATTGCACGTAGTCATCTTCTTCGCCTATACAGCTGCAGGAGGCTGCGCAATTCATATTTACGTCTTATAACTGAAGCAAAAATATGCGCATCGGCCACTCAATCCGGCTCGTAACGTAGTATAGTAGCGAGGTAGTGCAGCGGTGACCGAGCCCGATCGCCGCTGTGAGTCACGCACCGGCTAAGCGAGCGAGCTGCGGGTTGACGGTCAGTTACGCGACGGTTATCTGATATGTTTAAAAGTTATTTGTTAATATCTTCCGTATTACCGGACAAGTTTTCAGCGAATAAACGTCAATGTAAGCCTTATATAAAGAGCTACACATATATTATATCACTAGTGCAATATTAAAAACTTAAATTCACTTTTAACTAAATAAAACGCGGAGCAAACAAATACGATGTTGCCTTTGCGACGACTCACGAACGGGTAATGGAAGCATGAGAAAAAAACGTTGCAAGCTTGAACTAACACAGCTCTTATTTTTATCTGGGGCTGGAGGGCTGGTTCTGTTCTCGCTCAAAGCCTATGTATAGCAATTCAGTGAGGAAACGCAGCCAGCGTTTCTGGCACGATACCACCGGGAATATGACTGTTCGCTAATTATTAAATTTATTAGTTATAGTTTTTTATAGCTTTTTTTTTTAATAAAGTATATTTTAAAATAAGAATAGTTTTATTTTATATTTATAATTCATATTTGTTCAGACATAGATAATTAATTATATATATATGTATTATGTAAATAATTTGATTTCACCTCTTATCATCCTTTTCTATTTTGATTATTGATGCACCGCCTTAATATTTATATCTGTTTTGCCTAATGGTTGACTAAGAGAAACTGCCCTATGGCATTCAGTTCACCATATACACTACTTTAAATGTTCCGTATAAATAGGGGAGTTATAAGTCAAGTCACAGAATTTTTTGGCCACGGAAAAAATCTCTGATTTATAACTAAGCAACGGGAAATCTTGGTTTGCAGCGGAACCGATCCACCAGAACCACAACCAGATCCGCCGCTGGGGTCAGGAAGGCTAGTGTTTCTGTGTGCTCATTTTTCCTGCCCTCAAGATTCTTCTTGCGTAGACACTGGCGACCTCTCATCTCAAGGGTACCTCGTTTAGAGCAGAGGCGGCATCAGAGACAGCTGATTGAAGTAATTGTGCCATTTGCTGTAGAGACTATCGGTCCTTGGGGTTCACGTGCGGGGAAATTTCTAAAGGAAATATTCACGACTGGTCGTCGCTACTACTTATCTTCACGCACAATCCCTGACGGGGTAGCCAGAGAGAACAGATCGCCAAGTGTCACGATCCTTACATACCTCTTTCGCTTCTTTCAGATTCATTATCTTCTTCATACATGCACGTCTAGGTATCCGAGTACTCTTGACCCTACCCTCTTCGAGCAATTTGCTCACATGGTCTTCGAAAGTTAGTCTCGGTCTACCTAGACACCTTTTAATATTAACTTTCGCGCTATATATTTTCTTCACCATTCGGTCTTCACTCATTCGCTCAACGTGCCCAAACCACCAAAGCACGCCCTTATCAATTTTTGTGATAAGGTCATCTTTCAAACCTGCCATATTGCGAATCTCTTCGTTTCGCTTTCGGTCGGCCATGGTAACGCCGCACATTTTACGAAGAGATCGCATCTCCACTGCATTCAACTTGCTTTTATGCTTCTTCTGGCATACCCAGGTTTCGCTGCCATATAACAAAGTCGGTACCAACACTGCATTATGTATTGCAAGGCGTGCACTCTTCACTACGCCTTGCCTTTTACCTAACGCAGTCAGGGCACCATTGACTTTGTTCCCGGCAGCGACACGCCTGTCCACATCTAAATCACATCTTCCATCCCGGCTAAAAGCACTCCCCAAGTATACAATTTCATTTACCTGTTCTAGACATTCCTCATTTACCCATATTTCACACTTCGTTCTCTCTTCGTCTCTTTCAAATACCAGAACCTTAGTTTTATTAGCATTCAAACGGAGACCTTTAATTTCACATTCCTCTTTCATACACGTGACTAATGCCTGCAGCTCTGCCTCTGATAGTGCAATAAGCACTGCATCATCAGCATACAGCAGACAATTTACTTTTATGTCACCCAATTTCACACCCAAACAGCTATCTTTCAGCTTCTGTAAACAGCTGTCGAGATACAGTACGAACAGCCAGGAAGACATGACACAACCCTGTTTTACGCCCGTTTGGCCGCTAAACATGGGTGACAGGTCATGCCCTACCCGCACACAGGCTTTACAGTCACAGTAAAGAGACTGCACAGCCCTTAGCAATCGACCATCCACACCATACCCCGGCAACAGTTCCCACATTTTCTTCCTTACAACCTTATCAAACGCTTTCTCAAGATCCACAAAAGCACAGAAAATCTTCTGGTTAGCAGCCAGAAGCTTTTCCGTGATCATGCGGAGAGAAAACATTTGATCCGTGCATCCTCTTCCAGGTCTAAATCCGCATTGTGCCTCCCATAGAAATCTTTCCGATTTCTCTTGCATCCTACGTGTCAAAACCTTCGAGTAAACTTTACTTGCTAAACTGGTCAAGCTGATCGCCCGATAGCACCCGCAGTCAAAATGTGAACCTTTACCTTTATATAAAGGCACAATGACTGCGGATCGCCAATCATCCGGGACATCCCCCGTCCGCCAGCACAAATTGCACAGCAGATGAAAGCTGTCCCAGACGCGAGGCCCACCATACTTGACCATTTCAGCAGTAACTCTGTCTAGTCCCGCAGCCTTACCACATTTCAAACTCCGAATCGCACGTTCAATCTCTTTCATACTGATGACCTCAGTGTCATCGAGGTCCGGTCTGGCGTACCAGTCACGGCGTCACCTCCGAATCCCTCACTAAGATCATCACACGCATACATTTCTCTATAAAATTCGCTCCATCGCTGCATGACGTCCGATTTTTCTGAGAGGACGTCATTAGTTCTCGAAAGCACTTTGTTCATTCTTAAGGCCGTCGCACCACTTCGGGTCCTTCCAACCTCTTTCATGGTGTTAATAGGGCTGGTTCTTTTCTCGCTCAAAGGCTAAGTATAGCCATTCAGCGACGAAACGCAGCCAGCATTCTTGGCACGATACAACGGTGGGTAGGACTGTATGATAATTTAAATTTTTAGTTTCAGTTTTTCTTTATTATATTTTTTCAATATTGTGTGTAGCCTTTTAGTAAGATTTATTTAAGAATGTATATAAATAAATTAAATAGAATTTACTTTAATTAGCACCTGTTTAAATATAATAACAAAAAGTACTTACTAAATGCTAAAGTTTTAAAGTTGCTCAATGCAACGTCTCGTTCAACTGCCATTTTCCAACGTTATTCACTCTTTACTCCCAATATATAACATAAAAAAAAAGTATGACTAAACAGCGGTTGCACGTCCTCTCATTAAAAGTGCACCTCACTAATATTCGATGATTACACTTTAATCTCGGCGCATTCCATCAGCATCTTGACGGAGACTCAAATTGGATGTGGCCGAGAGGTTAAGGCGTTGGACTGATAATCCAATGTGTTCGAATCCCATCCTGGACGATTTTGAATTTTTTTACTGATCAGTGTAGCTACTTATTGTTTACGTCTATGTACATATAGTAATTTGAAACATCTGCAAGACATGACGAGGTGGCCGAGAGGTTAAGGCGTTGGACTGCTAATCCAATGTGCTCTGCACGCGTGGGTTCGAATCCCATCCTCGTCGATTTTAACTTCTTGCTGATCAGATCAGTTACTTACTGATTATTATTCTTTTATCGTGTTTCAGATTTTATAGTTAACAATAATTTTTTTTAAAGTTTGCAATGTAAGTACCAACCTTAAAAGCAGAGACTGGTGACAGGGATCACCGCCAAAGGTACAATATTGTTAATTTATTTAAGCATTCAATAACTAAAACAAAACCACAGCATAATTCAGAGAAAAGAATTTCAAGAGTCAAATTTGTTAAACAAATAACTACTTAACGTGGCACAGTTTACGAAAACAGTTGCATTGAAAACTTCATATCACCTTAAGTGTGGAAATGTTTCTCCAAATTTATACAGGATTATTTTTCAAAGAGTAACCAACTTTTAAATTTAAGCTCAAAGATAACAAAAAAATAATTCAAAAACGTGGTAGAGCCATGCTGCAGCTATATAAGTAGTATAGTTGTAGCACGAATGGGTCGGCTCGACTGCAGAAGGACCACGCTCTCACAGAATACCAGCGTAAAATGGCAGCTTAAAACTGCTGTGTTTCGTATAGTGATGCACTAACCGGAGAACCGGAGACCCATTTTACTGGAAAAGAGGCGTTCCATCTGAGTCCTCACGGGTGACGACGCATCTGCATTTTCTTTATTGAGGATAAATGTAGATGTCTATGAGTCACAGCTTACCTTCAGGTGGACTGGGTGCCCGTTTGTCACCTTATATCAAATCTGTATAAAAAAAAACTTTTTTAAGCTTTGGAAAATACGAGTAAATAAGGCTTTTTTATATTTATTTGAAATCATCCTAAATTGAATGTGGTTTATGGGCAACAAAGTTTTTGCCTACCGATCGACCCTTACTACGAGTAATGTTTGCGTGCGCAGTAAAATCAGTTAAAATAATTCATTACCACGCATTTTGAATTTAAAATATAAGAAGGACAAAATTTTTGAGATTTATTTAATTAATTTTTCTTCGCCATTTGCCTATATTAATTATACTGAACCTTGCCTGCAAATTTGGCCGGTTTTTACAAAATAACCATATAAGACCACTTCTGCAGTATAACCTATTTAAAAAAAAAGTATCGTCAAAATCGGTTCACAGTTGACAAAGATGTCGCGTAACATACATTATACAAAAAACATAAAGTCGAATTGTGAACCTCCTTTTTTGAAGTAGGCTAAAATATGGAAAACTGTGTAAGAAGTGAGAGGTGGCTAGCCAATCGCCTACATAATCACGAACCTAATGCCGGGTTTCCACGCTTACCAAGTCTCGGCAAGCATCCACAAGCACAAGTGTGTAAAGAGGGCGTTTGGCTTGGCTTGCGTGAGCTTGTAGACGCTTGTCCCCGATCCGGGCTAGTGTCGGTTTTTGACACAGAACAAAGGGCGCTTGCGGCAAGCGCTTGGAACGCATTCAAACGTTGGTGCGCGTTAAGTAGAAATTGTGATTTCGCGACGAGCGCATGATTAGTTCTATGTTTAAAATGAGTGACTGGTCGAACGAAGAGAGGTTATCGTTTCTGGAATATTACCAGAGCGAATCGTCTATCTGGAACCCCAAAGACGTTAATCATAAAAATAAAAATAATGTTGCAAATGCTTGGAGTCGTCTTGCCGAGTTAACGGGAAAGCCAGTAAAAGAATTAAAAGCCAAAAATTCCTGGTTTTTGTATAACTTTGCTTGAATTTTAAATAAACTTATGTTAAACCAAACGCAATAGCCGACACAAGTTCGGTGTCTGCCATGCTTGGGTTTACGTAGCACACTGACGCATTCACAAGCGTGGAAACGGCTTCCAAACGCCAAACGAGACTTGTGGACGCTTGGGGCTTGAAGACGTTTGCCGAGGCTTGGCAAGCGTGGAAAGGCACTATATTATTCGCCTTAATAGTCTCTTTTTACGACATATTTTTGTAATTTCACAGTCATCAAAATTTAGAACTTTATTAAAAGTAAACTCGACGAGATGGTGATATAATATAAGTATGCAAAAACGGCATTTTTAACAAAATGTTATGTTTACCGTAGAGTTTGTGTTATTTTACAATGATATTCAATTTAAGTAACAATAATAATAATAAATAAGTAATATGAATACACGCACGTTAACAACCTTTGTTCCTTTTTTATTTTTATTCTTGTTTGTTTATTCTTGTGCATAGTTTCGGCCAGTAAGTATGTATTTATATTTAATTAATTTTTGAACGCCTGCTATATACGTTCAAAAATTAATTTACAGTCGTAAGTGGTAACACTATGGTACATTCTTTTTCGTTATAGGGCTCAAATTAAAATGAGACCTGTAAGTCCCAGTGTTCAAATACAGTCCCTCATTTAACTTCAAACTTGGCTTCCGATGCGGATCAAACTGGATCATTGATTGAAATGCCGAACCTTTCGTGCAATAGATGCGATGAACTGCTTGAACAGGCTCGAAGTAACAACTTCAGGGAATGTAAGGATTTCAATCAAAGGCAGTCGACGTGTTTGATATTACGGTTGGGTTGATATTACATTCAAGACCTTTTCAACGTTGAAATGGAAACGACATCATATAAGCACTTCGTCTACCATTACTGTAATTGTATTACACTCCTTACAGGGTGCAGAATAACAAACTAGTATTCTACCATATTAATAGGAAGAGTGTAGTTACGGTGTAAGAATATCCACTACCCCGTATCATCCCGTGGGTGTCGCAAGAGGTGAAAGACAGCAGCATCTTCCTAATAACGACTAAAAATAAAAAACTATGGTTCCCAACCCTCTTCTAGGCACGGCAACTATGGCAAATATCCCCCTATGAGGCAATCTATGACACCGGTCTACGCTCGGTTTTTGGGCAGTACTAACACAAACTTCAGTTCTACAGCACGTAAAAATTGTCCCGTCAAGTCGTCGTATTTCTTTTTTATATCTCTTACACTTAAGACGAAAATATAATCAACGCAGGGAAGTCAAATTTTGAATTAATCCAATCTTAAAAATAAAACAGCAGCAGCATTAGGCTAGATTTAGTGCTCGACCGACGGTCAGCACGTACCGTACGCGCTGACGGTACGTCCTGATCGTCGATCGAGGCCAAGCCTTTACAAGGTTTGTTAGACGTGTACAATTACGAATTCATTTAACTCTATAATATGTGCGTACTATTTACGCAAAGGATTACGGCATAAAAGACGGAGAAGATATCATGTGCACCCAATAATTGTAGACCGTTTAAATGAAGGACAATTTTGTTCATTGTTTTCGAAATTGCGAGAACAATGTTCATGTATCAATGTTCATTTTTGTTCGCGATAATGGGTACGTGCGTATAGTCGGCCGCTCTGTCAGCGTCGCACTGAACGCACCCATGTACCGCCATAGCGCGTCAGTCAACCGACGTACGTCGGACCGACGAGCTCGACCGACGGTCCTCGTACGCGCGACGTAGCCACAGAGTAAAAAGTAAGGACCAGAGGGGAAGCTTCCTAACAACGTCGAAAATCTATACCTATTCTGATAGGGTTATCACCTAATGCATGTGAAAATTTTAAGGAAAAAAAATATATTAAATAGTATAAAACAACATGTGTATTCATTGTAACGTCAATATAATAACATGTCTGTTATTTGTAATTAAAATTGAAACTGCAAAAGTTTAATATTTTGCTTATTTTCATGCTTAGCTTCACATTACATATATTTATATTTCTATCAATATGATTTTCGTAAGACAACGTATTCATGAGTACAAAAATCAGGTGGTAGTAGTATTGATGGTAGTGGGCAGTGGCGGTGGTTGTGGTGTTGATACACCACCACCACCAATGTCACTACCAGGATGATGGTGGCGGTAGTAAGGACTGTGGTGGTGGTGCCAGTGGTGGTCCACTGTCCACTACCACCACCAATGATACTATCAGCTCCACCACAATCACTGACACCATTACCAGCACGATCAGCAGCACCATCCACCGCCACCAACACCGTACGATCAGCACCACCGTCCATCATCACCATCACCAGCACTACTACCACTAACACTAACTGCACCACTGTCTGGCTATTGTATTATTTTCCTCGAATTTTGCATACATACTGTACAACTTAGGCATTTAGCTTATACGAATACTAATTATCTAATATAAATATATATAAATCTATAATGTCTTATTTTATAGTAAAAAATCTCTAAACTTAATTCTAATTGTAAAAAAAAATGTGAATTTATTGATCTATAAAATCACACAATATTATTCGTCTATTTATTTCAATGCGCATGACCAACAGCCCTTTCATTCACACTCCGACTGAGCCGGCGCAAACCGGTTTGTACCCCGACGGAGCGTCGGTGAACCTGTCGTTGAGAGTGAGCTCTCAACGACAGGTTCATCGCTGCGCTATATATGGGTGTACCCGCAGCGAGCCGTTTGTATGTAGCTTCCCCTCTGGTCGGTTTCTTTACTCATGTGACGTAGCCATACGCGCGTAGTACTTCATCAGCACTGCACTGTAACCGTTAATAGGTTTTCATTGACATAGCTGCGTTCAACCGATGTCAGCGCTCACCGTCGGTCGAGCACTAAATCCAGCCTTACTCTTAATACGAATATATTTATATTATTGTCTCCATTATAAATAATATATATCTATACTAATATAATAAAGCGGAAGAGTTTTTGGTTTTTTTGCGCTAATCTCTGGAACTACCAGTCCGATTTGAAAAATTATTTTTGTATATTACAGCCAGATTCATGTGAAATAGTATAGGCTATCTAGCATTAAGCTATATTACTGAACTAGCCTTAAATATGGATACTTGTTAAGCAAGTCAGAAGAAAAAGCACTCCCGAAATGACTTATCTGCGTACGCTGGTGTTATCGTTAGGGATACGTAAATACAATGTTCTAGAAAAATATAGACCTTTACTCCTTCTAAAAAAAAGTCCGCAATAATATATGTCTATTTCTTATACATAAGCCATAATTTGGTATTTTGTGACAAAAAATATTGAAAATTTAAAAGTGATTTATGAGCGTTATTATTAGGCATGGCCTATTTATCCTTACGAACGAAAGTTACTTCATCATCAAGACAATTTTATGAAGATAAACTTTGTTCTTTATACCATATTATTTGGACGCATAGTTTAAGAGATAATGTAAAATTAAAATAATTCAATACTTGGCTGGGCGCGCGAACGACGTTTTTTTTTATGGATCGGGTTACAAACGAGCACACAGTCCACCTGATGGTAAGTGGTTACTGTGACCCATAGACATCTACGTCTATCCTCAATAAAGACTCAAGATGCAGATGCGTTGTCACCCGTGAGGACTAAGATGGAATGCCTCTTTGCCAGTAAAAAGGGTCTCCGGTTCTCTACACTCACCATACGAAACACAGTAGCGTTAAGCTGCTATTTTATGCTGGTTTTCTGTGAGAGCGTGGTCCTTCCCCGGTCGAGCCGACCCATTCGTGCTACAACCATAATATAGCTGCAGCATAGTTCTACCACGCTTAAACCCTAGCCGTTATAAAATGCTTGAACTAGGTCATGTCGCGCACCTCGGACACGTGATGACGTGGGTCAAACCGCGGGGCACAGCTAGTAATCTATAATTTTACAATGCATAGATAACTTTTGGTTTATAATAATTGTTGTTGGTAATAATATAGTCTGTACTTCCGGTGCAATTCAAATAATAAATATTTAAATATCTTAACGGGCACGCAACCTTTTGTACCAACCGTAATTATGTATTAGAAATATAGCTACTTGTAATACTTGTAATACGCCCGGCTAGGACTACACTCTCACAGAATACCTAATGCTGCTGTTTCGTATAGCGAGTGTAGAGAACCGGATACCCTTTCTACTGGTATCAACGCATCTGCATTTTGACCCTTAAGGATACATGTAGATGTCTATGGGCCACAGCATCCACTTACCATCAGGTGGACCGTGTGCTCGTTTGTAAACCTTAATTTTCAATAGTGGTAGAGCCACGCGGCAGCTTCTGGTGTCGCACGGATGGGCCGACTCGAACCGGGGTGTTACCACGACCTCACAGAATACCAGCGTAAAGTAGAGGTTTACCGCTGCGTTGCGCTTGTTGAGTGCAGGTGGCCGGAGGCCCTATTCCCCCCCCCCCCCCATCAACATGGTAGGGGAATTAAAGAAAAGACTACCCCAGGAGGGTACCAGCATCCCTGGAGAATCCCTCGCTGAGCATCCACGACCAAACTACTCCACTCCTGAGCGTGGGTGCTCAGGCTGCCTCGCGTATTCTAGATGGAGGGCAAAATTCCGCTCGCAACTAATACTGCTCGGGGCAAGTGGAGCAATAAGACCAAGGCGACCCCTGTCACGCTATCCGTAAATTTTTGCAACGTCAGGGGACTTCATTCCAACATTAACGCTGTCCATTACCATCTAGAGACGGCGAAGCCGGCCTTGCTCTTTTTAACCGAGACTCAGGTGTCCTCTCCGGCTGATACTTCATATCTCTCCTACCCGGGGTACAAATTGGAACACTCCTTTGTGCCTGGCTGGAGTTTGCGTATACGTCAGAGAGGACATCTGTTTTCGACGCCTCGACAGTCTTGAAGGTGCGGACCTGTCCATCCTATGGCTGCGCATAGACAGCGACGACCATTCCCGTGGGTGCCTCTATAGGTCCTATAGCGGTAATGCCGACACAGACCGCACATTTCAAGTGTTTTAAAAGTGCTATGGTGTCAACCATATTTATCCAATGTGTAACGAGCACTTTGTATTTTAAAAACACACACTTGCAAAAGTCCAGATTTGTAGTGAACTTACTGAACATGTTTATCTTTTAGGTAATAATAATAACAATAATAGTAAGTAATTATTATAAATCCATATAGTTAATTTTATAATAATTACTTACTAGAATAAATTATTATTATACCTATTATCTAATTACAATATTTCTTGCGAGATCAGGATAATGTATTCGTGTCCATTCTGAGCACCCGGAAACTTATTTTATTCTTTGAATCATGTACTCTGTGGCGGCAATCAAACAGTGTCAAATGTATTATAGTGCGTGTGGCGCGGCGGTGACGATTGTATGCGATATCAATAGTAGCCGCCAGCACGTGTATCTTGACCTTGTACTTTCGAATAGCTGCACAATTTCTTTGACAGGTCAGTATCCGACCTTTGATGACGCCGACAACAAGACGCCGCGCACTATCAAAATGCCGATGGTCAAAACTAGGGATGCAGTCTTTTTTCTTTTAATGGATATTTTCATTCGCTATGTATATTTATGGTATTGTTCGTAATGCGCATAAGTCCAATTTTCCAATTTTTTTTCATTATATTTTTTTGCGTCTCATAAAGTCCCTAAATGAAATTGTATACTTGGGGAGTGCTTTTAGCCGGGATGGAAGATGCGATTTAGATGTGGACAGGCGTGTCGCTGCCGGGAACAAAGTCAATGGTGCCCTGACTGCGTTAGTCAAAAGGCAAGGCGTAGCGAAGAGTGCACGCCTTGCAATACATAACGCAGTGTTGGTACCGACTTTGTTATATGGCAGCGAAACCTGGGTATGCCAGAAGAAGCATAAAAGTAAGTTGAATGCAGTGGAGATGCGATCTCTTCGTAAAATGTGCGGCGTTACCATGGCCGACCGAAAGCGAAACGAAGAGATTCGCAATATGGCAGGTTTGAAAGATGACCTTATCACAAAAATTGATAAGGACGTGCTTCGGTGGTTTGGGCACGTTGAGCGAATGAGTGAAGACCGAATGGTGAAGAAAATATATAGCGCGAAAGTTAATATTAAAAGGTGTCGAGGTAGACCGAGACTAACTTTCGAAGACCATGTGAGCAAATTGCTCGAAGAGGGTAGGGTCAAAAGTACTCGGATACCTAGACGTGCATGCATGAAGAAGATAATGAATCTGAAAGAAGCGAAAGAGGTTTGTAAGGATCGTGACACTTGGCGATCTGTTCTCTCTGGCTACCCCGTCAGGGATTGTGCGTGAAGATAAGTAAGTAAGTAAGTATAAAGTCCCTAAGCGTATACCCGAACTCCTATACTCCCTGAAACGATACTTAGTCCTAACTGCAAGACGCAAGAGTCTCGCAAGCTTAGTCTTGTTCTTGCGCAAATCTTGCACGGTCAGTCTTGGTCTTGGTCTTGCTAAAAAGAGGCGGTCTTGTTCTTGGACTTGGTCTTGCAAAAATGCAAGAACAAGACCAAGACTGTAAGACCAAGACCGATTTTGGGCAACACTAGTTCTAATGCAGCTGGGCCAGCCCGCAAGTGAGGTCTTTTAGACCAAAACCACCGTGGACTGGCGTAAACTCGAGATCAAACTCGAGTCTATGACCTCCCAGCACTAAGACAAAATCCCGGACAAAATAGACTCGCCGAAGGAGACCAATGAGGCGATTAGCGCCCTATCGGTCCTCCTCACCTCTACAGTTGAGGAATGCTCTCGTAAGGTTCGTGTGTCGAGTAATCAATACATGAAGCTTCCGAGTGATATTCGACAACTGATTAGAACAAAAAACGCGGTCCTAAGACAATACGATCGCTATCGTACTTTAGATAAGAAATTCCGACTGCGCAACCCCCAAAACGAGGTGAAACAGCGCGGTAAAGAGTTTAGACAGGATAAGTGGGAGAACCTGCTGACTGACATCGAGCCATTCCAAACTGCCTTCTGGCAGTTGACACGAGCTCTGAAAGTAGAACAATCCTCACCTATGACGGCTCTCATCAGGCCAGGAAACCCCGATCACGCCTTTAACGACTCTGAAAAGGCCAAATGCCTCGCTGACAGTTTAGAGAGCCAACCTACTCCCTCTAGCCAACCCACAGATCCCGCTCAACTTCAGAGGTCGCGGCAGAGGTCGAGCGTAAGTCTGCAAAACCATCTACTGGCGACCCCCTAGAACATGTGACTGTTGCCGAAGTCACAGAAGTAATTAAAAGCCTTAAAAAGAAATCAGCACCCGGCCCCGATGGCATTAGCAACAGGGTAGTGAAATCTCTCTCCGCGCCGCTAGTATCCCTCCTAGTAGACATGTTCAACGCTCTTCTTTCCAGCTGCTCCTTCCCGCATGCATGGAAAGAGGCATACGTAATAGGAATCCCGAATCCGGGGAAACGCGCAACTTAGGCTCTAGTTACAGACCAATTAGTCTCCTCAGAACACTGGGGAAGGTTTAGGAGCGACTCATATTGAATCGCCATCGTAAACACTTTTTCACCAACAAACTTCTTCCAGACAAGCAGTTCGGCTTCAGACCTGAACAATCGTGCACCGACCAATTACATCGCCTCCCAGAATACATTCTGACCTCTCACAAAGAGGTCGCAGAACCACCATGACCGGTACACTCTTCTTCGATGTCGCAAAGGTGTTTGACAAAGTCTGGCACGACGGCTTGCTTTATAAGCAGTATAAACTCAACAAGCCTGATAGGCTCATCCACATCATCAGAGCCTTTCTTGCCAAACGCCACTTCCACTATCGAATAGAGGGTAGTGAGGTATACCTCAGTTAGTCGTTGATGGCATTCATATATTAGTCCCGAGTTCACCACATTGCAACTCAGAGCTTGTAGTACCGCCATATGTCGGTCAGTATTCTGATGGAGAAATCTTTTACCTTCCTATCATCTATTGCTATGGCCGCTTGAATGATACCCATACATTCCGCTTGAAAGACTGTACCGAGTCCCAGTTGTGGGTACCCAGCGGTGTGCGTATGTAGATATTGAGGTCTTCCGAGAAAGTTCCAGATCCTGCACCTTCATTTGTTTTATAACCATCTGTGAAAGCTCCTTTCGGGTTTAACTCCTCCGGCTGATTAGTGTAATTGTATCTTATATCTTTTATCAAACACGATTTGTTTAGGGATCTTGTCGTATTTGGCTTGTAGGATAGGAATTTTGGTGTAAATTCTATCGATTATTATAACTGTGTGAGGGACTCTACTTTTACTCCAAAGATTTAGGACCTTGAGTCTGATAGCAGCTAAAGTCGCCTCTTGTGGTATGTGTAGGTGAAGCGGGGCTACCCCAGCATAGCATCTAAGGCTACTGTTGATGAAGTCCTTATGCAACGCGTGGCATCCATACATGCCAGTCTCTGGTAACGCTGAAACTTGTTTATAGTGGTGGCTCCATTCGTTTTGGTCCATATTATAGTTGTAGCACGAATGGGTCGGCGCAGAATACCAGCGTAAAATAGCAGCTTAATGCTGCTGTTTTTCGTGTGGTGAATTTAGGGAACCGAAGACCATTTTTACTGGAAACGAGGCATTCCACCCCAGTCTTCATGGGTGACAACGCATCTGCATTTTCATTCTTAATCGAGGATAAATGTAAATGTTTATGGGCCAAAGCTTCCACTTGCCATCACATAGATTATATGCTCGTTTGTAACCCCCATTCTATAAAATTAGGCTCTTTCTTTTTTTTTCTTTTTTTTGTAAAAAAACACGTAACCCCCACACTAGGATTTTCTCCTGTATCGTGGAGGCAATTTACAAACATAAATTGCACGAGGACAAACGTCCAGACCCGGAACAATTATTTGTAGGCCATACAAATACTTGTTCCGTGCGGGCTCTAATCGACATCGAAGGACAATGAAATAAATAAATACAAAAAATGAGCTTTATTTAAAAAATACATGAGATTAATAAAATTATTTATAAAAAAAAACAAATACTGTTACAATTACATAGTTTTTACAAGACATCTTAATCTAATGGCACAACTAATAAAGATATTTCCATTATAGTTAATTCAGAAATATTATAAATATACCAATTAAGATTTTGTATTTTGAAATTTTAAATTTATTTAATAAAGTAAGCAATATGTTTACTTATAATAGTTGGACGGAAATGTTATAAAAAATAAATGGTTACAAAATAATTTAAAAAGACACTAGTCTACAATTAGAATTGTTTTATCTGTTTACTTTTTTATTTTTTTTTTTATTTTTATTTAATTGTTTACTTTCGTTTAAGACGGATTGGAAGTTTTTTGAAATTCTCAAATAGTTTACATACTAAAATGTACTTTTTTTTATTACCTACTCAAAGTACCGTGTAAACATGAGAGTGAGAACTGTCAAACTAAATACAAGATGGCAAAATTCAAGGAGTACAATGTATGGACGAGATATTAAAGAAGAAATTACTTGGCGAACCAAATCTTGAAAACCAGACCGAGCCAAAACCTTATTTTGTTCGAACCTCATAATATAATTTTACAATATTACCACAGTTTGAAGATAGTCTAACTGTTGCCTTTGTGTCAAGCGATGCCGCTACACGCGTAGGTATGCTAGGTTGTTACGGTCACAAATCATATTTTGTTAAACATACAACCTGACAGCGACCTCCAATTGCAAAAAACGCAAGAAAATTTGAATTTCGCGGACCACCCTGGAGCTTCCACCTTAAGAAAATGATTTTATTATGTCGGTGGTCACCGACATAATAAAATCAATTTCTTTTGACCGCGCACCTGAGACACCTGTTCTAATATCCGCTTGACTGACCATAGAGTTTTATTGTTAATTATGATTATAATCACCTGAGAAAAAACCAGGCTTAATAAATTCAGAGACTTTTTTTGGCTCTGCCTCTCCGTCTATAGTGCAGTGCGCAGACACAAGGCCCCCGCCGTTGCTCTGCACAAGTACATTCGTTTCCCAACTGTTAGACTATCTTTAAACTGTACTATTACTTTGGAATAAAGAATGTATTTATTAATTTTGGCATGTATAATGCACTCATATTTCAATATTGCAGAAGCTAATGTAAACAATTCACATCAAGGGTTGATTTTTTTTCAAAGATAAGATAAAAGTTATTAATAGGATAAAATACAACATATACTTAACAAGAATTAACTGCAGTTGTAACTTAAGTAGTTCAAATGTTTCACTTTTACGCCAATTTAATTTTTATAATAATAATAATTATTATTTATTATTATAAAATAAGTACCTACAAGAGAGGTGAACAAATTAAAAATTGTGGTTGAAATACATTATACACTGGTTATGTTATAATTAAACGGTGGTTAAATTAAAAATTTTGTAGAACCAACTTCAATATAAATAAAATAATTCATTGTTGATTTTTTTAAAACCACTAGATCGATTTCGATAAAATTTAAACGTGACCCCACCTGGGTAGTATACCCTTTGAAACAAAAAAAAAAAACAATTTTTTAAATTGGTTCATGCGTGTTCGAGTAATCGGTGAACATACATAAAAAAGATTTCAACGAATTGAGAACCTCTTTCTTTTTTGAAGTCGGTTAAAAATAACGTATCATTATTTTTAATGCACAAAATTAAAAAAAAAACATGAATTAAAAAAGAAATGGTAGGTATCTAATTGTTAATCATAAACAACATGTACTTTTTATACTTCTTTTATAATTAGGTGTTATATTTTTAATGTCATAAAATTATTATTTCTACAACCTCTTTTAGTATTTCCCTTGGACGGAATTAGAATCATTTTTTCACATCTTATAACAAAAGTTCAATATGTATGTCTATGCTACAGTCAAAACTCATAACCGGTCATAACCACTTGAATGGTACAGGAAAAGAAAAATCATTGTCACTTGACGATTGTCTTGAGAAAACTGATAAAACTTATTTAACGTTCTCAAAGTATTTATTTAAAAAAAATTGTGAAGTATTATTTAATACTACAATATATGAGTTACAAAATTATACCAACATGATTTTTTTTACTAATGCTACATGAGAATTTAAATAAAAAACATCAATCAACAACCTAAGGATTACTGCAAAAAAAGATCACAAGTCACTGGACTGTAGTCCTTTTTACGTTATAATGCATTTATATTTGAAGGGTACAAAGAAAGAAAGATCATAGTCCATTTTTTCCGAATGTTAGCAATGTCATGTAGGAAAAAATTCATAAAGCTGTATCGTTAAGAAACCGAAAACAGCTAAAACCAATCATTGCACACACGCGGCTCAAAAAACGTCAGTATGGCTGTATGCATAAAAGATCATAGTCGCCACTATTGAATTTAAAAAGATCACTGTATATGGACTATGTCCCTTTTACCAAGTTTTTTGAGAGCTGTCAACGAATGTTGTACTTTTGTCGTCCGGCGGTGATTGGTCGCATGACGCGGTCGCTCGCTCCTTAAGCAGGGAGCGGTTGCGTCAGCGGTCTGTATGAAAGGCAGTTGTTTTGGCTCACCGCTCACTTAACGGTCAGCCACCGTAGAGTCTACATCACCTGAGGATGCCTCGTGTAAAGGCGAAACACGTGTCGTATTGTCGTCAGTGGTGTGTCTTTCCTAGTTTAGTGGTGCTGGGATTAGTGGTGACGGGGATAGTGCACGCAATTGAGGGAGGGCGGGAGGTGCTCTTCATACTAGGTAAGACACATCATTTTATTTTATAGAGCGGATGTTTGCGAAATAACTTTTTTAAAAGCTTTTATATAATGAATTTCCGCAAAGTAACGCCTGACTCTATTAATTATGTTAAATAATTTGTTTTAAACGTACCTTATCTGTAAATTAATTAGAAAGAATAGAATTAAAAGTGAAATGACCAAATGCCAGATTGCCGATAATCCTAATCCTAATCATGTGCTCGTCGGCAAATAATCAAAAAAAAATTAAGTGGTCTTATATCACTCATGCCGGTAGAATGGCGCAGAAGCCGCAAAACTGATCAAAGTAATAAAACATAATCACTCGTACTCTTATCCAAAGACACTAAACGGCAGTCATTGAACAAATATCTTCTTTCAGAGGAAGGAAATCGCATTACAGTATTCATGACACTGACAAGATTTATTTACCAGAATCTCTTAATGTAAAAAAAATGTATGATTTATTCAAGGAAGAACAACCTTCTCATAAGATAAGCTATGAAAGTTACCTAATATTTTCTAAACAAAATTTAATACTTCTTTTGGTTACCCCAGAAGTGACACATGTGATGAAATGAATCCAAAGATTTCAGCTTTAGAATCAGGAAATACAAATACACAAAGTTCACAAAATGAACTAAAGTTACTTAAGAGTTCAGTTAAAATTACACGCACACAAAGCAGGCAAATTTTATAAGCTTAAACGGAAAGCAAGATTGAAAGCACAAAATAATTCCAAGTGTGAAGCCTTTGCATTCGACTACCAAGAAAATATGCCACTCCCCAATATCACCACAAACGATGGTTATTACAAACGCCAATTGTCCTTTTGTTTATTTAAAATACATAAACTGTCAACTCCTTCATCACACTTTTATGTCCATGATGAAACTCTGCTAGACAAATTTTTCACTTTGTTTCTAAAACAATAGTGGAAATACAATTTTTTTTGACAATTGTAGTGGACAGAATAAAAGCTATACCATGTTTCGTAACCTATATTATTTAGTTCATGTACAAAAAATATTTGATAAAGTTTCTATTATATTCCCTATACGGGGCCACTCGTACACGGAGTGTAATAAAAACATGGGGCTTATAAATCAAAAAATCCCAATGACTGTAAAACATGTATGTATAAAATTTTTAGTAAGGTCTTTAAAGGCTATTATGTTACAAAATCTCCTTTTGCCTCACCGCCTGTGAGACAACTCTCAATTACGAAGAAAGCGACTAATCAAATTTTAATCAAATCTGACCAAAACTCTTATGTTTGTGTGAAACTTGACCAAACATCTATACCTGACAATCAAGGCATAGAAAAGCCTCTACTGTAATCCCATTCCAATTACTAAAGAAAAATATGAAGATTTGCAATGCTTAAAAAAGTTTCAACTCAACATTTTTATACACAATTATAATAAATGAATAATTTTGTATCCCATGATTTGAAACAACCTAGTGTGTCCTATATATGGTGTGTCCTATGTTTGGTTTGTGTTATTATGTTTATGTTATGTTTGGTTAGACTTACATTCTGTTAAGAAAGATTCAAAATCATTGGACTAAGTTCTTTGGTCAAATCCTTATTTAACTGAAAAAGTACTGGGTAATAGTGATTTTGACCAAATTACAACGGTCAAAAGTGGTTTTGAAAAAGTACTGGATAATAGTGATTTTGATCAAATTACAACGGTCAAAAGTGGTTTTGACCAACAATGTTAGTCAAAACCTCTTTTGACTTATACTTTTTGAATTTATGAAATTAAAAAGTTAAATTTCTTGAATATTATATTTTATATCATTATAATGTACGCGGCTTTAGTAGCCGCACCTTAAACTACTGTTACTGATATTGCGAGTTTTGACCGATAGTCTGAAGTTTTAATTAGAACACCACTTTTCACTAAAAACTTTGGTTAAAACCTGATTTTTGCAGTCAAAAGTGGTTTTGACGGGTTATAAGTTTTGACTGTGACATCTACATTGAACATGATACACGATTATGTCCGTGTGCGTCCACTCTATACCCACCCTCACTCTCATAGTCCGATGGGACGGTTATTCGACACGACCGAAGAGAAATCGGCACAGGATCAACGGCTTTACGTGCTTTCTGTGGCACGGCGGTGAAATACTGCAAACTTCTTGACTCTGGGCTGCTACTGAGAATTTCTTGACCGAAAAACCCAATTTAATTTTGGCCCGACCCGGGATCGAACCCGGAACCACAAAAGTCGCAGTCGAAAAGTCCTATGCTAATTATAATATTATACATGTAGATGAATCCGTACGACCCTACGACAGAGGACATTATGTTGGGCTATTTTTTTATAGAAAATGTTTTAAATTTCCCTAAATCCTTAAATATCTAACTAAGAACACAAAAAACTATTCAGTCGCAACAACAGATCCACAAAGACATGACTTAAAGTAAAATAACTCTTACACGACTATTTTGAGCTATTATCCCCTCCAGTTTTACGAAGCAACAGTGCTCTAATACAGCATGATCGCTCCATTGACTTTCTCCTCTAGGGCTGGAGCTATGGTGTCCGCGTCCCTGCCGTCTGCCATCGCAATGAGAATGCAAACGTTATTGACAAACGCTGCTATAGCTGCCGCAACAACGAGCCTGGAAACAGAAGAGAAATTGTCATGTACTCTTATTTGGTATTGCTATACTTTGGTCGCCGACATACGAGTACACCTACGCTATCTTTCTCCTACAGTCGCTTCGCATTGTGTAATGCATAATTATTTTTAAGCTATATGACATTTATTATCCCCTCCAGAAATCGAGGCCATTATATGGTGTCAAATTAAATATGGAACCTCTCATATAGTATGATATGTTACCGTGTAGTGTATGAATATCAACTACCCAATATCGTCCCATGAGTGTTGTAAGAGGCAACAGAGGGAAACAAACTAGTAGATAGGTAGCAGCGTCTTCAAAATAAGTCAAAAATAAAAACCTGCAGTTGCCAACCCACCTGCTACTATGGCAAATGCTACTATGGTGTGGCAACTATGGCAAATATCCCCAAATATTATAGGGAGAGTGTAACATTGTACGATATGATAGTAAAAATTTAAATAAAAACATCCAATATTGTTAATTAGAATCAATAACTTAATAGAAACAGAAACAGAAACAGAAACTTTTTTATTCAATATAGATTATAAATAATATTAATTGAAAGTCACTCGTTTGTTTAATTACCACTGGTTGGAAAAAACCTCTGTCCTGGGAAGAACCAGCAAGAAACCCAGCGGGACTTTTTTTTAAATAACAGCTTACAATCATGTTTTTTTTTTTTATAGGGTACACAACACAAAAAATTAGAAATAGTTTTTGTAGCGAATATATATATATATATATATATATATATATATATATATATATATATAACCCTTTTTATTCAAACTTAGTTTAATTAATTCTTGAACTTTCAGCAAGTCAAATTTTGTATATTTTCTGGAATTTTGTTGTAAAAACATACACCGCCCCAGTAATGAATTACTGATTCGATGGATTTACTCGATGGATTAATTCACTTATTTGGATCTATCGAATACCTTACTCGTTATGGATCACATAGAGTATGGTACAAGCCTAACTAATTTAATCTATGTAATCTCATGCAATCGGTAAACTGTTCAATACTAGTCTCTGCTCGTGGGTATATGTATAAGCCAGCGAAAATGCCCAGTCATTCCTTTTTAACAAGAGCCTTACAGCGATCGGACATTATCCTATCAGTTTTAACTAAAGACGTGTCAACCCCAACTTGGGGTGCTTCTTTTACCACCAGAGTCCTATCTCCGGAAGGTAGTGACCACCAGGACCCTCGCTACAGAGCTACCAGCAAGACGTCCGTCGACGGCCGCCACACCACCTAAGCGGCACGAGTTGACCGGACGTCCTGTGCTTCACCGCCCAGACTATCTAGGCCGGGCTGCTACCAAAGACTATCTACTCAGGGACGGTACCTACTTCCACTACCAATTGTGTTATAAGTGCAGACCTCAGTGAGAAAGGCGTACGCCTAGAACCCCGAACTATCTGAGGTAACCATGTTTATATATATAAATCTAAAATTCTGTGACATCTAATTTATTTTCTACCTATCTATAAATTTAACACGTCACCGTGGCGCCCAACGTATGGTGATTTAGTAATTATTTTTCCATATACTATTTGTTTTTACTTTGTAAATTATTCATTCTTAAGTATGCTTGTAAATGTACTAATGTATCAATGTATATTATACTATTACATGAAGGTCTGAAACCCTGTAAGATTTATTTAATACAGGGTTCATAGAGCTTCATTATTAGATAGTGTTATATACTATATCTTACAAATAAATGAAAATACATATAAATAAAATTGAAGTGTTAACAAATTAAATGACGCACACAAAATTTCATCAAAACCGGTCCAGCTGTTTAGTTCAGTCACATACACACGGGCGGAAGAATTATACATAATATAAAGATACAATACATTAAAGTTTAACTAACCGAATGCACTTGTACCTAGTTGAAGCCGGCTAAACCTAGGTGTTCCCCACAGATATCTAAATAATTAGAGCTAAATCCACACAATAATTAATTAACTTGACTGGGAACACTGAGTGTTATTATTCACGCTTAAAGACTGATTTCCCATACATTGTTGCAATGTCTATTGGAATGCCAACCTTCACAAACATTCTCGCGTAGTGATATACATATAACTGGCTACATATGCTGGATTGAGGATCAAAAGGCGTTGTTTACCACTGAGAACTAAGACGTAATTTTTTTCATAGAATAAAGGTGACAAACGAGCATTATTTTAATAGACTGGTTTAATAGAACCATTTGTACTACAACCATAATATAGCTGCAGCTTGGCTCTACCACATAAGAAAAAAGCAAACTGTCCATCTGTTGGCAAGTGGATGCTGTTGCCCACAAACATCTACATCTATCCTCGATTTAGATTAAAAATGCTTGGTTCTGAGGACTAAGATAGAATGCCTAGTTTCCAGTAAAATGTGCCTTAGTTCTCTCTACACTAATCATACGAAACACAGCAGCATTAATCAGCTACTTCAAATTTGCTTTGAATGCTTTATTACCAATATAAAATGTTTCCGATTCTCTCTCGTTTTTCGCTCGTTTGTCAGCCTTATTCCATAAAACAAACATAATCACATATCAAAACACCTTTAAAGTTCTTACCAAAACGACAATCCCAAATCGGCCATCCCGTCAGAGAACCAGGTGTTAGCTAAATCCTCCTCAGACATGACATTATGCTGTAGCCTTAGGAAGTACTCCGTCAGCCATACTGCAATTGCGCCCAGTGAGAACAACACTGGAAAAGAAGTAATAACAAATCAGTTTTTACAGAACTGAAGTGACACACAAACTTACAGTTCACCTAATGCTAATTGGCTGCTATAGCCCTACTAGACTACAGATGTATTGTGACCTCTGACGACTAAGATGAAATGATTCACAGCTTGAAATAGTACACACTAGCTCTCTTTACACTTCAGATCCTAGTAAACAACGTGATGCCCGCCTCGGTAGTACTAAATGTCAGGTATGTCTCGACAGCAACGCAAAGTCAGGAAATTTGTATTTAGAAAAAGCCAAAATTAGGGGGTTTTAGGTGCTTAAGTGCTAAATATACCAAGCTTAAAAATTAGGTGCTCTAAAATTTTCACCGCAACGAACTGTTGAAATTGGGGTTGCTGGCAAAACGTATTGCTAGCAACGCAGTGACAATAATAGACATACGAAAAAATATTGGTAAATCCCATTGTGCATGCCTTAAGCGTATTAAGGTGTATATTTTTAAAGTAGTTTAATTACACATAAGTTTTCACTAAAAACCTTATACTTTATTATTACTATACATCAAATTTTCCGATCATTTTATGTCAAATTTCAATTTAAAATAAAGCTTGGAAAATCCAAAAATTAACGACTCATAACCCTCATATGATCGTGAAAACAAAATGTGTAAATTGTACTTCTATTCGTCAAAGAGTTCCAGTAGCAGTCACTGAAGTACACTTTCAAGTCACTCTATCAAGTCCAGAGATAAGGTCTCATCATAACTAATAAAACGAGGTCAAACTCGGCACATCTAATTCTCCTCTTCGAGGAGTTCCAGTAGCAGATACCGAAGTACACTTTCAGGTCTATAAAGTCCAAGACGTATAAGTATGTTTATATATAAATCCTGCATGCTTTTAGGGAAACAAAATATTGTAATAAAAATCTGTGATTATAATAATAATAATATTGTTGCGCGCCACTATTAATGTCTTGTACATGGCAACACTAAGTTACCACTAGCGCCTCTGGTATCGAGTAACAGAACTAGGAGAGTCAAGATCCTTCTAGAAATTTCGGGACCGATATGTACTCGAACATACTAGATGTTTCTACAGTAGAAGGTTCTGAAAACTATCTGAGGCCCTATATAAGGCCGGTATAGGCCACGACCGAGAGAGTATTGAATTGGCGATACAAACGAAAACTTCGAAGCGAAATAACTGCGAACTAAAGTGATCAGTAGTCCAATTGTGTTTTATTAATAGTGTGGTTTTAAATTGTAATTTGTGTTCTGTATTAAAGTGTCAATTTTGGTAATTCAATCGGCAGTTTTTAATTGTCTCGAACACTAAGCTCGTAACAATATCTTACCTTGGTGAAGTGTGTATCAAATTTGGTTTTTGAAATATGTATTTCCCGATCGATATTTTTCAGCACGAGCCGCTGTAATAAACAACCACTCACGATGGCATTTGAGGCCGTAGTAAAGTACTCTTCTCCCGTAAGTATGTCGTCACTCCCGTTAAATCTTTGAACCATTTCACGACACCAATCAACACGACGGAGTTTTTAGGCCTTTGTCAAGTTATGAGGTATCTACCGGACACAAAGCTTCCTGACCGCTAAATGTTCATGGAGGATTTTGTGCTAGCGATACGTTTTGCTAGCAATGCGAATTTTAACAGTTCGTTGCGGGGAAAATTTTAGAGCACCTAATTTTTAAACTTGGCACCTAATTAGCACCTAAGAAGTTTTTTTGGGTTTTTCTAAATGCAAATGTCCGATTTTTTATATAATATATACACAACTCTAAATGTCGTGTTATTTTCTCTGTCCGATACTATAGATGGACCCCGTGTTTGTATGCGAACGTCGCGAGACACTTGTATAGTCTGTTCGCTTAGATACGGTCACCTTTGTGTCGCGTCGCCTTGGCACGTGCCTCAACTTGACAAAGGCGCGCCGCCGCGATATCAAATGCCGTCGCGTGCGGCGTACACTCGCAAGAAAATTTTGGTATTTTTAAACAAAGCGCCGCGCCGGCCACCGAAGTGAAAGGACCTAACCTAACCTAACCTTTGTTATAATTTATATTCATATTTTATTACAATAACAATAAAAATAAGTATTAATAGTATTCTATTTTATTCTTAGAATGAAAAAACATTTATTTAACGAAGACTATAAAAAATTATAAAATAAAAGCAAAATAATAAGTGCGCCTCCGGATGTGCCGACCCTATCTTAGTGAACAGACTATACGAGTCTTGTGCACTCTCGTTCACTCGGTAAATACCCTTCATGTGTTTAGCTTTCGACAAACAAAAAAAGATGGACGGAGCGCTGCGTGCATCTCAAGTAACACCAAAACCATGCACAACATGTGACGCACTCACACACACCTCTTTTTACAGCCCGTAGTGCAGGAGTAGCAGTTCACTGCCGGGCGCACACGTGTGCACCTAAAACTATTATTCTTTTATTCTTTTTTAAAAACGTTACCCCCACACTAGGATGTTCTCCTAAAACTATGATGTTGGTCGTAAATTATATTATATGCACATGTGAGCGAAGTGCGTGCTTGCAATAAGTTAAAAACGGTTTTAGTTTAGTTTCGGTGTCTCATTAAATGAACACTTCTTTCGTCTGTTTTTTTTTTTTTGGTCGTTTGAATATCTATAGAAGTGTCCCTGTCAATAACGCAATACACAAACGTATGGGTGATGCTTAGATATTATTTTATTATTTTTAAGTTTTATTATTTTTAAGCGTCTTAAATATTACTGAATCTGTTTTCAACAAATTAACAATCACAGTGAAAAATAATATGCGAAATGGCGGCTACCCGTGCGGATAAAGAATGGAATTAAAAACTGGCGACTTATCGAGCCTAAACATACCAAATTAGAATTCGAAAAAAAAAACTTTTTAGTGGCCAGTTTTGTTACAGACCCACGCTCAACCATCGCACATCTACACACTACATTCTCCGAGCTTCCTACCTGCAGTACAATTGCACACGAGTAGCGGCCGTGGAGAACACCTCGCGCGCGATGCAGAAGCCAACGCAGCGAGGATACAGGCCCCGCCAGACGCCGCTAGCGACACACCAAGTTGAGCAGCAGTGCCACACCAAGCCCAGCGACGCGCTGGGTGTGTGCCCGCTTTAACTGAAAACGATATTTTAACATTTTTTTTTAAATAAAGTACAGTAGAGTTATAGTAGCCCTATTCGACCTATTGCTGGGCATAACCCTCCTCTCATTTTATGAGAGGGATATGGAGCTATCAGTGTGTTTTAACAGTTAAAATTTATATAGAAACCATCTTTAAAATACCGTAACTTACCGGCTTACCGGCTTACGTGGTAAGCTGAAAGTACGTGTGTACTTCACGACCGTAGTTGGGCTATATTTCACCGAGACACCATGGCGGCACAACCAGTCGCCACTACCAACAAAATGTATACATCTCTATAGAGAGTTATTCACCTGGTGTCCGTTTGGTTGCGCAACTAATTTAGCGGCGCGACCAGCTCGTACGCGTGCACAGAATGTTAAGCTGAACGCACATTTGTCCGCACCGTACGCATCGTACGCGCCGAGTTTTACTGATGGCCTTACGCCGTACGCAAATCTTTTGTATTACCAACAACTTTTGTAGGATTTTCCAACCACTGGTGTGAAGCGGTACAGTGAAATTGATCGCTCGAAATCACTATGGAAAGAAATACAGTAATAGCCTGCTTATTGGCAGAGGAAGAAGAAAAAAAATTTGGAGATAAAGAAGACTCTGGATTCATAATATTAATTTAAAAAGGCAAATGTATGGAGAATATGAAGGGGATATACTTAATTTAAAGACTTATTAGATAATGATGAACGATTTTTTAGATATTTGCATTTAACATACAAGAAACTTCAAGAATTGCTACATGTACTAAAACCATACCTTTCTATGGAAAACTCAAGGTTTAGAAGGCCAATTGAACCAGAGAAAAGACTTGTTGTATGTATGAGGTAAGTATTTTTATTGATAATTATGTTATCATGTATAATTGGGTTTTTGAATTAAATTTAACCACTTGTTTAGTTCAGTATTTAAATAATTTATCACTAAGTATTCATATTGATAATCGATGCAAAAAAAATCTAATTATGTATAATTAATTACGAATTAATTAAAAGTTATAAAAATACAAAAATTATCATGTAAGTCGAAACCACCAGTTATAGTGGAAAATCCACTAAGTTGGCAACATTAGACTACACTGAGTATCAGCATGCGCCGCGTTATATGACGTCATCAGCATTCGTCCTTCGACATCGTATACCTACCGCATTTTATAAAATTCTGCGCGTACGGTGCCGGTGTAATGTGCGAGGTTTCATATGATTTCATAAACAAATTCTAAAATTCGGCGCGAACGGGGCGGACTAATGTGCGTTCAGCTTTACTGGTTGTGCCGCCACGCTGATCGCACCGCCACGCTGGTGGCGCCACCACTAAAAGCCCTATTACATTACACGATTTATCGGGTCCTGTCTATCGTGTGCCCTGCCAACAGGCAGGCGCTACTTATTACGCTAGAAATCGCTTCCTGCCTCAATCCTTACTCAAACGTGGAAACGTTTGCACGTGTAGCATTATGGCGCCGACTTTATCTAAACGTCAAAAAATTGCTTTAGGGGTCACTTTGGCTGTCGGTACCATGCAAGGCCAAACTAAATAAAGGAAGGAAAGGAAAATGTGGGTGAAAAAATATTCGCTCCTAAGATTTATTATTTTGTATAAGTACCTACTTTAAAGCCTTCGCTTATTTCTTTAGTGGAATAATCCTTGTCCTCTTTCTTCCAAAGATAAGGCATATCTCTGTAGATGTCGATGACATTGAGAAGGACATAATTTTCTTTAGCGCACGACATAGTTACGAGCAATTATTTACTATTAAATAATAAACAGACGTGAAAACTCTGCCCTTGCGGCCACGCAACTCACAACTGAGGTGAACTCACTGGAGCTCCCTCAGGGAGTCTCAGGGTTGCCAACTTTATATTTAGAAGATCGTACCATAAACTGGAAATGATTGTATATTGCTATAAGAACTCGAAAAAAATACGCATTAATATTTCGATAAAACATTGGTAAAAAAATGCAAATTGATATTGTTATAACGTCAAAGCAAAATTTTACATTTAGGAAACACTAACTTTAGTACGACTTTTTTTATTAAAGACTGCTAGCTGTTCCCCGCGACTTCACCCGTGTGGAATTTGCTACGATTTCATGGGTTTTAATTTTTTTACGCAGAATCCTAATTCTTTTTCTAAAATAAAAGTACCCTTAGTTACTCCTTATAACATCAGCTATATGCCAGTGAAAGTCCCGTTAAAATCGGTCCAGCCGTTTCGGAGATTAGCTGGAACGAACAGACAGACAAAAATTTTAAAAATTGTTTTTTTTTTGTTGTTGTTAGTACCGTGTATACTTTCATATGCATTTAGTAAAAAGCAGTTATTTTAACATTACAAATAGACACTTAAATTTTATTTATTTGTATAGATATATAGAAAAGGGGCTCTGACTACTCTACCCTCTATTACAAAAATATCTAAATAAAAATAACAAAAATATATAACATATGATTACTATAAATGTTCCCTAGGTTTTAGAGCCTTATGGAATATTTAAAGGCGATAGCAAGAGACCCGACGGTATGATATTGGCTCTTGGATAGAGAGGTAAATTGCTAGTGTCGGATGCTACTTGCAGACACTTTTGCGGCTTCTCGCGATACCTTGTTAAGAGCCGAGGCCATAGAAGTATTAGGCTTAGAACCGCAGTAGGCGCACGCAAAGTGAAGCCATTTCAAGTTAGCCTTTAAAGGCTAAATAAGACTTTTGGCGCGTTAGTACTCGAGTCCACGTAGAAGTGTAAACAGCTAGCACAATTTTTCCAAAAAAATGACGTACTGTACTGTGAAAGGGTGTCACAACTCATCACATAATCACGAAAAAAATGTAAAATTCTCATTTCACGGGTAAGTATTGCCCCTAGTATCTTATATTTTTTTTAAAACATTCTTCAAAACAAAATAATAAATAATAAATTTGACAGACGCCAATATAATGAAAATGTTGCTAGGCATAGTAAAATATTGTACCCCATTTTTTCTTATTATTATAATTATAAAAAATGCATACGGAAAAAAATACATACAAACTGCCAATAGTCTTATTCTCATATAAGTAGGTATTTTTATTTGCCAAATATTATTAGGGTTCCCATTTGCCACGAAAAAAAATGTGTTGATTTTATTTTGTTTTGATAATGTGCAGTTGTTTTTACCTGTTTATGGAATGTGTTTTAGGATAAATAACATAGGCTATGATTGTATTTTTTATTCTAATTTACATATATTTAACATTTTCTAAAAAGACGATACGTTTTACCACTAGCCAACAGTGGTGTATTTAATTAAGTTAAGGATAATAGTTAACGTTTAGCCAAAATAGCATAAAGATTATTTTTTTTTATAGGAGAGAGGGCAAACGAGCATGCGGCTCACCTGATGGTAAGTGACTACCGCCGCCCATGAACAACTGCAACACCAGGGAGGGAATTGCAGATGCGTTACCGGCCTTTTAAAAAGGAGTAATGTTAGTTTTAATGAATTGAAGTTAATAATAACATGAATGTTTATTGCCAATTGAAATGTATTCATTTTTAGTTTTCCATCTGATCCGACTATTGCTGATCGATGGATTGAAAAAATCAGACTTAATCGCAATGAAAACTATTGGAAGCCAACTAAACACACAAAGATATGCTCGATACATTTCGATGAAAAAGAAAAGTATATGACTAAAGGTGGTTTATGTAAATTACGTCAGGGTGCTATACCAACAAAGGTATGAGAATATTTCTACCATAATATTCTTAACTAATTCATGATTTTTTCCTAAGTACATACTTATGATATTTACTATTGCTATGTTTTTAGGGTCTGCACATTTTTTGTACAGAAGATAGTAATGACATTTATGATCCTCATAAAATGCGTGAACCACAACTGGTTAGCGTTTTTGATATTTACACGTAAAATTTGTAAGCTCATTAATAATGTTTACGCATGTCAGGTCTATAATCTTGTGATCGTTTTTCAGGGCGCGACTTCTAATAAAGTCGATGAGAATTTTACAACTCGAACTATATCTCCATCCCGACAGCAACAAACAATAAATGGCGACGAAGCTCATGCATGTAACAAACCTGTGCGTAATAATCACCAGATTTTAAGTAATTTTTCTCTAATTAATTGACACACAGCTGCTTCCTATTGTATCAGAAATGTGCATAATAAAAATAAAACTTGCTTACAGGTATGCCAAGAGAGCGACATAGACTTAGAATCCATTTTTGACGCGCCTCGAAAGTCTGCACTACGGAGTCAACTAGCCAAAAAGATCTCTCTTCAACGCAAACACGCTAAAAAAATTAAGATATTGCAACAAAAAGCACGTCGCTTGAAGAAAAAAAATGTATGTTTGCAAAAAATTTTAGTAAATTTGCAAAAGGTTTATTGACGTCTCAAGCTTTTGAAAAGTAAAGTACAATGTTCTGAAAAGAAATTGATGTGTAATTTAGTAGCAGACAAAATGGCAATACGTCCGTAAAATATAAATGGTGGTCATGGACAAGTAGACCAAGGAACAGGCACGTCTGAATATTTTTCGAAAGCTACGGAAGCTTATATATTATTTATTCTCGTTTGTCTTAACGAGCACTGGACAATTCCACTGGGATACTTTTTGGTTCATGGCCTATCCGGTGAGCAAAAAAGTAATATAATTAAAATGTGTCTAATAAAATGTGAAGCAGTAGGTGTGAAAGTAGTCGCCCTTACCTTTGACGCTCACGCTACCAATATTTCAGCAATGGAATTATTAGGATGCAAGGTAAAGGACTATAAAAAAATTAAAACTACATTTAAGCACCCAGCAGCCGATCATGACGTAGCTGTGTTTTTAGATTTCAACCATATGATTAAGCTAGTTCGGAACCATTTTGAGGACAAAAAAGAATTTATAGACCAGGAAGAAAGAAAAATTAATTGGTAATTCCTAACAAAATTAAATAATATACAAGAAAAAGAAGGCGTACACTTAGCCAACAAATTAACTCGTAGATACCTCGAGTTTAAAAACTCTATCATGAAAGTAAAACTAGCGTCCCAATTGCTTAGTAGGAGTGTAGCAGTTACGTTAAGGTTTTGTCGTGATCGTGAAGTCCTAAAATTGGACAGTTTCAAAGAAAGTGAAGGCACAGGAAATTTCATAATGATCTTCAATAACCTGTTTGACATTTTTAATTCTAGAAGCTTAACTCAACATTGATTTTGCCATCTCCTTTTCCGTGAAAATAAAACAAAAATATTTGAATATTTAAATAAAGCTGAAAAATAACATACATAACTTACAGATCAAAAACACCAGAAAACGTAAATTTAAAGAAAACGAAAGTTCAATACAGTTAAATATAAAAAGTTTTCAATCGGTCTACGCAGTCAAAAGTTCCCCTGGTTTCAAAGGATTGCTCGTATGTATCCGAAACCCTTATTTACTTATTTAGTACTCTGGTTGAAGACACACAGGATCTGAAATATATTACCACTTACAGATTAAGTCAGGATCATATTGAACTAGTTTTTGGGTCAATAAGGATGCATAGTGGGCACAACGATAATCCCAACGCCCTTCAATTTAAAGGCAGCTATAGAAAATTACTCTGCCACATGGAGTTGCAAGTCAGTGAAACGGGAAACTGTTTACCACTTGAAACTGTTTCACTTTTGACGTGCTCATCAGCGCTTCAATGAATCAATGCTTCAACTATAGCAGAAAAATTCGACGATGCCGACGAAGAATTGATTAATGCATTACCGACTAATGAGGATATCACATTTGAGATGGCATTTAATGACGATCCAGATTGCAAAAATCACATCTTCGGATATATTGCAGGCAATGTTGTGAGATATATCACTACCCGAATAAAATGTAGATTTTGTGTAGACAATATGCTAGCCAAGGTAAACAATGGTTCCATAAATTGGTGTGTTTGCGCGACCAAGGAGGATTAATTTACATTTCTAAATAAGTTTACTCCATTTGTAGTATTTCTGAAAATAATCTGCGAAATTATATTAAGCATAATGCACACAGAAAAGCAATTTAGAGATAGAGCTATGTCTTAAAATTATGGCCAAACTCATTGGTCGTTCTCTATTTCCCTTTTTAGAAGAGCACGTCAATTCACAATATCACGACACAAATCTGGCGCGGCTTATTGTAGAACGTTATCTAAGAGTTAGATTCTTTTATGAATCTAAAAAAGATAACATTTCGAGGATAGCGTCATCAAAGCGGCAGTTGTTGAGAAAACAGTTGCAGTTTCAGGGTCATTAAGAGATATTTTTTAAGTACTTGAGTATAGGTATTTTGTTTTATATTATTTAATAAACATTTTTAATTTCATGTTTTATTTGAATAGTTTATCTCCTTCCGAATCTTATTTTGTATTAGTGCAAAACATAATATGCAATAAAGTAATAATAATAATCACTTGAAGCTGACCGCACTCTTAAGTCTCATGATTTCTTCTAATATTATATCCATTCTGTGAAAGTTGTCTGTTGTAACCTTTACGTTGAAACCGATTTAAATTAAAGATATCACGTAGATTCTTAGAATGGCAAGAATCGAGATCAGTGTACGAGTATGCTTTAATATGCGGGTGAAGCCGCGGGCCACAGCCACAGCTACTAATGAATAACTAATGAAAAAATATCTGACAGCTATTCACTTGTTAAGTGTAAGTGCGGCTGGATTGGAAAAACTGGAAGAAATGGACGTGGGCCTTTAACCCCTTTTTTTCTTCCACTTCTCTATATATCATAGAATAAGGCCATTGAGTATTATATGAAAATAAATAATTACAAATAATATAAGATTTATGGAAGATAAATAACAGATATTTATATAAATATATAAAGATACCACTTCCAACAGAATAATATAATTACATAATATATTTGTGAACATAACACCAGATATTACGTATATAAAGAATTTAAATATTACATAAGTTAACAAAAATAAATAATGTTACATTTTTCTCTTTGCAAATGGTTAATAAATAATTTTAAACGCGACCTAAATATTAATTATATGGCTATGTCTACTATTACATTTTCCCCACTTTTTGGGGACAATGTCATTAACTTGCAAACATTACTCATTTGCTTGTGTGCGTGTGGGCAAACGTAAATACAGACCGCCTATGCACACATTCATTGTGTTGTTGCTTCAACTTTGAACGGAATTTTAAATAACACTATCACTCTGTGTCATTACTCTTAGAGCCGGGGCGGCATCGGGCAGGCAGGCAGCTGAACTGAGTAAATGGCGCAAATATGAGTATCTGAGAGATGACTACATATTTATGTCATTTGCTGTAGAGACTATCGGTCCGTGGGGTCCACGTGCGGTGAAGTTCCTAAAGGAACTCTATCCGCGACTGGTCATTGTTACTGATGATAAGAGGGCTGGTTCTTGTCTTGCTCAAAGGCTAAGTATAGCCATTCAGCGGGGAAATGCATCCAGCAATCTTAGCACGATATCGCGGGGAGTAGGACTGTATGAATATGATAATTAAGTTACTAGTTTTAGTTTTTTTTTTTTTATTATTATTATAGTTTTTAATATTATGTATTATATTCTGCGTAGTGTAATATTATTTGGATTAGAACGAATAGAATGACGTAAAACAAACTTGAAGAAAGGCGGTTGAACTGCGCGAGGAATTCCTTGATTGATCGGCGGCGAGTTGACGGAATGAGTATTTCTAAAGTGCGAGTGGGATAGAAAGATTAAAAAATTACTGAATTGGATGCATTCACAAAAAAAAATACAAAAAAGAAGTTTAGAGCTCGTTCAATTTTGATGGTATTGGTAGAGAACCAAAATAAAGATGCTAACTTTGTTCAACGACGCGTCAGGTTTTTCTGGTAACAGGACGTTTGATTATGCTGATCGGTAATTTCGGCATACTTCAGAAATTAATGCAGGTGGCAGGATGGTGAGTCATGACAACTATCATCCCGGTTATTCGACACAACGGCAAGTGATTTCTACTGAATATCCTGGACCGAGTTATAGGACAAACAGGAATTATCAGAATTAAACTATTACAAATAATCCTAATTCTCCATGTAATTCTATTAATACAATGACATATGCAAATTCTCCAAGCGAAACGATTCGCAGGACTCAGAACCTCTTATGGATCTTTATAGCAAGTAAATGTTCATGGCTTGTTTGCTTGTCTACATTTTTAAATAAAATTTACTTTAAAAACGTTCATAGTTTGTTTTAACTTACCTTAATGTTACAAACAACTTTTCTTCAGGACTGACTGATTTTCTTAATACTATAATTTAATGATAATGTATTGTGTCTTGTTTCAACAAATCATTTTTACACAAAGTCAGTAACTCATTAAAGAACCTCACGGACATCCTCACATAGCTAAAAACATATCCGGATATCTTCTTCGATCGTCGTATATGTTGTTGAAGAATTGTACTTTCTTACAGCGATCGGCTAAATAAGGATGAACCCACCACTGTTTCTTTTTTATCATCAACTCTCTTTTCCTATGTACATACAGCAGTAGTGCTATCTCTTCGAGGTCCATTTTGATACTCAGTGTGGTGGCGACTCTGGTGTCTGTATGGTGTCTAGTTTGCTAGCTTACGGACACCACAATGGCGCGACTGGTTGCCCCGCCATGGTGTCCCGGTGAAATTAGTATCGTTGAATAGCGGATTCGAACCCACATTTTGAGTTCACGGTCCCCACCCTGCTATTAAGCCACCGTTGCTTACTACACTCTATTCTCTCTCATTATCTCTGTTCTATAGACGTAAGTATAATATGTTTATCTCTTTTCAGTGTCGCTTTTTCATTTCTAGTTTCAAATCACAACAATTCTAAAGAAATTTTTACTTCAAAAAAAACCATATGATGCAGTCCTCAAGACAACATAAAATAAAATAATGTGAATCTCCCTCAAATGTTCGTCTTATCTTATCTTAAGAATAAATGCAGTTTATAAAAAATTATCTTTTCATTAAAATAAAACGAGAAAGCTAAAATTATAATATTAAAACTTAGGTTAAATTGCGTTTACCGAAAACCAAAATGTTTATGTAAATGCTTTTACATTATCGTATTTATATAAATGAATGTATATAGTGTTAAATGATTATCAATAACAATTACCTAATCAACATTGAATAAAAATGATTTTATTCTATTCTGTTCTATAAATTAATGAAATAACTCTAGTAAACTCACCACTAATATTATAATTCCTCCAACCATATCTAACGTTAAGCTCTTTATGTCCCTCAAAGAGTCCGAAACTTATCCTGCCCTCAGACTCAAGTGGATTAGAGGCTCTCCTCGCCCTCGCATCTATCCAGTGTGTCGTACCCAGAGACCCGACTATCAACGCTATACACAAACAGGAGCCGAAAAATGTGGCGAAAATCATCGAGCGTTTGAACAAGTTCAGCTTCATTTTGATTCACAGCACAACACTTTCACTAAGTAGTTCGCCTGTTAGCCACTAGATGGCGTTACGTCACATGTTCTTCAGAGCGTTCGAGATTTTTTTGTTTCCCTAACTATTACAATAAGACTTTCGATGTAAAGCGCGCATTGTTTCTGATTGTATTACCACGGCAGATTTTTCCTTTTCTTCTCACGTTACCAAAGGAAAATCTGAAACAATAAAAAATGTATTTAAAATATTGCCTAAACTCGCCTTATATGTGTAGCTATAAATAACTATTAAATACAAATCATAAGTTATTATGATTAATGAAGCAACGGCTACATTAGTCTTCTTTGTTAACTTCCATATCGTCGCTGTAGAATGAATACCTCGTATGTCAAAAAAGTATATTTTTTTATTTTTGTAAAAATCGAATGAAAACCACGTATTTTAAAATACAGCAAAATCGTGAACCGAATGTATGACTACTGGTGCCATCTATGGAGTTAAACGAAAACCTCTTATTTATTACTCGTCGGCCATCTTGTCTTCACAAGCGAGAAAACCTCGTAAAAAGTGCATGGTTTCGGCGTTACTCTCTATTTTTGAGATTTTTAGTGAAAAATTGTGGATAAATCGGTGTGAAGTAAGTTTATTTGTATTTTTTATATTTCCAAGTACACTCTGGTTGTATTTTTATAACTAAGGAGTTGTAGTTAAGCAATAAATATGCATTCGTTTATTTGACGCGATTACTGCAAGGAAAACCTCGTATGTCCACGGTAAAGCAAACCACTCAAGTGACATGCCAGGTTTTCACATAATATTTTAACGGCTTTAATTAATCAAACTATGCACTGCCAATAGTGAAAATAAAGTGGTATGTCTTAGTTTATTTTCAATAACGGCTGCTAAAGTGCAAATACTAGGTTAGTATTGATTTGACAGCCGTTTGTTAAAAGTTTCACGTGAAAACCTCGTATAGTTATAAATTCAAACAACACACGAGGTTTTCATGCCATAATTGTTACTGGTTTTGCAGCTTTTCTTTAAAATATAAGTTAGTAATTTTAATTTTTTTTCAGGCAAAATGTTAAATAGAGGTAGGAAATTAGTGGCAGCATGTCTAAAGAACCATTCGCCACCAGAAGACTTAATCACCCTTGCTGACTTAGAGGAATTACCGTCTTTATTACAATCAGATGTAAATATTGATAGACTTGCAGAATTTTCTGCAATAATGCCTTCAGAACAGACACTGGAAAATCCTCCATCTACAACAAATTCCAATCCTGAAAATGATTCCACAATCATACTATCCAAAATTCCACCATCGGCACCGTCTACTTCTGCTATAAATAATAATGAGAACACTGGAAATGATAATTTGCAGGTTTTAGAGGCTGAAGATAATACCGATTTCAGCAGCGATGACTCTGTGCAAGATCCAAATTTTCAGCCAAATGACAGTCCTGAAATTTTGTGGGAAATATCTAATCAACAACGAATAAGAGCTAAACGAGGACGAAGTGATAAATCTCAATGGATGTATGAGCAACAAAAAAACAAACGAATGAAAGGTGAGGGATATCTGGGAAGAAGAAAAAACGAAGAGGGAAAAATTGTGTACGACGTTCAAAAGGCGCCAAAAGAAATGAAACCTCGGTGTGAACATAACAAAAATGCCAAATTTTTTGAATGCTATAAACTCTCGGATGATTCAAGATTACAGATTTTTAAGCAGTTTTGGCTACTGAATAGGGAAGCAAAACGTTGTTTCGTCACTCATTTGTACTAAAAAGCGGTACTATGCAAAAAAAAAAAACGGAAACCTCTGACTCTCGTAGAAGTTATTCGTATAAATATAATTTTAAAGATAAAGGGGCAACATTTAGAGTCTGTAAAAATATGTTTTTAAACACAATAAATATCGGTGAATGGTCAGTTCACAACTGGGTTGAAAACATTGTTGCAACAAATACAGAGCCCGTTTCGGACAGAAACAACAACAGAGAGCAAGCAAATAATTTAAAAAAAGAGTTATTGAGAGAGTTCTTCCATTCCCTGCCGAAACTTGAGTCACATTATTGCAGAAAAAGTTCAACAAAACTCTACTTAGAACCCTATTGGCAATCCAAATCGGCATTTTTTAATGAATATTTAAAATATACAAAAGACCACAACAAAGCTCATCTCAGTGCTTCAAGGTATACATTTTGGGAAGTATTTGAGGGCCTAACTTTGTCCTTATTTCGTCCAAAAAAGTGTTAGTGATACGGATTATCAACTACATTTAATTCGGAAAGCGGAAGCACAAAGCCAGAAAGAGAATGACAAAGCAGAAAATGATACTTCTGTTGCTGTATTTACTATGGACTTGCAAGCTGTCTTGCTTTGTCCATATTTAAAAGCTTCAGCACTTTATTACAAGATGAAGCTCAAAGTGCATAATTTTACAATAAATAATTTGAAGACCAAAGAAGGATTTTGTTTCCTCTGGAATGAATCTGAATGCGGTTTAACAGCTGATGAGTTTTCAAGTATCATAGTTGATTTTATAATTAACTATGTTGATAGGACAATCATTCGCAAAGTGATTATATACAGTGATGGGTGCACGTACCAAAATAGAAATTCTATTCTCTCCAATGCACTTTTATTCGCAGCTGCTAAGACAGGTATGGTCAAAGTCCAAAAATACCTTGAGAAGGGTCACAACCAAATGGAATGTGATGCGATGCATTCCACAATTGAGAGGCAGATAAAAAATCGCGAGATTTATTCACCAGCACGGTATGTTGAAGCTTGTAAAACTGCCCGTAACAATCCTGGTCCCTACAATGTCGTCCAGTTAGACCACACAGCCTTCAAAAAATACTGCTCTCAACCGTATTTTTCATCGATAAGACCAGGTAATAAGGTTGGTGACCCACAAGTCACTGACATACGTTGCCTTAAATATGAACCAGAAGGATCCATAAAGTTCAAGCTAAGTTATTCGAAAGAATACCAATTACTACCAAGGAGAATACATCAAACAAATGCTAGTGATTGTTTTCAACAGTTGTATTATTCAAAGTTACCCATAACTACGGTAAAATACAACCATCTTCAGGAATTAAAACGTGTGATTCCTCGAGATTTACATCCATTTTATGATAGTTTGCCGCATTTATAATTAAATTTGTTTTTGCCTTCTTATAGGTATTGTTGTTTACTCTGGGTATGTGCTTGAAAACGAACTTCGGTTGAGTTATGATTAGGTTTAAAAGGAATTTTAGGATATCTAAGCTTACGGTTCGACTGATATCTGTGAAAGAAAATCTTTCTATCCTGATTTTTTACCAAAACTTGTCCAAATTGTATCCAATAAAACATTATATTTTTAGTCTACAGCAGTGTCTTTACTTTTGAAAACCTCGCAACTTAGCACATATTAAAACAGAAAACCTCTTATGTCAATTTAACTGGTATAACACAGTTAATTAAGAGATTGGTTAGTAATATAAAAAAGTCCTATTTGTCATTCAGTACATGAGACAAAAGCTAATAACAATATTTTAAACATTGACGAAATGAACAATTTTTTTCGTTTCCTGTAAAGTTTAGATCTCTGGACATACGAGGTTATCATTCTACAGCGACGATATTATCATGACTTATGGTGTGTTACTGTGAGGGAATCTGCAGCTGCATTGGAAAAGTTATACGTGGTAAAGTAAAAGTAAAGTAAAGTAAAGTAATGATTTATTTGCATTGAATGTAGGTAATAACAATAAGGTGTTGATAGAGTACATAGAAGATCCGTACATTCTACCATTTTGGCATGCAAATATTAAATTAAATTTATTTCTATATAATACTAGTAATTAATTATTAAATAGATTTAAAATTATAATTATGAGTATAAATAATTATTACATTATTATAATTCAAAGTATTGAATTATTATTATTACATAAATTTATATTGTCGAAATTTTATTGCAGTTAGCATAACACATACATTATTAATACAAAGAACATATTATAAACAATTAATTAACTGCAACGTTATTTAAATATTGGTATCATTTAAGAAGTCCGATACTGAGTAATAGCATCTTTCCAATAACAAAGAAGTAAGACTCTTTTTAAATATTCTAATAGGTTGATTTTTTACAAAAATTGGGATTTTGTTATATATGATAGGAGCCATGCTCATAACACTTTTTTTTAATAAAGCTGTTTGAAATCTTCCTGTATACAGTAAATATTTATATTGCGTTCTTATAGATACGGCTCGTACTCTAGTTTCATTTAAGGTAGGAAATAAATGATGATTAATTTTAACAAATATCGCTATTTCTAAAATATAGAGACACGGAAAAGTTAATAATTTATGGGCCTTGAAAATAGGGACACAACTATCAGTTATCTTTAAATTGAAGATTGCTCTTATGCAGCGCTTTTGGGCTTTGAAAATGCTTTCTCTATCGCCACAGTTGCCCCAAAATATAATACCGTATCTTAAAATGGAAACTACCAGGCCATGGTAAGCTACTAGCACCGTTTTGACACTGACTTTTTTTGCCAGGTTATAGAGTGCATATGCAGAAACACTTAGTTTCTTACAGACATCATCTGCTTGGGCCTTCCATGTCAATTGGCTGTCTATTAAAATACCTAAAAATTTTGCGACATCTACTCTTTCAATTATTTGACAATTGTAATTTATATTTAGATCTTCAGTGCGAATTTTCTGATAAAAGTGCATTATTTTAGTTTTTTTAATATTGATCAGTAAATTGTTATAATTCAGCCAGTTAATTATAGTTTTAATCGTAGTGTTTATATCACTTTCATAAGAATCTTTATTAAGGCATTTTATTAGAGCTGTACTGTCGTCGGCAAATAATACCATTGGATGATGGATTTGGCTTGGGAGGTCGTTTATGTAAAGTAAAAATAACAGTGGCCCAAGGACACTCCCCTGTGGTACGCCGAATTTTATTTCTCTATAGGAAGAAACATATTTGCATTCACGTTTATATTTATTACATATACTAGCAATCTCTGTACATTGTTTGCGGCCTATCAGATATGATTTTATTAGGTTAAGAATATTACCTCGAATGCCGTATGCGTTAAGTTTCTGTAATAGTATGTCATGGTTCACATAATCGAAGGCTTTAGACATGTCTGTATAAATAGCACATATGGGAGTTCTGGTATCTACACTAGCCATTACCCTCTTTAATAAGTCGTAAACAGCCATATTTACGTTTTTGTTTTTTCGGAACCCATTTTGTTCATCGCAGAGTATATTAAATTTAGCCAAAAATGCGTAAATGGATTCGTAAATAACTTTTTCCATTACTTTAGAAAAAACTGGAAGCAAAGCAATCGGTCGGTAGTTAGACATGTCTTCTTTGTTGTTTTTTTTATAAAGTGGTTTTACTATAACCGTTTTCAGTCTTTCGGGAAACATTCCCGCTAATATGCTTACATTAATAATATGACTAAGAGGCCCAGATATGCTGTTGCAAACAGATTTAATAACTTAATAACTTGCGTTGAAATGCCATCATAACCAAAACTTTTTTTGTTTTTTAAAGATTGTATTATCCGTATTATGTCTTGTGGTACAGTTGGTGTTATAAATATCGAGTGTGGGTTATAATTAATTTTTTTGATGTTATCTGATACGGTTTTTGGTATATCTGTGATCTGGTCGATAAAAAAATTGTTGAATGATTCAGCTATTTCTTTAGGGTTTGTTATTAACAAATTATCTTTTTTTATCTGAGAAATAGGTTCCGTATTTTTTTTGCTATTATTTATTATTTGCCAAGATGTCTTAGATTTATTCTTTGAGTTTTGGATGAGATGGTTATTTTGGGCTTTCTGGGTTAATTTAATTATTTTTTTGAATCTTCGGGAATACGTATAGAAATTGTTTTTATTTTCATATGTCGGTTTTAATCTCTTTTGCCACAATAAATGACGTTGCCTTTTGCTACAAATCCGAATACCACGTGACACCCATTTAATTGATTTTTCACTACGTACTATAACCGATTTAAAAGGAAAACACAAAATATATAATAAAAGAAATAAGTCGATAAAACTATCATAGGCATTATTAGGGTCGTCAGTACTGTAAACGTCTGAAAACGATAACTGTTGAAGATATTTATTGAATTTGTTTATATTCTCATTGGACGTATCTCTTATTGTTTTTCGCCAATATTTTGTTTGTCTTGATTTGTTAACGTATATTTTTAGAATCTGAGCTGTATGGTCTGATAAGGCTAAGTCTATTACTTCGCATTTGCACTTTTGTTTCAAGTTATGAGCAAAATTGTCTAAACAGGTATTGCTGTCTAATCTTGTAGGTTGGTTAATTTCCAATTTAAGGTTGTAGCTTAAAAGAAAGTATTCAAATTCTATTGCTAATCTGTTCCTTTTTAAAATGTCTATATTAAAGTCACCACAAATTATTATACTACTTTTTCGGTTATTACATACTTTCTTTAAAATAGAGTCTAAATTTTCATAAAATTTATCTATGTTACATATTTTTGGGGGTCTATAAATACATAAAATTATCGTGTTTTGTTTTATTAATTTTATAGCACAACATTCAATGATCCCTGTTATAGAGTATTTCATTATGTCTGGTAATTCTGTGTACTCATGACATTTTTTTATCAAGATGCAGGCTCCTCCGCGTTTTACATTTCGTGAATAGCATGTAGCTAGCTTGTAATTGGATATTTGTATTAATTTTTCATGGCCAGACATTATGAAATGCTCGGTAATACACAATACATCTATATCTATTTGTATGTTTAATAATTCCTGAATATGAACCGTTAGTACATCAGATTTATTAAGAAAGCCGGCAATATTCTGATGCATGATATACATATGATTAGAATAGAAAAAAATTTGAATTTGAGCAAGTGGGAATAGCTTCTTTATTGACTTTTATTTGAATATTAGGAGATATTTCTAGATCTAAGTTAGGTTTACTTATCATTATTAGTATATTACTCATGACATTCTTTAATCCATAGTTATTTAATCTCCCACTATATTTGGAAAACATACTATAATCGTAGGATAGTTCAAAATTAGAATCTAATAGCTTTGCGTAGTTAAAAGTGTTGAGATCTAGGTACAATAAATTATTAAAAGTTTCTATCCTCCAATTAAACATATCGGAATAATCTTTACATTTGTATGTGGGAAGGCACAGTATAATATTGGTATGCTGAATATTTTGAAGAGTATTCCTCATTTCTTTGATGATATCAAAGTAATTATTAGTTTTTCGAAAATCTTCCTCTCCTATTAAAATTACGCAGTAGTCATTTTCCGTAAAGCTTACTAATTTTTTTTTTAAATTATTTATTAGCTGTAATATTCCGCAATTGGGGAAAATGTAGTGGCATATCTCGGTATTCAAAAACGTATCCTCAGCAATAGATAATACCTTGTTGGTTTTATTAGCACTTATAATGCAAATTTTTTTTCTAGCAGGTTTTAACTTAATATTTGTTGTTTCGCTTATTTGTGCTGTATTATCTTGTTGTGTCATCGTAGGGTCAGCTATTGGTTTTTGAGTAATTGGCGTACTAGAAATTTTGTTAAGGATATTCTGTTTTTTTCTGGTAGATTTATTAAGTGGAGTGGATACTTTCAAGCTTTTTTTTGGAGTATCTACATCATTCGTTAATTTTTTGGTGGCTTTTCTTAAAACTTCATGTTTCGATGCTAAACCCTGGACGGTTTTTTTTGAGCTCGTGATTTTCTATGGACAAATTATTTATTTCTTCGTGAGCTGAATTTAGTTGTAGGGTGAGGTGTTCTATTTGTTCTTTAAGTTTTTGTATTTGTATGTTATTTTCATCACCTGATAAGTTCGGTAAACTACAAGAAGTGCCATCTAGTTTCGAATTATCTGAACTACTTTCGCTACAAGTATGATCGGTCATAGATTGAGTGCGTTTTTTTCGAGATGTTATATTATCGAAGAAATTCATATTGCAATTTAAAATTTATAATTTATAAGTTTTAAAATTAGGAAAAAGTATAGTTTAGTCGAGTTTCGATCGTAGACCACGCAGATATCAGACCAGACAGATATCGTAGACCACGCAGATAGCAGTGGTAGAGCCATGCTGCAGCTATATTATGGTTGTAGCACGAATGGGTCGGCTCGACCGGGGAAGGACCACGCTCTCACAGGATACCAGCGTAAAATAGCAGCTTAACGCTGCTGTGTTCCGTATGGTGAGTGTAGAGAACCGGAGACCCTTTTTACTGGAAACGAGGCATTCCATCTTAGTCCTCACGGGTGACAACGCATCTGCATTTTGATTCTTAATCGAAGATAGATGTATATGTCTATGGGTCACAGCAACCACTTACCATCAGGTGGACTGTGTGCTCGTTTGTCACCCTTATCCTATAAAAAAAAAAGTTAAGTTAAAATTACAGCCTACAAACGTCCCATTGCTAGGCACAGGCCTCCTCTCATTTCTGAGAGGGTTTTAGGGCAAGGAAATGTCCGCCGCGCTGCCCCAATACGTCTTGGCGAACTTCACTTGTCTTCGAAATATTTCTTTTCTTATTTCTCAGACATGCATGTTTCCTAACGATGTTTTCCTTCACCGCCGAGCACGTGGTAAATCAGCAATTAAAAATTTCATTGGTGTCGGCGGGGATCGAACCAGAGTTGATCGCGTAAATTTACAAGCTCAGCACTGAGCTACCACGATTTGACGCTGGATTTTTTTTTATTATCTATTTTTATTTAAAAAGGCTTTTATTCTACAAGAATATTTCAGCCTTATCGTAACACAGCGTGTTCCTGTTACACAAATCCAGTGAAATGAAAGGGGGAATCAATGTAGCAGAAATTAATAACTTTGCTACCGCTGAGTGTATCTCCGCATGTATACTCAAAAACCAACCCGTTTCACACAAATTAATATAAAATTTTTGCACCAGAATCTCCCTTTCCCTTTGATATTTGACACATTCTGCTAGCATATGTTGGACATCTTCTATAATGTGACAAATATCGCGTCTGCTTTTTCATCAAAAATACAATTTTTTATTGGGGTAGTGCTGGACACTATGGCGTAACCTATGAGTGGCAATCATATAGTTTCTTTTCATTTCAATATTATTATACCACGGTATCCGAAGAGGCTGACTTTGAATTGTTTTATACCATATTCCTTTTTCCCTGCTTCTTTCATCGAAATACTCTCTAAATTTATCAGGTTAGGGTAGGTAAGGTTTTTGAATTTTGACAAGGTTTCCGTGGAAACTGGTAAAATATTTAATTTGATTCCTTGCGTTGCTGGGTTGGAAACAACATTCATTTTGTAAAAGTATGTCATCATAGTATACATCATGTAAATGGGCCTTAAGCGATATACCAACCTACAACTTGATGACTCGCGAGTCACTCGCGAGTCGCTCGCGACCTTTTCAAAGAGACTAATATTTCACATCTCCGTCGTTGTTTACATTGGAGAACATCGTATACCTACGTACGGAAAAATGTAAATTTATTTAGTAGGAAACGGGCTGTCTCATTTAGAACTGTGAAACGCTAGGGACTAGGGGTTCCTAAATTAAGACAATACGTGATAAACACATACTGCAGCTATATTATGGTTGTAGCACGAATTTGTCTGCTCGAGCTGACCACACTCTCACAGAATAACAGCGTCAAATAGCAACTTAATGCTGTTGTTACATGGTGAGTGTAGAGAACAGGAAACCCTTTTTACTGGAAACGAAGCATTCTATCTTAGTCCTCAGGGGTGGTAACGCATCTGCATTTTGATTCTTAATCGAGGATAGATGTAGATATCTATCTATGGACCACACCATTGGCTTGCCATCAGGTAGTCTATCAAACAAGTGGTGTGCACGTTTGTCACCCTTACATAAAAAAATCTGTCAAGTATGTAATATTAATATATATTTACTTAAAAGGAATAACCTATGTACATGATTTTTCGACAAAAACAATCTATGCTGTGTAGTGGCGGCATAAGTTAACCGCTACGGCGTGATCGCGGAACAGAAAGAATTTCAAATTATTGCAATTCATACAAATGTGAACTTTTATAACTTGAGAATAAACTCGGTTTTCAAATCAAAAATACTATTCAAAAGGTCCTAAAACTATCTTAGTTGCAATATAAATAAAACTTTTTATAATGGGAATTAAGTTTAAAAATGCAAAGCAATAACTTCCTGCTCCGCGACCGTGCTTTAGCCCATATTATCATGCCGTGGGTGTTGTAAGAACCGACACATGGAAATGAAGCAGTAGCATCTTTTCAATAACAAATTATATACAAAATTATTGAAGAAAAAAAACGGTTGACAATACGGCTGCTAAGCATGGTAAGCGTCGCCTACGAGGCAATCTAGACTTTTGACAGGACATAATGAGTGAATGAATAAAAATCAATAAAAAATAAATATGTATATTTTAAAATATCAAATCTGAATAATGTACGTTTATATAATAAGCTTGACATTAACGTTATGCGCATAATGTTAATGTCAAACATTTATTTGTTTGCAGTGCGAGACCGGTTTGACACGTTTTTTTTTTAAATTATTTCATATTGTCGAAGGTTGTGACAATCTTGCGGCATTAACATATGGGAATCATACGTTGTGAAGTTTTTTCTTTATTGTTCCGAGTAATATTTTCACTTCGTCATCGAGTACATTTATTCTTACATTGATTTTTGTTCAATCCTACATAATTTAAAATTAAAAATTTTGTACAGCCGACTGCAATATAAGTTATTAAGAATAACTCAAAAACTATTGGTTTGACCTTGATCAAATTCATATGGGACCACACGAGAAGTATCAGCTTTCATATAAAAAAAGAATCATCGAAATCGGTTCACCCAGTAAAAATTATGAGGTAACACACTTTAAAAAAATACAGTCGAATTGAGTACCGTCTCCTTTTGGGAAGTCGGCAGAAAATAGTTATAACAGAAAGATCCTTAAATTATTAAGTGTCGAAGCTTGCGAAGTCACTTATTGATTTCACGATGTCTGTCCGTCTGTCCGTCAGTCCGTCTGTCCCACGATTATATCGAGAACGGTTTTTAATTTTCAAATTCTGTTTTCAGCAATCGATTACTGATCACCCAGGCATCTGAACCTCCTATTTTGAAACTGATTGCTCAACGGCAACCGTTAGAAACTGCTACAAAGCTGATTGCTTCGCCACTTTCCTATGCTGTTAGCTTGCTAGGTTTATTAATAAGTCATAGCGCGCGTCAGAGCGCGCGATGACTTATTAGCACTAAAGATAGCGATATTTTGAGAGCTATGTGTGATATTGCGTTACAAATTGCAAATAATTTTGGATATAACTTCAATTTATATTTAGATATAAGTGGTATAGTGGAACCAAGCTGAAGCTATATTACAGTTGTAGCACGATTGGATCGGCTCGACCGGGGTAGGACCACGCTCTAACAGAACAATAGCTTAATGCAGCTGTGTTCCATATGGCGAGTATAGAGAACCAGAGACGCTTTTCACTGGAAACGATCCTGAGGGGTGACAACGCATCTACATTTTGAATATTAATCGAGAATAAATGTAGATGTCTATGGGCCACAGTATCCACTTGCCAACAGATGGACTGTGTGCTCATTTGTCACCCTTATACTATTAAAAAAAATTAAGCTACAGAAAAAATATTCCAGAACCCAAGGCATATTTTCCATGTTACGAGGGCGGCACTGAAAATTTTGGGAATCAAGGAAGTGACACAACATTACTATTTAAAAATGTATTTATTGCTTTTCGAAGTATTCTCCGCGAAATTTGACACATTTTTCCATACGATGGAACCAATCATTGAAGCAACCATTCCATTCGGAAGTTGGGGTCTCCAAAATGGCCGTTTTGTAGGCGTCCACAGCTTCTTCAGGTGATGAAAATCTCTGTCTACGCAATTTATTCTTTATTTTAGGGAAAGTATTGAAATCATTAGGGCTTAGGTCGGGGCTGTACGGCGGATGGTCTAATAATTCTATGTTTTCTTGCTCTAAAAACTCTTTTGTTCTGTGTGCGGTGTGAGAACTCGCATTGTCGTGATGGAGGATGATGCGGCGGTTGCAGTTCTCTTTACGGAGTTCAGAAACGACCTGTGGCAAACAAATGCTAGCATACCATTCTGCATTAACCGTTCTTTGTCCCTCAAGAGCAATAGTCGTAACATGGCATGTGAGCGAACAATTTTTGTTGGCTTTAACTCATTTTCGAACACCCAAACTCGTGACTGGTTTTTGGTTTCGGGTTTGTACGCGTACTTCTTGCCTCCGCCAGTATCGGTATCCTCGGAGTCGACATATCGAGTGACGTGCAGTTTCGTGGTCACTTGGAAGAGAAGGCAAAATAGGCCTCTAAAAAGCTTGGCGTGCTCAGCAGAGCGGGACAGTAGTTCATGCCGGTACACCGCCTGCAACTTTACAAGGCGCAGGTTCGGCCTCACATGGAATACTGTTCCCATCTCTGGGCAGGGGCTCCCCAGTGCCAGCTCCTTCCACTTGACCGCATCCAGCGCAGAGCGGCTCGAATCGTCGACGACCGAGCCCTTTCCGATCGGCTCGATTCATTGGCACTGCGAAGAGATGTTGCATCCCTTTGATTTTCTTTCGCATCCACCATGGGGAGTGCTCTGAGGAATTGTTCGGATTAATCCCAGCCGCCAAATTTCACGAACGCACATCGCGGCAGAACTCCCGATACCATCCACACCATCTGGATGATTGGCGGTCCACCACTGTGCGATTTAGAAGATGTTTTCTTCCTCGCACGACTTCCTTGTGGAATCGATTACCATCAGCGATTTTTCCGGACCGATACGACTTAGGGACCTTCAAGAAAAGAGCGTACTCCTTTTTAAAAGGCCGGCAACGCATCTGCAATTCCCTCCCTGGTGTTGCAGTTGTTCATGGGCGGCGGTAGTCACTTACCATCAGGTGAGCTCGTTTGCCCCCTCTCCTATAAAAATTATAAAAATATCCAGGATTCCTTTTCGTTTCGATTCGTCACCTGATACGATGTTGTACCTATACAGCATTTGAGGATCCTGCGTGGAATCTTTCGAGAGTTCTGACGCACCAAGTAACGCGAGCCGCTTTTTGCTCTTCACAGAGCTAATGCGGTATCCATCGGGAAAACAACTTTTTTACACCTAATTGTTCATGCAAGATTATTTGTATTTGACTCATGCCAATGTCTAAAGTTGCCTGAATTTCGCGGTATGTCACATGTCGATCTTCCTCAATCAGCTTACGCACAGCATCAACGTTTTCTTGGGTGACTGCAGTTTTTGGACGACCTTGACGGGGATCATCACTGAGCTTGAGACGTCCACGTTGAAATTCAGCAAACAAGCAATAAATTGTGGTTTTGGATGGGGCTTCATCACCAAATGCAGAAATCATTCGGTCAACACACTGTTTTTGTGTTAAACCATTTCGAAAGTCATAATAAGTCATCGCTCTTGAATTTTCTCGAGTCAATTCCATTTTTTCAACGACTAAACAAGTTTGATAAAACCTTGTGGCAAGACCGAGAATCTTTTTTTAAATAAATAAATGGTATTCGATTTTTAAAACCAAGGAGTTTTCAATTAAAAAGATTTTAATATGACAGGAACAGTGGAAATATTCTATTCCCGATACTTTTAGTGCAGCCCTCGTAATGACTGTAGTATATTCTTGGTAGATTAATAATGTGTCGATACAGTACTTTCATAAAATCAGTGTTGAACCAACTATCGTTTATTTTACTACAACGACGATGTTCAAAATTGGTCATTACAAAGCACTCTTTAAAATCCAAGGCTACGTTATCGTTTTGACAAGTCTCTATTGCAAGAGATATTATAAATTCCTAAATTTAGTTTATTATGTTCTTATAACATTCTACAATATAGGGACTTATGCGACATAGCCATGGGTCAGCTCGACCGGGGTACCTACCCCGAAAAATTATTTGTACTCAATACAAACACTAGCAACATAAGCGAGTGATAGAGTCGACAAGAGACACCCTAGACTGATGTTTATTGACCATATTGTGGTAGAGTCATGCTGCTGCTATATTATGGTTGTACCACGCACTCACAGAATAACGGCGTACAATAGCAGTTTAATGCTGCTGCGTTTCGTATGGTGGGTGCAAAGACCCATCTGGGATCCTTATTACTAGAAACGAGGCATACCATCTAAGGCCCGTATTAATAATTACTCAACAACGAACTCAAGTGCGTGATCATTTGATACGCCCTCATTACGATATCAGCATCTCAAGATCGTTGCTAATTAATAAACACATAAAAATAGTATCTCAAAACGCTGTACTGAGAAATACTGTTCTGTGACTTGCACTCAAGTACATACACTTGAGAGTCGAGTTTCGTTTATTATAATCAGTGTGAGACTCAGCTGATATCGTAAAACTAAACCGCATCTTGAGATATGATTATTAATATGATCATAACCTCAAGATTGTACTCAAGTGCGCGTACTTGAGCTAAGTAACGTTTATTAATAGGGGCCTTAGTCCTCCACGGGTGAAATAGGTAGATGTCCATTTGCCCTTATAATATAAAAAGACCTACGGGTTTAATAAGAATACCAACTCACTGAACAACGGACGCCTAGGCTTAATAGAAGCCTTTACCATCTCGTAGATTTCTAAATTATAATTGTTCGTAACACGCTTTCTCATCCGATAAAAATGTTGCCCTACATCGGGTACGGTTTCTGATTACAGTAATCGTCGCAGCGGACGAAGCACGCCAACATTTGTTACTTTTAATCGTTATTAAAATAGCAAGATATCTGTCACCACATTTCGCCCTGTGCGTGTCGTGATAAACAACCATGGGAAACGGGGGTAGGTAGAGCCATGCTACAGCTTTGTAGCACGAATGGGTCCGGTCGACCGGGAAATAGGGATGGGCAAGGGAAAAAAATATATCGATATATATCGAATCTATATTTTTAAACAGTATCGATATATATCGCGTGAAAAATATCGATATATCGATATATCGTGAACAGAAAAACGATACAACATTTTGAAATATATCGAAATTGATACGAATTCGATACTCTAAAATAAATATCGATATATCGAAATATCGCTTTTTAAAATTTCGACGATATATATCGATATTATATTTAAAAATATCGATATTTTTTGCCCAAGCCTACCGGGGAAAGATCACGCTCTCACAGAATACCAGCGTAAAATAACAGCTTAATGCTGCTGTGTTTCGTATGGTGAGTGTAGATAACCCTTTTTACTGGAAACGAGAAATTCTTTTTTTGTCCTCAGGGTTGAACGCATCAGTCAGCGTTTAGATTCTTAATCCAAGATAAATGTAAATATCTAAGAGCCGTACCGTTCATTTATAATCAGTTAGCCTGTCCGACGAGTGGTATGCTCGTTTGTTACCTTTATTCTATTTTTAAAAAAAAACAATTTAAACAGGCGCAAAATACCCAGACCCTCGATGCAGGGTCTAAAAAGCGAGACGTCTGGTACTGTGATTAATAGCGACGATTTCCATCAGCCCATTTCGCCGTGTGCATGTCGTAATAAACGACTATGATAAATGCCAGAGAGATAGCTCTGAACGGTAGCGGCATACCCATTCATTTAAGCCAAACCTAAAATACCTAGCCCTTCGACGCAGGGTCTAAAAAGAGAGACGTCGGGTACTGTGATTAATAGCGATGATTTCCATCAGCCCATTTCGCCATTGTGCGTGTCGTAATAAACGACTATTACAAATGCCAGAGAGATAGCTCTCTCTGAGGCTCTGAACGGTAGCGGCATACCCATTCATTTAAGCCAAACCTAAATTACACAGTCCCTCGACGAAGAGATACGTCTTATACTGCGATTGTCATTAAGGCGAAACTTTCCTTCAAGGGGAAAAGCCAATGTCCAGAGGAATTTCACGAGCTAATGAAGAAGCAGCAAACGCATTTTTTTCATACTAATTGTATAAATTATTAGTGTTAGTTAATTTTTTGTTTTAAAGGTCCCACTGGGTTTCTTGCTGGTTCTTTCCAGTTTTTTTCCGAACCAGTGGTAAGACTTAAATGACTTTTAAAATATAATTAAATCTATTATATAAAAAATTATTTATGTTTGTTCTTTTTTTATGCGCTACCATACCGTTCATCAGATTGCGCTAAAACTTTGTCAACTTATTTCTTTCACTTACGCGACGGTTATAGGCATAATACCTACAACTTACAGTAGGTGGCGCGCGTGTCGTACTTACAAATTTATTTGAAAGTTATATATCATTAAATTTCAATGAATGTATTATCATTCCTAACTAAACAATGTAACTCTTCCAAATTTAAAATGATATTTCGACAATTTTTTTTTCTGTGAATTGAAATATTTTAAGGATATGAAGTCCGCAAACGCAAAAGCAACGGAGCAGCGCTTACTTTACAAAGAATAAAAAGAGTTTTTCTTCACGCATTGAGTGAGCGCGGACATACCTGCTACAAGAACATTAAGAAATGATTGGGGGGGGGGGGGGATAGCTATGAACGGCTGACCAAATTTTCTTGAAACTATACCTAAGAACACTGTCGGATAAAACACCTTTCAAACGAAAAAAAAAACTTAATTAAAATCGGTTCATCCGTTCAAGACTTATAATGCCACAGATACACAGAGACACACTATAAACTTATAACCACCCCTCTGTTTTCATCGGGGGTTAAAAATAACTAAAAGGATGGTGCTGGTGGTGGCTGTATAAAGAGCCATTGTATAATCTTATCACTAAACGTAATATTATATATGTATATGCTTAATAATCATACAATTAACACCGTTATCCACATATTACTATAGCGTCAGTATACATATTTTTACGTGGTAGAGCCATGCTGCAGCTATATTAGTAGTATAGTTGTAGCACGAATGGGTCGGCTCGACCGGGAAAGGACAACGCTCTCACAGAATACCGACGTAATGTAGCATCTTAATGCTGTTGTGTTTCGTATGGTGAGTGTATGAGGGCGGCACTGAAAATTTCGGGAATCAAGGAAGTGACACAACATTACTATTTAAAAATGTATTTATTGCTTTTCGAAGTATTCTCCGCGAAAATTGACACATTTTTCCATACGATGGAACCAATCATTGAAGCAACCATTCCATTCGGAAGTTGGGGTCTCCAAAATGGCCGTTTTGTAGGCGTCCACAGCTTCTTCAGGTGATGAAATTCTTTGTCCACGCAATTTATTCTTTATTTTAGGGAAAGTATTTTATTTATTTATTTATTTATTTATTCTTTATTGCATTCCTTAAAACGAAAGAATACAAAGGGCGGACTTAATGCCTTGAGGCATTCTCTACCAGTCAACCCATGGAGTGGTGAGAATTTGACGTAGTTGCGACAATATAGAATAAAATAACAGTACACAAAATAATAATTAACTACATAATACATACAATTTACTAATAAATAAACTATACATATATGACGTATACAAACATATATACAAATATATACATACAAATGTACATACAAATATACATATTTAAATACATAATATATAATTAGTACATACAAATACCTATGAATATATGCGTCTGTTTAGCAATACATATCAAATGGATGAATCAAGTAAAATGCTTTGTCTTCAATAGATGGTTACGGACCAATTTTTTAAAAACATACTTGTTGGATGTTTTTCTGATGTCATCGGGCAAGGAGTTCCAAAGGCGTGTAGCCTGAACTGTGAAGGAGTTGCCATAGAACTCGGTGAAGTGAACAGGAATACAGATTTTGTTGTTAGAAGAAGAACGTAGGACCCTATCATGAGATGAGGAGAGATAGTGAAATTTACTCTTAAGATAAGAAGGCGAAGATGGGTCATTTAAAATGGAAAAAAGAACAAGCAATATTCTGGAATTGCGCCTCTGACGGATTGTAAGCCAATTTAGCTTAGATCTATATTGCGAAATATGGTCATACTTACGAAGCCCGAAAATAAATCGTATACAGTTGTTAAGAAGGCGTTCCAGTTTGTTCAGAAGATCTTGGGACAGATCTGGGTAACACACATCTGCATAATCAATTATGGGTAATATGAGCGAATGGACAAGCATGATTTTAGTTTTTGTGGGAAGAAAATGTTTTAGACGATACAGAGAGCGTAAAGTGGCAAAGTATAGAAATCATTAGGGCTTAGGTCGGGGCTGTACGGCGGATGGTCTAATAATTCTAGGTTTTCTTGCTCTAAAAACTCTTTTGTTCTGTGTACGGTGTGAGAACTCGCATTGTCGTGGTATAGAAATCATTAGGGCTTAGGTCGGGGCTGTACGGCGGATGGTCTAATAATTCTAGGTTTTCTTGCTCTAAAAACTCTTTTGTTCTGTGTGCGGTGTGAGAACTCGCATTGTCGTGATGGAGGATGATGCGGCGGTTGCAGTTCTCTTTACGGAGTTCAGAAACGACCTGTGGCAAACAAATGCTAGCATACCATTCTGCATTAACCGTTCTTTGTCCCTCAAGAGGAATAGTCGTAACATGGCCGGTTTTGGAGACAAACGTGGCCACCATTTTTTTTGCAACACTCCGTGAACGAACAATTTTTGTTGGCTTTAACTCATTTTCGAACACTCAAACTCGTGACTGGTTTTTTGTATCGGGTTTGTATGCGTATATCCAGGATTTGTCACCTGATACGATGTTGTATACAGCATTTGAGGATCCTGCGTGGAATCTTTCGAGAGTTCTGACGCACCAAGTAACGCGAGACGCTTTTTGCGTTTTGATTCTTAATCGAAGATAAATGTAGATGTTTATGGGCCACAGCATCAACTTACCATCAGGTGGACTGTGAGCTCGTTTGTCACCTTTATACTATAAAAAAAAAACAGGATAGTTCCAGGCCGTAAGTTTAAAGTAGAATTACTTTAATTCTTTGTTTGAAGTTGGCTGCAGGTTTATATGTGTAGGACTGTACTGTGCATTCTGTATTCGGTGGAGTGCAAATTCGTCTGTCACTTCAGTTATACACTTTAAAAAATACGTACCATAACCGACCTAATCTTTACGGCATAAGGTTGAAATAGGAACAATAAGGTTTTAAAATAATCGAAGAAAGTTTCTACGCGAACGAATTCGCGAGTACAGCTACTAAGTATATAAAAATTCAAACATCGCGGTACTCATGGCTATTTTAATATTTATTCATGTTGAAACACAAAAATGTGAACTCTATTACCGTTAAACTGTCTAATGTTATGACGGAAATCGCAAATCTGCGAACCGCTAAATGTTTTCACGATATAGTTGAAACCCTACAGTCGAAACTGGACATTATAACCGTGCAATAATGTTTAATTTTCTAATCAAACTAGAAACCACGGTATGTATACCATTAACCTGGTACCACACTGACTTTTTTTGCTATAAATGTACTTACAACGACATAGTTACGTAGCGTATCGTTCATCAACCTGTTGATCGTGTTAATGAAACTGAGATATTGCTTTTTTCTTTTACCGCGTTTTTTTTACCATGTTTTTATTAAATTCGGACTGTTTGGATCGAATTTAGTAATTGATTTTAAACTAACTTCCCGATGAGCTAGCGATTTGAAATTTTAAACATATGTAGCTGAGAATTAGAAAATGGTATGTTAAAAAAATTACCTCAATAATTATTTCTAAGCTAGACGCACGTGATAATCAAGTGAAATAAAGAAAAAATCGTATAATATACTTAAATATAAATAATAAAATCTTAATAACATCGTCATCGCTGGTGGTGATAAGAGGACTGGTTTTTTTCTCGCTCAAAGGCTAAGTATTAGGCGTGTGTATCTCTTTACGGAAACGACTCACTGATACGAATCACTGAAGTGACACAAAAGATTGGTTCAGTAACAACGTTTCAAATGTATCATTTGTATCTGGAACAGTGAAACATTACTTTGCTCTTGCTCATTTCGCGCGACGCGTCGCTTGCGAGGCGACTGAGCCACGAGCGAGAGAGAGAGAGACTGAGACAATGATTAACTTAACTATTGACTCATGAGTGGCGAGTGAGCGGGCGAAATAATTATAATCCACACAAGTCAGATAGAGATATCAAATAAGAAGTGTATCACTCAACTCGTACGGATTTTCGCTGACGTTATTCATGCACGTAAAAATTACCGCTAAGGCGCTTATGTGTCAAATACTATACGGTCGTTTTTTGTATGTAACGTTTGCATTAACAAGTTGTCATTTTACGTTGATGCGGCACTTGTCAAATTGTTTATATTCATTAGCGTCTGTTTACGAAAACATACTTTTCTTTGCGTAGTGATTATTGTGACTTTACTTTCTTCCTTTTCATCATAAAGTTTAGAGTTATGATACATTACGAGTAAATTCTGTGTACATAGACATTGCTGTTTTGTGTAAATGGACATTTTTGTAAATAATGAATTGACATAGTGACATTTTTGTTAAAGTATGAAGGAGAATCGATTTTATATACAATCTTATTACGGTACACAATAAATAATCTAAGCACTTATATTATTCAGCATTGTTGCCACATAACATTTCACGGATCAGTCAGTAATAAACGTCCGCGACGCAACTTAATGTACCTATTCGGAATATTCTTTCTTTTATATCTTTTGAGTCGATGATCCAAATGAGCCAAATGAAACATATCAGTGTTTCGGAACATTTCAGTGATCAAGATGCAAATGTTCCAATCGCAAAAATGATACACTTTGCCCACCTCCACTAAGTATAGCCAGCGAGGAACGCAGCCAGCGTTCTTGGCACAATACCACGGGGAGTAGGAGTGTATGATAATTTAAGTTATGATTTTTTTTAATTAAGTTTTTTTTTAATATTGTATATTATTTCAATGTTACGTAAACAAGAATGTTTTCCAGACTGCATTTCGATCACGGCGGCTAGTCTCGGTGCAGGACCAGGCTTTAGGTGTTTTATGAGGCATGCGGGTGAAACACCGCCAACTTCCTGACTCCGCACAGCTAATGAGAATTTTTTGACAAATAAAATTAAATAACAAATTTTGACCGGACCCGAGAGTCGAATCTAAGACCGCGTGTTCAGCAGTCGCGCTTACGACCACTGGACAGAGACAGACAGCTACATCTTCGCTCTACTTGTTAACTTTGGAACAAAATAATAATTTAATACTAATTTCCACTCGGAACGACAGACAGACAGACAAACAGCCAAGCAAGATAGTGACTTAATAAAAACGTGGCAATAAAATAAAATTGATAAGGTCCGTATGAAAAATAGAATGATGTGTATTACCTCGTTAGAAGAACGACCTCCCTCCCATTATCCGTCATCAAACGGTTGCTGGAGCGCTCGGTTGGCAGCTCAAATGTAATACAAAAAATATTTTAGGAAGTCGGTAAAAACACAACCTCTACAGCGAATGTTATTGCTATTAAATTACCTGTCATCATAAACGAAATCAGACGAACACGCAAATATCATATTACAGTGACGTCAATTCGATTTACAGTTAATAGCATAGATTATTATATATACTAGCTACCCGGCCCAGCTACGCCTGGATAGGATTTATTAAATATGACACACACACACACACACAAACACTCACGCCTGTCACCCAGAGGGGTAGGCAGAGACTACGGACTTCCATTTGGCGCAATCCTGACACACCTCTCTCGCCTCCTTTACACCCATATATCTACGCATACACGCTCGTCGGTTAAGGGTGCTCCTAATCTGGCCCATTTTCAATGTATCGCCGATATGACATTATTCAGATTTAATGTCCGAATACTAAAACGCTGATGTCGTTCAGTCTCGTGGTGTCACAGTCACTTTGACTTATAGTGATAGAGAATTTTGAGTATTTGGCCAGTAGAGGCTACGCACTAAGTACTACTACTTAGTGTGTAGTTATTAACATGAATTGGGGTAACGAGACGTCTCGAAAGTATCTAAACAATTTGCGATGTAATGAATTTCATTTAGAAATCAAAAAAAAGGTAGCATTTTTGGTACATTCCAAATAAACTGAATAGTATACGTGGTAGAGCCATGCTGGAGCTATATTAATTGTATAGTTGTAGCACGAATGGGTAGCTGCTCAAACGGGGAAGGACCACACTCTCACAGAATACCAGCGTAAAATAGCAGCTTAACACTGCTGTGTTTCGTATGGTGAGTGTAGAGAACCGGAGACCATTTTTACTGGACAAGGGGCATTCTATCTTAGCCCTCACGGGTGACAACGCATCTGCATTTTGATTCTTTATTGAGGATAGATGTAGATGTCTATGGGTCACAGCAACCACTTACTATCAAGTGGACTGTGTGCTCGTTTGTAACCCTATCCTTTAAAAAAAAAGATTCGTCTAAAAATTGTTGCAAAAAAAATATTTTGATGAAATTTTGTGTGTGTGTGTGTGTGTGTGTGATTAATTTGATTCGAGAATGGTTTAGATTCACGATTGGACCCGGTAGCCGAAGCCGGGGCGGATCGCTAGTATGTTATATAATTTATTTTAATAGCGCCGCCAGGGAACTTCGTCTCATATTGTATGGACCTCGAGTTCCATACAATATGAGACTACGTTAGGAAATGTGTACGTCAGAGAAATGGAATATCTTTATTTAATATGGAGTAATTTTTTGTCCTGCTCTGTAGCAGTAAGTGTGCTTCATTACCCCTCTATGATGAGAGGAAGGAAGTACCCAGCAGTGGGACATTTTCATAAAGCAAGAGAAGTTACTATATTTGACGCCTATGTTTTTCATGTTCGTCGATTTCTCGGGAACGGTAAAACCGATTTTAATGATTCTTCATAACTTAAACAGCATATACTTCAGACACAGATCGTAGACTGTTGTTTCTATGATCTGTGACTACAGATGTGGCCACAAAAAATTAATAAAAAAGTTCACCCTGTGGAAAAATACATAATAATAAATTTCGACGACATTGTATTGTATTGTACCGTAAGTTAATTTTAAAATAATATAAGAGTTTAAAAAAAACTTAAACAACATGCTTTGATCGTGAGCTGTGATGATTCTAGAAAGAATTATCCTGGTTATTCTGATCAAGACACTAAGATAAAGTTATTAAATCATTGTATTGTCATCGGTTGACAGCTCCGTGGCGCAGTGGCTTAGCAATTAGTTGTTGCGCTGGGGGCCGCGGGTTCAAATCCCGCACGGAACAAGTATTTGTATGGCCTACAAATATTTGTTCCGGGTCTGGATGTTTGTCCTCGTGCAATTTATGTTTGTAAATTGCCTCCACGATACAGGGGAAAATCCTAGTGTGGGGATAACGTTTTTAAAAAAAAAAATATTAAATCGATCCTTGATACGAGTGCGAGTTTCAACGGGGCCGTCTACAAGTTGGTGAAAAAATTACATTAAATGATACCGTTACATAAATAAATAGATACACGCGAAGCTCATAAAAACGTGATAAAAAAGTAATATAAATAAAACGAGAACATCATCAATGTCAAGTTGAAGTCATTTAAATACATACATACATTATGAAGGATAACTCAAAAACTAATGGTTAGATCTTGATCAAATTTATATGGGACCACGTGAGAAGCACCGGCTTTCAAATATAAAAAAATATCATCAAATTTGGTTCATTAGAAAAAAGTTCTTAGGTAACACACATAAAAAAATACAGTCGAATTGAGAACCTCCTCCTTTTTTCGAAGTCTGTTGGAAAATTAAAACCCACTTCAGAAAAGAAAAAACTAAATAATTTTCACGTAATAAGCTTCTGAATTTGGTGCTTTAATTCTGCGATACACTAATGCCCAAATACTCAATCGCTACTCAATTTTAAGATTGTCGTAAGTCTCTTGGTATCACAGTCACTTTGACTTAAAGTGATAGAGACAGCAAGAGACTTAACGGCGTCTTAAAATTGAGCACCGACTCCAAAAGCTATGAAATGGTTTTTTATTTTTTTGTTTTGAGGTTTGTTTTACTTTTTTAACGTTTAATTATTATCTACCGGAAGTGGGTAGCGACAGCGTTTTTTTTTTGTCTGCAGTAAAGTCAGTCAACTTTACCCCGCTAGGCGTTGGGTGATCACCCGGGCCGATCGTCACGCTTCTGAACAAGGGTCAGGCATGGCTGACCACACGGTGTACGTCACTTCAAACACACACCGCTGCGCTGTAAGGTCATTGTTAGTTGGGGGATATTATCTTTATTGATGACATAACGGGCGGATCGTCTCTCCCTTTGAAACGAATTTATGGACTTTGATGCTCGTTTGAATCATCATCCAAAGATAAATCAAAAATTCCTGTATCGCGAATGCGTTTTGTTAACCGACTTCAAAAAGGAGGCGGTCTCATTTAGTGGTTTTTTGAATCTATGTTACGCGATATATTCGCAGATTGTGAACCGATTTTATTGATTCTTTTTTTTTATTAAATAGGCTGCTCAAGGATGGTCCCATTAAATTTTGAAGAAAAAATTCCGCTCTCCCAAGAGTGAAAAATATGGGGGGCTATTGTTTAAGGAATTTAATTTGATATCTTCGCATATTGAGACCAATATAATTAATTAATTAATTAATAACCAACTATATTACTAATATAGCTGCAGCATGGCTCTACCCCGTAAAAGAAAGAACTGACGTTAAATTATATACTACAAAGCGGTCCTTAGCCACATGCATCTGTCAATTCCGTGCGTGATTCACTAGAAAGCTACTAATTGAAATACTTTCTTCCTCATCTATAATCGACTCTATATGGCTCCCTGCTATATGGCTTTAAATAACAAACTATACCACCCTGTTTTACCCCCTCAGCGGTTAAATTTTCCAAAATCCTACGTTGCGAAAAGAGTATAAATATGCTAAATTTCAAGTCAGTGGTATTTCGCTAGATCTTTATATATATATAAATTACGTGTCACATTGTTTGTCCGCGATGAACTCCTAAACTATTGAACTGATTTCAATGAAATTTTGCACAATATATGCAGTTTGGTCCAACTTGAGAGATAGGATACTTTTTATCCCGATAAGTGACCTTCAATATTTTTTATTGCGAATTTGAGGATTTTTTCATAGGAAGGGTCGTCGGAAATGGCAGAACGTCTGCTAGTTTATACACGCTTGGTTAACTGCTCGCGTAACAGTTAACTATTATCGATACGGTTTAGTTTTAATCGTTCGATTTACCCGGCTACCGCAACCTTCAAGAATGAACAACACGAAGTTCTAACTGTGGAAAATATTAGAATAATCACTGAACTGGGTTGTGCACGTACATGAGTCCAACGTTGATATTCATGAGTCATACCCAGGTATTCACTTAGCTACCCTGTAATCTAGGTCACAGTGTTTGTTGTATTGTATCATACGGTAATTTGGCATAAAAATATTCAGTCAATCAATTTATTATTATTTTATACACTACGCGACCAATCCGGGTTCGTTCTCCGCCGGCAATAATGAATTTATTAATTGCAATTTTAATTGCTAATATACCTTGTGCTCGAAGGAGAAGGAAGACATCGTGAGGAAACCTGCATATCTAACAAGAATGAAAATATATCAAACACGTGAAGCTCGCCAACAAGCATTGGGGCAGCGCGGCGGACATTTCTTGCCCTAAAACCCTCTCAGAAATGAGAGGAGGCGTGTGCCCAGCAGTGGGGCGTATATAGACTGTAACTTTACTTTAATAGCTTAATTTAACGGTGTAATCTCGCAAATTCAACATAATTTTGAATATATATTCAAATTAATGTTGAATTTGCGTGAGAACGTCGCGCCGTTCGTTTAAGATTTACTAATAAATAGATTAATTAAACATTCAAATATAGTAAATATAAAAATATAGTACAACAATCCGGTATAAAACATTTAAAAAACTTGTGGGAATCTTGTTCAGAAAAACCTAACTAGGTGATGATTGCTTATATTTACGCGAACACTACACATTTCAATAAAACTAATTTTACAGATTTTAACGCGTATATTAACTTTTTTATATTCCCGACGTTTCGAGTACTAAAGTACTGTAAACAGCACCCATGGTCACAGGGGGGACTGAGGTGTTTGACGTCCCATTTTTTTTTATAGAATAAGGGTGACAAACGAGCACACAGCCCACCTGATGGTAAGTGGTTGCTGTGGCCCATAGACATCTACATCTATCTTCGTTTACGAATTGAAAAGCAGATGCGTTGTCACCCGTGAGGACTAAGATAGAGTGCCTCTTGTCCAGTAAAAAGGGTCTCCGGTTCTCTACACTCACCATACGAAACACAGCAGCATTCAGCTTCTATTTTACGCTGGTATTCTGTGAGAGCGTGGTCCTTCCCCGGTCGAGCCGACCCATTCGTGCTACAACTATACTATTAATATAGCCGCAGCATGGCTCTACCACGTAAGAAGTCCATATCATAGTTAACCATGGCTACCTCCAGATTAATACGCAGTATGAACTTACAGTATCTTAAAGTCCGATGGGAGGGTAAGCCGACACGAACACAGAGAAATCACACTCGGAACCAACGGCTTTGTACGTTCTTTCTGAAGCACAGTGGTAAAGTAATCCGAGTTGCTACTGAGACTTTCTTGATAGAAAACCCATCTGATTTTGGGAACGATCACATTTATTACTTTTACATTTACTAAGTATCCTTGGTTGAGTGTAGTTTTATTTTTTATTTGTTTGCGAGATAATGAATGAAGAACGATTGACGAAAAAAGTGTATAAGGCGAGTGTGAATGAAAGTGTTGGAACGGGTAGGCTTGGCGGACATTTCAAGACCAAATCAGGGACGTCTTGAAAAAAGGCCAGGTCAAGAGTACCCTAAACCGTAGATCATGTATGAAGGGAATAATGAAAATGGACGAAGTGAAACAAGTATGTAAGGATCGTAGCAAGTGGAAAGAAGTGGTCTCTGCCTACCCCTACGGGAAAGAGGCGTGATTATATGTACGTATGTATGTTGCAGGTAGAAGCATAATATAGGATACTGACGTAATTTTCTACATTCAGTTGTAATTAAGTACCTAATTTAATGTAGGTATTGGATTATAGTTTAAATTTAAAATATTTCTTTTAATATTAAAGGCTATAAGGTGCCTCACTGTAGTACCTATAGTCTATTTGTTTATAACGCGCTGCGCGTAAATTGCGTACGAACGTCCCCTCCATCTTCACACGCCGATCTAGATATCGCAGATCGACGTTGCGTCGGATGCGTGTGACTGTGACTGCGTTGCATGCGATAAGTGTGTTTCTACTGCATAGTTTTTCATACAAAATCAAGAGTCCAGACGTCATAATAAGTTGCATACGTTGCGTACGTAGAACCAGTCTGACTCCACCGTAATACACTGAACCCTATTGTTTAATATTATATTTAAACTAAGAACTCAAAATTTTAAATTTAAACTACGAACGCAAAATATAGTCTTCTTTTTCTCGCTTCTGTTTTCTTGACACACTCTTCAGTCAACACATTAGCAGGCTCAACGCCTCTCTCTACATATAGTTATAATATATTATAAAAGCATATATCTGTTATAGTATAATAAATATATAAAGTGATATAAAGTGCCAACAAACTGGTTTTATTATAATACATAATTACAACAAGAAATCTTCAACACCTATTATGGAGAAAAAATCTTGTATGTAGTTCATTAAAAGCAACGACTAAGCAACGATCCGAACAAAAATTATATGTAATAAAGAAATGCCAACTACATAACCGTAACGAGATGAAAACGCCGTTTGCGCTTTCGAATCGAATCACTCTTCAAGCTAACGACGTTTAGTGGTGGGAAAAATTTTCAATTTAATATCCACGGTGCCTACGGCGATTGTTTGCGGTCGTTGATAGCTCATAAAATATAATAGTGAAAACACTAAGACGAGAGAACTATTCTTGAGCCTTTTCGCGACAGGTATATCAAAGTGTGCCGTGATGTAGCCGTGTAAGAGAAACCACTACCCCATATCCTCCTAATTCCTTTAATTATTTTTCTTAAGAATTTTTATTTCACTTGTCTAATTTTTATGTTTTTTTTTTAGTAAAACGAAATAGTTGTGGAAGAGTGTGACCTTCTACAAGTACATATTTACTTACTAGAAGGTCTCACAATTTTTCTATGAATGTATAAATGAAATGAATAAATATATTATTATTATTATTACATCATCCCGTGGGTGTCGTTAGTAGTGACAAAGAGAAACAGGATGTTTTTTATAAGAAAGGAGGACAAACAGTTCACAGTCCACCTGATGGTAAGTGGTTGCTGTGACCCAAAGACATCTACATCTAAATCTATCCTCAGTTCAGAATCAAAATGCAGATGCGTTGTCACCCGTGAGGACTAAGATGGAATGCCTCTTTTCCAGTAAAAAGGGTCTCCGGTTCTCTACACGCAGCAGTATAAAGCTGCTATTTTACGCTGGTATTCTGTGTGAGCGTGGTCCTTCCCCGATCGAATCGACCCATTCGTGCTACAACCATAATATAGTTGCAGCGTAGCTCTACCTACGTAAAACGCTAGATGTAAAATACCCATAAAGGAGGAGAAAATGTCCAGACCGGCAAGGTGGTGAAACGTCAAAGGTGTGAGTAATCTAGTCTGCGATCGCCTGTCTAGCAAGCGGAGCAACTAAAACAGAAGCCAATATCCAGCATTAGGTCCTTAACAAATTGACCAAAATGATAAAGAATTTATATAAAAAAAAACTTTGTACATTTATATTTAAAAGTACTAGTCTTGTAATAGAAGCCTCCTTATAGAAGTCAGTAGGTTATTTAGGTCAGAAAGGAACAAGTCGTAATCAAGAAGCCAACCGTGAGATAGGAAGCCAGTTCCGATTACATAGAGATGTTGCAAGTCTGGAAAAACTAGTCTTTGACGAAAGAGAAATAAGTAAGTAATTATAGAGTAAAATGCACTTTATTCTAACTGTTTTAAGGACTAAATTTACTCAAGCTGCGTATGTTACGAATGTTAATAGTTAATACGGTATTTGCAATCGAATAAGGTTGTTGTCCAATCAAACCAAACGTGGCATGAGTTGTAAATATGAGTAACATTATGCAAAACTCACCGTAGTGTGTCAGCCAAGTTCTTAAAAGAAAAGGGCGACACACCACACAGGCAGTGGTGTATATTTACACGAACCATTTTGAGCCACCTTCGAACCCCCTGAAAACTATTATTAGACCCACTAGAATCCCAAATATCATGGATAAGAAAATAGTTCTTGAGTTAGTAAGGTCTGAAAAGTAAAATTTTTGCACTCACTGACTCACGCATCAAAAACTTAGGAACTTATAGGTTACTTAGGAACTTTAGAGTTTTTCTAAATGTTTTCAACACATTAAGTGTTTGGTGTCAAACGAGCTCACAGTCCACCTGATGGTAAGTGGATGCTGTGTAAGACACCTACATCTTTTCTCAATTAAGTATCAAAATGCAGAATGCGTTACTCGGATGGAAGGCTGCATTTCCAGCTCTTTACACCATACGAAACACAATAGCATTGAGCTGCCATTTACGCTAGTACTCTGCTAGTGTGGTCCTTCCCCGGTCGACACGATCCATTCGTGCTACAACTCTATATAACTGCAGCATGACTCTACCACATTTATAATTCTTATAATAGCCACTTAAAGTCTTAAATAATAGTCTTTCGCCTCCTCCAACGCGAAAACTTTTGTTTAGATAGGCTATACTATAGTAAACATGTTACGCGAAAGATACAACATCATAATATAACTTTACCATTAAAATTACAATCCATCACAAGTACACAGCTGAACGTAGGCTCGCCGCGTATACTGAGTCGCGCAAAATAACCTCACAAAACATCGTTTTACAATACTGTCATAATGGTTAAAAACGCATTACAACTCAAAACAAAGAGCGACGTAATCGAAACACCGCGGCCACGGTTACGCGGTTATGACATCGAAAGAACAATAAAAACCGTAGACAAATTCAATGAAAGGGTAACAGCTAGGGTTGCCACTAGCTCGGTGTTTACGGGACAGTCCGAAGTTTACGTAATTTACTCTTATTAATTATACAATATATTACAGATGTAAACTTTATAGTTCGCTCAAAGATTTAAAAATAAACTTTATAATTGCATATTCTGAAGCTGCTACTATGACATAGCGTATAGAAGTTTTTTTTTTTTATATATAGAAGAGGGGTAAATGAGCATGCGGCTCACCTGATGTTAAGTGTCGACCGCCGGCCATGAACCACTGCAACACCAGAGGAATTGCAGGTGCGTAGCCGGCCTTTTAAAAAAGAGTAGCTCTTTTCTTAAAGGTCATATCGGAAAAAATCGCTGGTGGTAGCCGATTCCACGAGGAAGTTGTGCGAGGAAGAAAACTTTTTGTAAATCGCACAGTGGTGGACCGCCAATCATCCAGATGGTATGGACGGTGCTTACTTAACCCTTTCGTTGTCCCGTGCACTATATATATATATATATATATATATATATATATATATATATATATATATAGGATATTGCTATTGTCGTACTATTTTGTGTGTGAAAACCGGACAGTGAAAGTGTTAATACTAGCGACCCACCGGTCTTCGCCTGGGTAAGATCTATTAATGTGGCGTTTTTTAGATTTAAGATAATCATCAAAGACTTAAGTATTTTATAAATTTTTCGATTTCTCAAAAAAAATTTTCGGATTTAATATAAAAATGCCATATTAAGTAGTCCGGACTCCAGACATAGACAAAAATTGAAAGAAGAATTATTCAATAATCCTCTCAGCTTATTATAAGGCAGTGAAAGTGACATTACAGACAAACACTTCAATTTTATTTATGTATTAATGTCTGTCTGCGTTTCTATACCATTCATCCGATTAAAAAAAGATTTTATAATTCTTGCCCAAACAAAAAGTCTCACAGTTTATAGCACAAGCAATTCTCGCTACTGTAAATAAATACAAAATGGACGATGCCTTAAATTTATAATAAAGCACGGTCGCTGAGCAGGATTTTTTATTGCTATGCATTTTTTAACTTAATTCGCATCATAAAAAGTTTTATTTCTATTGCAACTAAGGTAGTTTTAGGACCTTTTTAACAGTATTTGTGATTCGAAAACCATTCATCATTTATTGAGTTTTTCCTTCAATAAATTCTCAGCATCCGCCCGGAGTCAGGAAGATGGCGGTGTGTCAACCCGTGCGTCGTAAAGCACGTAAAGCCGTTGGTCCTGCGCCTGATCTCTTTCCGATCGTGTTGATTTTCCGTCCAATCGGACTGTGAAAGTGACGGAATAGAGAAAAAAAAACCTTCAAGAAAAGAGCCTGCTCCTTTTTAAAAGGCCGGCAACGCATCTGCATTTCCCCTGGTTCCCCTTGGGTTTGCAATTGTTCATGGGCAGCGGTAGTCACTTAGCATTAGGTGAGCGGAATGATCGCTTGGCCCCTCTTCTATAAAAAAAAAAGAGAGTGCATCTGTGCTTGCACTTGGATACTATAATCCTGTCTGCGCCGATAGCTTAGTCTCCGTTGAGGCTGGTCGCCGAGACCGAAATTCGGGCTGGAAAACCATTAGTATTATATTGTATAAGTAATACATTTTTCTTTTAAATTATTTTGTCGATTCTTAATTTTTTTCTCTTACAGATCATATTGCGTATCCAAGTGTTCTCCGCTTACTTATAAGTTGACTGATAGAGGACGCCTTAAAGCGTTAAGTCCGCTTTCGTAAATTTTTGTGCAACGTAGTTTATATAAATAAATAATCGTTACATTATGTATACCATTTCGAAAACGAGTAAGCACTATTAACTTAGTTTAACGGCACCGGCAGAGCGACGAAACATAAAACAAGGTTGAATTGTTACACAATATATTATATATTTATATAGTTATCTATTTTATAGTTATATTCTGAAAATATCGTTTTTAATTTGGAAGACTTATATTGTTTAAATAGGAATTATAATACAATCTAAGAGATTGAATGATATAATATGACTCAAATAGATTTGACGGCACGATACGCATGCCATCTACTCGTACTATAAGTCAATTGTACTATGCCTATAACCTTCGCGAAAGTGCAAGCAATAAGTTGACAAAGTTTTAGAGCAATCTGTAAAACGGTATGGCTGCCTAAGATGTTTTTAAAAGTAATACGTCTTTGATGGCAGCGCATAAAATACGAACAAAAACATATTTTTAAATATTAAATTTTGCAACCAATATAATTTTTAATTGAAATCAAAAATTTCTATTTATCGAAATAAAACTTCAATATCAACGTAAGTGGGGAAATTTAGAGTTTATATAAAAAAAAAAATCACGTTTTCTTGCAACGTTTCACCACCGGGGCTGCAAGAGTATTATACTATTATTTAACAGACTTATGTAAAATATAAAATAAAATAAGAATGATATTATGTCGTAAAAAAGTTTCACTTAGTACGTGTGTACACAATAACACGTACATATTTTTTTAAGATTTATTGCTGGTGTTTATCATCTTTCTGTAAAGAATTAGGTATGTATGTACCTATTTAAGTTAGATTTTAAATAAAAATATATATGTATATGTGTCAGGGTTTTGATACGAGTTAGCCGAGTCAGAGGTAATTTATGCAATATGACAGCTCCTGCGAAACATTACGTCGATGTAATGGAATTTTGGCTCCGGATACCAGCCCACAGTATAATAATTAGTGTTTTTTTTCGTCTATAATCTAATTTGTTTTACTCTGTAATTGTCGTTTTAATATTACATTAAATTTAAATGTTATATTAAACTTTAAACTTATATTTTTTTATATTAGAATAAGGGTGACAAACGAGCACACAGTCCACCCGATGCTAAGTGGATGCTGTGGCTCATAAACATCTACATTTATCTTCGATTAAGAATCAAAACGCATATGCCGTTGTCACCCCTGAGGACTAAGGTCGGACTAATCGAGGCATTCTCGATTCCAGTAAAAAAGAATTTCCGGTTCTTTACACTCACCATACGAAACACAAGCATTAAGTTGCTATTTTAAAGTGGTATTCTGTGAGAAAGTGTTCCGCGTACGTCTACCGCGTACAAACTCGATTAAAAATTAAAAAAATGGGTTTACACACTTTTTATTTCTGAAATTACTACAAACGTTATACGTTGTATATATAATATATATATCATGTGTGAATGTTTAACGAGGTAGGAATTTTCACATGGGTAATAAATAAATGCCTAACTGGAAATCGCTGAGAGAACGAGCAATCAAATTAAAAAAAAAAACAAGCAAACATATTTGCAATGGTTAACAATTGCTATTGTTACGATTTGAAATTGTTCATAACTGAATCTTCTAGCCCTACACTTGACAAAGCCGAGTCACGGCGCTTTAGAAAGCGATGAGTGAAATTTCGCCCGCAATGCCCATATTAAATAGACGCGCGAAAAGAAATTACGACCGAGGCTCGATTACGCCTGTTACAATTATGAGAGCGCGGGTCATTCTATTATTTTTAACTAGCGACCCGCCGCGGCTTCGCCTTTGTGGCATCTATTCATGTGGCGTCATTTATGTAAAACAATGAGCAACAACTATTTATTTTATCAATTTTTATCATTCCACAAAATAGAATCTCCACGATTTTTTGCTGGCGAGGATGATTACGTGTATTTCTTTTTATGAACTTGATATAATTAGCTATAATAAATATGCATATAGCGCACATGCTGCCACAGTTTCAACATCCATTGTGTTGCAAACGCAAGCAACCTAGTGCGGAGCGTCGCGATTAATTGCGTGAGTAAAGCAGTGTGTGGGCAGAAAGAGCAACATCGCGGCAACGCGAGGAGCAGAGCGAGGAGCATAGTGTGGCAGAGCCATACAGTATAGGTCCCCTCGGTTTTCACCAAACACATAGTATGAAACTTATATGCATGTCCGTTTTTTACACTTAACATTTTTAATAATTAATGGGCCAAGGTGTATGTAGTGATAAAATTACAGCTTATACGTCTCAATGCTGAGGACAGGAGTCAGACGCAATTAGTCAGTCACGCTTCCTCAGTCCATGTTGGCAGGCTTACGTGTCTTCAAAATATTTTAATTCTCAGACACACAGGTTTCTTTCAACAATCTGATGCCGGCGGGATCGAACATCGCACTGTCTTAGCGTAACAAAAGCCTATTCACTTTTGCCTTGAAGACGCCAAGATTGAATTCGGACGGAAAGACAGACGCCGGCAAATTATTCTACTCCTTTGCTGCACACATTAGGAAAGACGTTCCTTTGGTTGGAAAGCGTGATGAAGAGAATGGAATAAACAACCACGATGTCTCAGAACATCAGTGTAAAACAAATTATGATTTCCAACACCAAGATAGTGTGCGCTGGGGGGCGCGGGTTCGAATCCCGCACGTAACAAGTATTTGTATGGCGTACAAATAATTGTTCCGGGTCTGGATGTTTGTCCTTGTGAAATTTGTGTTTGTAAACTGCCTCCACGTTACAGGAGAAAATCCTAGTGTGGGGGTAACGTTTTTATAAAAAAACAAAAAAAACTTTGTTTTACGCTGTCCAGACCTTAAGGGTGACAACGCATCTGCATTTTGATTCTTAATTGAGGATAAATGGAGATATCTACGGGCGACAGCATCCCCTTACCATCAGGTGGATTTTGGTTGTTTGTCACCCTTATTCAATAAAAAAAAAATTAAACGAACAGGAAGACGTTTTGATGGTTTGTTTCTAATTTAATCCCTAACCTAGTTCTATAGTAGACCTGTAGCTCACATGTTTATGTGGTACTTATAACAAAAAGCATATGCCAACTGTGTTACTCGCCTAGCATGTCGTGAAAGGCAATTAATGTGATATTGAGTTTATGATTGTGTAGAACCAATAGGTGGCTACTATCAGTTCTTTCACAATTTTCTATTTAAGCACATTTTTTTTTTGGCCGTTTCCTTTAGCTCGCTGCTCTTTGCACTCTGCCTACTCCCTAGAGGATTACAGTTGTGATGCTATGTAAGATTAATCTAACTCTTGATAGGTAGTCGGTATTAAAATAATGCAATCGTATTGCAGTTTATATAAGCTCCAAAGCGCTGAGTGTGGCATGCATTGGTGCCATGTATGTGCTCAATCATGTGGCTTTATTGTCTTTGATGAGTCCCATGACCAGTAAGTGAGCAGTAGATTGTTGTCAGGCTGATGAGATGAGAGATGAGATAACACCATGTGAAAACCTTGCAGTGAATGAAGTATTGTTTCAAGACAGTTTTGAATATGATGTCAACATAATTTAAACAATGTCTCTTATTAGGTAAGATTTCCAATATGCACTCTCGGCACATATATTTATGACAATTAGATTTTTAGATTAATTATCGGATAATAATTTGTACTATTTGCAACAAGCTATTTGTATTTTCCACAACTCCATATACCTATAAAAGGCGTATTAAATAATTAAAAATGTTGTACAACCAACTTCAATATAAATTATTAAGAATAACTCAAAAACTATTGGTCAGACCTTGATCAAATTTATATGGGACCACATGAGAAGCACCAGCTTTCAAATACAAAAACAATCATTGAAATCAGTTCAACCAGAAAAAAGTTATGAGGGAACACACAAAAAAAACATACAGTCGAATTGAGTACCTACTCCTTTTTGAAGTCTATAGAAAAAAAGAAGTTTGACAAGTTCGCTCTGGGTTGTTTGACCTAGATCACCAGTATGAAGCGACCCCGTACAGAGTGTTTTAATTTCAATAAGTAATTTGTCTGTCAATTTGTAAAAAATTTGGATTGTGATCAAGTACTGGCTTATAATAAGTTAAAAAAACATAAGTGTCATCAGTTTGGACTAACTCCTTAGTCTTAAGGTTGTGAACGCGACTATTAATCATGTGGTCCTCCCAATCTCAGGTCAGGCCAAAATCAGTATCAGGAACAAGAAATTCTCAGTAGCATCTCGAAGTCAGGAAGTTGGCAGTGTCTTTATGCCTCGCAAAGCACATTTAGCCATTGGTCTTTTGTCTGATCTCTCTTCATTCATGTCGGTTTGCCGTCCCATCAGACTATGAGAGTAAGGGAATAGAAAGTGCATGTGTGTTTGCACACACACCCTTACGCTATTTACTGACTCTGTGTGATTGCAAATCTCTGTTGTGACTGGTCACCTTGACTAAAATAAGGTCTCATTATTATTGCCATTATTTAGCCACAGTCTGACCTCCAGACTAAATTTTAGTCATTGCTAAAATCTAGTCTGGAGGTCATTATTATTATTACTTTAAAATTTTTTTTCATTCACCTATTTACCTGTTAAATAAAAATTATGTATTTAACTAAAAGAATGGGTACAACTTTTCCTCCCTGAGAGAAATTGATGTGTGAGTGAATTAGATTGGCACCTGCAGTGCTTAGGTACCTACAATCCACCTGAAGGTAAATGATGATTTAACTAAAGATGATACAACTGGCTGGCTTATTCTATTCACCCTATTAAGACTATTCATCCTTGCCTAAGGCACCTATATTATATTCAAAAGAAAAGATGCTAGCAAATTATTCCACTCCTTTGATTTTGATGCCTTATGATGTAATACATTTTAGCTGACTTCAACAAAAGAAGGAAGTTCTCAATATGACTGTACTATGTGTTCTTTTTGTATAATATATATATATATATAATATATGTCTATACTCGATACTTACTTATATATACATATATTTTATAAGGGTAAATGGTATAACTTTCCATTGACATCCGTCGAGTTGGGGGTTGATATTTTTTTTACAGAAAAGTTACATTATTGTAAGCACACATGCAAAGTTTCAACATGCGGAAACGCATACTTTTACGATATCGACATCCCTACTGACGATGACAATGACAATACAAAATAGTGTCAGTTTTACCATAGGAATTGACATAAATATTGCAAAAATAATTGATTTTCAATAATTTTTTTTCTCAAAAAGTACGCGTCTCTGAATGTCGAAACTTTGTATGTGTGCTGATAATAATGTAACCTTTCAGAAAAAAAAAAAATCAACGCCCAACTTGACAGACGTCAATGCGGATTGGCATAAATATTGCAAAAATAATTGATTTTCAATAATTTCTTTCTCAAAAAGTACTTGATTCCGCATGTTGAAACTTTGCGTGTGTGCTTATCATAATGTAAACTTACTTATCTTCACGCACAATCCCTGACGGGGTAGCCAGAGAGAACAGATCGCCAAGTGTCACGATCCTTACATATCTCTTTCGCTTCTTTCAGATTCATTATCTTCTTCATACATGCACGTCTAGGTATCCGAGTACTCTTGACCCTACCCTCTTCGAGCAATTTGCTCACATGGTCTTCGAAAGTTAGTCTCGGTCTACCTCGACACCTTTTAATATTAACTTTCGCGCTATATATTTTCTTCACCATTCGGTCTTCACTCATTCGCTCAACGTGCCCAAACCACCGAAGCACGCCCTTATCAATTTTATATTTTTATAGAAAGTTTACATTTTATCATAATGTAAACTTTCTGTAAAAAAAATATCACCCCCAACTCTAGTCAATGCAAAGCTAAGCCGGGTAAATTGTAACTGTTGACAGAAAAATAGCCTACTTGTTAATTTACTGCCTATTCTTCTCACAGTCTCCCTCACTGCAGTAGGTACTTGTTGAAGTGATGGCATAGCATTTGACTTTCAAAAAGTTCATTAGTAAAAGCCAATTTTGAATATAACCATTTCACATTTATATCTTTGCCAATTGTGAACAGATATTCATTAAATAGATAATATTTAAAGTGATCCCATATAAACTTGGAGAAAAAATTAAATTCAAAGGATGGGAACATATGAGATAAAGTATTTCATCTATTTAGACAACATTCTAGTTGTTACCTTGATCTTGTGACATACCCTAGACCACTCAAGAGGGTCAAAAAATGATCAATATCTATACAAATAAATAAAATTTCAGTGTTTGTTTGTGTTCCAGATCAAACAAGTGGTAGAGCCACGCGGCAGCTTTTGCTGTCGCACGGATGGGCTGGCTCGAACCGGGGTAGTACCACAACCTCACAGAAAACCAGCGTGAAGTAGAGGTTTACCTCAACGTTTCGATTGGTGAGTGCAGGTGGCCGGAGGCCCTTTTTACTGGAAATGAGGCATTCCATCTTAGTCCTCACAGGTGACAACGCGTCTACATTTTGATTTGTGACAGAGGATAGATGTAGATGTCTATGGGCCGCAGCAACCACTTACCATCAGGTTGACTGTGTGCTCGTTTGTCACCCTTATACTATAAAAAAAAAAAAATATTTGAAAGGACCTACGACTAGAGAGCATAGTAATGTCTGACAACCAACATTATCAAGCAGGTCTCACAGATAACACAATACTGAAACTCAAAATGATCCATTTGAATGATTGACTAGAATGACTTGGTTCATAAGATGAATCAATACTTGAATGATCGGGTCACTAGAAATGGTTCAATGACACATGACTTGAGATAATAATGCATCTGTGGCCTTTTTTCTTTAAGCGTAGTTGCAGTACTCTATAGGTTACAATATGTACTTAAGAGCAGATGTCCTGTTAGCTTGTGTGTAACTCTATAAATTAAGATGGTATAAACTTTTAAGTTAGCATTTGTATCTTAAAGCAAAAATTATATAGATTGTATCCTTTTGATACAATAGATTATATTGTATGCTGTAAGTTGTTATCAGGAAGATGCTGCTGCTGTCTACTACTGTCGCCTCTTCCGACACCCACGGGATAAAATAGGATAGTGGATTCTCTTACTTCGCTACTACAAGGCTCAGCTATTTGGCTTCACTGGTAATGTGAAAGGAAAATGTAAATTTGACATTTTCAACTTTGCACTTCATTTATATCCTCTGCAAAACAAAATGTATGGAGTGTAAAAAATGTTACCTACTTACTATTTACTTTTATTACGTACCTGTCAAGTAACACGGCCTGGTTTTACTTCCGTTCCAGGACACTACTTTATTATCACTGACAATGCACTGCTTTAATGCAATAATTAGCACAAACTTATAGTAAGATAATTGCCAAACTTAAAACTGTACAACACTTAGATACGACACTTTTTTTCCCACTTTCGTTTACATTACACACGAAACACACAACCTCTGCAAAGCAAAATCACAAAATGACACATACACATAAACAACTGTCACCTGTCAGGTCAGGTGTCAGTTGTTGATTTGATTTTTTTTGTGGAGTATATGGCCTAGATCTAGACCTTTAGGCCAAGTCTTGAGTATTTTTATTCGGTTTATTATAATTTCCCATAGATATAAGAAAAATAGGGGATATGGCATGTGGTCACGTGATCTGAAGTCAATTGTTTCTCAAATATGGCGACGACTTCACCTACAAGAAATAGCGTTGTTTCTGTCGATATTTTCAGTATCGATTCTATATAAATTATGACGTATTGTCCATCTCATAGGTATATATTAAATAAACAAATATTAGATCACTACACTATTGCATTGGGTTAATCCTGTAATAATAGTTGTATTGAGCACTCCATCCGTGCGTCCCTGAGTCGACGCATGCATTTTTTTATTTTTCTTATATCAATGTAATTTCTAACTGTATTTTTGATGAGTTATTAATTTGACAATCAATATAATGTTGCTGTACAAGAAATTCCAGGATACCCAAAATCCTATGATATAAACATAGAATCATAGAATACTATATATAATACGCAATAGAAAGGCTGTCAACCTTATTTTGTATGAGAACTGGTTTCGCCGGCATACAAGCGATTACGTCGTATTATCACTACTAGAAACCATATTCGCTCATTGGTCATACTTTCAATAAATAAATGTTACAAACGCATTTAATATTCCATAAAATCAGACTTTATTGCAAGGCAATAAGAACCGTATAGTGGTCGTTAAGAATATTCACTACCCCAAATCTTCCCGTGGCTGGCGTAAGAGGCGACAGTAGGAAACAGGCAGGAGATTGGCAACAGCATCTTCCTGATAACAGCAATATTACAATAAAAAAACTGCGGTTGCTAACCCACTCACCAAGCGTGCCAACTATGGCAAATACCCCCCCCCCCCCCCCATGATGAAAGTTACGAAGCAACGGGCCCCAGTCACCGGCGGCCACGCTATTCCTGGTTATTGTGGTAACCATGGTAACGGTGGGGTAGAGGGTGCTAAGAATCTCCGGTGGAGGTTCGGTTGCCACCTAAGACGACTCGACCTAGCAACATACAACGCACGCAACATGAGGACTGACGAGAAGATCCTGGAGCTGGAAGAAGAAATAGACAAGTTGCGCAGGGATATTACAGGATTATCTGTGGTCCGAAGAAGGGGGAGGACACGGTAATCATCGAATCCGACAACTTGTTCTATCACCGGGAGGGAGACCAAATCTCTCGTTAACAATGTTGTAAAGATTGTGAGTGTATCGACGAGGGTTGCGTACCTTATACTCAAAATCACTAAACGGTATTCGTTGAAGGTCATACAGGTTTACGCACTAACCTCGGCACATCCCGAATGAGCACGTGGAGGAAATGAATGAGGATATCGCTAAAGCCATGCATTCCTCCAAAACAGCAAAACTAGACACAAAAGAGAACGGCGAGCTGAGGGTAGGGAAATTCGGAATAAGGCAAGGAACCCCCAAGGGACCGACAGCTGGCCAATTTCATGGAGAAAGTGATTTCTCTTTATGATGAACTCTTTGTTCCAGAAGTGGTCCCAAAGGAAGTGGACCTGGTCGAACTCCAACGGTTCGACAAAAAATGATATTAACTGAATTATGACGACTAGGCAGCAACTGTACAGTGATGTCTCAGTGATCGCGAGGGTCAAAATTGGTAGCGATCATCCGTGATTGCACCGTCTCCGCGCCGTATTTCCATTGCCGGACACAGCACACATTGCGAACCTTACTTTCGCAAACATTTTCATTAGCTCGGCCTTCGTGTGTATTTGTCATCATTGGCACAATATATTATGTATGTAAAATCTATACAGTTGTTTTTTTTTTATATTCAACTAGCTGATACCCGGCGCGTTGCCGCCACTAGAGAAATAATTGTTTAAACATCTAATGATTAGAGGCACACAGAACCTAAACGTTACGTTGGAGAGGTGTCGTCTGATAAAGTTAACGCTCTGTCCCCCTCGTGCTCTGCTCGTTGTTGGGAACACTATGCTCTTAGTTGTTGACGATTATGTTTACCTGCTTTGTGGCATTCCTTGGCGTACGGTCAGCAGTGGACTTGTGAAGGGCTGTAATGATGATGATGATGATGAACCTAATACGCATGTCCCTTAGTTACGCTGTTAACGCAAGTTACGCTGGCACATTATAGGATTATCCGAGATCCGACAAGAGGGGGAGGACACGGTAATCCTCGAATCCAGCAACTTGTTCTAGCACCGGGAGGGCGACCATCTGTCCCAAGGATGTGTCGGATTTACCGTCCACAAGTCTTTCGTCAACAACGTTGTAATGTTTGTGAGTGTGTCGACGAGGGTTGCGTACCTTATACTCGCAATCACCAAACGGTATTCGTTGAAGGTCATATAGGTTTACACACCAACCTCGGCACATACCGATGAGGAGGTGGAGGATATTTCTAAAGCCATGCATTTCTCCAAACCCACTCTATGGTGTTAATGGGAGACTTCAATGCAAAACTAGGCACAAGAGAGAACGGTGAGATGAAGGTAAGGAAATTCGAAAAAGGCCAACGGAAACCAAGAGCCCAGCAGCTGGCCAACTTCATGGAGAAAGAGGGACTATTTATGTTGAACTCTTTTTTCCAGAAGCGGCCCCACATGAAGTGGACCTGGTCGAGTCACGTCCGAATGGTGAGAGGCACACTGAATCTAAACGTTAAGTTGGAGAGGTCACGTCTAAGGAAGTCAACGCTCCGTCCCCCTTGTGCTCTAATCCAAATTCCCGAAACCTTTCAGCTCGAGCTACGAAACCGTTTTCAGTGCCTGTAAGATTGCAATGCAGTGGACGATATAAATGACAAGCTCGTGGAAACTGTCCATGCGGTCAGAGCTAACTTTTGCAAGACTCGCCGCAGTAGAACACAAAAACTCTCCGATCAAACTATTAATCTCATGGCTGCTAGACGGGATATGAAGCTGCAGTCTTCAGTAAATTTACAGCATACAGGCAACTGAACAGACAGATCTCCAAATGCATGCGGCGGGACCATGTAGCAAATACAAAGAGGAGACGTTGTAATTCAATTTCACTATGAAACAATGCGTGACAATTTGCGGGGTGAGGGGATGCAAAGCCCCGCCCCCTACACTATCTACATCTACCGATAAATAGTAAAACTACTCGAATCTTTCCATATCAATGTTGCATTGTAGCTTAGCTACCTTGACGGTAGATGGCGGCATATCCACAAAATGTTATAAACTAAAAAATAATATTTTGGCGATTAAAATTTCTTTATGTCTAAGTGCAAAACAAATTTTAGCACCTTCTTATGATTATTTTATCATTACTGAGCTCTACGTACCTTTATATTTTTAGTTCACAGGACACAAAGTGTCGCCATCTAGTGTGGAATATATTTAATTATATTTGAAAGCCGACGCAAAGAGCTTTTTCTAGAACTATTTTAATAAATTAGGTGTAAAATTACTTACAAATGAAATGTGATGCCATCCATAGCATCGGAGCGTCTATCTCATGAAGCAAATACATTCAGACAAAGAAATTTTAATCGCCAAAATAATATTTTTATAGTTTTCATAATAATTTTGGGAACAGGCCGCCATCTATTGTCAAATAAACCTCATAAAAAATTACAAAAAGACAGGGCCGCAATTAGAATTCAATTATTTTACCCAGTAACCCAGTAATTATTTGTGAATAATTTTACACCTAATTTATTAAAATAGTTCTAGAAAAATCTCTTTGCGTTGGCTTTCAAATATAATTAAATATATTCGACACTAGATGGCGACACTTTGTGAACTAAAAATATAAAGGTCCGTAGAGCTCAGTATTGGTAAAATAAACATACGAAGGTGCTGAAATTTGTTTTGCATTCAGATATAAAGTAATTTTAATCGCAAAATATTATTTTTATAGTTAATAATCATTATGTGAACAGGCCGTATTCTATCGTCAAGTAAACCTCATAAAGATAACAAAAAGACAGTGCCGTAATTAGAATTCAATTATTTTATTCAGTAATCCAACTTTCAATATTAAAATGAAGGAAATTGTACTTGGCTGATTTTTACGAAATGTTTAAGTTATATTTAACTGACATTCTATATGCAAAGAATCACTTAAATACAATTTAAATATGTTTATCATTTCGTGAAAGTCAACCTTCAAAAAATATTTATTTTATCCATAAAATAAAGTCTCTTTGAAACTAAATATTCTATGTTCAATATTAAGTAGGATATTTAATTTGGAACTAAATAACTAAATTTTGTGTGTTCTTTCTTTCTCCTTGAGCTTATTCCACACTAAGTATGTACTGTGTATGTGTAATTTTTTCACGCAGAAACGGCTGGACTATTATTTATCTGTGGGTTATACTACTTAATATCTATGAGGGAGAACAAATAATAGACAAATTATTATAATTAATATAATTTTATTTACAAATCAATTAAAATATAAACATTTTATTCCAAATTAGGCATCCGAATGCACTTTTTGAATGCCAATCTAAGAACATTAAATTGTATTTAAGTGATTCTTTGCATATAGAATGTCACTTAAATATAACTTAAACATTTCGTAAAAATCAGCCTAAGTACAATTTCCTTCATTTTAATATTGAAAATTGGATTACTGAATAAAATAATTGAATTCTAATTACGGCACTGTCTTTTTGTTATCTTTATGAGGTTTACTTGACGATAGAATACGGCCTGTTCACATAATGATTATTAACTATAAAAATAATATTTTGCGATTAAAATTACTTTATATCTGAATGCAAAACAAATTTCAGCACCTTCGTATGTTTATTTTACCAATACTGAGCTCTACGGACCTTTATATTTTTAGTTCACAAAGTGTCGCCATCTAGTGTCGAATATATTTAATTATATTTGAAAGCCAACGCAAAGAGATTTTTCTAGAACTATTTTAATAAATTAGGTGTAAAATTATTCACAAATGAAATGTGATGCCATCCATAACATCAGAGCGTCTATCTGAGTAGTTTTTACACAATAAAACACAACATTTCATCCTTTTCTTCTTAATACTACGAAAATACATCGATTTGCGATTTTTTTAAACACATGAGCGCACAGGACGAATGCTGACAGTATACTAACTAAAGCCACGCCCACTATGATGACGTCAGGACCTACTTAGAATCACAGTGCACAGTTGCTTATGCCGTCTCCCCTTTGTATTAGCTTCATGGGCGGGACTTACGCAACTTTAATACTGCTCGTATTGAAGAAGCGATCGAGCGGAACCAGGGCTTCAAAGTCTTTGCTAGAGATCTGTCTGCCAGAAAGAGCCAACTGTCGCAGCTGAAGACCGAGTGTGGCAGCATTGTTTCCGGGACACCTGAGATTTTGAGTGAGATTGAGAGATTCTATGGGCAGCTGTACAAATATCGTTGGAGCCACACGCAAGTGTGAGTAACGATCCAAGAGCGAGTCTTATTCGACATTATTCCGTTGATATCCCGGACGTCAGTGTGAGCGAGATTAGAATGGCTCTCCAGCACCTTAAAAACGGCAAGGTGCCTGGTGAGGATGGAATTACAGCGGAGCTTCTGAAAGCGGGTGGAAAACCGGTACTTGACGTCCTTTAGAAGCTCTTTAATTCCGTCCTCCATTGTGGCATTACACCGGAGACGTGGAGCAGAAGTGCGGTGGTCTTGTTCTTCAAGAAACATGACAACGTTCTCTTGAAGAACTACAGACCGATTTCCCTTCTGAGCCGCGTCTACGTGCTGTTTTCGAGTCATTACGAATCGTCTCGCGCGCAGACTTGACGACTTCCAGCCTCCCGAACAAGCCGGTTTCCGAAAAGGCTTTAGCACCATAGACCACATACATACCCTTCGGAAAATTGTACAGAAGTCCGAGGAGTACAATTTGCCACTATGTCTGGCGTATGTGGACTATGAGAAAGCCTTTGATTCCATCGAAATTTGGGCGGTGCTGCAGTCCCTTCAGCGGTGCCAAGTTGACTGTCGGTATATCGAAGTGTTGAAGTGCTTGTACATTAGGACTACGATGGCTATCCGAGTACAGAACCAGAGTACAAAACCTATCCAATTGAGAGAGGTGTAAGACAGGGTGACGTCATATCTCCGAAATTCTTCACTGCTGCATTAGAAGACGTTTTCAAGCTCAAGGACTGGAAAGGATACGGTATGAACATCAATGGCGAGTACATCACTCACCTTCGATTTGCCGACGATATAGTCCTTATGGCAGAATCGCTGGAGGACCTAAGCACTACGCACAATGACCTCAATAGTATTTCCCAACGGATAGGTCTTAAGATGAACATGGAAAAAACAAAGATTTTTTTTTTTTATAGGAGAGGGGGCAAACGAGCATGCGGCTCACCTGATGGTAAGTGACTACCGCCGCCCATGAACAACCGCAACACCAGGGGAATTGCAGATGCGTTGCCGGCCTTTTAAAAAGGAGTAGGCTCTTTTCTTGAAGGTCCCTAAGTCGTATCGGTCCGGAAAAATCCCTGGTGGTAAACTATTCCACAAGGAAGTTGTGCGAGGAAGAAAACATCTTCTAAATCGCACAGTGGTGGACCGCCAATCATCCAGATGGTGTGGATGGTATCGGGAGTTCTGCCGCGATGTGCGTTCGTGAAATTTGGCGGCTGGGATTAATCCGAACAATTCCTCAGAGCACTCCCCATGGTAGATGCGAAAGAAAATGCAAAGAGATGCAACATCTCTTCGCAGTGCCAATGAATCGAGCCGATCGGAAAGGGCTCGGTCGTCGACGATTCGAGCCGCTCTGCGCTGGATGCGGTCAAGTGGAAGGAGCTGGCACTGGGGAGCCCCTGCCCAGAGATGGGAACAGTATTCCATGTGAGGCCGAACCTGCGCCTTGTAAAGTTGCAGGCGGTGTGCCGGCATGAAATACTGTCCCGCTCTGCTGAGCACGCCAAGCTTTTTAGAGGCCAATTTGGCCTTCTCTTCCAAGTGACCACGAAACTGCACGTCACTCGATATGTCGACTCCGAGGATACCGATACTGGCTGAGGCAAGAAGGGGAGTGCCTTGAAACTGAGGAGATACGACAAAGGGGTTCTTTTTAGCGGTAAACGCGCAAACTTGTGTCTTCTGAGGATTAAACTGGACTAGATTTAGTCGCCCCCAATCCGAGACTTTGTCCAGCAAAGACTCGACTTCAGACACAAGTTTGTTCCGGTACTCGGCGACGTTTTCCCGAGAAATATTGGCCCGGCCGGTGTATAGAGCATCACCAGTGCTGTCATCCGCATAGCAATGAATGTTACCAGTTAGCAACATATCATTGATATGCAGAAGAAACAGCGTTGGTGATAGCACACAGCCTTGTGGAACACCAGCGTTAATAGGCTTGTAGTCAGAACATGCACCGTCTACAACGACCTTGATGCTCCGATCTGCAAGAAAGCTGGTGATCCAATTGCACAATTTCTCGGGAAGCCCATAGGAAGGCAGCTTCGAAAGAAGCGCTTTGTGCCAAACCCGATCAAAGGCCTTCGCAATGTCCAGACTAACGGCCAACGCCTCCCCCTTGGACTCTACTGCCTTCGCCCATCTATGGGTCAGGTAGACCAGAAGATCACCAACTGATCGACCCCGACGAAAACCGTATTGGCGGTCACTAATCAGCTGGTGATCCTCAAGGTACCGGATGAGCTGGCAGTTAATAATGGATTCCATTATTTTGGAGAACAAGGAGGTGATCGCGATAGGCCTATAGTTGGACGGGTCTGAGCGGTCGCCTTTTTTAGGGATCGGGTGGACAAAAGCTGTCTTCCATGAATTCGGGACTACGCCTTGGGAGTAGGAGTACCGGAAAAGACGCGTTAGGACCGGTGCCAACTCCGGAGCACACGTCCTCAGCACAATTGGGGGGATTCCGTCAGGCCCACTCGACTTCTGGATGTCCAGGGAGAGAAGTGCTTTGCGAACTGAGCGCTGTGAGAATAGCACATCCGGCATGGAGCACTCACACCGCGGGATGGTCGGCGGTATTTTCCCCCCGTCATCAAGAGTCGAGTTGGACGCAAAAAGGGAGCCTAAAAGGTCGGCTTTGTCTTTTGCGTCTTGGGCCAGTGAGTCGTCCTCCCTGTGCAGAGATGGTAGTGATGGCTTACAGAAATTCCCTTGGACAGCCTTGGCGAGAGACCAGAATGCACGGGTTCCCGAAGGAAGGCGAACTAGTTTCTCGCCAATTCTGCCTATGTGCTCTGACTTTGCCTTGGCAATAACTCTTTTGAAGGACCTGGAGGCGAAGTTATACTTCTTTTTAAGTGTGCTGGTGTTTACATCCCAAGTCACCGAAGCCGCAGCCCAGGCTTGATAACACTCCTGCTTACTGCGCAATGCAGTCTTACAGGAGCGACCAAACCAAGGCTGAGATCTGCCTCCGATGGGTACCACAGATGATGGAATAAATAGTTCCATTCCCTGTAGCACCACATCAGTGACAGAGTCAGCAACAGCACTGGGATCATCCGGCGAGAAGCAAACCCGCCCCCATGGGTAGGATGCAAAGAAAGACCGCATTCCGTCCCAATCCGCCGACCTGTAATGCCAAACACGGCGGCAACCTGCAGAACGCAACCGCGAAGGGAGCGTGAGTGGCACCATACTCCGGATCAGACAATGGTCCGAAGAGCCGAGAGGGGCATCGACGGAAACCTGATATCCGTCCGGATGAGAGGTCAGCAGAAGGTCCAACAGGGAAGGTGTATGATCCTCCACATCTGGAATCATGTTTAATGTCTATGTCACACCTATGCAGGTAGTTGTTGGGAGCACTAAGCTCGAAGTTGTTGACGAGTATGTTTACCTGGGACAAATAGTCCGACTCGGTAAGTCAAACTTCGACCTAGAGGTCAATCGACGGATTCAACTCGGTTGGGCAGCGTTCGGGAAATTACGGCACATCTTCTCGTCAGGTATATCTCAAAACTTGAAAACGAGACTGTACAACCAATGCGTGTTGCCAGTGATGACTTATGGAAGAAGCCCTTCACTGCTGGCCGGATGAGGAAGCTCAAGGTCACTCAGCGAGCTATGGAGAGGGCTATGCTCGGAGTTTCTCTGAGTGATAAACTTAGAAATGAGGATATCCGCAGTAGAACCAGAGTGACCGACATAGCCCAACGGATTAGTAAGCTGAAGTGGCAATGGGCCGGCCATATAGCTCGAAGAACCGACAACCGATGGGGAAGAAAGGTTCTCGAGTCGCAGCCTCGTACAGGCAGGCGAAGTGTAGGGCGACCCCCACTAGATGGAGTGACGACCTGGTAAGATATACAGGAAGTCGTTGGATGCAGGTGGCTCAGGACCGTGCTTTGTGGCATTCCTTGGGGGAGGCCTATGTTCAGCAGTGGACTTGTGAAGGGATGTAATGATGAGATGTATTTATCTTTGTACTTATATACCATTCTATATTTCTATTTTATGGCTTTAATAAAAATAATGTTATTTTTGTCGCCAAACCACACACGTTTTTATCGTTTTCTTCTAATCCTGTCCATCCAAAGGTTGTCTGGAAGAGATCGCTCTTAACGATAAGACCACCCATTGTACCACATATCTTTTTCTCATTTTTTGTTAATATTCATGTTATTTTTTGGCTTACAATAAAGTGTTATCCATATACGCTTCCCTATGGATTTTCTAAAAAAAATATACATACGGCTACGAATTTTTGCAATTGTTAGAAATAATAATAAAAATTATAAAAGTCATCGGAAAAGCCAAAAATATATACGAGTAAGTAATTTTTGAAGGGTAGTAGGTAATACTGATTATTACGTACTTCTATGCTAAGTGTTGGTTAATTATTTAAGATTACCATTAACTGTCGTGTATATTTTGATTTGTCGGAAATTTTAATATTCCCACCTGTAAAGATATTTAATAAAAGTTGATTTAAAATAGATTGTATCTTTCACTACCTAAATACATAAGTTTACATTATATAACATATACCTACTATGTATCTTCTTTGGCACAAGTCTATAATATTTTATTTAGGTTCTGTATCAACCCTAGCGTCACACGCTCCGGCTCAATGTCACCGGCGCTTGAACTCTCACGTATAGTGAGTGTCACCGCTGTGCTTTTGTACTCCCTTTAACTATTAATCTAATTACGAAATGAGCTCATAAAAAATGTTTATGTTTAGATGGATTCGATTCGAGCTTGTTAAAATGGGCATGTAAAATAAAAGAAAACACTGCATTGTTTAAACGTATTTATTTCTTAATTTTATCTTAAATTTACTAAAAGCTTTTAATTGCATCTGATGCAAAGCTTTATTCTGTAACCTTAGGACATCTGTATCTTTCAATATTGCATGCCTTAAGCGCAAAGGGTTTAGGTATGTCCTACTAACGCCTAAAAATCAAGATTCCAACGTTTTGTCGCATGAAATCGTATCTAACAATCGATTGCACATATAAATGATATAAAAGCACATTCCCAGAAAGATAAATGATTGTTGAACTTTTTTTAAATTGATTAAATGCTATTTTTACATAAAAGTGGTTTTAGTGGCTTATGGTGTAGATTTATCAAGTCCGCATGGAGGGGTAGTTACGATAACTTTTGAAAATATTAATTGTTTAACTCGATCTGTTTTTTAATGTTCTTCATAAATCATGTGGGAAGCCATGGAATGTAAATGGCAGTTTAATTTTGTTTTGTTTACTTAAACTATTTTTCTCGGCAGAGAAATGTCAAAATTTTTAGTGTTTTGAGCAGCCTTGTAATCATTTAGTTTGTTAAATACACTTTACCTCACAGCTCACTCGCATTTCGGACTCGGCTGCCGTCGTGACTGGATTACGTTTGTATCGTTTGATTGAAAACGTCTAATTAGTAAGAATAGCAAACTATTCTTACTAATTAGACGTTTTCATCGACTTTACTTTTAAATTTGTATAACATTAAATAATATTTAGCATTTGTAAATATCAATGAATCATAAACGTTATTTTTTTCCAAATTAAGGTTCTTGATTGTTTGATATTTACAAATGTTATTATTAGGTGAAAATTTAATTTAATAAAAACCAATTTTTTCCAGAGTGATTTAGTTGTACCTACGTATATAAATGATTTTTTTATAAAACAAAAAATAGTACAAAAGGTTTGTAATCTCTGCATAAAAAAGTAACTTACTCTCAATTTCAAAGAAAACACGTAGTTATCCACTAAAAACAAGTATCCTTCCGTTTGTAACTGATGTTTGATGTCAATTAAACTTAATCATGTCTTAACAAGTGAAAAAAGCATAAAAAAGAAAATTATTTTTACACATGGCTGATGACACGTCTATTGTGCCACAGGTAAAAGTTTTTTTTTTATATAGTATAGGGTGACAAACGAGCACACAGTCCACATGATGGCACGTGGTCGTTGTGGCCCATAAACATCTACATTTATCCTCGTTTGCGAATCAAAATGCAGATGCGTTGTCACCCGTGAGGACTAAGATGGAATGCCTCTTTTTCAGTAAAAAGGGTCTCCGCTTCTCTACACTCACCATACGAAACACACTGCTATTTGACGCTGGTATTCTGTGAGAGCGTGGTCCTTCCCCGGTCGAGCCGACCCATTCGTGCTACAACTATACTACTAATATAGCTGCAGCATGGCTCTACCACGTATAAAAGTTGTCGAAAATCGGTGTCGCAACGAATCGGTTAAAAATAAAGTTTATAAAAATAATCCGACGAACCTAACGCAATTGAAACAAAACATCAGGTCAGAAATTCCAGCAATATCGATCGTATTTATCACCAATCTTCGTTCCAGATTAGAAGAGTGCCAGCATCGTAACGGTCATCATTTGGATAACATTATCTTTTCGCAATAATTTCCCATTTTGTATTCTAATAATCAACAATAAAAAAAATTAAGTACTTGTATACTAGTAGTTTTTATTTTATTGAACTAACAAGTACCCGATACTCTTTTTGGACACCTTGTACTTTTACGGGTTTTTTGCAGCACCCATGGTACGAGGGACTGACCCCGTAACGTCGGGACGTAAAAATAAGTAGAATAAAACGCGATAAAATCTGTAAAAGTAGTTTTATTCAATATTTATATACAGTTAAAATTTAAATAAAAATAACACTTTAACATATCATAATACGACAATAAAATCTGAGCATGCTGAGAATCTAAATTCTTTGTGTAACAGTTCTGAAAGGAACAATATACAACCTTAATGTCTACCTGGAATTGGCTGCTAAGCCTTTGGACTCCATGGAGTTCAAACAAAGAGGCCACAGATGTGTTTTCATCTTTAAGATTTTTTTGTTTAACAAAATGCTACCCCGCACTAGGATTCTCTTCTGTATCGTGAAAGCAATTGACAAACATCCAAACCCGGAACAATTATTTGTTGGCCGAAATATCTAGCTGACAATAATTAACCAACGTACAGTTGAGCCATTTATAAAACCACCAAATTAGTTAGATCTATGGTCAAGCCAAAGAGTATAGTAGGTCAGGCCAAAGACAATTTTTTTTAAATGAAGGTAAATATAACTTAGAGTCATTACTAAGTTCTTATCCAAATATAAATAATAATATAAAAAATAATCATAATAATATAATTTTATTAGTGAAAAAAAAAACACATGTTTATAACCTGTAACAACAAAGTTATTTTTGCTTTGTCATCCAACAAGACCCGTGTCTGCGCAATAACAGCGACATCTATTTTCAATCATCAAAACCACTTGCCACGCTCAAAGACATCGATCGATTTTTCGATTAGTTAGTTATTGTGTTAGCGGAGATATGTATTAATTAGTACTGTGGAGTTTCCGTAGAGGACGTTAACTGTACGGACGCTGCAGAACGGTTGTGTTGAGTTGTTGATACAGTTATATAAGGCACCAAAATGTCAGAAATAGAGAAACTACTAAAGGAATTGAGAGTTGACATAAAAAAAGACTCAGAATGACTTCTTGTGCAGCTAAACAGTGTTCTAATAATTCAAGAAATAAAAATAAGATACACGGAATTACTTACCACTCATAATTATAGCTAAAAATTTTATTTTGTTGAAAATTATAATGATGTTTATTGTTGACTTCGCCGTGTTTGTGAGAGCGAGATAGATAATACAAACATACGCGAGAGACACGATACGCGATTAACTAACGCGATTTCGCTCGCACAACTACGACGTTTCCTATCTCTGTCCTTGTCTATCGGTAAATTTAATTTTGTGATTATGATAACAGATGTGTGTGAACATTCCGTTTTCTTCACACTGCTTGTTTCGACGGCTATCTCTCTTTCTGCACGTGTTCGACTCTCGAAGTGGGCGGTGTTTTGTAAAAGTAAGCTCTATTACAATGCTTATAGATATGAAATATGCATGCAAATATATGTAGCCAGATTTTGAATTTTGTTGACATTATTTTTTAGTCTCCATTGAAATGCGCTTTGCATAGTTCAAGTTAAACGTATTTAGTAGTTTTCTAAATTGAGAGATTAACTAAAATATAATTATTCATAGTATTAAGTTCTAAGTGTTAATTGTGAATAGTATAAACAGGAATAGTGGTACTTAGGTATTTAAGTGGTCAAATAGTCTAAATATTAACTATGTTGGCGTCGGCCCGTAAAAACAGTAGAGTGATATGGCACCATTTTGTATAAGACACTAAAACTTTTAAGCAACGTGTAATGAATGTAAAGATGTATTAAGTTATGTCGTCCACCGCCAATTTAAAAAATCATCTGTGAAAAAACATCCTTCGGTTTATATATCGATGTTCGGAGCTGATGATGACCAATCCGGTCATTCATCCCGACCAACGACACGTTTAGATGTAAACAAAACAGCGAAGTGATAACGGTGTTTTGTCTTAGCTCAGGTTGTTTTTTAACCTTTCTAATATTTTTTTCTGAAATATAAGAATTTCACCCAACTTAGGTACTCAGTCAGTGTACTGTACAAGGTTAGATGAATAACTAATTTTATTTCTAGAAAATTGTATTGATGTCAAACCTCCACGACAGCGAAATATGATAGTAGGTACGAACGGGACATATTATGCAAAAATACCGATACGAGTACAAAAATAAACATAAAACAAAATATTTATCTTTGTACTGACTAATTTAGTTACCATTAAACAAATACAGCAATTGTTAATGGAATATTTTCCTACAAATTATTGTGTGTATTTTATTTAATTCTGACCTAGAGATTTAGAGTGAATTCATGCTCTGCCAGGAAGTTGTCGAGTTCCCACTAACCCTGTATAATATGGTTTTTAACGGGAGAGTAAATTAACTAGATTTTTGTGTTTCATTAATAAACATCGTTTCATGAATTCATTTTGATTCATTCAACCATAGGTACATGTTTTATTGAGCTAAAACATACCTTATAATTATCGCTTACCTAAAATTTACAAATACTTATATAATCAAATAGCGCCGTGTAGTGGCGGTTAAGAATATCCACTACCCCATATCTTCCCGTGGGTGTCGTAAAAGGCGACAAAGGGAAACAGCCAGGATATGGGCAGCAGCATCTTCCTGATAATAGCCAAAATTACAATAAAAAAACTGCGGTTGCTAACCCGCTCGCCAAGCGTGGCAACTATGGCAAATACCCCCCAATGATTAGAGCAACAGACAGACGGCCCCCAGTCCCCGGCGGCCCCGCTATTCCTGGCTACGGTGGCGACCATGGTAACGGCGGGGCAGGGGGTGCTAAGAATCTCCGGTGGAGGTTCGGTTGCCACCTACGACGACTCGACCTGGCAACATACAACGCACGCACCCTGAGGACTGACGAGAAGATTGTGGAGCTGGAAGAAGAGATAGACAAGTTACGCTGGCATATTATAGGATTATCCGAAGTCCGAAGAGAGGGGGAGGACACGGTAATCCTCGAATCCGGCAACTTGCTCTATTACCGGGAGGGCGACCATCTGTCCCAAGGAGGTGTCGGATTTATCGTCCACAAGTCTCTCGTTAACAACGTTGTAAAGATTGAGAGTGTGTCGACGAGGGTTGCGTACCTTATACTCAGAATCACCAAACGGTATTCGCTGAAGGTCATACAGGTTTACGCACCAACCTCGGCACACCCCGATCAGGAGGTGGAGGAAATGTATGAGGATATCTCTAGAGCCATGCATTCCTCCAAAACCCAATATACGGTGTTAATGGGAGACTTCAATGCAAAACTAGGCACAAGAGAGAACGGTGAGCTGAAAGTAGGGAAATTTGGAATAGGGCAACGGAACCCAAGGGGCCAGCAGCTGGCCGACTTCATGGAGAAAGAGGGACTCTTTATGATGAACTCTTTCTTCCAGAAGCGGCCCCACAGGAAGTGGACCTGGTCGAGCCCCGACGGTTCGACAAAAAATGAGATTGACTTCATTATGACGACCAGACGACAACTGTTCAGTGATGTCTCAGTGATCGCGAGGGTGAAAACCGGCAGCGATCACCGAATGGTTAGAGGCACACTGAACCTAAACGTTAAGTTGGAGAGGTCTCGTCTAATGAAGTCAACGCTCCGTCCCCCTCGTGCTCTAATCCAAAGTCCCGAAACCTTTCAGCTCGAGTTACAAAACCGTTTTCAGTGCCTAGAAGACTGCAATGAAGTGGACGATTTGAATGACAAGCTCGTGGAAACTGTCCATGCGGTCGGAGCTAAGTTCTGCAAGACCCGCCGCAGAAGAACACAAAAACTCTCCGATCACACTCTTAATCTCATGGCTGTTAGACGGGAGATGAAGCTACATTCTTCAACAGATTTAACAGCATACAGGCAACTGAACAGACAGATCTCCAAATGCATGCGGCGGGACTTACGCAAATTCAATACAGCTCGTATTGAAGAAGCGATCGAGCGGAACCGAGGCTCCAAAGTCTTTGCCAGAGATCTGTCTGCCAGAAAGCGCCAACTGTCAAAGCTGAAGACAGAATGTGGCAGCATCGTTTCCGGGGCACCTGAGATTTTGAGTGAGATTGAGAGGTTCTATGGGCAGCTGTACACGTCATCGTTGGAGCCGCACGCAAGTGTGAGTAACGATCCAAGAGCGAGTCTTATCCGACATTATTCCGATGATATCCCGGACGTCAGTCTGAGCGAGATTAGAATGGCTCTCCAGCACCTTAAAAACGGCAAGGCCCCAGGCGAGGATGGAATTACAGCGGAGCTTCTGAAAGCGGGTGGAAAACCGGTACTTGAAGTCCTTCAGAAGCTCTTTAATTCCGTCCTCCATGGTGGCATTACACCGGAGGCGTGGAGCAGAAGTGCGGTGGTCTTGTTCTTCAAGAAAGGCGACAACGCTCTCTTGAAGAACTACAGACCGATTTCCCTTCTGAGCCGCGTCTACGTGCTGTTTTCGAGAGTCATTACGAATCGTCTCGCGCGCAGACTTGACGACTTCCAGCCTCCCGAACAAGCCGGTTTCCGAAAAGGCTTTAGCACCATAGACCACATACATACCCTTCGGCAAATTGTACAGAAGTCCGAGGAGTACAATTTGCCACTATGTCTGGCGTATGTGGACTATGAGAAAGCCTTTGATTCCGTCGAAATTTGGGCGGTGCTGCAGTCCCTTCAGCGATGCCAAGTTGACTGTCGGTATATCGAAGTGTTGAAGTGCTTGTACAGTAGGGCTACGATGGCTATCCGAGTACAGAACCAGAGTACGAAACCTATCCAATTGCAGAGAGGTGTAAGACAGGGTGACGTCATATCCCCGAAACTCTTTACCGCTGCATTGGAAGATGTTTTCAAGCTTCTGGACTGGAAAGGATACGGTATTAACATCAATGGCGAGTACATCACTCACCTTCGATTTGCCGACGATATAGTCCTTATGGCAGAATCGCTGGAGGACCTAAGCACCATGCTCAATGACCTCAATAGTGTTTCCCAACGGATAGGTCTTAAGATGAACATGGACCAAACAAAGATCATGTTTAATGTCCATGTCACACCTATGCCGGTAGTTGTTGGGAACACTAAGCTCGAAGTTGTTGACGAGTATGTTTACCTGGGACAAATAGTCCGACTAGGTAAGTCCAACTTCGACCGAGAGGTCAATCGACGGATTCAACTCGGTTGGGCAGCGTTCGGGAAATTACGGCACATCTTCTCGTCAGGTATACCTCAAAACTTGAAAACGAGACTGTACACCCAGTGCGTGTTGCCAGTGATGACATACGGAACTGAGACGTGGTCCTTCACTGCTGGCCGGATGAGGAAGCTCAAGGTCGCTCAGCGAGCTATGGAGAGGGCTATGCTCGGAGTTTCTCTGCGTGATAAACTCAGAAATGAGGATATCCGCAGTAGAACTAGAGTGACCGACATAGCCCAACGGATTAGTAAGCTGAAGTGGCAATGGGCCGGCCATATAGCTCGAAGAACCGACAACCGATGGGGAAGAAAGGTTCTCGAGTGGCAGCCTCGTACCGGCAGGCGAAGTGTAGGGCGTCCCCCCACTAGATGGAGTGACGACCTGGTAAGATATGCAGGAAGTCGATGGATGCAGGTGGCTCAGGACCGTGCTTTGTTGCATTCTTTGGGGGAGGCCTATGTTCAGCAGTGGACTTGTGAAGGGCTGTAATGATGATGATATAATCAAATTAATAACTTAAGTATAATAACGCATAGGCGTCAATTTTACGTTTGGCATAATGGGCATTGAGCGATACGCGCGCTCTATACCTTGCTTATTTGTACTCTAAGTTCTGAATACTCTTTACCTATTGTTCAAAGGGGTCCCTTAACTAAATTAAATTATTATATACTCTTTGGAAGGGTTCTTAGTAACAAATCCATTTGGATTTTTCGGGTTTTGAAGAGTTAAACGATTCGTTGCGGCACCGATTTTCGACAACTTTTAGCTGTGGCGGCAAACAAATATTTCATGACACGCTTATTGTGCCATCAGCCATGTGTAAAAATAATTATCTTGTTTTCTTTGAAATTGAGAGTGACTTTTTTTATGCACAGATTACAAACCTTTTGTACTATTTTTTGTTTCATAAAAAAATCATTTATATACGTAGGTACAGCTAAATCACCCTGGAAAACGTTGGTTTTTATTAAATTAAATTTTCACCTAATAATAACATTTGTAAATATCAAACAATCAAGAACCTTAATTTGGAAAAAAATAACGTTTATGATTCATTGATATTTACAAATGTTAAATATTATTTAATGTTATACAAATGTAAAAGTAAAGTCGATGTGAAAACGTCTAATTAGTAAGAATAGCAAAACAAGTGTTTTCAAAAGGAAAAACACGCCAGCGCTATACGACAGCGGATTGACAAAAGACTATTTATTAGCGAACTTTTTTTATGCATGAACGGTTTCGAACAGTTTCAAGCAAAAATAAACCTTATATGTACCATATCACAAGAGCACATGGTACTTCGCAGATCTATTCGGCCATATGATAGTAATAAGATGGCAGTTCAACCATTTTAAGCAAAATTAAACAATAAGACAAACGCATTGTTTTTTTTTTTAACAGGAGACTTGTTTTCCACAAATTTATTTACAACTTGAGTTTGTGAGCGATCACAATGAGTGCTATTATTTGTTACTTATTAGACTATTTTTTCACAACATGATTTAAACCCACAAAGTAAAAAGAGTACCATGTACAATTAAAAAAAAAAGGTTGTCAACCCCTAAAAATTTCAAATTTTCAAAATATCCAGAAACGAAGCTGTAGGCATGAACTACTTGCAAAATAATGAATATTTGGTTTTGGATAAAGCTTCCAAAAACGCAATTTGAGTGAGTTATAACGATTTAAAAAAAAAAAACACGACTCGCGTGTCATACGCCACACAAAAACTGCGGTGAACCGGTTAAGCCAATAGGGCCAATTGGCCAATTGCGACAACTTGAAGCTTTAAGCATTTGTTAGTAACTGACAAAGCTTAAAAAATATGTTTAACGAAAAATAAACCTTGTGAAACTTGTCTATATTTCTACATAAAAAAGCACAATAACATTTTCACAGCATTTGCAAGCTTTATAAAGGTTACATGAAAGTCAGTATAGTGTAGATAATGCAAGAACTTCTTTACCATCACTGTGACTTTGAAACAAATGAAACGAAAAAGCGACACTAAAAAGAGACAATATAAATCTATAGGAAAGAATGAGATAGAATCTATGCGAATATAATAAAGCAAAAGAGGTTTTTTGTTTAAGCACGCAAATCCAGAGAGATAGCCAGATTCACGAGGAATAGTATCTATCATCACGAGACTATCTAGCATTAGGCTACACCTCTCAGCTAGCCTTAAATATTGACTTTTGTTAAGCAAGTCTGAAGAAAAAGCGCTCCTGAACTGCTTAATCCGCGTGGGTTAAAAGTGACGACACTCTTAACCCACCCTCACTTTACAAGCACTCCTAATAAGCAGGCCGTGCGTCACCACACGGATCGCTTAGATCTTATTATTTGACTAGTTAATTGTTAGATTGATATTGGTTTTGGAAGTAATTATAAGTTGTAACGCTGCTACTTTGTATAAATAAATTATTTTTTTAGTAAAGTCGTTATTGTTAACTTAATTCGTGCGCTGGTGTAATGGTTAGTGATACGTAAATACTATGTTCTACAAAAAAATAGATCATTCCTCTATCTAAAAAAAGTCCGTGATACCATAATCCTATTTCTTATAAATAAGCTACAATTAGGTATTATGTGAAAAAAAATTAGTGAAAATAAGTAATAAGTGATTTATGAGCGTTATTATTAGGCACATCATATTAATCCTTACGAACGAAAGTTACTTTATCATCAAGACAATTTTATGAAGATAAACTTTGCTCTTTATAGCATGTTATTTATAGGCATAGTTTAAGAGATAATGAAAAATTAAAATAATTCAACGCGGCTTGGCGTGCGAACGGCGCCTAGTCACCCGATGAAAACCGAAAGAGAATAAGCAAGATGTCATGTCGAGCGGCTCAGAGCGTGATATAATACACGGGTGATACCGCAGGAAACAGCTAGTTCAGTATAAAGTGTTTCCTATTACCTCCGTCTTCTGGTGTGGTGCTTTAAAAATGTTAAAATAAAGAATTAAAAAATTACAAATTATTATCAAATAAATAAAATTAATTACCTATACTGCATAAAATTATGATATCCAAACCATTCTTAACAAATCATGATTTCACATCTTACCGATTTATGTTAAATTGGTATATTTTACGGACCACCCTGAGAGTCAATCAATTTTTGTTTCCTTGTTCGATAAAATTATTTCACTTAAAGAATTCATTGTATAGGTAAAATCATTTTATCGAACCAAAATTGATTGACTTCAGTAGACGGTCACTATTACAGAGCAATTTTAGTCTAAAGAAAATATTCTTTTCATTTAATACAATAAAATTTAGGCTGTACGTGTCTAAAAATAAGGATTGTAACATTTATTTGCTATAAAATTAAACTATTATGTTATATTTTATGCCGCACTTGTGGTTGAAAATTATCATATTAAATAAATCATTTGCTGTGAAATGTTTTTGTTTTATATTTTATTTCATTTGAAGATTTCACTTCTACCGCGTGTGAACTGCAAACATGTTTTTTTCTAATAAATTTCTAAACCAATGTTATATATAGAAAACATTATACAACAATAACATTATAAAACATTATACATTAAAAACATTATAAAACAAAATGATATACAAAACATTTTATACATAATAAAGCTACACTGCAGCTATACTATAGTTGTAGCATGAATAGGTCGGCTCGACTGGGGCTCGAATGCTGTTGTGTTTCGTATGGTGAATGTAGGGAACCAGACACCCTTTTTACTGGAAACGAGGCATTCCAACTTAGTCGTCAGGGGTGACAACACATGTGCATTTTGATTCTCAATTAAGAATCAATGTCAATTGGCCACAGAATCCACTTACACTCAGATGAACTGTGTGCTCGTTTGTCACCTTATTCTTTAAAAAAAATCCACAAAGTCTGGAAAGAACTAAATTAATAATTTCATTAATTGAACTTCTCCAACAAAAAACTTTCATTATCTAAGCTTTCTTTGGCGGTCTAGCTCCAAATATATTTGATCCAACACGAACTGTGGTAGCACCAAGTTCAATCTGAAAACAACACATATCTGTGAACATCATTTCCTTTTATATAAGATAAAACTGAAGGACCGGTAGTCAATGACTGAAATTTTAATAATTACCTTATGTCAGTTTTTGAATATGGTGATATTAATTTAATAGTCTCATGTAGTGGCGGGTGAGAATATCCACTACTCCATATCTTCCTGTGGGTGTCGTAAGAGGCGACAGAGGGAAACTGAGGCATGGGCAGCAGCATTTTTCTTCTAACAGCATATTGTAATAAAGAAACTGCGGTTGCCAAACCGCTCGCCAAGCATGGCAAGTATGGCAATGTACCAGCCATGACGAAAGTTACAAAAAGGTGGCCCCCAGTCCCCGGCGGCCCCACTGTTCCTGGCTACAGTGACGACCATGGTAACGACGGGTATGAGGTGCTTAGAATCTCCGGTGGAGGTTCAGTTACCACCTAAGACGACTCGACCTGGCAATATACAAGGCACTCACCCTGAGGACTGACGAAAAGATCCTGAAGCTAGAAGAAGAGATAGACAAGTTGTGCTGGGAAATTATAGGATTATCTGAGGTCCGAAGGACGGGGAGGACACGGTAATCCTCCAATCTGGCAACTTGTTCTATCACCGGGAGAGAGACCAAGTCTCTCGTTAACAACGTTGTAAATATTGTGAGTGTGTCGACGAGGATTGCGTACCTTATACTAAAATCACTAAACGGTATTCGTTGAAGGTCATACAGGTTTACGCACCAAACTCGGCACATCCCGAATGAGGACGTGGAGGAAATGTATGAGGATATTTCTAAAGCCATGCATTCCTCCAAAACAGCAAAACTAGGCACAAAAGAGAATGGCGAGCTGAGGGTAGGGAAATTTGGAATAGGGCAACGAAACCCAAGGGGCTAACAGCTGGCCAAATTCATGGAGAAAGAGGGACTCTTTATGATGAACTCTTTCTTCCAGAAGGGGTCCCAAAGGAAGTGGACCTGGTCGAGCCCCAACGGTTCGACAAAAATTGAGATTGACTTAATTATGACGATTAGGCAGCAACTGTTCAGTGATGTCTCAGTGATCGCGAGGGTCAAAACTGGTAGCGATCATCTAATGGTTAGAGGCACACTGAACCTAAACATTACGTTGGAGTGGTGTCATCTGATAAAGTCAACGCTCTGTCTCCCTCGTGCTCTACTCGTTGTTGTGAACACTAAGCTCTAAGTTGTTGACGAGTATGTTTACCTACTTTGTGGCATTCCTCGGGGGAGGCCTATGGTCAGCAGTGGACTTGTGAAGGGCTGTAATGATAATGAAGATGATGATGAACCCATGTCCCTTAACAGCTGCTGCTTGGTTATATGCACGTTTTACTGTCTGTTAAATATTATCTTTAGGTATTTTTTTTGCATCACACTTCTTTATAAGCTATTTTAACTTTACTGTCTTAATTTTTATAGTATTTTGTTTTTTTTGTTTTGTTTCACCTATCAGTCCCTAAATTAAGCCTACTTTCAATAAAAATGTAATAATGTGTGCACTGATGGTGTCCTAGGAATAAATAAATAAATATTAATATGACTAACAATTACATTAAGTAATGATAATTTAAATAATTATAATCAACAATTAAATAGATTAAAGGATATATATATATATATATATATATGAAAAAAAAAAATACGCACTGCATGTTCAAAATCACTGGACATTCCCATAGACAGCTCTACATTGTTTATGTCTAAATTCAACTTATCACAGACTTCTTGCCGACATTTTGCCAGGGTTATAAAATCTGGATTGGGGCCCTTGGAAACATCATAGTCGTATTGGCCTATGGTCATCAAGCCAACAAACTCTAGATGAGGGCAATTCTTCAATACATGTTCAACTAGTGTACATGTTTCCAAAGGTTCTATACCATTTTTAGCTGTAAAAATAAAAATATTTATTTGTGATTGTGATCTTGATGGTAAGTGTAAGTTTTAAAAAAATTAAACCTTTATTTAAATGTAGTTCTAAATGTAATGTATGTTTTTATAAGTTCTTGTTTTGTGAGTTAATATGATATATTATTTATTATTGGTGTTCTTTTCAATTGTACTCTTTAAAATAGCTATATTTCATTAAATATTTTTAAGTAGCAATATTATAAATAAAAATCTTGATAGCCCTGGCTTCGCACCGGTGATTTCTGAACCTTGACAACAGCGCCACCTACCAGATTCAATTGTGAATCTAAGCCCACCCAAACACATACACACAAAATTTTGCCAAAATAGGTCCAGCCATTTCCGAGTTTTTGCGAGACTAACGGACAAAAATTGATTTTAATATATAAAGACATAATATATTTAGAAGTGTCAGTAGCCTAATGGAACTAGAAAGGTTGTGGGTTCAAATCCGCCATTTGACTACTGTCGTGAACCATCTTCTAACACAAGAATTTTAAGCTTACCAGAAGTGGTTAAAGGGAATATTAGTAATGTTTAATAGCATTACTCGTATTTAAAAAATTTACCTTCTTCCCCGCTTGTGTTAATTTGCACCATAACTTTTAACTTTGCCTCATCTTTTCTGTGTTTCTGCCACTGTTTATTTAAATTATCAGCCAGTTTCTCTGAATCAACTGTCTCAACCATAAACAAACCAGGGGAACTCAGCAACTTATTAATTTTATTTGTCTGCAAGTGACCTATAAAATGCCACTTTATTTCTTTACATTTTTCTAAAATTAGTGGATCAATAGCTTTATCTGCTAGTTCATTAACATAATTCTCTCCAAAATGCCTTTGTCCAGCTTCATAAGCTTGAACTATTAAAGATGCCGGCTTTATTTTTGATACTGCCACTAATCTTGGATAGATTTGGGGAAGGTCCTGAAAGAAGGAGATTAAACATTAAAAAAAAATTGTATTACCAATATAAAAACAGCTTTTTAAATAGCGACATAATATAAGTTTAAATAACTCATAGTTCGATTAAAAACTAAGTTACAAAAATAAATATACCTATGGTCAAAAGTAGCAAATATGTATACTTAATGATAGGATTTTATTGCCAAAAATGTTGCCACATATGTACTTTGTGATATTAATAATTATTATTTTAATTTACTGTTGAGTAGGACACCATTTGGAAATGGGTTTGTAAGTGTAACCATTTTTTTGTATTGAGCCAGTACAATATCTCACTTAGAATAAAAAACATCTTAAAAGCTTCTTTAGACTCAGTGAGACACTTAAATTCATTAATTAATTAATTTATTGGATGTATACAACAGTTTACATTCACTTTTATGTAACAAACATAATGTTCGCGCCAAACGCTGTTGTCGGAATCGACGTCTAGGGGGCGCGCGGCTCTGGGCCATACCGGTATTTGACGTCGGCCGAGCGGTGGGCTGAGAACGCGTAAAGGCAAAAGAGTCGTCTGCTAGCTGTGCTAATGTCTGCACGCTGTCAATTTTGTTGGGGAACTCGGAATAATTAGGCGCGGCCCGCAAATATACGGTCTAGGATTTTGTGACACGCATTCCTGCTGGAGAGCTTCCCAGGGACTCATTGTGTCCGACTCAGAATCTACATAGGTGCATTCGGCAATATTAGCTAGTGCGGCCGTTGATATCTAGAACTAACTGTTGCTACGCGAAACGGTAGTGACCTTTGATCCGTAAACTCCGTGTGCGTTTTGTGCGTTAACCTTATACCCAGCGATAGTTAGTGGCTTCTGTAAGTTATTTAATTGTGACGAACGAGGAAAGTGACTGTGAACAACGCCTCGGAAGGCCCCGTCAACTTGGAGCGGTGTCGACGCTCGGGCTGCTGCCGACGGCCAAAGTCTAGGTTCAATCACCATCAGTCACACCCAGATACACATCACATCACTTCATTTCCCTTGCACTACACAACCACATGCGACCTGACCGACTCCGGAGGGACCAGTCGCCTTGGATATAGGTAAGTAAGCTACGTCCAAATTCCTCCCGGTCGACTGGCCGTAGTATAGAACGCTCCCCCATATATTTTAGTGTAATTAGAGAGATTCCACGTGGCCACATTGAGGCCCGACCTACGTCTGCTCGGGAAGTCTTCTGCTCATGGGCCCCTGAGGATTTGACCCTTTAAGGGAGCAGCCGTAGGCCGTAACACATAAATACTTAATATATACAAAGTTTTGTCCTGAAATACAAACCAAAAACGTGTACATATAATTGATTGACAATTAATAAGCATAGCATTTAGTGCTTGTCTGTATTACCCTACTTAAGTAGTGTGATTGACATAATACTTATCATAAAATAATAAGAAGTGATCTACTACGGACAAATCATTTTATCAAGGTTTTTACTTATTATCTACATTGTAAGATTTTAGTGTAGGCGTATGTTATTAACATAAATAAGTATATTTGATAAAAATAAAAAAATAAAAAATATAATTTGGAAATTAAAAATAATATATTTGTGTAAACAGTACTCAATGTAAATTTGGAGTAAATGTCTCTAAATGTTACATTATTTTGTCATGTAGGGGACAAATTTACTACCTCTAGTACTTTAAATGAAGATTTTATTGCATATGTAATTTTAAGCAAAGTTTAATATGTTTCATAACATAAACAATAATTATAATGCTACCTATTCATAGTACTTATACAGAACATGACTACCAGCATTCATATTTTATGCAACTCTGGCTCTCTGCTCTACTGTTGACTCCTTATAATTTTGTTCAAGGCACGGATAGTTTAATAGTATAACCTTGTTACACCACATTACTAAAATCTCTAATCACTTTCACTATTTCCTTTCCATTTTCCTTTGAATACTTTATATAATGGCAGTATACTTGACTCAGATAAAGGCAAAAATTCCCAGATCAGGTTATAAACAGCAGCAGTATAACTGCAGTATATACACGGTTATTTTGTCATAACGGGCTAAATTTGCAGAGAAGGTTCAGAATAAGTAATATAAGCATATTTTTTTAAATTAATTATTCACCAGCATTGATTAATCTCAAACATCCTTCCCTTTTTATCTTTTAAATTCAAAATGCATGGTAATGCATTATTTTAACTGATTTTACTGCATACGCCCACATTTGTAAGTGTTGATCGGTAGTTAGAATAATGAAAACTAAATCCTTGTATTACTACAGACTCTTATTTTAATTAAACTCATAAGCTTTCATCTTCCACCCAATATGTCTATGGCGAATTTTACCAAACTGCCACAAAAAGGAAAAGAAGAAGAAAATAATAATTTTCGATTAGATTTGATACAAGAGCAATATAATCGATTCTCGATTAAATTGAGCATTTTAATATCTGATTTCAGTTATTTTTCTGTGTTAACTAGGGAGATAAAAATAATTACGAAAATATCTACAAAATAATAATAAAAAATACAAAATATCAATATCCCTACAAGTAACAGTAACAACTACAATTCAAGTAATCAATCACAGATTGATATCCCTCACTGAGTTGTTGTTGTTTTAACTTTCGTTAATTGTTTTACCATTTTGTTTCCTTATTAACCACAACTTTTCTTTAATGACTTAATACTGATTCTGCTTTTATATCTTTAAGTAATTTTAGTGAAAAATAACCTGCTACAGTGTAATAACAGTGAAAAATCACCTGTTATAGTGTACGTAATACATAATCTCAATTTTAGGCTTAGCTTTCCATTGACGTCAGTGGAGTTTGGTGTTGATTCGTATTTTTACAGAAAGATTACACTATTATAAGCACTCACACAAAGTCTCAATATACGGAAACGCGTAATTTTTGAGAAAAGAATAATTGAAAATCAATTATTCTTGCAATGTTTATGTCTAATCTGCTAATAAACTGGCGCCATTTTGTAATGTCATTGTCGACGTCAATAGGGATATCGATTCTTTCCGAAAAAGGTCGATTTTTAAATCGATTCAAATCGTAAGCTGATGTATCGGTTCACAAAAAATCGATTTCTAAAATATCTATATTTTTTTAATGTTTCTATTTATAATGTAAATATAAACCCATTTTATGAAAAACAAGAAAGATACCATGATAAATGATCTTTTATTGAAATTTGTTTTATTTAACAGTACCTATTAGGGCAGATAACAAATAAAATAGGTTAGGTTCAACTTATGTCAAAGAACCGAATTGATTGACCCCGACTCCACCTGGTACGAGTCTGTCCTACCCCTAGAGTGGTTTTATAGAGCCGGAGGCGCGTAGGGGGAGCAGCCTCCGCCTGCTGTAACAAAGCGATTTGTTACGCTAAGACGTAGAGGTTGCTCTTCCCGCAGCGCCGGAGACGTAGCAGTTTCAAAATAGATACAGAAATCCTTATAAATCAGTCCCCTTATTTTTTTATGATGAAGGGGATTTTTTTCTCATAAAATGGATTTATATTTACATTATAAATGCAAACATGAAAAAAATATCGATATTTTAGAAATCGATTTTTTGCGAATCGATACATCAGCTTACAATTCGAATCTATTTAAAAAATCGATCTTTTTCGGAAAGAATCGACATCCCTATTTACGTCGACAATGACATTACATAATGGCGCCAGTTTATTAGCAGATTGAAGAACAGGTAGCAGCTGTTACTAAGGCCATGATAGACAGCTACCATGAATCATGTCCAGAAATCACTCCACCAAGACATGCCGAGGTAAAACAACCGTGGTGGGGTAAAGAACTCGATAGAAAACGTAAGAAGGTAAGAAAAGCTCTAAATAGGGCCATGAATACCTCAATGGATGAAGACTGGCTATTATATAAGAAAGCTAAGTCTGAATACAAAAAATGTATCAGGTATCGACGCTCGATTGGGTGGCGTAAATTCTGTGGCAACATAGAAACCTGCAAACAAGCAAATAGGATTAGGAATATTCTAGCTAAACAGAACACGTCGGGATCCATGTCTCTAAAGAAACCCGACGGTAGCTACTCAACATCGCCGGATGAAGCCCAACGCATCCTAATTGAAACGCACTTCCCAGGTTGCTGCGTAACCCAGGAGGCAAACCGGCATGACGACATACTGACATCAACAGCAGAAGACTGGAATTTAGCACAGAGAGTGGTAACGATGGACAAAATCCATTGGGCCATTCACAGTTTCCTCCCCTATAAGGCGGCAGGACCCGACGGCATATTCCCGGCACTCCTACAGTGGGGGGGTAAAGCCCTAATAGTCAGACTTGCTGCCATAATGCGAGCCTGTCTTGCTCTTAAATATGTTCCTAGGGGATGGAGGGAAGTGAAAGTTACATTCATACCCAAACCAGGTAAGAGCGACTACACTGACCCTAAATCCTACAGGCCCATTAGCCTCACATCCTTTCTCCTAAAGACGATGGAGAGGATGTGTGAAAGGGAATTAAGGGGGTCGGCGCTAATGAACTTACCACTACACGACAAGCAACACGCCTACAGTCTAGGCAAATCAACAGAATCGGCCCTTCATAAGGTAATTACAAAGATTGAAGAGGCCATCCAAAACAAAGAAATATGTCTAGGTTCCTTCATAGATATAGAAGGTGCTTTTGACCGAACGAACTTCTCCAGCATAAAAGGTGCACTCGGTAGACACAAAGTTGAACCGGCACTGATCGACTGGATAGTTTACATGCTCAGTACACGAATAATAAAGATTGCTGGTGAATCTCAACCAATCCAAATTAAGAAAGGCTGCCCGCAGGGTGGGGTTCTCTCACCTCTCCTGTGGAATATGGTCATTAATGAACTCATCAGCAAATTAAATGACAATCACTTCTATACAGTAGGTTATGCTGATGACCTGACAATACTGGTCTCTGGAAAGACAGCAAGCATAGTGTGCGACCTGACCCAAGCGGCTCTCCGTATAGTGGAGAGATGGTGCAGGGAACACGACTTAACTGTCAATCCAAATAAAACGGTTTTAGTTATGTTCACACAAAAACGAAAGCTGAATAACTATCATCCTCCAAGTCTTTTTAGCACAAAACTCCAGCTATCCTCTGTGGTAAAATATTTAGGTCTTACCTTGGACAGCAAACTTAACTGGAATAAACACATAGAAAACAAAATCAACAAAGCTAGTATAACTTTCTGGCAATGCAGAAACATGATTGGCAAAAGATGGGGATTGACGCCAAAAATCATACTGTGGCTTTACAAAACTGTAATTCGGCCCATGATCACATACGGCGCTCTGGTATGGTGGACCAAGACAAATGAAGCCACCATAATTAAAAAGCTTCAGCGCTACCAGAGACTGGCATGTATGGCTGCTACAGGCTGCATGAGAACTACGCCAACAGCAGCCTTAGAAGCGATGCTGGAGCTAACTCCGCTTCATCTACATATACAACAAGAAGCGACTTTAGCTGCCATCAGACTCAAGACCCTAAATCTTTGGAGTAAGAATAGTGTCCCTCATACAGGCATAATTGATAGAATTCACTCAAAAATTCCTATCCTACAAGCCAAATACGATAGGATTCCTAAACAATTTGTTTTCGATAAGAAATACAAGATACAGTTAAATGAAAACAGCCAGCCGGAAGGATTAAGCCCAAAAGAGCTTAGAATTTTCACCGATGGTTCTAAAACAAATGAAGGTGTAGGTTGTGGAGCTTTCTCTGAAGACCTCAATATTCACATATGCACACCGCTGGGTACCTATAACACGGTCTTTCAGGCGGAATGTATGGGTATCATTCAAGCGGCCATAGCAATAGATGCTAGGAAGGTTAATGACTTCCCCATCAGAATACTGACCGACAGTAGGGCGGTACTCCAAGCCCTGAGATGCAATGTGGTGAACTCGGGACTAATATATGAATGCCATCAACGATTAAATGAGGTATGTAAAAACAACAATGTGACCCTGCAATGGATAAAGGGACACAGTGGATCCAGAGGCAACGATGCAGCAGACGAACTTGCCAGAAGAGGATCGGCTTTGGCCACTATAGGGCCGGAACCAATCATACCAATCCCCTTTGGTAACGTTTGTTCACTGGTACGTAGACACTTTACTAATCAACACGCTCAGCTTTGGAAAAATCTAGTAGACTGTAGACAAGCTAGGGATGCCCTGCCTGAAATTAACAGTCGCTTAACAAAAGTTTTAATGAGACTGAACAAGCCGCAGATTAGGATAGTAACAAGTGCTATCACAGGACACGGCACCTTTAACAAACATTTATTTACTATAGGTGTTACAGATAGTCCCCTGTGCAGGGCATGTATGGGGGAGGAAGAAACGGCGGCCCACGTGCTACTGAAATGTCCGGAGGTCGCTACATACAGGGCTAAACATCTCGGCACGCCGGGATCACTCCCCGAAGTTGCATGCAACATCAAGGGCCTGTTGAGCTTCTTCGGAGAGATCTCATGGCTCGAATAATCACATTATTCCTGCCCACACGCAAAATACGCGCATAGACGTGGAGTTGCGGAAAACAGCCCGTCGTAAACTAACTAAACTATACTTATTAGCAGATTAGACATAAACATTGCAAGAATAATTGATTTTCAATTATTCTTTTCTCAAAAATTACGCGTTTCCGTATATTGAGACTGTGTGTGTGCTTATAATAGTGTAATCTTTCTGTAAAAATACGTATCAACACCAAACTCCACTGACGTCAATGGAAAGTCGTACCCAATTTTACTTATTCTACAAAAACTCAGCTCAATCAAGCTCAATGACAAATCTTGCCAGAATATCAACTATAAATTGCTAAGACATGCGCTTTCAAATGTTCCTACTTTCATCTTGCTAACACCTGGGCATAATGATGTATGGAGACATCTCCTTATCCTTTTTTTCTCAGCTATTATTATCAAAACCAGATATAAAACCAAATTTAAAGAGTGAAAATGATGACAAAATGATGTAAATAAGGACTTACTTTGCTTCTTCTAGATACGGCTGACTCTATCTGAGCTAAAACAGTTCTTAATCCGTGCATTACGTCGATTTCTTGTTCGACCTCTTGTGACATAATAAATTTTAATTACTAATTCACAAAAATTGATAACCTTTACTTTGTTGACGTTATTTACACTTTACAGCAGTTTACAGGCATGAAAGTGTCAACTGTCAACTTGTGCGCAACTTGTGTCAATTTTTTATTTTTTATAACTGGCTTTACGGCTCTGGGTTCTAGCCCTTTTGAGCCTGAAATTACAATGTATAATTATCCTTCATAGTACACTGCTTCACAATATGTTGATGCGTCACATTGTGCAGCCCTTTGGAGATTATGACGGTAAGTTGAGCCAGCAGACAGCTAAGAGTTGGCGATTGTATCTCAAGGCGCCTAAGCAGACTCACATCACCATCAAAGCACTTGTTTCACCGTTTCCACTAATAGTTCACACGCGCAGACACTTAATACACATATCAAAATTCACTTCAAACCATTATTTAAACAATAATACAAGAACAGCAAACCGCCGCCGGTAAAGTTTCCACCAAACCTCCAACAACTTGTGTCAATCGTCCACAGACTACTAAGAGAAGAGGATACAATCGTCAGACCACGGAAGTATAGACAAACTGGAACCCACACTCTTAATATCAACATTAGGAATAATCAAATGACCTTGTGTAACCCCTGTTTTCCCTACAGGATAGCCAACGTGACGACTGATATTACCCCATTGACAGCCATCATGAATTTCAGTTTTTCAGTATAAGTTTAATTCTCAGTATGTCAAGAATTTTAAGTAAAAAATGATAACAAAACATGACAAAAACGATTTTCACTTAAGTGTTTGCTTTTTCTTTTAAACACTTCATAAAGATTTACGATGAACTATTTGCCTAGCTTCCTACATATTTCCCCTACTTTAGATTTATTCTTAAAAGCCGTTATATGACAACCCAAAATCTATTAGTCAAATAATTTTTACTGTACATGGCGAATGTTTATGTTCATTTCGCAAGTTTGTTTTTCTAATTTTGGAATAATGCAGAGGCAAAACTAGTAAAATGGTCATTAAATTTATTGTGCGCGGTTGCAAAAGTGAGTGGCATCCAGAATATAATATTATATTTCATAATGATTTCTTATATTTACGCGAACACTACACATTTTTAAATAAAACTAATTTTACGGATTTTATCGCGTATATTAACTTATTTTTATATTCCCGACGTTTCGGGTGCTTTCCAGCACCCGTGGTCACGGGGGACTGAGTTGTTTGACGTCCTGCTGTCATAGTTAGCCCGGCTACCTTCAGTTTTTTAATATTAATTTTTGGTTCGATTTACGCAAAATGAGCTTACAGTATCTTGAAGTCTAGCAGTGGTATACTTGGGTTTGGATTTGATTTTATTAATTATGGGATCCCAAGCAGATGGCAGCACCCATCCATCTTCTCTATTGAAATTAGGATGTTTTTTAATTTCAATAGCCTCGCGAATCATCCTTGGGAGGAATCGGTGTTCTTTTGCGAGGATTTGTGGTCTATCAAATCTAATGTAATGACGGGGACGATCCTGAACATGTTCACAAACTGCAGACTTCCCGATACGTCGGTGCTTCACGTCAGCTATATGTTCTTTAACGCGGGTTTTAATAGATCTTTTTGTTTGTCCTATGTACGAGAGACCACATTCACAATCCAGCTTGTACACTACTGCATCTTGTAGAGGGATACGACACTTGACGGATGGTAAAAATTGACCAATCTTCTTCAGCGGCTTGAAGTACGTTTTAATGGAAGCTCGCTTCAAGATGTAGCCAACCTTGTCTGTGACTCCTCTGACATAGGGTAGTACAGCAGGAACACGCTCGACTGTGGCTGGCTTCACTCGGTCACTGTGACGTAGGCGCGGGACCCGAAGCTTGTTGTCTTGCAGTACTTGCTCGACGTGCTGAAGCTCGGCGGCCAGATGTTTTCTGTCACAGATCCCTCGTGCTCTCTGAAACAAAGATTTTCCCACGGTAGCTAACTGTGAAGGATGATGATGAGATTCACCATTTAAATATCGGTTGGTATGGGTATTTTTTCTGTACACAGTATGACCAATAGTGTTATCAGGATTTCGGATGACTAAAACATCTAGAAAAGCTAAAGTATTGTTTGCCTCTAACTCCATTGTGAATTGTATTTTAGGGTTTATGGAATTAAGGTGGTTTAAAAATGCAGTTACTTTATCAGATGGTAAGATTGTGAAAGTATCGTCTACGTACCGCTTGTAGAATCTTGGATTTACAGGAGCAGTAAGAAGGGCTTTCTCCTCAAAGTCCTCCATGAATATGTCGGCGACTACGGGAGATACAGGTGAGCCCATTGCCACTCCGTCTACTTTCATGTAGAACTCTTCTTTCCACAATAAATAGCCAGATGTGAGGCAGTGTTTGAGTAATACTGCATATTCTGTAGGCATGTTGTTATCTTCTAGCTTTCTAGTAACAATTGAGATGTAGTCTTCAATAGGTAGGCATGTGAATAGTGACTGAACATCAAAACTGACCATAGTTTCATTGTCAGCGAGATGTAGGTCTTTAATCTCACTTACAAATTGGTATGAATCCTTTGTGTGTGCTCTGGTATGTCCTCTTAGTGGTGACAGTATTTTTGCCAAGTGTTGAGCCAACTTATAAGTTGGTGAATCGATCTGGCTTACTATAGGACGTAGTGGAGCGTTTGGTTTGTGTATTTTCGGTAACCCATACAACCTCGGTGGTTTGGCACATGATGGTATTGTCGAATTCACGTCAAGATCTAATTTTTCGGAGTATTTCTTTGTTAAATCAGTAGTTGTTTTGAGTGTATTAGTTGTAGGGTCTATTTTGACCTTTTTGTATATACTTACGTCCGATAAAAGTTGTTGTATTTTGAAATTATACTCTGACGTGTCCATTATTACCGTAGCATTTCATTTATCCGCGCGGAGAATCGTGAGCTCTGGTCTGTTGCGTAAGTTGTACAACGCTTTAAATTCGTCTTTGGGAAGATTTAGTTTCGGCGCTGAACTTCGACGTAACAAGGACGAAATGTCTTGACGTATAGCCTCTAAATCCTCTTCACCGATATTATTCTTAAACAGACAATCCTCAACACTACAGATAATTTCCTCGTACGGGATTTTTTGCGGCGTTATAGCAAAATTTAAGCCTTTCGACAATACTTTTATTGTAGGTTCGTCCAGTGTTTCTTTTGACAAATTATAGACCGTGCGTTGTTTATTGTTTGCGTCTGTGGTCAACGGTTGTTGCGTTTCGTTTCTAAGTTGACATGGACGCCTGCCCTATGTATACGAGTACAGTAAAGTATCTATGATCACGGCTACTGATGAGTCAACTCAAGTTACTAAATCGAGTTGCGCTTAAATCGAGTTAACTCGAGTTGGATTATCCTAACTCGAGTTTGGGCTGCTGCGGTACATGAACGGATCAAGTGAGTTAAAAGAGAAAGAGTGCGATTCGTTCGTTGTGTGCGGGCTTTAGATTTTAAAGAGTTCCTATTTAACTACAAGTAAACAATTTGTTACCTATTTAAAATTTTATTATAGCTAAGTTATGTATTTTTTTTAATAATTTTGATCAATTTAGTTATGTAAGTCTCAGACCTTATTATTGTAATATGCGGAAATGGTAGTTAAGTAGTACGATACATCATATTTTAAATTAACGTCAAATGTAACACTTAGCATACAGTAAATATTTTGAATTTGAATTTTTTTTAATTTATATAAGAATATTTTGACTGTAATAACTAAACCATTAATAGCTTATAAACTTACATCTTAAAACTGAACTAATATTGTTTCCTTAATACTGCTATATAGCTAGTTTTGTTGTTAAATAAAGATATTACTATTACTAAGATTAAACCCAAAAATACATAAGTATGTGATATGTTATATTAAATATACCTTTTTATTTCAATCCTACATATTAAGTATGGAAATTATAGTTGTCCCAATCCATCAAAGAGTTGGATAGAAAAACAAACTTACAAAAAAGTAATTTGTAACAAATCATTTACTTCGTTTCGGACTGCTAACTCTAGTTGCGTGTCTCGAGTTTAAACTCGATTTACGTGAATTTCAACTCAAGTATTAATTTTTCCGAGTTGGCACATCTTCCATCATCATCTTTCATTAGTCTATGAATGTCTAAGTCAGTGGTGTGGTTATAGAATACCCAAGGAGGTGGTAATATTATAACTTCCTTGACTTTACCATTCTTATTACCAGACTGTTGGCATTCCTTGGGGGATGCCTATGTTCAGCAGTGGACTTATGAAAGGCTGTAATGATGATGGTGATGATTACCAGACTTAGACATTCACAGACAAATATGATGCTTACGCATGTCAATCGTGACTAACATCATAGACAAATAAATATGTAGCTAGCTATAATAGTGAATGATAAAAATTGGTTCATATCATTAATTTACAGTGCTGCTAACGGTAAAACAAACACTAACAAAAAGCGACCTCATAAGTGAAACTCATAATCACTAAATTTTCCACATTTCTGAATAATGTAAATACAAATTCACTGTGTGATAGTTTGGTGATAGTGGCAGCATCGATAAGCAATACGAGTTAAGCAGCCAGAGAGGAGGTCTGACAGCTCTTTTAATCAGCGGTTTGATATTTGATTACAGGGTATTTGACAATTATTCATGGACCAAATCATCATTATCAGCATTTATTTTATAAAGCTCGCGGCCTAACATTACAGAATATAATTTTTTATTAGGTGGCAGAACTCATACTCTCTTATGTTCTGCCTTGGAGTCCGTCTAGGTTTCTTCCACACCCTTTTCCTTATCTATACGCCAAACCCGATAGTTATAATCGATAGTCATATAGAACAGATAGTGGTCATCTATTTACAAAATTTATTTTAGAAATAGCTTGGAAGCATCACCTCTTTCCCAGAGGTTATTACGAACCCTTTTTTAGTAACATAATAACCCTTTTTATACAGTTTTTGCGTAATAAAAATTTTACCTTGGTAATAGCCAGACCTTGTATATTTTCTGTGACTTTGTTGTAACAGCGAATAATTTGCCCCATTAAAATTACTAACTGATCTTGTGTTTGTTTCTACTCTTTAGAGATCGTATATCACTTTTTTCGATATTCTGGATTACTATAATTACGAGTATTTATTTAACCACTATAAGTATTTAGTGTGTAAGTGGCATTTGTCAATCGAGATGCGATGTCAACTTCTCAAGGCCTCGACCACTTTTTTCTTGTCACGAATATGGTCAAATTTCTCGATAATTCCCGCTTCGAGAACTTTCCATGAGAAACCCTACTTTCCATTTGTCTTGTAACCTAATGTCTATCATGCTCCTTTACATGCCTCTTTCACGTACGCATATTTTGTGTTTTTGCTCTTCCGTTAGTGAGACACGGGAGTATACAGGTTTCTTTTTTACTTAAATGGGTAAAAACTTTTTTTATAGAATAAGAGTGATAAACGAATACACACTCCATCTGATGGTAAGTGGATGCTGTGGCTCATGAATATCTACTTCTATCCTCATTTATCAAATCCACATGCGCAAGTAGTACTGACCTATCCTCAAATTTACTAGGTGTATTAGCGTAGGCGTAAAGGAATAGCCGAAATGAAGGTGAGAGTTATCAGAAGCTATTTGTTTATTCGGTGAGTGGTAAAACAAAACTAAAGATTTTCGTGAATGTCTTTCTGGATGCAAGCATAGTCTTTACTTGTAGCAAGTTTCGTTTTGCTGTAGGCATCACACGGCATCACATATTAGCTGTAGGTAATAAATCTTGTGCGTATCGCTTAAACTTAGAAAGACTTCTAGTTATCATGACTTCCTTGGTTATTAGATCCACTTATTACCTTGAATGCTAACATAGTCTAGAATCCGACCCAAGCATAAAAACACCTGTGATCCTTTTTGATAACATTGGAGAAGTGCATTTCTAATATTAAATGTTATAGCTGCCTTCTAAATATCGAAAGGTAAGGAATGGTTAAGATGCTCTATAGTCAACTTATATAATCCAAAATTATTAATGTTTTAATTAAGTGTTATGACTCTGAGTATGTATAGAAAAAATTCAAGAGATAATAAGAGGTAGCGAAAGATTCACCCGTATATATGGATGATTTAGATTTCAAGACTATTTTGTAATTAGAAATTCCTCTTCTACTTCCAAACTGCAGAGCCAACACAGCCCTGGGCAGACACTTTAAATCTGTGTACATAATTACGTAGTCAGGCCACCTTTCAGATAAAAATTGTTTTAGATTGTTTTCAGGCTCAATTGTGTTTTTAGTAATACCTAAATCTAGAATAAACACGAGTTTCATTTGGAGCATTGAGGATCATTGAGGAACATAAAGGCGACAAGTGCAATAGTACAAGTCTATTACCAAAGAAAAAAAACCGGCCAAGTGCGAGTCGGACTCGCGCAATGAGGGTTCCGCACAAATCCGTAGGTATATAAGTTTAAAATTACTAAAAATATTTTTATTATATGATGTAACCAAAAATTTATGCTTTTCGCAATTTTTTCTTTATCTGTGCTATAATACGTTGCTTTGTACCAAATTTTAAGATTCTGGGTTCACGGGAATGTCGAAAATTTGCGGTATTAACGGCTGTATCTTTTGATTGCGTTGGCTTAGAAGTTTGATTTTTTCACAGCTCCAAAGGACAGTAGACGTTAGTATTTGATATGAATTTCAGCTTGATACCTCCACGCGTTCCTGAGAAAAAGGGTCTTGACAGACAGACAGACAGACGGACAACAAAGTGATCCTATAAGGATATAAGTTTTTTCCTTTTGAGGTACGGAATCCTAAAAAAACACCAATTATAGTTATTCTATTTTATGATGCGCCATATACAAAGAATTCTTTCAGAAGCTCTTTAATTCCGTCCTCCATGGTGGCATTACACCGAAGGCGTGGAGCAGAAGTGCAGCGGTCTTGTTCTTCAAGAAAGGTGACAACGCTCTCTTGAAGAACTACAGACCGATTTCCCTTCTGAGCCGCGTCTACGTGCTGTTTTCGAGAGACATTATGAACCGTCTCGCGCGCAGACTTGACGACTTCCAGTCTCCCGAACAAGCCGGTTTCCGAAAGGGCTTTAGCACCATAAACCACATACATACCCTTCAGCAAATTGTACAGAAGTCCGAGAAGTACAATTTACCACTATGTCAGGCGTATGTGGACTATGATAAAGCCTTTGATTCCGTCGAAATTTGGGTGGTGCTGCAGTCTCTTCAGCGGTGCCAAGTTGACTGTCGGTATATCGAAGTGCTGAAGTGCTTGTACAGTAGGACTACGATGGCTATCAAGGTACAGAACCAGAGAACGAAACCTATCCAATTGCAGAGACGTGTAAGACATGGTGACGTTATATCCCCGAAACTCTTCACCGCTGCATTGGAAGACGTTTTCAAGCTTCTGGAATGGAAAGGATACGGTATTAATATCAATGGCGAGTACATCACTCACCTTCGATTTGCCGACGATATAGTCCTTATGGCAGAATCGCTGGAGGACCTAAGCACCATGCTCAATAACCTCAATAGTTTCTCCTAACGAATAGGTCTTAGGATGAACATGGACAAAACAAAGATCATGTTTAATGTCCATGTCACACCTATGCCGGTAGTTGTTGGGAGAAGTTGTTGACGAGTATGTTTACCTGGGATAAATAGTCCAACTAGGTAAGTCCAACTTCGACCGAGTGGTCAATCGACGGATTCAACTCGGTTGGGCAGCGTTCGGGAAATTACGGCACATCTTCTCGTCAGGTATATTTCAAAACTTGAAAACGAGACTGTACGATAAGTGCGTGTTGCCAATGATGACTTATGGAACTGAGACGTGGTCCTTCGCTGCTGGCCAGATGCTCGGGATAGGGCTATGCTCGGAGTTTCTCTGCGTGATAAACTTAGAAATGAGGATATCCGCAGTAGAACCAGAGTGACCGACATAGCCCAACGGATTAGTAAGCTGAAGTGGCAATGGACCGACCATATAGCTCGAAGAACCGACAACCGATGGGGAAAAAAGGTCCTCGAGTGGCGGACTTGTACCGGCGGACGAAGTGTAGGGCGTCCCCTCACTAGATGGAGTGACGACCTGGTAAGACATGCAGGAAGTCGATGGATGCAGGTGGCTCAGGACCATGCTTTGTGGCATTCCTTGGGGGAGGCCTATGTTCAGCAGTGGACTTGTGAAGGGCTGTAATGATGATGATGATGATGATATACAAAGTACTTGTGGCAGGAACAGAATACTACTTAAACTCCATTTTACAAATCTTTTAGGCAGTAAACGTAGGTAGTGATCTAAATACTAAAACGTGGTGATTTTGTACCTACTACCCGTGCGGTTAAAAAATGGGATTGAAAATGGCGTCACCTCTATTCACCTCTCGATCGCACACTGTCGCTATCTATACTCGATATGTGTTTTCGTACGTTCTATAAGTTCAATCCAACTTATCATTATTAGAATCAATGATAACAAAATGTAATACACTACAAAAAAAAATCAGCTCGGTTTCGCTAATTTGTGAGCTACGACGCGTTATGAGTTTTCTTTATTGTTATTGTTGATTTTTTTGTTATTTTTTTTGCATAAAATATTTGCATGACTGGACTGAAGTTACAGAACTTAAGAAAAACACATATCGCGACATATTTTTTTTGCAGTATTTACCAGCGGGTGTGACTATAGATAGCAACAGTGTGCGAGGGAGAGATAATAGAAGCGACGCCAATTTCAATCAATCCCATTCTTTAACCGGCCGGGTAGTAATTATATAAAGTGATTCCTTATTACCCAGTCTTAATTAATTTATCCGGACTATTTCTAATGACTTACTTATGAATAATTTGACAGCATACACTATGATACTTAAAAAGTCACATAAGTATAGTCATCAGCACGTCAGTAGTAACAGTTGAATTACGAAATTAATGCCTTTACTCCTACGAAATAAAGTCGTTCTCCAGGTTTAACTGTTAGCGCTAAGTGCGTTCGACTGTATATGCCAGGTTTGAACCCGCAACCTCATGCTTGAGATACATGTATACATTCATTTCCCATTCCATAATGAGTCTGACAAACGTTCATGCTAAATAAATCTACAAAATAATACGAGAAAAACTGTGTTTTTACTTTTTTCATATCTTAAAAATTGGCTGAGATATTAACGATCAAAGTGCGTGTTTCCCAGCGAAGATTTTTAAAAACGCGGGCGGGCGCTCATTATCCGATGACGTCACACTCCCGCTCATACAACAATCGCGCTCTCGTATGTACGCCGCTGCGCCGTAAAAATCAGAATTTTAAAGTTCTCTGTGGTAAAAATGGAAAACAAATACTGTTTGTGCCTTAGTGCTTCAATTCAACAGTTAAAACACATGATAAACGCTTTTTTATGTGCCTGAGGACCCAAAAATGATGGATTCAATTCAATAGGCCCTAAAACTAAAGCGCACTGCTGTGAAGACCATTTCGATATAAGTATTTTTTGTAAGTATAAGTAATAAGCTGATCCGTCTTCTCGACCATGAAGCTAATACAAAGAGGAGACGTCGTAATTAAATTTCACTATGTAACAACGCGTGACAATTTGCGGGGTGAGGGGATTCAAAGCCCCGCCCACTACACTATCTACATCTACTGATAAATAGTAAAACTACTCGAATCTTTCCATATCGATGTTGCAATGTAGCTTAGCTACCTTGACGGTAGATGGCGGCATGTCCACAAAATGTTATAAACTATAAAAATAATATTTTGGCGATTAAAATTTCTTTATGTCTGAATGCAAAACAAATTTCAGCACCTTCGTATGATTATTTTATCATTACCGAGCTCTGCGTACCTTTATATTTTTAGTTCACAGGACACAAAGTGTCGCTATCTAGTGTGGAATATATTTAATTATATTTGAAAGCGGACGTAAAGAGATTTTTCTAGAACTATTTTAATAATTAGGTGTAAAATTACTTACAAATGAAATGTGATGCCATCCATAGCATCGGAGCGTCTATCTCATGAAGCAAATACATTCAGACAAAGAAATTTTAATCGCCAAAATAATATTTTTATAGTTTTCTTAATAATTTTGGGAACAGGCCGCCATCTATCGTGAAGTAAACCTCATAAAAAATAACAAAAAGACAGGGCCGCAATTAGAATTCAATTATTTTACCCAGTAACCCAACATTCAATATTAAAATGAAGGAAATTGTACTTGGCTGATTTTTACGAAATGTTTAAGTTATATTTAAGTGACATTCTATATGCAAAGAATCGCTTAAATACAATTTAAATATGTTTATCATTTCGTGAAAGTCAACCTTCAAGAAATATTTATTTTATCCATAAAATAAAGTCTCCTTGAAACTAAATATTCTTAGTACAATATTAATTAGGATATTTAATTTGGAACTAAATATCCTACTTATCTCACTAATATTATAAAGGCGAAATTCAGTAAAAATCAGCTTAAGTACAATTTCCTGCATTTTAATATTAAAAGTTGGATTACTGGGAAAAATAATTGAATTCTAATTAGGGCCCTGTCTTTTTGTTATTTTTATGAGGTTTACTTGACGAGAATACGGCTTGTTCTCAAAATGATTATAAACTATAAAAATAATATTTTGCGATTAAAGTTTCTTTATGTCTGAATGTAAAACAAATTTCAGCACCTTCGTATGATTATTTTACGAATACTGAGCTTTACGGACCTTTATATTTTTAGTTCACATGACACAAAGTGTCGCCATCTAGTGTCGAATATATTTAATTATATTTGAAAGCCCGACGCAAAGAGATTTTCTAGAATTATTTTATTAAATTAGGTGTAAAATATTAACAAATGAAATGTGATGCATTCCATAACATCAGAGCGTCTATCTGAGTAGTTTTTACACAATAAAACACAACACTTCATCCTTTTCTTCTTAATACTACGAAAATACACCGATTTGCGATTTTGTCAACACATAAGCGCACAGGACGAATGCTGACAGTATACTAACTAAAGCCACGCCCACTATGATGACGTCAGGACCTACTTAGAATCACAGTGCACAGTTGCATATGCCGTCTCCCCTTTGTATTAGCTTCATGTTCTCTACCTATCCTTGCCCTACTAAACATACTTACTTGTCTACTTTGATGTATATTCCTGTACTTTTAGCTAGCAACACTGTTTTTAAGACGTCAAATGAATTGATTTTCCTTTCGTTTGTTGATGCGGTGTTGCGAAATATTACTTGTTTTTATTTGGAATATCTATTAAAAATGTTATTAGTGTTTGATTTGAACCGATAAATTCAATAAATTGTAAAGTTATCAGCCATGAACATCTTAGAAAAGGCAGAAAAATCGTTAGAATATCTTAAAAGTGGAGAAGGAACTGCAAAGTAAGTTTATGAATCTACTACTTACATCGATACAGTGTTTCTTGGCGATTTGGAAGTATAAGTTACTATTTCCATATTACAGAGGACACGAGCTTCAAGCTGCGGCTGGGACACTTGGACGTTGTTTAGGAGCTTTGGGAAGTCGTCCGAATTGTGCTAGACATTACGCAAACTTATTGCACTCCGCCGTCCCGACTTTGCTGTCTTTGGCTAGTAATGATAACGTAAGTTATGCCTGAATTAGTTTCTTAGACTTATTTTTAGAGAACTATTCAATAATTCACATATCTTATTCAAATACATCTCATATTAAATATGCATTTAAATGTTTATATTTTGTCTGTGAGACAAATTAAAAAGTATATTTTTTTGATCCATGCACTACAATCATGGGGATGTTAGTCAGATTAATATAAAAGAGCAAGTATACTGGTTTAAAATATATAAGAATGTATTTGGGGTTTGAAAACATATATTCCATGTAAATTATATCTATCGTTTAATACATTGAATATTTATCCACACAAATAATTCTGAAGGAATAGTAAAAAAGAGAGCAAGAATTAGAAAGAAAGGGTATTGTAAACAGTATGGCATTAAAAAAATGAATATTAGAATATTAATCTTCACTAGTCTAATGTTGTAATAGAACTCCCCCATGGAATGTCATAAAACATGGTCTTGCGCCACCTGCATCTAAGGCATATTGCATAGATAAAAAATTAAAAATATAAAACACATTAGAATCACGATAACTTGAATTCAAAGGGAAATGCTAAAAAAATAGTGTAAATGAGTTTTCTATAACAAAAATTTTGAGTTTTTTCCCAAAGATAAAAAAAACATGACATACATAGATGTGTTATTTAAAAAGTTTAATGAGTATCATTGCATGTGTACAAAATACACACATTAGAACAGAAGCAACAAACACGCAATTGACGGCTCCGTGGCGCAGTGGCTTAGCAATGAGTTGCTGCACTGGGGGCTGTGGGTTTGAATCCCGCACGGAACAAGTATAGCCTACAAATAATTGTTCCGGGTCTGGATGTTTGTCCTTGTGCAATTTGTGTTTGTAAACTGCCTCCACGATACAGGAGAAAATCCTAGTGTGGGGGTAACATTTTTTAAAAATAAAAAAAAAATAAAAAAATTCCTTTTGGATTTTGTTGCTAGATAATATAAGAATTATATGACTGTCTGTGTGGTTGTGGTATATTATATGAATGTAATTTAAAGTAAATATTTTTATTCTTTTCATGTATATTTAATAGAATCAAGTGTTACCTTTCCAAATCCATTATATTAATGAATATAAAATGGTTTCATTCATAGCAATCATTATTTAATTTTGTCTTGTAACTATAAACTTAGTTATTTTCTTTTTCAGGCGGAGGTGCGTCTAGTTGGAGATGAGGCATTAAATCGTTCTGTGGCTGGTGGGTTTGCATTCCACTCCTATAAAACAAATATAATACTACAGAATCAAATAGACTGCAATAAAAATGCCAGGTAAAGTGAAAACAGATTTTTTTGTTACATCTAAATTCTAATTAACATTGAAAATTCCGTTTTAGGTTGGGTTTTGGAAGTTCAATAATCCACAAAACTATAGTTTTATTAATATAATGGTATATTTACTATTGCTTATATTAACCAATCTCTTAGGCGTGTGCTAAGTGTAATTTACAACAGCAGTACATTGTTGGGTTTGAAACCTATGATGTTAAGTTTCTTGTGTCTGTAACTTAGACTACTGTAATTTTAGATGCTTACTGATAAATTTTATTAAGAGTATTATAAAACACACATAAACAAAACTGTTGCTAAAATTAAACTATAGACAAAACGAAACTATCTAACAAAAGAAGTTCCTTAGCCGCTTAGAAGTATAGTGTTATTTAGGCTTCACTTTTTGTTCGTCCATTTATGCTATGCTGTTTTGGCCCGATGACAGCATTGCCACAGTTGTTTTGCAACTATCTGCTTGTATGAGCCATCTGTATAAGCACATTCACTTGTGGTACTAAAAGTTTGTGTAGTTAATAGATTCTAACAGAACTGGAACTCTTATCACCATTGTAGAAAGTGATCAGAAGGACTTCATCATATTTATCTTTTTGGTCTAGATGGATCAGAGCAGCACTATCCCGAATATGCCTTGGCGACACTTGGTTGCGGCCGGGACCAGGCAAAATACGCACACAAGCACAAACATTATTCCCGAAGCTGAGCCAAATAGTGCATCATACAAGCGAGACCCAACTAATAGTAGAAGCTTTAGAGTCCAATTTGCCACGTATACTAAATGCATTAGCAGAATACACAACAGATGAAGAGATATCTGGTAAGTTTATTGTTAAATAATTTATTTATAAAGATTTAGCCAATTCATATATAGTTCTCTTCATTGATTTCGATGACGGTGACCCTAGGTACCATGGATTTTGCCTATCATCTGCTCTTATATGGTTCGCTACCATTATCATTACAGTCTATAAAAGTCTACTGCTGAACATAGACCTCCCCCATAGATTGCCTCATAGGGGAAATTTTGCCATAGTTGTCACGCTTGGCAGCCGGTTTAGTAACTGCAGTTTTTTATAATTTTGAGTTGTCCAATGGTGCACATATCACGGTTTGTTTTCCTCTGTCGCCTCTTACGCGACACCCACGAGACGAAAAAGGGTAGTGGATATTCTTACATCGCCTCTACAAGGCATGGCTCGTTAGACCAATCTTAAATACTCTTTAGCATGCATAACAGTAGAGTTGGCTTGGGTCTCTCTTTTCCCAATCGGTGTTTTAAATCTAGAGTTTTGAGGTGGCTTTCCTCAAACAATTTAATTATTTTAAAGATGTTAGATCGCCAAGATGACCTTTTTGCAGCAAGCTCCTCCTAACTCTCAGGTTTTGTATAGCAAGCATTCAGGTGTCTTTTGAAAATGTTCTTATAGTGTAGATGCTGACTACCGTGCTTTCGCTTACCTTCTGCCATCTTTGAGTAAAGGACAGCTTTAGGTAAACGGTGGTCTTCCATGTGGAGGACGTGCCGGCATCACCTGGGCTGACGTTAAATTAAGAGAGATTGAATGCCGTACAAAACTTATGTATGTGTCTCCAAAAAAAACACAGAACCTCAGAATTAGGAACTGATCATCTTTAGGATAGATCTTAGAGTTTCCAAGGATCATAGTATCGGGATAGTAATATGTTGCTTATACAATCCCAGTTCTAAAATTTAGTCGATGGAATGCTATTAACGAAATTACTGTTGTGGCAAAGTAGGAGGATCTAACATTCACCTCCATTTTTAGGGTTCCATACGCAAAGGGTAACCAACGGGACCCTATTACTAAGCCTCTGCTGTCCGTCCGTCCGTCCATCTGTCTGTCAGCGGGCATGTATCTCATGATCTGTAATACGTAGACAGTTGAAATTTTCACAGAATATGTATTTCTGTTGCCGCTATAACTACAAATAAAAATATTAAAATAAATTAAAAATTAAAAGGGGCTCCCCTACTAGAAATGTGTATTACGATGTTACGGAACACTTCATGCGCGAGTCCGACTCGCACTTAGCCAGTTATAACTTGTAGGTGTCGCTAAAGGCGACTAAGGTAAAGTCTAAAAAGACTTCAGGTCTTCCAATATATTACAGATGTAAATTATCCAGACTGGTGACGTGGAAGATTTAAGTGACAAAAGAAAGTCTACCTGATGGTAAGTGCAGCCTACTACTACTGCAGCCGATGGACATCTGCAACCAACTTCTTTTTTTTTTTTATATTCTACTAAGCCAGCGCTTATCTACAATCCCACCTGATGGTAAGTGGTGATGTAGCCTAAGATGGTGAAGCGCACTGACTTAACAAAAGCCTATTCACTCTTGCCTTGAAGACACCCACACTGTAATCGAATGGAAAGACAGATGCTGGCAACTTATTTCACTCCTTTGCTGTACGCATGATGAACGACGTGGCGAACCGTTTGGTTCGAATGCGTGGTAAGTCAACAACGAAAGGGTGGAGACTGGCCAAACGTCTGGTTGTCCGATGCTGGAAGGGAGAGGGTGGAATTAAATTATGTAATTCCTGCGCACACTCTCCGAAATGCATCCTGTAGAAAACCGAAAGGCTGGCTACTTTACGTCTGTGTTCGAGGCTGGTAAGATTGGTTTTAACCAAATTCGGGTCACCAATAAGCCTCTTAGCACGCCTTTCCATTGAGTCCAAAGCTGCTAGGTGGCATTTTACAGCCCATATATGGCAATAATACTCCATGCACGACCGGACTTGCGCTTTATATAAATTACTCAGACTGGTGACGTGGAAGATTTAAGTGACAAAAGAAACTTCAAACAAAGAAGGTTATTATCGCGTTATCACGTCTGAGGGCTAAGATGAACACAACCTATAATTATACGGGCCCTCTTTACGCTACAGACCGGAACAAAGAATTGTGCACGCGCTGCTGTTTGGTTGTAGAAATACGTAAGAGTGTGGTACAGTCCATACGGGTAAAGAATGGGATTAGAAATGATGGCTCATCTAGCTCGTACTGTCAACATGTACAACCATTAGCGTAGACCCGCTAATAACGGTATATCGTTATAGCGTCATATTATTCGGTTTCTTGGAATCATTAATAAATGGAATTTATAACTAACAGCCCGCTCTGGTTTCGTCTGGCTGGGATCTATTAATGTGACGTTATTTAGACTTAAGATAGTCATTAAAGACGAAGAAGAAATCATTAAAGAAGAAGAAGATTTTATCCTATCAATATTTCTATATAAATAAAATTTAAAAATTTTCTGGATAAAATTTTGTCAAGACTGCTAGTATTACTCTATTTGTTTGTGAAGTTTTATTACAATCGGATCAGCCATTCCGAAGCTTAGCAGACAGACAAACGAAAATTTTAAAAACGGTTACTCATGTCTCAATGTCATATAAATATTTTATACAAAAATAATAACAAAAAAAAATCAACAATAATTATGAAGAAAACTCAAAACGCGTCGTAGGTCACAAATTAGCAAAACTGGACTGGTTTTTTTGAGTTTTTGGCTTTTCGTTATCATTGATTTCAATGACAAGTTGGATTGAAGTTATAGAATGTACGAAAAATGCATATATTTTTTTAGCGTATTTTGTTTTTGCAGTTTTTACCGGCGGGTGTGAGTATAGATAGCGACAGTATATGAGCGAGAGGTGAATAGAGGCGAAGCCATTTTCAATGCCATTCTTTAACAGCACGGGTAGTACCTACCCAAACACACTCCTAGACTGATAAATCCTATTACCTAGTAGATATCCTAATTAATTAGGGTATATTACATTCTCTATATCATCGATATACATATATGGAATGAACTATTTAAATAATTATGTAATATTTTCAGAATTGTCGAAGGCTTTGCTATCGCACGTGGATTGTACGGAAGCGGCAGTAAGGCGCGGGATTGCGACTTGCGTGGCTCATCTCTGCTCTCACAGGGAACCATTGCTTACCAATATACTTGGACGGGTGTTTGGTAAATTGGAATAATTTTTGTATGTTTAGTAGATTAGAAAAAATCCATAGAAATATATTTGTATAGTGAACATGGACTGACTTGCTGCCTTTTTGGTGTTATATTGCACTAATTAGTAATATTTTATTTTATTTAATAAAGAAACAAATGTACAAAAGTATTTACAAAAGTATTATAAAAAAATAATATATGTACATTCAACACCGCTAAATATTACTATACGAGAGTGACAGTGAAAGTTTTAAGAATTGGCCACATGTAAACGATATAATAAAAAAATGAGTTCAAATTATGAAAATAGAACTCTTTGCCAATATTATTGTGTGTATTTTATTAATTTGTAATTTGTGTACTATTTGGCGGCAAATTGAAAATTGTCTGTGTCACATCAGCATGAATTTAACGCGACAAAATTTTCGTACAATGATTTTTTTATAACTCGGTGTCATTTAAGCCAACAAGAAAGTTATGATAGACTTCGATTGGCGTTACACGATGAAGCCCCATGTCGTGCCACTGTTTACAACTGGTTAAACGAGTTTAAACGTGGTCACACTAATCTCACCGATGATCTGCGTGAGGGACGGCCTTCTACGACGACGACTGAAGATAACATCAGTGTTGTGCGGCGTATGATAGAGACTGACAAAAGAGTGACTTATCTGCAGATTCGGACAAGCTTAGACATTGGTATGAGTCAAAAGTGTACAAAATTCTCCATGAACGTTTAGCGGTCAGAAAGCTTTGTGCCCGGTGGATACCTCATAATTTGTCAGAGGCCCAAAAACTCCGTCGTGTTGATTGGTGTCGTGAAATGGTTCAAAGATTTAACGGAGGTGACCCGTATGTCGAACACAGCATTTATGTTCGACATACTTACGGGTGACGAAAGCTGGATTTATTGTTATGATCCTGAAACTAAGAGACAGTTTGCTGTCTAGGAGTTTCCTTCCTTCCAGAGTTGCCAACTAAAGTGAAGAGAAGTCGAAGCGTGGGAAAAACGATGGTGGCCTCGTTCTTCGTAAAAGACAGGTCATTACGCAACAATTGTTTTAGAGGATCTAAAAAGAGTTACTGCAGAGAGGTACACTAACAATTGTATGTCACTTGTCTTGGAAAAAGTTCGGGAGAAACGACCTCGAAGTAGGATCCTCCTTCACCACGACAACACCTCGACTACTTGGCGACGTCAGACGTGGAATTACTGGGTTGCGAGCAATAAAAATCGCAAGGTGCTAGGTCGGGGCATATAGCCCTGCGATTTTTATTTATTTCCGAAAATAAAAGAAAAACTTCGAGGAAAACGTTTTATGGACGCCGAGGAAGCAGTGGTTGCGTTTCAAAATGCCGTCTAAGAGACTCCTAAGGACGAGTGGGCAAAGTGCTTTTCTCAGTGGTTCCATCGGATGCAGCGATGTATTGATGTAAATGGACACTATTTTGAAAAGATACTATAGATAATAATACTAATAACTTGTTAGTTTGTTCAGTTTTTGATTTTCTAAGAACTTTCAATCTTACCCACGTAATAAGAAAAGTCTAAATCCCTCTGAAAGCCCCCCCATAGATTGCCTTATAGGGATGATTTTGCCATAGTTGCCACGCTAGGTGGCAAGCGCAGTTTTATTATTATTTTGAGTTATTATCAGGAAGTTGCTGCTGCCCATCTTCTGTTTAAGTTTCCCTCTGTCGCTTACGATAACCACGGGACGTTACGGGGTAGTGGATATTCTTACTCCTCCACTATACAGTAAAAGAAAAGTCTGAATGCATGCCATTAAAGTTCTCAATGATTTATTACTTTTATAGAGAACCTATGGCCAACGGCGTCCAGTGATACAGCGATAATCGGATGGTTTTGCGTCATAAAAGCCATGTTTCAGATAAACGATATGGAGAGATTTACCGATACTGATTTGTTCAGCGATCAAGATTATTTAGAGGTATGTGCACTGGATTAAATAAATTTGAATGTGTCTGTTCAATGCTTCATTTTATATGATTTTTATTATTCAATAAAGATTATTACATAATACTTATTGAAAGTAATATTTTTTTTTTACCACGGACTGGTTCGGAAAGTATCTCTATCCTAGGAAAAACTAGCAAAAACCCAGCGCGATTTTTTTAACATAAATCACTTCACAATCATTTTGTATAATTTTTTAAATGTATTCCAATAGAATCAGCATTGTGGCGATCACCTCATTTCCAGGGGTTATTTTCATTCATGCATATATTGATATTATAATAATCCTTTTTGTACAATTTTTCTTTAATAAAACCTTTAAACTTGTTTATTGACATTAGTCAATAAAATCTCTGTTGGATCCTGTAGTGGAAATGTTCAGCACTGACATGGATACAAACGGTGGGGACTAGTTTCCTGGTAAAAAACGTAACTAAAGCTATAAGAAATATTCAGGAGGCAAGTCCTAGGGACATGAATGACTTAGTGTTGAGCACTTGCAACATGCTGGACCTCTAGTTAGGGTCTTGGCTATGTTCTACTCTCTGTGTGTGAGCCATTCCTATCTGCCCGTGAATTTCATGAACACCGTGGTGGTACTTATAGTGAAGAACAAAGCGAACTGACAAGAGTAACTATCGGCCTATTTCTATTGCCACCGTAATTGCAAAGGTGTTTGACGGTTTGCTCAACACACAGTTGGATAAACATGTAATACTCCATGATAACCAGTCCGGATTTCGTCTTTGTTTATCCACTGAAAGCGCCATATTGTGTCTAAAGCAAACCATCAAATAATACACTGATCGCAGGAAGCCCATGTATGCGTACTATCCAAGGGCTTTGACCTGGTGGCATGTAATCTGCTGTGGGACAAGCTGCAAAACATAGGCTTGCCACAAGAACTTATATTCATGCTCCAGTACTGGTACTCAAACCAGTCCAATGGTATCAGGTGGGCGGGGGATCCGTATCAGCTTGTGTGTGGAGTCAGCCAGGGTGGCTTAACATCATCAATCCTGTTTAATCTATATATAAATGGGCTGATCGTAGCATTTAGCAGTCAGCATTTCGACTGCCATATTGAAGGTGTTTGTGTCAATCTGAGTTATGCGGGCGACATGTTGCTGCTGAGTGCGTCGGTCTGCGGCCTGAGGAAGCTGATATGGATATGCGAGGAATATACATGTGGCCACGGCCTATTATATAATGTCAGGAAGAGTCAATATATCACCTTCGAGGCCGCTGGTGTGAAATGTCCTGCTATATTAGCATTATGTATATACCATTACCATATTATATTAGGTATATACCTGAAATAAAATTAAACGGTGTACCCCTGGAAGGGGTTAAACAGTTTCAATATCTGGAGCATTTACTCACCGTTGACCTGAAGGATCACGTTGATATGGATCGGGAGCGGAGGGCGCAGTTTGTCAGAGCTAACATGATCGCTCGTAGGTTTGCGCGGTGTTCAAAGGAGGTTAAGGTTACGCTCTTTTGAGTGTTCTGTACATCGCCCTACTCGTGCAGCTTATGGGTTAATTATAGTAGGAAGAGTTACAGCGTCCTCCGCGTCAATTACAATAATGCGTTTAGGGCGGTGATGGGGCTGCCTCGATTTTGTAGCGCCTCTGGTGAGTTCGTGGATTAGCGCATCGATTGCTTCCATGCGCAAGCGGGCCGCGTCCCGTATGCGCAGTGTGCGAGCCAGCTCCAACACTCTCCTGGTGATAATCGCGGAAAGCTTAGACTGTTATATTATCCGGCATTGCTGTGACAGACATATCGCAGTACAGTTGCCTCGGAGAAAGTTTTAATTATTGATCTCGTCTCCTGACTGATAAAAGTGTGTAATTATGTTATTTATATTATTAATTTTTATTTTATTTTATTTTATTTTATTATATTATTTTATATACTGACATTACTGCCTATTTATATTGACTGGATTTAATATTTTAAAACTGTTATTTTGTTGAGTCGATTGACATTGATTTATTTATTGCTAAAATTTTGGAGTTTGATTTTTAATTCATTGATTTTACTGGATATGGGTGTAATTTGTCTGAATAAAGATTATTATTATATAAATCTATATACTACTCGGATTCCTTTATGGTATATAATATCTTTGAAAAGTTTTGAGTGGGATTTAATTGTATTAAGGTAAAAATAATTTACAATAAATAAGTAAAGAAGAGAAATAATAAAATGTAGTCATATTCCCTATATAATGATCTATTAATAATTGTATTTCCAGCTCTACCAACTTTGCATTCACTATTTAGAACAAACAACAACAGAACATAATATACAAAATGCAGTTATGGAATGTCTAGCCGTCCTTTTGTCACAAGCAAATGGCAAACAGAGGAGGGTATTATTGGAGAGACATCCAAGACTCGTTTGTCTTGACAATAGACAAAGCGAGAAGGGGCATAGGCGGAATATTAGTGAGTATTTAGTTCAATGATTTCGCAGGTAAAAATATATTTCTACCGACTTCAAAAAGGCACCGGTACTCAATTCGACGGTATATTTTTTTTATGTGTGTTACCTCATAACTTTTTACTGGCTAAACCGATTTCGATGATTCTTTTTTTTATTTGAAAGCTGGTGCTTCACATGTGGTCCCATATAAATTTAATCAAGGTCTGACCGATAGTCTTCGAGGTATTCTTAATAATTTATATTGAAGTCGGTTGTACAAAATTTTTAATTTTTAATTATTAGCCTTTTAAATAAAACATGTTGCAATACACTTAAATTGTGGCACATAGTGTTCGCGCCGAGAACGTCTCCCGCTAGTTTTCCTAGATAGGTGGTCTGCAGCGTTCAAACTTGGTCAATTAAGCGTTTATTGGTTTATTGGACACAAAGGTCGTATACGTATGTAAGTCAAAAGATGTGCGCTGGAAGAGTGCAACTTATAAAAACCGTTGATTGTCTTGACCCATAGTCTGTAGCACTGCTACTCCGGTCGTCACGTAAGCGGAGATAATTTTAATGCCCTCCAATAGATGGCGTTTACACAAGGAAGATAAAACGCACATTTTATTAGACGCAGTTATATGCTGTGTTTAATAAATTCACCGATTTTTAACCATGTCTATTATTCAATGTAAAATACCTGCTACTCGTTTAACTAAGATATTAATTTTATAGGATTCTGCAACTAAGTGTCTTGTTGCGAGCCAATAATTTATTCTAGATAGGTCTTTACGATACAGGAAAGATTTCTCGTGTGGAGTTTTAGTTAAATAAGAAGAACACACACAGCTAAAATTTGTCCGAAGGATTGATTATTCAAGATTACGCACAGCCTATCAAAATCCACTGCTGAACAGAGGCCTTCACCATATATCGTCTCGTAGGGCGAATATCTGCCATAGTTGACACGCTAAGCAAGCGGGTTGCAAACCGCAGTATTTTATTTTTTAGTTTTTTTTAAATACCGGGGTAGGACCTCGCTCTCATAGAATACCAGCGTTAAATAGCAGCTTAATACTGGTGTGTGTTCGTATGATGAGTGTAGAGAACCGGAGACCGGGATCTTAGTCCACGCGGGTGATAACGCATCTGCATTTTGATTCGCAAACGATGATAGATGTAGATGTCTATGGGCCACAGCAACCACTTACCATTAGGTGGACTGTGTGCTCCTTTGTCACCCTATCCTACATAAAAAAAAGACGTAGACGAGACAATGCACAATGCAATGCAGCAGTGGATTATCTTACACCACCACTGCACAATGGATCCTAGATCACTTAACAATATCGTTTTCAGCTACCACACTAACTTTGACATCGATACGTAAATATCTTAGTTCTATTTTGGTTTTTGGAACAGCAGTATTAAAATTTTTAAATATTTTAAAATTAAACGCATAATACTTGTATATTTACTTAAATCAATATTAGTTTTCATAATCAATCAATACATAGTATATGTGTAGATAGTAAGAAATATCTTTCATACTTGAACGTAAAAACTTGGTTTTCAGGTTCAGTTAGTGCGATGTCAACTCGAACTGCCCCTAGTCCGCTAACGGAACCCCGCGAGCCTGAGCTGACGTTCACTGGAGCTTTGCAACTTGGGAGTTTGTTGCAATTAACCACGCCTAGTCTTAGCGTCGAAGACCTTGCTATTCACGTGAGTTGAAGTAAAAACTGGTTTTGACGTGTTCCTTCACAGACTACAGGAGACACACCATAATATGTGCTTTATGATTTTAGAAATACCTTTACCGTTACTTTCACAACCTAATAAAGTTCGCTGCAGAACATAGCCTCCTTCATAGATTGCCTCATGGGGGGGAGGGAGAGTATTAGTCATAGTTACCACGCTTGACAAGCATGGTTATAGGCATAGTAAAATTAACCGACAATAGATGGCGCGTGTAACGTACCAGCAAATTTATTTGAAGTTATACATTATTTAACTTCCATGAATGTCTTATAATTCCCTTTTAAACAATATAATTCTTCCAAATTTGAAACGATATTTCGACAATTATTTTTTCTGTGGCAGACACGCGCCGGGTGTAAGCAAGTATATTATAAAAAATCATTTGTACTTTTTAATGCTGAAATATCCCCCTAGTAATCCATACCAATATTAGGAATTAAATTTTATGCATATTTTTTTTATTTCTCGATGAAACTTTTAAAGTGCATTTCGTAAGTCGAATGGCAAAAACGTATGAAAGTGCTGCAACTGTTTTTATACTTTATATAACATAAAATTAATCTCTACTTTCATTTAACATAACATTGCCTTTTCAACAGACCCCTGATTCACCAGTTAGCGACACAGAGATACAAATACCAGATACGGAACAACTGACGAAAGATTTAACCGAAAAGTTGCAAGAAATAGAAGAAACTGACCACTGTGAAGATGATAACAATTTATCACATGAAAGCGGTTTTAAGGTAATTGAATTACTTTATAGAAGTCTCTGAGACATGACTACATATTTGTAACATTTGCTGTAGAGATTGTCCGTCCGTGGGGTCCACGTGCGGTCAAGTTCTTAAAGGAACTGTATCCGCGACATATCGTCGCTGATTTTTATCAGAGGGCTGGTTCATTTCTCGCTCAAAGGCCAAGTGTAGTCATTCAGCGAGGAAACGCAGTTGCGTTTCCTCGCTGAATGCGTTCTTGGCACTATGCCGCGGGTAGTACGACTGTATGATAATATAATTTTGTAGTTTTAGTTTTTTATAATGTATTATAATTATTTTTGAAAAGATTGGATATTTAGTGTATATTATATTCGTCTCCGTTTCCCTTACGACTAGACACTGCTAATTATGCGAGAATTACTTTGGTTAATTGGAAACATGTTCTGGGTTTATGGCCTCGATGTAGACAGGACTACGTCTGCATGTCGCGACAGGAAATTGTTGGTTTTGGACCTTGTAATATTATCATCGCCGTGTTTCGGCCATTTCCTACTAACCTATCTTCGTTCATAAGCGTAATATTGGGCGCAAGTAGGTTAGGACGAGAGAGTACATATACTCATGGAAAACTTTAGAGGATCCCAAAAAAAAAAAAGCTTTAATTTCTCTTGTTGTAATTATCGTCCTTACTGACCACAATCATTAGTAAATGCTATTAAAAAATAAAGTTTTAGAATTTTTTTTTAATACCAATTTTATGTTATTATTTATTATTTTATTCTTTCAAACTGCGAAAAGTTTTGCATTCTTTTGAATTTGAGTTTAAATTTAGATTTTGTTTAAATTTTTGACCTGACTGATTTGTTTATCGTGTTAAGTGTGAATTGTTACGGCAAATACTGAAAATGCCAGATGTAAACGCTACTCAAGTTGCAAGGGCTATTAATTTAATTGAAACCGGGCACACCTACAAACATGCGGCTCAAACATTACGAGTATCAAAATCTGTGGTACATCGAGTTGTCAACAGACAGGACAGTACACGGGACTCGTGGACAGGGACGTAAACGGTTAGAGATGATCAGCTCATCGTTACCTGCATGCATAGCACTGGATCTTAACATCTGATGTAAGAACGAAGCTCCAAGAAGTTCGAGGGGTTACAGTAAGCATAAAACTGTGAGAAAAATACTAAAATCGGCTGAAATAAATTCATACCTGCCAGAGGCCACCTTCTTGCCACATAGTATTGAGTAGCGCGAATTAATTTTGCTCCAAGTCATGAATATTGCAATGATGAAGCTTGGAGTCTGAAGTTCACAGATGTCCAGATTTTGCCTGAAGCCACATGATGGAAGGAATAGTGTGTGGAGGTACGCTCAGTGCAACATCATTGGAAAAAAGGCATCTGGCTTAGGGTCAGTCATGGGATGGTATTTTTATGTATATGTATGGAACTCCGCGTCATTGAGAATGGGTTACTACTAACAGCGGCACGATATGTAACTGAGATTTTGAAAGAAATTGCAGTGCCGTTTGCCCCTTTTATAGGAGAAAGATTTTTTTAATGCATTTTTATGCAAGATTTGTTTTTGTACGTGGTAGAGCCATGCTGCAGCTGTATTACCGGTGTAGTTGTATCACGAATGGGTCGGCTCGACCGGGGAAGGACCACGCTCTCACAGAATACCAGCGTAAAATAGCAGCTTAACGCTGCTGTGTTTCGTATGGTGAGTGTAGAGAACCGGAGACCCCTTTTTACTGGAAACGAGGCATTCCATCTTAGTCCTCACGGGTGACAACGCATCTGCATTTTGATTCGTAATCGAAGATAGATGTAGATGTTTATGGGCCACAGCAACCACTTACCATTGATAATTTGATTACGAGTATGCCAAGGAGACTGAAAGCAGTTCGAAGAGCTAGAGGGGGCAACACTACGTACTGATTATAGCCCATGTTACAGCCTTTCCTAAGCATTTATGAAAAAAATTAATAAAATGTTAAGTACAAAAATATTTATATCCTGTATAATTTTTCTTTTATTCTTATTTTGGTTAATTTTTGTCATTTTATCGTTTGTTTTTGCGACGTTTATAATTTAGGAATAATAAGTAAAATCCAAATTAATAAACTTAATTGTCACAAATATCCATTGAGTTATATGTACTACGTACTAGAGAAGCCATTCTAAACAACGGTGGTAGAGCCACGCAGCAGTTTTTGCTGTTGCATGTATGGGCCGGCTCGAGCCGGGTTGGTACCACGACCTCACAGAATACCGGCGTGAAGTAGAAGCTTTGCTTCTGCGTTTCGTCTGGTGAGTGCAGGTGGCCGGAGGCCCAATCCCCCCCCCCCCCCCCCCCCCCCGATCATGCGGGGAGATCTGTTTATGACTTTGCCTTGGCATATGGTCTGACACAACTGGTTACTTCGCCTACGCGGATTCCAGATGTGGAGGATCATACACCTTCCCTGTTGGACCTTCTGCTGACCTCTCATCCGGACGGATATCAGGTTTCCGTCGATGCCCCTCTCGGCTCTTCGGACCATTGTCTGATCCGGAGTGTGGTGCCACTCACGCTCCCTTCGCGGTTGCGTTCTGCAGGTTGCCGCCGTGTTTGGCATTACAGGTCGGCGGATTGGGACGGAATGCGGTCCTTCTTTGCATCCTACCCATGGGGGCGGGTTTGCTTCTCGCCGGATGATCCCAGCGCTGTTGCTGACTCTGTCACTGATGTGGTGCTACAGGGAATGGAACTATTTATTCCATCATCTGTGGTACCCATCGGAGGCAGATCTCAGCCTTGGTTTGGTCGCTCCTGTAAGACTGCATTACGCAGTAAGCAGGAGTGTTATCAAGCATGGGCTGCAGCTTCGGCGACTCGGGATGTAAATACCAGCACACTTAAAAAGAAGTATAACTTCGCCTCCAGGTCCTTCAAAAGAGTTATTGCCAAGGCAAAGTCAGAGCACATAGGTAGAATTGGCGAGAAACTAGTTCGCCTTCCTTCGGGAACCCGTGCATTCTGGTCTCTCGCCAAGGCTGTCCAAGGGAATTTCTGTAAGCCATCACTACCATCTCTGCACAGGGAGGATGACTCACTGGCCCATGACGCAAAAGACAAAGCCGACCTTTTAGGCTCCCTTTTTGCGTCCAACTCGACTCTTGATGACGGGGGGAAAACACCGCCGACCATCCCGCGGTGTGAGTGCTCCATGCCGGATGTGCTGTTCTCACAGCGCTCGGTTCGCAAAGCACTGCTCTCCCTGGACATCCAGAAGTCGAGTGGGCCTGACGGAATCCCCCCAATTGTGCTGAGGACGTGTGCTCCGGAGTTGGCACCGGTGCTAACGCGTCTTTTCCGGTACTCCTACTCCCAAGGCGTAGTCCCGAATTCATGGAAGACAGCTTTTGTCCACCCGATCCCTAAAAAAGGCGACCGCTCAGACCCATCCAACTATAGGCCGGCCTATCGCGATCACCTCCTTGTTCTCCAAAATAATGGAATCCATTATTAACTGCCAGCTCATCCGGTACCTTGAGGATCACCAGCTGATTAGTGACCGCCAATACGGTTTTCGTCGGGGTCGATCAGCTGGTGATCTTCTGGTCTACCTGACCCATAGATGGGCGGAGGCAGTAGAGTCCAAGGGGGAGGCGTTGGCCGTTAGTCTGGACATTGCGAAGGCCTTCGATCGGGTTTGGCACAAAGCGCTTCTTTCGAAGCTCCCTTCCTATGGGCTTCCCGAGAAATTGTGCAATTGGATCACCAGCTTCCTTGCAGATCGGAGCATCCAGGTCGTTGTAGACGGTGCATGCTCTGACTACAAGCCTATTAACGCTGGTGTTCCACAAGGCTGTGTGCTATCACCAACGCTGTTTCTTCTGCATATCAATGATATGTTGCTAACTGGTAACATTCATTGCTATGCGGATGACAGCACTGGTGATGCTCTATACACCGACCGTGCCAATATTTCTCGGGAAAACGTCGCTGAGTACCGGAACAAACTTGTGTCTGAAGTCGAGTCTTTGCTGAACAAAGTCTCGGATTGGGGGCGACTAAATCTAGTCCAATTTAATCCTCAGAAGACACAAGTTTGCGCGTTTACCGCTAAAAAGAACCCCTTTGTCGTATCTCCTCAGTTTCAAGGCACTCCCCTTCTTGCCTCAGCCAGTATCGGTATCCTCGGAGTCGACATATCGAGTGACGTGCAGTTTCGTGGTCACTTGGAAGGGAAGGCCAAATTGGCCTCTAAAAAGCTTGGCGTGCTCAGCAGAGCGGGACAGTATTTCATGCCGGCACACCGCCTGCTACTTTACAAGGCGCAAGTTCGGCCTCACATGGAATACTGTTCCCATCTCTGGACAGGGGCTCCCCAGTGCCAGCTCCTTCCACTTGACCGCATCCAACGCAGAGCGGCTCGAATTGTCGACGACCGAGCCCTTTCCGATCGGCTCGATTCATTGGCACTGCGAAGAGATGTTGCATCCCTTTGCATTTTCTTTCGCATCTACCATGGGGAGTGCTCTGAGGAATTGTTCGGATTAATCCCAGCCGCCAAATTTCACGAATGCACATCGCGGCAGAATTCCCGATACCATCCACACCATCTGGATGATTGGCGGTCCACCACTGTGCGATTTAGAAGATGTTTTCTTCCTCGCACGACCTCCTTGTGGAATCGATTACCATCAGCGATTTTTCCGGACCGATACGACTTAGGGACCTTCAAGAAAAGAGCGTACTCCTTTTTAAAAGGCCGGCAACGCATCTGCGATTCCCCTGGTGTTGCAGTTGTTCATGGGCGGCGGTAGTCACTTACCATCAGGTGAGCCGCATGCTCGTTTGCCCCCGCTCCTATAAAAAAAAAAAATTTTCACTACTCTATGTCTTGGCGCATGCGCGGAAGATAGTAAAGTCGCGCATACGCAGTTGCGCTACCACAGACTAACTAGTAGATTGAAACCACACTAAATGACACACTGTACGGATTGCAGTACAGTTCAGTGGAACATAGTGCATGTTCAGAATGCGCAATCTAGTACGTGGTACATAATATATATATATATATATATATATATATATATATATATATATATATATATATATATCGATGCAAATACCCATAATATTTTTTTTAAACACACTTGTTCATAAGTGTACAAGGCACTAAGATATTTTCTGCACAATTGATAGTTTTTTATATTCCGACCGTGTTTGAAATTCGGAAAAACACCCAAGGTACATGGCCTTTTCTGTCAAATTATAGCAATAGCTATTTGGGAGGGAATCCTATTGCTCCGTGGCGCAGTGGCTTAGCAATGAGTTGCAGCGCCAAGGGCCGTGGGTTCGAATCCCGCATGGAACAAGTATTTGTATGGCCTACAAATAATTGTTCCGGGTCTGGATGTTTGTCCTTGTGAAATTTATGTATGTAAACTGCCCCCACGATACAGGAGAAAATCCTAGTGTGGAGGTAACGTTATTATTTGATGGTGACTATTATTTTTATGAAAGTAAGGGTCACAAAGGGCACATAGTCTACCTGGTGATAACTGAATTCTGTGGCAACACCAACAGCTATACTCGATTAAAAATTAAATTTTAATTGCATTGTCGCCCTTGAGGACCAAGTTACACTCAAAAAGGATCTCTAGATCTCGTCAGCTCGTCACTCATCATACGAAACAGGAATTGTGCGAACTTGGTATTTACTAGTTTGTTCTGCAACCATAATAAGTTACAATGTGGGCCCAAAAATGTCTGATAAAGATTGGAAGATGTCCTTATTTTGTTTTTCAGATAAACATCGGATCGTCTACCGACGATGATGTGGTATTGAAGTATTGCGCACGGTTGCTTGCTTCCAAGTTTCTGTTGACTGGAAACAAAGGAGGAGTTATCCCTGATAGGTAAGCTTCTAAAACTGTATTGTTGTTATATGGTGCGTCTAATTAGTAGGGCCCTTTTTTAATTCCCGACGAAAAATAGGGGTGTTATATGTTTAACGTGTGTATCTGTGGCATCGTAGCTTCCAAACGCATGAACCGATTTAGATGTTTTTTTTTGTTTGAAAGGTGACTTGATCTAGATTTCTTAGCTATGATTCAAGAAACATTTTTCAGCCGTTTGAAGATGATCAGCTCTCTTGTTTTATGGGTTTTTAATTTTTTTTATTTAAGTTATTGTTTACCTAGAAGTCTGTCAGGGTAGTTTTTACACAACTACCCTCTTACTTAATTTTTTTAATAAAATGAAAATCATAAAGGAACGCTCATACCATCGTCGTTATTTACGTCGTGACAAACGAATTTACAGTCTAGATGTATTGTCACCTCTGAGGACAAAGATGGAGCTTATAATTACATTGATCTCTATACCCTTCTAACCGAAACACAGTTGCACTGCTATTTGGCTGCAGGAATAGGTAAGAGGGTGGTGCCTATCTAGACTGATTTCTAGGCAGAAAATGAGTTGTACCACCTACCCTGTGAGACCTATGGGTGTATCACGCATCGGTGCTCAGTTATATTTATTGTCCATTGCTGGACACGGGCTTCTCACGTCGTAGGGAGCATTTAACTTAATCGACCCTTGGCAAGTGGACCGCAGTAACAGCCATCTCACATCTTTTACGCAGTTGCCCGTCGCTGAGCTGAGTATCTGACGTTAGGTATGAACGAAGCAATTCTACCGCCATCTAGCGGAAGCTATGATTTTTTGGATTCTCTTAAAGCTGTCTTTTACGACACCTATGTGAGGAAATAGGGTAATAGGTGAGAAGGATGGGGTACGCCGCCAACTTGCGACAAATATTTCTTATAATTACGCGAAAACTTACCGTGTAGTGGCGGTGTAAGAATATCCACTACCCCATATCATCGGGTGTCGTAAGAGGCGACAGAGGAAAACAAATCAGATAGGCAGCAGCGTCTTCCCAATAACTACTAAAAATTTAAAACTGCGGTTGCCAACCCGCTTGTCAAGCGTGACAACTGTGGCAGATATCCCCCTATGAGGCAATCTATAGAAGAGGCCTATGTGCAGTAGACTAACGGTAACGTGAATATTACACATTGAATAAAACTTATTTGAACACCTCAATGTATGGTTATGTAACTATGGACAAGCCCCCGGTAGCTATAGGTGCTCCAAAGCACACAAAATGTCGAGAATTTAAAAAAATATGTACCCACGAACGAAGTGAAACTTCTTTTTTTTTAAGACATATATTCATTCATTTTATATTTTCCATAAGTAGGTTAAATAATAGTATACTCATGTAGGCCTGGCGTTAAAACGTTACTGGGAAACGTGACGTTTTTGATTTTTAATACCGACACCTGAGATTTTGAGTGAGATTAAGAGGTTCTATGGGCAGCTGTACACATCATCGTTGGAGCCACGCGCAAGTGTGAGTAACGATTCAATAGCAAGTCTTATCCGACACTATTCCGATGATATTCCGGACGTCAGTCTGAGCGAGATTAGATTGGTTCTCCAGCACCTTAAACCCGGCAAGTCCCAGGGTGAGGGTGGAATTACAGCGGAGCTTCTGAAAGCGGGTGGAAAACCGGTACTTGAATTCCTTCAGAAGTTCTTTAATTCCATCCTCCATGTTCGCACTACACCGGAGGCGTGGAGCAGAAGTACGGTGGTATTGTTCTTCAAGAAAGGCGACAAAGCTCTCTTGAAGAACTGCAGACCGATTTCCCTTCTGAGCCGCGTCTACGTGCTGTTTTCGAGAGTCATTACGAATCGTCTCGCACGCAGACTCGACGACTTCAGCCTCCCGAACAAGCCGGTTTCTGACAAGGCCATTAGTCCACATACGTATCCTTCAGCAAATTGTACAGAAGTCCGAGGAGTAGAATTTGCCACAATGTCTGGCGTATGTGAACTATGAGAAAGCCTTTGCACCTGTCTAAATTTAGGCGGTGCTACAGTCACTTCAGAGATGCCAAGTTGACTGTCCGTGTATCGAAGTGCTGAAGTGTTTGTACAGTAGGGCTACGGTGGCTATCCGAGACGAAACCTATTCAACTGCAGAGAGCTGTAAGACAGGGTGACACTATATCCCCGTAACTCTTCACCACTGGAAGAATACGGTTTTCTTCTTTTTTGTACTCACATCAATGGCGAGTATATCACTCACCTTCGATCCTTAAGTCTTTATGGCAGAATCGCTGGAGAACCTAAGCACTATGCTCAATGACCTCAATACTGCCTCGCAACGGCTAGGTCTTAAGATGAACATGGACAAAACAAAGATCATGTGTAACGTCCATGTCACACCTATGCCGGTAGTTGTTGGGAACACTAAGCTCGAAGTTGTTGACGAGTTTGTTTACCTGGGATAAATAGGGCCTGATCACACTAGATCCTAGCTCCCGGTGACCTTCAGGGTGCCTCAGGGCAGTATTCTCGGGCCGACCCTTTTTGTTCTGTATATAAATGACTTTCTGGAACTCAAAATACATATGACACCGTTGTCTTATTTCATGGTCGATCCTGGAAAAAAGTAAGAAAGCTGGCCGAGAACGGAATGGGTCAAGTGGCTAGGTGGCAGAATCGTTATCATGAAGCTCTTTGCCAATCAATAATACGATATTAGTATATCAGCTTGGGGTGGCCCCTCAAAAATTACCATGATTCTGTTGGAGAGGGCACAGAGAGTAGTTATGACGGTCATGTTAAAAAGCCCTACCGGTACTCTATGGTCGATCTTTATCGGGATACCGAGTTTTTGAGTGTACGCCAGTTATATATTCTATGCGCAGTATTAAAAACACTTGGACAAGTAACTTAGTCGCCTAATTAGGATCACATAATGTGTATTTAAAATCACAATTCTAGCTGTCAAATCTGTTTTTGCGCAACGCCTCCTGCAGTTTTTACATCCCCATATCTGTAACAAAATACTTACATACATCAAATATTACACCACATCAAAATATAAACAAATAGTAAAAAGGTATCTCACCACAATAAACTCTAATGACACTGAAAACTTAATATTAAATCGTAAATAATATCAAATCATATACAATCTCTATGTTTTAAAACAAAAAAATTGTAAATAATAATGTAAGGTACAAAAAGTTAAAAACTGTCTTCTTAATTAAAGCAATAATAATTCGTTGGTTCGGTAGTTTTAACTACGTAATTAAAAAGTACAACTGGTCCCCAAGTTACATGCCCAGTTTGGGGTCCGCCAGTTAATTTTTTTATATGTAATAATAGAACTAGAGTGACCGACATGGCCCAACGCATTAGATTAGATTTTTGAGTGAGATTGAGAGGTTCTGTGGGCACTCTAGTTCCCATAGAACTAGAGTGCCCACTCTATTTCTATGGGAATTAGAGTGTCCACTCTAGTTCTATGGGAATTAGAGTGGGCATTATATAGCTTACTAGCCTAGTCAGTCTAGGTTAGTAAGCTGAAGTCGCAATGGGCCAGCCATATAGCTCGAAGAACGGACAACCTTTTGGGGAAAAAAACTTCTCGAGTGACGGCCTCGTACCGGCGGATGAACTGTAGGGCGTACACTCTAGATGGAGTGATGACGTGGTAAGACATGTAGGAAGTCGATGGATGCAGGTGGCTCAGGACCTTCTTTGTGGCATTTTTTGGGGGAGGCCTATGTTCAGCAGTGGACTTGTGAAGGGCTGTAATGAGGATGATGATATTTCGAGTGATAATATTTTGTATTAACAAATTTTATTTGACACTGAAATTTGTATCAATAAATTTTATTGTGGTTTTTGCATAGTGAGAATTGTTTTTTCACTAAAATCGATTTAAATAAAAATCGAATTTAGAGACACCAAATTGAAATTTGATAGACGCATCCATTCTTTTTAAATATAGGTCAGTCAGAGTATCGGTTAAGGCATCGAGCCTTACCTGTCTCTCAGAAATACTTCGCATCTACCCTCAAGCGATGACTATGTATTTAGATAAGGATGCCGACTTGAAGTTTCAGAATTATTCGGGTAAGTACACTGTTCATCTTGATTGGGTTTGTTACTCAAATTTCAGATTAAAGTTTTTTTTATTTCTTTAAAATTTATGGCTTTCGCATATCCGAACTATGAAGACTACAGAAGAGGGTCAAATTGGTGTGTCAAACCTAAGGGGTTAGACATAGTATGTATATTATATACAATTATTCATATTCATTTATTTAATCCTTACAGCTTATCAAAGTGTAACGCTGAACATAGGCATCTGATATAGTAAATAAATATGTTACATAAATTTTTGTACATGGAGAGAGACATGCTGCAGCTATATTATGGTTGTAGCATGAATGAGATGGCTTGACCGGAGAAAAACCATCCGCTTACAGAATACCAGCGTAAAATAGCAGCTTAATATTACTGTTTCGTATGGTCAGTGTAAAAAACCGGAGACCCATCTTACTGAAAACGAGGCATTCTATTTTAGTCCTCAGGGGTGACAGCGCATCTGCATTTTGATTCTAAATCGAAGATAAATGTTGATATCTATAGGCCACGGCATCCACTTACCATCAAGTGGGACTGTGTGCTCGTTTGTCACCCTTATTAAATAACTCAACAAATATGTGACATAAGTAATTGTACGTGATAAAGCCATGCATATACAAAAAGTACATACATATTTGGACATACGTTTTGTTTGTGGCTAACTTAATAATGATTGGCCTTTATGCGGAATGCCCCCTCTTAATTGTTTTCTTCCAGGTTCATCAGAGGGCGTTGATAACGCTCACGAAAACATTAACGATTTCATACTCGAAAGGAACGTTTGTTACCAAGATTCAATAACTGATTCGACTAGTCAAGAGCTATTGAACAAAAGCACAGACAGTCAGGCGAATACCCAGTCACAGCAACAGATGTCGAAGAAATCCACCGAGAAGTTCTTCGAAAGTCCCGAACGAAAGAGCTCGAAGGATGTCGTGTCGAATGTATTGGATAGCAGAATTTTAGGAAAAATGGACCTTGTTGCTAGTGAGATGAGTGCCGATAGCACCAACCCTAACATGACTAATAGTAATTTTACGTCCAACTCCAATATGACGGGCAGTAACGATCCAATATCGTCGGGCTATCCCATGTCAAGTAGCGGCGACGTTCCGTCATCTAGCATCGACTTGGACATGAAGTTCGATCACTTCGGCGAATCGACGACTAACTTGGACAATTTGGACGTTTTGAAAGATTTGGAAAGGAAGGACGAAAGAAAGAAACCGCTCAAACGGACCGACGAAGTTCAAACAAAAGATGACAGCTGTCAAGATAAATCTCAAAAAAATTACATAGATGACAAAGATAGTGAAAGAGATTTCGAGTTTCAGCATATGTCCGACGGTTTCATTCTTCTAGAGGGTCACAGTGATCCTCAGATTAGGGGGTTAGTTAGGGTTTGTATAGGGAATTATTTAAACGCGGCCTTAGATATATCCCATGGTGATTACAATAGATGGAGGAACTATGCGGTGATGCCGCGGGAAGTCACTGAAAATCTCAGTGCAGATAGATTGATGGATATCGTTTTGAAGGTAAGAATAATAAGGATGTTAAGTTCAGCCATAATTATGTTTTAATGTTAGACAGACCTCTCAGTACAACCGTGTAGTGGCTGTATATGAATATCAACTATCTCATATCATACCGTGGATGTCGTAAGAGGCGACAAAGGGAAACTGAAACAGTAGATGAGCAGCACCTTTTTATGATAACAACTAAAAATAATTAAAAAAAACTGCCGTTGCCAACCGGCACCTTTGACGCTGCGACCCGTAACCAGTCTGGGTATTTTACGGGAACCTCATCGGAAACTTCAAGAACCTTTTGGAACCTCCAATAGTCGCCTCTTACGATACCCACGGGACAAAATATGACGATGGATTCTCTAACGCCTTCACCACACGGCAATAATCACACAAAAAATTAATTTAATTTGCGTGTTCATGTTTTAGGGTTTGTCCGATGAAGTCCACTCGACGGTTAACCACACACTTGCCTCTCTCACTAACTTATCGACGGCGCTATTTAACAGCGCCCACTGGACCTTAGTTATAAACGAGCTGAATTCACTAGTCAATGTGGAGAATAACAACTATTGGTTGTGTCGGGTTAACCTTTGCAAGTTGTATGAGAAACTTCCTTATCAGAAGTAAGTATATATTATATAGAATAAATAATAGAAGGCTCTCATTGCGCTCATAGTGTTCAGGCGTTATAATTACTTCGGATTGTCGGTGGGCTTTGTAGTGCAGCGACATCTGCCATTCTGATTTCGGCGGTCGGTTCGGTTGACTGCGTCTTGATCGGTGTACGCGGAGCACGCGCCTTTAATAAAATATAGACTTATATAACTATTTGGTAGATTTTGTGCTAAATATACATTCGGTGGTATTGTTTACATTCAAGCATATTTGCCTTTTACGGCCACCATTGTGAAGAAAATTACGAGAATGTAATGTTTAAATAATACACCGTGCGTTCGTTATACGTTTAATTCCCGACTGCCGCCGCACGGACAATCTCGTGCTAGCTACCTAAATGTATATACATACATTACACTCCACTACTTATGACTATAATAACATACAATATTTACCCTAAGTCAACCATTACAATAATACATAACTATCTTAAACCAATCCTAACAATGATACTTAACTAATTTTAATATAAGTAGTACTTAAATTACCTTTACTTAAACTATTTCTTACCCCTAAAGATACCATACATTATATTTTAAAACAACAATTACTTACACTGCTCCTTATAACTAGGTTTATTCAATCTACATTTCCTAATAGGGCGAGCTCGGGGTGTAGCACCAAGGGGCAAAGAGAACTGCCGTTCCTGTGACTGTGGAATAGTCCCCTCTAGCTTAGACTGATCTACTCCTGATCTGACCTCTATGGGGGACGAGCTAGTCGCCTCCGTCGGCTCCTTCGATCTGCGGGCGGGACTAGTACTACCTATCGGCAAATGAACCTCTTGAGAATCTCTGGTGGACTGTTGATCCAAATTGGGCGTAGTAGAAGCGAGAGATAGTCTACTGTTACTTTGTCGTTTACGCAGCTGATCGATATGCCTATGTATAATTTCTCCGTCTTTACATTCCACTTTAAAATTACTAGAGCCTAGAACGTCTACAATGCGATCCGGAATCCATTTCCCCCCCTTTAAGTATTGCCTATACCATACTTCTTCCTCTTTGCCGAAATTCCTACTCACTCCTGCGGCCGCGTCCTGCTGGCGTCGCTGAGCTTGATGCACTCGACATTCCCTATCAGGTTTGATGACATGCAATCGTGTACGGATTCGCCTACCAAACATAAGCATTGCTGGGGATTCACCCGTTGTTGCTTGTTCGACATTTCTATAATACATTAAAAATGCCCACAACGCCCTATCTATATTTTGATTATCTTGCAAAGCCTTTTTTATTACTCGTTTTAATGTTCTTACCGCGTTTTCCGCCAGACCATTCGAGGAAGGGTGATAGGGTGCCGTAAAAACATGCTCTATGCCGTTGTGCTTGTTAAAATATTCGAACTCTTTCGATGTGAACTGTGCTCCATTGTCCGTTACTATTTGTCGAAGTAAGCCGAATCTACTAAATAATTCATTTAAGCGGTCAATTAAACAGTTGGCAGAGATACTCGTCATTTTATGAACCTCAATTCATTTCGACATGGCGTCAACTACTACCAAATATATTTTTCCCGCGATGGGTCCCATGAAATCCAAATGAAGCCGACTCCAAGGCCGTGCGGGCCAGGGCCACATTCGCGGCGTGTTCCGCGCCGGCGCATCTGCCTGCGCCGCGCACGTTATACACTCACGGCACGCTCGCTCCACCGCCTCCTCCATGCCTGCCCACCATACATAGCTTCGAGCCAGCGCGTTGGATTTCACTATTCTCATATGAGGTTCATGCATCATAGACAAGATTTTGTCCCTGCAATTTTCCGGTACTACTAACCTATGGCCCCACATTATACAGCCCAGCTCCTCGTATAATTCTTTGTGTCTATTCCAATAAGCTTGAAGATTCGTAATTTCGCAGTGTGATGGCCAGCCGTCGCGAATATAACTTAGTACTTTTGATAATAATGTATCCCGCAATGTCTCACGTTTAATGTCGTTATAATCTAATGACAGAGCTTGTTGCACAAAATGCAAGTACGTTTGTTCGGGTGGGGTTGTCACGTTTTGTTCATTAGTTTTAAGCGGTAACCGCGATAAACCGTCCGCCCTATTTTCATCTGTACGGACATACTCGATGTCGAACGAATAAGCAGATAAAATAATTGCCCATCTCTGCATACGGCTAGCTACCATGGTCGGTATTCCCGTATTCGGGCCAAAAATGGAAACTAAAGGTTTGTGGTCGGTGCGTAATGTAAAACTCCTACCGTATAAATATTGGTGAAATTTATTCATGCAAAAAATAATAGCCAGCGCTTCACGATGTATTTGGGAGTAATTCTTTTCCGCGTTATTTAACGAACGCGATGCAAAAGCTATGGGCTGCTCGCTCCGGCCCTCGTCATCTACCTGGGAAAGGACTCCCCCGACTCTTCGCGCGCTTGCGTCACAAGTAACAATTAAACGTTTCTTAGGGTCATAATGCGCTAGAACCTCGGCACTGGACAGTATTTTTTTAATTTGAGTAAAGTAAACGATGTTTCGCAATCCGATGACCAGTGCCATTGTTTATTTTTTTTTTAGCAAATCGTACAACGTAAATAACTTATCACTCATATTCTTTATGAATTTACCATAGAAATTCAATATACCTAGAAACGACCGCAACTCCGTCAAGTTAGTCGGCCTGGGTATCCCTAAAATGGCTTCTCCCTTCGAGGGATCGGTTTTAATGCCTTTGCTACTTATAATATATCCCAAATACTTCACCTCATCCACTAGAAATACACATTTACTACTTTTTAATTTGAAACTTGATTTATGTAGTCTACATATGACTGTCTCCAGAGCCTTTAAATGTTCGTCTTCGGTTTTCTCTCCGATGATGACGTCATCTAAAAATATTTCTACGTTAGGTATCCCCTGTAGTACATTACACATTATACGTTGAAATATTCCCCGGCTCGATGACAAGCCATAGACCAATCTGTTATACCTATACAAGCCCCTGTGTGTGTTTATGACTGTATATTTTTTTGTATCATCTAACTCGATCTGTTTGTATGCTTGTGATAAATCTATTTTGGAATAATAGCATGTCCCGCTCAATTTTACCATAAGGTCATCAATTCGTGGTAAGGGATATCGATCATTCTGCAATACCGGATTAGGGGTTGCTTTATAGTCAGCACAAATTGTCAAGGAGCCATCCGCTTTATTTACCGGAACAATCGGTGAGGCCCAGTCGGAGCAGTGGACGGATTCAACGATGCCGTCCCGCAGCATTGCGTCGAGCTGCGTGTCGACGCGCTCGCGCAGTGCGCAGGGCACCGGCCGTGCGCGGTGGAAACGGCGCCGCCCCGTCTCGCACCCGCAACACCCGTGAACCGCCCGAGCCCGCCGCTAAATACTTCCTTATACCTAGAAAATATTTTTTTTATTTCATTTGACCTAGACCCTTTCTCAGTCGATAAATGATAACAATTATTATTAAATGCGGGAATTTTTATGCCTAATTCCGTTGACCATTGTCTGCCGAGTAATGATGTAGTGCCCCCTTCGATAATAAATAATTCTAATCGTTTGGTTCGGCCCGCATGGTGGACGACCGGTTTAATTATACCTAAAGGGTTTATTCTGGAGCCACCATAACAGTTTAACACTATTTTACTATTTTTAATTGGATGATGGTTAAATACTTTTCATAGGTTTGCCTATTAATACATGACACAGCCGCACCCGTGTCCACTTCCATTTTAATTGTTTTATTGTCAATTATTACGGGTAAACTCACCGGTTGGTAGTAGTTTAGGCATAGATGGTGGAAGTCTGCCTCCGGTACTTCTTCGTTTTCGACTGCTCCTTCCGCCCCGCCATAGTGTAATGGGGCCTCCGTTTATTTTCTACGTATCTTACCGGCTGCGTCTGGGCACACGCGTCGCAGGTGGCCCGGGCGCCTGCACATGCTGCATATATAGTCCCGGAAACGACAGTTCGAATACTCATGATCCGTCGCTCCGCAGCCTCCGCAATTGAACTGACGACCTCCAGCCCCAGGGTCACCGGCGGAATTGGTGCGTGCGCTACTGCGCGTGCGCACCTTCCGTGCGCCACGCCCGCGCCGCTTCTCGACGATGCTCCGCCGATCCCCGCTCCCGCGCCTTCTTTAATTCCACGACGTAGCTCGCTATATTTTCATTGCTAGCCTGCCTGCGTTGTCTGAATCGGTATCTCTCAGCGTGCACGGACGGTATCGGTTGTAAATGCTGACGTAGGAGTTCTACTGCGTCATCGTACGACAGTTCGGATGGTTTCTTTGGACTTTCTAGGTTTGCCAACAATTCGTATGCTTCATCGCCGATTACCGCGATTAGTGTGGGTAATTTTAACTCAGTTTTTATTTGATTTACTTATTTACTCGTTAGCCACTGTAATGTTTAAATAATACACCGTGCGTTCGCTAAGACGTTTAATTCCCGACTGCCGCCGCACGGACAATCTCATGCTAGCTACCTAAATCTATATACATACATTACAGCATACAATAACCTCCGGCCGGAGGCGTCTTCAGAAATACCACCACCAAGCCATAGAAAGCAGGTAAGCCCACTTGACATTTCGAGTAATTGTGATGCCTGAACGCCAAGCGAGCAAAACTGGGGCCAACCTTGCTCACCACTGAATTAGCTATCAAAGGCTGAATCGAAGGATACAGTAGCGTGAACAGAGTTTGTCCACAACATTTTCTGCCACGTCACAGGACGGCGCCACTTAGGAAATAGGTGAAATATTTGACAGATTTCATAGGATGAGGTTTCATAGGAGAAGTTAAATTGTTAGAAAAATATAAAGGTAATGTTTCTTTCTGAAATACAAGTTATATTTTATATTAATAAGATTAAAATGGTTATACCAAACTACAGTTATTCCTAAAAGTAAATGAATTAAAAAGACACTCAAAATGTGCAAAAATTAAGGAGCAACCACTGAGGTATTGTTTTGTGAATATTAGGTCCATATACTACAAACCGATTTTTTTTAAAAATTAGAAACGTAAATTTGCTATATGGTGTGACTGTGTAAAAACAACTTAATCTCGGTCCCAACCACTGACATCTGATGAGCAGATTATTGTTTGCTCTCTGATGATTATTTTTGGATGAAAAATTCCACCCCTAATGGTGGCAAATGGGGGTGAAGTTTTTAATGTAAATATTTAGACGACATTCAGATTGTGATTTTCCTTTGTCCACTGAAAAGGGTAAAATAATAACTTAATGAAATGAAAAAGTTGTTTTCTAATAACTAAAAAGAATAAAATAAATTCACATTTTGAAGTCAGGGCTTCAATTCTTCTACACACTATGTCACTTCGGAATGTGAAATTATTTTTAGTTCTTTGAAGACGGCTTTTACTTTTCTGCCGACTTCCAAAAAGGAGAGGGTACTCAATTCGACTGTATGTTTTTTTATGTGTGTTACCTCATAACTTTTTACTGGGTGAACCGATTTCGATTATTCTTTTTTTATTTGAAAGCAGGTAATTCTCTTGTGGTCCCATATGAATTTGATCAAGGTCAGACCAATAGTTTTTGAGTTATTTTTAATAACTTATATTGAAGTCGGCTGTACAAAATTTTGAATTTTAAATTATTATTAAAAGTATTTTTGTATGCGAATTTCTAACTCTCTCTTAATAGACTGAGAACGTTCCACATCTGGACGTTGATCTCATATAGTGGGAAAAGTCCGTAGATGAGATGGCTTTATCCCTACGCTATCTATGAGACTATGATACTTTTCTGGCTTTTCCCATAGTCACTTTTTGCAACACTCAAGGGGTTAGGTAGGGGTGATGGATTCTCTTGGGCTTTTATTTAAAAAAAATATAATTTTGTCCTTCAGATTATTCATGCTATGTCCTGAGTATAATGCAAGAAGCAAGCATATCATGGATACTCTATTTCGTCTTCTAGCAAATGAAGATCAGAAGGTCAGGAGTGCAGCTGCTCAGGCGATTGCAAAGTAAGGACTTACTCCTTATTAGTTTTAAGAATAATTAGTTTTTCTATTACTAGGAAGAGTTGCGTAGAGCCAAAAATTTTATACGAGGGCTGCACTAAAAGTATCGGGAATAGAATATTTACACTGTTCCTGTCATATTAAAATCTTTTTAATTGAAAAGTCCTTGGTTTTAAAAATCGAATACCATTTACTTATTTAAAAAAAGATTCTCGGTCTTGCCACAAGGTTTTATCAAACTTGTTTAGTCGTTGAGAAAATGGAATTGACTCGAGAAAATTCAAGAACGATGATTTATTATGACATTCGAAGTGGTTTAACACAAAAACAGTGGGTTTACCGGATGATTTCTGCATTTGGTGATGAAGCCCCATCCAAAACCACAATTTATCGCTGGTTTGCTGAATTTCAACGTGGACGTATCAAGCTCAGTGATGATCCCCGTCAAGGTCGTCCAAAAACTGCAGTCACCGAAGAAAACGTTGATGCTGTGCGTAAGCTGATTGAGGAAGTAGTGTCACTTCCTTGATTCCCGAATTTTCCTTGATTCCCGAGAGATTCGTAAAATATATAATAAATATTAATTTTACAAAATAGTTATATGTTATACATTCGATGTTCTTTAATAGTGACTTCTAAATGCAGCTGTATTATAACTTTTATTTATAGAATAAGAATGACAAACAAACACACAGTCCACCTGATGGTAAGTGAATGCTGTGGACCATAGTCATCTACATCTGTCCTCGTTTAAGAATAAAGATGCAGATGCGTTAAGATCCCTCGGGCCTTAGATAGAATGGCTCGTTTTCAGTAAAAATGGTCTCCGGTCTCTACGCTCATCATACGAAATACAGCAGCATTAAGCTGCTATTTCAAGCTGGTATTCCGTAAGAGTGTTGACCTACTCCAGTCTAGCCGTCCTATTCGTGCTACAACCATAATATAGCTGCAGCGTGGCTCTACCAAGTATGCAGCGTGGCTCTACCACGTATACCACCTGATGATAAAAGAATGCTGTGGCCCATAGATATTCACATCTATCCTCGTTTAAGAATAAAAATGCAGATAACTAAAATGCGCATTAGAAATGCAGCATTGAGCTGCTGTCTTTCGTATATTTCACGCTAGTAGTCTGTTAGAGCGTGGTCCTACTCCGGTCGAGCCGACCCATTCTTGCTATAACCATAACAAGCTGCAGCATGGTTCTACCAAGTATAAACTGCTGAACAAATGGGTTGGTTCAACCATAAGAAGACCACGGTCGAACAGAATACGTAAAATATCAGCATAATACTGATATGTTTGTATGGTGAGTTGCGCGAAATAGATTATTGGTAATAAGGCCTCTTATTTCAGTCCACAAGGGTAGCAACGTAGCTGTATTGTGATCCTTAACTGACGATGGATGTAGGTGTCTGAGGACCAAAAATTTACTTCCATCAGGTGAACTGTGTGGTCGTTAGTCACACTTAATTTAATTAAAAAACTTGATGAAATGCTTTAAGTTAAAAAAAAAATTATCAATGTTGTCAGAAATTTGGGTGTTAATTGATCATACACTTAGTTCTGAAGGTCTCAGGTCGTCTATTGGTCAAAATTCGACCGTAATTCATTAAATTTTTAAGTTTGTATATTAAACAATATATTTCACTTTCAAATACACATTAAAACACAGATATGCAATTTACAAAATATAAAGTAAACGCTTTTTTGTCTTGACGTACACACCACATAATATTATAAATGATTAAAAATGGAATATTTGAAATGACACAAAATTTAGCAACAGTTGGCAATATTTGAAAATTCTTTGGCGACAATCTCTACTTTATGTGACTATATGGCACAGACTGTTATGTGTTTGACTTTGGCAATAGAAACGTAAACGATGAATGTTTTATATTATCTAATAGAATGTATTGGTAACACATTATATAAATTTAAGTTTTCTGTACTCCTTCTCCGTATAAACTTTGACTATACCAAATCTCACATTCCTCCGTGTGTGCAATATGCTTAAAAAGGTGTACATAGTTTTCCCTCCAAATATTCTTTATTAATTATCCGTTAATGAATTTTCTCTTCAGCATAATACCAAAAATATATCCAATGAGGAGGGAAACGCCAACTACAATGATGGCGGAGGTGGCCAAAGAGCAGAGTCAAGCTTTCAACTTCGACCATCAGAGCTGTTCCTTGAACTTGGTCAGGAATATATTCTTTTACAACGACCTACCAAAGCAAATGAGGGTGGGCGGAATGTTAAAAAACGTAGAAGCTCTGACGATGCTCGTTGGTGATTTGGTACAGCGCTTATTTTCGTCTAGTTGCAAGTTTTATACTGTAAGTACTTTAGTTTTTCTCTATATCCCCTCGTCCGTCACCGCACTTTTACGTGACTAAGCGAATCTGTCGCGCCACTTCTGAAGGAACTCGCGCGATTGCGGCACGTGTGACTAAATTGACGATTTCCCTAAAGTTTTGTATGAGAGCTATACGTCTTACTTACGTCGTTGGAATTGTTAAGCTAACAATATACATACGAATCAGAACAGTTTTATTTTGTAACATATTGTCAACTTTTTTTATTAACAGAAAAAAATTAGTGTAAGCCATTTTTTCCTACTTCATTGTCGTTACTTCACAGTCGTTAAAATTATAAAATCGAACCTTTATTTGATAAATATTTTATTTTATTTACTTAAACATACATTATTTAACATTAATCTATTAAAATAACACACCTCCCTATACATTTTTTCACCCCACAAGCTCTGAAACAACAAGCCTTATTTAAGCAACTTGAGCGCCGGACAAAAATATGTATAGTGCATATTATTATATTTAAAATAATATATTATATAAAATAATATACCATCCTTGTCATTTCTCCTGCATATTATTCTAAAGTGAGCAGTATAAATATGGTTTTAAGAGGCAATTTAGCACATCGAAATACGTCGGAACCGATCGACCTCCAGAAGGCGCTTGACATACGCGCGTTATTTTACTCCAACCTTATAGAGGCTGGTTGACAGTTGAGAGGATATATGGTAAGTACTTTTTAAACCCATATCAAAGTTAATTTCCATTTCAGCAAGGACTTTTAGAGGCCCTACAAGCGATATGTAAGTTATGGTCGCCATGGAAGCACAAAGAGGCATACACGGATCAAGGAATCTTGTCTTACTGTCTACATAATCTGGATTATTGCAACGGGACTGTAGCTGCAAGGACAGTGTTGATGGATTTGTGCTGCATGATCTATCCAGGTAGCAACTATATTAAAGTATTTCGAGTTTAAATTTTTAATAATTTAAATGTGCTGTACCAATATTAGCAAAACCGAACATTGCTATCACCTGTTGTGTGTGTCTGTTTGTCTGTAACAGATGTGTCTGAAATTTTGAGGTATAGATATCTCGGAAATTTCCTATAGATAATAATTTGTAAGGTATCAAGGAATTATTTAAAAAATACTAGCAAAGCATCACTTATTTCCATCGAACTATTATTGCAATGTAGTGGCAGCGGAACAGAGCCACTTCCCAATATCATCCCGTGGATGTCGTAAGGTGTGACAGAGGAAACTGAAATGGGAGAAGGACAGCAGAATTTCCTCCTCCTCCTCTGCATTATCATCATCACCATAACTATCACCATCATCAAATGCCACAAAGCACGGTCTTGAGCCATATGCATCCACTGAATTCCTGCATCTCTCACTAGGTCATCACTTCATCTAGTAGAGGGCCGCTCTACACTACACTTCGTCTACCGGTACGATGTTTCCACTCGAGAACTTTTCTTCCCCATCAGTTATCCGTACTTCGAGCTATATGCCGGCCCATTGCCTCTTCAGCTTACTAATCCGTTACTTCGGTAAATGTCTGCTAGTCTTGTTTTACTGCGGATATCCTCGTTTCTAAATGTATCACGCAGATAAACTCCGAGCATAGCCCACTCTATAGCTCGCTGAGCGACCTTGAGCGTCTCATACAACCAGAAGTGAGAAATCACTATCCGTCTCAGATCCATGTCATCACTGGCAACATGCACTAGTTGTACCATGTTGTTTTCAAGTTTTGAGGTATACCTGACGAGAAGATTTTACAACATTTAAGCCATTTACAACATTTAAGCCCAAAAGATGATAGTCAGCGATATAAAATGATCTTATTGATTAAGGTATGAGACTATGGTAATGGATACTGATTACTCACTTATTGAGTTGGATTTAGAATAGTTTATTTACTTATGCATGAGCATCTAGAAATCCTTACATAGGGGATTGTGATAGGGGACACCTCTGCTTCCCCTTCCCCCTCCCCCTCCTGTCGGAAAGAGATAAATGTTATCATTTTGAGGTTAGGTCTATGGGATTTTCTTTCAAATTTTTCTCAAGAACGGTATATTATCTTTTCATGGAAGTGGTGTCGAGGTGTAGGAGACACTCTCTCCCCAGCCCTCCCCCCTCCTGCCAAAAGATTCTTAATTTTTACCCACTTATTTACTGATATCGACTTTCTCGATGGTCTAATGGTCGTAAGCGACTGCTGATCATGAAGTCAGACTAAAATCAATTTTTGGGTTTTTCTGCCAAGTAATTCTTAGGAACAGTCAGGAAGTTGACGGTGTTCGACCGCCGTGCCTTGGAAAGCACGTAAAATCGTTGGCACTGCGTCTGATCTGTCTCCGGTGGTACCGATTACCGTCCCACTGGACTATGAGAATTAGAGAATAGAGAGTAAACACGTGTACGCATACACTTGGACCCTATAATCTTATCCTGTGCAGGTGGCTAGTTTCTATTGAGGTTGATCGTCGTGACTGAAATTCGGTCTGAACGACATTATTATTTCCTTATATGTTCAGGAAGTAAAGTAATGCAATTGCTTATTCATTTACTAAGTTTTGTGAGTTACTTTAACGATTACTGCCTTTTATCTTGATATATCTTCACCATTATATCACCATGTCACCGACATATTTAATAAAGAATTATATTTAATTCTCAGTGGAAATTCATAATATTATGCGTCACAAAACATCTAACCGAGATATATTCGAAAGAGATTACCAGAATACTACCGATAAATGGCAACATTTGGAGAGCGAAAAAGTTGCCAGTCTTGCGGAAAAATTTCTACAAGTGACTTTGAAAATGTTGAATGTCCTTGTGCATTTAATAGAGGAAGTTAATCCTAATGTGCATTTGAATAAGAGCGGCATTGCATTGCCGGGAAGTCCGGTAAGAAGAAAGACCCAAGGTAAAGTATATTCAAACATGATAAGATAAGGAATTCATCACCCCACCTTATTTATAGATATTGTTTTTTTTATAGAATATGGGTGACAAAGGAGCACACAGTCCACCTGGTAAGTGGATACTGAGGCCCATAGACATCTATATTTATCCTCGATTAAGAATCAAAATGCACATGCGCTGTCACACCTGAGGACCAAGATGGAATGCCTTGTTTCTAGTAAAAAGGGTCTCCGTTTCTCTACACTCACCATACGAGACACAGCTGCATGCATTAGGCTGCTATTTTACGCTGGTATTCTGTGAGAACGTGGTCCTACCCCGGTCGAGCTAACCATTTTGTGCTACAACCATTATACGGCGGCAGCATGGCTCTATCACGTTGAAAAAAGTGATAAAGTTAGTAAAAGTAGACATTTGACATTTTAACGTGGTAGAACCACCGTATAGAACGTACTGAGGTAGAGCCGTATTATAGTTAGCTCGTTGGCCTGGTGGTTGTGAGCGCGACTTTTGATTATGAGGTCCCGGGTTCAGCTGTGTCTTGGCAACACAAAGTCAGGAATTTGCATTTAGAAAAACCCAAAATTAAGGCCTTATTAGGTGCTAAATAGGTGAAAAGTTTAAAACTTAGCTGCTCTAAAATGTTCACCGCAACGAACTGTTAAATTTTGCGTTGCTAGCAAAACGTATCGCTAGCAAAGCAGTAACGATAATAGATATACGATAAATATTAATAGCAAGGAATTAAGTGCTTATTAGTTGCTGCAAGTATAGGCAACGACAAGGCGCTCCTAAAAAAATAAAGTTGTTATTCAGAACAAAGCAGATGCAAAAATCAGCTCTTCTTCTGAAAATCAGAATTTAATCAAAATTGCTTTTAGAAAAAGCCCAAATTATGGGCTTTTTAGGTGCTAATTAGGTACCAAGTTTAAATATTATTTAAAAATTTAATTATTCCTTGCTATTAATATTTATCGTATATCTATTATTGTCACTGCGTTGCTAGCGATACGTTTTGCTTGCAACCCAAATTTTAATAGTTCGTTGCGGCGAAAATTTTAGAATTTTAAAAAGAAACTAAAGCTTACTTACTAAGACAGGAACAATTTGACATCACATGAACCATACAGCAGTGGTTCAAGTACGCACCTGTTAGCAGATGCCCTCAGGATGCTTCTAGAGCAGATCCGGACTCTCTGCAGCAAGGATGTGCACCGCTTTCGCATAGTAGTGTAAAAACAGGTTTACACGCGCATCTTCGAACAACCCTAACGCGCTGCGAAATTGGGCCAGCCCCATTAGCATTCTGAATGCATTATTATACAAAACCCAAAGAAACAAAATAATAACAGAATTTGAAACATAAAATGTACAAATATGCCAAATAAAATTTATTGGAACGAAGTTCCTTATCGGACGGTACGAATTTGGCGGAAACGGCTAGGCGAAAAATAGTGTACGATTTTTCCGTGACGACCCCTTCTGACTTCGTATAGCCATGGCAGCTATAAGGAATCTCTCTCGCACTTTTTCTTACCTCGGCATGAAAGAAATATTATTTTATTTTAAATGACGCTTCATTTTAATAGACGCTAGTAATTAATTTATTTGTATTTGTTAATCAATAATATAATACGTTTATCAATAATAATAATATACTACGAAAGGAACTTTGTTGCAACCGAGTGTTCCACGACACTCATGCATATTTTTTTAAATTTGGAATTCCATTTCAAATCATAGCTACAAAACGGTAATTTCATAGATAAGATAGGTGTGGCAACTCGTAGGCAGAATAAGATTCCATTTCCTACAAAAATAAATTCTTATCACCTTTTAACTCAAACAGATCCTATACCAAGAAAAGGCAGTAGCTCTCCACAAGATGTAGACGAGAAAGGTTCTCTAAGGAAGAAAGTGCCAATCCCTGCTACAAGCCTGAAGGCTAACTTTGCAGGGCATTTCTTTAATGAGCCCTTTTATATGAAGCTGTATGAGAATTTAAGGGCTATGTACTCTAATCATAAGGTGGGTTATACTCTTTTGCAGATTTAAAATTATTTGAGTAGTATTAATCGTTTTTAAATTTCAATAGTTAATGTAAAAGTAACTATATATAATCGATATTCGACTTCGAATAGCGATGTCCAAACGGCATCGAAGTTACGAAAAATTTGCAAAAGTTATTCCCACTATAAATGCTAATCGTGTCGATTACGGCTAATATGTTCTATGGGGATCACATGCCACAAACCTTTTTATTTTGGTTTTTTCGTAAGGCACATCAAACAAGGCACTTTGAATTCTCCCATCCATCCATCCTTCCTCCATTACAACCTTTAAAAAAACACTACTGAACATAGGCCTCACCGCATTGTCTCATACGGGAATTTTGCCATAGTTGTCACGGTTGGCAATCGGGTTTTCAACCGCAGTTTTTTATAGTTTTGAGTTATCAGGAAGACACTGCTGTCCATCTCATATTTCAGTTACCCTCCATGCCTCTTACGATACCCACGGAACGATATGGGGTAGTACATATTCTTACACCGCCATTACACGTAATTTACCAATAATTTTTATAAATGCATTGACAAATCAGTACTGGACTTCTTACTTAGGGGCAGCGGCATAACTTCTGCGCATTTGATAGCTTCTTTGACATTGTCGCATTGGTCAAAACCAATCAAGAAAACAACGTCATTATCAGTGAAGGTTAAGATGGTGACAATTTAATATTATCTAAACCTTCCAATCTCATAACAGAAAATAGTGAAAAAAATTCATAACATGACTGCTCCATTGCGCATTGCAGCTGTTTTAAATGCCGTACGGAACCAATATGACCTACAAATAATTGTTCCGGGTCTGGATGTTTGTCCTTCAACAATTTATGTATGTAATGTGTATCCACGATACATGACAAAATCCTAGTGTATATAAAGTATTTAGCTTATAAAAAAAAACAACTCAAAAACTGTTTATTACAGATAAATCTAGATCCAAAAAGCAGTATATTCTACGATTTCCTATCTACGGTACTGAACTGTCTCGCGATACAACTTGAACTGGCAACAGAGAAAGAGTTCGGCCACGTTACCGAGGAGATCCTCTACTATATGAAAGTCATGATGCCGTTATGTCCGAATACAACAGTCTACTGCATCACGCAACTACTGAAATGCCTTTTCGGTACAAATATGATAAACCAGTACAACGACTTTATGAGTATATCCGACACTCCAGACGTTCCGTCCAAGACTAGCTTTTACGACGATGTTATGTTAGTGAATCCTGTTAAAGATAGGACAGAAGATTCCAGAAGGAGTAGCGTTTGCTCGAACGCGAGCCAAAAACTATCGCTGGACAGCAAGAACCCGAGGATGCTGGTCGAGAGGCAGTTACTAATGGCTATGGAGAACTTCTCGAAGAACAAGACCGATAGGAAATGGAGCACTAATAAGAAAGAGCTGGAGAGATATATAAGATTGTTTGAGCCTGTTGTTATACAGGCTTTGAAGGTAGTGTTTGTATTTTGAAAGTATTTCGTTTAGTGGCGGCTTAAGATTATCCACTATGCCATATCGTCTCGTGGGTGTCATAAGAGGTGATAGAGAGAAATGAAACGAGAAAGTATGGGCACCAGCATTTATTTGATAACAACTCGAAATAGTAAAGTCCTATGGTTGCCAAACTGCCTAGCAAGCGTGGCAATGAGGGCATCTACTCATTTTCTACCACCAGGGCGGCGCCACTGGAAAGTAAGGTATAATATTTGACAGATTTCATAGCCGAAAAGTTAATTTGTCCGGAGAATGTAAAGGTTATTGTTTCTTTCTGTACTATTGGCTGCCTCGTTGGTCTAGTGGCTGTAGTAGTGCGACTGCTGATCATAAGGTCCCGGGTTTGAATCCCGGGTCGGGCCAAAAAAAAAATCAGTTATTGAGTTTTTCTATCAAGAAATTCTCATTAGCAGCCCGGAGTCAGGAAGTTGGCGGTGTCTCACCCCCGTGCCTCGGAAAGCACGTTAAGCCGTTGGTCCTGCGCCTGATCTCTCTCCGGTCGTGTCGGTTTACCGTCCCATCGGACTATGAGAGTGAGGGAATAGAGAGTGCACCTGTGCTTGCGCAAACACTTGGGCACTATAATCCTGTCCTGCGCAGATGGCTAGTCTCCGTTGAGACTGGCCGCCGTGACCGAAATTCGGTCTGGAGGACATTACTATTGGCTATATTTTATACTAATAAGATTAAAAATAAATGAACCAAACCACAGATATTCATAATTAATGAAAGATTTAAAAAAAGTGTTAAAAATATGCAAGAAATTAAAGAGAAAACTACTGACGCATTGTTTTGTGTATTAATATAATACTCCAGAAACTGATAAAATTTTATTAAAAACCAACTTCTCAATCTAATTACATTGCAAAAAACTTTACCTCAATGTCAACTAGCGACATCTGGTGAGCAGAAAATTATTAGCCCTCATTATGGCAAATTTATGTCAAATTTATGTCAAATGAGCCATTTCATGAGGGAGGACAAGGCTCTGCAGGGAACTCTTGATAGGTTGTAATAATAACGATGAACCCTCAAAAATCTACTTTTTGAGATATTTGACCACCGAAATTGGGTATCTATTGGTTAATGCTTGAATTTGTTTGTAATTTTGCTTATTATAAACTGCGTCGTTTACTGGTATTTTATTGTTACGTGCAAGGTAAGATCCGTTAAGAATAAGAAATCTATGTGTTTTTCACACATACACACAGCGACAGAACAATTACGTTTTTTTTATAGGATTGGGTGACAAACGAGCACACAGTTCACCTGATGGTAAGTGGTTACTGTGACCCATAGACATCTACATCTATCCTCAATAAAGCATCAAAATGCAGATGCGTTGTAACCCGTGAGGACTGAGATGGAATGCCTGTTCTCCAGTAAAAAGGCTCTCTGGTTCTCTACACTCACCATACGAAACACTGTGTTTCGTATGGTGAGTGTTTGGCTCTCTGCTGTTTTACGCTGGTATTCTGTGAGAGCGTGGTCCTTCCCCGGTCGAGCCGACCCATTCGTGCTACAACTGTACAATTAATATTGCTACAGTATGGCTCTACCACGTATAAAACCGTGGTCAAAAATCGCTAATCTTCTACGCAGAGGTCCTTAAACTTGCAGATGTCGTACGTCGTTTGCATTATAATCGTTCCGGGTCTGGATGTTTGTCCTCGTGAAATCTATGTTTGTAAACTGCCTCCACGATACATGGGAAAATCCTAGTATGTGGCTAACGTTTTCAAAAAAAAAAGATATACATTTCAAGTAGCTTCGAAACCAATTCAAAACTTGCTCAACTTATTGTAAAAATACGCACTTACGCATGTGTGCCACCATCTAAAATCATTTGCAACCAATAACATGGTTTTAGGTGCGGTCTGCAGCAGTGAACTTTTACAGATTGCCAAAGAAAGAAAGAAAAAATGAGCGTGTATCAAGAAATTGAATATGGTATTGGTGTAACTCGGATAAATTCCGAGTGCTCCGTCTAATTTTCTTATTTGGTCCGAAGAAGAGAAAATATTTAAATAAGGTTAAATTTTGCTCGTACAGTTCTTGATCATTAACATTTTAACTTGACAGTGGAACATTGATCTTTATTTATAGGGGCGTAAAAACTGATTTCCCATATATCATAATGATTTCTTTTGTAATACCGATTTTTTGGAAAGTTCTCGCTCTAACGTGACGCAGTATGTAACATACTGTCGTTACAATACAAGTATTACCTTGTTCCAGAGTTACACAATGCAGAACGACATTCCTCTCCAGTGCGAAGTGCTATCCCTACTGAATCAACTACTGGCATTAAGAGTAAACTACTGCATGTTGGACAGCGATCAAATCTTCATCGGATTTCTCATGAAGCAACTTGACTTAGTGGAGCAGCATGAGATACCGTAAGTTGTTTTTCCAACGAAAGTACTCACGTCCATTGTTTAGAACTTGCATAGAATCAGAAGTTTTTGACATAATCTATACTTACACATATAAATAAAATTGAAGTGTGTGTCTGTACTATCGAAATAACAGCCTTTTATTCAGCTAACTGGGTAAGTTATATGCCATTATGACATAACCATTAAAGTTTTTGTCTGTCTATCTGGACTAATCTTCGAAATGTCTAAACCGATTTTAATTAAACTACGAACAGATATAGAATAATGCCAGATATAGATAGAGAATAATGCCAGGAGTGATGCTGGCTATATTTAAACTTTTATTCTTACGAATAGGTGATTTTTAAAATTTTATGCAGGTATCGCGCAAAGTACACAACCGTTTCGTACGAAGGTCTGCCTTCAACTGGTCACTGTGAACTTGACTTTCAAATTTTTGGGCAAATCCATCGAAAAAGTTTGCCTTTTTAATAAAAAAAAGTGCCATCACCGATTTTTTTTATAGGATAAGGGTGACAAACGAGCACCTGATGGTAAGTGGTTGCTGTGGCCCATAGACATCTACATTTATCCTCGATTGTGGTTTAAGATATTTATTTCTCAAAAGAATTATAATTCACTTACATGAGAAATGTTCACAATGTACATAGCTTAATTCAAACGGCACGACACACAAACAAAGTGATAATAAAACAAAATGACACAGTTTTCTTTAAAATCTAAGGTAAATAATGTAACAAAAAGAAAAGTTTTAAGTGCAAAGTAAAATAATAAACGTAAAATGCAACGATTAAAAATAGCATTCATTTAAACTATTTGGTTCGACCGCAGAGTGCAAAAATATTCATATACCGACATTATGCTTCGCTTAATCGAATTGACGTTGAACTATCGAGACTGGAAGTGATATGCATCCCTAATTGAGCGCAATTACTACTTGGTCAATGCTATATAAGCTTTCTTAGATATATTTTTTAAACTTTTTACCAGTATATACATATATACAAATATACACACACACATACATACACATATACATACATACACATACACACACATAAATATACACATACACGTACATATACATGTGTGAATACATTATTTACATACCAATACATATATATGCACATACACATACACACACACATATTCACATTCAAGTTTTTTTTTAATTTATTTATTTAATAGACAGTAGGAAGTATAACAATTAATATGGTGTAAATATAAACTCTTTTGAGTTTTACCGTACACCCCACGCCGTCGATATACAACAATAAAAATTAAAACTATTTATAACAATATTTGCTACACACTTCATACATACATATTTAAGAAACAATCATAAGACAGCCACACATTTTATAAACACCATGCGGGTATATCACAAAATAAAGTTATGTAAAAACCTTATTTTGTGATATTAATTATATATTAAATATAATTGGCATAATAATTGTATTAAGTTGAATCAATTATTATGCCAATTTAATAACATTTTAGCATTTTAGTTTACGTATTCATATTTTAATCATCCAATGATTAACTACAATTTAAGCGAAGTACCAAACCACCTAGATTATGTGTTTAGAAAATAAGGTTTTAGTAATTTTTTAAAGGTTGTCATAGATTTGGCATCCCTTATCTCTTTTGGTAGTTTGTTGTAGATTAAGGCACCTTCATTCAATATACATTTTTTACCGTAGTTAGTACGTGCTGTACGTAGTTTTAATTCTCTGTAAAGTCTTGGTCTTAGTTTTGTTATAGGTTTATTTTTGGTAAATGTTATTTCTGTACGAATGCTTTTATTTAGTATTTTACGTACTAAAATCCAAGTATAATATTTATATGTTTGTGATATAGTCATGATTTTAATATCCTTATAAACTTGGGCCGTTGGAGTAAGAAAGTCGTAATTAAATAGTACTTTAACCAGTTTATTTTGTGCTACCTGTATCGTTTCTATATTGGTTTTTGCTGCTGTGCCGCAGACCTCTATAAGGTATTCAATGTGTGGTTTGACTAACGAATTATAAATAGTGTAACGCACGTCACGTGGGAAACATTTCACTATATTTCGCAGTGCACCAGTAAGAGAAACCAATTTAGATTTAATATTATTTATATGAGACTTAAATGTCATATGATTATCCAACAACAGACCAAGGTATTTATCATGATCTACCTTAGAAATTAGTTCACTATTTACTGTCAAAGGCTGATAGTTACCAATTTTTTTGTTTTTTGATGTAAAAATTACGTAGTGAGTTTTGGTAATATTTATAGTAAGAAGGTTAGATTGAAACCAAGTATTCAATATATTAAGATCTGATTGAGCATCGGCAATCAATACATCAATCGAATATCCGTAGTAAAACAAACATGTGTCGTCTGCATATAACGTTATGTTACCTTTTAATCCTATACCCTTAATATTATTGATATAAGTCAGAAAAAGCAACGGCCCTAATATAGAACCTTGGGGTACTCCAAAAGTTATTAATTTTGGTTTGCTTTGATTAGAACCAATTTTTACAACTTGATATCTATTGGATAAGTATGATGCAAAAATATCCAAAGCAGAACCAGAGATACCAATATATTTTAATTTACTCAGTAACAGTTCATGACTAACCGTATCAAACGCTTTCTTAAGGTCTATAAAAATACCTAGTGCTAATTGTTTTTTGTCTATGCTAACTTTGATTTTTGTGACTAAATCTATTGTTGCCGAAAGAGTATTCGATTTCGGTCTAAAACCGTATTGTTTATCGTATAGTATTTTTTTAGAATTTAAGTAGTATGCGAGACAATTGTATAATGCACGTTCGAAAACTTTAGATAGTACTGGTAATACTGAGATTGGTCTGTAATTTCCGGGATCTGATTTAGTTCCTGTTTTATATATCGGAGTTACCTTTGCTATTTTTAAACTGTCTGGAAATACGCCTTGTTCAAGGCAGTTATTAATGCAATTTACAAGTTCTTCAACAAATATGTCCTTGATGCATTTTATAAATTTTGTAGTTACCCGTCTAATCCAGCACTAGTGTTAGGATTTAAGTCGTCTATAATTTTACTGACCTCGTGTACAGTTGCAGGTGTCCAATAGGATACAGCATCACTTCCAGTTTCGTTAGTTATTTTGTCTAATACTGTTTGGTTAACTTTAGATATCTGATTTGCCAGGATCGAACCGATATTCGAGAAAAAATCATTAAAACATTCACAGATAGCTCTACTATCACTAATAATATAACCCTTGTGCGTGACTAGTTTATTCGGAGCAGTAGTTTCTTTGATCTTATTATTAGATAGATTATTAATTAGTTTCCACATTTTTGCTGGTTTGTGTTTACAATCAATAAACGCCTTATAATAGTATTCGCTTTTAGTTTTTTGTATTAGATTGCTTACTTCACTTCTTTTCTTCACGAAATTATCTCTTGTACTTTCATTACTTGAATTAGTTTTATATTTATGCCATAATTTATTTCTTGCGTTTATTTCGTTTAGGATATCTTTATTAATCCAATCCCTTCGTGGTAGATTGAGAACTTTGATCTTAGTGTTTTTGCTTTTATTTATGCTAGATAGAATTTTTTCTTCCAGTTTTACATAATCATGATTATTACTGTTTCCAGTTATTGTATTATACAATTTGGTGTAGTTTATTGCTTTATATTCATATTTTGATAAAACATCTTGCTTATACTTCTTGATCTCAAAATAGATCTGTCTATGATCAGACATAGATGATTCTATTATAGCAAGGTGAAATTGATGTTCTTTGAGACTCGTTCTAACGTGATCAATGACAGTATTCGAAGAAGGAGTTACACGGGTAGAGTATTTTGGATCAATTTTATTTAACAATTTGTAGCCACACTGTTCCAGCATTTCCATATACATAGAAGTTGTACGTTCATGGGATGATAGATCTATATTGTAGTCACCAAATACCACTGCCCTTCTGCGCGATTCTAATTTTGTTGAGTATGTTTCTATGAATTTATTGATATTGCTGTTGTCGGGCTTTCTGTAGATTACACCCACATCCAGCGAATACTTGTCAACGTGAATCCATAGATAATGATTATCGTCAAGACATTGTTCTTCTATAAGATTATGTTTCAAGTTGTTGTGAGCGAAGATTGATACTCCACCTCCTATGCTACTGGGTCTTACGTTATAGTAATGAGTATAACCACATATTTGAAATCGTTTAGCTTCCTCTTCACACTTTATCCAAGTTTCCGTAATTAAAATTAAATGTATCGTAAATTGAAAAGATTTTAAAATACATTTAAGCTCTTCAAATTTGCCTGCTTTAACTATACTGCGTGCATTGATATAAAAACATTTTAAGGAGTCTTTTGTCATTATAATATTCTCTTACTGAGAAGCTAGTTGGTGAGAGATATTTTTAAAGGTTGGGATTTGACTATCATGAAATTTTGTTAGTTTTTTGGCGCAATTTCAACTATTTTAGGTATACCTTTATTGTATTTGATAGTTAGGTTTATCTCTCCATTGTCCTTTCGATATTTCAACTCTTCTTTTAGTTTTTTGTAAAAAGATTGTTGTCGAGGCGTTTGATCTGGGAAAATTTTAATGGGATTCAGTTTTTCATTACTTTTAGAACGTAATACAAAAACAGCTTCTTCTGATGTTGAGAAACACACTTTGAGTGGCCTTTGTTTATCTGGCGCATACTTTCCCAGGCGTATAATACTTTTTGGTTCCGTACAATCATTGGAGATCTTTCTTAATAAACTAAGTACTTCTCTCTTTTCAGTCTCTTTTCTTTCTTTGTAATCAGATGTTTTTGTTTCTATTAATCCAGTTATTATTATGTTTTTGCTTCTAACCAATCGATCGGAAAGTTCTGACATTACAGTTTCTTCTATTGTGTTACTAATAGTTGTTGTGGTAACTGGAGCTATTAGTTTTGTACTTTAGAGGTTTTTAATTTCAGAGTCTAACTTTCCCATTTGTTTGTCATTTTCATTATATTTACTGATCAAGTTATCTATGTTACGCTTCATTTTTTCATTTTCGAATCGAAGACTATCCATCTCGGTCTTAAGATCTTTTACATGTTCCTTTAGTAAACTGACATCTTCCGATATCTTGTTTATAGTTTCCGTTTGATTCTTGTTAATCGATGTTAAAATTTGCATCATTTCTGCCATTCCCTTTCGTATTTCGCTCAGTTCATCTTTAATATCCTGGTCACTAGTATGTTTCCGCTTGCTACGAAATGCAACTTGCGTTGCCGTAGAAACGTCTGTGGCTGAATCTCCCGTAAATAAACTAGGTTGTGAACCACTAAGTCCAGAGCCTATACCGCTTCTAGTAGGTGAGCGTATTGGCATCATATTGATCCGTGGCACGTATATTCACTCGCGGCGTACCCAACAGTGTAATGTCACAATAGCGTAGGGCAGTGTATGCCGATTTACTTTATGCACTTAATTAACTTAAGAATCAAGTTCGTATAAGCGTATTTTATTATTTTTGTAATTACAACCGATAACACGTCCACTCTGTTTGATGTCGCGCGCCTTGTCCTTTTACTTGTCCGATTACGAATCAAAATGCAGATGCGTTGTCACCCGTGAGGACTAAGATTGAATGCCTCGTTTCCAGTAAAAGGGTCTCTGGTTCTCTATACTCACCATACGAAACACAGCAGCATTAAGCTGCTATTTTACTGTGAGAGCGTGGTCCTTCCCCGGTCGAGTCGACCCATTCGTGTTACAACTATACCAGAAATATAGCTGCAGCATGTCTCTACCGCGTTCAAAATTGCGACGTATGCGGAATAGTTGAAGATATCCAACATAATATTTAGATAGAATGTGTCTGGAATGAAGCAATTAGAATGTTATGTTTTAGTAGTGATAGGAATTTTCACATTGACACCTTGAACAGTATTTTGGCTTATCCAAAGTCGGAGGAGGCTAAAATGCTGGTAAAGCTAGCAGACTTGATTCCGTGTAGAGAACAGGTGTGATTGTTTATAGTTCTACTTATTCCTTAGGTGTGATTATTTATGGTCGTACGTACTTTCACAGAACTATTAAAAACTGTTTGTTGCTACAATACATTTTATATTTATTTTCTTATTCGATTATAGTGATTATATCTTTCGATTATATTCGAATTATAGTCGGAACGGGACGATGTGGTCGCCCATTGACAAAGTCCTTTAAAATAATAAATTTAAAAATAAATCGGCGACCTGTTTGGTCTCGAGGGGTTTTTTGATATTTCACTTTCAGTTGCACATTATAAATCATATACAAAATATAAAATAAACCCATATTAGTGATGATTTTCAAAAGTGTGACACAATACTTATTATCTACAGAAACTGCTGCATGCTGGTCAATAGCATCCTCCTGTTTTTGGTTCAGTTGTCTTCATCGAAACATCACACGAAGCAACTAATAGAGATACCTAAGGTAAGACAATAACTTCTAACTAATAAAATTAGTAGTTTAGAATTTTAGCTGATTATTTTATGATTGACGGTTTAGTTGCGGTTTATGGCATATCTTTATACCTCATATCGTAACGTAGGTGTCCTAAAAGGCGACACAGAGAAGTAAACCAGGAGATGATGGTCAGCAACGTCATGCTAATAATAACTAAAAAATAAAAAACTACACTTGCCAACCTTCCTGCCAAGCGTGGCAACTATGGCAAATATCACCCCCATGAGACAACCTATGGGGAGGTCTTTGTTCAGCAGTGGTGGACTTTTGATAGGTTGTAGTTTATAATAGTGAGGACTCACGTCTTACGCCATGGTGCTTGCGCAATTTTACAATACGCGAACAACCCGTGTTCAATCCCCGCTGGCACAAATGAAATTGTTAACAGCATTTTTTGTGCCGATTTACCACTTCACGGTGGTGAAGGAAAGCATGAGGAAACCTGCTGCTTGTCTGAGAAATTAAAACAAAATATTTCGAAGACGTGTGAAATCCACCGAACACGCAATGGAGCAGGCACGGTGGACATTTAATTGCCCTAAGAACCACTCAAAGATGGAAGAAGGCGTGTGCCCAGTTGTAGGACGTACATAGGCTGTAACTTTTATTTATGATAGTGACATGTGGTGGTGGTGTAAAACAATCCATCTTATCATCTAATCATCTTCTTGCCGTTAGCTTATTAGAAAGAGATGATAATAGTCTCAACTTGTTCGCCGCTAGTCATGTGCAGTGGTAACACCTGCACTGGGTGTTCCAATAAAAGGTAACTTAATTCTTCTCAAATTCCATTTATAAACGAAATTAAAATAAAATTTATTTTAATTCCACGTTTTTATTAACTCGCTTTCGTGTATGACTGTTCCAGTTGAATTTAGTAATTGATTTTAAAGTAACTTCCTGATGACTAGAAATTTTGTAAATAACTCTGAATCGGACGACAATGTAAGATTATGAAAAAAAAAAAGACGAAGAAGTTTTATGCTTTTTAGCCCGTTTTAACCTATATTAAAAATAAATTACTGGTTGGCTTGTTTACAGTTGATACAACTATGCGACGGCTTGATGGCGTCAGGGGCCCACTCGGAATGTATAGCAGGCTTGGAGCCGGTGGCTGTACGGGTGTTCAGTAACATGGGAGGTGAGGAATATATGCTTAAGAGAAAAGCCAGGTGAATAGCCTGGCCTTTATCTTAAGCATATATAGATATAAATGATTATAGTCTGTACACAATCTTAGTGTAACAATAGTGTCGGTACACACGGAAGCTTAATTATTATATTGTTTTTATTTTATTATTTTTTATTGTGTTTGTTAAATAAATGTTTTGCTATTCTCAGAATAAAATAGAATACTGTTTTATTCTTATGGATATTCTAATAAAATACGAATATAAATAATAAACACGGGTTGGGTTAGGTTAGGTTAGATAATAAAAAAGGTAGGTAGGTAGCAAAGAACCTTTCATGACGGTGATTCGTTTTAAAATTCCAAACTCTCCTGCTGTGTACGCAGCACACTACGCAACTTTAGTGTCGCGTCGGCGCCTTTGACAAGATGCGGCATTGCCAAGGCGGCGCGACACAAAGACGACCGTATCTAAGCAAACATACTATACTGGTTTCTCACTATTTTATAGTAATACATCGAATGAAACCTTGCATGTCTTCTTCTGCGAATCGTAAAAGTCCATTACTGGATATAGAAAACTGTCATGGTAGAGAAGATTTGTCATAATTGCCACTTGGTAGGCGGATTAGCATATTCTTTACTCATTATGATGATTATATCCTTGTTATAGGTGGTAATACTTTTTTTCTGCCTCGAAGTCTGACTCGCTAGATATCACTTATTTATTTCAAATAGCAGTGCGTGCAACTGCTGTGTTCCATTCTAAAGGTTATTGAGAACTAGTAAAATTACATTCTGTTAGGCATTCCATCTTGACCTTCAAAAGTGAAAATCAGTGAAGTTGGTTGCCGGGATCCATGGGCCATTACCATCAGGTGGACTGTAAGTTCGTTTGTCACTTCATTAAAAAAACAATTCTATGCAGGTGGAAGCGTTCTGGGACGAGCACAGCAACAAGAAGCACAGGCCACGAGAGAAGTTCTCTTTTATATGCTACAAAAGACGATGCATCAGCACAAAGTAAGTATTTCGTCTTATTTCTGTATATTACGTGGTAGAGCCATGCTGCAGCTATATTAGTAGTATAGTTGTAGCACGAATGGGTCGGCTCGACCGGGGAAGGACCACGCTCGCACAGAAAACCAGCGTAGAATAGCAGCTTAACGCTGCTGTGTTTCATATGGTGAGTGTAGAGAACCGGAGACCCTTTTTACTGGCAAAGAGGCATTCCATCTTAGTCCTAACGGGCAAAGAGAATATAACCACTACGTTTAAGAGGCGGGACTTCCATAGTAAAAATAAATGCACGTAAGTACGCCAAGCTACTCTACCTACATCAAGATATAACATTTAGTTTTGACAAACAGTGTTGACAACATTGACGAATTGCAATAGTGCTGTAAATGTCTATCCTCGAATAATTTTATCGACATAACCGACATATCGATATATTCTTTATCGATATTTTTACATAATAAAGGTTAGATCTCTATACTGAATTATTTATTAGAAACATTTTTTTAACGTCCCCCACGTTTTGAGTAAAAATGCCGATGAGGATAAGAAATCAATGTATTTTACACACAGCAATTTGTAATAATATCTCTAAAATTAGGTACAAAAATAAGTATAAAGAAAATATAAAATAAAAAACGCAATATTATACTAGTAATTAATTAAGTAAAAATAAACGACGACTCCGTAGCACAGTGGCTAAGCGTTTAGCTGGGGCACTGCATGACCGAGGTTTCGTTCCCGCACTGAACAATTGTTGCTATGCTGTAAAATAAATAGTCTGCGTCTGGATGCTTGTTTTCAACGTTTTTTTTTGTAAGGGTAAAAATATTAGGTTTTTAACACTGATTGGATTAAATTGCTTTTATGTGTAACAAATACTATGAAAAAATCGCTAGGCTTCTACACAGAGGTACGTACTATTCGCAGAGATCGTTTACTAATTGTAGTTTTCAAAATGAGTGCTCATTATAGCTAATGTTTATAGACAAATCTATAAAAAAATATTTATAATCAGGTAATTACAAATAACTTCGAGTTTATTTATATAATCGAATTCTTACCAAAATGTCACTTTAGAGGGATATTATTTTTGCTACATATAAATGAAACCTAATTAACATACACATAATTGTGGAGGTTCAAATTAAGTCCACTGTTGAAATAACAGTTCGTTATAGTTGGGTTCAAAAGCAATGTTTGCCACAAATATGTTTTGAAATGTGAATCTTTTCAATTGGTGCATGTGCCAGTTATTTCACCCAATGCTTGCATCTGAAAAAATAATATAAATAATGTTCGCGCAAAACTCTGTTGTCGGAATCGACACCAGATGTCACTCGGCTCGGCGCGATTCCGGTCTGAAGTTCTTCCGAGCGTGGCAGAGTGGCGCGCGGGTCGCAAGCGAGTCAGTCATCGGCCAGATGCGCTAATGTTTGCACGCTGTTAATTTTGTGCGGGAACCGCGGAATAGTTAGGGCGTCTAGTAAATATCCTGTCTAGGAATTATAACGCGCATTCCCTGTTTGGATAGCCTTTCCCGGGACTTATTGGGTCCAACTCAGAATCTGTATAAGTGCATTCGACAATATAAGCTAGTGCGGCCTCCGTATTTAGAACTATCTGTTGCCACGCGAACCGGTAGTGACCATTGACCCAGAAACTCCGGGCGTGTTTTGTGCGGTAACCTTATACCCCGCGATAGTTAGTGGCTTCGGTAAGCTAGTTAATAGTACGATAGAGTTAAGTGACTGTCATCGTGGTGAACCAAGAAAGTGACTGTGGATAACCTCGAAAGGCCCCCTCAAGTTGGAGCGGTGTCGACGCTCGGGCTGCTGCCGACGGCTAAGGTCTAGGTTCAATCACCATCAGTCACACCCAGATACACACCACATCACCATTCTTTCCCTTGCACTACACAACCACATGCGACCTGACCGACTCCGGAGGGACCAGTCGCCTTGGATAGAGGTAAGTGAACTCCGCCAAATTCCTTCCGGTCGACTGGCCGTAGTATAACGCTCCCCCATATATTCTAGTGTAATTAGAGAGATTCCACGTGGCCTTAGGAGGCCCGACCTACGTTTGCTCGGGAAGTCTTCTGCTGATGGGCCCCAGGGGATTGGATCCTTTAAGGGAGCAGCCGTAGGTCGTAACAGACTGGTAGCAGAGCGCGATTCCGGGTTCGATTCCCGGTCGATCCCGACTATAGTGTTTGATAAACATTAAACAATTTTGGTGGCAGGGAGCGTTGGTGTGATTGGTTTAATTTGCATCTACAATCACGCCCGTCCGTAATACGTAAAAATATTTTTTTTGTACGTAATAATAGAATTATTTTCCTTTGTTGCTTTGTTGCTTGCCTCTTTTTTGGTTAGAGGGTAATTTGAAAAGCCGCGCCCTAGGTTGTGCAAGCGGGAGATTTTCTAGAGATATACGTCATGTAGGTAGATGGTTATTTTTACGTAATCGGTTAATTATCGTGGTCGGATAGTTGTAGTGGATTACTTATCGAAGGGTCGATTTCCGAGCTAGGCATTTTTTGTTGATCGACCGTGATGTGTATCTTCGTTTATACTGTAAGTTGTATTTGAACTAAAGAGTAGTAATTTGTATTTGCGCAATTTGAATTTAACTTGATTCGATCGCACTAGTATTTGTTGTTTGTTGGTTTGATTGTGTCTTTTCTTTTGGGCTAACTTGTATTTGGTTGATACGTAGTAATTCGTATTTGTGTAATTTCTATTCAACGCGATTGATAGGAACTGCATTTATTAACTGTTAATTTTTGTTGTATTTTTTGTTTGTTATTTTTGTAATCTGTGCTCAAGCCGCGTCGTAATTTGCATTTAATAGTGATGACATCGCCCAAGCTACTGATCCGTTGTTTGCGGACTGAGCTACGTTGGGCCACAAGTGCCCATGCTTTGATAGGTCGACCGGATAGGGTCCATAACTTGATGAAGCGGTTCGAGCAGGTGGATGCTCGAAGGGCCGCAGTGGAGGAAGCTTACGCTGAGCTCGAGGATTCGGATGTGGAGAAGGGAGTCCTGGACTCTTGCTTTGCGGACTATGAGCAGTTCTTGTGGCTCACGGACGAGTTGATCGAGGCTGAAGGCAGGTATGCCGAGGAGGCGCGTGAAGCTCGGATGAGTAACCTGCCCGAGTCCTCTCTGAAGCAGCTTCAGCCGGAGCTGTTGGGACGACTCCCAACTCTGGACCTGCCAAAGTTCTCCGGGGTCCTTTCCGAATGGCTGACCTTCGTTGGTCTTTTCGACAGCCTAGTGGACGCCCGGAGTGACTTGACCCCGAGACAAAAGATGGCGTACCTCCTGGCCTCACTGGAGGGGGAGGCCCTGGGCGTCGTCGGCCACTTGAAATTGTCGGACGACGCCTACCAGACTGCTCGGGACCTCCTAGCCAGAAGATACGCCAACGTCCGGCGAATTGCAGACGAGCATGTTAAGCAGCTTCTAAGCCTCCCGCTGCTTAGTGACCGGGCCAGACTGCGTCCGGACCTGTTGGATCCAGTCTTGGTGGCCTGTAATACGTTGAGGCGGCTGGGTTTACCAGTGGGCGAATGGGCCTTCTTGTTGCTCCGCATCGTGCTGTCCCGTCTACCTCTCGACCTTCGAATCCATTTTGAGGAGAGGTACGGCGGGGACGAGGCCTCCTATATTCCGCCCTTCTATGACCTGCTGCGGTTTTTGGAGGAGCAGTGCCGGCAGATCGAGAACGCGGCGGGCACCGTTGACGACTTACGAGACGTGCCCAGTGAGAGGCTGAACCCGCCAGGCAAGTCGTCGTCAACCCCCCCCTGCTCCTATTGTCGAGGATCTGATCACCGGGTAACGTCGTGCCCGAAATTATTAGGTAAGCCGGTTCCTGCGAGGCGAACTATCGCCAAGGAGCGCCGCTGGTGCTGGTCATGTCTGGGAGGGCACCTCCAGCGAGACTGTCCGCATCGACGGCCCTGTCTGCATTGCCAGGGCAATCACCATGCCGTTTTGTGCCTGGGTGCGAACGGCGTCTCCTCTCGGGGCTCTGCCAGGCCCTCAACCCCCACGGGCGGGGGCGCTCAGCCACGCCCTCTGCTGGGCGACAATCGGCGCTCGCCGGCCAGCCACCAGGCCCCTAAGTTTGAAAGGGGCCCCTCCCCCAAGCAGTTGGGGGGTAATTCCCCCAGGGGCGGGGGTGTCATCACCCCCCCTAAGCGTGTGGAGAGGAACTTCACGGCCACTCATCGGTCCGCTGGACCCTTCTCACTTCCGTTAGCTGAGTGGCCGCGACTGGTGTACCACTGTTCCCCATTTGATGGAGGCGGCCCTGTCTAGCTGCTGCCTAGTTCCCACCACGGCCGCCTCCACTGAGCCTTAAGCCGTCAACAGTCCACTTGTCAAAATGTTCTGTTGCCGACGGCCTCAGTGAAGGCGTACAACCCGAGTGGCAACTGTTAAAGGTTGTGCTCTATTTATCTCGGGTTCACGCCATGTGGCCTCCCCTTAGTGGTGGGAAGATTAGGGCCCCCTCTGGAGCGTTGAATCACGTTGTCAAGGGGTATTAGATTTGGTTTGGTCGAGCACTTAGTCAAAAAATACTTGAATTAAAATTAAAAATTGCTTTGGGCTTTCCGCGAAATTTTCCTATTTGTAGCGGTTTAAATTAAAAGAATTGAATTTAATCTACTCCTTTAAATGCTACTGCATGTGTTTTGTACATATATTTAATCACTGTATTTGATTGTTGCGTTTGTTTGCTGAAAGGAAAATTTGAATTCATCTGAAATGGAATGGCGCACTATTTGAAAAATTATGTTTATGTTTATGATAGTGTTTAATCATTTTGCTTTGCGAAGAAGTAGGGCTGTCCCTTACGTTATTGTTTTTTAATTTTCAAGTTGACCTATGCGCATCGGTGATTAATTTGGTTGAATTAATTCTGTAGCTGAACATTGATGCTTTTGAGAAATTAGTTGAAATATGAGCATAGGACTACTTGCCTAACAGGCTAGCTAGTTTTGGAGATTATCTGATTGAAATCAGCTGCCGCGCTATTTTAGTAAATGATAATATGGTGTGTGGCCTGGCTAGGCCTACTTGTTGAAAATTCATACTAGGGACTATCTGTGCGTTTCGTTTGGCTCTCCACAGACGACGTTCATGTGGAATTTGTGGGTGCGCTCTGCACTGAAGCAACTGCTGGCACAAAATTTGTCGGGGCAGCTTCGTGTAGCGTCGCTGTTTGCAGAGCTGATCCGGTCGGATTGCGGGACTAATCATAGGGGCACAGATAGGTGTTTGAAAGAGGTCGTCGGACTTCTGTCCAGTACAGGACTTATTAAAGTGCTGCGATGCCCAGGAGGGGCATCCAGTGGAGGCTGACCCTCCGGCTTGCCACATTAGGGATATCTTTGAGGCGTTGATTAGGGTTGCAAGACCTAATGGATCGCCTAAGGTGGCCTAGTTTGGTTGTAGATTCGGTCTTGCAACTTGCAGTCTCGACCTTGTCCCGCTGACCGGTTTGCTCGCGGACCTAAATCCTTATGTCCGGGACGGGGGTTTGTTCGCGCAAAACTCTGTTGTCGGAATCGACACCAGATGTCACTCGGCTCGGCGCGATTCCGGTCTGAAGTTCTTCCGAGCGTGGCAGAGTGGCGCGCGGGTCGCAAGCGAGTCAGTCATCGGCCAGATGCGCTAATGTTTGCACGCTGTTAATTTTGTGCGGGAACCGCGGAATAGTTAGGGCGTCTAGTAAATATCCTGTCTAGGAATTATAACGCGCATTCCCTGTTTGGATAGCCTTTCCCGGGACTTATTGGGTCCAACTCAGAATCTGTATAAGTGCATTCGACAATATAAGCTAGTGCGGCCTCCGTATTTAGAACTATCTGTTGCCACGCGAACCGGTAGTGACCATTGACCCAGAAACTCCGGGCGTGTTTTGTGCGGTAACCTTATACCCCGCGATAGTTAGTGGCTTCGGTAAGCTAGTTAATAGTACGATAGAGTTAAGTGACTGTCATCGTGGTGAACCAAGAAAGTGACTGTGGATAACCTCGAAAGGCCCCCTCAAGTTGGAGCGGTGTCGACGCTCGGGCTGCTGCCGACGGCTAAGGTCTAGGTTCAATCACCATCAGTCACACCCAGATACACACCACATCACCATTCTTTCCCTTGCACTACACAACCACATGCGACCTGACCGACTCCGGAGGGACCAGTCGCCTTGGATAGAGGTAAGTGAACTCCGCCAAATTCCTTCCGGTCGACTGGCCGTAGTATAACGCTCCCCCATATATTCTAGTGTAATTAGAGAGATTCCACGTGGCCTTAGGAGGCCCGACCTACGTTTGCTCGGGAAGTCTTCTGCTGATGGGCCCCAGGGGATTGGATCCTTTAAGGGAGCAGCCGTAGGTCGTAACAAATAAAATCACAATATTTATTGAACAAATAGAATGTTAGCAGTCACAATTGACTGTGTAGTTTCTAAGTATAGTTCGTTTCGGATTGCCATACCATCGAACTATCAGATTTAGGAAATAGTGTGTTTGTATTTGTGCACACAATCGTACACTATAAAAACCTGTCCTACGTAGATGGCTAGTCCAAAAATGTACTCGCGTTAAATATCATATTACTATTAAAGTTGAAATCACCACATACCTTTCATCATCTAAGGGAAATATTGCTACGAATAGCCTTTTCTTCTTATCATTTTTTCCGCTTCTTGTACCATTTAATTGGAAAGTTTTATAATGCTTATGTAATTTTTTAACAATTCTGTAAATGAACAACGGCTCCTATAGCAAAATTAAAAGCAATCTTAATAAATAAAATATATACAAATATAATTGTTTGATTTGACATTTGAACCTATTTAATTTGACAATGTCGTTAATAGACATATTACGAAAAACAGAGAGAAGAGATAACCGTCATTAAAATTTGACCCCTGTAGTACATATAATTTTTACTATGGAAGTTGCACCAGCCTGCTAACGGGTGACAACGCATCTGCATCTTGAGTCTTTATTGATGATAGATGTAGATGTCTATGGGTCACAGTAACCACTTATCATCAGGTGGACTGTGTGCTCGTTTGTCACCCTATCCTATAAAAAAAATCAACCTTTTTATAGTCTGAATATCTATATATCTTTTTTTTTTAAATAGAAAATATATTTATTTAACCCAAAAAGACCTTATATAATTAAACAATACACTGGTTTCTGCACTAAGCTCTAGGTTTCTGTATCGCAGGAACCAAGACCCTTGACTGACAGCGTTTACACCGATTAATACATAGGACTCCGATTAAATTAAAATAATGCTAAAATGTTACACGTAGTATAAATGGAAGGATGAAAGAAAAAAACCTAATTTACTCTAGGAATGTGTGTTTGTGTGTTTGTGTGCGTGTGTGTGAGTGAGTGTAAGTATGGGACAGCTATGAGGAGAAAGTACGTTTATCTATATACATATTTTCAACAGCTTAACCGATTTTGATGAAATTTATATGGGGTTAGTTGGATGGTTCTTAGCTATATTTGGACTCGGTAGGTGGCGTGGTAGTCGAGATCCAAATATCACTCGTGCGAAGCTGGGCCGGACCGCTGGTATTATGATATGATAAGTATTTATTTACATGTTATATTGAGAAGTAATTTGGTTACTTATTATGGATCTGTTATGGGTCGTGAGGTTCAACGAATTAAAGTGAATATCTGTCATTATCAATAATAGCCTGAAAATAATTTTTACCTTCAAACTGATTGAAAGGGCTTTTACGAACGGCAATCTAATTCTTTAACTTATGATTTAAGTTTTACTTTTTTAGGTTCTAGACCTCGTCTCGTGCGTCCTCTCCCTATCACAAGAGCATCCAGAGAGCTACTACCGCTGGTCCGAACTGGCCAGTGACACTCTTCTTAACCTCCTCACACAGAGGACTATAGAGATAGACTCCGGTGACGCGATAAAGTCTTTGGAAAGGCTCTTGGACTCAGTATACAAGGACGTTTTGCTGGAGCAGAGTAGAGTGGAAATATTGTTGAAAATTTTGTTTAAAGCACCGCCAGATCAGGTTGGTTTTTTTATTCCATTGCATCCTATTAGAGTATGTGTAAGAATTTCATATTGTGTTAACTTTATTTTACTGTTCTTGCTTGCGGGCAACACTGTGGTAATATATTTAATAGAATATCTTGCAATTGTTATTTGTTATATTTCCATAACACTCACCATACCCACTCCATTTGCTTTTTTTATTTGCTTTTTTTATAGTTGATACTCCATTACAGCCTATAAAAGTCCACTTCTGAACTTAGGGAGGATTTTGCCATAGTGAGTATTAGCTTTTTTAATTATTTTATGACAAATGAGTGAGGGAGAGGTGGAATGTTCTTAGTCTCATGGGTATTCATATTTATATTATTTATTGCATCCATAATGTTACGTTAAGGTGTTGAGAACATTTTAAGTTTTAACTTAAAACTATGAGATCATTATGGGCACGGCAATTAAGAGAGAGGAGGGCCATTATAGTGAAACAATAATGATGATAAATACACTTTGAAATAAAAATAGAATTGAAATACTAGGTAGATATTTAAAATTTATCATTTAAGTATTCGTTTAGTGTGTAGTAATGTTTACAAATTAAAAAATCCTTAATTTTATTTATAAAAATAGTTTCTTTTTCTATATTTTTTATCGAGTCTGGGAGTTTGTTAAAAGTTTTGATAGACATGACGAAGGCACCTGATGAATGTAGCTTAAGGCGAGATATGGGTAGAGTCAGTATTTCTTTAGGGCATCATATTTGGTATCTGGTATTGCTTTCTCCTCGTTTGATATAGAATTCTGGGTATTTTTTTAATGAATTTGCAGATTTACAAAATGTATATGCACGGTAAGGTAAGTATTTTATGTGTGACGAAGTATGGTAATTAAAGTAATGAATATCTAAATAGTATGCATTGTTGTGGCACATAAGAGATTCCATCACTTTTTTCGTCCCGTGGATATTGTGAGGCTATGGGAAATTCCATAAAGTTCTAATGGCATCCGATAGATGGCGGTAAAACTTAATGTAATAATATGGCAGATGTTTACGAGTAATATGACGACAAACAAAGCGATATTGTGGGTGACAATATTATATTAGTGAAGTATAATAACGTATTTAAGATAATAGAGATTAAGCTTCGTTCAATCATAGTATAAAAATAGTTTTACGGATTTTATCGCGTTTAATTTTAACTTTCTTAATTCCCGACGTTTTGGACACTTAACAGCACGTCCTGATGTCATGTGTGTCCTAATGTGTATTCGCGTAAATATAAGATATGCTGTTCAACCAATCAATGAACACACTCTTTCATCATCATTATCACCATCATCATTACAGATGGGCTGTAATGATGTAGTGACAAGTGTACTACTGAACATAGGCCTCCCCCAAGGAATCCACAAAGCACGTTGCCGAGCCACTGCAGGTCGCCGTTCTATCTAGTAGGCCCGACACGACACGAAGCTAACACTCGAGAACCTTTCTTTCCCATCGGATGTCGGTTCTTCGAGTTATATAGCCGGCCCATTGCCACTTCAGCTTATTGATTGTTAATATTATTTCTTGCACATCAAATATGTGTATTAATTTCTGCTGCCAAATAACAGTGCTTGCTCTCCTGAAGGGTATAGAAGAGTATAGAGGACCAGTACAGTTGCAGACTGTGAGGCATTCTATCTTAGTCCTCAGAGGTGAGAAGGCACCTGTAGCTTTCTTTACTGACCGCTTCAACTTTAGTCGAGAATAAATATAATTTGAATAAGAGTAATTCAAAGGATAGAACGGAAAACACCGACCGCCTTCTGATGTTGGGGGTTGAGATATCCTCAAATCTGAACTTCGGGCGGTTCATTGAGTCCAAAGTCAAAGCTCAAGGAAGCTAGGAGTCCTTGCAAAGGTGCGGCGATACTTCACGCCGGGACAGCTGCTTACTTTGTATAAACCGCAAGTCCGGTCGTGCATGGAATATTGCTGCCATATGTGGGCTGGTGCTGCGAAATACCACCTACCAGCTTAAGAGGCTTATTGGTGACCCAAATTTGGTTGAAACCAGTCTTACCAGCCTCGAACACAGGCGCAAAGTAGCCAGATTTTCGGTTTTCTACAGGATGCATTTCGGAGAGTGTGTGCAGGAATTGCATAATTTGATTCCTTCCTCTCCGTTTCACCATCGGACAACCAGACGTTCGGGTCAGTCCCCACCCTTTCGTTGTTGACTTACCACGCATTCGAACCAAACGGTTTGCTACATCGTTCATCATGCGTACAGGAAAGGAGTGGAATAAGTTGCTAGCATCTGTTTCCATCCGATCCGATGTGGGTGTCTTTAAGCCAAGAGTGAATAGGCTTTTGTTATGTCGGTGCGCTTCACCATCTTAGGCTACATCACCACTTACCATCAGGTGGGATTGTAGTTAAGCGGTGGCTTAGAATAATAATAAAAAAAAACCTTTATTTAACTAAACTAATACGCTTTACCATCTAGAAATAAAACTACAATCCCAACTGGTGGTGAGTGGTGTTAAAGTCTATGCACTCTTGTATTTAAAACAACCTCTTTGTAATCGGATAGAGAAACAGACGCTGGTAAATTATTCCACTGCTTGGTTGTATGTTTTACGATAGATAAACAGTTTATTTAGAACGCGTAGAATGTCGATAACAAAAGAGGACTCGCCAAGTGGCTGGTTGTTCCATGGTGGAGATGGGAAGGAGAAATTAAATCTCTACGTACACTTTCCTTCTTTGAAAGTAGATGGATATAAGAGTAGAGGAAGCCTATAAGAAAAGATGGATGGACTGTATTAGGGATGATATGCGTAGGAAGAAGTGAGTGAAAAGATGACGGCTAATAGAGGAGAATGGAAGAGGAAGATTTATACGTGGTAGAGCCATGCTGCAGCTATATTAGTAGTATAGTTGTAGCACGAATGGATCGGCTCGACCGGGGAAGCACCACGCTCTCACAGAATACCAGCGTCAAATAGCAGCTTAACACTGCTGTGTTTCGTATGGTGTGTGTAGAGAACCGGAGACCCTTTTTACTGGAAACGAGGCAATACATCACGGATGACAACGCATCTGCATTTTGATTCGTAATCGAGGATAAATGTAGATGTCTATGGGCCACAGCAACCACTTACCATCAGGTGGACTGTGTGCTCGTTTGTCACCCTATATTATAAAAAAAGGAAGACAAATCAAGTCAAATCAAAATGATTTATTGCATAACTACAGGTACAATTAAATAAGATCTTAGAAATATTTTATGTACATTTGTGCTCCATCGTCTCTACCTATTTCAGGTGTACAATAATAAGTTTTGAATAAATTTATAACTGTGCCTGGCATGCCATGCCAACCCCAAATAACGTGAGATAAGATCAGGAAGAAGAAATACACTTTCCGGAATGTACACAACACAATATCTAACAATTAAACACTATTAAACCTTTCTCACAATTTTCTCTTACAGGCAACCACACCACTAAAATTAAAGTTGAGATACCTAGCAATAATAATGATCCTGCTACGTAAAGTGCTGGTCCTGATACCAGAGAGTGAGATCTTGCTATCGATAAACTATCTAAAGTCGACTAGTGTATCGCCACAATCGATATTCTTCAACGTGAAACCGAACGTGGATCCTTTAAACGTTCAAAACGTGAACGAGAATTGCGCAAACTTGTCGCCCGATGTTATTCTCGTCAGGTGTCTATTCAAAACATTGACGTACGCGATAATCGAGATGGACGATTGCCGAGCGAATTTGGACCATAATGTAAACGAAAATAAGGACAATTTGCTTTACGCTGTTTGCGTGAATATAGTCGTCCATGTTAAACATATGCTGCATTTGACAAGTGAGTGTAATTCATGTTATAATTAAAACCTGGTTTAGTAGTTGTTATGTCACTGATTGGAATCCCAGTTCTCAATTCCCTCTAAATTATATAGTGCGTGAGCAAACTGATTTCGATCTGGAACACTGCAGTTATTTATGGCATTTGCAATGTGTTGATTTATTCCGTGATCGCGGATTAAGGATTTTCCTAAGGATTTAAGGATTGAAGAATGATTTCCTTTTTTAAGTAATAGAGCCATGGCTCTGCAGCATGCTGCAGCTATATTGTGGTTGTAGCACGTATGGCTCGACTGGGGTAGGACCACGCTCTCACATAATACCAGTGTAAAATAGCAGCTCAATGCTGTTGTGTTTCGTATGGTGAGTCTAGAGAACCGGAGACCCTTTTTACTGGAAACGAGGCATTTCATCTCAGTCTTCAGAGGTGACAACGTATCTGTAGCCTTCTTTGTTTGAAGTTGGCTGCAGATGCTGTAAGTTTGTTAGTCACCTTAGTTTTATAAAAAAAAAATTGGGCCTGCGTGGGGAATCCTGCTTTGGTTCAGAACCCTCTCAGAAGTGAGAATGAGCATGTACTTAGTAATGGGTCTTACGAAAGCTGTTAATACTTCTACGACATAATACTATGGGAACGGATAGATTTTTTTTTATACAAGAGGGGGCACATGAGCGTGCGGCTCACCAGATGGTAAGTGACAACCGCCGCCTATGAAACCGCAACACCTGGGGAATTGCTGTGCGTTGTCGGCTTTTTAGAAAGGAGTAAGCTCTTTTTTTTGAAGGTCCGTCGTATCGATCCGGAAAAATCGCCGGTGGTAAACTATTCCGCAAAGAGTTTGATGACTTCAGTCAGCAGTCATTAAATTGAAACATTAACTTTTATTGACACATAACTCACCTCTTACAGACGGCTGCCTCTTTCCTTTGACCGCGAAAACCGCTCAGAATATTCTCCACAACGAGCAGAGCGGTTTGAACACGGGCCTTTACAGTCCCGAAGAGAACATACCGCTTGATCAGCTCAATATGATCTGTTTGAAATCCGCGCATCGAATTCCGCTGCTGACTGTACACTGGTCCCATTTGTTGATAAGGTAATTGGATTTTTATACGTAGAGGAACCACGATAAAGCTGTATTATGGGTACATCCTCAATGAGCAGAGCAGTTTTAAACACGGGCCTCACAGTTCCGAAAACAACATACCGCATGATCAGCTCATTATAATTTGATTGGAGTCGGGTGCTACTGGCTGTACACTGGTCCCGTTTGTTGACATATTACCTGGGGTTGTTATAAACTAATTTGCTTAATTCCGCGTAAAGAAAGAAAGTGATGTGTCCTGCCCAGTTTTAAGGGGACCTCCCAACCTACCTCAATCGCGCGCACTATACCCGTCGCCGTCAACCCCAGCACTACCATCCCCAGCACCACCACACTAGGCACGACACACCACTCTCGAAAACACGACACGTGTTTCGCCTCTACACGAGGTATCCTCAGGTGAAGTAGACTTTGTGGAGGCTGGCCACATTGTTACCTTATTAACAAATGAGACCCGTATTTCCTGGATTTGGGAATAGAAGTACAGTTGATAAGGTATTAAGAAATTTCCTACGTGGTAGAGCCACATTGGAGCTGTATTATGAATGGGTCGGCTCGACCGGGGAAGGAATTGGTGGTTCGTCTTCGGCCAAATGTGCCAAATGCTGGTGAAATAGCAGCATATTGTTTTTGTGTTTCATATGGTGAGTGACGAGACGCGACAACTTTTTTTACTGATAATGAGATAATCCATCTATTGTTACTTCTATAATTCCAAGACCTCTTTAATAAATGGTATATCATTTCATCATCACAATTATTTATTTTCCACTACCCCATATCATCCTGTGTGTGTAGTAAGAGGTGACAGAAGGAATATTAAAACAGAAGAATATTATATTTTATAGTAGGAATATTAAGACAGAAGTAAATATTACTGTTAATAGTTGAATAAAATTAAAAAAGTGAAATTTCGTCAGCATTTATATATATATATATATATATATATATATATATATATATATATATATATACATTGTATATTTAATGTTAGACCCTGTTTACTGCTGGACAGTTATTGTTCATGTTGTGGAAACACTTGGTAGCCGAATAGGTGATCGTAGTGCTAGAAGTCTTAGATCTTTATCGCTGCAACCCATTGGATGCTTTAAAACCGGCATATTTGAGATCATCAATCCATTAAGTCGAAAAATGGGGATGAAATGGTGATACTGATGGACTGGACTGCGTTCCGTTAAACAGTAACCAGTAAAGCTAACTAAAAAGGAACGACTTCACAGTATACTGAATTGACGTCACACCTAACGGTGGTCACATTGTATATCGGAACATACTACTAAATCACTTCCACCAGCTTTATATTGCACTTACATATTAAAAAAAGTACACCAATAGCAAGAGGAGATTTCAATTAATATGTCTGACGTAGTTATAACATTATTTATTCCATCGTTATTAAAAAAAAAGTTAATTGAAAATAATTTCACTTGGACGTCAGTTGGTTGGTAAAGATGTGAACAAGATATCTTTCGAAAAACTGTACGATGATAAGTTTGATTTTTTGATTGTTTTTTTTTTATTAGCTTTAAATTTTAGTCCTTAGGAAGCCTTTTGAATTTCACTATTGTAAACCGTCCTGTTCGAGATGTGCACTTGGATTTTCCAAATTTTTTTTTACTATGTGAACGTGGTGTTTCAGGTTGAATTTCCTCTCGCAGAAATATTGGCACAAGCTTATGATCGGGTTCGCTCGCAACCTGCCGCTAAGTGCCGATAGCGGCGACACCCGACTTCTCCGAGTCGACATACTTCAGACTGCCTGCGTTGTCGCTTACTGCGAATATTTTGTAAGTATTTGACGGAATACTAGTCGGTAAAGAAGCACAATTTCTTAGTAGCCTTCTCCATAGAGCCGAGGATTTGGCGTTATTGGCACACGGTATTTTAAATAAAGCATATACGAGTTGGTTATACTGCCATCTATTGGAGGCGATGGAAGCTTTCTGTCATTTCTCATAGTCACCTCTTGCGACGCCGACGGGATGAAATGGGGGACAGTAAAAAAAAAGTAAATGTTGCAGCCTATTTACGTCCCACTGCTGGGCACAGGCCTCTCATTTCTGAGAGGGTGACAGATTCTCACAAAATAGTTCATAATATCATGTGTTTATTGAATACCAGCTGTGTAATATAATACCGATAAATAGTTATTCTTGGGGTTTTGGAGGGGATTAGACCGCTGTCGGATAACTGCTCTTATATTATTGTTTCAATAATGGATTGAAGTGGATTTTGATACGTAAAAGTGGTGCGATTTTGTGTATTAAGAATTTAGCTATTTATTAGTGGAAACGATGAAACAAATGGTCCGATGGCGATGTGAATCTCAAGTTGTTGTGTCTGCTTAGGCTTGAGATACTATAGTCATCGACTATCTGCTGGCTCAAGCTGCCGTCAAAATCCCCCAATAGAATAGAATAGAATAGATTAATAAAAAAGCCGGCCAAGTGCGAGACGGACTCGCGCACGAAGGGTTCCGTACCATCGTAAAAAACGGATGGACGGATGGGAGAATGGACGGACGGACAGCGGAGGCTTCGTAATAGGATCCCATTGGTTACCCTTTCGATACGGAACTCTAATAAAAAAATTAAGAAACTTGATACTAGCAAAAGTACAACCGTACAAGCCTATTACCAAAGAAAGATAAAAAGATTGGTAACCGCAGTTTTTTTTTAATTTTTAGTCGTTATTAGGAAGACGCTTCTGCCCATCTCTTGATTTGTTTCCCTCTGTCGCCTCTTACGATACCAACGAGATGATATGTAATGGATATTCTTATACCGTCAATACACAGTTACATTTATTATTCATTTATTCTTCACAACAGGTGGATAATGGCTTAACCCAAGCGGTCCATTTAACATGGCTGCTCGTGAACAGAGTTCATATACTAATCAGTCAATATGGAGAGGAAATCGTGCAGAAGCTAATAGCGAAAGTGCAGCAGAACTCTGTAGCGTCAGGGTTGTTGTTGCAGGCGATCGCTGCTAGATGTCAGTGTTGTCTTAAGGTATGTTTTTTTAATAAAAAAAGGGTGACAAACGAGTACAAAGTCCAAGTGACATCTAATTTTATCTTTATTTTCTTAGCGCTCAAATAATCCCACTAATTTAAACAAAATGTAGGAAAGATTTTCTTTCAAAACAGAATAATGTTGCGCATCACTATTAATGTCTTGTACATGGCAACACTAGCGCTCTAGTGTCGAGTAGCAGAACTAGGAGTATCAAGATCCTTCTAGAAATTTCGGGACCGATATGTACTCGAACATTCTAGATGTTTCTACAGTAGAACGTTCTGGAAACTATCTGAGGCCCTATATAAAGCCAGTATAGACCACGACCGAGTCAGTGTTGAATTGGCGATACAAGCGAATACTTCGAAGCGATAAAACTGCGAACTAAAGTGAACAGTAGTACAATTGTGTTTTATTATTAGTGTTGTTTTAAGTTGTAATTAGTGTTGTGTAATAAAAGTGTCAATTTTGGTAATTCAATCGGCAGTTTTTGATTGTCTCCAACCCCAAGCTCGTAACAATAACCACTTACAGTGCACCTGATGGTATGTGGTTACTGCAGTCCATGGACACTCGCGGCCATCTGGAAACAAAGAAGGATACAGATGCATTATCGCCTCTGAGGACTAAGATGGAATGCCTCACAGCCTGTCTTTATACTGGCTCTCTATATCTTTTGGGCTGAAACACAGCAGTGTGTGCTAACGCTATTTGCCAGCAGAAATTGGTAAGAGGGTGGTACCTCCATAGAATGACTCCGAGTCTGAAAAGGATTAGTTAGATTATTATTATTATATTATAATTACCAGCACTTACTAAATTTCAAAAAAGGATTTGCCTAATTCGATCTTGGTGAACATAATACCTACCATATATAACGCACATTTGAAGCTGCTCTTTGTCATTGATCTGAGTAATAATGTTCTCCAGACCGAATTTCGGTCACGGCGGCCAGTCTCAACGGAGGCAAACCATCGGCGCAGGACAGGATTATAGTGCCCAAGTGTATGCGCTAGGTGCACAGGTGCACACTCTATTCCTTCAGTCTGATAGTCCGATGGGACGGTAAACCGACACGACCGGAGAGAGATCAGGCAGAGGACCCAACAGCTTTACGTGTTTTCCGAGGCATAGGGGTGAGACGCCGCCATTTGGCTGACATCGGGCTGCTACCGAGATTTTCGCAGAATACCCACTAACTGATTTTGGCACGACTGAATTCTAACCCGGGACATGAGAGATCATGAGATCAGCAATGGCTTCCACCATTAGACTAACGAGGTAGTCCTCGACCGATTCGAGTAATCTACATCTGTCATATACAAAATTATATGGTCTCGAAGTAGCCTCTAATGATACGAGGCGGAACGAGATGATGGATTCTCCTATGCCAACAGCAAGCTACGGATGATTTGTGTGTGACTGAATGATGGTGATATGTTCTTCATCTGTTTTTTGTTTAGGAAGAATTCGCTCTAAATACATACAAAGTGTTGTCGCTGTGCCACGAAAGTCAATCCGGCGCCGTGCTATTTCTCATTTGCCGAATTATCGGCAAACTCGAGCCGGCGATTGCGATCAGGTAAAATGTATTTTTGTAAATATGCTTTTGTTAAATTAAATAGACGTTGCTCAGGTTTTATTAATTATTTATTAAACAAAAGAGCACGAGTTACAAAAGAGTACATGGTCACTTGATGTTACAGAGTAGAGAATGACAGCTATGTATTAAAGTGCGCAACTGCACCAAAAAGGCGCGAAATTCTAAAGTAGAGTATTACATTCTACACCCTTCCTGAATTTAAGCCTCATTGTGACAATAATAACTAATTAAATTAGGCAATAACTCACAAATTGGCAAAGTAAAGAAAACGAGTTATACATTATTCCAAATTATATAATAATATTTTAAGCTTTAACTATAAATCTAAGTCCCGAATCAACAGAAAACTGTATTATATGATAATATTCCAAGATTTAACCTTGAATATTGAAATTTAACTTTAGATAATGCTTTTGTAAGTACATCAGCAAACTGAAAATCACTACTAACAAACTTTAATACAATTGACTTTTGATGATACTTTTCTTTTATAAAGTGATATTTAATTTCAATATGCTTACATCTTTTATATTTTGATGACACTGATAGCACTTTGGTTATCTAAATTAAGATACATAGAGTCCTATTTATATTCATTTATGTCACTTAAAAACTGTTTGATCCACATTGTCTCTTTGGTAGCAGCACAGGCTGCCATAAATTCGGCCCCTGTAGTAGACAGAGCCACTGTTTGTTGCCGTCACAGCCGCCCCATTCTTGATGAATACATAGCCAGTGACTGAACGGCGTGTATCCATATCGTTTGCACAATCTGCGTCACTGTAGCCTGTGACGTCTAATGTTTGTGGAGATTGTGTATAACACAACCCATAATCTTTTGTATCTTTCAAGTACTTAAAAATCCGTTTGACTACATTCCAATGGGTGTAATTGTAACAATTAAGGAAACGACTCACCAGACTGACGTCAAACAAAAAAAGCCCACAGCTTCTCTGTATGGTACATCCTTCTCACCCTCTTCATTTCCTCTCTGCAACTTCATGTGGGGGTCAACTGGAACACAGTTGGAATTAGCATTAGTCATGTTGAATTTGGCCAACATTTGTTCTACATATTTAGTCTGATGGATAATTATTATGCATTTACTAGACTGTTCAATTTGCATTCCCACAAAGTTACCAGGTTTGGTTAGTATTTTAATTTCAAATATGGTTCTCAATTCTTTAGTTATTTCATGTAAAGCCAATTCATCTGAAGAAAATAACAACCCATCGTCTACGTATAAGCATAGATAGCATTTCTTTTAATGACATCACTAACATACACATATTGGTCTGCTTTGCTGTTGGCAAAGCTAAACTTTTTAAGCGCAGAGTCAAATTTACTATTCCAACACCGTGGAGCCTGTTTTAGATCATACAATGATTTATTAAGTTTGCTTACTATACTGTCCTCATGTTGCAGACCCTCTGGTGGTTTCATGAATATGGTCTTCTCAAGTTTTCCATAAAGAAATGCTGTTCTGACATTTAGTTGTCTAATTTTAAATTATTTTGTGCTGTAACTGAAAGAAGTAAATGTATAGAATCATACCTGACTGTCGGAGCATAAGTTTCATGGTAATCAATACCCTTAGTCTGTGAAGTCTTGATTTATACCTTGGACCTGTTGGTTCATCCTTAATTCGGAATACCCATTTACATGGTATTACTTTTGCATTCAGAGGTTTTTCAACCAATGTCCAGGTGTTATTTTTCTGATGGGCTTCCAGTTCCTCACCAATGGACTTAATCCGTTTATCTTTATTGAGTTCACGGCTTCCTTATATGTTACTGGAACATCTAAATGAATGTCTTCACTTTGACACAGGTATGTACTTTCTTCAGAATCATGTAGTTTTATTTTACTTATTTTCTTTCGAGGTCTCAATGTTATGTTACTAACTGTAGGAGATTTTAAACTGATGTCGGGTGAGTAATCACTGTCTGAAGATGTTTTATTTTCACATACAGTATCATACAAACTTGTTGAAGATTCTGCATCTATTTCAGTGGCTTTTTTTTAAAGGATAAAGGTGACAAACGAGCACACAGTCCACCTGATGGTAAGTGGTTGCTGCGGCCCATATACATCTACATCTATCCTCTATTACAAATCAAAATGTAGATGCGTTGTCACCCGTGAGGACTAAGATGGAATGCCTCATTTCCAGTAAAAAGGGCCTCCGGCCACCTGTACTCACCTAGCGAAACGCAGAGGCAAACCTCTACTTCACGCTGGTTTTCTGTGAGGTCGTGGTACCACCCCGCTTCTCGCCGGCCCATCCGTGCGACAGCTAAAGCTGCCGCGTGGCTCTACCACTGTTAATTAAATATTTTCTTCAGTATCATCAATTTTCGTTACAGGATTCTTTTCGGTCAGTTGTACAGGCACATAATGTCTTTTGACAGTATATTCAAGAAATGTAGCATCCCTGCTTTTTATCACTTTTCTAGAGTTTGGTATTATGAATCTATAGCCTTTACTGTGCTCACAATAGCCAATGAATATCATTTTCTGTGCCTTTGGGTCCCACTTTTTTACGCTTCTCTTGTGGCAAGTGTACCATGGCTTCACAGCCTATGCGCATGTGTTTTACATTTGGTTTTCGTCCAGATCACAGTTCTTCTGGTGTCTTAAATAACAGGAACTTGGTCGGAGAACGATTGATTATGTAGGCAGCTGTGTGCACTGCATCAACCCCTATATTGTTTTGGAAGTTTTGCTTTAAGCAGCATACATTTTGCTGTTTCAGTGAGAGTCCTGTTCATTCGTTCTGCAGTCCCGTTTTGTTCCGGAGTATATGGTATGGTAGTCTGGTGTATAATGCCAGCACTTTTTAAGTAGTCAGAGAATTCCTTACTGACATACTCTAGGCCATTATCTGTTTTTAGAATCTTTATGTGGCTATTTAATTGATTTTCTACTTCATTTTTGTACTCTTTGAATTTTGTTAGTGTTTCACTCTTTTTGCTAGGAAAATACACATAAACCTTCTTAGTATTATCGTCTGTGAAGGTCAGGAAATATTTGGCACCTCCTATTGTTTGTGTTTTCATGGGGCCACATATATCGGAATGTACCAGCTGAGGAGGAACCATTGATCTGTTTCCTTCACTTTTAAAAGGTAGCCGTGTTTGCTTACCTTCTTTACAGGTGACACATGTCAGACTTTCTGTATTTGCTGAGAAAGTTACATGGTCAGCATTTTAAGGCATTTTCTTTAAACTGTCGAAATTAAGGTGTCCCATTCTTTGGTGCCACAGGAAAATATCTTGTTCTCCAACTTCAGAAATGCATGCATAGTCTCCTCCAGGAGTGTTAAGCCGGTACATTTTGTTGATGAAATTAGCTGTTGCTACTATCTGATTTTTACTGTTCATAATAACACAGCCGGTTTCGTCAAATCTTACTTCGCCACCACTTCGAATAATCTGACTCACAGAGAGCAAGTTAGTCGCTAGTTCGGGAGCATATAAAACATTGTTAAACAGGACCTTTTTCTCATGACCTTTATCATTATAAGTGTCCAAGCTTACTTGCCCTGAGGATTGCACAGATAACGCCATATTGTCTGCAACTCTTATTTTCTTTATGGAAGAGGTTGACATATTCTGAAGCAAATCCTTGTGTTTGGTCATGTGCGAGGTTGCACCCAGAGTCCACATACCAGGCATTATTTTGTGAGAGTGATGCTACAAATACAGAAGACGAACTACTTGGTGTTTGTGTGTCTTTAGCTTTAAATTTACATTCTGAACTTTTATGACCATATTTATTGCAAGTATAGGATCTAGGTCCTTTGGTGGCTTCTTATAGTTTTTCTGAGACTTTTTGTTTACAAAAAATACCTCGGAGTCATTTTCAGACAGTCTTACATCTTGTAATAACTTTGCCTTAACTGAATCTGAGGTAATTTTCATTCCAGAGCTCTCAATGGCTATTATCATAGGCTGATATGTGTCAGGAAGACCAGAGAGTAGCAGCGTGCCCAGCCACTCATCATCTACCTTAAAGCCTATGTTTCTGAGCTTATGAGCGATACCAATTATTTTGCTTACATACTCCTCTACAGGACAGGACAGGACTTTCACTGACAGATAGCTGATGTTATAAAGAGTAACTTATAATACTTTTATTTTAGAAAAAGGATTAGAGTTCCGTGCTAAAAATTAAAACCCATGTAATCCAATCGTTAATACCACGCGGACGAAATCGCGGGGAACAGTTAGTACGAAATAAAGTTACATATATACTTATCTGAAATAAACTTCAAATCACGTTTACAAAATGCGCACATAAATAATGTGTTAGATTGTCGAAAACAACGTTTGCGGTTTACAAAACAAAGAATTAGTTTTTTCGTCTGCTCGCAGTCGACTAAAGGAGTTACGGAGAATAGTCCGTAACTCAGTGCGCAATTTATATAAGGCCGTAGAGTCCATCCAGTATTATACATAGAAGTCTTCCCTGATTGGGTATCAGTTTGACACTCATCAGCATCTTCATGAGCTGCTTGTGGCAGTCTGCCTAGGCCTTTCCCAAGGCTGACCACTTATTTGTCTGCAACACATTTCTTTTTTAGGTTTACCAGTTTAGCAATAGAGAGGTGTAAGGCGCTGGGTGAACTCGCAGCGGATAAAATTAACTCGCAGCTTTCAAAAGAGGATTTACAAATTGCATTAGAATCCCTGCAACGAGACGGGGTTCATGTCAGGTAAGTGTTTCTTTTGATTTATTATCTCTTGACGTAGATGTATACAGAGTAGAACAGGAAATAAGTCCTGTAGACACAAGATTAACGAAAGCTGGTATTTTAATTATTATTGTGTCTACCTACCATTTTGATTATATAGTTACGACAGCCGTATTGTATCATATTGCACGAGACGGGAACGTTCTCAATAACGATCAATGACCTCTGTCAAGTAATAAAACGTGTAGGCATAAAAATAGACTCAACCTTATGTCTACTTATATAAAGCCTTTTCTTCTTTGGATATTGTTATCGTTATGTAATGTAATCGCGAGTGTTATAGTACTAGGTTGAGAGAGTGGAATGACGGCATCGGCATTTTTACATATTTTGCAATATGAAAAATAAAAGACATTCACTCTTTTATGATTTTGTATACATATTTGTATATTTATGAACAGAAAAATAAAAAAAAGATAATTTTCAATATTTGTTTGTTAACTATTACCTATCACCCGATTCCGACTTGACGTCGATTTCTGGGACAGCCTGTATGAATGAATTTATTAATTATATATTTATATGTGTTTATGCATGTTTAGTTGTAAAATATATTTTTCAAAAATTTACGTACACCCTTACACCTTCTCGCGGCTCATTATATCCTCCGCAACGTGTTTGCATGGTAGAGATCGCTTCTATGCGAAGGGCTAAAGGCCGCCAATTTTACATTTGGTTATTCGCCTTGTATTATATCGCCTATTTTTATCTTTTTATTGTGTACAATAAAGTATATTTTATTAATTCAAACCTAAATATTGACGAATTTGTGTTGTTGCAAAAAATGTTGGTTCCAACTGGGAAACCTTTGCCATCGTTGTTATGATATCGGCGGCCAGTATCTACGGAGACTAGCCATTTGAGCAGGACAGGATTATAGTGCCCGTGTATGCGCAAGCCTGATGGGATGGTAATCCGACACGACCGGAAGTCAGGCGCGGGGCCAACGGCTTAACGTGGCTGACTCTTTCTGGAATGAAAAACCCAATAACTTATTTGGTCCGATCTGGGATCCGAACACGAGACAACTTAATCAGCAGTTGCGTTTACGATCATTAGACCAACGTGGTAGTCGATTAACATAATTTAAAAGAGACACGGTTCGAACCGCCCCGCCGTGATTAACTAAAAATTAAATTTTTTATTTTGTGCAATAAACTGCTAAAGTAACAACATGTGTGCTTACTTTATGCGCCATTCTTACTTACGTACAATCGTCTTAACTTTAAACGTTTTTAACTTTAAACTACGTAACTATAAACTATTAAGTTAGTTACTATTAAGTAAACTCTTATATATACATATATTTATATTAAGAAAAATATTAAAGAAGCTGCACGATTCGCGAACTGTGGCCACAAACTGTGGTACAAAGAGGAAGTATTTATACGTAAGAGCCATGCTGCAGCTACATTATGATTGCAGCACGAATGGGTCGGCTCTACCGAAGGAAGGACCACGCTCCCTTAGCATGAAATAGAAGGTCAATGCTGCTGTATTTCGCATGGTGAGTCTAGAGAACCGGATACCGTTTCTACTTTACGACGCATTCCATCTCAGCCCTCAGGGATGACAACGCATCTGCATTTTGATTCTTAACTGAGGATAAATGTAAATATCTATGAGCCACAATCCACTAAAAAGAAAAAAAAATTGACTTGATTTTTATTTATTGATTTAAAAACATTTATATGAACATTTACTTTACTATGTTTGAATAGACTTTTCATTTAACTATATCTTCAGATATTCAGCGTTGGTTGTGCAATTGAACAAGCTGGCATCGAGCACTTTCGATCTTTCGCCTCTAGATTTAACTTTGGACCGCGTCGTAAACCCTAATAACGTCTTAACTACCAGTGTGGACGCCAACTGGCTCCTCAATGAAGTTAAAATAAGGTAATCTTCTACGTGGATAACTTAATTAAATGTGTCTGAGGTGTTCGAATTTTAATTGTTTTTATTGTGGTTAATAAAACCTTTTGGTCTATTTATAATGGTTATTGTGTGAGTGTGTGTTTGAGTGCGTGTGCGTGTGAGTACGCGTGCGAGCGAGTGTGTGAGTGTGTTAGAGTTTGTGAGAGTGGGTGAATGTGTGTGAGAGCGTGTGAGAACGTGTGAGAGCGTGTGAGTGCGTATGAGAGCGCGTGAGAGCATGTGAGAGCGCGAGAGCGTGTGAGACCGAGTGAGAGCAAGTGAGAGCGTGTGAGAGTGTGAATGTGTGAGTGTGTGAGAGTATGTGAGTATGTGAGAGTATGTGCGAGTGTGTGTGAGTTTGTGCGAGTTTGTGCGAGTATGTGCGAGTATGTGCGAGTGTGTGTGAGTTTGTGCGAGTTTGTGCGAGTATGTGCGAGTATGTGCGAGTGTGTGCGAGTGTGTGCGTATGTGTGCGAGTGTGTGCGAGTGTGTGCGAGTGTGAGCGAGTGTGTGCGAGTGTGTGTGTGTGTGAGTGTGTGTGTGTGTGTGTGTGAGTGTGTGGGTGCGTGCGTGCGTGCGTGCGTGCGTGCGTGCGTGCGTGCGCGTGTGTGTGAGTGAGTAAGTGAGTGAGTGTGTGTGTGTGTCTGATTGTGTGTGACAGTGTGTGTGAGTGCGAGTGCGAGTATGTGTGTGTGAGTGTGAGAGTGTGAGTCAACTAAAGCAGTTTCGAGGAATTGACCATAACTTAGTACAAAATGTATTAAGGCCGCAGAGCCGGTCTAATAGTATAATAGAAGTATTTGGTCATAACTAAAAACCACAATACATGTTAAGGTGATGACGTAATATATATTTATATATTATAAATTTATGTATGTTATGTACTACAATTGCCTTTGTCAAAGTATAGCGTTCTTTTATTTTTTTTTCTATTTGAACATAAAATGTAATAACTATATTTTATAGATGCCGAACGAATTCCACATTCCCTAAAGTGTCGAAATACAATGATCTAGCTAAGCTTTTGTCAAACCTGTCACAACAAGATTTACTAACTGTCATGTCGTGCCCGGAGTTCGACAGGAAAATTCTGACGTCCTGTTTTAAAGTGGCATGCGATGCTTTCACAAGAGAGTTCCTAAACATCGTGTCGGTCTCCGAATCCAAAGAGATTGAGAAGGAAATCGCAAGAGAGCAAGAGATCGTAAGAGTGAAAGAGGAGATGACATCATCAATCGACAGCAACAAACTGAACATGGTTAACTCTCTACACGTTTTCAAGAGAAGCGACAGTAGGGAGTCGAAATCACAGTTTTTCATTCCGATAAATGAAATCGAGACCAGAGAGCGTTTTGGTAACTTAAAATTATCCGAAGAAGAGTTAGAATTAACATCGCCTGACCTGCCAGATCTATACCAGATATCCTTATCAACTTTAGACAAATCGATCTGCGACATCTTACGATTGTTCCCGAAACAAAATCGTCCGCTCAGTCAATCCGAGAATTTCAACTTGAATATAGAACAAACTATCGACAGATATACGAGGCGTTGTCACCAAGTGTTTCAAGATAAATTGTTCTATCAAGAGTTTATAACGCTTCAAACGATTATGACTGGATTTTTGGATTGTCTGCACAGGATTATAGCCCTTATCGACGAGTCGGATTGCGATTTATTAGAGAAATGCATTGAAAACATTATCCCCGTCAACGTGGCAAGAAATATAGCCATTTTCTCGGTGGTCTCATTGCAGTATCTGTCGTTTTTAATCAAGAATAAGAAAGCGGTAGAAAGTCCGATACACGCGGACGTGTCCTTCCGAGTGACGAATACGGAAAGTGAGAATATAGTGGTCGACCATTTGATTTCAGTGACTGTAGATAATGTGGCCAAGGCGTTGAGCTTCGATGAGATTTGGTCAGAATTGAACGTGGATAGCAATTTTAATAGGATACAATCTGCCATTAGTTGCCTGTTTGCAGTATTGAAGTATTTAGTTAAGGTATTTTTTATATTTTTTTCTTGTTCTTTATTGCATTTTATTTTAACACGTTTTTATTAACTTCATCTACAGCTGGACATGTGAATAATCTGAAATTTTCTAGTTGTATTAAGAACCGTGGCTGAAACAATTTCATGTCTATGCTATCAGATGCGTTGTTAATAAGATGGAATGCCTCGTTTCCAGTAAAAAGGGTCTCCGGAAAGCTGCTATTTCATGCTGGTATTCTGGGAGAGCGTGGTCCGTCCGCGGTGGAGCTGACACATTTGTGCTACAACCATAATATAGTTGCAGCATGGTTCTACCATCGTTTGGCGATAACAGTGTCAGACTCTCGAACCTTTGACGTTGCATCCTTCACCGGTCTGAGTATTTTACTATAGGTATATATACAAGATCATCAGACCGTTGAAGTCCACTGTTGGACACGGGCCTCTCCCGTTGTAGGGATGATATTGTTTTTTGCTTTAATCGTTACCCTTTGGATAAAATTATCCCGGCCGTAGTGACCAAAATGGTTAATTAATTAATTATAATTTGGCGAGAAGGGCAGAAATTGGCGTGTTGGTTTAAATGTCCAATCGCTGGTTTAGAGTTATTTAAAGGATGATTATACGTCAATTAATGGACTGTAGGGTGCGGCTCGAATTTAATATTTCGCGATACTGCAAATGCCCCTAAATTCGGGCTACAGGAAGGATGTGAAGGAGTGCATGTGCACTCACCTGCACTTCTGCTAATCTGCCTCGTGTCTCAAAGGCTACAGCTTCAATGATTGGACGCCGGCTTTCTTCACACATATAAACTTCACAGATAATCGCGAAATTATAGTATCGAAATATAGTCTATATACTTTACATTTTTGTGTAGTTTAATATCTAAATTACACAAAGACGGAAACAATGACGTGAGATAAGAGCGATGGGGTTGGTTTCGTGTTTTTTAAACTTATGTGAGCTAATGGGGTTCACACAAGAGTGCATATGCAAAAGGTATAAAAGGCGGTATATAGGAAACCCGGAAATTTGCTTGGCAGTACTCTTATTGGATAATAATTAACGAATCTCATAAGCGTTAGGTGGCAGTGCAAAGTGGTGCGAACACTTGACAGGCGTATTTACGATCGCAGTATCCAGACGTATCGTTTCTTTGACCCTTCCCCCTGTCGTCACTCTGGAAATTTTACGTCTATCGTAAACGATATGATACACCGCCATCTATCGGAAGCCATAAGATTTTCCTGGTGTTTCCAAAGACTAATATGTATACTACTAGACGTGCTCAGCGGTCTTAATACATTGCTCACTAAGACACGGTCAATTCGCCGTAACTCCTTTAGTCGACTGCGAGCCGCGAGAAGAGAAATTCTTTGTTTTGTAAACATCGAACGTTGTTTTCGACATTGATTTTGTTTAACGTGACTAAGAAAACGCTGTCGTTATTTATGTGCGCACATTGTCAACGTGTTTCGAAGTTTATTTCAGATAAGTATGTAACTTTATTTCGTATTTGCCCTAAAAACAGTAACTGTCGTAAATCAAAATACAACAGCCAGTTAGCCGCCCACCATTGTGACACAGTTTTTGTTCTGAATTGTCGATCTAGTAGTATACATTGAATATATATATATATATATATATATATATATATATATATATATATATATATATATATATATATATATATAATACCGGGAACACCTACGTGACGAAATGGCAATTCTATATTCAGTTTTTCTTCACAATGTATCACAAGATAATAATTAATAGGAATCAGGCGTTACTTTGCGGAAATCCATTATAGACCACAATTTAGAACTTAAGAGCGGACTTAGTGGTCAGTCAACACTGAGTCTACTTCCCCTGAGGATGATCGTGTAGAGGCGAAATACACGTGTCGCATTATCAACGGTGGTGTGTCTTTCCTAGGGAAGTGGTGTTGGGGGTAGTGGTGTTGGGGGTAGTGGTGACGGGGATAGTGCACGCAATTGAGGGAGGGCGGGAGGTTCTCTTCAGTCTAGATGAGAGATATCATTTTATTCCACTATGTGGATGTAAGCAAATTAAGTTGTAACGACTTTAATATCACAGGATAATTCCCGATAGTGGATTGTTTGTATGTTTTTTTTTCGCTTTATGTATCACACGTTTCAGGATACGAAGCCGCTAATCTTAAAATCACACGTGCCCTTGCACGATTCTGGTCCAAAGCCCGACTTTATACTGACCTCGGACAAATTGATAACGATGGTCCAGTATTGGGAGCAGAATTTCTACGCGAAACCCATCGACGATATACTCGCTAAGGGATACCAGAAGCCGATAGAGAGCTTGCTCGTTAGTTTATCCAGGTAAGATTTTTACATAATAAAGGTTATAAACACGTACATCTATTCCTAATTAAGAATCAACACAACAAAACCAAACGTCGTTGTTGAGTTTATATAATAATACAAAAGTTTCAATGGGCAACATTAAAGTACTTCCGTTTTGTTTTATTAATTTATCTATATATATGATAAATAATTTTAACTATGAATAAATTTCTGAATCTGAAGATTAAAATAGCGGCACTTAACCGAATAAACAAACAGACGTGGATAAGCAACTTTATTCTATTTAATAATGCGCCACGTTTTAATGTGCCCAGATCCTTTTTACTACAAACAAGGCATTCCATCTTAGTCCTCAGGGGTGTCGATGCATCTGCATTTTAATTCTTAATCGAGGATAGATGTAGTTACCTACGGGCCACAGCATCTACTTAGCATCAGGTGGACTGTGGGCTCGCTTGTAAATATTAATATATATGTACTACGCACTAGCTTTCGCATTGCGAACGTTGACTATGTTCAACTGAACTGTACTGCAATCCGTACACTAAACTAAATATTGCGTAAATTGAAGATTTGTGAATTCCATAAGATAATTATTATTACATTTTATTTAGAAATATGTTTGTTTAGATTAAAATAAGAGGATTTTATATTAAATTCTTATATTTATTTTATCTTAATATCTTAGTTTATATTAAATCCCGCACATGCGCGAAGACATAGAGTAGCGCACAATTTTTGTTTGGAATAGCTTCTCTAGTACGTAGTACATATAACTCAATGCTTGTAACCCTTATTCTATAAATAAATAATAGTTAAAAAAAATTAAAAAACACGCTTTTGTAAAAACCGATAAATTTATTGAAAAATAATTACCAATAAATTTAATATATATAATAAGAAAATAGTGATATACATAAAAAATAATTTTATTGTAAATAAGCGTGAGGTGCTTTTTGAGATATTTTTATGACGACGCTAATTTTACAAATATCCACAATAATATTTACAACATGACATCAAGCACCCCACTTTTTCTGCCGACTTCAGAAGGAGGCGGTACTAAATTCGACTGTATGTTTTTTTAATGTGTGTTACCTCATAACTTTTTACTGGGTGAACCGATTTCTATGATTCTTTTTTTATTTGAAAGCTGGTACTTCTCGCGTGGTCCCAATTTGATCAAGGTCAGACCAATAGTTTTTGAGTTATTCTTAATAACTTATATTGAAGTCGGCTGTACAAGATTTTTAATTTTAAATTATTATTTTTTTATTTTCTATTTTTAGGCGACTAACTACAAAAGCGTGTTTTTTTTGGAACGAAGTTCTTTTACGCAGTTTCCAGTAGATTGAACTTGAAATCGTAGATTGTTTTATGAATTATTCGCAAATCCCGAGGATCCTGACAAGGATAATGGGACAAACTATTTAAATTATTGCGTCATCGGTCCTTGAAAAGTGTGCCAAGTTTCAAATCAATCCGACGTTTTGAAGGGGATGAAAATCATATTGAAAAATTCCGTTACACAAGATACATACCAAGCTAATAAAAGCGCGTTAAAAAGTATTCTGTTTTAGGTTAGAAGTTGTAAGCAACATTGCTCTTATACCTCCGATCGCGTGGTCTTACGTACAAGCGACTATTAAAAATGACACGGTGCAGAACATCGACTTGCCGTTACAAACGTTTCAGGATATGGACGTTCTGGAATCATTCTTATTCAGGTATGGATTTTTTAAAATAATAGCAATGTTATTAACATTACTAATAATCCCTAACCACTCCAGGTAAGCTTAACACTTCTGTTCGATTTGCAGATACATCATCATCATCATTACAGCCCTTTACAAGTCCACTGCTGAACATAGACCTCCCCCAAAGAATGCCACAAAGCACAGTCCTGAGCCACCTGCATGTTTTACCAGGTCGTTACTTGATTTATTGGGCGGACGCCCTACACTTCGTCCACCGGTACGAGGCTGCCACTCAAGAACCTTCTTTCCCCATCGGTTGTCGGTTCTTTGAGCTATATGGCCGGCCCATTGCCACTTGAGCTTACTAATCCGTTGGGCTATGTCGGTAACTCTGGTTCTACTGCGGATATCCTCATTTCGAAGTTTATCACGCTGAGAAACCCCGAGCATAGCCCTCTCCATAGCTAGCTGAGCGACCTTGAGCTTCCTCATACGGCCAGCAGTGAAGGACCACGTTTCAGTTCCATAGGTCATCATTGGCTACACGCACTGGTTGTACAGTCTAGTTTTTAAGTTCAGAGTTATGCATACCTGACGAGAAGATATGCCGTAATTTCCCGAACGCTGTCCAGCCGAGTTGAATCCGTCGACTGACCTCTCGGTCGAAGTTGGACTTACCTAGTCGGACTATTTGTCCCAGGTAAACATACTCGTCAACAACTTCGAGCTTCGTGCTCCCAACAACTACCGGCATAGGTTCACACCTATGCCGGTAACATGGACGTTATATACATGATCTTTAATTTGTCCATGTTCATCTTAAGACCTATCCGTTGGGAGACACTATTGAGGTCATTGAGCATAGTCCTTAGGTCCTCCAGCGATTCTGCCATAAGGACTATATCGACGGCAAATCGAAGATAAGTGATGTATTCGCCATTGACGTTAATACCGTATCCTTTCCAATCCAGTAGCTTGAAAATGTTTTCCAATGCAGCGGTGAAGAGTTTCGGGGAAATAACGTCACCCTGTCTTACACCTCTCTGCAGTTGGATGAGTTTCGTACTCTGGTTCTGTACTCAGATAGCCATCGTAGCCCGTACAAAAACTTCAGTATTTCAATATACCGACAATCAACTTGGCACCGCTGAAGGGACTGCAGCACCGCCCAAATTTCGACAGAATCAAAGGCTTCTCATAGTCCACATACGCCAGACATAGATGCCAATTGCACTCCTCGGACTTCTGTACAGTTTGCCGAAGGGTATGTATGTGGTCTATGGTGCTAAAGTCTTTTCGGAAACCGGCTTGTTCGGGAGGCTGGAAGTCGTCAAGTCTGCGTGCGTAACGATTCGTAATGACTCTTAAAAACAGCACGTAGACGAGGCCTAGAAGGGAAATCGGTCTGTAGTTCTTCAAGACCACGTTATCGCCTTTCTTGAAGAACAAGACTATCGCACTTCCGCTCCACGCTTCCGGTGTAGTGCCACCATGGAGGACGGAATTAAAGAGCTTCTAAAGGACTTTAAGTACCGGTTTTCCACCCGCTTTCAGAAGCTCCGCTTTAATTCCATCCTCGCCTGGGGCTTTGCCGTTTTTAAGCTGCTGGAGAGTCATTCTAATCTCGCTCAGACTATGACGTCCGGAATATCATCTGAATAGTGTCGGATAAGACTTGCTCTTGGATCGTTACTCACACTTGCATGTGGCTCCAACGATGATGTGTACAGCTGCCCGTAGAACCTCTCAATCTCACTCAAAATCTCAGGTGCCCCGGAAACGACGGTGCCACACTCGGTCTTCAGGTTCGACAGTTGGCTCTGTCTGGCTGACAGATCTCTAGCAAAGACTTTGGAGACCTGGTTCCGCTCGATCGCTTCTTCAATACGTGCTGTATTGAAGTTGCGTAAGTCCAGCTGCATGCATTTGGAGATCTGTCTGTTCAGTTGCCTGTACGCTGTCAAATCTGCTGAAGACTACAGCTTCATTTCCCGTCTAACAGCCATGAGATTAAGAGAGCGATCGGAGAGTTTTTGTGTTCTTCGGCGGTGGGTCTTGTAGAACTTGGCTCCGACCGCATGGACAGTTTCCACGAGCTTGTCATTCATATCGTCCACTGCATTGCAATCTTCTAGGCACTTAAAACGGTTTTGTAATTCGAGCTGAATGGTTTCGAGACTCTGGATTAGAGCACGAGGGGGACGGAGCGTTAACTTCAATAGACGTGACCTCTCCAACATACGATTATGTTCAGTGTGCCTCTAACCATTCGGTGATCGCTACCAGTTTTCACCCTCGCGATCACTGAGACCTGACTGAACAGTTATCATCTGGTCGTCATAATGAAGTCAGTCTCATTTTTTGCCTAACTGTCGGGGCTCGACCAGGTCCACTTCCTGTGGGGCCGCTTCTGGAAGAATGAGTTCATCATAGAGTCCCTCTTTCTCTAGGAAGTCGGCCAAATTGCCCTAGGTCCTTACTCTTTACTCTGTGCTGCAGCCATGCTAGCTATACATACCTGCATCACCAATGAGTCGGCTCGACCGGAATAGAACCACGCTTTCTCTGGACATGTTTCGTTTCGTATAGTGAGTCTAGAGAAACGATGACTCTTATTACTGCTAACGTGGCATTTCATCTTAGTCCTCAGGGGTGACACATCTGCATTTTGATTTTTAATTGAGGATAGATGTAGATGTCTATCTAAAATGCAAATACACTTACCATCAGGTGGACTATGTGGTCGTTTGTCATCCTTGTTCAATAAATAAATGCCTAATTGTTCCAAAAATCCTTTTGTAAATAAGCGATGACCTATGCACACTTGTGGGATGTAAATAGGCTGTAACTTTACAAAAAGAAATCACTAATTGGAATTTTCAGCTGTAAATACGTGATATGACTTTGTGTGCATTTGTGTGTCGACATTTTACCAGTCCAGTTGAACAGAAAAAACAAAGCAGAAAACTTTTCTTAGTCATTTGTAAAAATGAAGCAATTTTTCAGAGTAAATCTTATAGGTTGGTCTTCGAAGAAGCAGTTTGAAGAGATATGGGTGGGATTGCTGGGTGCTTTACAAGGGAACGGTACCCATTGGGCTGTGAGAGGAATCACCCAGCTGTTGATCAGTACTGCACCTTACGTCAGGAGGAAAGGGATTTTACATGTGCCCCGTACAAATGTGTATGTCGCTGATGGGTGAGTATTTATTGATGTAAATATATTCGTCAGTTCATAAGTCTCTTGTTGGATATACTGAACCTCTTCTATTAGGAGGGATTTGCCTTAATTTCCACCCTTGGCAAACGAATTGATGGTTGCATTGCCAGATTGACACTGTTGCTCGTCGCTAGTATCAGTATTTTATGTGTTGTCAATTAGAAACAGAACCAGAAACTTTTTTATTCAATGTAGATTATAAAAATACTTATTGAAAATCACTCTTGTTTAAATTTAAAAAAAAAAACATCGTCTGTCCTGGGAAGAACCAGCAAGAAATCCAACGGGACTTTAAAAAAATAACAGTTTACAATCATGTATGTTAGACAATTAACAATACAAAACGAATTAGAAATAGCTTGGTAGCGATCACCTCATTCCCAGGGGTTATTATCATCCAAAAATTTCTTTAATATTATAATAACCCTTTTTATACAAACTTAGTTTAATAAAGGTTTTGAATTTTGAGCAGGTCAAATTTTGTATGCTTTCTTGGATTTTGTTGTAAAAGCGTATACATCGCCCCGAGAATGAATTACTGACTCGGTGGAGTCAAGTAACTAGTATTACTAACTTGTGTCTGTTCTTAGTATTTACATTATGAATATCACTTATTTTTTGTAAAACAACTTTTATTTTTGTGTACATTTTCATAAATTTCAAAAATTGAGGCCAAAGTTAATATAATAAGGTCAAAGTTAATATAAATATTTCCTTAAATTTTTGTCGGAGCGATTCTTTAGATTTTAAATCATAGACTGCTCTTATAGCCCTCTTCTGTATAACCGTAAAGTGGAGGGTAAGAATATCCTCTACATTATATTATCCCGTGGGTGTCGTAAGAGGTGACGGACGAAAATTGAAACAGGAAATGTGTCCGTGGAAGCAAAAGGGGAGATCTACCGTTGGGCAAGGTGTGCTGCCGGGGAGCGGCCAACGCTCAGAGTAGTAGTCCGGAGCTATTCTATATAATATACTGCTTTTACTTCGGAACTTTGATAGCGCGATTTAGACTTCGACGTATTTTCACTTATGGCGCGATTACAGCGCCGCCACATCACCCTGCTCAGACGGGAGGTCGACAGTGCTATCTAGATGTCGACGAATGTGCAAGTGCCAGGGAATTGCCTTGTAGTCTGCGGTGAGCCGAGAAGAAGGCAAGTAATCTGCGAGAGTGCCGTGAAGCAGAAGCGAGCAGTAAGGACTCCTATTTTAAGAAGTGTTCTTTTATAGGCTTTAATGGATGGATGGATGGTAAATTAGAAGGTTAAACCGCTATCTAAGTCGTATTGGAATACGGTAGTAACGTAACGTAATAACCGCATAATATTACCCGTTTTGTGGTTTGCTGATTCTTCCTAGGACAGACCTTATTACTGAACTAGTAGTAGACGAATAAAAGTGACTTTCATGAAGAAATTATTGGGTGATTTTTGTTGAATTCAAATTATGCTATTCTATCCTATGAGTCACATCAGTAATGCAATCAGGAAACTCAATTGTCAGATACCTCCTGTGTACCAAGTCCTGAACTCGAAGCCGAGCCACGTTAAAGTTTACGTTTTTTTTACAGAATGCAACGACTCCGAAGTCTCCTTGTTGGTACATCCGCGATAAAAATGTTTGATGACGTAAACTTAGAGCGTGTCCCATTGATGAATGACAGTTTCGACGGATATCACTACGCGCAATTCAGTACAGAGTATTTGAAACTTGCTTCGGGTGAGTATTTATATTTCTTGTTCATAATTAACGTGGTAGAGCCATGCTGCAATTATATTATGGTTGTAGCACATTTGGGTTGGCTCGATCGTGGAAGGACCACGCCCTCACAGAATACACGCGTGTAATAGCAGTTCAATGCTGCTCTGTTTCGTATGGAGAGTGTAGAGAACCGGTGACCATTTTTACTGGAAAGGAGGCATTTCATCTAGTCCTCAGGGGTAACAGCGCATCTGCAATTTGATTCTTAATCGGAGATATACGTAGATGTTTATGGGCCATATCTACTCACCACCATGTGGACTGTGTAGTCGTTTCTTCCACATATTCTATATTTTTCGTAAATTCGAATTTTGAACTTTATAATTATTTAAAATGCTTTACTAGATGGTAGGACATCTCTTCTGTCTAGGAGTTTGTCGAGGTTAGTTAGTTTGTTCTCTTTGCTATTTCTGATGCCAAAATTTGCTATTTCTGCACAGTTTTGTTCTGGTTTGAAGGGTATAGAGAACTAGTTATATACCCTGAATGGTATACTAGGGATATTATTAATTTAATAAAATATAAAGCTACGTCCCATAAAAAATATAAAAAGACACGATTAGTCACTGACTATATAAAATTCGCTGAGTTGAGAACTAAAGTTAAAAATATGCTAGTAACTGCACATAACCAGTATAAGCACTGCGTGCAAAATAATCTCCAAAGAGACCCAAAATCCTTTTGGAATTTTGTTAATTCCAAAAGAGGTAATCTAAATCCAAAAAAAATTTTAAAAAATGGGGAGGTTTTGACCAACGAGCATTGTGCCATTGAGTTTGCAAAATACTTTCATTCGGTGTATACTACACACAGACCAAACTTGAATGTGAGTAAGGCTATCATTGACGCCGGAGGGGATAACGGGGCAGCGCGAATTCACTTGAGTCAGTTGCAACTTAAGGACATACTGACCGCACTTAAACAACTAAAGCCAAAGAAATCTGCAGGACCAGACGGGATACCACCTTTTATCTTTAAAGATTGCCATTCTGCGCTAGCAAAACCACTACTTCACATTTACAATAACTGTTTAAACCAAGCTAGGTTTCCGGAAAAATGGAAAATAACGAAGGTGGTTCCCGTTCCAAAAGGAAATATAGCGACCAGTGTAGAGAACTTTAGACCGGTAGCAGTGCTGTCTACTCCAGCCAAGGTATTTGAGTCGGCTATATACAAAAGCTTATATCAACAGATAAACACACAGCTATCGGAAGCGCAGCACGGGTTCAGACCTGCTCGGAGCACTGCGAGTAACCTTCTAGAGCTTATGGCCGATATAATACCAGTAGTAGATAGTGGGGGACAAGCTGATACTGCTTATTTTGATTTCAAAAAAGCATTTGATTTGGTAAATAATGACATATTACTAAAAAAAATGGCAAAATTTGGTTTCACCCCACACTTATTGAGATTTTTCGCTAGCTACATGACAGATAGGCAACAGTATGTAGCATATGAGGGTCATAAGACAAAACCATATTTTACCTGGTCTGGTGTGAGTCAGGGGTCGAATCTAGGACCTTTGGAGTTTTTAATCATGATAAATGACTTACCCAATGTTGTGAAGAAATCAAAATGTTTATTATTTGCGGACGACCTTAAGTTATCGATGAATATAGGTAGTTTGGAGGACTGTGATCGTCTCCAAGACGATATAAATAAAGTTGTTGAATGGAGCAAAGACAACAAATTACAATTTAATACCGCTAAATGCATAACAATATCTTTCACGCGCAAACATATGCCCATAGGGTATACATATTACATTGACAGGACACCTATGTCTAGGGTAATGCAAGTTATGGATTTAGGAGTAAAATTTTCTGCTGATTTAACGTTTAAGGATCATATTGTTGATACATGTAAAAAGGCTTTTAGAACTCTAGGTTTTACGTTACGAACGGTTAACGGTTTCACAAATGTGCAAGCTATTATAGCTTTGTACAACACACTAGTTCGGAGTCATTTGGAGTGTAATTCAATAATTTGGGCTCCACATGAGAAGAAGTACGATCTAATGCTAGAGAAGGTACAAAACAAATTTGTAAGGTATTTGTATCTCAAGTTATATGGGGTGTATCCTTTTTACCCACTGCAATACCCCACATTATTTGTTCTGGGTATGGTAGGATACAATCAGCTCAGGGTAAGGAGAGAACTTAGACTGGTTTCATATATTTTTATGGTCCTTAGGAGTAAAATTATTAATGAGAATATGTTGAAGAAGATTAATATTTATGTTCCGGATAGATATATATGGCGGCGGCGTCAGCCAGACCTACTGGCCGTCCCTAGATGTCGCACTAACTTACTGCGAGAGGCACCCTTGACGCGAGCTTTTCGAACATTAAACCTGATCGACAGAAAATCAGATTTATTCTTTTGTACTCTGAACGAATTCACAAAACTTGCTTTATGGATAATTAGTTATAAGGTAGTGTAGTAATATAGGTAATATATGATTGTAGATAGTGCTTTATCTATCGCATTGGGTAGAAACCTGTAATGTTAGATATAAGTTGGATATAAATAAATAAATAAATAAATAAATAAATAAAAAAATAAATAGTTGTGAGGCATTCTATCTTAGTCCTCAGAGGTGACAACGCATATGTACCCTAGTTTATTAGATATTGGCTGCAATTGTCCATTGACTGCAGTAATGACCTACCATAATTTGTACTTTAAGTTTGGTTATCACTTTAGTTTCAAAAAAATATAAAAATAGATATTTACTTAATATTTATAACAGTATGGTTTTATTTCTCTACAGATATATCAGAGGAGGCGTCTTTCAAAGTACGACATGCAGTAAAAAGAAAGAGACGGAACAAGGACATTGATGTCAACAGTTGTTTGCAGTTGTTAATGGATGTTACCACTGATATGCTCGAGCCCAAAGTACGTAGTAGCAGTTATTTATTACATGTAGTAGTGTTCCCGTTAATAGAGTCAGTATAATTTCAGGCATTCGATTTTAGTCCTAAAGGGTAACAATTCATCCGTAAGAAAAAATAGAAAAGAACAAGAATTGAATAGAACAAAATATAATAGAACAGAGCAGCCCGCAACAGCACGAAAGAGAGCAGAACAGAACATAACAATAGAACATAATAGAATTTTTTTGTTTAATATAGTTTACCATGTAGTGGCAGTTTATGAATATCCACTACCCCATGCCATCCCGTGGGTAGCGTAAACGTCGACAGAGGCAAATAAATCAGGAGATGGGCAGCAGCGTCTTCCTAATAACGACTAAAAATAAAAAACTGCGGTTGCCAACCTGCTTACCAAAGCGTAGCAACTATGGCAAATATTCCCCCTATGAGGCAATCTATGAGAAAGACCTATGCTCAGCAGTGGACTTTAATACGTTACGTGTTACGTGGCTGTAACGGTAACACATACATGTCTTTTTTATACATTCTGATTTCTCAAAATAGAGTGAAAAGCTCCATTTACTCCGTGTCCTACTATAAGTCGGAGAGTAGTGACATAATCCCGTTGCTGTAGAAATCATGGAATTTTTGATCAAAAAAATGCGACAGGTAGTTTTGACAGTCCTCTCTTGATGTTAACCTAACACCACTCAAAGAATTCTGAAGAGACCGTAACAGGTGAAAATCTGAGGGCGTAAGGTCTGGACTATATGGTGTATGAATTAACACTTCCCAAACAAACACTCTCAATTTTTGCTGAGTGGCCAAAGTAGTGAGTGATCTGGCGTTATCATGATAAGACCACTCCTTTTTTGCTGATCAATTACGGCCGTTTTTTATCAATTTCTTGCTTGACTCTCATTAGTTGTTAGCAGTAGAGATCCGAATCGATGGTTTAGACCGGCGGTAAAAGCTCACAATAAATTATCCCTTTTAATCCCACCATAAACACAGTACACCTTTCCGTTAATCGTTAATCCGGGTTTCGCTGCAGTCTTTGGAGCTTGATTACTCACCAGCCAACTGTGCTACTCTTACTGACACTGAATTAGGTCTATAAACGAATCTCCGGTGGAGGTTCAGTTGCCACCTAAGACGACTCGATCTGGCAACGTACAAAGCACTCACCCTGAGGACTGACGAGAAGATCGTGGAACTGGAAGAAGAGATAGACAAGTTGCGCTGGGATATTATAGGATTATCCGAGGTCCGACGAGAGTGGGAAGACACGGTAATCCTCAAATCTGGCAACTTGTTCTATTACCGGGGGGGCGACCATCTGTTCCAAGGAGGTGTCGGATTTATCGTCCACAAGTCTCTCATTAACAACGTTGTAAAAATTGGGATTGCGCCGACGAGGGCTGCGTACCTTATACTCAGATTCACCAAAGGGTATTCGTTGAAGGTCATACAGGTTTATGCGCCAACGTCGGCACATCCCGATGAGGAGGTAGAGGAAATGTATGAAGATATCTCTAAAGCCATGTATTTCTCTAAAACCCACTATACGGTGTTAATGGGAGACTTCAACGCAAAACTATGCACAAGAGAGAACGGCGAGCTGAGGGTAGGGAAATTTGGAATAGGGCAACGGAACCCGAGAGGCCAGCAGCTCATGGAGAAAGAGGGACTCTTTATGATGAACTCTTTCTTCCAGAAGAGGCCCCACAGGAAGAGCACCTGGTCGACCCCGACGGTTCGACAAAAATGAGATTGACTTCATTATGAGGACTAGACGACAACTGTTCAGTGATGTCTCAGTGATCGCGAGGGTGAAACCTGATAGCGATCATCGAATGGCACACTGAACCTCTAGGTTAAGTTGGAGAGGTCTCGTCAAATGATGTTAACGCTCGGCGCCCTCGTGCTCTAATCAAAGGTCCCGAAACCTTACAGCTCGAGTTACAAAACCGTTTTCAGTGCCTAGAAGATTACAATGTAGTGGACGATATGAATGACAAGCTCATGGAAACTGTTCATGCGGTCGGAGCTAAGTTTTGTAAGACCCGCCGCAGAAGAACACAAAAACTCTCCGATCACACTCTTAATCTCATGGCTGTTCGACGGGAAATGAAACTGCATTCTTCAGTGGATTTGACAACATACAGGCAACTAAACAGACAGATCTCCAAATGTATGCGGCGGGACTTAAGCAACTTTAATACTGCTCGTATTGAAGAAGCGATCGACTGAAACCATGGCTCTAAAGTCATTGCCTGAGGTTTGTCCAGAAAGAGCCAACTGCCTCCCAATAGATAGGCTTTAAGATGAACATGGGAAAATTAAAGATCATGTATAAAACGTCCATGTCAAACCTATGCCGATAGTTGTTAGGAGCACGAAGCTCGAAGTTGTTAACGAGTATATTTACCTGGGACAAGTTGTCTGAGTAGGCAAGTCCAACTTTGACCGAGAGGTCAATCGACGGATTCAACTCGGCTGGGCAGCGTTCAGGAAATTACGACACATCTTTTCACCAGGTATACCTCAAAACTTGAAAACGAGATTGTACAACCAGTGCGTGTTGCCAGTGATGACTTATGGAACTGGGACGTGGTCCTTCACTGCTGGCCGTATGAGGAAGCTCAAGGTCGCTCAGCGAGCTATGGAGAGGGCTATGCTCGGAGTTTCTCTGTGTGATAAACTTCGAAATTAGAATATCCGCCGTAGAACCAGAATGACCGACATAGCCCAACGGATTAGTAAGCTGAAGTGGTAATAGACCGGCGATATAGCTCGAAGAACCGACAACCAATGGGGAAAATGGTTCTCGAGTGGCAGCCTCGTACAGGTAAGCGAAGTGTAAGGCATCCCCCCACTAGATGAAGTGACGACCTGATAAGACACGCAGGAAGTTGATGGATGCAGGTGACTCAGGACCGTTCTTTGTTGCATTCATTGGGGCAGGCCTTTTTTTACATGGGGCAATGCCTACGCATACCCGCCTCGCGGGGGCAAAGACGGGTTATGTCGGATTCGCACCGACTAAAACCCTATGGTTTTCCACCTTCGCCGCATATTGACAGGGCTACGGGAACGCCTTCGCACACATCCGCGGCCCCACCAGCGCCCGCCGCCGCATGGAAGTCCCTTCTCGGGGGAGGACCTCTCCTCCCCATTCTCCTTCTCGGGTAAGGCGCACCAGGAACACAAGGCACGCCCCTCCATGGCCTCCAACTTCACCTGCGTATCGGACCATCCCAAGTCCGATACGCGGAGGCTATAGGGCTAGGAAAATCGAGCGCTTAGTAGCACCCGCTTTCCCGACCTCAGGGGCGGATCTGGTCTCTGGCTCCGCCGCCAACCAAGTTTCGGCTGCGGAGGGTAGAGAGAACGGCGCCTCGTAATACCGACACTCCTCTCCCCCCCGCGGCCCCACCACCACCGCATCAACGGTGCGGCCCCGTCTGAGTCGCGGAAGATAGGGCGAGTAGTGGATCGCCATACAAACAATTCTCTTCCTCCGCGACTCCATCTCGGCTGCAGCGGCAGGGGGAGAGGACACCCCTTCCACCACAGCCCATCGACACATCAGATACCGGTATCACATACCGGCGGACGAAGTGCAGGGCCCCCCCCACTAGATGGAGTGACGACCTGATAAGATATGCAGAACGTCGATGGATGCAGGTGGCTCAGAACCGTGCTTCGTTGCATTCATTGGGGGAGGCCTATTGTAAATATACATAGAACTAATTACTCCAATATACGAAACACTAAACCGTACACTCTTTATTGTTATGTCGCTATATCAGGCTCGAAGGACTATTAAGAATGTACGGTTCAGTTGGTGAAATGGACAATTCTACGTCGTTTAATTTTCTTTGTTGATTTGAGGATAAAGCTAATAAAGTGTTGTAAAATTCATTCAGGCTGGCACTGGCGTGGCGTCTCGCACTGCGCTGCTGCAGAGTATATGCGGCGCGAGCGCGGTGTTCTCTACGGGCGCGCAGTGGGGCTGGGCAGCCGCGCAGCTCGCCGCGCAGAGCTCGCGCGCGCACTGGCCCGCCGCCATGCGCGCGCTGCTGCACGCACTCGCGCTCTGCCTGCCCGTGCTGCACCACGCCGACGTGACGCACGTGAGCAACACTACACTACACTACATACTGCTGCACAATACATGCTCGCACTGGCCCGCCGCCATGCGCGCGCTGCTGCACGCACTCGCGCTCTGCCTGCCCGTGCTGCACCACGCCGACGTGACGCACGTGAGCAACACTACACTACACTACATACTGCTGCACAATACATGCTCGCACTGGCCCGCCGCCATGCGCGCGCTGCTGCACGCACTCGCGCTCTGCCTGCCCGTGCTGCACCACGCCGACGTGACGCACGTGAGCAACACTACACTACACTACATACTGCTGCACAATACATGCTCGCACTGGCCCGCCGCCATGCGCGCGCTGCTGCACGCACTCGCGCTCTGCCTGCCCGTGCTGCACCACGCCGACGTGACGCACGTGAGCAACACTACACTACACTACACTACATACTGCTGCACAATACATGCTCGCACTGGCCCGCCGCCATGCGCGCCCTGCTGCACGCACTCGCGCTCTGCCTGCCCGTGCTGCACCACGCCGACGTGACGCACGTGAGCAACACTACACTACACTACATACTGCTGCACAATACATGCTCGCACTGGCCCGCCGCCATGCGCGCGCTGCTGCACGCACTCGCGCTCTGCCTGCCCGTGCTGCACCACGCCGACGTGACGCACGTGAGCAACACTACACTACACTACACTACATACTGCTGCACAATACATGCTCGCACTGGCCCGCCGCCATGCGCGCCCTGCTGCACGCACTCGCGCTCTGCCTGCCCGTGCTGCACCACGCCGACGTGACGCACGTGAGCAACACTACACTACACTACATACTGCTGCACAATACATGCTCGCACTGGCCCGCCGCCATGCGCGCGCTGCTGCACGCACTCGCGCTCTGCCTGCCCGTGCTGCACCACGCCGACGTGACGCACGTGAGCAACACTACACTACACTACATACTGCTGCACAATACATGCTCGCACTGGCCCGCCGCCATGCGCGCGCTGCTGCACGCACTCGCGCTCTGCCTGCCCGTGCTGCACCACGCCGACGTGACGCACGTGAGCAACACTACACTACACTACACTACATACTGCTGCACAATACATGCTCGCACTGGCCCGCCGCCATGCGCGCCCTGCTGCACGCACTCGCGCTCTGCCTGCCCGTGCTGCACCACGCCGACGTGACGCACGTGAGCAACACTACACTACACTACATACTGCTGCACAATACATGCTCGCACTGGCCCGCCGCCATGCGCGCCCTGCTGCACGCACTCGCGCTCTGCCTGCCCGTGCTGCACCACGCCGACGTGACGCACGTGAGCAACACTACACTACACTACATACTGCTGCACAATACATGCTCGCACTGGCCCGCCGCCATGCGCGCGCTGCTGCACGCACTCGCGCTCTGCCTGCCCGTGCTGCACCACGCCGACGTGACGCACGTGAGCAACACTACACTACACTACATACTGCTGCACAATACATGCTCGCACTGGCCCGCCGCCATGCGCGCCCTGCTGCACGCACTCGCGCTCTGCCTGCCCGTGCTGCACCACGCCGACGTGACGCACGTGAGCAACACTACACTACACTACATACAGCTGCACAATACATGCTCGCACTGGCCCGCCGCCATGCGCGCCCTGCTGCACGCACTCGCGCTCTGCCTGCCCGTGCTGCACCACGCCGACGTGACGCACGTGAGCAACACTACACTACACTACATACTGCTGCACAATACATGCTCGCACTGGCCCGCCGCCATGCGCGCCCTGCTGCACGCACTCGCGCTCTGCCTGCCCGTGCTGCACCACGCCGACGTGACGCACGTGAGCAACACTACACTACACTACATACTGCTGCACAATACATGCTCGCACTGGCCCGCCGCCATGCGCGCGCTGCTGCACGCACTCGCGCTCTGCCTGCCCGTGCTGCACCACGCCGACGTGACGCACGTGAGCAACACTACACTACACTACATACTGCTGCACAATACATGCTCGCACTGGCCCGCCGCCATGCGCGCCCTGCTGCACGCACTCGCGCTCTGCCTGCCCGTGCTGCACCACGCCGACGTGACGCACGTGAGCAACACTACACTACACTACATACTGCTGCACAATACATGCTCGCACTGGCCCGCCGCCATGCGCGCCCTGCTGCACGCACTCGCGCTCTGCCTGCCCGTGCTGCACCACGCCGACGTGACGCACGTGAGCAACACTACACTACACTACATACTGCTGCACAATACATGCTCGCACTGGCCCGCCGCCATGCGCGCCCTGCTGCACGCACTCGCGCTCTGCCTGCCCGTGCTGCACCACGCCGACGTGACGCACGTGAGCAACACTACACTACACTACATACTGCTGCACAATACATGCTCGCACTGGCCCGCCGCCATGCGCGCCCTGCTGCACGCACTCGCGCTCTGCCTGCCCGTGCTGCACCACGCCGACGTGACGCACGTGAGCAACACTACACTACACTACATACTGCTGCACAATACATGCTCGCACTGGCCCGCCGCCATGCGCGCCCTGCTGCACGCACTCGCGCTCTGCCTGCCCGTGCTGCACCACGCCGACGTGACGCACGTGAGCAACACTACACTACACTACATACTGCTGCACAATACATGCTCGCACTGGCCCGCCGCCATGCGCGCGCTGCTGCACGCACTCGCGCTCTGCCTGCCCGTGCTGCACCACGCCGACGTGACGCACGTGAGCAACACTACACTACACTACATACTGCTGCACAATACATGCTCGCACTGGCCCGCCGCCATGCGCGCCCTGCTGCACGCACTCGCGCTCTGCCTGCCCGTGCTGCACCACGCCGACGTGACGCACGTGAGCAACACTACACTACACTACATACTGCTGCACAATACATGCTCGCACTGGCCCGCCGCCATGCGCGCCCTTCTGCACGCACTCGCGCTCTGCCTGCCCGTGCTGCACCACGCCGACGTGACGCACGTGAGCAACACTACACTACACTACATACTGCTGCACAATACATGCTCGCACTGGCCCGCCGCCATGCGCGCCCTGCTGCACGCACTCGCGCTCTGCCTGCCCGTGCTGCACCACGCCGACGTGACGCACGTGAGCAACACTACACTACACTACATACTGCTGCACAATACATGCTCGCACTGGCCCGCCGCCATGCGCGCCCTGCTGCACGCACTCGCGCTCTGCCTGCCCGTGCTGCACCACGCCGACGTGACGCACGTGAGCAACACTACACTACACTACATACTGCTGCACAATACATGCTCGCACTGGCCCGCCGCCATGCGCGCGCTGCTGCACGCACTTGCGCTCTGCCTGCCCGTGCTGCACCACGCCGACGTGACGCACGTGAGCAACACTACACTACACTACATACTGCTGCACAATACATGCTCGCACTGGCCCGCCGCCATGCGCGCGCTGCTGCACGCACTCGCGCTCTGCCTGCCCGTGCTGCACCACGCCGACGTGACGCACGTGAGCAACACTACACTACACTACATACTGCTGCACAATACATGCTCGCACTGGCCCGCCGCCATGCGCGCGCTGCTGCACGCACTCGCGCTCTGCCTGCCCGTGCTGCACCACGCCGACGTGACGCACGTAAGCAACACTACACTACACTACATACTGCTGCACAATACATGCTCGCACTGGCCCGCCGCCATGCGCGCGCTGCTGCACGCACTCGCGCTCTGCCTGCCCGTGCTGCACCACGCCGACGTGACGCACGTGAGCAACACTACACTACACTACACTACATACTGCTGCACAATACATGCTCGCACTGGCCCGCCGCCATGCGCGCGCTGCTGCACGCACTCGCGCTCTGCCTGCCCGTGCTGCACCACGCCGACGTGACGCACGTGAGCAACACTACACTACACTACACTACATACTGCTGCACAATACATGCTCGCACTGGCCCGCCGCCATGCGCGCGCTGCTGCACGCACTCGCGCTCTGCCTGCCCGTGCTGCACCACGCCGACGTGACGCACGTGAGCAACACTACACTACACTACACTACATACTGCTGCACAATACATGCTCGCACTGGCCCGCCGCCATGCGCGCGCTGCTGCACGCACTCGCGCTCTGCCTGCCCGTGCTGCACCACGCCGACGTGACGCACGTGAGCAACACTACTCTACACTACTCTACACTACACTACACTATACTACACTACATACTGCTACACGTATTGTACACACGCACTCGCGCTCTGCCTGCCCGTGCTGCACCACGCCGACGTGACGCACGTGAGCAACACTACTCTACACTACTCTACTCTACACTACACTATACTACACTACATACTGCTACACGTATTGTACACATGCACTCGCGCTCTGCCTGTCCGTGCTGCACCACGCCGACGTGACGCACGTGAGCAACACTACTCTACACTACTCTACTCTACACTACACTACACTACACTACACTACACTATACTATACTACATACTGCTACACGTATTGTACATGCGCGCACTGGCTCGCCGCCATGCACAATCTCTACCGCGCAGTGGCAATCTATGAATATCATCGACTACCTGATATCGTCTCATGGACGTCATAAATGGTGACATAAATGGAGGGAAACAAAAGAGGAGTAGCAGTGTCTTTCTAACAACAGCAACAAAAATTTGCGGTATCAAAACCCCCTGCTAAGGCAAATATCACATTTATGTATGGACATAAGATACGACATAGAAAATGGTCCCCAGTCCCCGATGGGTTCGCTAGCCCTGGTAGCGATCTATTAATTACTCTGCTGTAGAGATTTGTTTGCCATCATAAACGACTCGACATTCCCTTACGACGTAAGTGTTGACGAATGTTTTTTTTGTATAGAATAGGGTGACAAACGAGTCAACCTGATGGTAAGTGGTTGCTGTGACCCATAGACATCTATATCTCCTCAATATAGAATCAAAATTCAGATGCGTTGTACCCCGCCGATTCGTAATGATTCTGGAAAACAACACGTAGACGCGGCTCAGAAGGGAAATCGGTCTATAGTTCTTAAAGAGAGCGTTGTCGCCTTTCTTGAAGAACAAGCCCACCGCACTTCTGCTCCACGCCTCCGGAGTTGTCCCACCAAGGAGGATGGAATTAAAGAGCTTTTGAAGGACTTCAAATAGCGGTTTTCCACCCGCTTTCAAAAGCTCCGCTGTAATTCCATCCTTGCCTGGGGCCTTGCCGTTTTTAATTGCTGGAATGCTGGAGAGCTATTGTAATCTCGCTCAGACTGATGTCCAAGATATCAACGGAATAGTGTCGAATAAAACTTGCTCTTGGATCGTTACTCATACTTGCATGTGGCTCCAACGATGATGTGTACATCTGTCCATAGAACGTTTCAATCTCACTCAAAATCTTAGGTATCCCAGAAACGATGCTGCGACACTCGGTCTTCATTTTTGTCAGTTGGCCCTTTCTGGCAGACAGATCAGAATAGAATAGAATGATTTTTATTCAATATGGATTATTACATAATACTTATTGAAAGTCATTATTTTATTTACCACTGGTTCGGAAAATACCTCTGTCCTGGGAAGAACCAGCAAGAAACCCAGCGGGACTTTTTTTTTAACATAATTTCACTTAACAATAATTTTGTTTATACAATTTTAAATGAATTTTCATAGAACCAGCATGGTGGCGATCACCTTATTATATAAGGTGATCACCTTATAACATAATACAAGCTGTATTGAAGTTGCGTAATTCTTGCCGCATGCATTTGGAGATTTGTCTGTTCAATTGTTGAAGACTGCAGCTTAATCTCCCGTCTAACAGCCATGAGATTAAGAGTATGATCGGAGAGTTTTTGTGTTCTTCTGCGGTGGGTCTTGCAAAACTTAGCTTCTTTCGCACGGACTTAGGTCCGACTTCATGGACAGTTTCCACGAGCTTGTCGTTCATATCATCTATTGCATTGCAGTCTTCTAGGCACTGAAAACGTTTTTGTAACTCGGGCTGAAAGGTTTCGGAACTTTGGATTAGAGCACGAGGGGGACGGAGCGTTGACTTCATTAGACGAGACCTCTCCAACTTAACGTTTAGGTTTTTTTTTATAGGATAAGGGTGACAAACGAGCACACAGTTCACCTGATAATAAGTGGTTGCTGTGGCCCATAGAAATCTACATCTATCCTCAACCACGAATTCAAATGCAGATGCGTTGTCACTCATGAGGACTAAGATGGAATGCCTCGTTTTCTGTATATAGGGTGGGTCTCCGGTTCTCTACACTCACCATACGAAACACAGAAGCATTGAGATGCTATTTTACGCTGGTATTCTCTGAGAACGTGGTCCTTCCCCGGTCGAGCCGACCCATTCGTGCTATAACCATACTAGTAATATAGCTGCAACATGACTCCTATAAAATACAGTTCGTGGAAGAATTAAAGCCAAATGACCATACTTTACGTTGCATTTTTGCTGATTGGGCTAATTTGAAACGGGTACAAGATGAGCATTTTTATAGAAGAATTGTATTTAGTGATGACGCTCATTTCTGAAAAACGACGGACAACTAAGGGTTGGGCCAAACGGCCTATGGAGACTTATTATTCTACACAATAGATATAAGGCTAGGTAATCAATAAGAACGTACCTGGTTCAGAAGCGAAGACTGGCCACAAGGCTCGGTCAGGCGGTAGGTGTAGTGTATGTAAGTGGTGTTTAGTGGTGTGTAAAATTTGAAACCTGACTTAACCCTTTTAAGCGGCAGTAGCCCTGACTCTGGCACCGCCACACAGTGTGGTATCCTCCAGCGGCGTCACCTCGATGTCACTCAAAGTCTAGCGTCCCTTAGCACAAATCTATAATCTAATACGATTGCTGTTTCTCGCGGGTCACAAAGTTTAGCGTTTTTAACCGACACAGGAAAAGATCTCCGAGTTACATCAAATGCCACAAAGCAACTCGTCGACGCAAATTAATATTGTCAAACACTTCAACCGGCAATCACTATACTACAATTTACGTAAAGTACTTGCCAACGAATTTAGATTAATCAATCAAAATATTACTGCTTCGTTATCGCGTGAACGCATTAAAGATAACCAAAAATAGAAGCGAAAACTCCAATAGTAAATTCTACACGTCCTTTCGCCCGGCAGTTGTTCACAATATTCCAGTCTATCAACTTTATTGTACATATAATTAACTTCAAAGTCAAGCAATTCAACGTTCATCGAAATCAAACACGTGACATATGGCACAATTGCAACGAAATTACTCTAATCACTCAAATTCAATACAAGCCACTTGTCACGAACGTACAAGTTAGACAAACTAATTCGAGACGGTCTACACGAAACCCCAAATATTCACCAGTAAATTAGGCTCGCACAATGACTCAAATTCTAGACCCTCAAATCAACACCGGCCGGGAGCTACCGATCCAGCGGTCGCAAATAAACTACGCTAGTAGACAGAGCCGCTGCTGTCAAGCTACTGACTTCGCCCATAAGGCCGAACGCCGGGAAGCGGCATACCGCTGCTCCCCCCCCGCCCCCCGGCGGCGCGCACGTCACCTCACACCATCGGGCGATGCGCTCAGCCAAACGCGATTGGATGGCCATGTTTGGGCCTAAACATTACCCTTATCTTATAAAAAAAAAACGTAAGCCGAGATCCTTACGTAAAATTTTCCACGTAGTTGTTCCACAAGTTGAGAACGGCGACGAATCGACATTTCGGCGTCTTCTTCAACACTTCGCGCTACAGCAGCAATATTCCCTTCAGTACGCATATTTCTTTATTTTATTGATGGCTTTGAATCGAGAAGAGTAAAATTAATGCGAAAACGATCAATAATTGCACGAATTGCTTGCTCACTAGGCCGATTACGTTGATCGTAAAATGGACGAAGTGCTCTATGAACTTCATGAATAGATTTATTTTGTTCAACGTAAATTTCCACAATTTGAAAGCGTTGTTCTGCTATTAAACGATTCATGATGAATTGCCATACCTTACTGAATAGAAATGTCAATACGTTTTAACATTCTCAACTGTAAAACCATAGACAACAACCTTCGAAACTTCTCATGCAGCTAAAAACACGCAATATAAAGCGAAAGTCCGGTGGTGCATGGAGTACTGTTGTCACATATGGGCTGGTGCTGCAAAATGCCACCTGGCAGCGTTGGACTCAGTGGAGAGACGTGCTAAGAGGTTCATTGGTGACCTTTTGTTTGGTTGAAACCAACCTTGTCAGCCTCGAGCACAGGCTCAGAGTAGCCAGCCTCTCGGTATTCTATAGGATGCATTTCCATGAGTGTGCACAGGAATTACACGCTGTAATTCCTCCCTCTCCTTTCCACCATTGGACGGCCAGGCCGGTCGGCGAGTCTTTCACCCCTTTGTTGTCGATATTCCACGCATTAGAACCAAAGTGGTTTGCTTCGACTTTTGAAATGCGTACAGCAAAGGAGTGGAATAATTTGCCGGCGTCTTATCTTTCCGTCCGAATACAATCTGGACGTTTTCAAGGCAAGAGTGAATAGGCTTTTGTTACACTAAGACAGTGCGATTTATCATCTAAGGCTGCATCACCACTTACCACCAGGTGGGATTGTGGCCAAGCACTGGCTTATAATAAGTAAAAAAAAAATGACCATACGAAACACAGCAGTATTATGCTGCTATTTTACGCTGGTATTCTGTGAGAGCGTGGTCTTTCCCCGGTCGAGCATTCGTGCTACAACTATCTACTAATATAGCTGCGGCATGGCTCTACCACATAAATTTACCTATAGTGAATTGGCCGACTAGGTTACTCTGAGGATATATGAATTTGAGACATGGTCCTTTACTGCTGACCGCATCAGAAAGCTCAAGGTCATTGAGCAGCTGCTGTGTTTCGTACAGGTAGTGACGAAATTCGAAGACCCTTTTTAGTAGTAACGAGGCATTCAAGCGTAGCCGTCAGGGTTGATAACGTATTTGCATTTTGATTCTTAATCGGTAATTGACGTTGCGTCTCCCTAATAACGACTAAAAATAAAAAATAAACTGCAGTTGCCAACTTGCTTTCCAAACGTGGCCAACTATGGCAAATGTCGCCCCTATGAGGCAATCTACGAGGGAGACCTTTGTTAAGCACTGGAATTTAACAGGGGGTAACGGTAACGGTAGGTAATAGATGTTTGATGTTTATGTAATATAGACTGCGTGCTTTTGTGTTACCCTTGGTGAAACACATGCATACATACAAACTCACAGACGCACGTATGTACACAGTCTCGAAAGTACAAATGTTCAATATTCTAAATCGTTAATTATTAATCAATTAATGTTTGACAGGAGCTGTCAACAGTCCACCAGAAGTTGCTGAAATCGCTTACCTCTAGCTACGCACCGTTACGCCAAGCGGCACTACAGGGCTGCCTTCTGCAGTTGACAGCGAGAACTAAACATGCGACCACTCAAACGCACAATCCTTACCACGAGCTGGTGACGCAGTTAAACGTCGCCGTGCGTCAGTATTTGGTGCCGAATTCCAAGTAAATGAACTTTTATAACTGTCGATGATATAAACTGTACAACACTTGCTACTTATCTTTCCATAAAAAAATGTTATCACGATTATCAACAATTTAGAACATAAAAAACTCGAACAACATAATTTAAAATTTAAAATTTTGTACAGCCGACTTCAATATAAGTTATTAAGAATAACTCAAAACTATTAGGTTCGCTAACACGCATTGGGGCAGCGCGGCGGACATTTCCTTGACCTAAAACCCTCTCAGAAATGAGAGGAGGCCTGTGCCCAGCAGTGGGACGTAAATAGGCTGCAACTTTACTAGATGTAGTGACGATCTGGTAAGATATGCAGGAAGTCAATGCGTGCATGTGGCTCAGGAACGTGTTTTTCAGCATTCCTTGGGGGAGGCCTATGTTCAGTAGTGGACTCGTGAAGGTCTGTAATGATGAGTATTAACTCCCATGTTTTATCATCTTACTTCTTCATTATCATCAGCACGTAAAAGCCCACTGCTGGCCATAAGCCACTCCTTTTGTATTGATAATTTGCCTTAATTGTCACATTTGGCAGACGGATCGATGATTGTAGTACCAGACGTCTCGCACCATTGACTGCTGTCGTTGGTGTAGGTATTTCACGTTACACTTCTAGTTATATAATCATTACAGGGTCAGAAAACAGAAATAGTAAGGGACCAGTCGTATAGCTCAAACAACCGACAATCGATGGGTAAAGAAAGAGCGTTGGGCGGTCCCACTAATTGAAGAGACGGCCTTGTAAAGTATGTAAGTTGTTAGACGCAAGTGGCTCAGAAGCGCATTTTGTGGCATTCCTTGGGGAACCCAATGTCCAGCAGCGGACTAGTGAGGGAATGTAATGTAACTAAGTTGCTCGGCGATACACTTGAAGCAACAAGCAACATTAAAATATACTTTGCAAAGTTTTTCACAATAATATATTGCAGCAAGTGTCGCTGGAAATATTGTTGCGACTACATTCTCAATAAGATTTCCAGTAAGATTAAATTTTTGACCCGCTTACGAAAACTTTCATCATTATCATTAGCTTGCGGCAGTCCACTGCTGGATGTAGGCCTATCCTATTGCGCGTCGCTTGCCCGGCTGCAGTTTCTATCAGTTACCAGTTCTACCACTGGCGCAGATCGTTGCTCCATGCAGTCATAAGAGCCCTTTTAGATTGTACTATTTAACATTTGTTTCAGAATATCACTGTACGAGCAGAGTCTCTATTGGACGGTGCTTTTCACTTTGGTAGAGCTGGGACATCCCGATCTGATGAACTTTGCGGTGGACTTCGTTTTGAAAAATCCGAGACATTATTGCACCGATCTTGTAGTTAGGGTAAGTTGCGGTTAGTTTTTATGCATTTTCAGATTTACACATATTCGTTTAGCATCAATCGTTAAACGGAGCGATAGGAATCAACTGTGGTCTATCAATCGGGTTTTGTCTATCGACGTTTTAGACACGATTTAACTAGTAATAAATAACCGAACAATTGCTGAATAGTACTGAATGGATTCGAATGATGATTCGATGAAAGTGCGTTAACGCAAGAAGCCGTTTTATCATTTGTTCATTGTAGCAACTAGTCAGATCTGGGGGCACGGTAAAGCCCCCGCCAAGTCGAGCAAAAAAGCGGCACGGGCGGCACGGCCGTATCATCCTTTTCTCGAAGCAGTTCAGGCCATTTTCGAAACACTATAACTTCGTTGTGGATGAAATTAGAAGCGTGAATTTTCAGTAACCAAGTAGGCATTGTATTAACTCGGTATATTTCAAATTTCATTAAATTTGAACCAGCAGTTTAAGAATTATAACTAGTCAAAGTTTCTTAATTTTGTCACTGTCTAGTTGTTAAATAAATATCCACATTATTGTAGATTAAACTAATAGCAATTCATTGTAAACAGATAGCTTCATAGTTTCCAACAACATTTAACACGGTATACAGTACGATTATTTTAGTTATAAAAACTCTCCATAGATGGCGCTATCCCTTTGTAAATCGCGCAACCAATTGATTCTCTTCGGAATCACAAGTTAAATATGTTATAGAAATAAATGTTCTGATCTCATCAATGAATGTTGGTGTTTTATTCATGGGCCTTCGGAGCCGGATGTAGAGTGAAGTGAACCAGTGAGCAGTGGCGGCACCTAGCGGTTGGTGAATTGTACGGAGCTGAGCAGCAGACGCAACTGAGGAGAGCAAGTTTGTATGGGCGTAAAACTGTAAGTACATTTAAATCAGTATTGGCAATAGAAGTTTGAAATTGAAAATAAATTGAACCTTAAAGCAAAGAGATATTCAACTTAGAAAAATTTGAAGATTTATTGGTAGTACATGGACTTGTAAAATTTTATGTTGAATTGTGGTTGAGACGGGGAATCCATGCCCGATTTTGCCTAAGTGTGTACAACCCAAACACTTAGAAAAATCACGCACATACTGGACATAGAAAAAATAACTTGCTCTATCCACTCAACGGGACTTGTAAAAAAAAAATTGTCATATTTCAAATAAATAAAGGTAACAATGGAAAGCAAAATAAGAGCTCAGTCAGATATGTACCACCGAATGGAAAATGCCAGAGTCAATTTTAAGAAATCTCCAAAAGATAGGCTAACTTCAAACTACATAGAAACTAGAGTTGACATTTTGAATGGACAGTGGGAAACATTTAACAAAGTACATGAACAACTTATTAGTGAAGTCAGTGATGCTGATTATGCAGAATTAGATTACTTTAACGAGGATTTTTACACCAAAACAGAAGACTTATACGCAGATTATAAAACAGAATTAAAAGCAAGCTTGGAAAAATGTACTCGCGTACCGACCAAAATGCAGGACACGTTGCGTAGCAATGAAGAACAAATTAGTGTGCAGCTTCCAAAGATTTCTATTCCTAGTTTCTCCGGAAGGTACTCAGAGTGGACCACGTTTCGTGACCTCTTCTTATCACTCATTCACAATAATAATTCGTTACAAAAAGTGCAAAAACTTCACTACCTAAAAAGCTATTTAACCGGTGAAGCGGAACAACTATTGCGAAATCTACCAATAACAAGTGACAATTATTCAGTGTGTTGGGATCTTTTGGAGAAAAGATTTAACAATAAGAAATATGTAACTAGCTGTATTTTAAAAAGGTTTTTTAGCCAAAAAAATATTATTCATGAAAATTCAAGTGCTCTTAAAGAAATGTTTGATACTACTAACGAGTGTTTAAATGCGTTGAAAAATACGGGTGTGAACACTGAAAATTGGGATATTATTGTGATTTATCTTTTGTCCTCAAAATTAGATAGTGAATCTCGCAAGCAGTGGGAAGCAAAAATTTGTGACTGTACAAACGACTTGCCCACATTAAAGCAATTTTTAGAGTTTTTAGAACACAGGTACAGATCACTCGAATTTTTGAATCCTAAAATCACAAAATGTACTCAATCCCATCATGTAGCCACAAAAAATAGTGACAAGATATCTGTTCCATGTTCCTACTGTTCTGCTAGTGATCATAAGCTCGGAAATTGTAAGAAGTTCGCAAATGAAACTCTATTAGCACGCCGTAACTTTGTCCAAACCTCCAACTTGTGTTTTAACTGCTTAGGCGCAAATCATTCGGTCATAATGTGTCGTTTGCCCACCAGATGTAGAATTTGCAAAAAGAAACACCACTCGCTATTGCATTCAACCACCACCAACGTTCAATCAAATAATGTAAAGGTAACCACTCAATCGAATAGTAACAATGTTGTCGCGGCAACAGCGACAGCATCAGACGAAAATGATCAGACCAACATTACCACTTGTTTCTCTAACAACAAGAGTCAAGTGCTTTTAGCAACCGCTTTAGTAAAAGCTGAAACAAACAACGGATCTTTTATGACACTTGGTCTTTACTGGACCAAGGATCACAGGCTTCGTTTATAACGGAGTCTGCAGTCCAATTACTTGGGCTGAAGAAGGAAACAAGCAAAAGTGTCATATTTGGAGTAGGGAGTGAGTGCAACTCTAAACATGTAGTACACATCAAACTACAATCGATCCATGATCCAACCTTCAACATTAAAGTGAGTGCACACGTGCTCACCAAACTTACCACATTTCTTCCTGAACGACAGGTTGACATACAGCTATATTATATGCCAAAAATGAGATTGGCAGATCCAAATTTCAACGTTCCAAACAAAATAGACTTGCTGTTGGGTGCAGAGGTCTATTGTCAAATATTATTAGAAGGGTTATTTAAAGGTCCAATAGGAACCCCTATAGCGCAAAACACTAGATTCGGCTGGATTTTGTCGGGCCAAGTATCTAAAGGTCGTAAAACGGAATCAAGCTGTAGTAACTCCGTAACCACTTTACACACTCAAGTTATCGAAGAAGAATTTAATCTTAAACAATTTTGGGAAATCGAATCTGATCAATGTCTTCTCAACAAAACTCACCACACACCTGAGGAACAAAGATGTGAGGAATTCTATAAGAAAACCACCAAAAGAGACCCTTCAGGACGATATATCGTCAAACTACCATTCAAGATGGAAAACCCGAGCTGCAAATCAGGGAATTCGCGGGAAATTGCAGTGAGCAGATTCCTTATGCAAGAAAAGCGTTTAGTACGGTCACCACAGCTTAAAGATCTCTATTCCGACGTTATTGATGAGTACCTGGAACATGGCCACATGGAAAAGGTACCAAAAGATGAGATCAACAAATCAGATAGTGTGTACTTACCTCATCACGCCGTAGTGAAGCTTAACAAGACAACATCCAAACTGAGAGTTGTCTTCGATGCTTCGTGTCGCGATAACAACGGTGTATCTCTCAACAGTGAATTGATGATAGGTCCAACTCTTCAATCGGATCTGCGTCACTTGGTGATGAGATGGAGACTTCACCCTGTATGTTTGGTCGCCGACATAGTTAAAATGTACCGCCAAATATTGATTTCTAGTGAAGATATAGATTACCAGCGATTGGTTTGGCGAGCCACGACGGAACAACTTATTGAACATTTTCGATTGTTGCGAGTCACATTTGGCACTGCTGCAGCCCCATATCTCGCAGTTAGAACACTGCACCAGCTCGTGTATGATGACGGAAAACCGTTTCCATTAGCATCTGAAAGAATCTTAAATGATTTTTATATGGATGACTTACTTACTGGCTGCGAAACAGTCCTGGAAGGAAAACAAATCTATAAAGAGATCAACGAATTACCGAGCAAAGGGGGGTTTGAACTTCAGAAATGGTCAAGCAACAATGAAACTCTGTTAAAGGAAATAAGCAAAGAAATAGAAACAACAGAAAGCAATTTGGAACTCAAAATAGATGAAATCATTAAAATACTCGGACTTACCTGGAATCGACGTACCGACAACTTCGAATACTCCGTGCAGCTACCGCCACTCGTAGAACCTATAACAAAAAGAAAGGTTATATCAGATATTGCAAGACTGTTTGATCCTATGGGATGGATTGCTCCAGCCATTATAAAAGCAAAAATCTTCATTCAACAGCTGTGGCTAGCGGGAATCGGTTGGGATGAAGAGCTCCCACCGAAACTACTCAATGATTGGATTTCTTATCGAGGTGAACTTACGGCACTTACACAATTTCGTCTGCCGCGCTGGATTGGTATGAACAAGACATTTATGAAACTGGAGTTACACGGATTCAGTGACGCCTCTGCGGATGCGTATGCTGCTGTAGTTTACGCCCGCGTGGTAGATGAATCTGGAACTGTCAGGGTTACTCTCATTACGTGTAAAACCAAGGTAGCCCCAATAAAGCAAGTGTCTATCCCGAGGCTAGAGTTGTGCGGCGCCGTTCTTTTGGCGAGATTATTAAGGGAAGTCTCTGAAGTTTTGAAAGTACCGAAGACAAATCTACATGCATGGACGGACTCCACAATCGTTTTGGCTTGGTTGAGCAGTCATCCAAGCCGCTGGAAGACGTTCATTGCAAATCGAGTTTCAGAAATTTTGAACATTTTGAACAGAGATCAGTGGTCACATGTGTCATCTACTGACAACCCGGCAGATTGCGCTTCCCGTGGAGTCAACCCGTCGGAATGTGAAGCAATTCCCCTCTGGAAAGCTGGACCTGCGTGGTTAAAGGACACGAATATGGAATATAACAGGAAGGAGTTAAGCGACACGGATTTGGAAGAGAAAGTAAAGAAAGTTTGTCATGTGACCAGGGAAGATGAATTTGAATTATGGATTAAGTTTTCGTCTTTACAGAAATTGACCAGAGTTATAGCTTATTGTTTGAGATTTATATCAAAGACGAAAAAATCTACTGAAGCAACAACATTTCCGGGTTGGTTAACTTGCAGAGAACTATCAAGAGCAATTCAAATCAGCATAAAGGCGTGTCAAGCTACGTACTTTGCACAGGAAATTAAAGATATTAAATTTAGAGGTGCAGTTAATAAGAAAAGCAAACTTACCACTTTGACCCCTTTCCTGGACGGTGAAGGAATTTTGAGAGTTGGTGGTCGTCTTGAGAGAGCTGATGTAAGTGATGATAAAAAACACCCGATTATCCTGCCATCGAAATCGCATTTCACAAATCTTATCATTGCAGATGCCCATCAAAGAACCCTACACGGAGGTCCTCAATTGATGATCAATTACCTACGATCCAAATATTGGATCCTCGATGTAAAAAATCGTACCAAATTATTTGTACGCAAATGTGTCACATGTATACGATATGCAGCACAATGTAGACACCAACTCATGGGACAACTACCTGTAGCTCGGGTCACTCCAATCCGCCCATTCTATCTAAGCGGCGTGGATTATGCTGGACCCATCCAGATAAGGACTTCTAAAGGAAGAGGTCATCGAGCGTACAAGGGATATATATGCCTATTTGTATGTATGGCTACAAGAGCCGTACATTTGGAAGCCGTAACCGATCTTACGTCACAGGGATTCCTCGCAGCCTTCAAAAGGTTTGTTTCTAGACGGGGCCATTGCGCTGATCTCTACAGCGATAATGGAACAAATTTTGTGGGTGCTGCGCGCGAGCTAAGAACCCAAGTAGCTCAGGAAAATTCAACCATGACGAGAGAAATCGCTGAGAGTTTAGCTACTGCTGGGACCAACTGGCATTTTATCCCACCGAGAGCTCCTCACTTCGGTGGACTTTGGGAGAGTGGGATAAAGTCCACAAAACATCACCTGAAGCGTGTGATCGGCACAGAGACCCTAACTTACGAGGAGATATCTACTCTGCTGTATCAAATTGAGGCATGTCTTAACTCTAGACCGTTGTCACAGGTTAGCACCAATGCACAAGATCCAACACCGCTCACACCGGGACATTTTATCATCGGTGAACCCTTGGTGCTTGTCTCAGATGCCAATTATGAAACTTCGTCAATATCTTCTCTGAAACGCTGGCAACTAACCCAGAAAATGTTACAGAACTTCTGGCGAAGGTGGTCTAGCGAATATTTGACTCAGTTTCTGCAACGTCACCGGTGGGCAAACCAAACACCAGAACCTAAAATTGGGGACTTAGTTTTAGTTAAGGAGGATGATCTTCCTCCAGCGAAATGGCTTATGGGTATTATTATAGAAAAACATAAGGGTGTGGACAATATTACGCGGGTTGTGAGTCTCAAATGCAAAGATGCCATAATTAAAAGGCCTATTGTAAAATTGTGTGTCTTGCCAGTGGCCGAATAATACCTACTTTTTTATTCTCTTTCGTGTCAGTCAATGCTTGACACGTTTATTGTTATTTTCAAGCTTAAGTTGTTTTTTGTTTGTTGAAATGAGCATGTTGTAAATGTAAATGTTTAAATTAAATATCTTTGGATTCGTTATTTAATAAGATTTTAGGGATTTTAAAGATCCTATTTACCTATTTGTTTTTTGTTACCTATGCACCATGATTCAACCATTTGGATCTACCCACTTTCATATTTTACCTTATCTATTTACAGTCCACTTTCGTTGATTGTTGATTCATGGTGGGCGGGAATAATGACCATTCTGGCCATGGTGGGCGGAATGTCTAGTTGTTAAATAAATATCCACATTATTGTAGATTAAACTAATAGCAATTCATTGTAAACAGATAGCTTCATAGTTTCCAACAACATTTAACACGGTATACAGTACGATTATTTTAGTTATAAAAACTCTCCATAGATGGCGCTATCCCTTTGTAAATCGCGCAACCAATTGATTCTCTTCGGAATCACAAGTTAAATATGTTATAGAAATAAATGTTCTGATCTCATCAATGAATGTTGGTGTTTTATTCAGTCACTCACTGACTGACCGATCATCAAAACTCTAAGGCACTTCTAGCAGACGTAGCAGCTTCAAATTTAGAATACAATTAGTGTTTAGTATATAAATCAAGTTTTCGAGATACACCAACTGCATAAATAACTTTTTAATCCCATATAAATACATAGGATTACAAAGTTACATTTGCAGTGAATGAATCAGTGAACCTATATATGTATAATATAATGAATTAATAGGTTTAAATAGGTACTTAGATATATCCATCCACAAAAAGAAATGAGATGCCATCAAAAACATAACTTGTAAAAATACCAAGTCTCGCAATTCAGTTCTTCTACCGTAAAAAGTTGTGGGATCCATGTAATAACAAGTCGGTTAATTTATTCAGTCCCTACTTCAGGGTTCTTCTGTCTCAAGTTATTACGTAATTAGCTAACCTAGCAACATCTTATAGTGATCATATCAATATTAAAAATATTTTGTTTTAAATAAATAAATTGACGTGGCAATCGCACTAAACAATCTAATTTAATATAATATGTATTACTTGAGAGATACATTGCGTTTTCATGCGATGGCCAAGTCAATCTATTTATCATTTGTTCATTGTAGCAACTAGTCAGATTTTCTATTTAGCAAATAATGCCGAATCTTCCTATTCGAATATGTGTAAAAGCACGCCTTAAAATCAAAGTTGTACAGTAGGGTACAGATATTTTTGAGATGATATTTAAAAAAATACTGGGATTCCGAATTAATCTTCTCATTCAACAATCTAAGTAAGGTTAAATTATGTTGTGTTCATTACAATATATGACACAGCTAAAAGCTGAAGTGCGGGTACATATAAGTTTAACTGTCTATAACTAGGTGCAACCGATGGCGGTTGGTTAAAGTTAGTAGTTGTGTGTAATAACGGTGTAAGAATATCCACTATATCCCTCCTTTTATTCCCACGCGACGCGACGTACTAAGGCGGTTGGTCGCGACACGTGGCGTGATGATATCACGTGCGGGCCGTGAAGGGCCGTGGGGGGCGGCTTCTCCCGCCGGCTGCAACACCCATAATATTCTCCTTTGGCTGTCGTAAGAGGCGACAGAGTAAATAAAAAAAGAGATAGACAAAATCACCTTCCTGAATAAACTCAATGAAAGTACTGCGGCTGTCAAGCCGCTTGCTAAGTGAGGCAACTACGGCAAACATCCCAAATATGAGGCAATCTATGGGTGAGGCCTATGTTCAGCAGTAGACTTTTGATAGCATGTAGTGATAATGGTAATTGATAAAAGTAGATTTGGCCAGGCATTGCAAGTAATATCTGAAACAGTATATTAAGGCCTAAAGGCGTCGATATTTATTTTATTTATAGGTTATACCTAAGTTTAACTAATCGGCTCCACATATTGCCGGTTAAACTTGATGTATTCAAACTTCAGTTATTAGCCGTAACATATATAGAAATATGAAATAAAAATTTTAGAAATCTATTTGCAATGTGTATTTTCTTCTTTATGAGCCCATAGTCCACTGATGACACGGGCTCTCCATTTGTAATTCCCCCTTAATAGTCACACTTTGCAAGAGCGCAGTACCAGACGTCTCTCCCATACATCTGCCGTAAACGAGATGGTACACCGCCACCTATCAGATGTCATAAGATTTTTCGGGCATTTTCCATAGTCGGCTTATTCGACAAAGACGGGACGAATTCCATATAATCAATACAGTAGTTTCTCAATACAGTAGTTTCTGTGTTAGAACATTCTTGATTTGAAAAAAATGTCGTTTTCAAACGATGCCAAATTCATGCTCAATATCTTGACATGCACTCACACATTTTTCTTCTTTCCTTCATTATCAGCCCGTAAAACTTCACTGCTAAATGCCCACATATGCATCTAAAACCATGTTGGTTGCAAAATGCAAATGATTTTAGATGTATATGCGTAGGTAGGTGAGTGCGTGTTCTTTAAATAAGTTAAGCATGGTTTTGGCTTGGTTTTGCATCACTGAAAATGTACACAGTGCTCCATCTTTCTTTCTTTGTAGTTCTGGAGATTACTAATAAAATGTTTATTTCACTTCAGAGCTATCTTATCCAATTTTCTACAAATAACCGCTTCTTAATCACGAATAAGGATAAACTAAATTGTTAAAAAAAGTTGTATATTTTCCAGGGAATAACCTTAATACTCCGACAACAGATTTTGTCTAAAGATTTAAAGAAAACTATAATAGAGAAGTTACTAGACAACATGAACAAATACTCAGAGCATCATGGTATTCAGATACTAATGGTGCATCTATTTTCAGGTAAGTTTTAAAATGTTTGAGACCCATATCGAGTTCTTAATACTAACGCAAAGCACACTAATGATAATGTCTCATTGACAAATTTCAATCTGGAAGTGGAAGCTGACGCCTATAGATATCTATCCTCGATTAAGAATCAGAATGTGGAGTTTGGGTGGGAAATAGACAGGCGGTGTACTGTTGCTCCTATATTATTGTTTAAATAATGGTTTTAAGTGGATGTTGATATGTAAAAGTGGTGCGATTTTGTGTATTAAATGTCCGCATGTGAACTATTAGTGGAGACTGTGAAACAATTGCCGACGGTGATGTGAATCTCAATATAAGGTGTCTGTTTGCTTAGGCGCTTTGAGTCACTATCGGCAACTGTCTGCTGTATCAAGTTGCGGTCAAAATTTCCCAAGGGCTTCGCAATGTGACGCATCAACATCTTGTGAAGCAGACTACTATAAAAGATTATTATCACTTGATACTGAAATAAATGAAGACATGGCTTAAAAGACAAGCATCCAAGTCAAAAATCTTATTAAAAATAATTAAACTGCAGATATCACTCCTGAAGACTAAGATGGAATGTCTATGTAAAAAGAGTCTCCGTTCGTCCGAATCGTTCTATTTTGGTCCCCAGTGGTAGCAACGCACCTTCAGCAGAGTGATGTGCTGTGTGTGTACATAGTGCCTTCAGCTCACAGTGACCACAGCCGACGGTGACAAAGCCATTCCACGCTACCTATTGGTTTTCATATAATAAACTTGAAAAAATCTTAAATCTTGCCTTTATTTTATGCAGTGACCGCTTCATCATTGATTTTAAGCTCTATATCGGAGATTTACAATTTTGAAATATAAGATAAATGAGAACAAAGTCCGTTAGAAGACGAATGAATGATTTGTGTGTTTATTTGGTAGGGGTGGGGGAGATAACACTTAACGTAGATGCCTTATAGAATTAAATAAACTATGTATATCAAATAGCGGGCCGATGTATTCCTCAATAAAAGCGTTAGGCGCAGACAGCTACTAATTTAAAATGTGTTATTTTTCCAGCTGATAGTAGGCTATTAAGTCCAAAGCTAACCGCAGACGTGTCCAACATGGACCCGGATGTATTAATGAGTTCCATGGAGAGAATAACTCTACTTTATAAAACCCTCAAAAACTCAAAATCCAAAGAGAGCAAATACATACTAGCGTCTGCTCTGAAATACTTCCTGCGGGAGACTTTACCGCCGGCTGCGACTTTGAGTAGAGTAGTGATTGAGTTTCTGGAGTGCTGTAAGGAGACTGAAAAGAAGAGAGTGGGGATATTGAGCGACAGAGAAAAGTGGATTCAATGCACCGTGCTAAACGCCGAGGTCGTTTATGAGGTACGTAGTTATCTTGCACTTAAACATTTCCCTAAGTTTTTAGATTTATAATAGAAAGTTGTTTCGGCTACGGATTGCATTATAAAACTATGTTAACCTGTGACTAATACATTATGTTAGGAACTGTGAAGGCTCAGAAGGGCTAGAACCCAGAGCCGTAAAGCTAGTTTAAAAAAAATCAGGAACTGTGACTGACTATATCATAAAAAGTAAAGGAGTAAAATTACAGCCTATACGCGTCCCACTGTTAGGTACGCGGCTACTCTCTTTTCTGAGAGGAGCAATTTGTCCGTCGATCTGCTCCAGTAGTGTTGGTGGACTGCACATATCGGCAAAATAATTTTATTCCTTAAACATTCAAGCTTACTCACGATGTTTTCCTTTACCTCCGAGAACGTGGTAAGTCAACATTAACAATTTCATTGGTGTCGGCAGATTCGAACAGCTTAGACTCTAAGTTACCACAGCCCTATATTAAGCTATAATAAACAGAATTCGAGGTAATCGCCGTGTTTATCAGGATGTGGATAGAAAGGCATCCAAGCACCAGACAATCGCACTTTTATCCTATTACCGCTGGTCTTATTTGACTGCTAGTAGAAGCGAAAGTTATATAGCAAGATCTTCGAGATTTTCATTGTTGTCTTTTACTACACTAACTGTTACGTGGTAGAACCATGCTGCAGCTATATTAGTAGTGTAGTTGTAGCACGAATGGGTCGGCTCGACCGGGGAAGGACCACGCTCTCACAGAATACTTGCGTAAACTAGCAGCTTGACACTGCTGTGTTTCGTATGGTGAGTGTAGAGAACCGGAGACGCATTTTACTGGAAAAGAGGCATTCCATCTTAGTCTTCACAGGTAACGACGCATCTGCATTTTGATTCCTTGTTGAGGATAAATGATGATGTCTATGGACCGCAGCAACCACTTACCATCAGGTGGACTGTGTGCTCGTTTGTCACCCTATTCTATAAAAAAAAATGCAAGAGTAGATGATGAATTCGCTTAATCCGCCACCATATTATTAAAAAATAAATAAGATTAACAAGCTAACATAGTCCACCTGATAGTAAGTGGATGCTGTGTTCCCTAAACAAATCTATCCACAATTAAGCAAATTGTTTTCACTCCTGAGGACTAAGATGGTATGTCTCGTTATTAGAAACAAGGGTCACCGGTTCCCTTCATACAGAAGCATAATGTTAATCAAGCTGGTATTCTGTGGCCTTTCCCCGGTCGAGTTGACCCATCTGTGCTGCAGCGTGGCTCTACCACGAACTCACCACAACCACTAAGTGATTACCAAATTCAAACCATGATCGTCATCATTACTACATTCCCTCACAAGTCCGCTGCTGAACATTGGGTTCCCCAAAGAATGCCACGAAATACGGTTCTGAGCCACTTGCGTCTAACAACTGGCATATTTTACAAGGTCGTCTCTCCAATTAGTGGGACCGCCGTACACTCTTTTTTTACCCATCAATTGTCGGTTGTTTGAGATATGTCAACGACAGCAGTCAATGGTGCGAGACGTCTGGTACTACGACCATCGATCCATCAAATCATCACTACAAAAGATGTGGCTTATGGCCAGCAGTGGGCTTTTACGTGCTGATGATAATGAAGAAGTAAGATGATAAAACATGGGAATTAATACTCATCATCATTACGGACCTTCACGAGTGGATTGCTGACCATAGGCCTCCGCTAAGGAATGCCGAAAAGCACGTTCGTGAGCCACCTGCATCCATTGACTTCCTGCATATCTTACTAGGTCGTCACTACATCTAGTAAAGTTGCAGCCTATTTACGTCCCACTGCTGGGCACAGGCCTCCTCTCATTTCTGAGAGGGTTTTTAGGGCAAGGAAATGTCCACCACGCTGCCCCAATGCGTGTTGGCGAACTTCACATGTCTTCGAAATATTTTTTTTTATTTTTCAGACATGCAGGTTTCCGCACGATGTTTTCCTTCACCGCCGAGCACGTGGTAAATCAGCACTTAAAATTGCAATTAACAATTTCATTGGTGCCAGCGGGGATCGAACCCGGGTTGCTCGAGTACTGTGAAGCTTACAGCGAGCGCTAACCATCTGAGCTACCACGGCTCTTTACAATTAGTGTGGAATACTAATATATAGTTAATATATTGACAGAGCCAAAATTCAATTTCAATGAAATTTTCCAGGTGTTCGAAACAGCAGTAACACAAGATCAGCTTCCCGTGTTAAGCGGCTGGATCTTCGAAGCCCTCTGCCATCTGTTAACTGGCAAAATTTCCACAAATTTACTTCCCTCTTGCTTGCTGACCCTACTGGTTTCGGCCAGTTCGAACCGGTTCGTTAGACGGATATCGCCCCTGTGCTACCATATCTTCAGGAAAGGTTTTTCTCATCATCAAAAGGACGAAAGTTGGGGCGTTTTCAACGACTGCTTGACGACGAATGGCGCGATGTGTTTTTCAGATAAAAGGCTGCTGTGCGTTGTTGCAACGCATTCTAACTTCTCCGGATCTCAATTAGAAAGGTTAAAGGAGTTGTGTGAGAGCAACGATTGCTTGGAATATTTATTGCAGTGCTTGAACGTTTAGTTGCTTATTTGAAGTTGATAGGGAATGTTATTAAGATCCTTTTGGTGTTGAGTATTTAGTATTAACCTTCTGCTAAGGTGAATCTACTGGCAAAATATAATCATCTATTGAAAAAAAATATCTAAATTCACTATCGCTTTTCAAGGTTATATTTCGGCCTGTTTATTTTCTACCGACTTCAAAAAGGAGACGGCACTCAATTCGACGGTATGTTTTTTTTTCCTTTTTTTATGTGTGTTATCTCATAACTTTTTTCTGGGTGAACCGATTTCGATGACTCTTTTTTATTTGAAAGCTGGTACTTCTCATGTGGTCCCATATAAATTTGATCAAAATTTGAGCAATAATTTTTGAGTCATTCTTAATAAGTTGTATTAAAGTCGGTTGTACAATATTTTTAATTTTAAATTATTCTCTATGGTCGGCATCATGACCATAGAGTCAGCTCAGTTAGCGATCATTCATTTATGTTGTTCACAATGTTCTTTAACTCATAAGGCTAAAGAACAGGCCTTACTGTTTTTATTCAGTGCTCAATGCCATTAAGAAAAACCAATCTGGCAAACTGTGACAGTTTTTAGGCAGCGGCTCTAGTCTTAGCGTTTGTTACCGTGTAGTGTTGGTGTAACACTATCCAATACCCTATGTCGTCATGTATCGTCAGAGGCGACGGAGAGAAACTGAAATAGGAGATCGGCAGCAGCATCTTCCTGATATTAAAGCTATCTTTTAACCAACGAGGTTAGTAATCTACTCAAGAACTACATACGTTTAAAACTCGGAAGATTGCTTTTATTTTGGCCTCTTCTAGATTAAACGCGTTGTGCTATATTAAATACGTATGTTTTGTTTATCTATCAACATTCACATCGAATCGATTGTTCAAAGATAGTTGCAGGTGAAGATATGTGCATAGTATGGTTGTACCCCACTAAGATAACTAAGCTCTATATGTAATTAAAACTGGCTTACGATTTCAATAAATTTCCGCTTAAATATAACCGTTGACTGAATAACAAATAAATATCGATTATAGACATTGGTTTAAGTTTTTAAAATGTACGTGACAAATGTCCATGAATAGAGATAAAGGCTGTAATCGTGGGTACAGAATTCAGTCACACTTTTATCGATGACATAATCTATCGATAATAATATAAACCCTAAAACAATGGCTGACTTCATCGAGTGTTCTAAGCTATGATTCAAGAAAATCTTTTCAGTCGTTTGAAGATCATCTGCTCTTTTGTTTCGGGGGTGGGGTTGGGGGGTTGAAATTTTCAATTTAATATTATTATGGTTAGTTACCGATAGGAAAAAGTCAACATGGCAAACCCGCCAGGAATATGTTTCAATAACAAATGATGATATTAAAATGAATGTTTGTTGCCTTTCGTCATAAATTGTTTTCTACGATGTGATAGATTTTATTAAACCATAATTAATTTAAAACAATCCCTCAATGAAAGGTGCTTTGCATGTATATAGAGGGACTGTGTATTATCATTTTATTTATTTACTTAAGTATTACACAAAATGTTATGATAAATAATTGTTTAAGCTGTAATTAGAAATTGTAATTGTTAAGTACAATAGAGAAAAAGTTTAAAAAAATATATGACAGATCTCTAAGAATATGTTATTAAAAAAAGATTGGGATGGTTTCGAATGACTCATTTTGCAGGGGCCTGAAAAGATATTAGTTATAGTTAAGCTATAGTTATAGAGAAAAATGTCTACTTAATTATTCTGAAATATAATCTGTCATCGAGTTATATGTACTACGTACTAGAGAAGCTATTCCAAACAAAAATTGTGCGCTACTCTGTCTTCGCGCATGCACGGGAGATAGTAGTCGCGTAGGCGCCAAGACTTTAATTTAAAATAAAATAAGATATTAATATAAAATAAAAATAAGAATTTAATATAAAATACTTTTATTTTAATCTAAACAAACATATTTCTAAATAAAATGTAATAATAATTATCTTATGGAATTCACAAATCTTCAATTTATGCAATATTTAGTTTAGTGTACGGATTGCAGTACAGTTCAGTTGAACATAGTCAATGTTCGGATTGCGAAATCTAGTTCGTAGTACATATATATCGATGTAATCTGTAGAAACTTTTCGGCACAGATAATAATACCACATGTACTATTTTAAAATAGAAAAATAAGCACGCATTAAAACAAGATCTTATGAAATAAGTCTTTATTGTTACACCTTTTTTTAAATAATTGACACTATGTTGTTTTTTTTTAAATCATATTTTTATTCCACAGGTTATGTAATTTTTTTCTTTGCTTTTCAGAGTTGCATTGTAATATATTTTATAATGGAAAATGTTCACTATTATAGCATTGATATCTACAGTTTTCAATCATATATCTTTTGTTGTACCACTTTATGTTAAAAAAGCTATGTTATTTTAATCAGCAAAGATTTCATAAAATTATATTTGAACTATGTTTGTATTATTCAAATAGATGAGAACTAGGGATGTAACAATACCGCCCCGATATAGTGTGGCGGCGCTGTCATCGCACCACAAGCGAAACCCACCGAAGCCTAAATCACGCTACCGAAATTCCTAAGTACTTCGGTATATATAGAATAGTTATATACTACCACGTATATGAAGCTGTAAAAGCCAAAAAGCTAACAGCACTAACATCTCAGAAAAAATATACCACACGAAGCGTTGACCGCTAGCCCGGGTTGATGACCTCGCCCGGCAGGATTACCCCTTTCCTTGCCATGACCAAAATCGATATATGGTAAGTGTGAGTAATATTGCTTTTGTGGCGGCGCTGTCGTCGCGCCACAAGCGAAACACATCGAAGCCTAAATCGCACTAACAAAGTTCCGAAATTAAAGCAGTATATATTATATAGAAAGCTCCGAACTACCACTCGGAGCGTTGGCCGCTTCCCGGGTAGAACACCTTGCCCGGCAGGAGATCTCCCCTTTTCCTTCCACCCGCCACAGTGGTGACCCCGACGTGATATGAACACGCAACCAATAACCTTCGGAAACTACAGCTTCAAACCTTCTTCATCATCCTCAAGTACCCCATTCATTCGCTCCCGAGCAGATATTGTCTAGCCATCTAGCTTTACAAAGGTTCATCGCATCACTGGAATAATAATGTTTCCTGTTCCTTCAAGTTACTCTCTGCGCTACAGTGTTCGGCACGGCTCTGAGCCTTACTGCTCGCCTCTGCTTCACGGCACTCTCGCAGTTCACTTGCCTTCTTCTATACTCACCGCAGACTACAAGGCAATCCCTGGCACTTGCAAATTCGTCGACATCTAGACTGCACTATCGACCTCCGGTCTGAGCAAGGATTGATGTGGCGGCGCTGTCTTCGCGCCACAGGCGAAACACATCGAAGCCTAATTGCACTAAAAAAGTTCCGAAATTAAAGCAGTATATATATATAGAATAGCTCCCAACTACCACTTGGAGCGTTGGCTGCTCCCCGGGCAGAACACCTTGCCCGGCGGGAGTTCTCCCCTTTTCCTTCTTCCTGCCACACTTCTTAACCGACTTAAAAAAGAAGAGGTCCTCACTTCTCAATTCATGTGTATGTTTTTTTTGTATGTATGTTACGCGATATCGTTGCAGATTGTGGACAGATTGAATGATTTTTTTTATTAAGTAGGCTTTACCTTCAGGGTCATCATTACAGCCTTTCACAAGTCCACGGCTGAACATAGGTCTCCTCTAAGGAACTCCACAAAGCACGGTCCTGAGTCTGCATCCAACGACTTCCTGCATGTCTTATCCATCTAGTGGGATGTCGCCTACACTTCGCCTACCGGTACGAGGGTGCCACACGAAAATCTTTTTTCCTTTGTGTTCTTCGAGCTATATTGCCGGCCCATTACCACTGCTTACTATCCGTTGGGCTATCTCGGTCACTAGTTCTACTACGGATATCCTCATTTCTGAGTTTAGTCAGGAATACCTCAAAACTTGAAAAGTTTTGAGGTATACCTATCTGACTTTCTGACAGACATATGTGGGGTTGCGAATAATCAACACACCACATATATTAAATTACTGTTTAATTCTACGAAGTTTAAAGCGGCGGATCGGAGCGCGGACGAGCGGCCTCACGGCGTCGGACGGTCAGATCGACTGGCAAGGCGGCGAAAAACGAGCCGGTTGCTCCAGCGCAGCCGAGGGCTCCCGACGATTGCCGAACGGTCAACAGCTACGGCCGTGCTGCCACACATATCTCTGGCAAATACTTTGGAGCTCTGGTTCCGCTCGATCGCTTCTTCTATACGAGCCGTATTGAAGTCGTGTAAGTCCCGCTGCACGCAATTGGAGATCTGAATGTATGCTGTCAAATCTGCTGAAGACTGTATTTTCCTTTCCCGTCTAACAGCTATGAGATTAAGAGTGTGATCGGAAAGTTTTTGCCTTCTTCTGTGCTGGGTCTTGCAGAACTTAGCTCCGACCGCATGGACAGTTTCCACAATCTTTTCATTCATATCGTCCACTGCATTGCAATCTTCTAGGCACTGAAAACGGTTTTGTAGCTCGAGCTGAAAGGTTTGGGGACTTTGGATTAGAGCACGAGAGGGACGGAGCTTTGACTTCATTAGGCGAGACCCTTCCAATTAAAGTTTTAGGTTCAGTGTGCCTCTCACCATTCGGTGATCGCTGCCGGCTTTCACCTTCGCAATCACTGAGATATCACTGAACAGTTGCGGGCTAGTCATCATAATAAAGTCAATCTCATTTATTGTCGAACTTTCGGGGCTCGACTTGCGTCCACTTCCTTTGGAGCCGCTTCTGGAAGAAAGAGTTCATCATAAAGAGTCCCTCTTTCTCTACGAAGTCTGCCAGTTGCTGGCCTCTTGTATTCCGTTGGCCTATTCTGAATTTCCCTACCTTCAGTTCACCGTTCTCCCTTGTGCCTAGTTTAGTTTCCCATTAACACCGAATAGTGAGCTTTGGAGGAATGCATGGATCAAGATATATCCTCATACATTTCCTCCACCCCCTCATTGGGATGTGCCGAGGTTGGTGCGTAAACTTGTGTGACCTTCAGCGAATAACGTTTAGTGATTCTGAGTGTAAAGCACGTAACCCTCGTGACACACTCCCAATCTTTACAGCGTTGTTAACGAGGTACTTGTGGACGATAAATTCGACTCTTCCTTGGGACAGATGTTGATAGAACAAGTTGCCGGATTCTACGATTACCGTGTCCCCCTCTGCGAACCTCGGATAATCCTATAATATTCCAATGCAACTTGTCTATCTCTTTCTCTAGCTTCAGGATCTTCTCGGCAGTTGTCAGGGTGCGTGCGTTATATGTTGCCAAGTCGAGTCGTCTAAGGTAACCGAACCTCCACGGGAGATTCTGAGCACCACCTGCCCCGCCGTTACCATGGTTGCCACCGTAGCCAGGAATAGCGGGCCACCGGGGACTGTGGTTCGTCCCTTCGTAACTCTTATCATGGGCGGTATATTGCCATAGTTGCCACGCTTGGCGAGCGGGTTGGTAATTGCAGTTTTTTATTGTTATTTTGCTGTAATCAGAAAGATCCATAGCTGTGTGATCTATAGACTACATTCATCCTCGATTAAGAATCAAAATACAGATACGTTGTCCTTTGAGGACTAAAATGTAATGCCGCGTTTCCTATGAAACACAGCAGCATTAAGCTGCTATTTTACGCTGGTGTTCTGTGACAATGTATTCCTACCCCGGTCGGGCCGACCCATTCGTGCTACGACCATAAGGTAGCGTTGATTTAGCACGTATTAAAGTTATGGGTCAAGTTAATGTTATTTTCATGTATTGTTGCGAAAGTACAGCAGCGCATAAAACCCACCTAACTTTAACGGAAGATGGTTGCAGTTACGTAATGACCCGAGGACTAAGCGGAATGCTTAAGCCCGTATATGGTGAGTCATACCACATCCCTCAAATCGGATCATAAACATGTAAATGCATTGCTGTTTAACAGGAATAGGTAAGAGGGGGTAATACTTACGACGAACTTGTATCAAGAAAAAGGCTTACTTATCAAACAACAGATTTAGTTCTTCGGAACAAGTGCGTGGAAATAACTTTCCAAGTGACTCAGATCAGCGGTGACCGCCCAGCTTCTATATTCACGAAATCTTTAAGTCTCCATTACGATCCCTTTATAAGTTATTTGAAATAGGAGGAATTTCTCAACTCGACTATGTATTTTCTTTTTTTGTATGTATGTCACCTGATCTTCGTCAATGAGGGCTAATAATCTTCCACTGACCAGATGTCGCTATATGGGACTGAGGTCAAGTTTTATTGTTACGCTTTGTCATATAATTTAAAAATTAGTTTTAAATAAATGTTTATCAGTTTTTAGAGTATTATAATTAATACACAAAACGAAGCCTCGGTGCCCTGCTTCATAATTCTTTTGCACTTTTTAACTCTTTTTTTTTTATATTTCTACTTTTCAGAATATCTGAAAGTAGTTTACCACCAAATATCTGTAAGGATGTCCCAGAAGTAGACGTCAAGCCGGAAGCGGGTGATAGGTCAAGTCACAATAGTTAGAAAAAAAAAGTTAGTCAGAAAAATATAAAAAAATCTGCTATGTATTTTAAATATTACTGGCATTTATAATAAAATCGAAAAAATCTACATCCTGTGTACGGTCTTTTAACTACAAATTTTAACTTTTTTTAATTTTCTTTTTATTATGTACTTAATCCTTAATAATGCTTTTGAAAACTGTTGCTTAAAATTTACAGCCAACTGCTCCAGTCCAGAAGGAAATAATTTTTTTTCCTTACCATGTATTCAAAATTAACTTTTTACTTTGCCCAGTTTTAAATGACTGTACTGAAAAAAAAGTACTATACGAATTTGGCAAGTAACTTTAAAAGTTGGCGCATTTATTAAGGATTCCAAATTGGTATCACACTTGCAAGATGCAAGAGCACTGTTTTTTTAGTTCCATAATTTAACAAATAAATTATGGAACTAAAAAAGCAGTGCTGCTGTGTTTCATATGGTGAGTGTAGAGAACCGAAGACCCTTTTTACTGGAAAAGGGGCATACTATCGTAGTCCTCAGGCGTGATAACGCATCTGCATTTTGATTCTCAATCGAGGATAAATGTAGAGAGAGGTCTATAGGCCACAGCATCCACTTACCATCAGGTGGAATGTGTGCTCGTTTGTCATCCTTATTTATATATATATAAACTATCTAATTTCCGATATTGTAGTAGTAGTAATGGCTTCAATACAGGATTTTTAAAAGTTTACGGTCACTAGAACAACTGTCTCGTTGGCTTAGTGGTAGTAAACGCGACTGCTGATCATAAGTCCCGGGTTCAAATCCCGGGTCGGGCCAAAAGATCTTTTAGTTTTTCTGTCAAGAAATTATCAGTAGCTGCCCGGTGTCAAGAAGATGGCGGTGTCCCATGATGGTCTTGCATCTGATCGTCGTGTCGGTTTACCGTCCCACCGGACTGTGAGAGTCCGGGAATAGAGTGCACCTGTGCATGTACATACACTCGAGCACTGTTATCCTGTCCTGCGCAGGTGGTTAGTCTCCGTTGTGGCTGGCCGCCGTGACCGAAATTCGGCCTGGAGAACATAATTATTATTATTTTCAAATGCTGGAACTTTTTAACCGATTCGTTGCGGCACCAATTTTCGACAACTTTTAGCTGTGGCGGCGAACAAATATTTAATGACACGCCTATTGTGCTATCCGCCATGTGTAAAAGTAATGTTCTTTTTTATGATTTTTTTACTTGTTTTAGACCTAATTAAGTTTATTTGACATCAAACATAAGTTACAAATGGAAGGATACTTGTTTTTAGTGGGTAACTACGTGTTTTTTTACGCGTTTTCTTTGAAATTGAGAGTAAGTGACTTTTTTAATGAAGAGATTACAAACCTTTTGTACTATTTTTTGTTGTTATAAAAAAATCATTTATATAAGTAGGTACAGCAAAATCACCCTGGAAACCTTGGTTTTTATTAAATTAAATTTTCACCTAATAATAATATTTGTAAATATCAAACAATGAAGAACCTTAATTTGAAAAAAAAAAGGTATATCATTCATTGATATTTATTTATAAATGTTAAATATTATTTAATGTTATACAAATGTAAAAGTAAAGTCGATCTGAAAACGTCTAATTAGTAAGAATAGTAAGAATGTTTTCAAAAGGAAAAAAACACCAGCGCTATACGGCGGCGGATTGACAAAAGACTATTTATTAGCGAACTTTTTTTATGCATGAACGGTTTCGAACTGTTTGAAGCAAAAATAAACCTTATAACATATCACAAGAGCACATAGTACTTCGTAGGTCTATCCGGTCATATGATAGTAATAAGACGGCAGTTCAACCATTTTAAGCAAAATTAAACAATAAGACAAACGCATTGTTTTTTTTAACAGGATACTTGTTTTCCAGAAATTTATTTACAACTTGAGTTTGTGAGCGATCGCAATGAGTGCTATTATTTGTTACTTATTAGACAATTTTTCCATAACATGATTTAAAACCCTCAAAGTAAAAATAGTACCATGTACACGTTAAAAAAAGGTTGTCAACCCCTAAAAATTTCAAATTTTCAAAATATCCATAAACGAAGCTGCATGAATGAACTACTCGCAAAATAATGAATATTTTGTTAATTTTCCAAAAAAGCAATTTGAGCGAATTATAACGATTTTTAAAAAGACACGACTCGCGTGTCATACGCCACACACAAAAGTAAATGATGGCACGCCTGGCGTGTCACCCGCACTGAACCGGTTTATTGAACATTCGTTTAATACAATCATTAATGACACATTAAATGATTCACAACGAATTACATCGTGATTCCGTCATTTTATCTACACGATAATTCTCTTGTTATCTTCATTGGAATTAATTATCAATATCACTTGTGGTACATATCAGTTCAACTCTAATAACTCAAAATGGCGGTTACGAGACGTGGTTACATTTTCTGTGCGTTTATTTTAAGTGTGTTGTGCGTGCTTTTAATCATCGTCGCTATTTCCAGCGATAGTTGGGTTTGTACAAATTAATGTTTTAAATTTTTATTTATTTACCTTAAAAATAATGATAGTAATATTGTCTAGACCGAATTTCGGTCACGGCGGCCAGTCTCATCGAGACATTTGCGAAGGACAGCAATTTAGTGCCGGAGTGTATGCGCAAGCTCACGTGCTTTCTCTATTACCTCACACTCATAGTCCGATGGGAAAGTAATCTGACACGAATATAGAGAGATCAGACTCAGATCCAACGGCTTTACGTGCTTTGAAACACGGGAGTAAAGCACTGCCAACTTCCTGACTCTTGAGAACTACTGAACTTTAACTTCGACCTTATGATCAGCAACCGTGTTTACGTCTACTAGATCAACGATGCAGTCAGTTTTATCTATTCCTAATTAATTTTCCCAATAAATTTAATTACACACGAACTTGCGGTTTGCCTTAAGGTATCAAAATCCACTGTTGAACCTCTATAGATTGCCTCATAGGGAGATATTTGCCATAATTGCCACGCTGGGCAGGTGGGCAGTATGCTGCTGGCCATCTCCTATATCTTAAGGCTTTCGAGGGCAGCATAACCAGCTTGGCTATGCCAGACGTAAATACGTATTGGCGAGCGTAGTGCCAGATGAGAATAACTTTAAAACTGTGCAGCCACTGCGAGAGAGATCCGTGGCGCTAAAGCTTAGAGGTCTGCGGGTTTGATAACCGCACGGCACAGGAATTGTTCCGGGTCTGGATGTTTGTCTTTGTGCAATTAATGTATGTAAGCTGCTTAAGCGATGAAGAAGGAAATCGTTACTTTAAAAAAAAAAGAATGAACAGCTGAAAGAATGCTCCACGTCTGGGTATTTTACGTCTATCGTAAAGAAGACGGGTCGCTACATTTTTCTGGCATATTCCCTACTATTTATACTGTTACAAAACTATCGAGACTAAAATGGAATGATAAATTCGCTTTAGTCGATATTACTTGACAGGAAAATAGTAATATGTAATTAACTAGGTACAGTACATACTTTATATGCATTCCTTATATTTTTTATGAAAATAACCGCGTTATATTTAAAAGGTAAATATCATAGATACAGTCAGACAAGTTGGCTGGAGAAGTAGAAACTGCGTTTTCGTTTAAAAAAGGATTTATAGGGAGCGGTTCCACTGTTATTCAAGATTTTCTTAGAATTACGAATGGACAGACCAACAATTCTAATGGGTTACAGCATTATAATTCTAGGATATTTGTGATCGAATTAAATTAATAAAAATTGGGTTACACTTGTTATTGCGATAATTTTAATAAATTGTAACAAAATTATTTTTGTTTCTTGCTTATCAAAGACATTTTACAACGTCATATCTACTTAAACAATTTATTACATGTAATAAATTCCTAAAAAATCAAAGACTGTAATTTCATTTAAGTAAAATAGAGCTGTTCCTGCTATCAGGATTTATACCTGTATATTTTTTTATAATAATAATGATTAATGACGAAAAAGGCTCCTGATGGTAAGAGGATGGACACTAGCAGATTTAGACAAACATGGCTAAAGATGGCTTGTTAACCCTGAGAACTAAGATGAAAACTGTTCTGCATTGCAGTTATTATACTGGCGGTATTGCTCTTCAAGATTAATAGTATATAACATTTCGTCAACAAACATTGACTTAGGTACATGTACTTCTAAAATCAATGTATAGAACATAAATTTGGTGCGATGGATATTCTTACATTTGTACCTAAGGTAAATTACATACAATAAGTGTTAATTGTTAAACACATTTTTTTAATAGAATAAAAGTGACAAAGGATCGTACAATCCATATGATGGTAAGTCGATTATATGGCCTATAGATATCCACATCTATCTTTGATTAAGAATCAAAATGTAGATGCGTTGTCACCCCTGAGGACTAAGATGAAATGCATCGTTTCCTGTAAAAAAGGTCTCCGGTTCTCTACACTCAATTCATACAGACACTTAATTAATTTTGGGTCGGCAGTATAACCACTCAAAAATTGGTACAATAATATGACAGGTAATAGGGAGCAAAGATAAAAATGTGACGCGTTTGATAAAGCAATTGGCGATTGTTATAAAACGATACAATATACATGCAGTATACCTAGTCAGGTCATAAGTATTGTCACACAGTAAAAACTTTTCTTTTAGAATGCTGGCCACAAAAAAGTTTATTGAATTCGAATTTCGAATTGTTCATGAAAATAAAACTGTATACCAACTGTATACTTTTTAGAATTTTACTCATTTTTAAATATGGAGTGGACGCTTAAAGAAGACCGTGTTGCAGTTATTGCGTTGCATCGTTGCGGTTACGCGCCAATTCAAATTTTTGACATACTGAAAAATTTGAATATAACCAAAAGATTCGTTTATCGTACCATCAAACGATACAATGAAGACTCTAGTGTAGATGACAGGTCAAGAAGTGGGCGCCCTCGGTCTGTTAGGACTCCAGCAGTGATAAAAGCTGTGAAGGCACGATTTCAAAGAACTCCCAAACGTAAGCAGAAACTGTTGGCCCTTCAGATGGGGTTAAGCAGAACCACGATGAAAAGGGTGTTATATGAAGACTTAGGGCTTCGGGCATATCGAAGAAAAACAGGATATCGTTTGAATGCTCGTCTAATGAACTTGAGACTGAAGAAATGCCGCGCTTTGTTGAAGCGGTACGCGGGAAAAATATATCGGGAAATTCTTTTTTCGGATGAAAAAATTTTTACCGTAGAAGAGAGCTACAACAAACAAAATGATAAGGTGTACGCACAAAGTAGTGAAGAAGCGAGCAACCGTATTCCGCTTGTCCAACGAGGTCATTTTCCATCCTCGCTCATGGTATGGTTGGGAGTTTCTTATTGGGGCTTAACAGAGGTACATTTTTGTGAGAAAGGTGTAAAAACGAATGCAGTTGTGTATCAAAATACAGTCCTGCCGAACCCTGTGGAACCTGTTTCTCATACCATGTTCAATAACAGGCACTGGGTATTCCAACAAGATTCGGCGCCAGCTCATAGAGCGAAGAGCACACAAGACTGGCTGGCGGCGCGTGAAATCGACTTCATCCGGCACGAAGACGGGCCCTCCTCCAGTCGAGATTTGAATCCGTTAGATTACAAGATATGGCAACGCTTGGAGGAAAAGGCGTGCTCAAAGCCTCATCCCAATTTGGAGTTATTCAAGACATCCTTGATTAAGGCAGCCGCCGATATTGACATGGACCTCGTTCGTGCTGCGATAGACGACTGGCCGCGCAGATTGAAGGCCTGTATTCAAAATCACGGAGGTCATTTTGAATAAACTTTAGTGTCATAAGAATCTATGTTTTGTTAAGTTCATTTTGGTATATAAATGGTTACATAATGAATAAACTTGTTTCAATTATTTTATATTAAACATGTGACAGAATTTATGACCTGACTAGGTATATAATTCACAGTATATTGCATGTATATTGTATGGTATACTCATTGATATATATGTCAATGTGTATCTTCGAACAATTCTTAAGTCTCTTATAACAAATCTACATTGTAGATTTTAATTCTTCAGCATAGGATCGTTAGGCTTCTCTCCTACAAAGGCGCTCCACATAGGTCTATGGATCGTTATAAACTCGTTCCCCAGATAAGCATGACAAACATTTAATAATCGTGCATCCTAAGTTTGATTCTCGCCGATACCAATGAAACATATGTTTTCAATTTTGGGTAGAAATCGAGAGAGGTGTGTCAGGATTTTTTTTTATAGGATAGGGTGACAAACGAGCACACAGTCCGCCTGATGGTAAGTGGTTACTGTGACCCATAGACATCTATATCTATCCTCAATAAAGACTCAAGATACAGATGCGTTGTCACCCGTGAGGACTAAGATGGAATGCCTCTTTGCCAGTTAAATGGGTCTCCGGTTCTCTACACTCACCATACGAAACACAGCAGCGTTAAGCTGCTATTTTACGCTGGTTTTCTGTGAGAGCGTGGCCCTTCCCCGGTCGAGCCGACCCATTCGTGCTACAACTATACTACTAATACTATACTAATAATATATATATGCAGCATGGCTCTACCACAGCATCGATCGTGCAAAACGGAAGTCTGTTGTCTCTGCCTACTCCTCTGAGTGACATGCGTGAGAGTTTATGTATATTTGTGAGATGACGTGCTGATTTACCACACACTTGGTGGTGAAGGAAACATCGTGAGTATACTTGCACGTCTAAGAAATTTCAATAGAGAATTTTTGAAATGAAAACTTCTTTAGAATCGTTGTAATTTGAAATTCAATGAAACGAAAAAGCGATACTAGAAAGAGACAAACATCTATAAGATTTAGCCTGCGAGTGAATGGATAGAATACAGTGCAGTAAGCGACAGTAGCTTAATCGCAGGGTGCGGACCGCGATTTCAAAAGGTCGAGGTTAGAATTCGACTACTGTCGTGAACCACTCGCTCACTCTCTAACACAAGCATTTTCAGCTAACCAGTAGTGGTTAAAGGGAATATTAGTAATATTAATAATATTGCTAGTATTTTTTTTAAATATAGTGTTTCCTTATTTATTATCTCGGTCTCGTTTTTGTGCGGATAAACCATATAAAATATAAAATTAAACATATTGAATAAAACTATCATATTATACCAATCCATTCATAGCAATCTACGATTTCATAACTTCAGGCCATCTAGCCTCTATTTTATGTAGCACCTAGATTGTCAATCAATTTTTGTTCGATAAAATGATTTTACCTATAGAATGAAGTTGATGGCGCTATTACTCAAAGCAATTTTACTCGAAAGAAAATATAGTTTTGATTTATAACATAAAATTTAGGCTCTACATGTCTAAAGGATAAGTATTGTAACATTAATTTGCTATAAAATTATAACTTTTATCCTTATATTTTATGCCTCATTTGTGGTTGAAAATTATCTTATTAAATAAATAATTTGCCGAGAAATATTTTTATTTTATATCTCATTTCATTTAAACGTTTCACTTCTACCGCGTGTGAACTGCACACATGTTTTTTTGGACATACATATTCCGCCTACAGGCATTAGGGTAGGTTTACTTTTATCTGCACCAAAACTCTAGTTTTATCTCCTTTTCTGCCTCTCCATAGCCCCCTAACCTATTTATAGCGCTAAGTATAAGCGCATGCTCTTCTGCGTTGCAGTCTGAAGGTTATTCCATATCCATATTTCTCATCTACTCCTGTCACCTCGAAGGACAAAGATAGAATGCCTCACAGTCTGGAACTATACTGGCGCACTATACCCTTCCGACCGGAAATTAGTAAGTAGGTGGTACACCTACCCAAACGAACTTCTAGGCAGAAGTTGTCCTCCTACCTTGTAAATGATTCTCGTACACCGCCATCTTACGCCTATAAAGTTTTGGTGTTTTTGTTTGTAAAATATAGCACGTTTAAATTTCATCAGCTTCGAAAATTTAAGTTATTTGATAAGTTCTAACATAGAATTTAATATCTAAACTTTCTCTGACGTACCTTACCTTTGATAATTACATAGTCAGAAGATAATTAGATATTAACATTAACTTTTAATTAAAATGTCATACCTATTTAAAAGTTTGTTTCCAAACAATTTATGTTCAAAAGTGAGCATAAATTATTTCAAAGGCGTTGTCAATGTTTCAGTGCGGTGTATAATATGTTGTATGATTTTGTTACGCTTGCAACAGCTTGAGCCCATATGAAATAATCATGAATCATCACTTCAGTGTCTGTCTACAAAGAGCACAGATTGATAAGTATTGTGTTGTTTCACAAATTACAGGGCTGTGCGAATACGAATGAGTGTTGGTTTGACATGGTCCGCAAATATTTTTCATTATTTAGGCGGGCAGGTTTCTTCACAAAGTTTTCTTTCGCCTCAGTAACCTTTCAGATCCTTCTAACTATAAAATTAAAAGATTAGTGTTTATCCTCACAAAAATATGTTTTAGATAATTTTAAATTATGTTACGGCTAATGTTAATGTGAATATTATATATGGTATTATGTATGGGCTATACTATGGTTTAGTTTTGAGTGTAGGCTAATGTGACCTATTGGCTAAAAAGGAGGAGCAAATGAAAATAAAAGAAGTTATATAATTTGAATATTTATTGCATAATCGTATTTGATCAAAAATAGCTAAAATAACACTTCGTTTAGAGTGTAGTGGCGGTGTACGAATATCCGCTACCCCATGCCATCCCGTGGGTGTCGTAAGAGACGACGGAGGGAAACAAATGAGGAGATGGGCAGCAGCGTCTTCCTAATAACGGCTAAAAATAAATACTGCGGTTGCCAACCTGCTTGCCATGCGTCGCTACTATGGCAAATATTCCTTCAATAAGGTAATCTATGGAGGAGGCCTATATTCAGCAGTGGACTTTAATAGGCTGTAACTGTAACGGTTACCTTTGCAAGGTACTCAAGAAGCTGGGTTCTTTTACATCGGTTGTTCGTTTTAGCTAACGAAGCGAAGTCTAGCATTTACTGTAATACCATTAAAATTTACAATAACATTCCTGACCCTTTTAAAAATATGAACGTATAAAAATATAGTACTGAAGATGTGGTTATTAGATATATTATACATCTACAGCTTACAAGAATTTATAGACAATAAAAATTAAATAAAGTAATGTTATATTTAGTGATAAATAAATAGATAGACTGTTGTATGAACATATTCTTAAGATCTTATTTAATTTTACCTGTAGTCATGCAATGAATATTTTTGATTTGATCTGATTTGTAGGGCGTTCACTAAATAGAGTGACGACCTGATTTGCAGGAAGTCAGTGGATGTAGGAAGATTAGGAACACGCATTGTAGCATTCCTTGGGATAAGTTTTTAAGATTTTCAGCAGTGGAACTGTGAAGGGCTGTAATGAGGATGATGATGATGGAATAAAACTACAAACCACTCGATTGAACTTAGAATGAATTCGGTTTCGGTTTGATCATGACTATGGGCAGCCTTGGAATCCTCGGCCTCTATATCGGATATCTAGTGATGTGCAGTTTCGTGGTCACTTGGAGTGGAAGGCTAAATTGACCTCTAAAAGGTTTGGCATGCTCAACAGAGCGGGACGGTATTTCATGCCGACAAACCACTTGCAACATTACAAGGCGTAGGTTCGGCCTCACATGGAATACTGTTCTTATGGGCCCTATACGCGATTGGCCATGATGGACGAATACTAGCGATCACGATCGTGTGGAGGGTATGATCGCCTATAATCGCCCATGATCGGTTATGATCTAGCGTAATCGCCGCTGTGTCGGTTTTTCAGACAATCATCAAAGAAAGTTCGGCCATGATCGTGCGCGCGTCTACATAAACGCCGATGCTCTATAAACTTACCTTGTTTTATTTCGGTGTATAGTTAACTTCCAACTTTTTTGCTTCCTTTTTTTCACCATTCTTTTAAGGCGTACATTTCAATAATGCTTATATATAAACTAATTAAGTAAATAAATACCGGTAACTGCAACTGTTTCAACGTCTATCTCGGACAGATGACAATACAAATATGTAGGATGCACGATCGTGTGGGCAGCCGCGCAATGATTGTGACAATCATGGCCCATTCTGTTGTTGTCCATCATGGCCGATCGTGTATAGGGCCCATTATGTTCGAGCCGGAGCTCCCCAGTGCCAGCTTCTTCCACTTGAACTTCGAGCCGCTCTGCGCGTCGGCTCGAATTGTCGACGACCAAGTTCTCTCTGATCGGCTCGATTCACTAGCGCTGCGAAGAGATGTTGCATCCATTTGCATTTTCTATTACATTTACCACGGAGAGTGCACTGAGGGATTGTTTAGATTAATTCCAGCCGCCAAATTTTACTAACGCACATCAAAACTCACGTTACCATCCACATCATATGGATGCTCATCGGTCCACTACTTTGCGATTTATTAGTGTCGTAAGAGACGACAGGGGGAAACTGAGGCAGAGGATGGACAGCAACATCTTTCTGATAACAGCAAAACAACAATAAAAAAACTGCGGTTGCCAACACGCTCGCCAAGCGTGGCAACTATGGCAAATACCCCCAATGAATAAAGCAACAAACAGACGGCCCCCAGTCCCCGGCGGCCCCGCTATTCCTGGCTACGGTGGCGACCATGGTAACGGCGGGGCAGGGGGTGCTAAGAATCTCCGGTGGAGGTTCGGTTGCCACCTAAGACGACTCGACCTGGCAACATACAACGCACGCACCCTGAGGACTGACGAGAAGATCGTGGAGCTGGAAGAAGAGATACACAGATTACGCTGGCATATTATAGGATTATCCGAAGTCCGAAGAGAGGGGGAGGACACGGTAATCCTCGAATCCGGCAACTTGCTCTATCACCGGGAGGGCAACCATCTGTCCCAAGGAGGTGTCGGATTTATCGTCCACAAGTCTCTCGTTAACAACGTTCTAAAGATTGAGGGTGTGTCGACGGGGGTTGCGTACCTTATACTCAGAATCACCAAACGGTATTCGCTGAAGGTCATACAGGTTTACGCACCAACCTCGGCACACCCCGATGAGGAGGTGGAGGAAACGTATGAGGATATCTCTAGAGCCATGCATTCCTTCAAAACCCACTATAGGGTGTTAATGGGAGACTTCAATGCAAAACAAGGCACAAGAGAGAACGGTGAGCTGAAAATAGGGAAATTTGGAATAGGGCAACGGAACCCAAGGGGCCAGCAGCTGGCCGACTTCACGGAGAAAGAGGGACTCTTTATGATGAACTCTTTCTTCCAGAAGCGGCCCCACAGGAAGTGGACCTGGTCGAGCCCCGACGGTTCCACAAAAAATGAGATTGACTTCATTATGACGACCAGACGACAACTGTTCAGTGATGTCTCCGTGATCGCGAGCGTGAAAACTGGTAGCGATCACCGAATGGTTAGAGGCACACTGAACCTAAACGTTAAGTTGGAGAGGTCTCGTCTAATGAAGTCAACGCTCCGTCCCCCTCGTACTCTAATCCAAAGTCCCGAAACCTTTCAGCTCGAGTTACAAAACCGTTTTCAGTGCCTAGAAGACTGCAATGAAGTGGACGATATGAATGACAAGCTCGTGGAAACTGTCCATGCGGTCGGAGCTAAGTTCTGCAAGACCCGCCGCAGAAGAACACAAAAACTCTCCGATCACACTCTTAATCTCATGGCTGTTTGACGGGAGATGAAGCTACATTCTTCAACAGATTTGACAGCATACAGGCATCTGAACAGACAGATCTCCAAATGCATGCGGCGGGACTTACGCAACTTCAATACAGCTTGTATTGAAGAAGCGATCGAGCGGAACCAAGGCTCCAAAGTCTTTGCCAGAGATCTATCTGCCAGAAAGAGCCAACAGTCAAAGCTGAAGACAGAATGTGGCAGCATCGTTTCCGGGGCACATGAGATTTTGAGTGAGATTGAAAGGTTCTGTGGGCAGCTGTAGACGTAATCGTTGGAGCCACACGCAAGTGTGAGTAACGATCCAAGAGCGAGTCTTATCCGACGCTATTCCGAAGATATCCCGGACGTCAGTCTGAGCGAGATTAGAATGGCTCTCCAGCACCTTAAAAACGGCAAGGCCCCAGGCAAGGATGGAATTACAGCGGAGCTTCTGAAAGCGGGTGGAAAACCGGTACTTGAAGTCCTTCAGAAGCTCTTTAATTTCGTCCTCCATGGTGACATTACACCGGAGGCGTGGAGCAGAATTGCGGTGGTCTTGTTCTTCAAGAAAGGTGACAACGCTCTCTTGAAGAACTACAGACCTATTTCCCTTCTGAGCCGCGTATACGTGCTGTTTTCGAGAGTTATTACGAATCGTCTCGCGCGCAGATTTGACGACTTCCAGCCTCCCGAACAAGCCGGTTTCCAAAAAGGCTTTACTACTATAGACCACATACATACCCTTCGGCAAATTGTACAGAAGCCCGAAGAGTACAATTTGCCAATATGTCTGGCGTATGTGGACTATGAGAAAGCCTTTGATTCCGTTGAAATTTGAGCGGAGTTGCAGTCCCTTCAGCGGTACCAAGTCGACTGTCGGTATATCGAAGTGCTGAAGAGTTTGTACAGTAGAGCTACGATGGCTATCCGAGTACAGAACCAGAGTACGAAACCTATCCAATTGCAGAGAGGTGTAAGACAGGGTGATGTTATATCCCCGAAACTCTTCACCGCTGTATTGGAAGACTTTTTCAAGTTTCTGGACTGGAAAGGATACGGTATTAACATCAATGGCGAGTACATCACTCACCTTCGATTTGCCGACGATATAGTTTTTATGGCAGAATCGCTGGAGGACCTAAGCACCATGCTCAATGACCTCAATAGTGTCTCCCAACGAATAGGTCTTTGGATAAACATGGACAAAACAAAGATCATGTTTAATGTCCATGTCACACCTATGCCGGTGGTTGTTGGGAGCACTAAGCTCGAAGTTGTTGAGTATGTTTACCTGGGACAAATAGTCCAACTACGTAAGTGCAACTTCGACCGAGAGGTCAATCGACGGATTCAACTCGGCTGGGTAGCGTTCGGGAAACTACGACACATCTTCTCGTCAGACATACCTCAAAACCTTAAAACGAAATTGTACAACCAGTTCGTGTTGCCAGTGATGACTTACGGATCTGAGACGTGGTCCTTCACTGCTGGCCGTATGAGGAAGCTCACGGTCGCTCAGCGAGCTATGGAGAGGGCTATGCTCGGGGTTTCTCTGCGTGATAAACTTAGAAATGAGTATATCCGTAGTAGAACCAGAGTAACCGACATAGCCCAACGGATTAGTAAGCTGAAGTGGCAGTGGGTCGGCCATATAGCTCGAAGAGCCGACAACCGATGGGGAAGAAAGGTTCTTGAGTGGCAGCCTCGTACCGGTAGGCGAAGTGTAGGGCGACCCCTCATGAGATGGATAGACGACCTGGTAAGACATGCAGGAAGTCGATGGATACAGGTGGCTCAGGACCGTGCTTTGTGGAATTCCTTGGGGAAGGCCTATGTTCAGCAGTGGACTTGTGAAAGGCTGTATTGATGATGATGATGATGCAAGATAGGAAGGAAAATGAAGTAACTCGGTCGTTAACAATTTAGTGTATGTACGGATAATATTATATACATGACGATGGAAACACCGGGATGCACGTTTCCCTGTTCTCGAAATAGGGTTGACACTCGTACAAATATTAAAAAAAGTGAAGTGACAAACGAACATGTAGACCGCCTGATAGTAAATGGCTGTAATAGTCTATGGAAACTTGCAAACAAAGAAGGGTACACATTCCATGTCACCTCAGAGGATTAAATTAGAATGCCTCATAGCGTGTAAACCGGAACATAGTAGAAATCCTCCTCCTCCATCCTGGCATAAAAGGAACCCTACTACCTAGTTAAAAAGATTCAATATGTGTGGTACAGCTTTATAAAAGTGAGTTAAAGTCACATCCTATATACGTCCCACTGTATAGGCACGGGTTCTCATTTCTGAGAGGGTTTTAGGGCAAGGAAAAGTCCGCTGCGCTGCGTGTTGCCGAATTTCACATGTCCTCGAAATATATTTTTTTCTTATTTCTCAGACATGCAGTTTTCCTACAATGTTTTCCTTAACCGCCGAGCACGTGGTGAAGCAGCACTTAAAATCATTATTTAAATTAACAATTTCATTGGCCGGCGGGGTTCGAACCCGGGTTGTTCGCGTATTGTGAAATTTACAGCGAGTACTTAGCCCCTGGGCTACCATGGCTCTACTGTACACAGTACAGCTTTATAATTTAAGTTAAAGTATAGCAAAATAAAGTACAGCCTATATACGTACCATTGCTCGGCACAGGCTTTCTCACATTTCTGAGAGAGTTATGGAGCGATTAGTCTGCTGTGCTGCTCCGATGCGTGTTGACGGACTTTACATAGTATAGAAATATTTTTTTTAATTGTAAAAAAATAGTAGTAGTATATGTCTGCCTATGTGTGTGTCTCTTAGCATGCAGTGATACGTGGTACGTGGTAGAGCCATGCTGCAGCTATATTAATAGTATAGTTGTAGCACGAATGGGTCGGCTCGACCGGGGAAGGACCACACTCTCACAAAATACCAGCGTAAAATAGCAGCTTGACACTGCTGCGTTTCGGATGGTGAGTGTAGAGAACCTGAGACCCTTTTTACTGGAAAAAAGGCATTCTATCTTAGTCCTCACGACTGACAACGCGTTTATGGGCCACAGCAACCACTTATCTACTTTTTCTTACCTACTAGCATTGTAGAACAAATCAAATAACTCGCTTGTACAATCGGTTCGATAATTAAACCATCTTTTTAATAATATTAAGTTATAACGCCAACAACACGACAATAATTTTAAGCTTATTAAAAACCGAAACCTTATTTAGGTTTTTACTGTATTCATATAATCCAGTTAGCACCCCTGCCGTAGTCTTCAACAACCTCCGAGATATAATACAACGTCGTAAACCCGGTAAATGACGTATATTGTCTCAACGCATTGTGACAACGACTTAAATCATAAGCTTACATGGAGCTTTGGAATGGAATATCTAGTTAATGCGTTATTGAATTACTTTGAATATAATTTGACTGAATGTTGTGCCGAGTATGTTAAGTAATTTTATATTTGGGAGTATAATGTTACGTATTCGTATTCCACCGCTTAAGAGTGGCTTCACTAATTCCTCTTTTACTGAGCCTATACTGCTCTGGAATGTCCAGTCTATTGATATCAAGAAAATTAGTATCACGAATTTTTTTAGAGACTACCTAGTTTGAGAATTCTATCATAAGAATAAATACCACCTGATTTATCCGACTTTGTTTTCCTCTCCCTTTTGCTTTGTAAGTGATATTTTGTACAATATGTATTTTAATATATACCTTGTTATTTTATTTATTTATATAAAGATTTTATATATAAGTACCTGTTTATATATTTATTATCGATTCTTTATTTTATAACATATATGAGGTATGTTTATTTTTACTAAATATTTTCTATTTTTTATATTTATTTGCACATTGTTGTATCTTATATCTTTGTTACTTATTTATTTGATTTATGAAGTGCTTGTTTTAACCTGCCACAGATTTTCAAATCACCAGAGAATGCCATAAGGCATTCTCTGGTGATTAAGTTCGCACATTATATCCCTTATTATAAGGTGTGTAGTAAAGATTACTTAAATAAATAAATATTACGTTTATGAAATATTCAGTTCATAGAATCAGACATGCCATTATAATTTTAGTAAACTCATTTTCTATCTATAAGTCTGCGTTGACTGGGATGTGCAAGCAGCTATATACTCAGAACTTAGGATTTCCGCAGCTTAACTGCACATCTGAGAACTCAAAAACTGAGCTTTCATACGTACTCCATCCCAGAGGACCGCAATCTTCGTGTTACTAGGCTCAGTGTTCGAGTTTGAAAGATAAGACGCCCGCATAGAGAAGGAAGAAGCCGCCTTTCTGTTCCAATGCGTGTTGGTTGATTTTACATGTCCTTGAAATAGTCGTTTTGTAAGTAGTCACGTCAAGTCACGCTGCAGCTATATTATAGTTGTAGTACGATTGGTTTGGATCGATATCCATGAAAGACCATGCTTCACAGAATACCAGCGTAAAATATCAGTTTCGTATGATGAGTGTAGAGAGCCGGGAACTCTTTTTATTGGAATTCAGACATTCCAACTTTGTCCTCAGAGGTATCGCATCTGTATTTTAATTTTAATCGAAGATGGATGTAGATATCTATGGGACACAAACTCCACTTACCTAACTTAAATAGGTAGACCTCACGATGTTTTCCTTCACCGCCGAGCACGGAAATCATCGCGATGCATACTTCAAATATCAAAATCTCAAACTAGCTTTTTGTGCGTTGGATACCTCTTTCATAACCACGTCCAAATAATAATTTCATCAACATCATAATCATGACCGTCTGGTTGTCATAATGAAGCCAATCTCATTTTTTGTCGAACCGTCGGGGCTCGACTAGATTCACTTTCTGTGGGGCCGCTTCTAGAAGAAAGAGTTCATCGTAAAGAGTCCCTTTTTTCTCCATGAAGTCGGCCAGCTGCTACTCCCTTGGGTTCTGTTGACTTGTCCCTAATTTCCCTATCTTTAGCTCACCGTTCTCTCTTGTGCTTAGTTTTGCGTTGAGGTCTCCCATTAACACTGTATGGTGGGTTTTGGAGGAATGCATGGCTCTAGAGATATCCTCATACATTGCCTCCACCTCGTCATCGGGATGTGCCGGGGTTGGTGCGTAAACCTGTATGACCTTGAACAAATACTGTTTGGTGATTCTGAGTATAAGGTACGCAACGTTCGTCGATACACTAACAATCTGTACAAAGTTGTTAACGAGAGACTTGTGGACGATAAATCCGAAACCTCCTTGGAACAGACGGTCGCACTCCCAGTGATGAAGAAGTTGCCTCATTCGAGGATTACAGTGTCCTCCCCCTCTTTTCGGACCTAATATAATCCTATAACTAGCTAGCGCAACCTGTCTATCTCTTCTTCCAGCTCCAGGATCATCTCGTCAGTCCCCAGGATGCGTGCGTTATATTTGCCAGGTTGAGTCGTCTTAGGTAGCAACCAAACCTCCACTGGTGATTTCTAGTACCCACTGTCCCGCCGTTACCATGGTCGCCATCGTAATCAGGAATAGCGAAGCCGCCGGGGACTGGGGGCAGTTTTGTAACTCTGGTCATGGAGGGTATATTGCCATGGTTGTCACGCTTGGCGAACGTGTTGGCAACCGTAGTTTTTTTTATTGTAATTTGCTGTTATCAGAAAAGTGCTGCTGCTTCTGCCTTAATTTCTCTCTGTCGCCTCTTACGACACCCACGGCAAGACGTTGGGTGAATGTTCTTACCCTGCACTACACGGACTAATAATTTATAAATCTATACAAATAAATAAAATTGAAGTGTCTGTTTGTAAAGTCAAAATAACAGCTTTTTACTATATGCATATGAAAGTATATACGGGTACTTATAACAAGAACGCGATTTTTTAAAATTTTTGTCTGTCTGTCTGTTTGTTCGGGCTAATCTCCGAAATGGCTGGACCGATTTTGAAGGCACTTCAGTGGCAGGTAGCTTATAAGAAGTAACTTAGGCTACTTTTATTTTAGAAAAAGAATTAGGGTTCCGCGCAATAAATTAAAACCCATCAAATCCAATCGTAATAAATTACGCGCGGGCGAAGTCGCGGGGAACAGCTAGTTAATACATTAAAATAAGTGGCGGTGTAAGAGGCTAATGCTCGGTTTCTGAGGTACTTTTATCGGCAGTTTATCTATTCGTTAGCGCTATTGGTTCGATAACTTGTGAAAGTCCGTTTCCGAACATCGCAAGGTAAGATAAACTTCGTTTAAGCTAAGTTTAATTTAACTGGCCAATACGTGCCGTTTATCGGTTCTATAACTTTATTTGACGTTTAATTTCAAGCAAACTACATCAACTTTTAGGTTATAACGTGTTATTATTAAAATAAATTGCCAGTGGGCGCTAAATACTAAAATATTCAAGGGATAAAATAATTATTAATAGAAGTGCAATGAATACGAGTACTCTTCTCTCTTTCAGAAAAATTTTTACTACGTTTTCCAGATTCCGTAATGTTTTGGATAATGCAAAAACGATAGTAAATACCACTAAACTTAAAATCAGAAAGTTATGAAAAATAAAACCACAATCGTGAGTTTGATGTTTTCTTTTTTAACACTTTGACAATACAATGATGTCATTCATACAGTTTCTGATAGATATGGAATTATCATATTTTATTACTAAAACAGTGCATATCCTCTTATTTCATTCATCATCATCATTACAGCCCTTCACAAGTCCACTGCTGAACATAGGCCTCCCCCAAAGAATGCCACAAAGCACGGTCCTGAGCCACCTGCATCCATCGACTTCCTGCATATCTTACCAGGTCGTCACTCCATCTAGTGGGGGGACGCCCTACACTTCGCCTGCCGGTACGAGGCTGCCACTCGAGAACCTTTCTTACCCATCGGTTGTCGGTTCTTCGAGCTATATGGCCGGCCCATTGCCACTTCAGCTTACTAATCCGTTGGGCTATGTCGGACACTCTAGTTCTACTGCGGATATCCTCATTTCTGAGTTTATCACGCAGAGAAACTCCGAGCATAGCCCTCTCCATAGCTCGCTGAGCGACCTTGAGCTTCCTCATCCGGCCAGCAGTGAAGGACCACGTCTCAGTTCCGTATGTCATCACTGGCAACACGCACTGGGTGTACAGTCTCGTTTTCAAGTTTTGAGGTATACCTGACGAGAAGATGTGCCGTAATTTCCCGAACGCTGCCCAACCGAGTTGAATCCGTCGATTGACCTCTCGGTCGAAGTTGGACTTACCTAGTCGGACTATTTGTCCCAGGTAAACATACTCGTCAACAACTTCGAGCTTAGTGTTCCCAACAACTACCGGCATAGGTGTGACATGGACATTAAACATGATCTTAGTTTTGTCCATGTTCATCTTAAGACCTATCCGTTGGGAAACACTATTGAGGTCATTGAGCATAGTGCTTAGGTCCTCCAGCGATTCTGCCATAAGGACTATATCGTCGGCAAATCGAAGGTGAGTGATGTACTCGCCATTGATGTTGATACCGTATCCTTTCCAGTCCAGAAGCTTGAAATCGTCTTCCAATGCAGCGGTGAAGAGTTTCGGGGATATGACGTCACCCTGTCTTACACCTCTCTGCAATTGGATAGGTTTCGTACTCTGGTTCTGTACTCGGATAGCCATCGTAGCCTTACTGTACAAGCACTTCAACACTTCGATATACCGACAGTCAACTTGGCACCGCTGAAGGGACTGCAGCACCGCCCAAATTTCGACGGAATCAAAGGCTTTCTCATAGTCCACATACGCCAGATATAGTGGCAAATTGTACTCCTCGGACTTCTGTACAATTTGCCGAAGGGTATGTATGTGGTCTATGGTGCTAAAGCCTTTTCGGAAACCGGCTTGTTCGGGAGGCTGGAAGTCGTCAAGTCTGCGCGCGAGACGATTCGTAATGACTCTCGAAAACAGCACGTAGACGCGGCTCAGAAGAGAAATCGGTCTGTAGTTCTTCAAGAGAGCGTTGTCGCCTTTCTTGAAGAACAAGACCACCGCACTTCTGCTCCACGCCTCTGGTGTAATGCCACCATGGAGGACGGAATTAAAGAGCTTCTGAAGGACTTCAAGTACCGGTTTTCCACCCGCTTTCAGAAGCTCCGCTGTAATTCCATCCTCGCCTGGGGCCTTGCCGTTTTTAAGGTGCTGGAGAGCCATTCTAATCTCGCTCAGACTGACGTCCGGGATATCATCGGAATAATGTCGGATAAGACTCGCTCTTGGATCGTTACTCACACTTGCGTGCGGCTCCAACGATGACGTGTACAGCTGCCCATAGAACCTCTCAATCTCACTCAAAATCTCAGGTGCCCCGGAAACGATGCTGCCACATTCTGTCTTTAGCTTTGACAGTTGGCGCTTTCTGGCAGACAGATCTCTGGCAAAGACTTTGGAGCCTTGGTTCCGCTCGATCGCTTCTTCAATACGAGCTGTATTGAAGTTGCGTAAGTCCCGCCGCATGCATTTGGAGATCTGTCTGTTCAGTTGCCTGTATGCTGTTAAATCTATTGAAGAATGTAGCTTCATCTCCCGTCTAACAGCCATGAGATTAAGAGTGTGATCGGAGAGTTTTTGTGTTCTTCTGCGGCGGGTCTTGCAGAACTTAGCTCCGACCGCATGGACAGTTTCCACGAGCTTGTCATTCAAATCGTCCACTTCATTGCAGTCTTCTAGGCACTGAAAACGGTTTTGTAACTCGAGCTGAAAGGTTTCGGGACTTTGGATTAGAGCACGAGGGGGACGGAGCGTTGACTTCATTAGACGAGACCTCTCCAACTTAACGTTTAGGTTCAGTGTGCCTCTAACCATTCGGTGATCGCTGCCGGTTTTCACCCTCGCGATCACTGAGACATCACTGAACAGTTGTCGTCTGGTCGTCATAATGAAGTCAATCTCATTTTTTGTCGAACCGTCGGGGCTCGACCAGGTCCACTTTCTGTGGGGCCGCTTCTGGAAGAAAGAGTTCATCATAAAGAGTCCCTCTTTCTCCATAAAGTCAGCCAACTGCTGGCCCCTTGGGTTCCGTTGTCCTATTCCAAATTTCCCTACTTTCAGCTCACCGTTCTCTCTTGTGCCTAGTTTTGCATTGAAGTCTCCCATTAACACCGTATATTGGGTTTTGGAGGAATGCATGGCTCTAGAGATATCCTCATACATTTCCTCCACCTCCTGATCGGGGTGTGCCGAGGTTGGTGCGTAAACCTGTATGACCTTCAGCGAATACCGTTTGGTGATTCTGAGTATAAGGTACGCAACCCTCGTCGACACACTCTCAATCTTTACAACGTTGTTAACGAGAGACTTGTGGACGATAAATCCGACACCTCCTTGGGACAGATGGTCGCCCTTCCGGTAATAGAGCAAGTTGCCGGATTCGAGGATTACCGTGTCCTCCCCCTCTCTTCGGACTTCGGATAATCCTATAATATGCCAGCGTAACTTGTCTATCTCTTCTTCCAGCTCTACAATCTTCTCGTCAGTCCTCAGGGTGCGTGCGTTGTATGTTGCCAGGTCGAGTCGTCGTAGGTGGCAACCGAACCTCCACCGGAGATTCTTAGCACCCCCTGCCCCGCCGTTACCGTGGTCGCCACCGTAGCCAGGAATAGCGGGGCCGCCGGGGACTAGGGGCCGTTTATTATTGTCATTGCTCATGGGTGGTATATTGCCATAGTTGCCACGCTTGGCGAGCGGGTTGGCAACCGCAGTTTTTTTTATTGTTATTTTGGCTATTATCAGGAAGATGCTGCTGCCCATCTCCTGCCTGTTTCCCTTTGTCGCCTTTTACGACACCCACGGGAAGATATGGGGTAGTGGATATTCTTAACCGCCACTACACGGCATTCTTAACCGCCACTACACGGCATCCTCTTATTTAGCCCCAAAAAAATATATTTTATAAATAATACTAGTATAAATGAATAATTGAAATTAAAAAATCAATTTTAGACTCGATGTCTTAAACAGAACCATCTAGCGGCAAATTATGGTACTTGTTAATGGTTTCATAGTTGTTGAACGATTCGTTGCGTATTCAGAAACGCAGTGACAGTTAACCGATGTTTATCCTATAGATAACTTTATTGAATCAATAGCTAATGGGAAGATAACTAGGAACTTCAGAAACCGGGCATAAGAGGACGAAATGGAAAAGTGAATTCATATCATCTTCGTGGGTAGCGTATGAGGCGACAGAGAGGGAACTGAAACAAGAAACGGGTATCAAAATAATAAAAGTACTGCGGTTGCTAACCTGCCTGCAGAGCTTGGCAACTATAGCAAATATTCTTATGAGGAAATCTATGGTAGAGGCCTACGTGCAGTACACTGAAATTATGAAGACGGGCAGTGCAATCTAGCTGAGAGAGTGAAATTATAAATCCTTAAAAATCATCCAACTAAATTCTTTTGGCGTTAATTTCATTTTCTCTACGGACGAATTAACTTAGGACCTTCAAGAAAAGAACTTACACCTTTCTAAAAGCCGGCAACGCATCTGCAATTCCCCTGGTGTTGCAGTTGTTCATGGGCGGCGGTAGTCACTTACCATCAGGTGAGCCGCATGCTCGTTTGTTTGTTCAATTTGTGATAAAAACAATTGACGTGTGACTTTTCCCCAAAAATTGTTTAAATCAATATAGGTATAATGAGTTTGTTACGTTTAAAAAAATATAACATTCAAAATTCAAACATTTACTAGTACGGGCGGCCATGTTAAGTGGACTTTTGAGAGGAGTAATCAATTAACGAATGAAATATTTTTGTTTATTATAAACTTTGTCGGGCTAGTATTAAAGTTGAATTTTGTGTTAACATAATCCTATCCACTATAAATTATTTGGTAGTGGAAGCCTTCGTGCGGCAAACACTTTAAGCCATCAGCCCCGGTTATTTTTGTTAAAACAAGTAAGCTATAAAATCAAGGTGGAATCTTAATTCACAGAAAAACTTCCATTTGCATGAGACTCTAGGCCATGACCATATATTAACAAATTAAGAAGTAACTCATTATATAATGTTATATATTGAATATCACGTTCATTAAATATCTGTATGAATATAAATCAACGACTAAAGTATATCTATCAGGTCATAACTTTTACTCATTATTAAGTTTAATTCTTAACCCATTTGAAAAATTTCCAAATTTATATGGAATGTTCCCTGAAGTACGAACCTATAACCTTTGGTGTCCCCTAGGGGAGTGTATGTGCCCCGACTCTATTACTTATCTAAATAAATAACCTGAGCAATTTAAGCATCGAAGATCCTGCGATAGTTTTTTCTGGGACATCGTAGAACTCGGCATATGTGACGGTTCAAATTGATTTTTCTAAAATTTCTAAATATGTCAATACAAAACGAATCAGCTGTTACGGCATTTCAAAGAAATCCATTCAAAATAAGATTTAATAAGTTACAGCCTATACGTCCCACTCCTGGGCACAGGAAATCCAGGAAATGTCTGCCGGCCTGCCCCAGTGTGTGGACTTCACGTGTCGTTGATTTCTTTATAATTCTCCACGGTGTTTTCCGTCACCGCCAAGCACGCGCTAAATAAGCACTTAAAACTGCAATTAACATTTTCATTGGTGCCGGCAGCGATCGAACCCGGGGCGCTGGCGTACTATGGTATCTACTGCGAGCACTAAGCCCCTGAGCTACTACGGTTCCCATCTATACAAATAAATAAAATTGAAGTGTCGGTTTGTAATGTCAAAATAATAGCTTTTTACTAAATGCACATGAACGTGTTTTTACGTGGTAGAGCCATGCTGCAGCTATATTAGTAGTATAGTTGTAGCACGAATGGGTCGGCTCGACCGGGGAAGGACCACGCTCTCACAGAAAACCAGCGTAAAATAGCAGCTTAACGCTGCTACGAGTATGTTTCGTATGGTGAGTGTAGAGAACCGGAGACCCTTTTTACTAGCAAAGAGGCATTCCATCTTAGTCCTCACGGGCGACAACGCATCTGCATCTTGAGTCTTTATTGAGGATACGAGTAGATGTAGATGTCTATGGGTCACAGTAACCACTTACCATCAGGTGGACTGTGTGCTCGTTTGTCACCCTATCCTATAAAAAAAAACAAAAAAAAAACGTATATACAGGTACTTATAACAAAAACGCAATTTCTGTCTGCTTGTTCCGGCTAATCTCCGAAACAGATGGACCGATTTCGACGGAATTTTCACTGGCAGATAGCTGATGTTATAAAGAGTAACTTAGGCTACTCATATTTTAGAAAAAATAATTAGGGTTCCGCGCAACATAATTAAAACTGTAAATTTTTTACGTGGTAGAGCCACGCTGCAGCTATATTAGTAGTATAGTTGTAGCACGAATGGGTCGGCTCGACCGGGGAAGGACCACGCTCTCACAGAATACCAGCGTCAAATAGCAGTTTAACACTGCTGCGTTTCGTATGGTGAGTGTAGAGAACCGTAGACCCTTTTTACTGGAAAAGAGGCATTCCATCTTAGTCCTCACGAGTGACAACGCATCTGCGTTTTGATTCGCAAACAAAGATAAATGTAGATGTCCATGGACCACAGCATCCACTTACCATCAGGAGGACTGTGTGCTCGTTTGTCACTCGATCCTATAAAAAAAAATTACACGCGGGCGAAGTCGCGGGGATCAGTTAGTTCCAAATAATTTCAAAATAATTATCCGTAATATAACTACATTTTAAAACGTTTTGTCTTTTGCGCTAGCATAGTATATTCTATTAGTAGAATATAACACAATGCTTAAAGTGTTAGAACAGCTGTTACCGTTTCGTAACATGCTCACCTTGTTTCAGATAGTATCGACCGCCACCGCCGAGAACCAAGTTCAAGATAGCGACATTCGATATGGGCTGTTTAGGGGGGAGTTGGCTTTGCGCAATCTCGGAACCCCTTCGTATAACAGGCTGTATAGTGAGTTTACTTTTTGAAATTTATTTGGGAAATTAATTTCTACTACAATTGGATGAAGTACACTTCCCTTAAGGCGACGTTGTATTTTTAAAATTTTTTAACGTTTTGAGCAATGCTACTGAAATGTAATTATTGCGCAAAAACATAACATATTTTTTAAAATAATGATCATATGAAGACAAAATGGCTTCAATCATATTAATTGACTTCATAAAAAAAAATATATATATATATATAATCATAAAATATGACACTAAATTTCTATTTAAATCTACACCTTGCAGATATTCCAAAACGAAACCGTGAAAAAGTTATATGACATAAAAAAGACTTATCGTTGAAAAATGCTTATTATTTTTAGGTAATGTAGAGATCACATTATTTGAATAAGTTTATTGTACCTAATGAAAAAAAATAAGGAAAATCGTATAGTTCCAACACTCAGTGCCCGCCAATACATCTAACTTTCGAGGATATTCGAGTAAAAAACAACGTACTTCATTTTAGGGTTCCGTAGTTAAACAAGGAACCCTTATAGTTTCGCCATATATGCGTCCGTCCGTCCGCGGTTTTACTCGTAGACCTTAGATGTTACAAAACTGTGATTTGTCATAGTTATAGATGTTGATCACGCCTAAAATGTTGTAAAATAAAATATTGAAAAATATTTTTTTCAACCGACGGGGAAGAAAGGTTCTCTAGTGGCGTCCTTGTACCGGTTGACGAAGTATAGTGCGGACTCCCCAACAGATGTGACGTTCTGGTCTGTGGCCATGCAGGAAGTCGATGGATGCGGGTGACTCAGGATCATGCTTAGAATTCCTTTCATACAGGTATAGGGGATGATTTTTTTACCCGTCTATTCCATCGCGCGGGGTGTCGTTGGATAGGTCTTTCAAAAGGATTGCGGTACGGAACAACATTTTTTCGATTCGGAGGTCCGTTTGCGAAATATTTACCTATAAAGTGGTATTTTTATTAGAATCATGTCAAATGAATCTCAGTTTTTGGAGATGTGAAAGTATCGAACACAAGAAACCGATCCTGACATAACACTTTCGCAATTTTTTTGTAAGTAGTTATTGTAGAGTAGGATAGTATAGCTTCTGCGCCACTTGTTCTTGCTTCGCTCTCCAGTAGAGGTCCAAATTTTTAGTATAACCATATTAGTGCCTACATGCTCGCAAGTATCTATATTATATCAATTTATTTAACCAATGGTGTTCGCAATGGTCTAGTGGCTTGTACTACGAGCGGACTACAAAGCCTGATGGTGCGGTTCGACTCCCACACAGTGCAAAAATTAGTGCGCTTAAATACGTTTGTTTGTATTGGTGGCGGCCTTTTCAATGTTTAACTAGCGAACGCCAGTAGCATCGCCCGCACGGTCAACTATTTTTCTATCCCGCGGGAACAAGTGTACTTCCACTTCCAGTTGAGTTATTGAGCATTATATTCAGAGCGTTTGTAAGATACTGCTGGTATTGCTTCATCTATATGATTAATTTCTAATGATACGACTTATTTTGACTAACTTCATTATGGTCAGTGCTAATAAAACAATGTTTTTTTTGATGATTATACCTCTAATATAGCGCTAGCTCCTATTACTTGCACGAGTACACTTATCTTTACCTTATTAGCAAAATTTACCACCACTACCCCATATCATCCCGTGGGTGTCGTAAAAGGCGACAAAGGGAAACAGGCAGAAGATGGGCAGCAGCATCTCCCTGATAATAGCCAAAATTATAATAAAAAACTGCGGTTGCCAACCCGCTCGCCAAGCGTGGCAACTATGGCAAATACCCCCCAATGACTAAAGCAACAAACAGACGGCCCCCAGTCCCCGGCGGCCCCGCTATTCCTGGCTACGGTGGCGACCATGGTAACGGCGGGGCAGGGGGTGCTAAGAATCTCCGGTGGAGGTTCGGTTGCCACCTTAGACGACTCAACCTGGCAACGTACAACGCACGCACCCTGAGGACTGACGAGAAGATCGTGGAGCTGAAAGAAGAGATAGACAAGTTGCGCTGGCATATTATCGGATTATCCGAAGTCCGAAGAGAGGGAGAGGACACGGTAATCCTCGAATCCGGCAACTTGCTCTATCACCGGGAGGGCGACCATCTGTCCCAAGGAGGTGTCGGATTTATCGTCCACAAGTCTCTCGTTAACAACGTTGTAAAGATCGGGAGTGTGTCGACGAGGGTTGCGTACCTTATACTCAGAATCACCAAACGGTATTCGCTGAAGGTCATACAGGTTTACGCACCAACCTCGGCACACCCCGATCAGGAGGTGGAGGAAATGTATGAGGATATCTCTAGAGCCATGCATTCCTCCAAAACCCAATATACGGTGTTAATGGGAGACTTCAATGCAAAACTAGGCACAAGAGAGAACGGTGAGCTGAAAGTAGGGAAATTTGGAATAGGGCAACGGAACCCAAGGGGCCAGCAGCTGGCCGACTTCATGGAGAAAGAGGGACTCTTTATGATGAACTCTTTCTTCCAGAAGCGGCCCCACAGGAAGTGGACCTGGTCGAGCCCCGACGGTTCGACAAAAAATGAGATTGACTTCATTATGACGACCAGACGACAACTGTTCAGTGATGTCTCCGTGATCGCGAGGGTGAAAACTGGTAGCGATCACCGAATGGTTAGAGGCACACTGAACCTAAACGTTAAGTTGGAGAGGTCTCGTCTAATGAAGTCAACGCTCCGTCCCCCTCGTGCTCTAATCCAAAGTCCCGAAACCTTTCAGCTCGAGTTACAAAACCGTTTTCAGTGCCTAGAAGACTGCAATGAAGTGGACGATTTGAATGACAAGCTCGTGGAAACTGTCCATGCGGTCGGAGCTAAGTTCTGCAAGACCCGCCGCAGAAGAACACAAAAACTCTCCGATCACACTCTTAATCTCAAGGCTGTTAGACGGGAGATGAAGTTACATTCTTCAACAGACTTGACAGCATACAGGCATCTGAACAGACAGATCGCCAAATGCATGCGGCGGGACTTACGCAACTTCAATACAGCTCGTATTGAAGAAGCGATAGAGCGGAACCAAGGCTCCAAAGTCTTTGCCAGAGATCTGTCTGCCAGAAAGAGCCAACTGTCAAAGCTGAAGACCGAATGTGGCAGCATCGTTTCCGGGACACCTGAGATTTTGAGTGAGATTGAGAGGTTCTATGGGCAGCTGTACACGTCATCGTTGGAGCCACACGCAAGTGTGAGTAACGATCCAAGAGCGAGTCTCATCCGACACTATTCCGAAGATATCCCGGACGTCAGTCTGAGCGAGATTAGAATGGCTCTCCAGCACCTTAAAAACGGTAAGGCCCCAGGCGAGGATGCAATTACAGCGGAGCTTCTGAAAGCGGGTGGAAGACCGGTACTTGAAGTCCTTCAGAGGCTCTTTAATTCCGTCCTCCATGGTGGCATTACACCGGAGGCGTGGAGCAGAAGTGCGGTGGTCTTGTTCTTCAAGAAAGGTGACAACGCTCTCTTGAAGAACTACAGACCGATTTCCCTTCTGAGCCGCGTCTACGTGCTGTTTTCGAGAGTCATTACGAATCGTCTCGCGCGCAGACTTGACGACTTCCAGCCTCCCGAACAAGCCGGTTTCCGAAAGGGCTTTAGCACCATAGACCACATACATACCCTTCGGCAAGTTGTACAGAAGTCCGAAGAGTACAATTTGCCACTATGTCTGGCGTATGTGGACTATGAGAAAGCCTTTGATTCCGTCGAAATTTGGGCGGTGTTGCAGTCCCTTCAGCGGTGCCAAGTTGACTATCGGTATATCGAAGTGTTGAAGTGCTTGTACAGTAGGGCTACGATGGCTATCCGAGTACAGAACCAGAGTACGAAACCTATCCAATTGCAGAGAGGTGTAAGACAGGGTGACGTCATATCCACGAAACTCTTCACCGCTGCATTGGAAGACGTTTTCAAGCTTCTGGACTGGAAAGGATACGATATCAACATCAATGGCGAGTACATCACTCACCTTCGATTTGCCGACGATATAGTCCATATGGCAGAATCGCTGGAGGGCCTAAGCACTATGCTCAATGACCTCAATAGTGTTTCCCAACGGATTGGTCTTAAGATGAACATGGACAAAACAAAGATCATGTTTAATGTCCATGTCACACCTGTGCCGGTAGTTGTTGGGAGCACTAAGCTCGAAGTTGTTGACGAGTATGTTTACCTGCGACAAATAGTCCGACAAGGTAAGTCCAACTTCGACCTAGAGGTCAATCGACGGATTCAACTCGGCTGGGCAGCGTTCGGGAAGCTACGACACATATTCTCGTCAGACATACCTCAAAACCTTAAAACGAAATTGTACAACCAGTGCGTGTTGCCAGTGATGACTTACGGAACTGAGACGTGGTCCTTCACTGCTGGCCGTATGAGGAAGCTCAAGGTCGCTCAGCGTGCTATGGAGAGGGCTATGCTCGGAGTTTCTCTGCGTGATAAACTTAGGAATGAGGATATCCGCAGTAGAACCAGAATAACCGACATAGCCCAACGAATTAGTAAGCTGAAGTGGCAGTGGGCCGGCCATATAGCTCGAAGAACCGACAACCGATGGGGAAGAAAGGTTCTCGAGTGGCAGCCTCGTACCGGTAGGCGAAGTGTAGGGCGTCCCCCCACGAGATGGAGTGACGACCTGGTAAGACATGCAGGAAGTCGATGGATGCAGGTGGCTCAGGACCGTGCTTTGTGGCATTCTTTGGGGGAGGCCTATGTTCAGCAGTGGACTTGTGAAGGGCTGTAATGATGATGATGATGATCGTGTTAATATAACACCTCTACAATTTCTTCTATTTATGGCGAGGTATTCCAAACATGTGTAGGACTAAGATGTTTTTAAAGTATAGATACGTCATACTCGCTCTAAATTCGCAATACGAAAGTCAGGTAATTGCCCGACTCGCATTCAGTTGGGCACGCTCTCGCGTCGCGGCTATACCTTCGCTACAGCGCGTAAATCTTCTAGTTATTCGTGGTAAAAATGCGTTCCTGTGTTTTTAGGTGGTACACAAATTATACGACAACTGTTAGAGACAAGAAAAACGTTTCATTAATATTTTGAATATAGATGTTTTGTTCATAATTGGTTTTATTATTTCAACACTAACCATTCCATATCGGTATGTCACGAGCGCGCCAATGAGCGCTCAGCAGCAATCAATACGCTACTAATGATGTATATTCATCTTTTTCTAACGATATGTATGTCGTAGCATTTGTCTCTTTTTGTTAGCGCAACGTGTCATAATAAATAACTGTACGTAGATATAGTACTACCTGCGCCATTTTAAAATACAATAATGTTAGTGTGTAACCTGTCTATCTTTTTTAATACGTCTTTGGTGTAGGAATGAAATTAAAAAATGTGCGAATCTGAGCATAAGCTAATGTTTCATTATTGTTTTATTCGCATAGCGAGTGCACGTTGATATTAATCTAATATTATTACTATTCAGAAATTCAGTCGCGTTAAACGTTTATTTGTTTTTTTTATTTTTATTTTTGACTTCATACTTGTTTTGTTAATTGTAGATCGTGATCAACACTGAGGAAACATTGATTCCAATTATATCACTTATCCGTATTACTATGCTCAGGATGCGGATAAAATTGTACTAAATTATTACATCCAAGAGGAGCATCTTCATGATTTACCACCGAATAGAATAGCCGTAAATGAAGAACAGCAATCGAAATCAAAGAAATGTTCCAGGAATAGAAACCGTTCTCAAGAATCATCATCATCATCATACATTATCCGCCGAGATAAAGATAAACGGGGTCGTCATCATCTAATTAAAATCAATATTTATAAACTTAATTAGCAAGAAGAAAATATCATCAACGATCCAGTTGCAGCGACGGCGCTGTAACTGAAGGCGAGCGGCGCCTCGATGTCGCTGCAAATGGAGATGAAATTTTTATATGGTAAACGTATGTACTGATGCAAATACGGAATGGGTCACCATATAGCGGTCGATTTAGTAACTAAATTAAAATCTATTACAAATATATCTTTATTCAAAATTAATACTTTAATAAAAAAGTTTTTTATAAAAATAGTTATTTTTAATCTTAAGCTGAATTTTATACTATTCGGAAATACATAGGTAATTATCTTATTAATTAATATCATAAACGTAAAAGTATGGACGTTTAGATGTTTTTGGATGGTTGTTATTCAATCATTAGAATGGCTAAACCAATGTCGATGAAATTTAGCATAAAGATGAAGAAGAGAATATAGTCTAAAAACACACACATGCTACTTTTTATCCCGAAATTAATATTATGATTGTGAAAGTCCTGGATTTTAGGTGTTTGTTACTCAATCGCGTCAGAACGGCTGAACGGATATGGATGAAACTTGGCATAGAGATAGAATATAGTCTAGAATAACACATAGGCTACTTTTATCCCTGAAATAATATTATTAAAAAAGTTTTAACGTTTCGATGTTTTTTTTTGATGTTTTTTTTTATTCAACCACGCGAGAATGCTGAACGGAGATGGATGAGATTTCACATAAATATAGAAAATATTCTGAAACAACACGCCACTTTTATCATGGAAATAATATTATAAATGTATAAGTCTGGACCTTTGGTGTTTGTTACTCAATTTCGTCAGAACGGCTAAACGGATATGGACGAAACTTGGTATAGAGATAGAATATAGTTTGGAATAACACAAAGGCTACTTTTTATCCCGGAAATAATATCTAGAACATCTGAACGGATATGGATTAAAATTTTATCCCGGAAAAAAGTACGGTTCCCGTGGAATACAAAAAATAGTATACCGCATGGGTAAAGCCACTAGCGTTCGCTAGTTACATATAGAAAAGGCCTCCAACGATACAAACAAACGTGTTCATCCGCACTAATTTTTGTACTGTGTGGGAATCGAACCGCATCCATCAAGCTTTGTAGTTCGCTCGTAGTACAAACCACTAGACCATTGCGATCAACACCATTGGTTAAATAAATTGATATAATATAGAAACTTGCAAGCACGTAGGCACTAATTTGGTTATTGTAAAAATTTGGACCTCTACTGGAGAGAATTGGGGACTTCAGCGGCATGTAGCTCGAGGGAAGCGAGAGTAAGTTAATGCATTTGAACTAAAGGCGGTGGTTTAGATAATCTTCAGTAGGTTTTTCAAGTTTAAATTATTAACACCATTGAAACAACGTTAGTTCATTGGAACCTATCAACCTATACGATCAAGTTAAGAAACCTGTTTTGAAATTTCTCTAATAACAATAATCTCTTAAATTAGAATGTATGTATCCTGCACCGAAAAATGAGGTTAAACGTCATGGAAACTTATTGCCAAACACTATACGTAGTATTGCCTACGGTCCCTCAAATTGCGGAAAAACTAACTTAGTTATCAGTGTATTGTTACACTAGAATGGACCACGTTTCCGCAACCTTTATGTATATTGAAAGTCTTTATATCAATTTAAATACTTATTTTTAGAAAAAGTGCTGTAAAAGGTAGCAGGCACATCTTATTACAAGTATAATCATAATAGTGAAATTTTGAGTCCACACGAAACTTCACCTATCTCAATTATAATATTTGATGATGTAGCTTGTGATAGTCAGAACAACATACGCGATGTCGACATAAGAACATTGACTGTTGTTATATTAATCAAACGTATACTAAGATACCTTAGCAACTAGTAAGAGATAACGCTAACCTGATCATATTGTTTTAACAAGACTACAAATCTGAGACACATTTATGATGAACATGTAGGGTCTGACATGACATGGTCTCAGTTCCGTAAAATGTGCTCTACTGTGTGGAGTAAACCTTTCAATTATATTGTTATAAATAAAGACTGTGAACGAAATAAAGGCTGTTACAGAATAAAGTTTACATTCATACTAGTAGACTAACCGTTTAAATAGTTGCACAAAGCAATCAGCTTCATTCAACATCAGCATCAGAACGAGACCTCAAGAAACAAATTGTAAAATCTGCTACAGCTGTACAAAGAAAGGTAGAAATGATAAAAGATGCAAATACTACAATCTGGCTTTGAAAACAATATTTAAACCTATCGTTGATCCGCTTATTATGCTTATCAGAAAAAATGAAGAAAATGAACATTTAAATGAAGATACAGAGCAAACTCACCTTATAAAAAATTCTAAGTACAGCGAAAGTGAGTCATCGATTTCTTAAAGTGATGTGTTTGAGGATCCTGTTAATAATGAAGTGAGTTAGGGTTTTGTTAGATGTTTATACAACATCTAACAAAACCCTCACTCACTCGCTTCCTGCGGATTATAATGACGGGAATGATATTTCATTTAAATCACTTCAATCAACACCAAGTATTACAAATGATTCTTTGTTTAGTACTTCAGATGATGGTCTATATCATCTGCAGTTTTCATATCAATTGTTTTAGCTGAGGTTGTAGTCATGGCTGCAGTCATTGCCACATCATAACCTCAAAAGCGACGAAATACATAAGTGTAACGTTCTATGAAACTCGACCTTTAAATAATATGTTTTCAATTTAGGATTTAGATTGTGCCTAGGGGGGGACGGATTAATCTATACGCTAGTCATGTTCGCGATATTTTATAGTCAGGTCACAGCATGTATGGGCCGTGACCGATTTTCTTTAGATATTGTAACAGAGAAAGACTTACAAAATTATAAATTGTTACTTTGGATACTAATGCACCCAAACGTAGTTGTAATCTATCTAAACCGATTAACAGTAATAAAAGATTTAAATATATTTAAGTTAAATAAGTTTAAGTACTCGAGAAATCATAAAAGTAGTATAGGAAATCTTCCAAAGGGAGAAGGAGTAGTTGATATTTTAAAAGAAGTTAAAAAATATACTAATTAGGTTTACTGGAACGATCCAAAAGAGTTAGTGAAACGATTAAAATTACTACTCGAATCATGGGCAGCTGGTAACACTGGGGCTTATAATGAAATTTATGCAATAATCGAAGAAATGTGAGAAGCTGGCATCATAAAAGGCATTAAATATATCAAGCTGCCTACAGGAGGATTACGCGGTACCATTTCATTACAGAAGCCGACATGACGGCAATGAATAAAGACAAATTTGGTCATCTTATTCATAAGCGTTTGCGATTATCTGAATGCACTGATATTCTCAGTGATACTTTAGTAAGAACAGACGAAGGTGACAGATTTGAAATCAACAAGATAAAAAAACTACAATCTCCTAAAAAAGACGATGAAGCTGTAAATAAAGAATATGTGTATAAATGTGTTCAAGAACTTAAAAATGAAATGAAAACAATTCAGAATAATATCGAAAAGTACCTTAACAATTTAGAAAAATTGACTACTATCAATTTCAGTACATTGTATTACACGAAAAAGGAAATAGACCTCATGATTGCAGCAAAACCTACACAAAAAGAGTAAACAAGATATTGTCAATGAGTTTCACAAAGCAGCAAGAAGAAATTTTCCTCGTCAACATACAATTATTAAAGGAATAGATGATTTATGGCAAGCTGATCTGATTGATTTTCAAAAATATTCAACGTTTAATAAAGGATATAAATATGTTTTAGTAGTAATCGATGCTCTATCGAATCTTCATTATAGAACAAGTAATAAGAACTTTAAAAACTCGCCTTTACAAAATATAGGCTATGTGGATGATATCAATGGTTCCAAAATAATTTAAATTTTGTTGTATAGCAGTATAATAATACTTTGCATGTCATTATAAAATTCAAGCCTATCAACGATAATGATTCAAATGCGATTTTATTTATGTTAAACATCAAGAAATCTCAAAGGCTTAAGATACGCCAAGGACTAACGTTTTTCGTTGGCGATTATGTAACCCTAATTGGTCTACAGAAATATTTGGTATCGTTAAAGTCAACCAAACCAATCCTTAAACTTATCAAATAGAAGACAAACACAACCAAAATATTCTAGGCTCTTTTTACGGTTACGAATTACAAAAAACTAAATTTCCTGACCTTTATCTTATTGAAAAAGTTATTAAAAGAAAAAAGAATAAGCTTGAGGCTAGAGTGATGAAGAAAATAGTTGAATGGACAAAAGTGAATTACTAGTGAAGGTATATAAATAACACATTATTACTTAATTATCTCATTTTATACTTATCGATGAAGGAAGACAGTGGTATAATTAATAACGTGATAGATAATTAACCATTTGAGTTACATTTACCCGGATATCAATTTTGTGGCCCCGGAACGAAACTTCAAAAACGGTTTGTCAAAGGCGATCGAGGGGTAAACAAATTGTATGAAGCTTGCATGCTCCATGATATTGCTTACATTAACAAAGATTCGAGCACTCGACAAAACGTGGATTTAGAACTTTTGAATATGGCTAAGAGGAGGTTGAAATCGAAAGATGCTGGGAAAGGAGAAAAAATTGACTCATGGATAGTTAAAAATGCAAGGAAAGCAAAAAGCTGGGCGGGGTGTGTTATAATAGCATGTACGAAGGGGATAAAGAAAATACAGTCTCAGTTAAAAAAAAAAAAACTTAAATCCAAATGACAGCCTATAAAATATATAGGCTATAAAATATGCCTATGCAGCTGCAAAGAAAATATTTAGTAATGAAAAAGGAATAAGTTTACTTCGTTGAATTCCTCTTCCAAAGTGTGGAGGACTTTTACAGCTTACTCCCATATTTGCGGGATTGTCAGCTTTAGGATTATTAGCTGGTGGAACAGCGGGAATAGAAAAGGCTGTTATTGATTCAGAAGCAGCACAAAAGAGTCTTCAGGAATTTGAAAGACATAACAGAACGATGGAAGCCGTTGCTCTAGAAAAAGGATTATATATTAAACCTCATAAACAAGGAGCAGGTTTCAAAAAACTAATTAGACGGCTACCCAGACGTGCGCTCACTTATCTAGACATGTTAGAATACGCAAGTGACCATGCATGAGAAATAAATTACCTTTGAAACCGAGAATTACAGAAATCCTAGAACGCATTGGGTAGCTTTTGTAAAGCACAATAAATATGCAGAATATTCCTCTTTCCTTTTCGTGTGGCCATGTCACCGCGTTTCTCAAAAGAAACAATCAAAATGGCTATCAGACCTGTGTACAATAGAAACAATAGAAGCAAATATAAGTACTGAATCAAAGTATCCTGTCAGCATTCCATCGACAAACATCGTGTGGATTAAATACGATGTAGTTAGTGGTTAATTTGTCAACGGAAAAGCAAGCCATATAATTTTGAATTTGCACCTAATGTACCACCTGGTTATCGAATAATTGAAATACCCAGAAACTTGATTTATTTTCCTGTTTATTAACCAAAGTTCCATAAGTGCTATCAATATAAAGTTATTGAACGCTGAGAATAAAGAAATAAATTTACGAGGTGACGAAGTACAACTGTATTTACATTTCCGAAAATAAATATGATAAATTTCAATAAAACCCCGTCTACTTCGTGTATCCAAGCCAGTTTTAAAAGAACATCTCATAAAGGCACACCTCTTCAGCTAAAATGAAGCTTACCAAGACTAACAAAGATTTCTTTAGCTAGTTGGCTTAATAAAATGAATATTTTAAACATATCGCAACAAACATCATACGATAACAACATTGAAAGTTTCGAGTATCATTCATACAAACCATATGTAACTAGTTTTAACAAGAATGACGAAATAGATATTTCTATTAATCAGCAAGACCTGTACGTGCTACCTTCACTCCGTAGTTTATATATCGAGGGAAAAGTGAACGTTTATAACAGCACTACGAAAGAAAGGTATCAAACGTACATTTTGTTAATTAATTATAAATAAAATTTCTATTTTAAGACATAAGATATATGAACTTAATGGAGTAGAAATAGATAAAATTAAGTATGCGGGTATCACTACTACAATAAAATCTTATCTATCCTTAAATGAAAATGAATCCAAGTGTGCACGAGTTTGGGGCTGGTCACCTGGCGGAACAAGCAATATTAGTGGTGGAGTGTTTTCCGCATCTATACCATTGAACAAGATGTTAAGATTGGCAGGAGATTATGAAAACATTATATTTATTGTAAACAGGATTTACGAAGCAGTACGAATCTTAATGCGATCAAGTTAAATACAGGTGAAGTCGTAGATTATATTATAATAAATAAAATAGTTTGGCGAGTTCCACACATCAAAGTATCAGATAGTGAAAGAATCAACGTATTAAGACATTTAGAGAAAGATAGAGCTATTCCATTAGCGTTCCGTTTCTGGGATTTATACTTATCTATAAATATATAGTATCCATTGCTACCCAAAACACGTAAACATACTTGGTCTATAAAAACTTCATCGCAAATAGAGAAACTACGATTTGTTGTCATCGCCTTACAAACCAACCGCAAACATAACGCGAAATTATCAATGGCACAGTTTGACCATTGTCACGTACATGATGTAAGAGTCTTTTTAAATTCATCATATTATCATTATAGGGGATTGAATGTCAGTTTTTTAGAAGATAAGTTTTCTTTATTATACGAACAGTATGCGAGATTTCAACAGTCGTATCACGGACGCCGGTCAGAGCCGTTTATGGGTTTAAAGGAATTTAGACACGTAGCACCATTATTTGTAATTGATTGTTCAAGATAGCAAGAAACTTTAAAAGGTTCAATCGACGTGAGAGTTAAAATCGAAACAGACCAAGAAATACCAGATCCGACAGCTGCTTATTGCTCGATTTTAAACGATTGTATATTTGAGTACAAACAACTGATTAATATCATTAAGAAAATATCATGAATACAATAATCGTAGGTTTTCAAGGATTCAAAAATAGCAAAAATCAATTTATAGTAACAATTTGCTATAGCTATTCTAGAGTACACCAAAATATTCCTATTTAAACCTCCTTACCCGTTCACTTCATTATCTCTTGAAGAGAAAAAACAAATTTGCTGAATTGAAAAGCACAGAGGGTATCGATGAAGTGAGGGCTTTGTTGATTATAGAGTATTATCACGACATATTTGAAAGATAAAAATATTTTTTTAAAAGGATGTGACAAAATAAAATGGGTGCAAGATCTTTGTGATGAAAATAATCCTATCATAGATATAAGTTGCTTAGGAGCTCCCAATTTAAATACTCTTTGTGAACTTTATTGTAAAGATACTTTATTGTATAACTTTCTTAATCATAAGAACACTCGTTAAAATGTTTTATATATTATTTATTTATTTTATTAAGAAATGGTGTTTTGTAAACAAAGTAATTGTTTGATTTTCAATAAAATATATGTTAATAAAAACTTCATCTTTTAATTTAAACTATTTTTGTGTTCGAGGAGAAGAAAAAAACATATTTTCAGATCAGCAAAGATTAGTATTATTAAAGTAACTGTTTTTTTTGTACCACATTGCATTTTAATGATGAAGTGGAACCTCTACTGGAGAGAATTAAAGCAGAAGTCCCAATTCTATCCTACTTTGTAGGTCTACAGTTTTATTCGTGGTACTTTTGGTTTACACGGGCGTTCTTCAGGATAATTTAGGGTAGAGGTAATTTAGAGAAAGGTTCGTTACGGTCATGTATATCTTAGGGCCGGGAACTAAGCGATGGATAGGGAACTATAACCATTTTTGTACCCACTTGGCATACGAATAGTTTAATGTAGATTGTATTATTTTGAAATTCGAAAAGATTTTTTAATTTTTTATGAATACTAACTCCCTATAAATCTACTTGAAAATAAGTCTTTCAGTTATCATCAAGCTATTTGGGTCCATTTTTGGTCATTGTAGCGCTCAAACCGCGAACTCATTTAATATGCTCTTAGTATCTAGAAGGCCTTTTCTAAGTTCACGTATTGTGATGGGCAACAACGGAACCTTACATCGTTCGTGGCCAAACGCGCACTTGGCCAGTTTTTGTCTTAAATAATCTCACTTTAATACTAATTCGCTCGAAAATTGTGGGGAGTGAGGTAAAGTTTTCGTACCTAAACACCGTACCCCAAGACGACCTTAAGCACGATAGAACGGTTATGCATCGGATGCAATCAAAACGCACAATATGCAATGTGCTCTATGAAGTATGTTTATTTAAGCATTCTAAGCTAGTGCTTGACTGCTATCCCACCTGATGGTAAGTGGTGATGCAGCCAAAGATGGTAAATCGCACTGACTTAACTTAGCAACGGCCTTATTCTTTCCTGCTTTGAATACAGTTATAATCGGATGAAAATGAAATGAAATGTATCCTATATAATTAAAAATTAAAAATTTTGTACAGGCGACTTCAATATAAGTTGTTAAGAATAACTCAAAAACTATTGGTCTGACCTTGATCAAATTCATATGGGACCACACGAGAAGTACCACCTTTCAAATAAAAAAAGAATCATGGGAATCGGTTCACCCAGTAAAAAGTTATGAGTAACACACATAAAAAAACACAGTCGAATTGAGTACCGTTTCCTTTTTGGAAGTCGGCAGAAAATAGGCGAGTTAATCCAAGATACCACGTAACGGAATTTGCATTCTGTACATGTGATAGCCATTCTTACGTTAAAATTCCCAAAAATTTCAATAATCAGTAAACATTGTCAACAAGAATTATCAATAAGGATACAACATTTGCGATAACGTTGCTATAATCATTATAAAGCGATAAATATTGATACTTTGTTATGAACGCTACGAACATCTGTACGTATTATGACTAAATTTTTTTGTAGAAAGTATTATTAAAAATTTTGTAGAAAGTATTGCCGTGTAATGGCGGTTAAGAATATTCACTACCCCATATCTTCCCGTGGGTGTCGTAAAAGGCGACAAAGGGAAACAGGCAGGAGATGGGCAGCAGCATCTTCCTGGTAACGGCAAAAATACAATAAAAAACTGCGGTTGCCAACCCGCTCGCCAGGCGTGGCAACTATGGCAATATACCCTCCATGATGAAAGTTGCGAAGAGACGGCCCCCAGTCCCCGGCGGCCCCGCTATTCCTGGCTACGGTGGCGACCAGGTAACGGCAACGGCGGGGCAGGGGGTGCTAAGAATCTCCGGTGGAGGTTCGGTTGCCACCTACGACGACTCGACCTGGCAACATACAACGCACGCACCCTGAGGACTGACGAGAAGATTGTGGAGCTGGAAAAAGAGATAGACAAGTTACGCTGGCATATTATAGGATTATCCGAAGTCCGAAGAGAGGGGGAGGACACAGTAATCCTCGAATCCGGCAACTTGCTCTATTACCGGGAGGGCGACCATCTGTCCCAACGAGGTGTCGGATTTATCGTCCACAAGTCTCTCGTTAACAACGTTGTAAAGATTGAGAGTGTGTCGACGAGGGTTGCGTACCTTATACTCAGAATCACCAAACGATATTCGCTGAAGGTCACACAGGTTTACGCACCAACCTCGGCACACCCCGAACAGGAGAGGGAGGAAAAATGTATGAGGATATCTCCAAACCCAATATACGGTGTTAATGGCAGACTTCAATGCAAAACTAGGCACAAGAGAGAACGGTGAGCTGAAAGTGGGGAAATTTGGAATAGGGCAACGGAATCCAAGGGGCCAGCAGCTGGCCGACTTCATGGAGACAGAGGGACTCTTTATGATGAACTCTTTCTTCCAGAAGCGGCCCCACAGGAAGTGGACCTGGTCGAGCCCCGACGGTTCGACAAAAATGAGATTGACTTCATTATGACGACCAGACGACAACTGTTCAGTGATGTCTCAGTGATCGCGAGGGTGAAAACCGGCAGCGATCACCGAATGGTTAGAGGCATACTGAACCTAAACGTTAAGTTGGAGAGGTCTCGTCTAATGAAGTCATCGCTCCGTCCCCCTTGTGCTCTAATCCAAAGTCCCGAAACCTTTCAGCTCGAGTTACAATACCGTTTTCAGTGCCTAGAAGACTGCAATAAAGTGGACGATTTGAATGACAAGCTCGTGGAAACTGTCCATGCGGTCGGAGCTAAGTTCTGCAAGACCCGCCGCAGAAGAACACAAAAACTCTCCGATCACACTCTTAACCTCATGGCAGTTAGACGGGAGATGAAGCTACATTCTTTAACAGATTTGACAGCATACAGGCAACTGAACAAACAGATCTCTAAATGCATGCGGCGGGACTTACGCAACTTCAATACAGCTCGTATTGAAGAAGCGATCGAGCGGAACCAAGGCTCCAAAGTCTTTGCCAGAGATGTGTCTGCCAGAAAGAGCCAACTGTCAAAGCTGAAGACCGAATGTGGCAGCATCGTTTTCGGGGCACCTGAGATTTTGAGTGAGATTGAGAGGTTCTATGGGCAGCTGTACACGTCATCGTTGGAGCCGCACGCAAGTGTGAGTAACGATCCAAGAGCGAGTCTTATCCGACATTATTCCGATGATATCCCGGACGTCAGTCTGAGCGAGATTAGAATGGCTCTCCAGCACCTTAAAAACGGCAAGGCCCCAGGCGAGGATGGAATTACAGCGGAGCTTCTGAAAGCGGGTGGAAAACCGGTACTTGAAGTCCTTCAGAAGCTCTTTAATTCCGTCCTCCATGGTGGTATTACACCGGAGGCGTGGAGCAGAAGTGCGGTGGTCTTGTTCTTCAAGAAAGGCGACAACGCTCTCTTGAAGAACTACAGACCGATTTCCCTTCTGAGCCGCGTCTACGTGCTGTTGTCGAGAGTCATTACGAATCGTCTCGCGCGCAGATTTGACGACTTCCAGCCTCCCGAACAAGCCGGTTTCCGAAAAGGCTTTAGCACCATAGACCACATAAATACCCTTCGGCAAATTGTACAGAAGTCCGAGGAGTACAATTTGCCACTATGTCTGGCGTATGTGGACTATGAGAAAGCCTTTGATTCCGTCGAAATTTGGGCGGTGCTGCAGTCCCTTCAGCGATGCCAAGTTGACTGTCGGTATATCGAAGTGTTGAAGTGCTTGTACAGTAGGGCTACGATGGCTATCTGAGTACAGAACCAGAGTACGAAACCTATCCAATTGCAGAGAGATGTAAGACAGGGTGACGTCATATCCCCGAAACTCTTTACCGCTGCATTGGAAGATGTTTTCAAGCTTCTGGACTGGAAAGGATACGGTATCAACATCAATGGCGAGTACATCACTCACCTTCGATTTGCCGACGATATAGTCCTTATGGCAGAATCGCTGGAGGACCTAAGCACTATGCTCAATGACCTCAATAGTGTTTCCCAACGGATAGGTCTTAAGATGAACATGGACAAAACAAAGATCATGTTTAATGTCCATGTCACACCTATGCCGTTAGTTGTTGGGAACACTAAGCTCGAAGCTATTGACGAGTATGTTTACCTGGGACAAATAGTCCGACTAGGTAAGTCCAACTTCGACCGAGAGGTCAATCGACGGATTCAACTCGGCTGGGCAGTGTTCGGGAAATTACGGCACATCTTCTCGTCAGGTATACCTCAAAACTTGAAAACGAGACTGTACACCCAGTGCGTGTTGCCAGTGATGACATACGGAACTGAGACGTGGTCCTTCACTGCTGGCCGGATGAGGAAGCTCAAGGTCGCTCAGCGAGCTATGGAGAGGGCTATGCTCGGAGTTTCTCTGCGTGATAAACTCAGAAGAGATGATGATGATGATGATTATTAAAATAATTGCTGTTATCCTCGTGTAGTGGTGGTGTAAGAATATCCATCAACCCATGTTGTCCCGTGGGTGACATAAGAGGCGACGGTAACGCAAGAGGGCAACTGAAATAGGAGATGGGCAGCAGCATCTTCCTGACGATAACTTAAAATAATAATAAAATAACTGTTGCTAACTTGACTGCCAAGCGTAGTGGCTATAAGCAACTGTGGGCCTATGTGCAGCAGTGGACTTTTATAGCCCGTAATGGAGTAATGAAATGGAAGGGTAACAAGCGAACACAGCCCACCTGCTGGTAATTTGATGCTGAGTTCTATAGATACATTTTTTATTTTTTGTAAAAACGTTACCTAACACTAAGATTTTCTTGTGTATTTATTTATTTATTTATTCTTTATTGCGTTCCTTAATTCAAAAGAATACAATGGGCAGACTTAATGCCTTGTGGCATTCTCTACCAGTCAACCCATGGAGTGGTGAGAATTTGAAGTAGGTGTAGCAATATAGAAAAAAACAAAATAGAAATGATAATTAATTACGTTATATATACATTTTACTAATATATATAATAAATAAACTATAAAAATATATCCTATTTATACATGTATACAAATATATACTTACATACATAAGCATACATATATTCATACCAACATACATATACAAATAGTACATATAAATAACTATAAATATATACATCTAAAAATATAAATGACATGGATGATTCATGTAAGAAGCGTTGTCTTTAACAGATGATTACGCACCAACTTTTTGAAAGCAAACTTATTGGGAGCTTTTCTGATGTCGTCAGGCAAGGAGTTCCAAAAGCGTGCAGCCTGAACTATAAAGGTTAAAAGTTATCGTAGAACTCGGTGAAGTGAACTGGAATACATATTTTGTTGTTAGAAGAAGAACGTAGAACCCTATCATGAGATGACGAGAGATAGTGAAATTTACTCTTAAGATAAAAAGCCGAAAATGGGTCATTTAATATGGAAAAAAGAACAAGTAATATTCTGGAAATACGCCTCTGCCGGATTGTAAGCCAATTAAGCTTTGATGTATATTGCGAAATATGGTCATACTTACGAAGCCCGAAAATAAATCTTATACAGTTATTGAGAAGGCGTTCCAGCTTGTTCAGAAGATCCTGGGACAGTTCCGGGTAACACACATCTGCATAATCAATTATGGGTAATATGAGCGATTGGACAAGCATGATCTTAGACTTTGTGGGGAGAAAATATTTTAAACAATACAGAGAAAGTAACGTGGCAGTGACTTTACGACTGACTTCAGTAACCCGAGTCCTCCAATTCAGCGTACTGTCAATGTGTAGGCTAAGATTTTTTACAGACTTGCTGAAGCAATCCTATTGTAATAGATGGGGGGTATGTCTGCAAGATTAATCTTGGCTAGCATCCTTGAGCTACCCACCAGTATAGCTTGGCATTTCGACGGATTGACCAACACTCCATAACGAGAAGACCAATCCTTGATAGCTGATAAGTTGTTATTTAATGTATCGTGGAGACGGTTACCCGACATAAATTGCACAAGGACATACGTTACATTCTGACCCAGAAAAAATATTTTAGCCCATATACGCGACGTAAATCAATGCTATTGCTCTCTTTACAGAGCCGTCATCTACTCTCGATTAAGAATCAAAATGCAGATGCGTTGTCACCCATCGCAACTACGACAGAATGGCTCGTTATCAGTAGAAATGATCTCAGGTTCACGTCACTCCCCGAGCGAAATACAGCAACATTATGCTGCTGTGTAATGATGGTATGCTCGTATGAACGTGGTCGATCTACTCATTTGCCAAGTATGTTTATGTACTGCACACTTTGAGGCTGAATGATTGAATTAATTTATTTACCTATTGTTTCAGTGACTTGCCTTTCCGATATTAATGCGTGTGCTGTGAGCTGCAAGACAGAAGTTCAAGCGAGACAAGATGAGGTAGGTAGAAATTATTAAATATTAATCGGATAATTAAAATACTGATTTTAGTTATTTCATATATTGAACACATAGCGGAGAAGTGGGCCAATACGGCTTGATAAGTTCACGCTACCCGCTCTCATTAAATCTTGTTTATTACTTTAATAAGCTCCACTAATACCTGAAGAAAATTACATTTATTTTATTTATTATAAGCCAGTGCTTGACTATAATCCCGCCTCGCTGTAAGTGGTGATGAGGCCCTAGATGGATAATCACTTTGTCTTAACGTAACAAAATACCTATTCACTCTTGTATTGAAGCCATCTAGATTGTAATCCAGCTAGCGTAATCCAGTACCAGCCTAAGTTATCATAGAATCCGATCAAATTTGTTATTAAAGAAATATAACAAACGGACAAATAGTCCACCTGATAGTAAGTGGATGCTATGGCCCACATCTACGTCTATCTTCAATTAAGAATCAAAATGCAAATGTGTTGCCACCCCTGAGGAATAAGAAGGAAAATATGGTAACTAGTTAAAACCGTTTCATCACGTTATTTATACTCACCATTTGTTTATCTCTGTTTCGTAATAGAGCAGCATTAATGCAGTTTTACGTTGGTATTCTATGAGAACGTGTTCCTTCTCCGATTGAGCCAACCCATTCGTGCTACAACCATAATAGAACTGCAGCATGGCTCTGTCATGTTATCTGAATGTTTGGTTTTGTAACATAAAATATGAAAAATGGAATGTCTTTTTTTTTAGTTTTTTATAAAAACGTAACCTCCACACTAGGATTTTCGCCTGTATCGTGGGGGCAGTTTACAAGCATGAATTGCACAAAGACAAACTTCCAGACCCGGAACAATTATTTGTAGGCCATACAAATACTTGTACCGAGCGGGATCCGAACCCGCGGCCCTTAGCGTTGTAACTCAATTGCTAAGCCACTGCGCCACGGAGACGTCTATTGTGCGTAATTCGATATCCGTTTCGAAGTCAACTTGTGACGAATCTCAGAGTAATTACTACCATAATATGTATGTAGTTACTCTAGGTGACGAATATTGTTGAACAGCTAATATATAATTTAACTGATAATATGTTGAATTGCCTTGACAGGTTCGAGCACTTGCAGAAGGTTTGCGACCGAACCAAGCCTGTGTTTCAGTCACTACTATAGACACAACGAATCCATGTAAGTGAATATTATACAAAGGTAAAGTTTAACCATCGCGCTTTACAACGAAATTCTCAATCCCATCAACAACATCTGGATGTTTAAAAGTTTTCTTCCTCATACTACCATTTTGTGAAATCAGTATGTATTTTTCTTCTGATTTTAGAAGTCCACTACAGGGCTTTTCTCTTTACAGGGAGGATTTGCTATAAGGCATGGTTAAGCTGCGCTGCAGCTATATTATGGTTGCAGCAAGAATGGATCGGCTCGATCGGGGAAGGACGACGCTCTCACAGCATACTAGTGTAAAGTAGTATCTTAATGCTGCTGTATTACGTATGGTAGTGTAGAGAACCGGAGACCATTCCAGTTTAGTCCTTAGGGGTGACAACGAATTTGCATTTTGATTGTTAATCGAGAATATATGTAAATGTCTACGGGCCACAGCATGCTCTTACTGTCAGGAAGACTGTATGCTCGCTTTTCATCCTTATTCTATAAAAAAGGTAGGCGGATTGGCAATCTCGGAACTAGAAGTGTCATTACCTTTATATATTATTTGCTGATGATACCTCATTAATTTTCAAAATCAAACAACAAACAATTAATTTTGACAATGTAAATAACGCTCTATCGAAATCAGTACATTGGTTTAACGCCAACAATTTGCTCTTAAACGGCAATAAGACAAAATGTATTAAATTTACAATACCTAATATAAAACATTCAAATACTTAATCCTCTTAAATGGGGAAGAGTTGAGTCTTGTGAATACCACTGTTTTTCTTGGTATTACTATTGACGCGAAGCTTTAATGGGGCCCTCATATATCTAAATTAGCAGGCAGACTTAGTACTGCAGCATATGCTGTAAGAAAGACTACCTAATATAGCTGTCTCACGAATATTGAGACAGCTAGATTAGTTAATTTTAGTTTAATTTCATAGCTCTTATGAAATTTTGCTATAGGGTAATGCGACTGACCTCGAAGCCATATTTGTTTTGCAAAAGAGAGCCGTACGTGCGATTTATAACTTAAATTGTATTGAGTCCCTTAGAGAAAAATTTAAAGTAATAAACATAATAACTTTGGCATCGCAATATATTTATGAAAATGTAATGTATGTACATAAAAACATAATAGCTTTAATAAGAATTAACATGTTCATACTTTAAACACTAGGAACAAACATAAGCTTGTAATACCAGTTACTAGACTCCACAGAATTAATAATTCATTTATGGGGCAATGTATACGCTTTTACAACAAAATCCCAGAAAATTTATAAAATTTGTCAATAAATAAGTTTAAATGTTTTATTAAAGAAAATTGTACAAAAGGGGTATTATAATATCAAAGAATACATACAAATGAAACAAACTTCTGAGAATGAGGTGATCGCCACCATGCTGGTTCTAAAACTCATTTAAAATTTGTACCAACAAAATTATTGTAAAGTGAAATATGTTTAAAAAAAAGTCGCGCTGGGTTTCTTGCTGGTTCTTCCCAGGACAAAGGCACAGAGTAAAGAGGACCAGAGGGGAAGCTTCCTAACAACGTCGAAAATCTATACCTATTCTGATAGGGTTGTCACCTGATGCATGTGAAAATTTTAAGGAAAATATAAAAATATTGTATAGCATAAGACGTCATGTGTATTAATTATAATTTATATTAATGTTACAACATATTTATTAATTGTTCGAAATCAAGAGTTTTGGTGTAAGTGGTGGTGGTGGTGATAGTAATAATGGTGATGGTGGTGGTGTTGATGAAGTCACTGTTGGTCCACTGCCTACTACCATTACCTACGATTCTACCACCTCCACCACCACTGACACCATCAGCAACACTATCCACCAACACCAACACCAGCACCACTTCCACCAACACCAATCCCTGGCGATTGTATTCCAACCATAATGCAGTGGTATTTACCCCTGCGGTCGCGACTCGCAAAAAGTAACTTATATCCTACCCTAGGAAGCAACCTACCTCTATACTAATGTGGATGGATAAAGTCACACATTTAGCCTTATTACGTAGGATATTCTGCCATCTACGGCACTGTCAAAGTTAGACTGACTAACGTTTCAAGTACGTCTCGAGTATTTTCGAGTATTTTCCGAACCAGTGGTAAATAAATAAAAAAATGACTTTCAATAAGTATATCTATATTGAATAAAAATTATTTTATTCTATTCTATTCTATTCTTTTCTATTCCTTTCTATTCCATTCTATTCCATTCTATTGCATACCATTCCATTCTATTCCTTTCCATTCCATTCTAATCCGTACTATTCCATTCTATTCCATTCCATTCCTTTCCATTCCATCCTAATCCATACAATTCCATTCTATACCATTATATTCCATTCCATTCCATTCTATTCCATTCAATTCCGTTCTATTATTCTATTGTATTCTATTCTATTCTATTTTATTCTAATCTATTCTATTCTACCCTATTCTATTTTATTCTGTTCGTTCTGTTCTATTCTATTCTATTCTATTCTCTTCTATTATATTCTATTCCATTCCTTTCCATACCATTCGATTCGATTCGATTCCATTCCATTCAATTCCATTCCATACAATCCATTCAATTATTCCATGCCATTCCATTCCATTCGTTTCCATTCCATTCCATTCCATTCCATTCCATTCCTTTCCATTCCATTCGATTCGATTCGATTCCATTCCATTCAATTCCATTCCATACAATCCATTCAATTATTCCATTCCATTCCATTCTATTTCATTCCATTCAATTCGTTTCCATTCCATTACATTCCATTTCATTCTATTTCATTCCATTCCATTCTATTCCATTCCATTCCATTCCATTCCATTCTACTTCGTTCTATTCCGTTCCATTCGGATCCATTCCGTTCCATTCCGTTCCATACAGTTCCACTCCGTTCCACTCCTTTCCTTGCCGTTCCATTCCGTTCCGTTCCGTTCCGTTCCGTTCCATTCCGATCCATTCTGTTCCACTCCGTTCCATTCCGCTCAATTACGTTCCATTCCGTTCCATTACGTTCCACTCCGTTCCATTCCGTTCCATTCCGTTCCATTCCGCTCAATTACGTTCATTCCGTTCCATTACGTTCCATTCCGCTCCATTCCGTTCCATTCTATTCCATTCCATTCCATTCCATTCCTTTCCATTCCATTCAATTCCATTCCATTCCATTCCATTCCATTCCATTCTATTCCATTCTATTCCATTCTATTCCATTCTTATTTTATTCTATTCTTTGAAAAAATAAAAAATTATTTTGTGATTTACAATGACATAACAACAATATTTTAAGCCGGTTACAAGATGAGACATTGATCCCCGTCAACGTCTGGGTGTTTTAGTCTCACGTTATCGGGAAGATTATACCGCCATCTGTCGGAAATTATAAGTACTTTCTAATACTTCCTATACTCGCCTCTTAAGGTCGCTGCATACAGGACGGAATCAGCACGTGCACGGGACGAAGACGGAACGTGGTTGTATGTCAACACGGACGGGAGTTTAATGCATACGCACCGTGACAGTGACTCGAAACTAACGTGCTAGTGTTGTGAAAGATGAATTTTTCATTTCAAGAATTGGCATTAATTGCTATTGCTTTAGATGATGAAGAAGCTACAACCGTCAAGAGTAAAAGGAGATTTTCTGTACATCCTACGTGGCAGAAAAGAGAACAAGAAGGTGAATACCACACTCTCTACAAAGAACTTTTGGATGACGAGACTCAATTTTATATGTATTTTCGTATGACAAAAGAATGTTTTGCTTTACTGGAAAACAAGCTAAGCCCTCACTTACATAAGAAGGACACTTTTATGAAAAGAGCCATCACACCCCGTGAACGATTGGCTGTATGTTTACGGTAAATAATAAACACTTTATTTTTACATATTTATTTTAAAATTTTGGTATATTAATTCTTTGTACTATCATACTCTTTGAGCTTATACTGCGAGAAGTAAGATTGTATTGACTCTGTTGTCTTTGGTTGTTCAGAAGACTGCGGAGGAGATGACAAAATAACTGGCATTGATGAAGATGAAGGCGAAGGAGATGACATTATAATAGGTGTAGATGGAGACGATGAAATTAAATTTTCAGTCAATTGTTGAAGCTCCAAATCGTGAATTACTTTAAAAATTTGTCCTTTGGCTAAATGTTGATAATAAGGAGAAAATGATTTCAATGTTGGTGCTAGTCCCTTCAAAAATGCGTCCATAGGATGTTCCTCTTCTTCTCTTTCTTTAATTTTGTTTTTATTATTCATAAGAACATATTTCATTAAAATACTTGAAGCAGATTCACAATCGGGGCCAGACATCTTTTTTTTCAAACGCTTAGTCGTCTGAGTCGCTGATAATGGAGAGTCTAGTGGAGACTCAGCTTGTTCATTTTTAGCCGAAGATGTTGCTGGTGACATTGCTGATGACGTAGGCAATGGACTAACTACAACATCATCGTGGTCCTGCAAATTTAACTGCTGATTTATGTCAATTAAATCGTTGCTCATAGATTGTATCTCAGATGATGGAGAAGGTATCGTTTCACTGAATTGTACAAAATTGCTTATAGAATCTCTATCTTCGTCAACACCCTTGAGAAATTGAAGTTGTTCAGAAAACTTATACAGTTTGATTTTCTTTGCAGCTTGGCCAGTAACAGTTTTTTGACTTTTTATATTTTTTTTGTACTGGTCTCTTATATTTGTCCATCTTTGTTTGCAGGAGACCCAATCTAAAAAATTAAAAAATATATTTATTAACAATAAAGTTTAAGTTATATTTTGCTTTTTTTAGATTTTTGGCCACTGGTGACTCACATATGACAATATCATTTAGCTACCGTTTAGGTCATAGCACAGTTAATAAAATTGTCAAAGAGACATGCAAAATTATTGTTGACCAATTAATGAGTGAGGTATTACCCGAGATGACTACGGAAATGTGGAAAGCGGTTGCTGAAGATTTCTGGCTACTGTGGAATTTCCCAAACTGCTTAGGAGCACTAGACGGTAAACATGTAGTGATTGAAGCGCCACCGAACAGCGGATCTTTATTTTTTAATTATAAGTCAACATTTTCTATTGTTTTGTTGGCTCTAGTAGATGCAAAATGCAATTTTATTTACATAAATGTAGGTGCGCAGGGAAAAAATCATGACGTAGGAATTTTTATGACTTCTTCGCTAAGGCAACGTTTAGAGAATGGTACTCTAAATATACCTCAAAACAGAGCTTTACCCGGTACAAACATTGTTGCCCCTTATGTCATCATAGGTGACTCTGCTTTTCCACTAAAAACATACTTGTTACGTCCGTATCCATATAACAGTGGAAACCGCGAATTTGAAGTCTTCAACTATCGCTTAGGTCTCGCTCGTCGCTGCGTAGAAAATGCTTTTGGTATTCTTACTCAGAAATTTAGAATTTACCAAGGAAGAATAAAAATGAATCCAGCATCGGTAGATAATATAATACTAACAACATGTGTATTACACAACTTTATAAGAAAAAATAGTGAAAATGAGGTTAATTCATTTAACTTAGAAAGTTTAGAGGATAACAACAAAAACAATTAACAATTTACGTTCTCAAGGCGGCAGTGCATCTAGTCAAGCATTTCGTGAACGAGAAAAATTCAAAGTTTTTTTCAATTCTCCTGTCGGCATTTCTAGCATGAGTGAATACTAACACCCTTACCCATAAACACACTACCTTCACATTTTAACCCATTGAGTTATATGTACTACGTACTAGAGAAGCCATTCCAAGCAAAAATTGTGTCCTACTCTATGTCTTCGCGCATGCGCGGGAGTAATAGTCGCGCATGCGCGAAGACTTTAATTTGATATAAAATAAGATATTTACATAAAATAAATATAAGAATTTAATATAAAATATCTTAATTTAATCTAAACAAACATATTATATTTAAAAATAAAATGTAATAATAATTATTTTATGGAATTCACAAATCTTCAACTTACGCAATATTTAGTTTGTATGGATTGCACTACAGTTCAGTTGAACATAGTCTATGTTCGGAATGGCTTCTCTAGTACATAGTACATATAACTCAAACCAAATACTCTGTCAATAAATTGGTTATGTACCTACTTGATTTCTGTTGTATTTAATTCTACTGATGTAATAAATATCGACATTGTAAAACATGAGTCAACTTTATTTACGTACCTGTCTTTTGATTTGCGCATAAAAAATTTCAACTGTTATTGTTACATATTAAGATATATTGTAAACCCATGAAAACAATAAATAAAAAATAAAATTTATATATACTAACCATTTGCAGTAAGTGATAATTCGACTGCAATTTTCCGCCACAGAAAATTTTTATATTTTGTGTCCAAATATTTCGGGTGTGCAAAATTATACAAGCATGGATATGATCGTACACATTCAATTAATTTTTCGTCGTCCATTTTGTTCGGTACGGCACGCGCATCACTGCGTAGCCAACGGGGAGACTGCATACGCAGCGGAACCACGGACGAGACGTGGCGCGCACGGGGCGGGACGGGGCAAACATCGTCGCCGACGATATTTTTCTCGTCCCGTTCATGCCACGTCCCCGTCACGTCCGTGCACCCGTAACGTATGCATTATAACGTACATTTTCTATGAAACGATATTTCCAAAATTTCACGTCCCGCTCCGTCCGGAATAAAACACGTTACGTATGCAGCGACCTTTACTTCGCATAAACCTCTAAAATTATTATATATTACTAAAACGTTATAAATAGAGTGCAATTAAATACACCACGCGTGCGAAGCCACAAGTACAAGTTGGTTTCCAATAATGACAAACGATCAATAAATTTGACTTGAATTTCTGTTGCGTTTACTTAAATATTACAAAGGACTAGGCCTAAAGTTTTAAAATAATTTATTGCCTTGATTCATTAATTCACATAGCGTATCAAAAGTCTCGTATCTTGTCCTTTAACCCTTGATGCAAACAAAATGGTGTTATATGTTTAACGTGTGTATCTGTGGATCTGTGTGTCTGTCTGTGGCTTCATAGCTCCCAAATGGATGAACCAATTTAGATTTAGTTTTTTTTTGTTTGAAAGGTGACTTGATCTAGAGTGTTCTTAGCTATGATTCCAGAAAATCTTTTTAGAGGTTTAAAGATCATCAGTTCTTTTTGTTTCGGGGGTTTTTAAAAATATTAATTTAAGTTATTAGCTTCTTTTTATATAGAATAAGGGTGACAAACGGGCACACAGTCCACCTGATGGTAAGTGGATGCTGTGGCCCATAAACATCTACATTTATTCTCAATTAAGAATCAAAATGCAGATGCGTTGTCGCCCCTGAGTACTGAGATGGAATGCCTCGTTTCCAGTAAAAAGGGTCTCCGGTACTCTACACTCACCATAAGAAACACAGCAGTATTAAGCTGCTATTTTACGCTGGTATTCTGTGATCGTGGTCCTACCCTGGTCGGGCCGACCCATTAATGTTGCAGCCACAATATAGTTGCAGCATGGCTCTACCACGTTAAAAAAACTACTAATCACTATATCGTCTTTTACGACACCCACGGGATAATGTTGGGTTGTGGATTCTCGTACGCCATTTTACGATGTATATGTGAAGTTTATGATTGTTTTAGTGGACGGTCCAGCTGTGATATCATACGGTGTGTACGTGAGTGTCGCTGCGATGCTGTTCTTTCAACTTGCGTTTGCTGTGGTAGCTGCTGCCTTGGCGATTATAAATGCTACTAAGAATCCCACTGAACCCGTGTTTGGATTACCTGGTGAGTCTTTTCTTTCTTCTTTATCAGTCGAAAAGTTACACACTGACACCTCTTCCGTCGTTAGGAAAACTTGCCTTAGGCTGAGATCTAAAGATCGTACTTTGACTTTGCTCAGACTTAGCTTACGACAAACTTAGCTATAATTAACTTAGCTAAGCATAAACTTTGATTCTGAATTTATAGTTGTATCGGGCTAAGATTAAGCTAAGCTTATGCTAAGGCCCAGACAGTCCAAATATTAATGGATGCTTTATTTCATGCATTGTGTATTTGACTTTATTGTATAAAATTAAAAATTATATATATTTAAAATTAAAACTACTATATAAAATTAAAAAAATATATATTTAAAATCGAAAAAAAGTCCAAATTGTATTTCATAAATTATTTATTATTACATGAAATAGAAAACGGTCCTATGAGAACGGGAACGGATGAGATGAGTAAGAAAAAAAGAAAAAAATAAGATATTAAGAAATTCCAAATTATATTGAAATTACGTAAATAGAAAATGGATTAATGCTATTTAAAAGTAGAAGACGGCCTAAAACTACCTATTTATTGTTTTAGTTAATTAGAGTAACATAAAAACAACAATTTAAAAATTAATACGGTGGTTTTGAATAATATCGTAAGTCGTCGATATCGTTGACTTAGGGTTTGCTAAGCGCGCACTCAGCACGACTTCGAAGTTAGCTCTATAAATACCGACATTGTCTTAGTTCGAAAGTAAGTCTCAGCAAAGTCAAAGTACGGTATATAGATGTAAGCCTTAGATCGCAGTACTACAAATTTCGCACGTTTCACGCTGCAGCACGTCGATAGCCGAGATAATATATCCCTGTCTATCGGAAGTAACACCCACGGGATGAATCAGAGTTATAGATTCACTTACAGAAAAAAAAGTAAATATAAAAAGTAATAAAGTAAAAGCGGTGTACCGCTTTTACTCTTTACGTAGATCACATAATTTTCATTCCACAGTAACTAAAGTTACGCTCGCTCAGTCTCTACTTCTGACTATTCATGATTATGCTGATAATTGCTATCTTTACATTACAGAGGAGCAGCTTAATAAGCTTGCACGCATTCAAAATTTATGTATTAGATTTATATTTGGGCTTCGCAAATATGATTACTTCTCTGAATTTCGCGAATTTTTGGATTTGTCTTAATCAGTAAGCTGGGTAAGCGGATTGTGATTGCAGTACCAGATGTTTCGTAGATTTGATGTTGCTTCTCACCGCCGGTCTGAATATTTTAAGTATGGCGTAAACGAGAAATGTATATGCCACCTATCGAAAGCCGCAAGATCTATATGGTATATACCATAGTCCCATCCTAGAACACCAACCAGACAAAAAGCACGGCTAATTTGGTGAGTAAGAAGATTCATGATATTTAATTACCGTTACAGCCTGTTAAAGTCCACCGCTGAACATAGACTCCATAGATTGCCTCATAAGGGGGCTATTTGTCGCAGTTGACATACCTGGCAAGCGGATTGGCTACCGCATTTTTTTCAGTCTTTCCTTTAGTTTTTTAGTTTTTAGTTCTTAGTTTCCCTTTGTCGTGTCTTACGACACCCATACGATATGGGCTAGTGGATATTCTTACACCGCCTCTACACTGACTCTACACCGAAAAAGGTCTGGCGAGTAAAAATCAAGCTTATTATCTTAATCTGCAGTTCCCTGTGTACATTGAAGTTTGTCACAAACTGCAGAAGTCGGTACTAGAAGAAGAAGACGACGAATTTTAATTCATCTCTGAGAAGGTACAATAAAGGTAGGGCAACTAGATGATGAAGTAGAATAGAGTACCTTTTCTAACTAAGAAATCATTTGGGCAGGTACATACTTGATAACAGAAATGGTCATAATGGTAGTTTTTGTCTATTTCTGCCATCAAGCATGAATTTCGACTTGAAAATGATCTCAGCGCTGTTAACCTGTAGTCTTTAAGGTTTTATTAAGTTTTTTTTGAAAGTGATTACAATTGTCAATGGGTTGCAGTAGTCACTAACAATAAAATAGACCTATAATGTTAGATACAGACCTTATTTTCTTTTCCTAGTACATACTAATTCATTTACCAGGTTGTCTTTGGACGAACGTAGTAACAGCTTTATGTGGCGCAACAGTACTGATGCTATTTGGAATATACTGGACAACATCTGGCTTAAACGAGCACCTGGCTATTTCATACATTGCCGCTGGATTGTTTGTACCATCGCCTAAATTAGGGTACTCTTACTGGTAAGCATACATTTAAATAGGTCATAATAAGATGGTTTTAGTAGATCTTGATAGTTTTCTATGTATTATTTTTCTTTATCAGTCCCTAAATGTCCATTGCTGAACTTGGGCTTCTCGAAGGTAGTAGATTTGTCTCCATTGTCATGATTAGTATTGACGATTGCTGTATATTATTATATTGTGCTCATGACCGAATTTCGGTAACGGCGCCCAGTCTCAATGGAGTCTAGTTATCTGCGCAGGACAGAGTTATAATAATATTTATTGGGTAATAAGTACATTGTAAATTGATACAGTGCTATAGTTGAGACCTCCTTTTAAGTATTTAAAATACTTGTGCCAGATGGCCACATAGCCTTATATTATAAGCTTATTACCAATAATTTATTTCTTCTTAAATAATAAAAAAATCTTAATAATAAATAATGCGTTATAAAGGTTTTAGTTCGTGCGCGCGCGCGCGCGTGTATTTGTGTGAATGTGTGTGTGTGTGTGTGTGTGTGTGTGTGTGTGTGTTTATGTGTGTATGTGCACTCTTTATCAAATAATTTAATATAGTAAGTATATAGTTATAGTAGTTCGAGTGCACTCAATATTCCCTAACTCTCAAATTCCGATGGGACTGTAATTCGACTCGACTGGAGAGAGATCACACGCTATACCGTCAACCTCCCAACTCCGGGATGCAACTGAAGATCTCCTGTCGGAAAAATTCAACAACCAACCTTGATTCGACCCGGTATTCAAACTCAGAACCTCAAGGCCATCAGACGCATCCAATACTGGATCAAAGAGACAGTCAAATGATTGCAGTAACAGAAGTCTCGCACCTTCGATGCTGCTGAACGTCGCCGGTCTGGGTATTTTACGTCTCGCGTAAAACCTTTATAACGCCATCTATTTGAAGCTAAAAAAATTTAGCAAATCCTATATGCCTATTCCAATGCTCACGAAACAAAATTATTGCACTGGTGGTAGTGGGATTTTTGTGCCAAGAAGTTCGTGTGCATATGTCCATTATCCATCCATCCATTACAGCCTATAAAAGTCCAGTACTAGGCCTCCATAGCTGGGACATAGGCCTCTCACATAGATTGCCTAAAAGGGGATTTTGTCATAATTGACACGCTTGGCGAGCGGGTTGTCAACTGCAGTTTATTAATACAATGAAACCTGGATAACTGGGACCTTAAACGACCTGCAAATTTTTCTCACTTAAAGAGGTATTCCACTTACCTAGTGTCTCAAATATCCAGGTATAAATAAATATTTGTCTCATTTACAGAGGGTTCCATTAATAGAGGTGAGAATAGAGGTTATTTCAGTTATAGAGGTGTGATTGTGAAATAAAATAACGTATTTAGTAAACAAAATACATAAACATCCGGATGATATCAAAACCAAACTGGAACTGGAGGGCACTTTTACACAATTAGAATTTTTTGGATTTTTGGGGAAATTTTTTATAGCATAGGGAATTTGCGGGTAGAATAAGAATTGGTAAACAAAACGGTGCACAAAATATAGTCTCAGTAAAAGAGGATAGGAGGTTTGTTTTGTCCCACTAACAGAGGTAATTCAGAGCTAATGTGTCGAGACCGAAGTATGAGTTCCAGCTATGGAGGTTTCTCACTTATCCAGGTCCCACTTAACCAAGGTTTACTGTATTTTGTGTTGTTATCAGGAAGATGCTGCTGCCTATCACCTGTTTCAATTACACTCTGTCGTCTCATACGACACCCACGGGACGATATGGTGTATTGAGTATTCTTACACCGCCACTGCTCGCTATTCTGCGTTGGTACCAACCTCTTATACCTGTGGCCGTAGGAAGGAAAGGGGGTTTTCCCGCCGGGCAAGGTGTTCTGCCCGGGGAGCGGCCAACGCTCCTAGTGGTAGTTCGGAGCTATTCTATATATACTGTTTTTACTTCGGAACTTTGATAGCGCGATTTAGGCTTCGATTTGTTTCGCTTGTGGCGCGACGACTGCGCCGCCACATACCTATTTCTGCCGCTAAATAGCAGCGTTTGTGTTGTTGTGTCTCTGAAGGCAATAGAGAGCCAGTATTTGTCAGAGGCTGTGAGGCACTCTATGTCTTCGCGCATGCGCGGGAGATAATAGAGCCGCGCATGACAAAGACTAATATAAAATTATATATCTTTTTGCTTTATTTTTTTTTCTTTTAAATATATAAAATAAATATAAGAATTTAATATAAAATACTCTTATTTTATTCTAAACATACATATTTCTAAATAAAATGTAATAATAATTATCTTATGGAATTCACATATCTTTAATTTACGCAATATTTAGTTTACTGTACCGATTGCAGTACAGTTCAGTTGAACATAGTCAATGTTTGGAATGCGAAATCTAGTGCGTAGTACATAATATATATCGATGCTCAGAGATGACGACACATCTATGGTTTTTTTGTTCATAGTTGGTCATGAGTGTCCATGGGCTGCAGCAGCCACTTACTATTATGTAGACTGTATGTTCGTTTGTCACTTCCATGTTGTATATATTAAACAAACTATCTTTATTTCCAGGATGCTGTTGCCTGCTGTTTTCTGCTCACTCGCAAATGTTGGGCTCATCGAACTCAGGAAATATCTTTTGGAGAGGGATCCTCCTCCTCCTACCATCAAAGTGGACAATCATTCCGATGGAACAATTTTCCTATATTAATATTAAGATGAAAATATGTGTTCAAATAGAAATTGTCATTTGTGAATATAATTTAATTTCTATCATGTCATATTATCATTAATTTTCATTTTAATCGAAAGGCGAAAATTAATTCGCTTAGATTCATGAAATGTTAATCAAACATGATTTATGATTATTTTAGCGTAAGCTTGTGTTATTATAATTAAATGACCTATTTTCATTATGTCCAGTGTTTATATTATTTAAAAAAATAATACAGATTTAAAGTAGGAAACACCTTTGCCGGCTTTTGTTTTTTTTTATAAGAAAATTGAATGCCAGTATATCTGTTTAATTGTGAGTACTCATCAGTGGGACTAAAAAGGAATAGAAAAAGAAAAATTTATTTGGTAATGGTTCACCGTCTTCTGCAGCATATAGAAGAGAACTTCTCTCGTGACCTTAGCTTTATTGTTACAGCCAGACCCAAATATCCGCCTGTGTGGATATAAATTATACAATTTTAGAAAAATTACGTCAAGCTTAGTGGTATGGCATTTGTTATATGTGGTGTAGTATCTTAGATAAAAATTGGTTAGTGATTAGTACGTCCATGCCCAATGTCGTCGGTCCTTGGTTCCTATCATACACGAAAACAAAATTTAATCACTGAAATTGTTAGCAGAAGTGTATCTGGATGATTTGAGATTTTCTCCCTGTAATTGTCATTATCTTCATAGCTTTCTACAAGTCCATTGCTGAACATAGAATTCCTCTAAGGAATGCTTTAAAACACGGTCCTGAGTCATCTGCATCCATCAACTTCCTGCATCTTTTACCAGATGCCTTGTCACTCCTGAGGCATAAAATTGAATACCTCGTTTCTAGTAAAAAGGGTCTTCAGTTCCAGTAAAAAAGACAGCAGCGTTAAGCTGCTATTTGACGCTGGTATTCTATGAATCTTCACTAGTATATTTTGGCAAAATTTTGGCTTATTCGTGAAACTACACGTTACTATTTAGTATCAAGGAAATAACGTTGCCAAATGCTTAAAGGGTGACAGTGAACTAGTTATAATACAACATGTATGTGAGAGCATCCAAAACACGCTGGGGTGGAGTTTGCCTTAAAGCGAAAACGTAAGCGGATATCGAATAGATAATATATAGAGTAGAATGTAATGCATTAGAATGAAATGGAATGAAATAAAATAAAATAGAATAGCACAATTTTCATTTAAAGTAGCATATAAATAATATTTAAGTCAGGTTCGGGTTACCTCTGTTATTGAAATATAATCATATAATATAATCAAAATTTACACCTTAAATTTTTACGTCTTTTTTATTGACGTGTATACGTGGTAGAGTTACGCTGCAACTATATTATGGTTGTAGCCAGTTGTAGCAGAATACCAGCGTTATATAGTAGTTTAATGATACCGTGTTTCGTATGGTGTGTGTAGAGAATCGGAGACCTTTTTACTGAGAAGGAAACATTCCGTCTTAGTCCTGGGTGACAACTCATTCATCATTGATTTTTCCTTTTTACAAAAATTGTTCTTCAATTATTACCATTAAATATGTTCGTTAAGTTTCATCACAATGGCTTTAGCCATTCCGAAGACTAGACCGGACAGGCAGACACACAAAAATTTAGAAATGGTTTTTTGTCTTAATGATATACAAATAACCCCTGAAAAATAAAATGTTAGGGTTTATTAGTCTCGTTAAAACTCAAAAACGACTTTTGATAAAATTTTTGTGTGTGTTAGAATATGCCCCTAAATGGTTTAGATTTACATTTGGACCCTATAGGTGGCGCTGTTGTCAAGATCCAGAGATCGACCGTGCGAAGCCGGGGCGGATCGCTAGTGTATAATAGTAATTTCTAAACGTAAGTTATTTTGATATTACACAGACACTTTCATTTTATTTATATGTATATACAGATATAAAGATTTACATATCTAGTACACATTTATATCTAGACTATTGAGCTGTAATTTTGCTTAAGTATATTTATATAATATAAATTAAATAGTTGACTAATTTGGACCAAACCGCAAATTGCAAATGTGTGTGTGCAAGCGGATGCATGTAGCTGTAATTAATCACTAGAACCGGCTTTCAATTACGCTTGTGTCGAACATGTGAAATAACTATTTTATTACAAAAAGTTATACAAATAAATAAAATTGAAGTGTCTGTTTGTAATATCAAAATACAGCTTTATTACTAAATGCATATGAAATTATATACAGTACTTACATACAAAAATAATTTTTTAAATCTTTTGCCTGCATGTCTCTTTGTTCTGCCTAATCTTCGAAATTGCTGGACCAAATTTGACGGGGCTTTCACTGGCAGATAGCCTTCCTTCGCAGACCATATTTGAGTTTTTGCGGATCACTGGTAGTCCGCGGACCCCTGCTTGGGAATCACTGGTTTAGAGAGCCAGTATAATTACAGGTTGATGCCATTCCATATTAATCTTCAGAGGTGGCAACGCATCTCTAGCTTTCTTTGTTTGAAGTTAGCTACAAGTGTACGAACTGCAGTAACCACATTTTCTTAACGTTTTTTTTTAAAAAATAAGAAAAAGATCCTAGTGTGGAGGTAACGTTTTTTTTAAAAACGTTACCTCCACACTAGGATTTTCTTCTGTATCGTAGTTTACATACATATAAATTTCACACGGTGCCATCATTTGGGATGTGTCTCAAATAATTGTTGGTCTTAATAATCTTATATTGTATCGCACAGACAAAACCCTCGGTTTCCCCAAAGAGCTCTCCGAACCCTTGCCAGTCGAGGAAGGCGACCGTGGCTACGAAAGGCCTTGTAGAACCTCCCATGGAGCTCCTTCTCTTTCAATACAATCTCCAGGTCTCCAGGAAATGTTCTATATTGCCGGGTTGTCTTGTCACTGCATATTGGCTTGTGATAAAGGGATCATCCATTTAAAAAAATATTATTATTATTATTTTAGAAAAATAATCAAAAATCTCTTTAGGCAATTCAATTTAATCAAAATATATAACAAGTATCTTGAAAAATATGAAAGAAGTTATTATAGAACGATGTATCCCGAGACATATAAAACCTGCTTCGCGCCTGACACAACATGATTGATTACACAAATTACAAGCCAATCCCTACGTTACGTTACTCGTATATGAAGTTAATATTTTTTGAGAGGGCCAGTTAATTAGTATCTGAAAACGATTAGTTATGTATAACGAACATGAACATATTTGCCAAACATAATGAAACGGAATAAAACAAAAATAAGCACAATTTTACTTCAACCTCATATAATTAGATTCTAACTACCCTCAAATATGACTATAGTTTTATTAATATACTCCACTTTTAGGGGGTCATTTTGACATGGGAAAGGACATGACTAATTAAGGTTGTAGAGTGCTAGTATATATTTATTTTCTTTTTTTATAGAATAAGTGTGACAAATGAGCACACAGTCCACTTGATGGTAAGAGGATGCTGTGGTCCATAGACACTTACATCTATCCTCGACTAAGAATCAAAATGCAGAAGCGTTGTTACCCATAAGATGGAATATCACGTTTCCAGTAAAAAAGGGTCTCCTATTCTCTACACTCACCAAAAGAAATACAGCAGCATTAATCTGTTATTTTACGTTGTTACGTTTTCTACGTGGTAGAGCCATGCTGTAGCTATATTAGTAGTATAGTAACACGAATAGGTCGGCTCGACCGGGGAAGGACAACGCTCTCACAGAATACCAGCGTAAAGTAGCAGTTTAACACTGCTGTGTTTCGTATGGTGAGTGTAGAGAACCGGAGACCCTTTTTACTGGAAAAGAGGCATTCCTTCTTAGTCCTCACGGGTGACAACGCATCTACATTTTGATTCGCAAACGAGGATAAATGTAGGTGTCTATGGGCCACAGCAACCACTTACCATCAGGTGGACTGTGTGCTGGTTTGTCACCCTATCCTATAAAAAAACCAGTTTGCAACTAATTTTAATGAGTTATTAATATCACTTTCATATTATGTCTCTAAACTTTTACATGGTATAGTCATGGTGTTATCATCCGCAAACATTGTTACTGGTTGTAATATGTATAATAATGAAAATACGTAAAAACAGAATCATCATTCTGTATTCAATGGCGCATCGACGATTTTACTGGACATTCAATAAACTCTTTGGATATCGACGGCACTAAGTGAAGGCGCTAATAGCACAAAGTGTGATATCGCTAATAAATAACAATATGTTATGTATGTACTTAAATATTAATTGAGAATAAAAATATTAAATAATAAACAAAATTTTTCTTGAGTCGAGTTTTGTTGTTTTTACAAAAAAAAAAAATCAATGTTTTAACATACCATTCCATCACAAGTTCAGTGCTGAACACAGACCTTCGAAAGGAAAGGGTTTCCACTTTGCTTTTGTAGTACAAAACACGGTTATGAGCCTACTCCCGCGATTTCCTGAATGTTTTGCTAAGTTAGTGTCGTGTGTGCGGCAAGTTGTGGCGTACAAGAGAATTTTTCTGTACACGGGATGATATTACCCCGCGTCGTAAGCAATAATACAAGATGGGGATGGGGCAGCAGCACTTTCCCGATGAAAACTTAAAATAATAAAAAACTGCGGTGGCCAACCAACATAACGCATATTTTCACGCAGGCGTGGCAACTAAGTCAACTAAGTCATCCTATGAGGATATCGATGGAAGGCCTTTTTATGTGACTTACTTATGGTTAGGTGGCTTAATCATGTTATCTAATGGTTAAGGTGGTAAAATGTTTTAGTTAATATACGTTGTAAATTATCAACAAAGGGTTTTTTTTGTAATATGTTGGTATATAAAATAAAAACTAATGTTTTATAATATTCTATTTTAATTTACCATGCAGTGTAAGATTATCTGCTACCTCATATCATTCCATGGGTGGTGTATGAGGCGACATAGGGAAACATCAAAGAAGATAAACAGCAGCATTGTCCTGATAACAGCTAAATAATGGTTGACAACCCGCTTTCCAAGCGTTGAAACTATGCTAAATAACTATAATCATGTTTATGTTCAACAGTGGACTTTTGATAGACTGTAGAGATATATATTCTATTTAAATGAAAATATATTGAAATTTAAAAAGGAAAAAGAAGTAAATTTTGCGTACTTACACAACTTTTAGAAATATTAACAATGTTACATTAAGTAAAACAAATGAAAACACAATTATATATTAAATATAATTCAATAAAATTAAAATAAACAAACTATTATTTATTAATTTTTCATCACATTAATAGACAACAAATTTAACAAAATTTTTGTCTTCTAGAGCATTCGTTGTAATTCTTGGGTGCTGGTCGTTAGAATCAGATTAGAAGGGAGTGTATATATATTATTTGCCTTGTATATAATATAGTTTAATGGTATAAATAATAAGGTACAACTCTTAAACTATACTTAGATAGGTAATACTTATCTCTTATTTCTTAATTAATATTATAAATTATTATTTTTTAATTTATTTACACATTAATGTTTATAATACCTTTATAAAAGGGATTAAGGGTGGAATAAATGTCCCATTGGTAGGCATTCCCAGTCAGGTTTACAATTATTATTGCCAAAGGGAATAAACCACTTTATTGCATAATAAATTATTCATTTGTATATTTAGGTCAGGATTTTAAATTACTTATTTATTTATTTTATTTAAATCTTTATTTGCATAAAACATGGTAGTACAGATAAAGTTCCAACATTTGTAAATGAGGATTCATGTTTAATCAATACATCTATAAGTAAATATTTTGTATTTGTCATGCCACCCAATTATTACAAGTCATAATAATACAGAATGTTAGCATTTGAAAATAAAATAAGCAATGCTAGTCAATTTTTAATACATACAGAACAATGTCAAAAATCATCACAAGATCAAACTTATATCACTTATGGAGAAACAACAAGATACAACAAGAAATTATAACATTTAAAAAAAATTATCTTAATTATATTATAAATTACATAAGTTAAGCATATTTAGTACACCTAAAACAACGAGGCTTAAAATGTTTTGAGCACACACTGCTAAGTTTTGTTGGTTACCTATAATCACTACCAGTAGCGATTATCCAACAGTTACGGATAACTGATTCCTTAGGAAAGCTGTGAAATAATATATTTAAAAGAAATTAATATATTAAATATATAGTACACTTTCATATCAAGGTATTTAACAAAAAAAATCAAGTATGTGTATCTGTGCATAAACACAATACCTATAACAATTAAAACAATATCAATTGATTTATTTAAATAGCAAGTATGTATATGTAAATGTTATGATATTATTCATACCAAACATTTAAAAAAATTATGTACATATTAAGCTTTAGATATTGTTAATTAATACATTTACAGCCTAACAAATGTCCTCCACCGCTGAACATAGACCTCCCACACAGTTTATCGGTACGACTTTCCATTGACGTCAGTGGAGTTTGGTGTTGATACGTATTTTTACAGAAAGATTACACTATTATAAGCACACACACAAAGTCTCAATATACGGAAACGCGTAATTTTTGAGAAAAGAATAATTGAAAATCAATTATTCTTGCAATGTTTGTCTAACCTGTTAATAAACTGGCGCCATTTTGTAATGTCATTGTCGACGTCAATAGGGATGTCGATTCTTTCCGAAAAAGATCGATTTTTTAAATAGATTCGAATTGTAAGCTGATGTATCGATTACCAAAAAATGGATTTCTAAAATATCGATATTTTTTTTTCATGTTTGCATTTATAATGTAAATATAAATCCATTTTATGAGAAAAAAATCCCCTTCATCATAAAAAAATAAGGGGACTGATTCATAAGGATTTCTGTATCTATTTTGAGACTGCTACGTCTCCGGCGCTGCGGGAAGAGCAACCTCTACGCCTTAGCGTAACAAATCGCAGGCATCCCTTACAGCAGGTGGAGGCTGCTCCCCCTACGCGCCTCCGGCTCTATAAAACCACTCTAGGGGTAGGACAGACTCGTACCAGGTGGAGTCGGGGTCAATCAATTCGGTTCTTTGACATAAGTTGAACCTAACCTATTTTATTTGTTATCTGCCCTAATAGGTACTGTTAAATAAAACAAATTTCAATAAGAGATCATTTATCATGGTATCTTTCTTGTTTTTCATAAAATGGGTTTATATTTACATTATAAATAGAAACATTAAAAAAATATAGATATTTTAGAAATCGATTTTTTGTGAACCGATACATCAGCTTACGATTTGAATCGATTTAAAAATCGACCTTTTTCGGAAAGAATCGACATCCCTATTGACGTCGACAATGACATTATAAAATTGCGCCAGTTTATTAGCAGATTAGACATAAACATTGCAAGAATAATTGATTTTCAATTATTCTTTTCTCAAAAATTACGCGTTTCCGTATATTGAAACTTTGTGTGTGTGCTTATAATAGTGTAATCTTTCTGTAAAAATACGTATCAACACCAAACTCCACTGACGTCAATGGAAAGCTAAGCCAGTTTATCTCCAAATAACTGCAGTTGCCAATTATCCTGCCAAGCTAGGCAACTATCACAAAACCTATAACTTTTGATACTGACTAATGGTAACGGCAAGTATATTATCATGAAATTTTTTCTACATCATTAATTGAGAATATTATCTTGTTGTTGTGTTATTGTGTACCTTAAGATTAAGACTTATTTATTTATTTATTATTTTATCTATATTTATTTTTATATAAGTACATATTTTTTTAATAAATATTGTAATGTAATTGTTGCTAATGTATAATAGAATTAATGGAATGCAATAAAGTTTTGTGCATCTGATTTCAGGCAATACATATTTTGTGAAATTAAATATACTTTGCCCAATATTTATGTACTTGAATCCAAACATGTTTTCAGGTTGATACTTACATATTATTTGTGAAGTCTATGTAATATGGAAAAAGATTGAAGAGTTGTAGGGCAATAAGGAGTTTCCTTTTAAGCTGAACATAAAAGTGTATGTATATGTATAATATTATGTGATTCATATTTATGGACATAACTACTAATCACAATAACAACTATTATTGAACAATGCGAAAACATTATTGTACTCGCTGATATCCCTAAAGTTTCTATAATCCTACCAAATCAAAAAGTACACGTTTGTTATGACTTTAAGCTTTCGAATGACCGTTCAAATTAAGGAGCATTATCATGAAGAATTTACAATTTGGGAGTCCAAATATTTGACAAAATACATCACAAAGTTCATTAAAAACATGAAATGTTACACTTTATATTCAAAACAATAGATATTAATCAGTACAAGTAGCAAATGTAAGCACAAAACAAACTTACCGATGAAAGGTAATATTATCAATTTTTCGTTCACTGATGCTGTTGCATCCTAAAATGCTACAACTTACCATCTTTTTCACCTTACCTAATAACTAAGATTCACAAAAAACACTAAATTCAATTACCAGTTTGCTTATAATATCAATATTATTCAAAAGAGCTTGACATCGTTAATGTCAAATAAAGGAGGGAAAACAATCAAAAACGTATACCTAGAAAAAGACAAGAAATATAGATTTGCTTCTCCCTTACTCTTATGTCTAACTATATACGTACATTCCTTTCACACGCTGATGACGTCACTGAATGTTTAGTCTATAAGATACTATGTCTATGATTCGGATCAACAAATTATACAGATGTAGTGGTTGTCGGAGAGAGACAGCAAAGCGTACTTTAAAGTGCGACAGTGACAGACAGATAGATTTCATAAGTGTTCCGTTACGCAAATTTTAACATGGTTGACCCATTTAACATGGTGAACACTAACTTTTTTAAACATGGTTTCCTCACGAGTTTTTTTTCAACGCCGAGCACGTAGTAAATTTCCGGTACTGACAGCTTGCTCACATACTATGAAGGCTGCGCTCAAAGCAAGATCACGCAAAGAAAAATTGAATTAAATAAATCAAATTCAAAACTAAAAGCAAACATATCTAAGGATAATTTATGATCTTTCTAAGCGCTGTTATTTTTAAATACACTATAGGATAATATTTTCTATAGTTAAAAATTTAAAAATTCACAACCGCTCCGTTTAGACAGGGACTTTGTATGCGTAGCGGCAAGCCTTTAAAAAACCCTAGTTACAATTTAAATTTAAATTGTCTTATTTATTTTAAATATATCTTTTTACTGTACTCATTTAAATTGTATACAATTCCTTTCACCTAAATAAATCTTAGACGTAAACGAGTTGAATGTAAATTCAAGAAAAACAACTTCTTTCTGCGTGAATCCCATATCTCTGGTGCCCTTTGACCTACAGGACCCAAATTCAAACTCGACCGAGCTACTACCTCAAGGTATCCACATACCAAATTTAAAGTCAATCGGTCCAGTGGAACGGAAGTTATCGTGTCGGCATACAGACTAACAGACTGCCAGCTAAAACCATTAACTTCCTTTCAATGCTACGCAGAAGGAATTTAATAAATCGTATTAGTGTTGCATGTCGTCTCCATATCGTCTAGTTTTCAGCGTCGTAATCTGCTTTAGCTTAGTCTAGACAAATACCTTGGCTAGACTTGATATATAGATAAAGACAGACGTATTAATAACAGAGATTATAATTTTATAAGAGTGCAGTTTGTGTACATTGTTAAGTTTTACTCGTTAGTGACCCGAGCTGTAAAAAGGATGATTTTTTGTTATTACCAATACTGTGGGTAGGACGGTAAATTTCATTAAAACATATAAAACCCGCTAAGTCTTTTTGCCATGACTATGACGATGACTATGGTGATGATGATGACGTCGGGCTTAATACGAGTTAGTCCGCCCAGGGACCCTGTGTCCCATGCACGGTGTACACGGTGTGAAGGGGTGTGAGGCGCGCCTGTCCGATCCGTTGCCCTAACAGTGTTTGTGGCACTAGGTGAGTGTGTAGTGTTTATGTGTGATTGGCCAGTGACATTTGGGTCATCGGAATCTAGCGGAGTTGGAGGTTCAATTTAAACGTTACGGGGCCGCAAGAGACTTTCCGTTACGTTTGGAGTCGGGACGTAGGTGGCTGCGTTAATCACTAGTGGGTTGGGATATGCCTCGGCCCTCTCAAAGGAGCGCCGAGATATTCTGTGAAATGTTCAGAGATTGTCGGAAGTTGACAGTCTCCGTGATCATTTGGCACTGTTGCGGAGAGAGCGAATAATATTGTTGCGCGCCACTATTAATGTCTTGTACATGGCAACACTAGTTACACTAGCGCCCTCTAGTGTCGAGTAGCAGAACTAGGAGAGTCAAGATCCTTCCAGAAATTTCGGGACCAATATGTACTCGAACATTCTAGATGTCGCTACAGTAGAAGGTTCTGGAAACTATCTGAGGCCCTATATAAGGCCGGTATAGACCCCGACCAAGGCAGTATTGAATTGGCGATACAAGAGAATACTTCGAAGCGAAATAATTGCGAACCAAAGTGACAATTGTGTTTTATAATTGTGTGGTTTTAGATTGTAATTAGTATTGTGTAATTAAAGTGTGAATTTTGGTAATTCGATCGGCACTTTTTAATTCTTTCGAACCCCAAGCTCGTAACAATATGTTTCGCGAAGGTCATGCCGTGATAGAATGTGATCCCTAGGTATTTGGCCGTTCATTGCCAGGGGATCTGGCGGCTGAGTAGGGTGATCGTACCTATCGATTTGTTGGGATTTTTGTTTTGACGATTGAAAGGGGGGGGGGGGTCTTTTGCAAGAACATTGCTACACTTTTCTCAGGATTCACTTCGATTCTCCATAAGCGGAATCAATCGCCTAAGCGGTTGCTAGGAGCATCTTAGTGAGAATTCTTTTATTACGATGGGCGACGAAAAGTGCCGTGTCATCAGAGGAAAGAGCAGTATTCACTACTGGGTCCTTGGGGATGACACTCGTGAAGAGTGTAAAAAGAAGTGGGGAGAGAACGGAGCCCTGTGGGTTCCAGCCTTCAGGTGACCTTTGAAGAGCGAGTTCTCTCTATTCGATAGCGAAAGTAGCCGTGAGCCTGTGAACGTTGAATTTATACAGCTTGTAAAACAAGCCAATTCCCCCCCCCCCCTCAACATGGTAGCGGAATTAGGAGGGTACCAGCACCACTGGAGAATCCCTCGCTGAGCATCCACGACCGAGCTACTCCACCCCTGAGCGTGGGTTGCTCAGGCTGCCACGCGTATTCTGGGGGGAGGGGGGGAAATTCCTCTCGCGACTTAAACTGCTCGGGGCCAGCAGAGCAATAAGACCAAGGCGACCCCTGTGATGCTATCCGTGATTTTTTGCAACATCAGGCGACTTGGATTGTCACTTGGACATGTCACTAGAAATATATGTAGTGTTCTATTTTTCTGTTGGCATGAGCCCTAAATTTGGTATAAATAAAGATGACGTCAGTGTACTTTGTTCCTTCTTCCTTCCTTATCAGATTTGGAAATCCACCATATATGCCTTTTATGATTACTTTTTAAAAGACATATTTTTTATGAGCCATGCTACAGCTATATTATGGTTGTAGCATGAATGGGTCGGCTCGACTGGGAAGCGTGGTCCCACGCTCTCACAGAGTACCGGCGTAAAGCTGCCGGGGACACTTTTTACTGGAAATGAGCATCTGCATTTCGATTCTAAATCGAGTATATATAATAGATATCTATGGATCACGACATTCACTCACTATCATCATCATTATTCATTATTACAGCCCTTCACAAGTCTACGGCTGAACATAGGCCTCCCTCAAAGAATGCCACAAAGTACGGTCCTGAGCCACCTGCATCCATCGACTTCCTGCATATCTTACCAGGTCGTCACTCCATCTAATGGGGGGACGCCCTATAATTCCTTCGCTAATACGAGGCCGCCACTCGAGAACCTTTTTTCCCAATCGGTTGTCGGTTCTTCGAGCTATATGGCCGGCCCATTGCTACTTCAGCTTACTAATCCGTTGGGCTATGTCGGTCACTCTGGTTCTACTGCGGATATCCTCATTTCTAAGTTTATCACGCAGAGAAACTCCAAGCATAGCCTTCTCCATAGCTCGCTGAGTGACCTTGAGCTTCATCATCCGGCCTGAAGTGAAGGACCACATTTCAGATCCATAGGTCATCACTGGCAACACGCACTGGTTGTACAATTTCGAGAAGATGTGTCGTAGTTTCCCGAACGCTGCCCAGTCGAGTTGAATCCGTCGATTGACCTCTCGGTCGAAGTTGGACTTACCTAGTCGGACTATTTGTCCCAGATAAACATACTCGTCAACAACTTCGAGCTTAGTGCTCCCAACAACTACCGGCATAGGTGTGACATAACGTCCATGATTTTTGTTTTGTCCATGTTCGTCTTAAGACCTATCCGTTGGGGGACACTATTGAGGTCATTGAGCATAGTGCTTAGGTCCTCCAACGATTCTGCCATTAGGTCTATATCGTCGGCAAATCGAAGGTGAGTGATGTACTTGCCATTGATGTTAATACCGTATTGTTTCCAGTCCAGAAGCTTGAAAACGTCTTCCAATGCAGCGGTGAAGAGTTTAGGGGATATAACGTCACCCTGTCTTACACCTCTCTGCAATTAGATAGGTTTCGTACTCTGGTTCTGTACTCGGATAGCCATGGTAGCCCTACTGTACAAGCACTTCAGCACTTTGATATACCGACATACAACTTGGCACCGCTAAAGGGACTGCAGCACCGCCCAAATTTCGACGGAATCAAAGGCTTTCTCATAGTCCACATACGCCAGACAGAGTGGCAGATTGTACGCCTGGGAATTCTGTACAATTTGCCGAAGGGTTTGTATGTGGTCTATAGTGTTAAAGCCTTTTTAGGAGCTGGCTTGTTCCGGAGGCTGGAAGTCGTTAAGTCTGCGCGCACAACGATTCGTAATGACTCTCCAAAACAGCACGTAGGCGCGGCTCAAAAGAGCAATCGGTCAGTAGTTCTTCAACAGAGCGTTGTCACCTTTCTTGAAGAACAAGACCACCGCACTTTTGCTCCACGCCTACGGTGTAATGCCACATGGAGGTCGAATAAGACTCGCTCTTGGATCTTTACTCACACTTGCGTGTGGCTCCAACGATGATATGTACAGCTGCTGCCCATAGAGTCTCTCAATCTCACTCAAAATCTCAGGTGTCCCGGAAACGACGCTGCCATACTCAGTCTTCAGCTTTGAAACTTGGCTCTTTCTGTTAGAATGATCTCTAGCAAAGACCTTGGAGCCCTGGTTCTCCTCGATCGCTTCTTCAATACGAGCAGAATTAAAGTTGCCTAAGTCCCGCCGCATGCATTTGGAGATCTGTCTGTTCAGTTGCCTGTATGCTGTCAAATCTACTGAAGACTGCAGCTCTATATCCAGTGTCACAACCATGAAATTAAGAGTGTGATTGGGGAGTTCTTGTGTTCTTCTATGGCAGGTCTTGAAAAACTTAGCTCCAACCGCATGGACAGTTTCCACGAGCTTGTCATTCATCCCACCACACGTCCACTGCATTGCAATCTTCTAGGCACTGAAAACGGTTTCGTAGCTCGAGCTGAAAGGTTTCGGGACATCGGGTTAAAGCACGAGGGGGACGGAGCGTTGACTTTATTAGACGTGACCTCTCCAACTTAATGTTTAGGTTCAGTGTGCCTCTCACCATTCGGTGATCGCTGCCGGTTTTCACTCTCGCAATCACTGAACAGTTGTCGTCTGGTCGTCATAATGAAATCAATCTCATTTTTTGTCGAAACGTCGGGGTTCCCTACTTTCAGCTCACCGTTCTCTCTTGTGCCTAGTTTTGCGTTAAAGTCTCCCATTAACACCGTATAGTGGGTTTTGGCGGAATGCATGGCTCTAGAGATATCTTCATACATTTCCTCCACCTCCTCATCGGGGTGTGCCGAGGTTGGTGCGTAAACCTGTACGACCTTCAGCGAATACCGTTTGGTGATTCTGAGTATAAGGTACGCAACCCTCGTCAACACACTCCCAATCTTTACAACGTTGTTAATAAGAGACTTGTGGACGATAAATCCGACACCTCCTTTGGACAGATGGTCGCTCCCGGTGATAGAGCAAGTTGCCAGATTCGAGGATTACCGTGTCCTTCCCCTCTCTTCGGACTTCGGATAATCCTATTATATGCTAGTGTAACTTGTGTATCTCTTCTTCTAGCTCCACGATCTTCTCGTCAGTCCTCAGGGTGCGTGCGTTATAAGTTGCCAGATCGAGTCGTTGTAGGTGGCAACCAAACCTCCACCAGAGATTCTTAGCACCTCCTGCCCCGTCGTTACCATGGTCGCCACCGTAGCCAGGAATATTGGGGATGCAGGGGACTGGGGACAGTCTCTTCGTTACTATCATGGAGGTATATTGCCATAGTTGCCACGTTTGGCGAGCGGGTTGGCAACTGCAGTTTTTTTATTGTTGTTTTGCTGTTATCAGAAAGATGCTGCTGCCCATCCTCTGCCTCAGTTTCCCTCTGTCGCCTCTTACGAAACCCACGGGAAGATATGGGGTAGTGAATATTCTTACCCGCCACTACTTACCATTAGCTGGACTTATTATACGTGTCATACTTATACTATAAAAACTCTTTATAATTTTTCAAGTTTTTTTACCACAAAAGTTACTTATTATAAAAATAAACACGTTGTCATAAAAATTGTCTCTTGATTCCAATGGCTGCGTAAAACCGAGATTAATAATATTTCATATTAATTTAGCGGACTTCAGACAAAAAGACAATAACATTACAATGTACACAATATACAATATGCACACCATTACCGATTCCTTCCATTTGATCGCAATCAATGGAGTGCGTCTCTTTGATGTCCAAGTTCTTTCCTATCGGCTTGATCTAGCCCTGCAATGAGTATCATAATATCATCTCTGTGTATCTTCTGTCGCATATACCACGGGGAGTGCTCAAATGAATAATTGGGGTTAACACCAGCTTCTGAATTAAACCATCGTACTCAGCGAAAGAATTCGAAACTTCATCCATATCATTTCGATGGTAGGTGATCTACAGGCGTGCCTTTTACAAGGAATTTACTGCAACGCACGATTAGATTGTCAAAAAAAATATCTTGTCTTGAACTTCAAATGTCTACTTGGACAAGATACGAGTATTATGCCAAATTAAATACCTAGTTAACTGCAATAACGAAAAGAATTTTCTAAATTGTTTAACTTGGGGCACTCAAAAATTCATATTATTTATATTAATATAGCACCACATATTTGTTTCGTTTATTGCTTTTTTTAGATTGAAAACAAAAAAGGGAAATAAAGGTAAATGAGACGTAGCTGAATATTCGTATGATGATCTTGTATTTTAATAATGTTCATGGAATGTGGCACACGTCGCGAACGCCTGTAGAATAAGGTGAATGAATAATGTTAGGCTCTCATTTGAATTACTGAATGCATAATGAAGGGTTAAGGGCATTTTACGATTTAAATTAATATTTTGTTGATGTTTATTTAGATCACATTTACCCGCGTCTTCGTTCGCATATTATTTTTTTCTTTGGTTGTTTAAAAACCTAAATTAGTGATTTTTTCGATTTGAAGATTTATAAATATGGGCTAATTTTGGGTTTTATAACTAGAACTCTATTCCAACTCCAATAAACCAATAGAGAAACGTATATTACTATGTACTTTTCACTTTTAGTTTTGCTTATCCCTTAATTTAGCATGCGGCTCACCTGGTGGTAAGTGACTACCGCCGCCCATGAACAACTCTTTTCTTGAATATCCCTAAGTCGTATCGGTCCGGAAACATCGCCGATGATAAACAATTCCACAGAGAAGTTGTACGAGGAAGAAAACTCCTAGTAAAACGCACAGTGGTGGACCGCCAAGCATGGAGCAATGGAGCCGATCAGAAAGAACTCGGTTGTCGATGATTCGAACCGTTCTGCGCTGGAAGTGGAAGGAGCTGACACTCGGGTGCCCCAGCCCAGAGATGAGAACAGTATTCCATGTGAGGCCGAAGTTACGCTTTGTAAAGTTGCAAGCGATGTGCCGGCATGAAATATTGTCTCGCTCTGCTGAGCACGCCAAGCTTTTCAGAGGCCAATATGGCCTTCCCTTCCAAGTGACCACAAAACTGTACATTATTCGATATGTCGACGCCGAGGATTCCGATGCTAGCTGAGCCAGCAAGGGAACTGACTGCCTTAAAACTGAGGAGATACGACAAAGTGGTTCTTTTTATCGGTAAACGCGCAAACTTGTGTCTTCTAGGGATTGAACTGGACTAGATTTGGTCACCCTCAATCCGAGACTTTGTTCAGCAAAGTTCGACTTCAGACACAAGTTTGTACTGGTACTCGGCGATGTATTCCCGAGAAATATTGGCACGGCCGGTGTATAAGACATCACCAGTGCTATCGTCTGCATAGAAATGAATGTTACCAGTTCGCAACATATCATTGATTTGTGATAGCACGCAGCCTTGTGGAACACCAGCGTTAGTAGGCTTGTACTCAGAGCATGCACCGTCTACTACGAACTTGATGCTCCGATCAGCAAGGAAACTGGTGATCCAATTGCACAATTTCTCGGGAAGAGAGCTGCGAAAGAAGCGCTTTGTGCCAGATCCGCTAACCGTTTGGACATAGCGAAGGCTTTCGAGCCTAACTAACGGCCAGTGCCTCCCACTTGGACTCTACTGCCTCCACCCATCTATGAGTCAGGTAGACCAGAAGATCACTAGCTGATGGACCCTGACAAAAACCGTATTGGCGATCACTAATCAGCTGGTGATCCTCAAGGTATCTCATGGCAGTTTATAATTGACTCCATTATTTTGGCGAACAAGGAGGTTATAGCGATAAGCCCGTAGTTGGACGGGCCTGAGCGGTTGGCTTTTTTAGAGATCGGGTGAACCAAAGCTGTCTTCCATGAATTTGAAACTACGCCTTGGAAGTAGGAGTACCGGAAAAGACACGTTAAAGCCGGTGCCAACTCGGGAGAACACGTCTTCAACACAATGGGAGTCCAGGGAGGAGAGTGCTTTGCGAACCGAGCGCTGTGAAAACCGCAAATCCGGCATGTAGCACTCACACTGGGGGATGGTGGGCAGTGTGCTCCCCTCATCATCGAGAGTCGAATTGGACGCAAAGAGAGAGCCTAACAGATCGGCTTTCTACTTTGCGGCGTGGGCCAGTGAGTCGTTCTCTCTGTGCAGAGAAGGAAGAGATGGCTGACAGAAGTTCATAATTAATATGACAGTTATATAACTCGTTCACTGGTTTAAATATTTTTTTTACAGTTTTTACGTGTTAGAGCCAAGCTGCAGCTATATTAGTAGTATGGTTGTAGCATAAATGGGTTGTCTCAACCGGGTAGGACTACACTCTCACAGAATACCAGCGTCAGCTTAACGCTACTATATTTGTAATTATATATAAGCCAAATACTACTGACTTAATCAGTCATCACGAGATCTCCAAAACTATACGCCCGATTGACTTGAAATCTTGCATACATACTCCTACGTCTAAGTCGAGAAAGGAATTTGGAAAATTCTACATCTGAAGGCGTGAAATACCTTATACATTGATACAGCTTGTAACTATTACTATTTTCACCTTATTCAACACGGATGCGCGACTTATGCTATATTCCATGTCTACACATATAAATAAAATTGAAGTGTCTGTGTGTAATATCGAAATAACTACCTATTCTTATGCATTTCCTTTGCATGCCAATACTTTTGCATAAATAACCATTAAAAATAAACTTTGTCTGTCTGTCTGTCAGTCTGGACTAATTTTCGGAATAGCTGAATCAATTATAATGAAACTTCACGAACATATAGAGAGCAACGCCATAATCTAGGCTATATTTTATCCGAAATACTAGAGTTTTTTTTGAGGAATCGAGATATTGATATATGAATTAGATTTTGATTTGATATGAAATATAATGTGATTTAACGCCATTTATAGACCCTATACAGGCCAAGCCATGGCGGATCGCTAGTATAAAAATAAGAGTTCTTTTATATTGTCCACTTTCAGTCTGAAGAATAGCTGCTGCTGCAGCTGGATATAAGCTTAATGATTTCTTATAGTTACGCGAATACGAATTATAGTTACGTGTTGAAATCCGTTAAATTAACTTTATTAAATGGATAAAGGAATCAATAGGAAGGGTAAAGAAAGGAGCTGGTGTCTCAAACAGGAGTTGTTGCTTCACTTTACCAGACAGTTTGCGGTCGATTTTTTAAATAAAATTGAAGCGAGAACTAAGATAAAATGCCTCACAAGTTTTGATTATACTGAATCTGTAAAAAAAATTCCCGCTGTTTCGTGCTGGTTCTTCCGAGAACAGAGGTTTTTTTTGTACCAGTGGTAATTAACACGTTCATCGTCCGTGTATAATTTTTGCACACGTATGTTATTACGGTGTGTATCAAAAATGATACATCGCGCGGCTGGTGTCCATAATTGTACGCGTCGGTTTGAATTTACTATTGAATATTTGGGTCCGGTTAAGACCGCCTCGAATTGAGTGTCTGTTTTGAGTGTTACGTGACAAGAGGCCTAATTTGAGTTTTGAGTGGTTAAATTAACTGATTGCCAATAATTGTTGCGCGACGGACGGTATTGTAAAAGTCTAGAAAGAATTATTGCGCGGTGGTCGGGCGCGTGCCTCCTATGGAGTTGTTTTAATTTGTACGTTTCGTTATGACGAGGCTTGTCTTAAAGTATGGAAAAGATTTTGTCGCGCGTCGGCCGGTTAATTGTTTTTGGAAGTTAATATTGAATTGTAACGTCGCGTTAAGTGCCTTTTTTGATTGCTTGTCTTGTGTGGCTTTAATATCGTACGAAAGAATTTGGCTTTGTTGGGAGAACGCTGAACTTTGTGACTCGAGAAGAGACCGCGTTCGTCCTCGTGGTTGTAATTTTGTACTAAGTGAACCCGGAACAGTGAATATTGAACTTGGAACAACTGTTCTTTACTTGTGTCGTGTGTTACTTGTTTTAATTTCGATGAACTTGATTTGGTTGACTTTGAAGTTAATTAAATGTACAATAAAGTGATAAACTAATACAGTGAAATAAAAGCAGAAGTTTTCAATTGGTGAACGCTCTCCTGGACGAATCTCACATTTGGAGAGAACCAGCGCCTGTGGATCTGCAGTTCGACTTCCTCGGGAATGTCAGGTTACGCATTGTACACACTACTACACACTACTTATATGCACATCACTTGTCATCTGACTGATACCCTGTGGTCAACCCTACCTCTGGAAATCGGTAAGTTGTGCTTGCTTATTTGTCAGCTGTTTTAGAACATTTATCCATAGGCCATTGGGCCCGAACCCTCGGCTGCTCGTCGAGGAGGCCACTATGGGCTCTAGCCAAGGCGACCTTTGCCGGCGTAGCTGAGGGCCGTAACACAGGCAAAATCGCAAATGTAACAATTTATTTAATTTATAGAATATTGGTGATAAACGAGCACACATCCACATGATGGTAAGTGATCGACATTTATATCTATACTCGATACGAATCAAAATGTAGATGCGTTGTCACCCGTGAGGACTAAGATGGAAAGCCTCGTTTCCATATATATGAGTCCTTTATCTGGTTTCTCTTTTCCTTTCTTGAACTTCCCCATAGTAAAGATAATTTACTCTTCTCTTCTTGTATTCTTCTCAGCAAACCCTTTCATTTGAGATCCATATCATGGGGTGAATAAAAACGTAGTCCACCATCTTTGGTTGTTCACCATATTGGTTTTTGATTGACGTCATTTTATTTGCATATTTATCTCAGCTAAGTCTTTCATTTGATACCCATATTATGGGAGTGTATAGAAAAACTAGACCGCAGTCTTGGGCAGTCCGACGTATTTTATTTAGAATAACGTCACATAACCATGCAATGTCATCCAAACTAAATCTATATACAAAATTTAAGCTCAGTCGGTTGAGGGTAACTGCTTTAAAATTCAGTTGCAAGATTAGACCTTAACAAACATACATTGCAAGCTAAATAAAAGCTTAGTAAAAGATATTTTGGCATTTCGCATAGTCGCCTCATACGATGCTCACGGAACAAAATGCGGCAATGGATTTTCTTTCGCAGCTAACACACGGCCTTCGAATAGGTATTGAAAGTAACAAATTAAATTAAAATTCTCCTTTTAATAATAATTTTGCCTCAATCTGAATTGATTCGTGTATAACTTTTGACGGTTCCATGGCGCAGAGTTAGCAATGAGTTGCAGCGTTAAGGGCCGCGGGTTCGATTCCCGTACGGAACAAGTGTTTGTATGGCCTATAAACAATAGGGTATTTTACTCCATGTAAATAAAAATCAAAGAATATGTATTTATGATAGATTTTGTAAAAATTTAACGAGAAATATTGATTTCTATTTATAAAAATGCATTATAAATTTTATATTTCAATTTAAAGAATATTATTTTTTACCTGTGCCTCAAATCTGCAAAACAATGTACGACATATTAGATAGCGTCGTGACGTCACTAGGAGCTATGTGCTGTGTACTAACTAGCTAATTTCGAAATTTTTCAAGTTATCATTACGATTGTTAACTTTTATTCCGAATTTTATTGAAAAGGCACCATGGAAGACGGATTCGTAAAAGCAAGTTTATTACTTTGCTTTTAGCACTAATGTTATAGATATTATAATATAAGCTTAGGTGAGAAAAACTTTTTGTTATATTTTTGAATACTTTTTAATTCGAGGAGAAAAATAAAACTTCTTGATGCAGATATTATCGCCGTGTACTTTCAATTGACAAAAAAAAAAAAGAAATTGGCGGTGGTTACAACTTAAAAACAACAAAGAAAAAAAGAAATAAGTAAAACGTATGTAACGCAACTTCGTGCGTAACAAAAAACCACAGGCGTTTTCGTAGACATGCCCCCCGGCGTTGAAAGCTTGTCTTTCAACAAAATTAGCCTTCCTTGTTGTTAGGTAAAGGGCAAATTTTGCAGAAAGGTCTTCGGACGATTCCGGTGGCAGTTCTGATATCGGCAACGCGGTTGATGCCGTCGGCTCCGGGATGAAAGGCTGTAATTCGACCCAGTCGCCATTTGAGCGGCGGTAAATTGTCTTCCTTCAGAACTACAAGATCACCCGTCCCTAAAGTGTCAGCATTGGAACGCCATTTTGATCTCTGCTGGAGTTCTGAGAGATATTCCTTGCTCCATCTTCTCCAAAAATGTTGACGAAGTTGTTGGATGCGTTGGTATCGACTCAGTCTACTGCTAGGGACTTCTTCATAATTTTGAGAAGGAAGAGAGGTGATGGGGCGGCCGATGAGGAAATGTCCCGGGGTTAATGGCAGTAAGTCATCAGGATCCGTGGAGAGAGGTGTCAGCGGACGAGAGTTCAGTACACCTTCAATTTGAACCAGCACAGTGTTTAATTCCTCGTATGTAAGGTTACAATTACCTAATATTCTCCGTAAATGATATTTTATTGACTTAACGCCTGCTTCCCAAAGACCGCCAAAGTGAGGGGCTTGCGGAGGAATGAAATGGAAATTTATATTTTCCTGAGCCAAATTCTCGGACAGTGAACTGCAATTGTCTTTTATAAAACGACCGATTTCGTTGTATGCGCCCACGAATGAAGTTCCCTTGTCGGAGTATATGTGTTTAGGTTTTCCGCGACGTGAAATGAATCGACGAAGTGCTGATAAGTAATTATTACTTGTTAGATCGCCTGTTAACTCCACGTGTACAGCCTTTGTCGCAAAACAAACGAAGATGAGAATATACACTTTCGTAAGCTTGCAACCACGGCCTTGACGACTGGCGGACATAATAGGTCCAGCATAATCGACGCCAACGCTCTCGAAGGGAAAACCGCCGAGAGTCACTCGACCCTGAGGCAGATTGCCCATAAGTGGATTTATAACCCTTCCCTTATAACGACAACATAAGTAACATTGTCGATAACAATATTTAGCTAACTTGAGGCCTCCGATGGGCCAATACATTTCTCTAATTGAAGCTAATAGTAAACGAGGACCGGCGTGTAAAAGCTTGACATGCATATACTTAAACAATAATTTGGTAAAACGATTAGTGGACTGTAACATAATCGGATGTTTCTTTTCATAAGTAAATAATGCATTTCCTAAACGACCACCGACACGCATTATTTTATTTTCGTCTAGGATAGGATTAAATTTCAAAATAGTACATTTTGAAGGCAATTTTTTGTTATTATATAAGGTCACATATTCCTCGAATGACTCAATTTGTGACAATCTAATTAAAGTATTTAAAGAATTATGTAGTTCGTCGTTACTTAAAAATTTACTTTGTACCGGTTTCTTTTTACAAATATTAATAAATCTTAACACGTAGGCCATAGAACGTTGTAATCTTATAAAATTAGAGAATCTCTCAAAGTCAATTAAAGGTTTTTTCTGATCGGTAACAACTAAAGAAATCTCTGAGCGAGTTTCTGGTAGCTTATCACTTACAATAGGGTTAGCAGGCCAACTAGACATGTCACCCTTTAAAACTGTGGACCAGACCACCATAAGTCAAGATTATGAATTTGATTTATGTTCGTACCGCGGGAAACATAGTCTGCCGGATTGAGATCAGTGGGAACATGTCGCCAAGTAAATGAACCTGTTTTTTCCAAAATTTCGGCAACTCGATTACGAACAAAAGGTTGTAATTTGTTAGGTAGCATTTTTAACCAACCTAAAACGATTGTCGAATCTGACCAAAAAATTACTGATCTTACTTGGATTCGAAGCGAACTTATCACCTTCTCATAGAGACGGACACCGACAAGTGCAGCGCAGAGCTCAAGCCGTGGTATTGTAGTCGGCCTTATGGGAGCTACGCGACTTTTGGCTGAAAGTAAACGCACCATCACATTATTTTTATTATTAGAACTACGGACATACAGACATGCTCCGTAAGCCACTTGAGATGCGTCACTAAAAATATGTAAGTCTACATTAATATATTGATTGCAGATAACACTGCGTGGAATTCTTAGATTGTTTAAAAATGATAAGTTTTCTACAATTGAAAGCCATAATTTAATTATTTCCGAAGGCAACTGTTCGTCCCATGTAAGTTTAAGTAACCATAATTTTTGCATTAAAATTTTCATAGAAATTATGCATGGGGTCAGAAGACCCAGTGGATCAAAGATTTGTGAAATAACCGAGAGTAATCCACGTTTTGTAAAATTATTTAAAACGATTTTACTCGTCAAAAAATACAGTTCATCAGACTCGATTTGCCAGCTGAGACCTAATGTTTTACAGGGTTCCGTAGAACCAATATTTAAGTCGAGAGATGAATTGTTATTATTTAGTATTACTCGAGGTTCATTTGATTTCCACTTACGGAGGTTCATACCAGCTGTGGCCAGTTCAGAAGACACCTTGTTATGTATATCCAGCGCATCTTGAATGCTGTCCCCTCCAGTTAATAGGTCATCGACGTAGAAGTCATGAATTATCGTCCTTGCAATCCATACCAATCTGCTTAAGACATCTGGTGGCGAGATAGGGTGCGCTGGCTGTGCCATACGTAACGGTGTTTAACTGGTACGCTTTCATGGGCTCTGATGGATCATTTCTCCAAACTATTTGTTGGAGAGGTCTGTCATCAGGATGTACGACGATCTGTCTATACATCTTTTCTACGTCTGCTGATAGCACGTACTTATGTTGTCGGAATCTAAGTAGTATGGATAGCAGATCATCCTGTACAGTAGGCCCCACTAATTGCAAATTATTATATGAAATACCGGAAGTAGTCGGACTGCTCGCATTGAAAACAACTCTGAGCTTAGTCGTTAAGCTGCTTTCGCGAATCACTCCATGGTGTGGTATAAAATATGCTAACCTCCGTGGATCAAATGAACATTCAGACATGTGTCCTAGTGTTAGATACTCTGACATGAATTGAGTATAATTATTTTTAAATTTGGGTTGACCCTTAAACCTACGCTCAAGAGAAAGGAGGCAAAGCTTGGCGCGTTGTAGGGAACCGCCTAAATTATCACGTGATTGTTTCAGTGGTATTCTCACACAGAAACGACCGTCTTGTAGACGAGTTGTTTTTTTAATAAAATGTTCTTCGCACATTTTCTCCTCCGCGGAGAGAACTGATGTATCATGGCAAACCTCCTCTAGGTGCCAAAAACGCGTCAATAGGTTTTGAATATCATCGTTATTATCATTGTGCGAAGAGACGTTTTCCCTCAAATTTAGTTTTACTAAAAACGACTTAGTGTTAGAAATCGAATACGGTACTTGGCCATTATTAATTAAGGGGCCTGAGACTAGCCATCCTAACCTAGATTCAATGAGTACCGGCTTTCCGTTTCCTAAAGTAATTTTACGTACCCCTAATAGGTCCCAAAAAACATCCGCACCAATAATTAAATCCACCGACGATGGCGTGTGGAAGCGGGGATCTGCTAAACAGAGGTTACTAGGTATGTTAATGTCGTTTAAAGGTATTTCCTGACTCGGTACTTCGTCCGTTATATGAGGCAAAACGAAACAGAAAAGATTAATATTAAAGTTTTCGTTCAAAGACGCACGCAACACATTTTGCCTATGTGAGACTTAGAGTTATTAATTCCTAATAAAGATTCTTTAACATTATAATACGGCCGACGTATCTTGGCGAGTCTGAATATAGGCTCTGCGAAGTTTAGCGCATGAACACTCGTGAAGAAAACTGTTATTGTCATTTTTTTATATATACCAATGTACAAATAAAATTTCCCTAATACAGTGACCAAAAATATCAAAACACTTTGGAGACATTATAAATTAAAGATTCAATTTTGATACCTCACCTTTCGATAGGGGCAGATTTTATCACAAACACATACAATATTATTTACATTTAATACTTTTTATTTATTTACACTTATTATTATTTAATCACTGTCGCTGAGGGGGGAAATTCCTAACATAAAGTCGTCGGCCCCTTGTGTACCATGTGAGGTACTTGGCATAGGTTCATCTTCGTAATCGTCGCTCTCACTTTCAGACTCACTTTCTGAATCTGAAGCTGTATTAATGATGAATAATTGATCCGTCATTTCGTCAATAATATGGTCGCTCTTCCTATAGTCATGTTCGACCTCTTGCACTTTTCTGCATAAAGCACTCCATTCATTCTGACCCATTAAATTTACTTTTTCTTGTATGAGCTCCATTGTCCGGGTTACGTTCCAGTCGACGTTTTTAGCGGCTACGTGCCCTTTAATGGCAGCCCACACCATCTCGATGGGGTTTAAATCGGGATGATATGGGGGTAAACGAAGGACATCGTGGTTGTTTTGTTTAAACATTTCATCTATTACGTATTTTTTATTCACGTCTTTGTTTTTTTTTATTAGATCGTAAAGTTGTGGTTTACGCATGTCCTTTTCATATGGTATACCCTTTTCTAATAACCACGATTCCATTTTTGCCTTCTTGTCATTAGATGTAGGGGCAGGATCCATTAATTTGTTGTGGTACGGAGCATTATCGATAACCACCACCGAGTTAGGGCTCAAATTTGGAATCAGTTGGGTCCGTAACCATTTCTCATAATTTTTGAAATTCATGTCATCATGATAGTCTCCGGTTTTGCTGCCAGATTTGAACATTAGTAGCGCGTTCGGAACAAACCCTGCTTCTGACCCAGCGTGTACCATCACTATCCGCTGACCTTTTGATATCGGGCGCTTTAGTCCTTGAGCGGAACCATCTGACCACGCCTTACCTTTTGTATGTGATGAGTGGGCATACGACTCGTCAGTGAATACAATTGGTCGCCCTTCGTCCCTGTATTTTTTCATTGCCTTCAAGTACAAGATCCTTTTCAGGCGAATGTCGGTCTTCTCTATAAGAACCATTCTATTGGTTTCGGTCTTTCGCCACTTGAAACCCAAGTTTTTGATAATTGTCTTTAAGCTCGTTTTACCACCTTGAAAATTTATATCCCGTTTGAGTTTCGCTAGTAATTTGTTTATCGTCGGCATTTCTTTTTCAGTTTTGTGGAAGTTGTGTATGCATCTTTTTACTACTCCCTGGTCAAAATTATCCATATCAGTAATAGGTTTTGATCTAGACCTTTTTTTACCAGGCGTGCGGAATACTGAAAGTAAGCCCGAAATATTGCCTTCAGTTGCGATCCGCTGTACTGTGCGTTGGGACACACCAGTTGCGTTAGCAACTCTTAAATAAACTTTATCGACATCTTTTACGCCTTCTTCTTTTTCTTTTTTCATATATTGCGTTAAATCGTAAATAATTTTTCTCGCCTGGCGATTTAACACACTGTTATGTTTTGGTGGCATGTTTGGCGAATAATATAAGTGCTAACTGACACTTGCAAATAAAACAAATAAAACAAATAAAACAAACAAAACAAACTTAACACTATTAATAAAAACAAACAACAATAACAACGAAAACTTTTGTAACCGACTGTGCTCAAGACAGAGATAGCGACACGAACACGACACCAATGCTAACGTGTGACTGAGAAATATTACCGTGTACCGAGCATTGCCGAATAAGCACGAAGCTTTACGAAGTAACCAGAAAGGGATGTCCAACACGCGTGCCTGAGGGTGTTGTTTAATCGATTTTTATTCAAATCGATTAAAATTAAGACATAAAAATATATTTATTTGCAATTTATAAGGAGGTTCTAAATTTTCTCAAATAGTCGTTACTCAAGAAGACGTTAATAGATAATTGATATTTAAGTACATTATGTCTTTCAGCTGAGAAAATAATATGTTTTTAGTTTTTTTTTTTTATTTAAGTCGAAATCTTGTTTATTATCAACAAAATTCACTATATTTGTAAATCTATTTCGTTTAATATCTTATATAAACAAAAATCAATAACTTCTAAATAAAACTAATCGATTGCGATATTTTATGACTAAAGGGTCGATTGTGTTTACTTATGGTCAATCTCTAGCCTAGACCACCGCCCCCCGTACGTCGCCTCATGCCACCATTTTGTTCCTTAAAAAAGCTATTGCGCAACCTTCTGCGCGAAGGTCGGACTCGCCAAGATACGTCGGCCGTATTGTAACTATCGGTAACTCTAATAATTTACTCAATCTTTCCGTAATTAGGCAAGAAGTGCTACCGCTGTCTAGAATAGCGCGAGCTAAGTATTCCTTATTATTGTGACCGTATATTTTTATAAGGGAAGTGGCTAAAAGTACCTGATTTTTATTTCGTAGGTAGGTCGATACTTGCGCAGACAAAGTGATATTTTTATTACCGATATGCTCATCTTCGCACGATGTACGAGGGAGAGATAGTGGACCGTCCTCAGGGCGAGAAGATAAATTGGGAGTTGTCTTGAGCTTCATATCTGAAACGTAAATCAAAGTATTGTGCTTTCTTATACACACTTTACAGCCACTCGACTTACAACGGTTTGCAAAATGACCAAAACGTAAACAATTATAACAAACCTTAACACATATAATGCCGTACTAACAAATGAACTAAACTTTTTTTTTTTTGTAAAATACGTTCGTGGAATGTGAGAAATGTCTTATTTCACTATTTTCGCTACATTTTACATATTATAATAGTAAAATAAATAAATAAATAATGGTGGCAGCCATATATGGCTGACGCGGCGCCACTGTAATAAAATTCACAATGGGGCCGTGTCAACCATTTTGTCAGCCATTTGATTTCAAAAGCGCGCGAAACGAGCGCGTCGCTCGCCGCTGCCGGCGCCATTTTGATTTTATATTGTCGTGTGTTTGCCCCCCGCGCGTCATTCGTCTCTGTGCATCGAAGGAGACTGCAGTAAATAGTTGTTCAGTGAGTAATTTAGCAAGTTATACGTTACTGATTTGTGATTTTCAACAAAAAATGGAATATTTTGATGATGATTTGGACTACGAACTATCGCAATTAGATTTATCAGAGTATAATCAAGAATGTAACACATTATCGAATAGTGATACCCTACAAGTATTTGACGTTGATCTCCATGAGACAATATCAATCGCACGGACCAAAAATCATCGTCGATGGCAGATTTTATCTGACAGTGAAGATGATCAGATTCCCATATTACCGCCCTCACGAAATACAGAAGTATGGTTCAATCCGTTGGGTAAGCAACCAAGCATTATTCCATATACTGAATGTCCTGGGCTTAAGCCATTTTCATTGCGATCCAGCATGAATTCAGCTAAACCAGCAGAATTTTATTCATTGTTAGTACCTGATAGTATATTCAAGTACATAGCCGAAGAAACAAATCGCTTTGCTTTAAAACCTTGAACAAAAGTGCAACAAAATCATACCGAATGCAGAAATGGATGCCTACAGATTGCCATGAAATTAAACGCTTCTTTGGCGTTTTGATTTGGATGGGGATAGTTAAACTACCCCAACTATCTTTGTACTGGAGCACTAACAAATGTTTTGAACAACAATTTGTTAAGTCCATTATGAGCCGAAATCGATTCGAACTCATATTGAGGATGTTGCACTTTGCCAATAATGAAATAAATCACAATAAGGACGACCGATTGTTTAAAGTTAGACATTTATTAGACATGCTGAATGCTAATTTTAAATGTCATTATACACCTAATCAAGAAATGTGTGTTGACGAAAGTCTAATCCCATTTCGTGGCCGAGTTATTTTTAGGCAATACAATAAAAATAAGCGACACAAATATGGAATAAAACTTTTCAAGCTGTGCTCAAATCCAGGATACTCTGTAAAAGTGCAAGTTTATGCTGGCAAAAACTATGATAATGTGAATACTACACCGACTAATGTTGTCCTTGCCTTATGTGACGATTATCTAAATAAAGGACATACTGTTTGCACAGATAATTGGTATACCAGTTTGGATCTAGCACGAAAACTATTAGAAGGACAAACTCACCTCATAGGCACACTTAGAAAAAATAGACGAGGTTTACCTCAAACAGTTGTTCAAACCAAACTGAAGACAGGAGAATTCTCAGCTCAAGAAAATGACGACGGAATAACAATTATGAAGTGGAAGGACAAGCGGGATGTACTGCTGCTGTCTACTAAGCACTCCGTTAGTTTCAGAAGAATAACTAAAAAAGGAAAAGAAAAAATAAAACCGAAGATTGTGCTAGATTATAATCATGCGAAATCAGCAGTTGATCTGTCAGACCAAATGTCCTCTTACACGACCCCTCTTCGGAAGACAACAAAATAGCCCAAGAGATTGGCGATGGAGCTATTACTGAATACAGCGATTGTAAACTCATATATTTTATATAAATTAACAACCAAGAAGAAGCTCTCTGTCGTCCAGTTTAGAACCGCGTTGGTTGAATACCTCGTGAATACAGGAGTCCCGGAAACTAGAGCCTCCGCTAGACCTAGGCGAGTAAAGCATGAATTGAAGAAGAGGCAAGGGTTGGCCTCTGCCTGTCGTAAATATTGTGTTAGGTGTTATAAAGAAAACTGTGCCCAATTCGGAAGAGTTCATGCTCGAAATAAAACCAAAAGAGTGGTAACATATTGCGAGGATTGCCCGAATGAGCCACACTATTGTATCAACTGTTTCAATTTAGACCATAGATATGTTTGAGTTAAACGTGTTTGAACATGATGATTGATGTAGGTTTGATTTATTATGTTGCCAATGCCAATTTAAATATGAATAAAAGCATTTAAAACATTTAACCACACGTATCATTTGCAAAAAACTAACCATTTTTCTTATCACTCTTTTGTTTTCGAAACTTCTGATTACAAAATTGATATTACTCTAAATGTAAGTAAAAGTATTGATGCCATCACTATAGTTATAATTTATCAGGCCTTGTCAACCATATTACATACAGTTTAACATGAAAAACGTGGCTGACGACGAAAAATCGCACTTTCAAAACATGCATATTCCGTCAGCCACATATGGCTGACACGGCTCAATTGGTTTGGAAAATGTCAGCCATATGTGGCTGACGAGGCATTAATGTGTTAAACTGCGGTAATAATTCTAATCGTTGTTCAGAAGAAAGCCCTAGAAATTTTGAACAATTGTTTAGACTGTGCTCAGCCTTACAGTTAGGGCAAAGTTTGAACTGAGATATTTCGCTTTTCTCATTTAACCGATTTTGGGTCTTAGTGACTGACACCATGCTTTTAATTATATTTTTATTTTGGTTAATTTGAGGATTGCGAGACAGTTCCAAAGTTTCTAATAGATCTGCACGATTTTGTATAAATGATAAAAATGACGCAAATGAAATAATTTTGTTATTATCCAAGTGACCTTTGTACTCTTCCCATTCCCGGTATGTCTTACTATCTAATTTGTGAGTAATAATGTGGATGAGCAAGGTGTTCCAGTGATTTATGGGCTCACCTAATGACTCAAGTGCACGTAGATTTTTACTCACGGAGTCTATCATGCGCTTTAAAATGAATGACGATTCCTTAGTAATTACCTCAATGTTAAATAATGCCGTTACATGGTTTTGAATTAAAATACGTTTATTATTAAAACGTCCGCATAATAAATTCCAAGCCACCGAATAATTACTCGACGAAAATTCAATAGATTGTATTACGACGGCGGCTGTCCCTTCGAGCGACGCGCGAAGATAATGAAACTTGTTGATATCATCGATATCATCATTTGAGTGTATTAAGCTAGAAAAAGTATCGTGAAACTCAAGCCAGTTGTCATAAGACCCGCTAAATTTCGGAAGCTGAATAGTAGGCAATTTAACAAGCTTATTATTGTTAATACGTGAAAAATCTTTTTCACTGCCTAAACATTCAAGATTATTTTTATTTTGTCGAATAAGTTCGTGAGCTTTCGAAAGAATTTTATAATACGTCGATTCGAAATCATTCCGCTCGTTTATTTGACTATTGATATCGTCCACTATACACTCCAATTTCAATTGAACCTCATCGTACTGTTCGTATAATAATTCAATTTTACTTACGCGCAATTGCAGTTCGCTAATCTGAGACGAGCTCAATGTATCCTTTAATTCACTGAGATAATTATTGAATGCCGTTAATCGACCTTTATAACTTGCCCTTTTTTTAATTAATTCCCTTTCATCGGTCATTTTAAGATACAGGCGAAAATTATAATAATATCTGGAAATTGAACAATTATTGAGAAATTATCACTAAATATAACGAAAATAAAAAATAAAAACACTGCACTGGTTATTTCCTTTTGTTTTCTTCAAAATTTCTTTGTCTCCGTCTTCAAGGTGACCCCGGACGTTCCAAGTTGTATATACTTGTTGTAAATCTCTAATTACGTAGATATTCAGTAGATTATAATTTCTCGATGAAAATCCTCAATAGCCGCTAGAATCCGGCTCGAAGCTGACCATGAATACTTTTTAATTCGAGGAGAAAAATAAAACTTCTTGATGCAGATATTATCGCCGTGTACTTTCAATTGACAAAAAAAAAAAAGAAATTGGCGGTGGTTACAACTTAAAAACAACAAAGAAAAAAAGAAATAAGTAAAACGTATGTAACGCAACTTCGTGCGTAACAAAAAACCACAGTCGTTTTCGTAGACAATTTTTTTGTACAAACCCTCAGACGAAACAAAAAGTCACTTTTTATTTCGTACTAGCTGTGCCCGCGGCGTAGCTCGCGTATATAGATTTTACATAAAGAATTTGTCGTTTAAGTAAGAGAATATTAAACGATTTATATCATTACTGTATCAATAAGTGGTAACAAATAAATCATTATCATCAAAGTTCTAAGTAGTTTATGATAGAGCTTCGGTGTAAACGACGTTAGAAGTAGACTTAGACGGGGTGTACACAAAAAGGTTACGGGGGCTACTAACGCGGGAAAAAGCAACATAGAGTTGGCCATGTGCAAAACAGTCAGTACTGAGGTCCACTCTTACAACGCGTAAATTTTGACCTTGCGCTTTATTTACGGTCATCGCATAACACACGCTGACTGTAACTGGGGACTGAACGCGCTTAAAACTAAAAGGAAAGTTACTTCTTAATAGAGGGTTTTTTGGCAGTGCTGCCAGATCAAAAAAACTCATTCAGCGCTAGGACAACACAAAAAGCGCTAGATTTCATGAAAACAGCGCTTTAAAAAAGCCTTAGATTTCGCGCTAAATTAACTACATACAAAGTTTGTGTTTTTTATTATAATTTATAATTCAAGAAAATATAATCATAATAAAGAAAACAACATTAAGTTTTTTTCTGGCAATATTTTTTGATGTATCAATACTTCGCAGGACATCGACTTATAATTATGGCAATTGCTGTCAACAGTAGTTAGTACTACTCTAAGTAACTTTTAACTTAGCTGTGCTCTAAACAACAGACTAAAACTGAATAAAGCAAAATAAATGCGTTGCCAAAACCATGAACGAAAACTTTAATGAAGGGGATTTCCCCGCTTATAGTCGTCGATAAAAAAAATCAAGTTGATCATCCTAAAGGGGAAGCCGGGAGATCCATAGCACAGGGTATCCTAGTTTTGACTCGTCTCCCATGCTCTTTGTTTTGTGGAAAAAATATGTTTGAAAAAGATAAACTGCAATGTACTATTTGTGGAAAAAAATAACAAACAGTTCAACAGTGGTAGAGCCAGGCGGCAGCTTTTGCTGTCGCACGGATGGGCCGGCTCGAACCGGGGTGGTACCACGACCTCACAGAATACCAGCGTGAAGTAGAGGTTTACCTCTGCGTTTCGCTTGGTGAGTGCAGGTGGCCGGAGGCCCTTTTTACTGGAAATGAGGCATTCCATCCTAGTCCTCACGGGTGACAACGCATCTATATTTTGATTCGCAAACGAGGATAAATGTAGATGTCTATGGGCCACAGCAACCACTTACCATCAGGTGGACTGTGTGCTCGTTTGTCACCCTATCCTATAAAAAAAAAAACAAAGGTCATTATTATTATTATCGGTAATGTGGACTAACAGTGCTGCTATAAAAGAGTTAATAACCCGCTAGTCGCTACAATTTTGAAATGTGTGCTAAATACACCAAAAAGCGCTGGATTAAGTGCTAGGTGCTAAAATTTCGAAATGCGCGCTATACATTCCAAAAAAGCGCTAAATCTAGTTCCCAAAGCGCTAAAATGGCAGTACTGATTTTGCGTATATTATTAATACAATATCACGACATTTCGTTGCAATGTTGTTATTTTTGTTGGGGTTCCGTTGTATGGCTTCGATGGATACAAATTTTATCAGTAAGTCTCAATACAATTCATCGGCGAAAAATCTCAACACAGCAAATCAGAAAATTTGTAATTTGTACAACTCCATCTATTACGTCCTTTGTGTGAGAAAACATCCTTTTTTAAATCTCTTTTTATGTTTTAAGTATAAATATATTAATTATTATGGAACGTTTTTTTTTACACACAAATCTTTTTATTACTATTTCTGAGATTTTTATGGCGCCATTGAACAAATTCGAACCTACATTTTAAAATAATAATCATTACTTTCGATGGAATTAACCAATTTTAATAAAACAAAGATTAAATGTAACTTGAAGATACGCTTTATGATTTTCTTAACGATTTCTTTGAAAAAAAAAGATGTTTACTTTAGACGTGATGCATTCGTATAAAAACAGACAAACAGACAGACAGACAATTCTAAAAATTATAAAAATGTACTTATTTAATTATTTTTAGTTCCCCATAATGATTTTAGTCACCAAAATATATATACAATGTACAGCAAGAGACAAAACATGTTATCATCATTTTTATTATATGTATATATTTAATTAAAGAGAGATGGCGCTGCTAACATCAACTTGATGACTCAAACATAGCCACCGTTGAGCAAATTCCCTACCCATACTTCAGAATATTTATCATAACTTTTGATGGAATGAACCGATTTTAATGAAATAAAGACTAAATGTAACCCGAAGGTACACTTTAGAATTTCCTTAACAATTCTTATGATATAAATTAGTACTTTAAACATGATACGTTAACAAACAAACAGACAGACAGACAGACAGACAGACAGAAAATTCTAAAAATGGTAGAAATGTATTTAATTACTTATTTTTAGTACCCCTCAATCACTTTTATTACAAAAATATAAAATGTACAGACATCTGCTATTTACAGTTTTATTATATGTATAGATGAGTACAAACCATGTCTTTATTCCCATATAATAGATAAAAACAGGAATTAAGTAAAACACTGCACTGCAACAATGATTTAAATGATAACTCATTATTAAACATTCAAAAGTATCTTATTCCTTTGCAAAATCGTCAAAATTCTATGACAGTGACATCACGAGTCGAACAGTATGGCGGCTAGCGTTTTCACGCGAAAATTTAAAATGATATATTAAAAGTAATTTTTATGGCACTATTCGGTTTTAAAAAAATTTAAAAAAATTATAGTGGTTCATTATCACTCTAGGATTCATTAAAAACAATTTTTGAAAATGGGTGTAATACCCTATTGTTTCGGATCTGGATGTTCATCCTTGTGAAACGTATGTATGTAAACTACCGCGAAACGGGAGAAAACCCTAATGTGGAGGTAACATTTTAAAAAAAGATGAAGGAGAAACAAATAATAAGTGCGGTAAAAGTGAAGTTGAAGATTACCATAGAATGTTTCATCATCATCATCATCATCGTCATTACAACCTTTCATAAGTCCACTGCTGAACATAGGCCTCCCCCAAGGAATGCCACAAAACACGGTCCTGAACCACCTGCATCCATCGACTTCCTGCATGTCTTACCAGGTCGTCACTCCATCTAGTGGGGGATCACCCTACACTTCGCCTACCAGTACGAGGCTGCTTGAGCTTCCTCATACGGCTAACAGTGAAGGACCACATCTCAGAGCCGTAAGTCATCACTGGCAATACGCACTGGTTGTACAATTTCGTTTTCAGGTTTTGAGGTATGTCAAACGAGAAGACGTGTCGTAGTTTCCCGAACGCTGCCCAGCGGAGTCGAAGTTGGACTTACCTAGTCAGACTATTTGTCCCAGGTAAACATACTCATCAACAACTTCGAGCTTAGTGCTCCCAACAACTACCGGCATAGGTGTGACATGGACGTTAAACATGATTTTTGTTTTGTCCATGTTCATCTTAAGACCTATTCGTTGGGAGACACTATTAAGGTCATTGATCATAGTGATTAAGTCCTCCAGCGATTCTGCCATAAGGACTATATCATCGGCAAATCGAAGGTGAGTGATGTACTCGCTATTGATGTTAATACCGCATCATTTCCAGTCCAGTAGCTTGAAAACGTCTTCCAATGCAGCGGTGAAGAGTTTCGGGGATATAAGGTCACCCTGTCTTACACCTCTCTGCAGTTGGATAGGTTTCGTACTCTGATTCTGTACTCGGATAGCCATCGTAGCTCTACTGTACATACACTTCAGCACTTCGATATACCGACAGTCAACTTGGCACCGCTGAAGGGACTGCAGCACCGCCCAAATTTCGACGGAATCAAAGGCTTTCTCATAGTCCTGTGGGGAACGTGCAACTCACACATAATATATTACACCAACATACATTCTCACACACACACACGCATTTAACAAACTACATTTTACACTAATAACACACCACCATACTTACCAGTTGGCCGACGCTCATAGGTTCGATCCCGGTGGTGTCATCGATGCATTACCTTATAAGGTGCTATCGAGTGCGGCAATGGCTACGAGCGGGTGGCGTGAGCGCAACGCCTCCTTGAACCTCGATCAGTCGGTTACGTACTACTACGGAGAGAGATTGTCGCTTTAGCTTACGGACGTGTGCTATTAAAATATTTACGTGTGTACTAAAGCCTATTATCTATTTTCTCTTAAACTTCTCTCCGCCTTTCTTGATATCTATAAGCTTGTTTCTTCTTGTAAGTATTGCATTCTCCTTCTGACTATATAATTATTGGTGTGACTGTATTTATGTGCAATAAACGTGTTAGTGTAATAAGTGTTGGACATTATTTATCTATATGCCCGTTACTATACACATAACAACAGACTGCGCACCCACTACAGTCTACATACTTTAGACATAGCGGCAGATTATACTTTTTTTATTATACTAAAGCCTTTTCGGAAACCGGCTTGTTCGGGAGGCTGGAAGTCGTCCAGTCTGCGTGCGAGACGATTCATAATGACTCTCGAAAAGCACGTAGATGCGGCTCAGAAGGGAAATCGTTCTGTAGTGCTTCAAGAGAGCGTTGTCGCCTTTCTTCAAGAACAAGACCACCTCACTTCTTCTCCACACCTCCGGAGTAGTGCCACCATGGCGGACGGAATTAAAGAGCTTCTGAAGGACTTCAAGTACCGGTTTTCCACCCGCTTTCAAAAGCTCCGCTGTCATTCCGTCCTCGCCCGGGAACTTGCCGTTTTCAAGGTACTGGAGAGCCATTCTAATCTCGCTCAGACTGACGTCCGGGATATCTTCGGAATAGTGTCGGATTATACTTACACTTGGATCGTTACTCACACTTGCGTGTGGCGCCAACGGTGATGTGTACAGCTGCCCATAGAACCTCTCAATCTCTCCCAAAATCTCAGGTGTCCCGGAAACGATGCTGCCACACTCCGTCTTCAGCTTTGACAGTTGGTTCTTTCTGGTAGACAGATCTCTGGCAAAGACTTTGGAGCCTTGGTTCCGCTCGATCGCTTCTTCAATACAAGCTGTATTGAAGTTGCGTAAGTCCCGCCGCATGCATTTAGAGATCTGTCTGTTTCGTTGCCTGTTTGCTGTCAAATCTGTTGAAGAATGTAGCTTTATCTCCCATGTAACAGCTATGAGACTAAGAGTGTGATCGGAGAGTTTTTGTGTTCTTCTGCGGCGGGTCTTGCAGAACTTTGCTCCGACCGCATGGATAGTTTACACAAGCTTGTCATTCATATCGTCCACTTCATTGCAATCTTCTAGGCACTGAAAACGGTTTTGTAACTCGAGCTAAAAGCTTTCGGGACTTTGGAACACAGCACGAGGGGGACGGAGCGTTGACTTCATTAGACGAGACCTCTCCAACTTAACGTTTAGGTTCAGTGTGTCTCTAACCATTCGGTGATTGCTACCAGTTTTCACCCTCGCGATCACGGAGTCATCACTGAACAGTCGTCGTCTGGTCGTCATAATGAAGTCAATCTCATTTTTTGTCGAACCGGCGGGGCTCGACCAGATCCATCATAAAGAGTCCCTCTTTCTCCATGAAGTCGGCCAGCTGCTGGCCCCTTGGGTTCCGTTGCCCTATTCCAAATTTCCCTACTTTCAGCTCATCATTCTCTCTTGTGCCTAGTTTTGCGTTGAAGTCTCCCATTAACACCGTATATTGGGTTTTGGAGGAATGCATGGCTCTAGAGATATCCTCATACATTTCCTCCACCTCCTCATTGGGGTGTGCCGAGGTTGGTGCGTAAGCCTGTATGACCTTCAGCGAATACCGTTTGGTGATTCTGAGTATAAGGTACGCAACCCTCGTCGACACACTCCCGATTTTTACAACGTTGTTAACGAGAGACTTGTGGACGATAAATCCGACACCTCCTTGGGACAGATGGTCGCCCTCCCGGTGATAGAGCAAGTTGCCGGATTCGAGGATTACCGTGTCCTCCCCCTCTCTTCGGACTTCGGATAATCCTATAATATGCCAGCGCAACTTGTCTATCTCTTCTTCCAGCTCCACGATCTTCTCGTCAGTTCTCAGGGTGCGTGCGTTGTACGTTGCCAGGTCGAGTCTTCTAAGGTGGCAACCGAACCTCCACCGGAGATTCTTAGCACCCCCTGCCCCGCCGCTACCATGGTCGCCACCGTAGCCAGGAATAGCGCGGCCGCCGAGGACTGGGGGCCGTCTGTCTGTTGCTCTAATCTTTGAGGGGTATTTGCCATAGTTTCCACGCTTGGCGAGCGGGTTGGCAACCGCAGTTTTTATTGTAACTTTGCTGTTATCAGGAAGATGCTGCTGCCCATCGCCTGCTTGTTTCCCTTTGTTGCCTTTTACGACACCCACGAGAAGATATGGGGTAGTGGATATTCTTAACCGCCACTTTACGCCATAGAATGTTTAATACAATATAATATTTAAGTAAATAGTGTGAATGAGTTTTGATTACTTGAACATAGAACGCCCCAGCATCCAATAAAATTCTTAAATGCTATCTCCTGGAACATTCAGGATATTATGGGGTAGTGAATATCTAACCGCCACTACACAGCGAAAAATTTTATTCCTTCGAGCACGTGGTTAATCAGCACATAAAAAGAGAGAAATTTATTTCAGTTAATTAATTATTAATTTCATGATTAAATAAAGATATAGACAAAATTGCAAAAATAATTTTTATTTTATTACATAAATTATTTAAAATTAATAAAAGGTTAATCTCACCTATGAAAAACATTTTAGAAGTTTTCCTTTGTTGCGTAACAAAGAAATATCGATAAAATAAGACAGGCCCGAACCTAAGTGCGGGTTTATCCAAATATTTTTAGAAATGTATTTTATATACGAAACTCTTTGAAGGAGCAACGTCCCATATATGTTTCGCAAAAGATGTTTTCGCACGAGGTAATTTATGAGCTAGGGTTCGTTAACTTCGATTTCAGGGTCAGAGGAAATTACCTTTTTTAAATTACGAGCTTAAATTATTTGCTATTATTTTTCATAAAACTACCTGATGTAAATGGTAAATACATTGCAGCCAACTTCATATAATAAGGAGGCTCCAGGCTTCGTTATCCGCTCTGAGGACTGAGATGGATTGAATCCATCGTTCGTAATGAGTACAGAAAAGAAGTGGAATAATTTTCCAGCATTTATTCTTCCATTCGATAACAATTTGGATGTCTACAAAGCAAGAGTTTTGTTTTAGTAGAGTAGCTGAGCCCCGTGTAGTGGCGGTTAAGAATACCCACTACGCAATATCTTCCCGTGGGTGTCGTACGAGGCGACAGAGGGAAACTGTGGGAGAAAATGGGCAGTAGCATCTTTCTGATAACAGCAAAATAACAATAAAAAACTGCGCTTATAACCCACTCGCCAAGCGTGGCAGCTATGGCAACATACCCCCCATGAATAAAGTTAAGAAGAGAGCGACCCCAGTCCCCGGTAGCCCCGCTATTCTTGACTACGGTGGTGACCATGGTTACGGCGGGGCAGGGGGTGCTCAGAATCTCCGGTAGAGGTTTGGTTGTCATCTAAGACGAGTCGACCTGAGGACTGACGAGAAGTTGTGCTGGAATAATTTAGGATTATCCGAGGTCCGGGGAGAGGGGGTGGACACGGTAATCCTCGAATCCGGCAACTTGTTCTAACACCGGGAGGGGGGATGGTCCCCCTCTATGTATGATGTCCCCCCCCTGGTAACACTGAACCTAAATGTTATGTTGGAGAGGTTACGTCTAATGAAGTCAACCCTCTGCCTCCCTCGTGGTCTAATCCAAAATCCTGAAAACTTTCAGCTTGAGTTACATAACCGTTTTCAGTGCCTACAAGATCGCAATGTAGTGGAAGATTTTAATGACAAGCTCGTGGAAACTGTCTGCTAAAGAAGCTAAGTTTTGAAAGATCCGCCGCAGAAGGACACAAAAAGTTTCCGATCATACTCTTAATCTAATGACTGTTAGACGGGAAATGAAGCTGCAGTCTTCAGCAGATTTGACGGCATATAGGCAGCAACCAGTATTATCAGTACAGCTCAATTGTATATATATATATATATATATACAATTAATTTGACAACAAAAAAAATATATATATATAAATTTATATTGATAAAAATATATCTTTATATGTATATATATATATATATATATATATATATATATATATATATATATATATATATATATTGGTCCGAGAGCTCATGACGCATTTTTCATGAAGTGTTTGATGCATCATGAAACTTTGTTTAAAGGTATCAGTCGACTCAATAAGCAGGTATATGACTGTCTGCCTGGCCTACCTGGGTACACCTGGTACTGCGCATACAGTTAAGTCGAAAAAAAATTTGCCCAAAAAAAAGTGTTTGATTCAAATAATAATAATGACTATCCGTTAGCTAAGTTTATAAACAATTAAGAAAAAAAATGGCAGACACTTCTGAAGGGGTTTACATAGGGGCAGACGACCACAAAGTTGTATTTTCAAAAATTCCAAAAAAAGTGTTTGATTCAGTCTGCCATTTTTACAGCGTGTTTATTATGTATAATAAAATATTCTCACAAAAAGGCAGACAGTTTCTCCGGGGGTTACTAATTTAAAAATCAAAAATATAAAATAATTGTTATTTTGAAATTAAAAACAGACATTTAAATTTTATTTATTTGTATAGATTTTTAAATTAGTAACCCCCGGAGAAACTGTCTGCCTTTTTGTGAGAATATTTTATTATACATAATAAACACGCTGTAAAAATGGCAGACTGAATCAAACACTTTTTTTGGAATTTTTGAAAATACAACTTTGTGGTCGTCTGCCCCTATGTAAACCCCTTCAGAAGTGTCTGCCATTTTTTTTCTTAATTGTTTATAAACTTAGCTAACGGATAGTCATTATTATTATTTGAATCAAACACTTTTTTTTGGGCAAATTTTTTTTCGACTTAACTGTATGCGCAGTACCAGGTGTACCCAGGTAGGCCAGGCAGACAGTCATATACCTGCTTATTGAGTCGACTGATACCTTTAAACAAAGTTTCATGATGCATCAAACACTTCATGAAAAATGCGTCATGAGCTCTCGGACCATATATATATACACATATAAAGATACATATAAATATATATTTTTTTATAAATATAAATATATAAAAGTACAAATATATACTTTAACACTATTACATATAACATAAATGTGCCATACATATGAACAAATATTGTAACTAAATATATATATGTATATATACCGCCGCTTGCGTGCGGTGCGTGAAATTAGAAAGACGAGACTAGCTTGCTACATATATATTTATCTATGGACGAGACGCGAACTACTACGTATTAGTCCTCGGCCAGGGCAGTCGGCGACGGCCCGTTCCACGCCCCGCGCGCCTCTCAAGGCCCCCGCACACATCAAGACACCCACACATAGCCGCAAGCGATTTTACGAGCAAACATGCTTAAGGCGCAGGTTGAGCAAAATGTCGCGCTAGTCGTTATTTGTGCGATTTTTAGGAGCTATCTACTTTTTATTTAAAAGATATATCAACAAATAAAAAACACATTATATTTCTACATAATCTTGATTCCATAAAAGCTATATCCAATTTTTTTTAAAAGGAATAAATATTAATATAATCTCCTTACAACGAAACCACATAAATGTGAAATTATTATTGATAACATGCATCTCCTCGTAAAGTAAGTATTATTTTATTTTGCGATTTACACCAATAGATAGGCAATTTATTAATGAACATTTCTATAGTAAAATTTTTTTCAAAAGACCAAAATTTGATTTTATTACGAAATTATTTTAAAATCTGGGCGTATTCACTGCTCACGGGCTTGCTGGAGTCAGTGAGCCCTGAGCTCTTCGACGTGGAACTCGTGTCGTTAGAGCGTCTGCCAGCGCCGTGTCACGTCATGTTATCAGTCGATAATATTATAATATTATTACTTATTAGGTTATTTATAGGTAGTATTATTTGTTTGTTTTGGGTATAATTTTTCGTATTAGTTATACATAATTATATTTGTTGTGTTTTTTACTGCGCGATGAAGCTTTTTGCGTGTATTTTCTTTGAAGTAAATGCAAATAAAAAAATGAAGCACCATTAGCATGTAAGGTTCGAATCCATAATTAAAATTTCGACAAATATTATAATTTACACTATAAAAGGCTAATTCAATATTATCACCCAACCACAATATCTTATTAAGTATAGTACTGTCTCGTTGGTCTAGTGGTTGTAGTAATGCGACTGCAGATCATGAGGTCCCGGTTTCGAATCCTGGGGCGGGCCAAAAAGTCAGTTATGAGTTTTTCATTTATGTTCTAAGTTACAATTAGTATTACTAAGTTATAGTTTTTTGCTAAAATATAGTATATTATTTATTGCTTGTTTTTTTTTTCAAAATAATTGAGTAAATAAGGTGTTCTATACTTATAATTCGGTAAAAAGTATCTAAGTAGGTACTAATATACCTACTTTTTACTATTAACTAAAAAAATTTAAAACTAAATTTAACTAAAAGGACTAAACTGACCATTTATTTTTTAACTCAAAACAGGACATGGGTTTATTTATACTCTAAAAACTATAACCTTATACAATTAGTGTTCACTGTAAAATTATATTCGGTATAGACGGTAATTATTAAATGCAACATATTTTTTTTAATTATTAATTACATTTGTCAGTGGATTAAATTTGCTTTAATAAAGTTGGTGATGATTTTAAATAAAAATAAAATTCTGCTCAAGTTTTTTTATTGTTATCTTTGTTAACAACATCGCCTTTAGAACTCTGGAACCGTAAGTGTTTCTTTCAGACGTCCACAATTTATGCAAAATAAAAAAAAAATACTCTTTCTACCGGAGCATTCGTACCAGGTAGACATAAAATATATTCGATTAAAAAAATTATGTTGAACAATGTTGACTTTGAATACTTCCATCCAACGAGTTACGGGACAATTTTGTGTCCCGGAGTTTTGTTTGGGGACAATGGGACAGGTGACCGAGAAAAGGGACAGTCCCGTTCAAAACGGGACGTATGGTCACTTTAGCTATAACCCGGCGACGGCTCCGTGACGTAGTGGCTTAGCAATCAGTTGTTGCGCTGGGGGCCGCGGGTTCGAATCTCGCACGGAACAAATATTTGTATGGCCTACAAATAATTGTTCCGAGTCTGGATGTTTGTCCTTGTGCAATTTATGTTTGTAAACTGCCTCCACGACACAGGAGAAAATCCTAGTGTGGGGGTAACGTTTTTTTACAATTGAAATTGAAAGATTGAACCCTTATACTTCTTGTTAATTTTTGTATTAGTAGGTAGGTATATTACTTTTCAATACGTGACACGTAAAAATTAACAATAATCAAAAACACATCTACGAAACATCATATTTATTTATTTATTCTTTATTGCACCAAATATTTGTACAAAATGCGAGCTATCTATTTATTTACCTATAGTGAATAGGTATCTTTTCAACTCACAATTTTCAATGCTTCATTTTTAATATATAATTAATTATAAAATTTCATAATTAGATAATATATGAAAATACATAATTCTAATATAATGCAACTAATATACCGAATAAAAAAATTAAAATACATTTATTGTTGTACGCTGTGTGTATTTCCATAAATTAGTTCAATGATGTTGAAAAAATAATACTATGTTCGTACCTACAATAGGTGGTGGCGTCGTACATATTTCAAATAAGCAATATATAGAAGCGAGCGGCGTGCCGCCGGCAAAATGCTCAAGGTCGTTCGCATGGAGTAGCCCCTTAAGTGTCGTTTCTTTTCGCGTAGTGTATATTTTCTTTGGTTAAGGTAGAATATCTTTAAACTTTAAACAGTATAAAGTGTTGAACTGAGAAACACGTCTCCTTTTTCATTCAATACATTCCGACATTACATGGCAACCCTGGCTGGCGGTGCCCTGCGACAATGCACGCGCACCGCCGGAGCCTACAGCATAAAAAAAGGTAAAAAAGTATTATGAGAAATTTAAATTAAATTATGAACAGCTTGTTAAGAGAATTGACAATACGAGGGCGTCACTGAAAGTTTTAGAACTGGCCACTTGTAAACGATATAATAAAAAAATAAGTTCACATTTTGAAAATGGAACTCTTTGCCAATATTATTGTGTATGTATTTTATTAATTTGTCGTTTGTTTACGATTTGGCGGTAAATAGAAAATTGTCTTTGTCACGTCAGCATGAATTTAAAGTGAGAAAATTTTCGTACAATGATTTTTTATGACTTTCGATGTCATTTTAGTCAACAAGAAAGTTATGTTTTACTATGTGTTACTTTGATTGGCTTTTCACGATAAAGCCCCATCGTGCCGCTGTTTACAAATAGTTTAATGAGTTTAAACGTGGTCGCACTAATTTCACCGATGATCTACATGAAGGACGGCTTTCTAGGGCGACGATTGAAGATAATTAGTGTTTTGCGGCGTATGATAGAGTCTGAAAAAGAGTGGTGTATTGATGTAAATGGACACTATTTTGAAAATATATAATAAAACTAAATACTTGCTAGTTTGTTCAGTATTGATTTTCTAACAACTTTCAGTACCACCCTCGTAAAAAATTTTAAATATTAACGGAATGGACGCAACACCGGATATGACGGAACTAAATAACTAAATACCGGAAATAAATAAATATGAATATTAGAAAAAGCCACAAAATAATATTTTACAACTTAAAAATTAAAAGGTATAATGTATATGAAGCAATAAAATGTAAATGTATAATAGTAATATGAAGGCAATTAAGAAAGAATGAGAGTAATAGAAAGTGATTTTTTATTTAAAAAAAATTAAAGACCAAAATTCAAGAAACGGGAGATTAATTAAAAAAGGAAAGAAGCAGTTATACTTTTGCAATCTTCGTCAAGAAGAATATGAAAATTAAAGCAAAAAGAACAAAAGAAACATCGAATCAGCGTATTTTTTGTCATTTCTTCTTGCGATTTCTTTAAAAAGTTTTAATTATTATAAAAAATCGAATTGAATTTATTAATCAGATACTTCACGATTTAATTGATATTTTAATATATTTATTACTGTATCTAAAAATAATCATAATGTAATGTTAAAAATTAAGTTACGTTTTAAATTCTTTTGTATGTAGGCACAAGACGATTTTATATTCAACTTTATTCAGTTATTGTTTTTTATATTATTGTTATTAATAGAATCAGGCGTTACTTTGCGGAAATCCATTATATAAAAGCTTTTAAAAAATTTACTTTGCAAACATCCGCGCTATAAAATAAAATGATGTGTCTTACTTAGTATGAAGAGCACCTCCCGCCCTCCCTCAATTGCGTGCACTATCCCCGTCACCACTAATCCCAGCACCGCTACTCCGAAAACTAGTCTCCTTTTGTCTAGTGTAGTGGTAGTATTGTTATTATTGTTGTTATCGTTGCTTTATATTATTTTTATTACTGTGTCCTACCAAAACAAAAGAAATATTATAGTAGATTACATTTTTAGGTATTTAAATTTACCATGGTTTATCATCAATTAATCTTTCGTTTAGTTAAAATAACATTGATGATATATTTCGTTCATTGAGTTATAATGTACTACGTACACATTATAACTCAATGATTTCGTTGTGTTTTTTTACTGTACTAATTTTCATTTATATGTAAGTATTCAATTTGAAAAGGGTTAAAACAATCCGGTATTATTAATAAGTGTTAGTTTTTCTTTTCTTTTATAATGGCAGTGAGCCTTCATCATCATCATACAGCCCTTCACAAGTCCACTGCTGAACATAGGCGTCCCCCAAGGAATGCCACAAAGCACGGTCTTGAGCCACCTGCATCCAGTGATTTCCTGCAAATCTTACCAGGTCGTCACTCCATCTAGTGGGGGGACGCCCTATACTTCGTCCGCCGGTACGAGGCCGCCACTCGAGAACCTTTTTTCCCCATTGGTGTTCGGTTCTTCGAGCTATATGGCCGGCCCATAGCCACTTCATCTTACTAATCCGTTGGGCTATGTCGGTTACTCTGGTTCTGCGGATATCCTCATTCCTAACTTTATCACGAAGAGAAACTCCGAGCATAGCCCTCTCCATACCTCGCTGAGCGAACTTGAGCTTCCTCATCCGGCCAGCAGTGAAGGACCACGTCTCAGTTCCATAGGTCATCACTGGCCACTTTCCAGTCCAGAAGCTTGAAAATGTCTTCCAATGCAGCAGTGAAGAGTTTTGGGGATGTAACGTCACCCTGTCTTACAGCTCTCTGCAATTGGATAGGTTTCGTACTCTGGTTCTGTACTCGGATAGCTATCGTAGCCCTACTGTATGGAAGACAGAATTAAAGAGCTTCTGAAGGACCCGCTTTCAGAAGCTCCGCTGAAATTTCATCCTCGCCTGGAGCCTTGCGGTTTTTAAGGTACTGGAGGGCCATTCTAATCTCGCTCAGACTGACGTCCGGGATGTCATCGAAATAGTGTCGGATAAGACTCGCTCTTGGATCGTTTCTCACACTAAATCCGACACTTCCTAGGGACAGATGGTCGCCCTCTCGGTAATAGAACAAGTTGCTGGATTCGAGGATTACCGTGTCCTCCTCCTCTTTTCGGACCTCGGATAATCCTATGATATTCCAGCGCAACTTGTCTAACTCTTCTTCCAGCTCCAGGATCTTCTCGTCAGTCCTCAGGGTGCGTGCGCTATATGTTGCCAGGTCGAGTCATCGTAGGTGGCGACCGAACCTCCACCGGAGATTCTTAGCACCCCCTGCTCCGCCGTTACCATGGTCGCCACCGTAGCCAGGAATAGCGGGGCCGCCGGGGACTGGGGGACGTCTCGTCGTTACTATCATGGGGAGTATATTGCCATAGTTGCCACGCTTGACGAGCGGGTTGGCAACCGCAGTTTTTTTATTGTTGTTTTGCTGTTATCAGAAAGATGTTGCTGTCCATCCTCTGCCTCAGTTTCCCCCTGTCGCCTCTTACGACACCAGAGTCACAGTGAGCCTTCAAGTTATATAATAACCTACCTAAAAAATAAAATAGTTCTTTTGAATGTTTAAATTTTTTATTGTTTTGTTGTGTAAAGTTGATAGGTATTATAGTGATTATTCAATTATTTTCTGTAAATGACATAGTAACTATCATACTTCTAGCAATCTTTTTCGATCCAGGTAAAAGTAATGTACCTAACAATCTAAAAATCTGTATATTTAACTTTACTTGTATCCATATATGTATATAATAATAACATTGTACAATTTATGTTAAAATTAGGTTATCATAATATGATGTAATCGCAAGCGTTTCCATATACGTACTTTGGTAATTAAAACAAATCGCTTGCGCTGCTAGGAGTGGTATTGCAATTTTTTATGTTGATCTGTCTGTTGTTATGTGATTATGTTATTGTTATTGAAAATAATTACGTTGCTTTGACTTCTTTGTTCTGTATCTTAATATGAAATGAAATTTATTTTTGCTTTATTATTGATTATAATTTCAAAACTTGTTAAAACTTGATAAAAATAGATAACTTTATTTTTTTACTTTTTTTGTCGGTGGGAGGTGTAGTGTAGCTCCCATGCCAGTATATATAAGTGTTAAGGTAGAATATGGTTCAACAGTATAATTAAAGTCTTGAACTGAGAAACACGTTTCCTTTTTCATTCAACACATTCCGACATTACAAGTGATATAACAGCGTGCATGACGAAGGTATGATGAAACACACATGCGGATCATTGCGTGAAATCCGTTCTATACATTTAATTAAATTGTAGCACTGACCTGAGACTGACACTGAGATGTCAGTGAATTGTGAAATTTTCGTATAGTACAATGAATTTGTTACCAAAAATAATAGTGGGATAAGGGATAAAATGCATTTAAAAAATATTTTAAATGCAGGTTAATTTATATTTAGTTTGTTTTTCCTTCATTAAGAACTTTTCCTACAATACTCAACTAAAATACAATTCAACAAGAGCTCACTTGTGCATTTTCCTCCAAGCTCCTAATTATATTGCATTGCTAAAAAATATCAATAACTTTGCTCTCTTTGAGAAAATTGAAATACGTTCATTTTCCTTTCACAACCATTTTCCTAACGTACAAAAATAAAAGAGAAAATAATTCCCCTCTGAAAGAATTTGAAAAGCTGCTAAAATTTAACATAAACTAGAAACAGATTCAATATTTCCAAGAATATAGCTTATATTTAACATAATATTAGAAAATTACGCTACATTTAAAAATAAAACATTAATAAAAAATGGTCGGGACAATCATTAGTGGCATTCCTTGTGAGGCCAATGTTAAACAGTGGAATTGTGAACGGTTGTAATGATGATGATGAGGAAGACTTTCCTAGTTTGTTACTCTCTGTGGTCTCTTACGACACCCAATGTATGATAAGGGCTAGCGGCCACCGCCACTACACGGTATTACATATTGTATAATTAAACTAAATTTCTGTTACATGAATCACATGAAACCTCGTATCGTGCCTTCTACGATTACTGATTCCAACATTATCAGTAGCGATTTTATTAAACCCTATGGATGGAGCTTATGTACTTTAGTGGACTGTATAAACTAGTGAGTGGACAACAGATTCCGACGTAATGTCGCAGGTCTATGATAGTATCAGGATTTTGATAAAAATCTAGGATTTTGATCAGAAACCGGAAGGATGCAAAATTACTACTTCATGTTATCATAAACCAGAGAAAACCCAGTTTTTTAATGAAAATCCTAGATTGATTTAGTTTTATGATAAAATTAACCAAGCCTAACATAAGATTAAATGTTATCATAAACCTAAACAAGTTCCTATACACCATCGTTATCATCTTGATAGTTGGCAATCCATTATCGTACGTTTTTTATAGAAATTTTCGGTCACGCACGACTTGGAACTACTATGGAATTTATCGTGGTACATAAAAATATAATGCGAGGGTCCCTGACGGCTCCGTGGCGTAGTGGTTTAGCATTGAGTTAAGACACGGGGGCTGCAGGTTCGAATCCCGATGAAGAAGAATTAGAATGGCCTACAATAATTGTATTAGGTCTGGATGTTTGTTCTCGTGTAATTTATGTATTATGTAAAATCTGAAAATCTGTTTACTATCATCTCTATTATTGGTAGTAAAATAGGTTACGAAGTTCCCAAGGAGCAAATCAACTACGTCGCAAGAGTACCTCAGCGTAATAATAAAAACAGTAAAAACATCATTGTGTCACTTCACACCCGTTACCTGAGAGATAATTTTATAGCTGCTGCTAAAAAATGTAAATATTTAACTGCTGCGGATTTAGGATTCATCAGTGATGGTAAGATTTTCATCAATGACCACCTTACGTTTGAGAATAAACAGCTACTTAATAAGGCAAAAGCTGTTGCTATGGAGAAAAAATTTTCTTATACATGGGTAAAAAACTGTACAATTCTAATGAAAAAGAATGCGACCTCTCCTACACATGCAATAAAAACGGAGGCAGATTTAAAGAAGATTCTCTGAATATAAAGTCTATTTCTGTATTATTTGTAATTAGTGAAACAAGTTTGAGAAACACTGGTACGTTAAGTTTATTATATTTATTTGTTTTATCACTGACGGTACACGTTGTTATTCTGTTGTCGCTTGGCTTAATAGCTGCTGGGTGCATTTTTTATTTATACCTTACACCATTTGTGATATTAGTTAAAATAGCGTTTAGCTTGAAAAATATTATATTACTTCTTGCGGTATTTTACTGTTGTATAAATAATCAATATTATTTCTTCGTAAACATTTATATTATTCATTACGCATCTTATTTTTTTAACGATTGTTACATTTTAAACAAATTGGCGATGTTACTTGCTGTATTTAAACACATTCATATACTTTTTATTAATATTATTTATTCACCACCACACTTTAGGTGCGTATTCACACTTCATTTTATCTTATGGTATGTTATTTTCGTCGCTATTTCCGTGTTTTTGTATGATTTTAATGATGGCTGTTGAAATTTACTATCAAAATGTACGTGGTCTGCGAACAAAGGCATCAACTTTTCTGAGGAATGTATGTATTAACAATTATGATGTTATATGCTTGACGGAGACGTGGCTTAACGATGACTTTTGTAATAACGAGCTCTTTGATGACCGTTATGTTGTTTGGAGACGTGATAGAAACTACAGTGTTACAAATCAAACGTTGGGAAGTGGTGTGCTTATTGCTGTTAGGCGTGAGCTTGCAGTGGAGGAGCGGGTCGACTGGCGTTCTTCTGCCGAAGACATATGGGTATCGTTAACTCTTCGGCGTTCCAAACCGAAAATGACATATAAATTACATATTTGTACGATTAACTTATGCAGGCAAAATCTGGGTAACTCGTTATCTGCACAGTTAGCTTGTTTTATACAAAATTATACGACATAGTAACAACCAATCTAACTGATGCTTTCGTCATTTTGGGAGATTTTAATCTACCAAATATATCTTGGACTCTTGAAGATGATGGATACTCTCTTTGTCCTGAAAATATTGAGGGATCCGTTCAGTACGATTTTTTTGATACCTTAAGTAAGTGTAATCTGCAGCAATATAACTCTCATACCAATGTTAACAACAGAATCCTCGATTTAACCTTTTGTGATAATCACTTATCCGCAACAAAATGTACCGACCCTTTAGTGCCTGAAGACCCTCATCATGTGGCTCTCAATGTCTTAGCCGATTTTGTCGAGTACCACACTTTACCAGTCCAGCCAAGGACTAAGTTTATGTACCATTTAGCTGATTTCTCCTCTATATCACGAAAGCTTGATAATTTTACATGGTCTCACGATCTTTTTAAGGGCACAGTGGACGATGCATTGTCACTATTGTATACTCTATTAAACAACTTGTGCGGCACTTACATACCAACAAAAGTAGTATAATCATCTTCTAAATATCCCCCCTGGTATAAAACCCCTCTTATAAAAATATTAAAGGAAAAGTTTAAATATCACATCAAATATAAAAAATATGGCAATTTGTCAGACTATGAGTCTTTCTCAATATTACGTAATCGCGCCACAATTGGAATTAAATCAATAACAATTAGAATAACAATTAGAATCCGAAATGTTCAACAATTATATAGAAAAGGTAGAACTCAGCATAAATAAATCGCCAAAGACCTTCTGGTCCTTCGTGAAATATAAAAAAGCGTCAAACGCTTGTCCATCTACAATGAAATATGGACACATATCATCAAACCAAGGGGATGTTATTTGTAATATGTTTAGCGATTTTTTTAATAGTAATTTTCACCAAATTCGCAGTAACTATGACACCCGATACAAACCCGATAATTGGCGATCACAGACTGTGTCGGGTATAAACTCGATACAAGTTAGCGAAACTGAAGTCTTTAAGCTCTTAAATTCTATTGACCTGAATAAATCTGCAGGTCCAGATGGTATACCGCCCATTCTTATAAGTAAGTGTGCTAAAAGCTTGACTATACCGTTAACAATAATATACAGACGTTCGCTTAAGGAAGGAATAGTACCGCTTACTTGGAAATCTGCGTTTATTACCCCCATCCATAAAAAAGGCCCAAATGACCGTGTAGAAAACTATAGGCCAATATCCAAGCTCTGTTTATTCACCAAAATCTTTGAGAAAATCGTATACTCGTCTGTATATCATGGCATCAAACAAACACTCAGTGATTATCAACACGGCTTTTTAAAAAATAGATCCACTGTTTCGAACCTTATTGTCTGTTCTGACTATTTAACTACCATCATGTCTAAGCGCTTACAAGTGGACGTAGTCTACACTGATTACAGTAAAGCGTTCGACCGCTTAGATCACGATATACTTCTCAGCAAACTACTCGAAGTAGGTATCAGCGGCGATCTGTTTAGGTGGTTTAAGTCTTATATTGAGAATCGTTGTCAGACAGTAGTACTCAATGGTTACACATCAGCAACTGTGCAAATCCCTTCAGGTATACTGCAGGGATCGCTATTAGGTCCATTGCTGTTTGCGATTTTTATAAATGATATAGGTTCCTGTTTTACTTACTCCAAAATAATCCTATACGCTGATGACATGAAAATTTTATGCCCCATCACAAATACTTCTGACTGCTTTGGTCTGCAGCGTGATCTCAATGAACTTGAACGATATTGTTCACACAACAAACTTGACTTGAATGTGTCCAAGTGTTTTATACTTACATTTACCCGTAAACCCAATCCCATTGTCTTTCACTACAAATTACAAAACACTAGTATAGAGAGATTACAATTAGTAAAGGATCTTGGTGTATTTTTCGATTCTAAATTACTCTTTGATGCACATATTGAGAATATAATTAAAAAAGCCAATAAAGCACTTGGATTCCTTTTGAGATTTTTCACTGATTTTCATAATATTAAAACATATAAGATACTTTATTGCGCTCTTGTTCGCAGCCATTTAGAGTACGCCTCTCAAGTGTGGAACCCAAATTATAACATTTATATAGATAGGATTGAGCAAGTACAAAAGCGTTTTCTACGTTTTCTGCAATTTAAAACGCAATTTTACACTGATAACTACATTTCGCGATGTAAAAAATTTCATATTTTGCCTCTGCACGAACGTAGGCGCATAGCAGATATGATTTATCTTTTCAAATTAGCAAATGGTAATGTTGACTGTCCGGAGCTACTGAATAAGTTAGGATTTACAACAAGAGGTACCCTCTTAAGAAAGCCTCGCTTACTTCACGTGCCGCATACCCGGAATAAATACAGGCAAAATTCTTTTATGATACGTGCATGCAAAACTTTTAATGACATTTCCAATAGCGTTGACTTGGATCTGTTTAATACCAGTGTTTCTCAATTAAAAAATATTTTAGCGCAAAAATTCTTTTGTTGAGTGTTCTTCTGTTTAATTTTGTTAATTTACTGTATTTGTCTTAATCGATGTTTATCTTTTACCGACTAGAATTATTGTTTTTAAGTTCATATTGCTTACAGGTGAAAACTTTTAAATGGCCTTCTAGTTATTATTCATTTATTTATTGTTAATGTTAGCTGTAAGTTTTCCAAAAAGAATAAAATAAAATAAAATAAAATAAATAAACTAAAAAATACTAACGTTTTCTAAACATTTTTTTTTATAGGATAGGGTGACAAACGAGCACACAGTCCACCTGATGGTAAGTGGTTGCTGTGACCCATAGACATCTACATTTATCCTCGTTTGAGAATCAAAATGCAGATGCGTTGTCACCCGTGAGGACTAAGATGGAATGCCTCTTTTCCAGTAAAAAGGGTCTCCGGTCCTCTACACTCACCATACGAAACACAGCAGCATTAAGCTGCTATTTTACGCTGGTATTCTGTGAGAGCGTGGTGCTTCCCCGGTCGAGCCGACCCATTCGTGCTACAACTATACTACTAATATAGGTGCAGCATGGCTCTACCACGTGTTAAAATTCTCAAGGAAAACATAAGCCTATTTTTGAAGTGACCTTGCTGTAAAAATTAATGTAAATTTGTTCTCTTTGCCAGCAATTATTTTATTATTTGATTGATCAATTAGTTATTTTTGGAATATATTCGATTAGTATGAAACTGCTTTCCATGAAAAGCTGATAAGTCAGGGTTGATCAGACTGCGAATAATGCTCTATTGTATAATATTATTATGTGATGAAGCGTTCTCAGAGCCTTGGCGATAAAAGTCAATTGTATAACACTATAGGCATATGATTATAGTCGGTGCACGGTCTTTGCGAAGTGGGTATATATGAGCATTTTTCTATTAAAAAATAAGTGGCAAAAAAAAAACTATAAATCATGTAGTAATAGATGATAATGTCTCCAGACAGAATTTCGGTCACGGCGGCCAGTCCCAACGGAGACTAGTCATCTACGCAGGACAGGATTAGAGAGTGTAAGTGTGTGCGCAATCACAGGTGCAATCTCTTTTCTCACTATCATAGTCCGACGGGGCGACAATCCGATATGAACCGAGAGAGATCGGGCGTAGGACCAATTTTACGTGCTTTCCGAGGCTGAAAAACTAGAAACTTTCTGACTCCGGGCTACTACTGCTAATTTCTGAACAGGAAATCCCAATAATTTGCTATCGCCCAACTCTGGTTTCGAACTCAGAACCTCGTAATTGAGTCGCGTTTACGACCATTACACCAAGAAAGTGTGAGAAAGTGAAAATGATATATAATATTATGTGCATGATACTGAATAACTGATTCACGAAATTTATTTATTTATTATTATATCCACTTACTGTTATCGTTACAGAATTGTCCTAATACGATAAATAAGTCAGACTGTAGTTAGAGATTTAGTCTATAAAATAAAACAGAAATAACAAGGTAGCCTTTGTGAACTTGTTCAGAGAACATCCGAATTAATCAGTACTTAGTCACCGCATTGAGCGTAAGTAGCGCGCGGGTGAGCTGCGGCGACTCGTTTGCTTAGTAATTTAAAATATGAGGGCATAAATATAATTTAATATTACATATAATTGCAAATTAAAACATTTAAACAAAAAATTAATGACTAGGCAGAGGAAATTCTAAATTGCTACTCAAGTGAATGTTGCGATCCTTTATGTTAACAAGTGGGATGTGGGAAATAAAGACTGTATAAGCCCCGTAAGACGCGAAGTTATAGTCGTAATAAGAATTTTTAATTTTTTAGTTTTTGGCCATTTTGACCACCTAGGAGTGTAATGAGAACTTTTTGCCCCGATTCAACTATGATCCCCATGACATGCTCTACATGATAGGCTATTCAAACGGACTATGCTTAAAGTTCGAGCCACCCCCATTTTTTTGGTTTTGACAATATTAACCCCCTAGGAGTGTAATGAGCACTTTTTGCCACTATTCAACCATGACCCAAATGACATCCTCTACATGATAGGCTATTTAAACTGACTAGGTCTAAAGTTCGAGTCACCCCCCAACTAATTTCTAGTTTTTATTTCCAATAATAAAACAGATTCATTTAAGACAACAATATTATCTTTTTTTTTATTGGCTAAGGGTGACAAACGGGCACATAGTTCACCTGATTGTAAGTGGATATTGTGGCCTCTAGACATCTACATCTATCCTCGATTACGAATCAAAATGCAGATGCGTTATCACCTGTGAGGACTAAAATGGAATGCTTCGTTTCCAGGAAAAAGGTATCCGAATCTCTACACTCACCATACGAAACACAGCAGCGTTAAGCTGCTATTTTACGCTGGTATTCTGTGAGAGCGTGGTCCTTCCCCGGTCGAGCCGACCCATTTGTGCTACAATTACACCAGTAATATGGCTGCAGCATGGCTCTACCACGTATATATATATATATATATATATATATATATATATATATATATATATATATATATATATATATATATATATATATATATATATATATATATATATATATATATATAAAAGCGTTGTGTGGTAGGTCAGGAAGCCGTGGTAGCTCAGGGATTAAGTGCTTGGTTTAAATTTCACAGTATGCGAGCAACCCAGGTTCGATACCGGTTTGCATCGATGAAATGGTTAGTTGGAATTTTAAGTGCTGATAGCTGAAGCGGATAGAGTTGTTAACGAAACGGTCCAACTAATCAAGATGGAATATAATAAAATTTTCTTAAATTCAGAATGTCAATATACGGATTAGGGGCGAACTTTGTCTTTAGTGGTGCCAATCTGTTACACTATAAAAATGCACCATCATGCTAATAATAGTGTTTTGTGTGGTGAATGACGAGAATTAATTTAATTAATTAACGGTGGTAGAGCCACGCAGCAGTTTTTGCTGTTGCATGTATGGGCCGGCTCGAGCCGGGTTGGTACCACGACCTCACAGAATACCGGCGTGAAGTAGAAGCTTTGCTTCTGCGTTTCGTCTGGTGAGTGCAGGTGGCCGGAGGCCCAATTCCCCCCCCCCCCCCCCCCCCATCAACATGGTAGCGGAATTACACGAAGAACTACCCCAGGAGAGTACCAGCACCCCTGGAGGATCCCTCGCTGAGCATCCACGACCATGTTATTCCGATCCTGAGCGTGGGTGCTCAGGCTGCCCCGCGTATTCTGGGGGGGGGGGGGGGGGGGGGCAAAATTCCGCTCAAAAGCATTACTGCTAGGGGCAAACTGAGCAAGAACACCAAGGCGACCCCTGCCACGCTATCCGTGAATCTCTGCAACATCAGGGGACTTCACTCTAACCTAAACGCCGTCCACTACCATCTCGAGACGGCGAAGCCGGCCTTGCTCTTTCTGACCGAGACGCAGGTTTCCTCTCCGGCTGATATTTCGTATCTCTCCTACCCGGGGTACAAATTGGAGCATTCCTTTGTGCCTCGGGCTGGAGTTTGCGTGTATGTCAGAGAGGACATCTGTTCTCGACGCCTCGGCAGTCTTGAAGGTTCGGACCTGTCCATCCTTTGGCTACGCGTAGACAGCGAAGACCATCCGCGCGTTTACGGGTGCCTCTATAGGTCCCATAGCGGTAATGCCGAAACAGACCGACTCATCGACCACGTCCAAATGGCTACAGATTTCTTGCTACAACAGGTCCCATCCGCAGAGATCGTGATCCTTGGCGATTTTAACGTCCACCATGCCGAATGGCTCGGTTCACGTCTAACCGATCATGCGGGGAGATCTGTTTATGACTTTGCCTTGGCATATGGTCTGACACAACTGGTTACTTCGCCTACGCGGATTCCAGATGTGGAGGATCATACACCTTCCCTGTTGGACCTTCTGCTGACCTCTCATCCGGACGGATATCAGGTTTCCGTCGATGCCCCTCTCGGCTCTTCGGACCATTGTCTGATCCGGAGTGTGGTGCCACTCACGCTCCCTTCGCGGTTGCGTTCTGCAGGTTGCCGCCGTGTTTGGCATTACAGGTCGGCGGATTGGGACGGAATGCGGTCCTTCTTTGCATCCTACCCATGGGGGCGGGTTTGCTTCTCGCCGGATGATCCCAGCGCTGTTGCTGACTCTGTCACTGATGTGGTGCTACAGGGAATGGAACTATTTATTCCATCATCTGTGGTACCCATCGGAGGCAGATCTCAGCCTTGGTTTGGTCGCTCCTGTAAGACTGCATTACGCAGTAAACAGGAGTGTTATCAAGCCTGGGCTGCGGCTTCGGCGACTCGGGATGTAAATACCAGCACACTTAAAAAGAAGTATAACTTCGCCTCCAGGTCCTTCAAAAGAGTTATTGCCAAGGCAAAGTCAGAGCACATAGGCAGAATTGGCGAGAAACTAGTTCGCCTTCCTTCGGGAACCCGTGCATTCTGGTCTCTCGCCAAGGCTGTCCAAGGGAATTTCTGTAAGCCATCACTACCATCTCTGCACAGGGAGGATGACTCACTGGCCCATGACGCAAAAGACAAAGCCGACCTTTTAGGCTCCCTTTTTGCGTCCAACTCGACTCTTGATGACGGGGGGAAAACACCGCCGACCATCCCGCGGTGTGAGTGTTCCATGCCGGATGTGCTGTTCTCACAGCGCTCGATTCGCAAAGCACTCCTCTCCCTGGACATCCAGAAGTCGAGTGGGCCTGACGGAATCCCCCCAATTGTGCTGAGGACGTGTGCTCCGGAGTTGGCACCGGTCCTAACGCGTCTTTTCCGGTACTCCTACTCCCAAGGCGTAGTCCCGAATTCATGGAAGACAGCTTTTGTCCACCCGATCCCTAAAAAAGGCGACCGCTCAGACCCATCCAACTATAGGCCTATCGCGATCACCTCCTTGTTCTCCAAAATAATGGAATCCATTATTAACTGCCAGCTCATCCGGTACCTTGAGGATCACCAGCTGATTAGTGACCGCCAATACGGTTTTCGTCGGGGTCGATCAGCTGGTGATCTTCTGGTCTACCTGACCCATAGATGGGCGGAGGCAGTAGAGTCCAAGGGGGAGGCGTTGGCCGTTAGTCTGGACATTGCGAAGGCCTTCGATCGGGTTTGGCATAAAGCGCTTCTTTCGAAGCTCCCTTCCTATGGGCTTCCCGAGAAATTGTGCAATTGGATCACCAGCTTCCTTGCAGATCGGAGCATCAAGGTCGTTGTAGACGGTGCATGCTCTGACTACAAGCCTATTAACGCTGGTGTTCCACAAGGCTGTGTGCTATCACCAACGCTGTTTCTTCTGCATATCAATGATATGTTGCTAACTGGTAACATTCATTGCTATGCGGATGACAGCACTGGTGATGCTCTATACACCGGCCGTGCCAATATTTCTCGGGAAAACGTCGCTGAGTACCGGAACAAACTTGTGTCTGAAGTCGAGTCTTTGCTGAACAAAGTCTTGGATTGGGGGCGACTAAATCTAGTCCAATTTAATCCTCAGAAGACACAAGTTTGCGCGTTTACCGCTAAAAAGAACCCCTTTGTCGTATCTCCTCAGTTTCAAGGCACTCCCCTTCTTGCCTCAGCCAGTATCGGTATCCTCGGAGTCGACATATCGAGTGACGTGCAGTTTCGTGGTCACTTGGAAGGGAAGGCCAAATTGGCCTCTAAAAAGCTTGGCGTGCTCAGCAGAGCGGGACAGTATTTCATGCCGGCACACCGCCTGCTACTTTACAAGGCGCAAGTTCGGCCTCACATGGAATACTGTTCCCATCTCTGGGCAGGGGCTCCCCAGTGCCAGCTCCTTCCACTTGACCGCATCCAACGCAGAGCGGCTCGAATTGTCGACGACCGAGCCCTTTCCGATCGGCTCGATTCGTTGGCACTGCGAAGAGATGTTGCATCCCTTTGCATTTTCTTTCGCATCTACCATGGGGAGTGCTCTGAGGAATTGTTCGGATTAATCCCAGCCGCCAAATTTCACGAACGCACATCGCGGCAGAACTCCCGATACCATCCACACCATCTGGATGATTGGCGGTCCACCACTGTGCGATTTAGAAGATGTTTTCTTCCTCGCACGACCTCCTTGTGGAATCGATTACCATCAGCGATTTTTCCGGACCGATACGACTTAGGGACCTTCAAGAAAAGAGCGTACTCCTTTTTAAAAGGCCGGCAACGCATCTGCGATTCCCCTGGTGTTGCAGTTGTTCATGGGCGGCGGTAGTCACTTACCATCAGGTGAGCCGCATGCTCGTTTGCCCCCTCTCCTATAAAAAAAAAAAACTGCGTGTACTTTTTACTAGTAACAAGATTATTACATTCTTCTTTCTCAGAGGTGATACCGCATCTACATTCCGGTTCTAAATCGAGGGAAGATATTAGTGTCAAATGTGATTGATGTGTGAGTGATGAATGATAGCGCACACATAATTTCACACACGTTGGCCTTGGACTTATAAATCCTATAAGTCTAAGCTACGTGATAGAGCCACGTTGCAGCTATATTATAATTGTAGCACGAATGAGTCGGCTCGACCGGGGTAAGACCATACTCTCACATAATACCAGCGTAAAATAGCAGGTTAATGCTTCCGAGTTTCGTGTTGTGAGTGTAGAGAACCGGAGACTCTTTTTACTGGAAACAAGGTATAAAATCTTAGTCATCAGGGGTGACAACGTATCTACATTTATATTTTTAATCGATGATATATATAGATGGCCTACAACATCCATTTACCATAGGTGGATTGGATTTGTGATTGTGTAGACGATGGGCCAGCCACTTATTAATACTTTCACAATTTTCCATGTTACTCCATATTATAGCTAATAGCTGAACGTAGTCCAAGTAGCTTTCTGCTCAGATTATAGACTACGTATTTGTGTAAAATATCACCTTAAATTATTATTCTATTGATTGCATTTTTAATTTAGGTATTCACTCTCTACTCTTCAATACAACACGAGGCTAAGTATCTAAAAACTTTAATGAAAAAAGAGGATACCCGCGCAGTTTCCTTTTGGTTTCCTTCGACATTTCTCCAGGAATTAGGAATTTCATTTTGAAACGACAATAAATTAAGGAAATTACGTAAGATACGTATTTCCATTTTCTTACATTGGAAAAAAGCCCGTTTAGTTCATTTCATAAAAATTTATTAGTTTTTGAGTTTTGATATATTGTACTCAGCCAATGATTTGGCTACCTTGACACCTGCATCTTTTGAGCAACAAAATAATTTTACATTTGATTTGGAACCAGTTCCAAGTAATTTAAATTAGATAATAAGACAATAGAGGTAATCTCTAGCAAAGATAATTTAAAAAGCTTAGAATTCAACTTACTAATACATAATTATGCAATTTCACAAAATAACAATAATAAAAACTGTATCAACCTGGTGCATCAAAATATACACGGTATGTTATACTATTTTTAAATAGTAACAGTATACATATTTTATGTATTACTGAACATTGATTAAAAGATTACAATATTTAATTTCAGTAATCACCAGGTGGTCAGTTCGTTCAATAGAGATACTAAATTACGTGGTGGCTCCTTAATATTAGCTAATAAGTCTGTTACGGCGTGCAGCTGCCTATCCAAGAGTAGGATCTTCCTGCCCCATGAAGGAAGATCCCACAAGCAGATGCAGGTGGGGCCTCCTAAAGCCAAAGTGAAAAATCTCTAATTACAGTAAACAATAAGGGGGAGCGTTCTATCCTATTGCCATTCAACAGGGAGAATATTAAAACCGAGCTTACCTACCTATATCCAAGGCGACTGGTCCCTCAGTTCGGTCAGGTCGCATGCGGTTGTATGGTGCATGGGAAGTAAGGGTCAGTGATGTGTATTTGTGTGTGACTGAGTGTGATAGACCTTATGAGACCGTTGCCGTCGGCAGCAGCTCGGACTTCAGTACCGCTCCAAATTGTGGTAATCTTCCGCGGAGTCGTCCACAGTCACTTTCTTCGTTCGTCACGAGGACAGTCCTTAACTTTATCGCACAATTAACAAACTTCTAGAAGCCACTAACTCTAATTTGTTATAAAGTGTAACACCCAATACAAATACAGAATGTCGGTCTATAGGAAATCCCGTTACTATAAGCAAAAACGTAACACACCGCATGAACACGAATGTCCGGATCAAAGTTCACTACCGTTTCGCGTGGCAACAATTATTTCTAGAATATCAAATGCCGCAGTAGTCGCTAATATTGTCGAATACCCTTATACAGATTCTGAGTTAGACACAAGAAGTCCCGGGAAAAGCTCTCAAACAAGGAATGCGCGATACGAATGCTAGACAGTATATTTACTAGACGCGCCTAAACTATTCCGAGTTCCCGCACAAAAAATGACAGCGTGCTGTCCCAAGCACAGCTGGCAAACGACTCTTGCGCTCGCGCGCCCTTGCGACACCGCTTGACCGAACGTCAAAACCGGTATGGCACCGAGCCGAGCGCCCTCTGGCGTCAAATTCCGAAACCAGCGTTCGGGCGTGAACAAAGTCCTTGTCATGTAAAGAACGTAAAGACATTGTGAGCCTCCCTGTTGAGCGTACTGTAGAAATGGCATGTGTTGAGCTTGAGCACCTTATTGTTGTCAGTGTTTACAGACCCCCATGTTCAAGTTATGATACTTTTAAAAAAAATTATGGAAGAAGTTTTAGTTAAGCTTAATAAACAGAATAAATCTCTTGTAGTGTGTGGAGACTTTAATATCAATCTCCTGGAAACTTCTTCCATCAGTATTAAATTTTGTTCTTTGTTCAAATCCTATAATCTCAATAATTTATTCTTTGAAGCTACACGTAAAGGTGTTGTACCAATCAACAAATCAATAATTCAAAAACTTAGTTCAGATAACTGTGGACAACTGGTTTCGTTACCTTATATGCACAAAAAACAGGTAATTGAGAAAATTGTGTTAGTTCCTATTTATGCAAAACGCCTGGAGAAATTTAGAAGTAATATGGTAAAAAGCCTTCCATCCCTTTCTTATAAGAACAATGCAGACTGTTCGCGCAAAACACTTTCAAGGAACGAACGCGAGAGGGCGTGCGGCTCAGTGTCATACCGGTTTGACATTCGGTCGTGCGTAAAACGCCCAAGGGCTGTCAGTCGTCTTTAATCGGTGCTGACGTGAGCACGCGGTCCATTCTGTTAGGGAACTCGGAATAATTCGGCGCGGCCAGTAAATATACGGTCTATCATTGTGACGCGCATTCCTACTGGAGAGCTTCCCGGGACGTATTGTGTCTGATTCAAAACCTGCATAAGTGCATTCGGCAATATTAGATAGTGCGGCCTCTGATTCTCGAATTAACTATTGCTACGCGAAACGGTAGTGACCTTTGACCCTTTAAACTCCGTGTGCGTTTGTGCGGTAGCCATTATACCCAGCGATAGTTAGTGGCATCTGTAAGTTAGTAAATCGTACGATAGAGTAAATTGACTGTCAACGTGACGAAAGAAGAAAGTGACTGTGGATAACCTCGAAAGGCCCCCTCAAGTGGGAGCGGTGTCGACGCTCGGGCTGCTGCCGACGGCCAAGGTCTAGGTTCAATCACCATCAGTCACACCCAGATACACACCACATCACCATTCTTTCCCTTGCACTACACAACCACATGTGACCTGACCGACTCCGGAGGGACCAGTCGCCTTGGATAGGTAAGTAAGCTTCATCCAAATTCCTTCCGGTCGACTGGCCGTAGTATAACGCTCCCCCATATATTTTAATGTAATTAGGAACTTCCACGTGGCCACATTAAGGCCCGACCTACGTCTGTTCGGGAGGTCTTCAGCTCATGGGCCCCTGAAGATTGGATCCTTTAAGGGAGCAGCCGTAGGCCGTAACAAACTGGTAGCAGAGCGCGGTTCCGGGTTCGATTCCCGGTCGATCCCGACCATACTGTTTGATAAACATTAAACAATTCTGGTGGCAGGGAGCGTTGGTTTGATTGGTTTAATTTGTATCTACAATCACGCCCGTCCGTAATACGTAAAAATATTTTTTTGTACGTAATAATAGAATTATTTCCCTTTGTTCTTTGTTGCTTGCCTTTTTTTGGTTAGTAGGTAGATTTAAAAAGCCGCGCCCTAGGTTGCGCAAGCGGGAGTTTTCTAGAGATATACGTCATGTAGGTAGATGGTTATTTTTACGTAATCGGTTAATTATCGTTGTCGGATAGTTGTAGTGGATTACTTATCGAAGGGTCGATTTCCGAGCTAGGCATTTTTTGTAGATCGACCGTGATGTGTATCTTCGTTTATATTGTAATTTGCATTTGAACTAAAGAGTAGTAATGGTATTTGCGCCATTTGAATTTAACTTGATTTGATCGCACTAGTATTTGTTATTTGTTAATTTGATTTGTGTCTTTTCTTTTGTGCTAACTTGTATTTGGTTGATACGTAGTAATTCGTATTTGTGTAATTTCTATTCAACGCGATTTGATAGGAACTGCATTTATTAACTGTTAATTTTTGTTGTATTTTTTGTTTGTTATCTTTGTAATTGTGCTCGAGCCGCGTCGTAATTTGTATTTAATAGTGATGACATCGCCCAAGCTACTGATCCGTTGTTTGCGGACTGAGCTACGCTGGGCCACAAGCGCCCATGCTTTGATAGGTCGACCGGATAGGGTCCATAACTTGATGAAGCAGTTCGAGCAGGTGGATGCTCGAAGGGCCGCAGTGGAGGAGGCTTACGCTGAGCTCGAGGATTCGGATGTGGAGAAGGGAGTCCTGGACTCCTGCTTCGCGGACTATGAGCAGTTCTTGTGGCTCACGGACGAGTTGATCGAGGCTGAAGGCAGGTATGCTGAGGAGGCGCGTGAAGCTCGGATGAGTGACCTGTCCGAGTCCTCTCTGAAGCAGCTTCAGCCGGAGCTGTTGGGACGACTCCCAACTCTGGACCTGCCAAAGTTCTCCGGGGTCCTTTCCGAATGGCTGACCTTCGTTGGTCTTTTCGACAGCCTAGTGGACGCCCGGAGTGACTTGACCCCGAGCCAAAAGATGGTGTACCTCCTGACCTCACTGGAGGGGGAGGCCCTGGGCGTCGTCGACCACTTGAGATTGTCGGACGACGCCTAACAGACTGCTCGGGACCTCCTAGCCAGAAGATACGCCAACGTCCGGCGGCCAGACTGCGTCCGGACCTGTTGGATCCGGTCTTGGTGGCCTGTAATACGCTGAGGCGGCTGGGTTTGCCAGTGGGCGAATGGGCTTTTTTGTTGCTCCGCATCGTGCTGTCCCGTCTACCTCTCGACCTTCGAATCCATTTTGAGGAGAGGTACGGCGGGGACGAGGCCTCCTACATTCCGCCCTTCTATGACCTGCTGCGGTTTTTGGAGGAGCAGTGCCGGCAGATAGAGAGCGCGGCGGGCACCGTTGACGACTTACGAGCCGTGCCCAGTGAGAGGCTGAATCCTCCAGGCAAGTCGTCGTCAACCCCCCCCCCCCCCTGCTCCTATTGTCGAGCATCTGATCATCGGGTAACGTCGTGCCCGAAATTATTAGGTAAGCCGGTTCCAGCGAGGCGAACTATCGCCAAGGAGCGCCGCTGGTGCTGGTCATGTCTGGGAGGACACCTCCAGCGAGACTGTCCACATCGGCGGCCCTGTCTGCATTGCCAGGGCAATCATCATGCCTTTTTGTGCCTGAGTGCGAACGGCGTCTCCTCTCGGGGCTCTGCCAGGCCCTCGACCCCCACGGGCGGGGGCGCTCAGCCACGCCCTCTGCCGGGCGACTCTCGGTGCCCGCCGGCCAGCCATCAGGCTCCTAAGTTTGAAAGGGGTCCCTCCCCCGACCAGTCGGGGGTAATCCCCCCAGGGGCGGGGGTGTCATCACCCCCCCTCAGCGTGTGGAGAGGAACTTCACGGCCACTCATCGGTCCGCTGGACCCTTCTCACTTCCGTTAGCTGAGTGGCCGCGACTGGTCTACCACTGTTCCCCATTTGATGGAGGCGGCCCTGTCTAGCTGCCGCCTTAGCTCCCACCACGGCCGCCTCCACTGAGCCTTAAGCCGTCAACAGTCCACTTGTCAAAATGTTCTGTTGCCGACGGCCTCAGTGAAGGCGTACAACCCGAGTGGCAACTGTTAGAGGTTGTGCTCTATTTATCTCGGGTTCACGCCATGTGGCCTTCCCAGTTGGTGGGAAGATTAGGGCCCCCCTGGAGCGTTGAATCACGCTGTCAAGGGGTATTAGATTTGGTTTGGTCGAGCACTTAGTTAAAAAATACTTTGAATTAAAATTAAAAAATTGCTTTGGGCTTTCCGCGAAATTTTTCTATTTGTAGCGGTTTAAATTAAAAGAATTGAATTTAATCTACTCCTTTAAATGCTACTGCATGTGTTTTGTACATATATTTAATCACTGTAGTTGATTGTTGCGTCTGTTTGCTGAAAGGAAAATTTGAATTCATCTGAAATTGAATGGCGCACTATTTGAAAAATTATGTTTATGTTTATGATAGTGTTTAATCATTTTGCTTTACGAAGAAGTAGGGCTGTCCCCTACGTTATTGTTTTGTTTAATTTGCAAGTTGACCTATGCGCATCGGTGATTAATTTGGTTGAATTAATTCTGTAGTTGAACATTGATGCTTTTGAAAAATTAGTTGAAATATGAGCATAGGACTACTTGCCTAACAGGCTAGCTAATTTTGGAGATTATCAGATTGAAATCAGCTGCCGCACTATTCTAGTAAATGATAATATGGTGGGTGGCCTGGCTAGGCCTACTTGTTGAAAATTCATACTAGGGACTATCTGTGCGTTTCGTTTGGCTCTCCACAGACGACGTTCATGTGGAATTTGTGGGTGAGCTCTGCACTGAAGCAACTGCTGGCACAAAATTGGTCTGGGCAGCTTCGTGTAGCGTTGCTGTTTGCAGAACTGATCCGGTCGGATTGCGGAACTAATCATAGGGGCACAGATAGGTGTTTGAAATAGGTCGTCGGACTTCTGTCCAGTACAGGACTTATTAAAGTGCTGCAATGCCCAGGAGGGGCATCCAGTGGAGGCTGACCCTCCGGCTTGCCACATTAGGGCTATTTTTTGAGGCGCTGGTTAGGGTTGCAAGATCTGATGGGGTGCCTAAGGTGGCCTGGTTTGGTTGTAGATTCGGTCTTGCAACTTGCCTTCGCGACCTTGTCCCGCTGACCGGTTTGCTCGCGGACCTAAATCCTTATGTCCGGGACGGAGGTTTGTTCGCGCAAAACACTTTCAAGGAACGAACGCGAGAGGGCGTGCGGCTCAGTGTCATACCGGTTTGACATTCGGTCGTGCGTAAAACGCCCAAGGGCTGTCAGTCGTCTTTAATCGGTGCTGACGTGAGCACGCGGTCCATTCTGTTAGGGAACTCGGAATAATTCGGCGCGGCCAGTAAATATACGGTCTATCATTGTGACGCGCATTCCTACTGGAGAGCTTCCCGGGACTTATTGTGTCTGATTCAAAACCTGCATAAGTGCATTCGGCAATATTAGATAGTGCGGCCTCTGATTCTCGAATTAACTATTGCTACGCGAAACGGTAGTGACCTTTGACCCTTTAAACTCCGTGTGCGTTTGTGCGGTAGCCATTATACCCAGCGATAGTTAGTGGCATCTGTAAGTTAGTAAATCGTACGATAGAGTAAATTGACTGTCAACGTGACGAAAGAAGAAAGTGACTGTGGATAACCTCGAAAGGCCCCCTCAAGTGGGAGCGGTGTCGACGCTCGGGCTGCTGCCGACGGCCAAGGTCTAGGTTCAATCACCATCAGTCACACCCAGATACACACCACATCACCATTCTTTCCCTTGCACTACACAACCACATGTGACCTGACCGACTCCGGAGGGACCAGTCGCCTTGGATAGGTAAGTAAGCTTCATCCAAATTCCTTCCGGTCGACTGGCCGTAGTATAACGCTCCCCCATATATTTTAATGTAATTAGGAACTTCCACGTGGCCACATTAAGGCCCGACCTACGTCTGTTCGGGAGGTCTTCAGCTCATGGGCCCCTGAAGATTGGATCCTTTAAGGGAGCAGCCGTAGGCAGTAACACAGACTATGTATATAGAGAATTATTTACCCTTATAAACAATGAATGTAATAAAACATTCACTTCTAAAACATTCTCCAGAATCAGTTGCAAGGCATTTAATGAGTGGGCGACTGTAGGAATTCATACAAGCAGACGAAGGTTATATGACCTTTACCATGAAAGATCGTATAATCTTTCCGACGCTTTTAAAGATTATGTAAAAAATTGTTCTAAAATGTTTAAAAGAGTTTGCTCCACAGCCAAATCATTACATATTGGTAACAAAATTAAGACGGCTAAGAATAAAATTAAAATGACGTGGAGTATAATTAACAGCGAAACCGGTAAAGAGAAACCTCGTAACTCAAACTATCAATTAAACATTAATAATGAATTGACTAAATCAAATCAAGAAGTTGCAGCGATGTTTGAGAAATATTTCACTGATGTTCCTATCTTGACAACAGAGTCATTGAATACTTCTCCAACTGTCGCTGAGTCATTACTTAAACAGAATGTTAATACCTGTTTAAAAGAATTTAGATTTGAAAAACTATTACCGCATAATATTTTAAAATACTTCAAAACCATTGATGTAAAGAAAACCGCAGATTTGTGGGGTATTTCCGTTACAGTGATTGCGTCCATAATAGATTTAATTGCACCTCATCTTGCTATTATTCTTAATACCTGTATCGATTTTGGTGTGTTTCCTGATTTAATGAAGTATAGTAAAGTAATACATTTATTTAAATCTGGTAGTATATTGGACCCCGCTAATTATAGACCTATATCTGTAATTTTAATTTTGGATCAATTGTTAATTTTTTTTAATACAAATAAATTACTTCATAAAAATCAATTTGGTTTTACAAGGGGTCGCTCGACGTCTGACGCCGGTGTTGAGCTTATGAAATATATTTTTAATGTCTGGGAGAATTCACAAGATGCCTTAGGTATTTTCTGTGACCTTTCCAAGGCTTTCGATAGTGTTCATCATTAGACATTATTATTATAGCAATCATTTCGGAGGTATGTAAGGATCGTGACACTTGGCGATCTGTTCTCTCTGACTATCCCGTCAGGGATTGTGCGTGAAGATAAGTGTTTCGGAATGGAGCAGAAATTATGGTTTCAAAATTAACCAACTGAAGACACATCTAATTATTATAGGTTCTCCGCATAGGCTTACAAAATGCAATTTACCACAAGCAACCAAAATTGTATTTGATGGTAATATAATCCCGACCATTGACAATGTCAAAAACTTGGGTGTATTCATTGATAAAACTTTATCTTGGGGTCCTCAGTTACAGGAAGTTAGTCGTAAAATTTTACAGCTGCTCATTTTTTGAGAAGACTACGAAACTTTTTACCAACTGCCACTAATATTGCGCTTGCGCAAACTCTTCTGCTTCCAATACTCGATTATGCAGATGTCAGCTATCTTGATCTCACTGAAATGCAACTTGATAAACTTGAGCGACTTCAAAATTTTTGTATAAGATTCATATTTGGTTTGCGTAAATATGATCATGTGTCAGATTTTCGTAACAGGCTCAAGTGGTTGCCAATTCGCCTTCGCCGGAATGCTCATATTCTCTCACTTCTTTATAACATTCTTTTAAATCCTTTCTATCCTTCTTACCTAAAAAATCGGTTTGAATTTCTCAATGAATCACATTTGAGACATTTGAGATCATCAGAAAATTTGATATTAAAAATGCCAAATGACCAAATGACTTGCCGTTATCAGCAAGACGCGCTCAATCCCTACCAGTTTTTAAGAAACATGTATGTACGATGTCCGCATAAAAATCCAAAAAATATTTTTTTTGGATTTTTAAGCGGTACATGATTACGGATCAGTAGTATCAATGGGCGTTCCTCAGGGCTCGATTCTTGGCCCATTCCTGTTCTTAATCTATATTAATGATTTACCTTATCTTGTAGGGGACAATCACGATATAGTATTATTTGCTGACGATATACCTCTTTAATTTTCAAACTGAAACGGCAGTCAATTAAATATGACGATGTAAATAATGCTCTATCGAAACTAGTACATTGGTTTCACGCCAACAATTTGCTCTTAAACGGCAATAAAATAAAATGTATTAAATTTACAATACCTAATGTAAAACATTCGAAAGCCAATGTGCTCTTAAATGGGGAGGAGTTGAGTCTTGTGGATACCACTGTTTTTCTTGGTGTAACTATTGACGTGAAACTTCAATGGAGCCCCCATATATCTAAATTAGCAAGCAGACTTAGTTCTGCATCTTATGCTGTAAGAAAGATTAGAAGTCTCACAGATGTTGAGACAGCTAGGTAAGTGTATTTTAGTTACTTTCATAGCGTAATGTCTTATGGAATTTTGCTATGGGGTAATGCGACTGATATTGAAGCTATATTTGTTTTGCAAAAGAGAGCCGTACGGGCGATTTATAATTTAAATTGTAAAGAGTCCCTTAGAGAAAAATTTAAAGAAATAAACATATTAACTTTGGAATCGCAATATATTTATGAGAATGTAATGTATGTGCATAAAAACATAAATAGCTTTAATAAGAATAAGGATGTGCATACTTTAAATACTAGAAACAAACATAAGTTTGTAATGACAGTTACTAGACTCCACAGAATTAGTAATTCATTTATGGGGCAATGTATACGCTTTTACAACAAAATCCCAGAAGATATTCAAATTTTGTCAATAAACAAGTTTAAAAGTTTTATTAAAGAAAAACTGTACAAAAAGGGTTATTATAATATCAAGGAATACATGAATGAAAATAACCCCTGGGAATAAGGTGATCGCCACCATGCTGGTTCTATGAAAATTCATTTAAAATTGTATAAACAAAATTATTGTTAAGTGAAATTATGTTTAAAAAAAAGTCCTGCTGGGTTTCTTGCTGGTTCTTCCCAGGACAGAGGTATTTTCCGAATCAGTGGTAAATACAATAATGACTGTTACGGCCTACGGCTGCTCTCTTAAAGGATCAGACCATCAGGGGCCCATGAGCTGAAGGCCTCCCGAGCAGACGTAGGTCGGGCTCAATGTGGCCACGTGGAAATTTTCTGGTGGGAGACAAACAAGGGGAATGTTACCACGATAAATGCACTCACCTGCTCCAGGAGCGGAGACGATTCTCCGAGACCGGCCCGGCTGATGGTAGTGTTGTGAGTGTAGGTGTAATTGTATGTGTGTGTATGTTGACGGGCCCTGATCTGGATGCCGCAATGCCGTCCGGGAGAAGGTATGCGCTGGTATCTTCGGAGCGTTCCCCCTCTGGAGGCGCTCTTCCTGGCTTGTCACGAAATGGGACAGCTACACTTAGCACTTCAGAGGTAAATCACTTGTAAGGTTGCACAATGAATTTAAAGTAGTTATTAGTTCCTGATTAAAGATAAGGATCTCGCAACGATCTACACGGTGGCTACCTTCGTAACAAGTTAAGCGCGGAAAAACGTCAGTCTAGTTCGCAAGAAAAACTACACTAACTCTCGAAAGTCCTATCCCGCCGCATAAGGCGGCCGGGGGGAAAGGGGAGCGGGAGGTGACCTCGATATCGAGGCCAAGCGCGCGAGTTAAATACGTTTCGAAGGCAAAATGAATATTCTTGCCTATACAAACCCCCGCCTCGGACATAAGGCATTAGGTCCGCGAGTAGATTGGCAAAAGAGACAAGGTCGCTACGGCACGTTGCAAGACCGAATCTCCGACTAAAACCTCGGCCACCCTAGGTACACCATCTGCTCCATACGACAATTTAACAATGCGCCCACGGCGCCAATACAAAGGTAGAGCGTTTGGTTCCTTAATCAACACGAGGTCTCCCACCCGAGGAGGCTCCGTCCTGTCAGACCACTTAACGCGCTGCTGCAAAAGATGTAGGTACTCCAGGGACCATCGGCGCCAAAAGCTTTGAGTCATCTGTTGCAGCAGGGCAAACCTGCTAAGCCGTGAAGCGCTCGTTTCCCTGAAGGGGTACTCGGGCAGAGCGTTAAGAGGCTGGCCAATCAGGAAGTGTCCAGGGGTTAGAACCTCCAAATCATTCGGGTCGGAGGAGAGGGGGCAGAGGGGCCGAGAGTTGAGTACCGCCTCAATTTTACAGAATACAGTGGCGAGCTCCTCAAATGTCAAAATAGCTTCACCAATAACGCGACGGAGATGCGTTTTTGCCACTTTAACCACCGCCTCGAAAAAACCCCCCCAGTGAGGACACGCCGGAGGGTCGAATTTCCACTGGATGCCCCTTTTTGACATAGCATTGCCTAAATAGCTACGGTGGCTAGACAGAAACTCGACGACCTCCTTTAGATACCTATCCGTGCCCTTATAATTCGTTCCGCCCAAATATCGTGGAAATGGCTGACAGGCCATCAGGCTGCAGAGCTCGTATCTCACCTAACAAGAGGACACCCAGCGTGTCGGCCCCCAGTAACAAATCTATAGGCCCAGGTTGGGCCCACCGAGGGTCTGCCGGTCTCAAAGCCGACGCACAGCGTACAGCGCTGTCATTTATACGAACGTTAGGGAGGAACCCTACAATGTCGTCGAGGACATTCACCTTGACTAAAATACGAAGGTGTTCGCTGTCAGGGCTGAACACCAACTCCGCTTGTCCCCTAGGAGCAGGAGGCTCAGCACCTCCGATACCTACCATCGGACGTGATTCAGGGCTCCAGGGGAGCCCCAGTCTTCCCACCAACCGAGTAGAGGCCACACTACGTTGGGAACCCGAATCCAATAGAGCTCGAACCGTAAGCGGTCGCCGCTCGGGTTGTAAACCTTCACTGAGGCCGTCGGCAATAGAACAGTTTGACAGGTGGACTGCTGACGACTTATAGGCTCAGTGGAGGCGGCCATGGCGGGAGCTAGGGCGGCAGCCTCCTATCTGGAGCTGCCTCTGTGGGACCGGCACCCGAACCGGGGCCCCCGAGAGCGGCACTCAGACGGCGCCTCGATGACCCTGGACTGGAATTCCCCGAACGGGCCGACCTGGGGAAACTCGGGGATCCTCGGCTCCAAGGTCCGGGGCCGATACGCCGTCTCCGGAACCCGGTAGTACCGGCACCGACCAAAGGGGGGCGGGCGGCGTTCCAGTCGCGGCCACTCAGCCAACGGGGGTGAGAACGGTCTCGCTGACCGCTGAGTGGCCGCGAATCCACTATCAACTCGCTGAGGGGGGGTGAAGACCCCCCCGCCCCTGGGGGAACGACTCCCAGACCGATCGGGGGAGGGACTCCCCTCAGAACGAGGGGCGCTGTGGTCCACCGGTGAGCGCCGGGCGTCGCCCGACAGTGGGCGTGGCTGGGCGCCCCCGCCCGTGGGAGTCGGGGGGCTGGCAGGGCCCTGAGAGGACGAGCCGCGCGCACCCAGGCACAATATAACGTTGTGGTTGCCCTGGCAGTGTGTGCAGGGCCGCTGGTGCGGGCAGTCTCGTTGTAAATGCCTCTCCAGGCAAGAGAAGCACCAGCGGCGCTCCCTGGCGATGGTTCGCCTCGCCGTAGCCGGCTTGCGCAACAACTTCGGGCACGACGCCGCCCGGTGGTCGGATGCTCGACAATAGGAGCAGGGAGGCGCTTCCCGGGCCGCTAGGCCACTATAGGAGGGTACTGGGGGGCGCCCTCCCGCGGGGGTTCCGCTCGGCCTCAGGGGAGTGGGCGTCGCCTTGCCCGGCTGATTCCGACTCTCCCTGGGCACCGCTCGGGAGGCGGCCGGGGGGCCCTCGACGGCGCCTGCGGCGTTCTCCAGCTGCCTACACTGTTCCTCCAGGAACTGCAGCAGGTCCCTAAAGGGGGGCATGTACGAAGCGCCATCCCCGCCGTACCTCTCCTCAAAATGGAGCCGAAGGTCGAGGGGCAGGCGGGACAGCACTATATGAAGGAGCAGAAAAGACCACTCGTCCACAGGTAAATCCAGCCGCCGCAACGAGTTGCACGCTACGACGACTGGATTCACTATGTCCTCACGTAGTCTAGTCCGGTCCTTCAGCAGCGGGAGGTTCAGCAGCCTCCGAACATAATCGTCCGCAATCCGCCGGACGTTGGCGTACCTTCCAGCGAGGAGATCCCTGGCGTTTTGGTAGGCGTCGTCCGACAACTTAAGGTGGCCGACGACGCCCAGGGCCTCCCCCTCCAGGGATGCCAGGAGGTACCCCATTTTTTGGCAGGGGGTCAGGTCCCTCCGGGCGTCCACCAGGCTGTCAAACATGCCGACGAAGGTCAGCCACTCCGAGAGGACCCCGGAGAACCTTGGCAGGTCCAGCGTGGGGAGACGTCCTAGCAGCTCTGGCTGAGTAGGCGGCTTCCGCGGGGACTCGAGAAGGCTGCTCAGCCGAGCTTCGCGCTCCCTCTCCGCGTCCTTGGCCCCCGCCTCGATCAGGTCGTCCGTTAGCGCGAGGAACTGCTCGTAGTCCGCGCGGCAGGAGTCCAGGACTCCCTTCTCCACCTCCGAGTCCTCGAGCTCAGAGTAAGCCTCCTCCACGGCAGCCCTTCGAGCATCGACCTGCTCGAGCCTCTTACTCAGATTATAGACCCTGTCCGGTCGGCCTATCAATGCGTGTGCGCTGGTGGCCCAGCGCAGCTCAGTCCGCAAGCAACGAATTAGTAGCTTATGTGACGGCATACTAAATACAATACAATAACGAATACTAATAACAAAATAAAGAAATAACGAATACAGTACTACTAATACGATAATATCAATCAACTACAAGTAAATACGAAAAAACACAAATCAGATTAGCACGTAACAACTCTAGTACGGTCCAATCAAGTTAAATTCAAATTGCGCAAATACAATTACTGCTCTTTAGTTCAATTACAATTACAGTATAAACGAAGATACTTCGAAATTCAGAAATCGATAAGTAATCCACTACAACTATCCGACAACGATAATTAACCGATTACGTAAAAATAACCATCTACCTACATGACGTGTATCTCTAGAAAACTCCCGCTTGCGCAACCTAGGGCGCGGTTTTTTCAAACTACCTACTAACCAAAACAAAGGGCAAGCAACCACGGGAAATAATTCTATTCTTACGTACAAAAAAAATATTTTTACGTATTACAGACGGACGTGATTGTAGATACAAATTAAACCAACGCTCCCTGCCACCAGAAATCAACACTATGGTCGGAATCGACCGGGAATCGAACCCGGAACCACGCTCTGCTACCAGTTTGTTACGGCCTACGGCTGCTCTCTTAAAGGATCAGACCATCAGGGGCCCATGAGCTGAAGGCCTCCCGAGCAGACGTAGGTCGGGCTCAATGTGGCCACGTGGAAATTTTCTGGTGGGAGACAAACAAGGGGAATGTTACCACGATAAATGCACTCACATGCTCCAGGAGCGGAGACGATTCTCCGAGACCGGCCCGGCTGATGGTAGTGTTGTGAGTGTAGGTGTAATTGTATGTGTGTGTATGTTGACGGGCCCTGATCTGGATGCCGCAATGCCGTCCGGGAGAAGGTATGCGCTGGTATCTTCGGAGCGTTCCCCCTCTGGAGGCGCTCTTCCTGGCTTGTCACGAAATGGGACAGCTACACTTAGCACTTCAGAGGTAAATCACTTGTAAGGTTGCACAATGAATTTAAAGTAGTTATTAGTTCCTGATTAAAGATAAGGATCTCGCAACGATCTACACGGTGGCTACCTTCGTAACAAGTTAAGCGCGGAAAAACGTCAGTCTAGTTCGCAAGAAAAACTACACTAACTCTCGAAAGTCCTATCCCGCCGCATAAGGCGGCCGGGGGGAAAGGGGAGCGGGAGGTGACCTCGATATCGAGGCCAAGCGCGCGAGTTAAATACGTTTCGAAGGCAAAATGAATATTCTTGCCTATACAATGACTTTCAATAAGTATTATATAATAATACATATTTAATAAAAATCATTCTATTCTCTATTCTATTCTGTGATCTTTAAAGTTCGCGGCTCTATAGCAAAGTGGCTAAACGTTTGATTGCAACACTGTTGGGCTGTGGATTCGATTCTCACTTGGAACAAGTGTTTGTATGCCGATAGCGTTACAGCTTATCAAAGTCTACTGCTATCTATGGAGTAGTCTTATGCCTCCTCCATAGATAGCCTCTTAGGCGTGGAAATTAATTATATTTGCCGTGTTTAGCAGGTGACTTGGCAATCGAAGTTTTTTTACTATTTTTAGTTGTTATGTATAGAAACTGTAATGGCTGAGTAAGAATATCCAATACCCCATATCGTCCGGTGGGTGTCGTAAGAAACAAAAGAGGGAAACAAACCAGAAGATGGATAGAAGCGTCTTGATAACAACATCAGGAAAATGAAAAAACTGCGGTTGCCAACTCGCTTGCTAAGCTCTATAATAAATTATCGCCTCTATGAGGCTATCCATATTGGAGGCCTATGTTTAGCAGTGGAATTTTGATAAGCTGTAGTGATGATGATGATGTATTGCTACCGCCTGTCTCCATTACATTTTTACTTAATTAAAAGAGGCAATGTTCTACAAAATAAATTAATTTAATTCGTTTCACCCAATTTCCCAGACATGATAAATCATCCTGTCCGGAAACAAATTGACGCCCATTAATTTGCTTAGCGAAGAAAGATGCCCTTTCGGAAAGCTATTCACAAATACTTTTTGAACAGTTTTATATTTATTTACAGTCACTTGTTGCCTGTTTGACTGCCTCGATAGTGTAGTGGTTGTAAACGCGGTTGCTGGTTATGAGGTCCTAGTGTCGAATCCCGGTTCTGTTATTGGATTTTTCTGGCAAGAAATTCTTAGTAGCACCCCGGAGTCAGGATGTTGCGTTCAATCCCGTGCCTCGGAAAATATATAAAACAATTAGTACTGTGCCTGATCTCTCTCCAGTCGTGTCGGATTACCGTCGCATGGGACTATGACAGTGAGGGAATAGAGAGCTTTTTTTTTATAGAAGAAGGGTGACAAATGAGCACGCAGTCCACCTATAAGTGGTTGCTGTGACCCATAAACATGTACATTTATCTTCGTTTGTGAATTAAAATGCAAATGCGTTGTCAACCGTGAGGACTAAGATAGAATGCCTCTTTTCCAGTAAAAAGGGTCTCTGATTCTGTACAATCACCATAAGAAACACAGCTGAATTAAGTTGCTATTTTACGCTGGTATTCTGTGAGAGTGTGACCCTTCCCCGGTCGAGCCGACCCATTCGTACTACAACTATACTATTAAAATAGCTGCATCATGGCTCTACCACGTAAAAAATTGCGCATACACTCGGGCTTTCTAATCCTGTCCTGCTCAGATGGCTAGTATCGTGACCTAAATTCAAGCTATAAGACATTATTTACTTACTTATATATAAATAAGTGTATTGGAGAGGAGAGTTATCAAAATGGTACGTATTAGTTCAGACGCGTGAATGGAGTAAGAAGTAAGAAGCTGTGAGACCATTTTGAATTAATCATGTATTCACAATTTAGTGTTTAGTTGTTATTTGATTGTTAACAAGATAACGATTGATATGTTATTGGTTTATGTTGAAGAAAAGAAATAATTCTACATGTTGGAACTAAAACACATAATATATAACTATGTCAACGTGTATATTTGTATTTGAATAAAAAAAATTAAGTAATATTTTAACCACAAAAGTTATCTGTTAATTTTTATAATTAGTTACATCTAACTATTAAATAAATTCAAAAATTATCGCCATCTTTAAACGCGTTCAGTATAAGATGCGTAAATGTGCGTAATGACTTCAAACTTTTGTTAACACCCGATTTCGCCCCCCCCCCCATCGAATTTGTTTACGGTGGGCTATATATGAAAAACGAGTTGTATATAAAATAATAAGTAAACTTCAAAAATATTTATTTGTGCCATTTGACTATCGGTCCACGCGTAGTCAAGTTTTAAAAGAGGATCAAAAAGGGGACTAGTTCTGTTCTCGCCTAAAGGCTAAGTATAACCATTCTTAAATTTTCTAGAAATTGATGAGCTTTGTGTCATAGTTTGAAGTAAGCTAAAGTAATATTTTAACTCGCTTTTATTACATAGTGTGTATGTGTGTAATTGAATGTTATAATTTATTTTTCACTTACTTTTGGATTACATCTAAACCTGCAGTCAACCTCTGAGAACTAAGATGGAATTTTCTACGTGGTAGAGCTATGCTGCAGCTATATTAATAGTATAATTGTAGCACGGATGGGTCGGCTCAACCGGTGAAGGAACACGCTCTCACAGAATACCAGCGTAAAATAGCAGCCTAGTGCTGTGTTTCGTGTGGTGAGTGTAGAGAACCGGAGGCCCATTTTACTGGAAAAAGGCATCCTGTCTTAGTCCTCACGGGTGACAACATATTTATATTTGAATTCGCAAACGAAGATAGATATAGATGTCTATGGGCAGCAGCAACCACTTATCATCAGGTGGACTGTGTGCTCGTTTGTCACCCTCATTCTATAAAAAAATGTCTCACAGTCTTTAATAATAACGACTCTCTTTACCCTTCAGACTGAACTACAACAGTGTAGGCACAATAATTTGGTGAAAGAAATAGGTAACACCTGTCCAGACGAACACCGAGGCAGAAAAAGACCTGGATGTCTGCAAATAAAGACTAAAAGCTACGTTAATTTCTAAATTCACAATTTAATTTTATCTACGTTACTCCATATCTTGCAATACCTCAAAACTCGCTTGCTTTTCGTATGTCCGTGCTTGTTCATTTTAATGGAGTAAGGCTGACATAGCTTATGATGACAAACATGCCATTGAATCACACAGTCCACCTGAAGGTATGTGCATGTTATGTCTGCAGACACTTTCAGCTATCCTAAATTAAGAATCGAAATGCAGATACGTGGTCAACACTGCGATGCGAACGATGATGCGAGTAACCTGATACTAGTAAAAATGCTGCATCGTTGCTCTCTCTTGTAATCATCATCATCATCATCATTAAAGCCTTTCATAAGTCCACTGCTGAATATAGGCCTTCCCCAAGGAATGCCACAAAGCACGGTCCTGAGCCACCTGCATCCATCGACTTCCTGCATGTCTTATCAGGTCGTCTCTCCATCTCGTGGAGGGTCGCGCTACACTTCACCTACCGGTACGAGGCTGCCACTCAAGAACCTTTCTTCCCCATCGGTTGTCGGTTCTTCGAGCTATATTTTAACAGTGGTAGAGCCACGCGGCAGCTTTTGCTGTCGCACGAATAGGCCGGCTCGAACCGGGGTAGTACCACGATTTCATAGAAAACCAGCGTGAAGTAGAGGTTTACCTCTGCGTTTTGCTTGGTGAGTGCAGGTGGCCGGAGGCCCTATTTACTGGAAATGAGGCATTCCATCTTAATTCTCACGGGTGACAACGCATCTACATTTTGATTTGTAACAGAGGATAGATGTAGATGTCTATGGGCCACAGCAACCACTTACCATCAGGTGGACTGTGTGCTCGTTTGTCACCCTTATCCTATAAAAAAAAATATGGCCAGCCCACTGCCACTTCAGCTTACTAATCCGTTGGGCTATGCCGGTTACTCTGGTTCTACTGCGGATATCCTCATTCCTAAGTTTATCACGCAGAGAAACCCCGAGCATAGCCCTCTCCATAGCTCGATGAGCGACTTTGAGCTTCCTCATACGGCCAGCACTGGTTGTACAATTTCGTTTTAAGGTTTTGATGTATGTCTGACGAGAAGATGTGTCGTAGCTTCCCGAACGCTGCTCAGGCGAGTTGAATCCGTCGATTGACCTCTCGGTTGAAGTTGGACTTACCTAGTCGGACTATTTGTCCCAGGTAAACATACTGATCAACAACTTCGAGCTTAGTGCTCCCAACAACTACCGGCACAGGTGTGACATGGACATTAAACATAATCTTTCTTTTGTCCATGTTCATCTTAAGACCGTTGGGAGACACTATTGAGGTCATTGAGCATAGTGCTTAGTTTCTCATGCGATTCTGCCATAAGGACTATATCGTCGGCAAATCGTAGGTGAGTGATGTACTCGCCATTGATGTTAATACCGTATCCTTTCCAGTCCAGAAGCTTGAAAACGTCTTCCAATGCAACGGTGAAGAGTTTCGGGGATATAAAGTCACCCTGTCTTACACCTCTCTGCAATTGGATAGGTTTCGTACTTTGGTTCTGTATTCGGGTAGCCGTCATAGCTCTACTGTACAAGCACTTCAGCACTTCGATATACCGACAGTCAACTTGGCACCGCTGAAGGGACTGCAGCACCGCCCAAATTTCGGCGGATTCAAAGGCTTTCTCATAGTACACATATGCCAGGCATAGTGGCAAATTGTATTCCTCTGACTTCCGTACAACTTGCCGAAGGGTATGTATGTCGTCTATGGTCCTAAAGCCCTTTTGGAAACCAGCTTGTTCGGGAGGCTGGAAGTCGTCAAATCTGCGTGCGAGACGATTCGTAATGACTCTCGAAAACAGCACGTAGATGCGGTTCAGAAGGGAAATCGTTCTGTAGTTCTTCAAGAGAGCGTTCTCACCTTTCTTGAAGAACAAGACCACCGCACTTCTGCTCCACGCCTCCGGTGTAATGCCACCACGGAGGACGGAATTAAATAGCCTCTGAAGGACTTCCAGTACCGGTTTTCCACCCGCTTTCAGAAGCCCCGCTGTAATTCCATCCTCGCCTGGGGCCTTGCCGATTTTAAGATGCTGGAGAGCCATTCTGATCTCGCTCAGACTGACGTCCGGAATAACTTCGGAATAGTGTCGGATAAGACTCGCTCTTGGATCGTTACTCATACTTGCGTGTGGCTCCAACGATTACATGTACAGCTGTCCATAGAACCTCTCAATCTCACTCAAAATCTCAGGTGCCCCGGAAATGATGCTGCCACACTGGGTCTTCAGCTTTGACAGTTGGCTCTTTCTGGCAGACAGATCTCTGGCAAAGACTTTGGAGCCTTAGTTCCTCTCGATCGCTTCTTCAATACAAGCTGTATTGAAGTTGCGTAAGTTCCGCCGCATGCATTTGGAGATCTGTCTGTTCAGTTGCCTGTAAGCTGTCAAATCTGTTGTAGAATGTAGCTTTATCTCCCGTCTAACAGCCATGAGATTAAGAGTGTGATCGGAGAGTTTTTGTGTTCTTCTGCGGCGGGTCTTGCAGAACATAGCTCTGACCGCATGGACAGTTTTCACGAGCATGTCATTCATATCGTCCACTTCATTGCAGTCTTCTAGGCACTGAAAACGGTTTTGTAACTCGAGCTGAAAGATTTCGGGACTTTGGAACAGAGCACGAGGGGGACGGAGCGTTGACTTCATTAGACGAGACCTCTCCAACTTAACGCTTAGGTTCAGTGTGCCTCTAACCATTCGGTAATCACTACCAGTTTTCACCCTCGCGATCACGGAGACATCACTGAACAGTTGTCGTCTGGTCGTCATAATGAAGTCAATCTCATTTTTTGTCGAACCGTCGGGCTCGACCATGTCCACATCCTGTGGGGTTGCTTCTGGAAGAAAGAGTTCATCATAAAGAGTCCCTCTTTCTCCATGAAGTCAGCCAGCTGCTGGCCCCTTGGGTTCCGTTGCCCTATTCCAAATTTCCCTACTTTCAGCTCATCGTTCTCTCTTGTGACTAGTTTTGCGTTGAAGTCTCCCATTAACACCGTATATTGGGTTTTGGAGGAATGCATGGCTCTAGAGATATCTTCATACATTTTCTCCATCTCCTTATCGGGGTGTGCCGAGGTTGGTGCGTAAACCTGTATGACCTTCAGCGAATACCGTTTGGTGATTCTGAGTATAAGGTACGCAACCTTCGTCGACACACTCCCGATCTTTACAACGTTGTTAACGAGAGACTTGTGGACGATAAATCCGACACCTCCTATAATATGCCAGCGCAACTTGTCTATCTCTTCTTCTAGCTCCATGATCTTCTCGTCATTTCTCAGGGTGCGTGCGTTGTACGTTGCCAGGTCGAGTCGTCTAAGGTGGCAACCGAACCTCCACCGGAGATACTTAGCACCCCCTGCCCCGCCGTTACCATGGTCGCCACCGTAGCCAGGAATAGCGGGGCCGCCGGGGACTGTGGGCCATCTGTCTGTTGCTCTAATCTTTGGGGGGTATTTGCCACAGTTGCATATATATTTGGCTTCCGCTTGGCGAGCGGGTTGGCAACCGCAATTTTTTTTATTGTAATTTTGGCAATAATACTTTTTAAATGTGCTTTGAATTTATTCAAAAGAATATCAGTAATGTTACAGGTAATCTTGTTATAAATAATTATAAATTCATAGGCGAAATCCCGAACAATAGATATAGTTTATGTTATAGATGCTTACTAAGCCGTTATGTACATAATCTGTGCCTGCCTTCTCAATTGATATTTAATAATAATAAAATATTTTTTTACTTCCAAATGTAAATTAACATAGGTAATAAACACAAAATAATTGGGAACTAAAATAGTATCTACCAAGCAAAATTGTTATAGAAACCTCATAGTGGTAACTATAACGCTGATTTTCAGTACACGCCGGATACCGGTAGCGAAGCCTCTATAGAGCCGAGAAGTCGGGCTTATCCTATCAAACTGTCAATAATATCAACTAATAAAATAACTCCTAAACTGTTTCAAACTATTTCAAATTTCCCACGTGCTACGCTGTTCTACACAGGTCATTAAAATTTCATAAAAAAAAGGAGTTGAGTTGAGCGATCACTCTCGCACGCGTGGGCCTTTTACCGGCCTGTCGGGAAGACGATCGCTCCCTTTCTAACCTGTGGCAAAATGTTCTATAATGAAATATAACTTTAAATTTCTGATTATTTATACAACTTAATTAATAAACACATTAATATATATTCACAAAATAAGTACAAATATAAAATGTTATTGACAAACTGGCTAATAACAAAAAGTTATGATGATACTGAAGCTCTTTTCACAGCATCGATAAGCTCTAGTTAGGTAGTGGCATATTTATTTACACACACCGACACCCACTCACTCACTCAATCACACTCACACACACACACTCACGAACAAATACACACACACACACACACACACACACACACACACACACACACAAACTTGGTGGAAGTGATTTGTTATGGAACAGCAGAATCTCCTAACACAGTTATCTTTTTTACTTAAAAGGAGATTCCGGACACGGTTAAAACTGCAGGAATTATGTTACTGAAATAAAGTTTATATTATTTTTATTTGTTTATTTATAAATATGATTGTTTATATAGCAATTAGTATGAAGCTATTAAGCCGGGCTTTTCGTCTGAAGTTAGGTGAGCTTGGACGATACGTTTGCAAGTTCACTTCACATTTCAATGTTTACTCTGTGTGTTTACTTGAGCAAATGAATATTGCGAGTTGAAAATTTATGTTTTTTAAAGATTTGTAGTAAAAATGGAGAATAATAGTGTTCCATGTAATGACTTGAAGTGTGTTAAAGTGCTAATTGGCGAGGAAAAGATAAAATATTTAAACTTTGTTGAGAAATATATATGCATATGTTTTCACCTTAATCTTTCCATAAGAAAGAGAGACGATTCGATTTAGAATATAAATATTTTTTTTAAATTTTGTACATATTTTGTTTGTACTTTGTTCATGCTTTTCTTTTGTTCATGTATTGTATTGTATGTAAATATCTTTTTCTTTCGCTCAAGCAAACCCAAACGGCTTTTTTCAAAACCACCGAAGGTATGCAATTTCTGATATGTCATACAATCTATCGAGCAGTAAAATGCCTGCTGTGTGCTTTGTTAAACACGTCCTCGATAGCACTGAATATGAAACTGAAGAGGGGAGTCAGATCCAGATTGGTATATTTTTATAAAACTGCTAAAAACAACAAAACCATATTTTGAGCTTGCCGTAGTTTTGAGCCCTAGCTTTGCCAGTGCCGGTTATATATGTGCAACAAAATAAAATACATTAAACATGGGCTCCAACATAAAAAAGTACACTTAAAAATTTCAAAATAAAAATAAAAATTTTAACATTTAGAAAAAAGAACATAAGTAAATTATATCATTAGATAGGAAAGCAAAATATATCATCATTATCATGATTGAAGTAAAATTAAGTAAGTGTTTCTTAATTTTATAACGTACAGACACAGTACTTATATTTCATAAAAAAAAGTGTGATTCATCGACACAGAATTTTGCTAATTTTGAAAATGTAAAATGTATTCCTTTAGTTTTACTTTAAAAGCGCGAACTGTTTTGCTTTTTTAAATCGAAATTGGTCTATTATTTCAGCACTTTGTAGCAACATATCGAAAGCTACCGCGAAATGCGGCTGTTCTGTGTCTTGGGTACAACAAACGAACAGTTTCCCGTGAGAAACGTTGCCAGAATCTGAACCTATCATACAAGTATTTCGGTTGTAGATTATGTAAAGTTTTATAAACTAAACAAATGTAATGAACCGATCTACGAGATTTCATATTTATAAGTTTGACCCGATTTAAAAACGGTGTCACATGACCTCTACGAGGGATTCGAAAACAGAATCTAGCGCACGCATTGTACTCATTGTATAACAAGTTTTGTTCGCGCGAGCAAACACTAATCATGACAATATCAGCATAATTTAGCTTCGAGAGTATTAATGACGCACAAAGTTGAACCCTCAATTCTTCACTTAAGTTTTGCCGAATATTATATAATATTTTTAATCTGTAAAAACAATTTATTACTGTATGCGTACTATGACTTTCGAACCTTAGTCTACTGTCCATAATTACGCCTAAGTAACGAACTTCAATATGATCGCCAACAATAACAAAATTTAGGCTTATTAGCATTCATTAACTTTTTGCCCCTAAATATTTGCTTGGTTTTATTTGGATTTAAGATAAGGTCACTATTATTCGCCCATTCAGCAATCTGGCTTAAATCCCGATTAAGTTTCTTAACTGCCTCATTTGTATCATCCGGCTTGACTTGAAGGTCGTTGGCATATAAATAGTACTTGACCTTTTTGAAACGCTACGAGTAGCAGGAGACAGCCGAAAAAATGGTGGTCCCAGTTTCATTTCGAAGCCCAACTCACTGTGTGCGACCATTTAAATAACTTTCAAACTTTTAACTTTTAACGCATTATAGTCAAAACTATAATACACCAACTTAGACAGAAGTAAAGTAGTATTTATGGTATGAAACGCACGCGAAGAGTCCAGCAGTGTGAAAATTGTAGCCTCTCCTTTATTCTGCGCTGTTATAATATCATCAATAGTGCTGTAACCGTGCTTAGTCCAGTCCTAATACGCAATTTTTTTAGATTTAATATACTGTTTTAGTTTAGATGTTCTATTAATGGCATATGACACAGCCTTTTTAGAGATTATTAATATATATAGATATATATATATTTAGACTTTGTTGCCTAGTTAATATCGAAATAAAATAAAATAGGGACTGCGACGTCAGGCGGCCAATTTGACGAGCCGACATTTCTATAATGAAAATCTTTTCTTTTAAAACGAGTAAAGGAATCCAAAAATCTAAGAATATTTTAAAAAATCTTAATAGTTTTAATGAAAATATTATCTATACTGTTTAGGTCGAGGTCAACTCGACCGAGGAAACACCACGCTCCCACTGAATACTATCGGGAAATAGAAGCGTAATGCTTCTGTGCATCTTATGGTGAGTGGCGAGAACGGAACACTCTTTTTGTTGGTAACAAATCACTCCTTTTCGATCGCAGTGGTGACCGCAAATCTACATCTAGGTACAGCGAGGATAGATTTAGGTGTCTGTGGAGCAAAGCATCCATTTAATATCAGGTAGGGTGTGCGCTCGTTTCTACTACAAAAAATACAATAGCCAAAAATACAATAACGTTTAATAAGTATAGTCCCTTTACAAGACTTCGTTATCATTATCATCATCATCATCGGCCTGCGGCAGTCCACTGACATAGGCCTCTTCCAAGGCGAGCTACTTTGCCCAATCTTCGGCTACACACATCCAGTTTCTACCAGCCACCTTGTGCAGATCGTCGCTCCATGTGGTCAGTGGGCGTCCAACACTACATTTGCCTAGACGCGGTCTCCACTCCATAACACGTCTACTTCACCGATTGTCACTTCTGCACTACATATGGCCAGACCATTACCACTTCAGTTTACAAAAACGGAAGGCTATGTCAGTAATCGTGGTTGTCCGGCGGATTTCTTCATTTCAAATTTTATCTTTTTTTTTTAAAACGTTACCTCCACACTAGGATTTTCTCCTGTATCGTGGAAGCAGTTTACAAACACACATTGCACAAGGACAAACATCCAGACCCGGAACAATTATTTGTAGGCCATACAAATACTTGTTCCGTGCGGAATTCGAACCCGCGCCCCCCGGCGCAAGCAACTCATTGCTAAGCCACTGCGCCACGGAGCCGATCTACCAGAGAAACTCCGAGCATAGCTCTTTCCATCGCTCGTTGAGGAACTTTAATCTTATGAAGTAGCCGTGTCAGTGTCCACGTTTCGGCACCGTAAGTGAGTACGAGCGGGACGCCCTGGTTAAAGACTTTTGTCTTCAGACTTTGCGGCATGAGCGCCGAGAAAACCCGACAGAGCTTTTTAAATATTGCTCAGCCTAACTAAATCCTCAGATCGGCTTCCTTCTCGAAGTTTTTCTTACCTAGTTGCAATATCTGCCCGAGAAAGCAATATTCCTGGATAACTTTGAGAATTTCACCATCTACAGTAATAGGAACTGGCATGACGTGATCGTAGAACATAATTTTTGTCTTGTGCAGATTCATACACAGACCAACAAGTCGAAAGGATTCCCTCAGTCTATTCATCATGTCCTGAAGATCTTCCAGCAATTCTGCCATGACAATGATATCATCAAAAAAGTGTGAGATGTACTCACCCTTGCCGTTAATGCCGCTTCCTTTCTAGTCTAGAACTAGTCTTAACAACATCCTCCAGTGCATTTGTAAACAGTTTAGGGAATAGAACATCCTCCTGTCTCACTCCACGATACAACTGGATTGGTTTTATTTGACTGCCCTGTACTTGGACGGACATCGCACTTGTGTAGTAAAACCATCTCAGCATTTCGATGTAGTGCCAGTCGATTTGGCACTGCTGCAAAGAATCTAGAACAGACCAAGTTTCGATTGAGTCAAAAGCTTTCTCATAGTCTGTTATATGTAAGATACAGAGGCTGATTATACTCTGTTGTCTTGTGTATTGTTTGCCGCACTATGTGAGTGTGGTTTATAGAGCCAAATACTTCTTGGAACCCAGCCTGCTCGGATGGAAGGGAAATTCGTCAAGTCTCCTCGCGAGTTGATTCGTGATGACCTTCGAAAACAACTTATAGACGTGGCTCAGAAGCGAGATGGGCTGATAATTCTTTAGCACTGTCTTGTCACCTCTTAAAACAAGACTGTGATGCTTCTGCTCAACGCCTTTGGAGTTTTCCTATCTCGGAAGACGCATTTAAAAACTCGACAGAGTGTTTTTGGCAAGGGTTGACTCCCAGTTTTTAAGGGCTCTGTTGTAACACTATATTCTCCAGGGGCCTTTCCAATTTTAAATTGGCCGAGGGCCAGTTCAGTCTCCCCTGGGTAGATGTATGGCAGCTCGTCGGCATAGTGGCGTGAGATCCTCGGCTCTGAGATCATCGCATTTAGGGTCAGGTTGTGGCTTATATGAGGCATATAGTTTGCCATAATACTCTTTGATTTTATAGGGAACTTCAGGCTTTGACGTGAGGACTTTGCCATCATGCTTCTGCAGTCTTACGATGTGACTTCTCCCAAGCTCCTGAACAAAGACTTTGGATCTCTTGTTTCGCTCAATTGCCGCTTGTATCACAGTCGTATTAGAGCAACGGAGATCCCGCCTCACAGCTTTCCCCACAAGCTTGTTTAGTGTCACCTGTTCCAATGTCGTTGCTTATATTACTTTACGCCTTCTTTTCATAAGCTGCAGTGTCTCTTCGGCCCAAGTGTTGCTTGCCACAAAACCTGTTACCCTCATCCTTTAAGATCTTGATCACGTTGATTAGGTCCTCGTCAATATCCAACGTGGGTGTCAAGGCATCGAATCGGTTTTTAAGTTCTTGCTGGAAGCGTTGGAAATCAGTTACGATTTGAAGCAAATTTGGTCGAAGGGTGGACTTTATCAATTGGGACCTTTCAAGCGATAGATATTCAGAGTGCCTCGGACAAGGCGGTAATCGGTTATGGTATTGAATTCGTTGATCATTAAGACATCACTGAATATGGGCTTTTTGTTTGTAATGATGACGCTAATATCGTTTTTAATGTTATCGGGACTGCGCCAGATCTACTTCATTTGAGGCTTCATCTCGAATAACGAATTCATCATAAATAGCCCTCTTTCTCGATGAAGTTGACCAGCATATGACCTCCTGTGATTTATGCTTCCAAAACTGTGGGGTCCTAAAATAGTATCTAAGCCCGGTGCTTACCCACCTTGGCATTAAAATCCCCAATAACAACATTGTAGTGGGCTCTAGTGGTGTTATGTAAGGCCGTATAAATGTCTTCATAAACAGTTTCAACTTCAACATCCGAATGTGCCGAGGTCGGGGCATAAACTTGTATGATCTTCAGAGAGTATCTCTATGATAACTTCAGTATAAGGTACGCTACCCATGCTGACATACTGGAGATTTCTTCGATGTTGTTAGTGAGGATTCTGTGAACGAGGAAACCTACTACGCCTTGAGAATGGTAGTAGAAGGTAGAGAAAATGGCCCGATTGCCAGGTAAGTGTGTCCTCCCCCTCTTTTCGGATTTCACTTAACCCTACAATATGCCATCATATATTTTTCAACTCAGCTTCTAGCAAGTAAATCTTTCCGTCTTACCGCAGAGTTCGTCCATTATACGTTGCCAAGTCCAGCATTAGGTGGTAATCTCTCCTCTACCGAGCATTATTTGTACCCTCTGCCCCACCGTTGCCATGACCGCCACCACGGCCTGGAATAGTGGGGCGACCGGGAACTGGGTGCCGTGTTTTTGTGGTGCTATACATGGGAGTATTTGTCCTTAATCTCCACACTGGGCAATTGGGTTGGCGCGCAGTGCCAGACGCATCGCACCTATAATAATACTGTTCATTACAGGCCTGGGCATTTTTGTCTGATGATAGACTGGGATGGTTATGCCGCCATCCGTCTGAAACTTAAAGGTATTTTTTATGGCATTTCCATCTGTTGGCTCATACAACATCCACGGGATGAGAGGGAGAGGTAGTATTCTAGGCCGCAGCCACACAGCCATTTCCCCCGTTGCCGTTACAGCCTACTAAAGTCCACTGCTGAACATAGGCCTTCCCCATATATTGCCTCTTAGGGTACATAGTTGCCACACTTGGCAAACAAGTTGCCAACCGCAGTTGGCATTTTATTTTTAGTCGTTATTAGGAAGACGCCTCTCCTTATTGTTACCCTCTGTCGCCTCTTACGACACCGACGGGTTGATATGGGGTAGTAGATATTTTTACACCACCACTACTCGGTAAGGATTCATGGAGCACAGGAACGTAGATAAAATTAAATAGCTAATATAGAAAATAAAGTAGCCTTTAGTCTTTATATGCAAATATTCATATAGTAGGATTCCTTTACTTTTTGGAGTCCGTATGTATAAGTAGCGCATTCATTTTTAACAGTGGTAGAGCCACGCGGCAGCTTTTGCTGTCGCTTGAACCGGGGTAGTACCACGACCTCACAGAAAACCAACGTGAAGTGGAGGTTTACCTCTGCATTTCGCTTGGTGAGTGCAGGTGGCCGGAGGCCCTTTTTACTGGAAATGAGGCATTCCATCTTAGTCCTCACGGGTGACAACGCATCTACATTTTGATTTGTAACAGAGGATAGATGTAGATGTCTATGGGCCGCAGCAAACACTTACCATCAGGTGGACTGTGTGCTCGTTTGTCACCCTTATCCTATAAAAAAAACATTCTTATCCTCTATTCTTATTTTATCTTATCTTAAATACAAACCAGCAGAGAATGAGATAAAAGAACACATACTGGCCATGGATAATCTTGTAAAGTAGTGTAAATATAACGAAGAACGTTTTGACTCATTATTAAAACATCAAAATGACTATCAGCGCTGAATTCCATCATTTTCTTCATCGACACTCTATGACAGTACTATAAAAATATAAAATTAAAAAGTAATTAAAGTAAAAAGTAAAAGATTCAAGAAATACTTTTGCATAGGTGGAAACTTTTGTCTGTCACAAGGAACATCTGTTCCTTGTGACAGACAGAAAAACTGTTCTGTTCTGGGTTCAATCCCAGGGTATGACAATTTTTTTTATAACTTGAAGTTCCCAGTAATAGCACGGAGTCTGGATTTGTGTCCGGTGTTTGGCTTGTTTCTCTATTACATGGGACGTATAACTTAGTATTACACACCTCTACCAACTCCTTCTGAGAAATACATGCGTGATGTTATGTTTATTTATTTAATGATGTTTCTATACAATTATTTGTATTTACGGTATATTATCGTCTATAATTATGTTCTCTGTCCATATTAGGCATGTTTGAAAATGTCGAGATTGATCAAAAATAGATCTGTTAATGCTTGATTTCATCGAGATTCGATTCTAGTATGTTCGATTTGAATTGATTTGGAGATCGTATTTTTTTCATGAGAGACTGACAAGTGACAAGTGACAATTTAGTGACATCAAAAATAGGAACGCCAAATACGATACGATTTATAAATATTTCATAATATTTATTATAGCCATACGTTACAAACAAACATCACATCACAAATCATCTTTTGTCATACGATAATATTAATACCATAACAAGTATGATAATATCCTACTTTACTTATAATTACACTTACGTCTCTACTTCTTCCATACTTGTAACAATATTAATAATAACGTCTGTATCTAGTCTGCAATATTGCTCTTTTTAAAGAACACATTTATAATTAATGCAGTTACGATAAGTGTTTTTTTAATATTAATTGTTGAAAAACACGTAAGTTATCGTTTAGTAAGACGTAAAATACAATCCTATCTAAACGATCGTTAGAAAATACTGAATAATTATCTTTACTAATATTTTTCTTCAGCATTATTCTAACTACCTATACAAAATCGAGTATGACCTCATTCATTAGGTATAGTAGGTTTTTTAAATTATACTTTTAGTGAATAATATAAAAGAATATAAAAAAATGGTAATTTTATATTTTTATTGTAGCTTCTTTTTGAAACTTTTTTCGAAATAAATTCAAAATGTATTTTATTAAATTCAAAAATCGATTATAATCGATTGGGCATCACTAATCATTTTTCAACACCATATGATGTTTGGCGATGATGGCGGCGATTAATGTTATTAGTCGAGTAAAATACTTTTTAATGTTTATTTTTGCATGCAGCTAGTCCGTGTTATAAAAGTATTGGCAACTAACATAATAAAATAGAAAATTAATTATCGTGTATGTCCGATGCATTTATTACACAGGGCGATTTTGGACATTGTCCTTTATTGTATTTATGGTTAACAATTTGGGTAATAATGACTTACACGTAAAATATAGATATACCGGGTGTTTGTGAAATGCTCCCGAAAACGAAGACAGATGATAGTAAGTACTACATCTTAGCACATGGGTCACAAATAAATTTGATCCCGAGGAAAAAAAATCATCTTTTCACAACCTTTTATTAACTTTATTCACGCTCCATTATGTTAGCACAGCTAAATGAAATGATAATTTCATAAAAAATCTTAAACATACTTAAACAAAAAACCAACAGTGAAACTTAGAACAAACATCAGCTGACAATAGGGTCAATATCCTCGCGGGCGCCGAACTCTTATCGGTCCCGTCATGTAAAAACGCTGGCCTTGAACCTGAGCACTGAGCGATTTATCGATCAAATTGACTGAGTACCCAATTAGGTACGTTTATTAATTTCAATAATTTTTTGTAGTAAAGAACTGCTTGTTGCGTCAGGGTACGATTGATTGTGTAATTATATTAAAAATGATAACCACAGCTTTTAAATTCCATATGAAGACTAGTCGTAGGGATAAAACTTTAAAATTAATTAAAAGTTGGCGATGACTTAACATACATAACGCTTTAACGGTGTGTGGAAGGTTCCAGTGCTTCAAGGGCTTTACATTGTGCGTATTTGTTTTAGTGTGTTTGATAAATAATTTTAGTTTTTGAGACAGTTCCGTGTTGACTATCACAAGAGACAGTTCAATTGTTTTGTTTATTAAATTATTGTCGTTATTGTTTGTTATTTATTACTTAATGATATTATTCTTGTTGTTACGTTTTAAGTTTCTTGTTTTGTTTTTTTTAATGTCGAATGCGTACGTTTATAGTGCTCGTGAATACGGAAACATGTTATTGTGCATTGGAGTAGCTCGCGGGAATGCTTCGCATACATTGCAAATTTACCGAGAAGAATTCCCGAGCGCTCGACATCCAGCTGACTGTCGTCTGATATCAGCAGCATTTCAGCGAGTGTTGTAAAATCGGCCCATTGCTCTGGTAGCGGCAGGAGGTGGAAGTCAAGTGGCTGTTCACTCAGAAGAGCGCATTTTAGATGTCGTTCACCGAAATCCGAACCTAGGTACACGAAGTATCGCTAAATTGTTAAGGCGTCGGGATGGAACAAGTATGTGTGTTTTTTTTTCATCAGGTTCGATTTTATATTTCACCTATCATCAAAGTATAGTTGGTACTGTCGTCTGTCTTCGTTTTCGGGAGCGTTTCAAAAATACCCTGTATATTGTCGCGGCCTTTTTTGTAGAAATATTATAGGGAGAAACAATTCTACCATACATTAATTATCAAAGTCTACTGCTATCTATGGAGTAGTCTTATGCCTCCTCCATAGATAGCCTCTTAGGCGTGGAAATTAATTATATTTGCCGTGTTTAGCAGGTGACTTGGCAATCGAAGTTTTTTTACTATTTTTAGTTGTTATGTATAGAAACTGTAATGGCTGAGTAAGAATATCCACTACCCCATATCGTCCGGTGGGTGTCGTAAGAAACAAAAGAGGGAAACAAACCAGAAGATGGATAGAAGCGTCTTGATAACAACATCAGGAAAATGAAAAAACTGCGGTTGCCAACTCGCTTGCTAAGCTCTATAATAAATTATCGCCTCTATGAGGCTATCCATATTGGAGGCCTATGTTTAGCAGTGGAATTTTGATAAGCTGTAGTGATGATGATGATGTATTGCTACCGCCTGTCTCCATTACATTTTTACTTAATTAAAAGAGGCAATGTTCTACAAAATAAATTAATTTAATTCGTTTCACCCAATTTCCCAGACATGATAAATCATCCTGTCCGGAAACAAATTGACGCCCATTAATTTGCTTAGCGAAGAAAGATGCCCTTTCGGAAAGCTATTCACAAATACTTTTTGAACAGTTTTATATTTATTTACAGTCACTTGTTGCCTGTTTGACTGCCTCGATAGTGTAGTGGTTGTAAACGCGGTTGCTGGTTATGAGGTCCTAGTGTCGAATCCCGGTTCTGTTATTGGATTTTTCTGGCAAGAAATTCTTAGTAGCACCCCGGAGTCAGGATGTTGCGTTCAATCCCGTGCCTCGGAAAATATATAAAACAATTAGTCCTGTGCCTGATCTCTCTCCAGTCGTGTCGGATTACCGTCGCATGGGACTATGACAGTGAGGGAATAGAGAGCTTTTTTTTTATAGAAGAAGGGTGACAAATTTTTTTTTTTTTTTTTTTTTATATAGGAGAGGGGGCAAACGAGCATGCGGCTCACCTGATGGTAAGTGACTACCGCCGCCCATGAACAACCGCAACACCAGGGGAATTGCAGATGCGTTGCCGGCCTTTTAAAAAGGAGTAGGCTCTTTTCTTGAAGGTCCCTAAGTCGTATCGGTCCGGAAAAATCCCTGGTGGTAAACTATTCCACAAGGAAGTTGTGCGAGGAAGAAAACATCTTCTAAATCGCACAGTGGTGGACCGCCAATCATCCAGATGGTGTGGATGGTATCGGGAGTTCTGCCGCGATGTTCGTTCGTGAAATTTGGCGGCTGGGATTAATCCGAACAATTCCTCAGAGCACTCCCCATGGTAGATGCGAAAGAAAATGCAAAGAGATGCAACATCTCTTCGCAGTGCCAATGAATCGAGCCGATCGGAAAGGGCTCGGTCGTCGACGATTCGAGCCGCTCTGCGCTGGATGCGGTCAAGTGGAAGGAGCTGGCACTGGGGAGCCCCTGCCCAGAGATGGGAACAGTATTCCATGTGAGGCCGAACCTGCGCCTTGTAAAGTTGCAGGCGGTGTGCCGGCATGAAATACTGTCCCGCTCTGCTGAGCACGCCAAGCTTTTTAGAGGCCAATTTGGCCTTCCCTTCCAAGTGACCACGAAACTGCACGTCACTCGATATGTCGACTCCGAGGATACCGATACTGGCTGAGGCAAGAAGGGGAGTGCCTTGAAACTGAGGAGATACGACAAAGGGGTTCTTTTTAGCGGTAAACGCGCAAACTTGTGTCTTCTGAGGATTAAACTGGACTAGATTTAGTCGCCCCCAATCCGAGACTTTGTCCAGCAAAGACTCGACTTCAGACACAAGTTTGTTCCGGTACTCGGCGACGTTTTCCCGAGAAATATTGGCCCGGCCGGTGTATAGAGCATCACCAGTGCTGTCATCCGCATAGCAATGAATGTTACCAGTTAGCAACATATCATTGATATGCAGAAGAAACAGCGTCGGTGATAGCACACAGCCTTGTGGAACACCAGCGTTAATAGGCTTGTAGTCAGAACATGCACCGTCTACAACGACCTTGATGCTCCGATCTGCAAGAAAGCTGGTGATCCAATTGCACAATTTCTCGGGAAGCCCATAGGAAGGCAGCTTTGAAAGAAGCGCTTTGTGCCAAACCCGATCAAAGGCCTTCGCAATGTCCAGACTAACGGCCAACGCCTCCCCCTTGGACTCTACTGCCTCCGTCCATCTATGGGTCAGGTAGACAAGAAGATCACCAGCTGATCGACACCGACGAAAACCGTATTGGCGGTCACTAATCAGCTGGTGATCCTCAAGGTACCGGATGAGCTGGCAGTTAATAATGGATTCCATTATTTTGGAGAACAAGGAGGTGATCGCGATAGGCCTATAGTTGGACGGGTCTGAGCGGTCGCCTTTTTTAGGGATCGGGTGGACAAAAGCTGTCTTCCATGAATTCGGGACTACGCCTTGGGAGTAGGAGTACCGGAAAAGACGCGTTAGGACCGGTGCCAACTCCGGAGCACACGTCCTCAGCACAATTGGGGGGATTCCGTCAGGCCCACTCGACTTCTGGATGTCCAGGGAGAGCAGTGCTTTGCGAACCGAGCGTTGTGAGAACAGCACATCCGGCATGGAGCACTCACACCGCGGGATGGTCGGCGGTGTTTTCCCCCCGTCATCAAGAGTCGAGTTGGACGCAAAAAGGGAGCCTAAAAGGTCGGCTTTGTCTTTTGCGTCATGGGCCAGTGAGTCATCCTCCCTGTGCAGAGATGGTAGTGATGGCTTACAGAAATTCCCTTGGACAGCCTTGGCGAGAGACCAGAATTCACGGGTTCCCGAAGGAAGGCGAACTAGTTTCTCGCCAATTCTGCCTATGTGCTCTGACTTTGCCTTGGCAATAACTCTTTTGAAGGACCTGGAGGCGAAGTTATACTTCTTTTTAAGTGTGCTGGTGTTTACATCCCGAGTCACCGAAGCTGCAGCCCAGGCTTGATAACACTCCTGCTTACTGCGCAATGCAGTCTTACAGGAGCGACCAAACCAAGGCTGAGATCTGCCTCCGATGGGTACCACAGATGATGGAATAAATAGTTCCATTCCCTGTAGCACCACATCAGTGACAGAGTCAGCAACAGCACTGGGATCATCCGGCGAGAAGCAAACCCGCCCCCATGGGTAGGATGCAAAGAAAGACCGCATTCCGTCCCAATCCGCCGACCTGTAATGCCAAACACGGCGGCAACCTGCAGAACGCAACCGCGAAGGGAGCGTGAGTGGCACCATACTCCGGATCAGACAATAGTCCGAAGAGCCGAGAGGGGCATCGACGGAAACCTGATATCCGTCCGGATGAGAGGTCAGCAGAAGGTCCAACAGGGAAGGTGTATGATCCTCCACATCTGGAATCCGCGTAGGCGAAGTAACCAGTTGTGTCAGACCATATGCCAAGGCAAAGTCATAAACAGATCTCCCCGCATGATCGGTTAAACGTGAACCGAGCCATTCGGCATGGTGGGCGTTAAAATCGCCAAGGATCACGATCTCTGCGGATGGGACCTGTTGTAGCAAGGAATCTGTAGCCATTTGGACGTGGTCGATGAGTCGGTCTGTTTCGGCATTACCGCTATGGGACCTATAGAGGCACCCGTAGACGCGCGGATGGTCGTCGCTGTCTACGCGTAGCCAAAGGATGGACAGGTCCGAACCTTCAAGACTGCCGAGGCGTCGAGAACAGATGTCCTCTCTAACATACACGCAAACTCCAGCCCGAGGCACAAAGGAGTGCTCCAATTTGTATCCCGGGTAGGAGAGATACGAAATATCAGTCGGAGAGGAAACCTGCGTCTCGGTCAAAAAGAGCAAGGCCGGCTTCGCCGTCTCGAGATGGTAGTGGACGGCGTTTAGGTTACAGTGAAGTCCCCTGATGTTGCAGAAATTCACGGATAGCGTGGCAGGGGTCGCCTTGGTATTGTTGCTCAGCTTGCCCCGAGCAGTTTTGTTTTTGAGCGGAATTTTGCCCCCCCCAGAATACGCGGGGCAGCCTGAGCACCCACGCTCAGGATTGGAATAACATGGTCGTGGATGCTCAGCGAGGGATTCTCCAGGGGTACTGGTACCCTCCTGGGGTAGTCTATTGTCTAATTCCGCTACCATGTTGATGGGGGGGGGGGGGGGGGGGGGGGAATTGGGCCTCCGGCCACCTGCACTCACCAGACGAAACGCAGAAGCAGAGCCTCTACTTCACGCCGGTATTCTGTGAGGTCGTGGTACCAACCCGGCTCGAGCCGGCCCATACATGCAACAGCAAAAAACTGCTGCAGGGCTCTACCACCGTTAAATGAGCACGCAGTCCACCTATAAGTGGTTGCTGTGACCCATAAACATGTACATTTATCTTCGTTTGTGAATTAAAATGCAAATGCGTTGTCAACCGTGAGGACTAAGATAGAATGCCTCTTTTCCAGTAAAAAGGGTCTCTGATTCTGTACAATCACCATAAGAAACACAGCTGAATTAAGTTGCTATTTTACGCTGGTATTCTGTGAGAGTGTGACCCTTCCCCGGTCGAGCCGACCCATTCGTACTACAACTATACTATTAAAATAGCTGCATCATGGCTCTACCACGTAAAAAATTGCGCATACACTCGGGCTTTCTAATCCTGTCCTGCTCAGATGGCTAGTATCGTGACCTAAATTCAAGCTATAAGACATTATTTACTTACTTATATATAAATAAGTGTATTGGAGAGGAGAGTTATCAAAATGGTACGTATTAGTTCAGACGCGTGAATGGAGTAAGAAGTAAGAAGCTGTGAGACCATTTTGAATTAATCATGTATTCACAATTTAGTGTTTAGTTGTTATTTGATTGTTAACAAGATAACGATTGATATGTTATTGGTTTATGTTGAAGAAAAGAAATAATTCTACATGTTGGAACTAAAACACATAATATATAACTATGTCAACGTGTATATTTGTATTTGAATAAAAAAAATTAAGTAATATTTTAACCACAAAAGTTATCTGTTAATTTTTATAATTAGTTACATCTAACTATTAAATAAATTCAAAAATTATCGCCATTTTTAAACGCGTTCAGTATAAGATGCGTAAATGTGCGTAATGACTTCAAACTTTTGTTAACACCCGATTTCGCCCCCCCCCCCCATCGAATTTGTTTACGGTGGGCTATATATGAAAAACGAGTTGTATATAAAATAATAAGTAAACTTCAAAAATATTTATTTGTGCCATTTGACTATCGGTCCACGCGTAGTCAAGTTTTAAAAGAGGATCAAAAAGGGGACTAGTTCTGTTCTCGCCTAAAGGCTAAGTATAACCATTCTTAAATTTTCTAGAAATTGATGAGCTTTGTGTCATAGTTTGAAGTAAGCTAAAGTAATATTTTAACTCGCTTTTATTACATAGTGTGTATGTGTGTAATTGAATGTTATAATTTATTTTTCACTTACTTTTGGACTACATGTAAACCTGCAGTGAACCTCTGAGAACTAAGATGGAATTTTCTACGTGGTAGAGCTATGCTGCAGCTATATTAATAGTATAATTGTAGCACGGATGGGTCGGCTCAACCGGTGAAGGACCACGCTCGCACAGAATACCAGCGTAAAATAGCAGCCTAGTGCTGTGTTTCGTGTGGTGAGTGTAGAGAACCGGAGATCCATTTTACTGGAAAAGAGGCATCCTATCTTAGTCCTCACGGGTGACAACATACGAGTATGTTGTCACGTGTGTGGTGTTAGATCCAGTATTTTAATATCCAAATCTTTAACTTAGTTATATTATCCTTTCTTCATAATAATACTTTTTACATGTGCTTTGAATTTATTCAAAAGAAAATCAGTAATGTTACAGGTATTCTTGTTATAAATTATTATAAATTCATAGGCGAAATCCAGAATAATAGATATGGTTTATGTTATAGATGCTAACTAAGCCGTTATGTACATAATCTGTGCCTGCCTTCTCAATTGATATTTAATAATAATAAAATATTTTTTTACTTCCAAATGTAAATTAACATAGGTAATAAATACAAAATAATTGGGAACTAAAATAGTATCTACTGAGCAACAATGTTATAGAAACCACATAGTAGTAACTATAACGCTGTTTTTCAGTACACACCGGATACCGGTAGCGAAGCCTCCATAGAAGCCGAGAAGTCGGGCTTATCCTATCAAACTGTCAATAATATCAACTAATAAAATAACTCTTAAACTGTTTCAAACTATTTCAAATTTCCCACGTGCTACGCTGTTCTACACAGGTCATTAAAATTTCATAAAAAAAGGAGATGAGTTGAGCGATTAGTCATCTCTCTTGCACGCGTGGGCTTTTTACCGGCCTTTCGGGAAGACGATCGCTTCCTTTCTAACCTGTGGCAAAATGTTCTATAATGAAATATAACTTTCAATTTCTGCTTATTTATTCAACTTAATTAATAAACACATTAATATATATTCACAAAATAAGTACAAATATAAATGTTATTTACAAACTGGCTAATAACAAAAAGTTATGATGATACTGAAGCTCTTTTCACAGCAGCGATAAGCTTTAGTTAGGTAGTGGCATATTTATTTACACACACCCACACCCACTCACTCACTCAATCACACTCACACACACACTCACAAACAAACACACACATACACACATACACACACACACACACACATACACACACACATACACACACACACACACACACACACACACACACACACAAACTTTGTGGAAGTGATTTGTTATGAAAGAGCAGAATCTCCTAACACAGGTATCTTTTTTACTTAAAAGGAGATTCCGGATACGGTTAAAACTGCACGAATTATGTTACTGAAATAAAGTTTATTTTATTTTTATTTGTTTATTTATAAATATGATTGTTTATATAGCATTTAGTATGAAGCTATTAAGCCGGGCTTTTCGTCTGAAGTTAGGTGAGCTTGGGCGATACGTTTGCAAGTTCACTTCACATTTCAATGTTTACTCTGTGTGTTTACTTGAGCGAATGAATATTGCGAGTTGAAAATTTATGTTTTTTAAAGATTTTTAGTGAAAATGGAGAATAATAGTGTTCCTTGTAATGACTTGAAGTGTGTTAAAGTGCTAATTGGCGAGGAAAAGGTAAAATCTTTAAACCTAGTTGAGAAATATATATGCATATGTTTTCACCAACGACGTAATCAAATACTTCCTTAAGAAAGAGAGACGATTCGATTTAGAATATAAATAATTTGTTTTGTTTTTTAATTTTGTACATAGTTTGTTTGTACTTTGTTCATGCTTTTCTTTTGTTCATGTATTGTATTGTATGTAAATATCTTTTTCTTTCGCTCAAGCAAACCGAAACGGCTTTTTTCAAAACCACCCAAGGTATGCAATTTCTGATATGTCATACAATCTATCGAGCAGTAGTATACCTGCTGTGTGCTTTGTTAAATACGTCCTCGATAGCACTGAATATAAAACTGAAGAGGGGAGTCAGATCAAGATTGGTATATTTTTATAAAACTGCTAAAAACAACAAATCCATATCTTGAGCTTACCCTAGTTTAGAGCCCTAGCTTCGCCAGTGCCGGTTATATATGCAACAAAATAAAATACATTAAACATGGGCTCCAACATAAAAAAGTACACTTAAAAATTTCAAAATGAAAATAAAAATAAAAATTTTAACATTTAGAAAAAAGAACAAAAGTAAATTATTTCATTAGATAGGAAAGCAAAATATATCATCATTATCATGATTGAAGTAAAATTAAGTAAGTGTTTCATAATTTTATAATGTACAGACACAGTACTTATATTTCATAAAAAAAAAGTGTGATTCATCGACACAGAATTTTGCTAATTTTGAAAATTTAAAAGGTATTCCTTTAGTTTTATTTTAAAAGCGCGAACTGTTTTGCTTTTTTAAATCGACGGTGGTCTATTAGTAGCAACATACCAAAAGCTACCGCGAAATGCGACTGTTCTGTGTCTTGGGTACAACAAACGAACAGTTTCCCGTGAGAAACGTTGCGAGAATCTGAACCTATCATACAAGTATTTCGGTTGTAGATTATATAAAGTTTTATAAACTAAACAAATGTAATGAACCGATCTACGAGATTTCATATTTATGAGTTTGACCCGATTTAAAAACGGTGTCACATGACCTCTACGAGGGATTCGAAAACAGAATCTAGCGCACGCATTGTACTCATTGTATGTATAACAAGTTTTGTTCGCGCGAGCAAACACTCACCCATGACAATATCAGCATAATTTAGCTTCGAGAGTATTAATGACTCACAAAATTGAACCCTCAATTCTTCACTTAAGTATTGCCGAATATTATATAATATTTTTAATCTGTAAAAATAATTTATTATTGTATGCGTACTATGACTTTCGAACCTTAGTCTACTGTCCATAATTACGCCTAAGTAACGAAGTTCAATATGATCGCCAACAATAAAAAAATTTAGGCTTATTAGCATTCATTAACTTTTTGCCCCTAAATATTTGCTTGGTTTTATTTGGATTTAAGATAAGTTCACTATTATTCGCCCATTCAGCAATCTGGCTTAAATCCCGATTAAGTTTCTTAACTGCCTCATTTGTATCATCTGGCCTAAATGATATGTAGACTTGAAGGTCGTTGGCATATAAATGATACTTGACATTTTTGGAACGCTAGAACGGAGACACAGCCGAAAAAATGGTGGTCCCAGTTTCATTTCGAAGCCCAACTTGCTGTGTGCGACCATTTAAATAACTTTCAAACTTTTAACGCATTATAGTATACACCAACTTAGGCAGAAGTAAAGTAGTATTTATGGTATGAAATGCACGCGAAGAGTCCAGCAGTGTGAAAATTGTAGCCTCTCCGTTATTCTGCGCTGTTAGAATATCATCAATAGTGCTGTAACCGTGCTTAGTCCAGTCCTAATACGCAATTTTTTTAGATGTAAAATACTGTTTTAGTTTAGATATTCTATTAATAGCATATTACACAGCCTTTTCAGAGATTATAAATAAATAAATAAATAAATAAATATATATAAATATATATATATATATATATATATATTATATATTTAGACGTTGTTGCCTAGTTAATATCGAAATAAAATAAAATAGGGACTGCGACGTCAGACGGCAAATTTGAGGAGCCGACATTTCTATAATGAAAATCTTTTCTTTTAAAACGAGTAAAGGAATCCAAAAATCTAAAAATATTTATAAAATCTTAATAGTTTTAATGAAAATAGGGTGAGTAGGGGGAAGATGAAAAACGGGGTAAGACAAAAAGGCATCAGTAAAGACAGATTTTCTGTAATTTATCCAATGCAGGCAACATTCATAAGACTGCCATTTTGTTACGTACCACACCTAAGTCGACACTTGTAGTTTTGAGGGATCGCTTGTGTGTTATAAGGGAATATCTACGCTGTGAATTTTACGCGAGCAAGTCGGGTGTTTTAATCTTACCCATCTTGTAGGTACGAGTTTTTTATTTGTATACATACTAATTATTTTTAATTGGTAGTTATTTTGCTATGTCTAAATATCGCTACTTTTTGGATTTTAGGATTTATTGTAACATTCCGTCTTTAACCGCCAAAATTTGACGGGGTAAGATAAACATATAAAAGTTTCCATCTTGCCCCGTTTTCAAAAGTCATACAAATGGTTTCATGTTCTCAAACTGTACCTGAAAAAATGTTTTGTTTTGTTACAGCCATTATATAAATTGTCAGCGGCACAATTTCAGCTAATATTATCTAAAGGTATTTATTTTAATATTTGTATATTATAAGAGAGGCAAAAAGAGCAAGCGGGTCACCTGATGGCTAAGTGATTTCACCGCTGCCAATACACAAGAAACAACAGGAGTGTTACTTGTGCGTTGCCTTCTCATAAGGTATAGGAACAGGATTGGTAGGAATGGAAGTAGGAATTTAAAGAAAGGGGAAAGACCACCAGACACTCGTTAGTAAATGCAACATCACAGCTCCTAGAACAGTGCAACGTCACATCGGTTTATCTAGCAAACGTCAACTCTCACTCACCAGACGAAACATGGCAGCCACTAAGAAGCTAACCACTTCACGCTGATTTTCTGTGAGAGGGTAGTATCACACCGGTCGACCCTGCTTATTTATATGTTACAGTGAACTGTAGACGTGGATCTACTACCATTTTTTTTATTAATGTTTAGATATATATTTTTTTGAAGTTTTTCTATGTTTTTAGTTGTGGCATTTTTCTAAGATCTTATTAATTGGTAAGCTGTTTAATTTTGAAATATTAAATTTATTACGTTTTGTGCTACATATTTTGTTGACGAAAATGGTAAAAGGTACATGTACGTATTTGTGTTTAAAATTATCTAAGCGTTAAAAATAAAAAAAATTATATGAATTATATCTTTCATTTTCTGTATAATCTTATCCAAGTAAAATGAAAAGTTTGAGAACCTCTAGTTCAATCTTTCCCCGGCGGGTCAAAATTGAAATATAAAAAACAAATAAGTTGTGTTATCTGCGTTATTTGAAGATATTTTGATATTATAGACAGTTCTGAAGTGTCAGGACAATTAAAATTGTAGCCTACTGACAGTCAATATCGTCTGACATTAATTTGACCGATTTTAGAAACTACTTCGATCTTTCCCCACCACCCTTTCATCTTTCCCCCTGTTTTTTTCTTTCGATAAAAACATTGTAATTATTTTTTTTTGCTTTCGAATAAATATAACAGGGATTTATCGATATGACATAAAAATATGTTTTTTGTACTTTATTCACTATAGATATAATTTTAGCTTAAGTTTATATGTTCTGTTTTACAAAACGTCAAACACAACACTGCTCTTCTCATTAAAAAACCGTTCGATCTTCCCCCCACTCACCCTATTATCTATAGTGTTTAGGTTGAGGTCAACTCGACCGAGGAAACACCACGCTCCCACTGAATACTATCGGGAAATAGAAGCGTAATGCTTCTGTATCTTATGGTGAGTGGCGAGAACGGAACACTTTTTTTGTTGGTAACAAATCACTCCATTTTCGATCGCAGTGGTGACCGCTAATCTACATCTAGGTACAGCGAGGATAGATTTAGGTGTCTGTGAAGCAAAGCATCCATTTAATATCAGGTAGACTGTGCGGTCGTTTTTCAACATTAGTTCATGCTAGCATTACTTCTACTACAAAAAATACAATAGCCAAAAACACAATAACGTTTAATAAGTATAGTCCCTTTACAAGACTTCGTTATCATTATCATCATCATCATCAGCCTGCGGCAGTCCACTGACATAGGCCTCTTCCAAGGCGAGCTACTTTGCCCAATCTTCGGCTACACGCATCCAGTTTCTACCAACCTTGTGCAGATCGTCGCTCCATGTGGTCAGTGGGCGTCCAACACTACATTAGCCTAGACGCGGTCTCCACTCCATAACACGTCTACTTCACCGATTATCACTTCTGCCCTAGATGTGGCCAGACCATTACCACTTCAGTTTACAAACACGGAAGGCTATGTCAGTAATATTGGTTATCCGGCGAATTTCTTCATTTCAAATTTTATCTACCAGAGAAACTCCGAGCATAGCTCTTTCCATCGCTCGTTGAGGGACTTTAATCTTATGGAGTAGCCGAGTCAGTGTCCACTTTTCGGCACCGTATGTGAGTACGAGCGGGACGCCCTGGTTAAAGACTTTTGTCTTCAGACTTTGCGGCATGGGCGCCGAGAAAACCTGACAGAGCTTTTTAATTATTGCTCAGCCTAACTCAATCCTCCGATCGGCTTCCTTCTCTAAGTTATTCTTACCTAGTTGCAATATCTGCCCGAGATAGCAATATTCCTGGATAACTTCGAGAATTTCACCATCTACAGTAATAGAAACTGGCATGACGTGATCGTAGAACATAACTTTTGTCTTGTGCAGATGCATACACAGACCAACAAGTCGGAAGGATTCACTCAGTCTGTTCATCATGTCCTGAAGTTCTTGCAGCAATTCTGCCATGACAACGATATCATCAACAAAGTGTGAGATGTACTCACCCTTGTCGTTAATGCCGCTTCCGTTCTAGTCTAGCGTCTTAATAACATCCTCCAGTGCATTTGTAAACAGTTAAGGGAATAGAACATCCTCCTGTCTCACTCCACGATACAACTGGATTGGTTTTGTTTGACTGCCCTGTACTTGGACGGACATCTCACTGGTGTAGTAAAACTCAGCACTTCGATGAAGCGCCAGTCAATTTGACACTGCTGCAAAGAATCTAGAACAGACCAAGTTTCGATTGAGTCAAAAGCTGTCTCATAGTCTGTTATATGTAAGATACAGGGGCTGATTATACTCTGTTGTCTTCTGTATTATTTGCCGCACTATGTGAGTGTGGTTTATAGAGCCAAATACTTCTCGGGACCCAGCCTGATCGGATGGAAGGGAAATTCGTCAAGTCTCCTCGCGAGTTGATTCATGATGAACTTATAGACGTGGCTCAGAAGCGAGATGGGCTGATAATTCTTTAGCACTGTCTTGTCACCTCTTAAAACAAGACTGTGATGCTTCTGCTCAATGCCTTTGGAGTTTTGCTATCTCGTAAGACGCAATTAAAAACTCGACAGAGTGTTTTTTGCAAGGGTTGACTCCCAGTTTTTAAGGGCTCTGTTGTAACCCTATATTCTCCAGGGGCCTTTCCATTTTTAAATTGGCCGAGGGCCAGTTCAGTCTCCCCTGGGTAGATGTATGGCAGCTCGTCGGCATAGTGGCGTGAGATCCTCGGCTCTGAGATCATCGCATTTAGGGTCAGGTTGTGGCTTATATGAGGCATATAGTTTGCCATAATACTCTTTGATTTTATAGGGAACTTCAGGCTTTGACGTGAGGACTTTGCCATCATGCTTCTGCAGTCTTACGATGTGACTTCTCCCAAGCTCCTGAACAAAGACTTTGGATCCCTTGTTTCGCTCAATTGCCGCTTGTATCACTGTTGTATTAGAGCAACGGAGATCCCGCCTCACAGCTTTCCCCACAAGCTTGTTTAGTGTCACTTGTTCCAATGTCGTTGCTTATATTACTTTACGCCTTCTTTTCATAAGCTGCAGTGTCTCTTCGGCCCAAGTGTTGCTTGCCACAAAACCTGTCACCCTCATCCTTTAAGATCTTGATCACGTTGATTTGGTCCTCGTCAATATCCAACGTGGGTCTCAAGGCATCAAATCGGTTTTTAAGTTCTTGCTGGAAACGTTGGAAATCAGTTACGATTTGAAGCAAATTTGGTCGAAGGGTGGACTTTATCAATTGGAACCTTTCAAGCGATCGGTATTCAGAGTGCCTCGGACGGTAATCGCTTATGGTATTGAATTTGTTGATCATTGAGACATCACTGAATATGGGCTTTTTGTTTGTAATGAAGACGTTAATATCGTTTTTTAATGTTATCAGGACTGCGCCAGATCTACTTCTTTTGAGGCTTCATCTCGAATAACGAATTCATCATAAATAGCCCTCTTTCTCGAGGAAGTTGACCAGCATTTGACCCTCTGTGATTTATGCTTCCAAAACTCTAGGGTTCTAAAATAGTATCTAAGCCCGGTGCTTACCCACCTTGGCATTAAAATCCCCAATAACAACATTGTAGTGGGCTTTAGTGGTGTTTTGTAAGGCCGTATAAATGTCTTCATAAACAGTTTCAAATTCAACATCCAAATGTGCCGAGGTCGGGGCATAAAGTTGTATGATCTTCAGAGAGTATCTCTGTGATAACTTCAGTATAAGGTAAGCTACCCATGCTGACATACTGGAGATTTCTTCGATGTTGTTAGTGAGGATTCTGTGAACGAGAAAACCTACTCCGCCTTGGGAATGGTAGTAGAAGGTAGAGAAAATGGCCCGATTGCTAGGTAAGTGTGTCCTCCCCCTCTTTTCGGATTTCACTTAACCCTACAATATGCCATCATATATTTTCCAGCTCAGCTTCTAGCAAGTAAATCTTTCCGTCTTACCGCAGAGTTCGTCCATTATACGTTGCCAAGTCCAGCATTTGGTGGTAATCTCTCCTCTCCCGAGCATTATTTGTATCCTCTGCCCCACCGTTGCCATGACCGCCACCACGGCCTGGAATAATGGGGCGACCGGGAACTGGGTGACGTGTTTTTGTGGTGCTATCCATGGGAGTATTTGTCCTTAATCTCCACGCTGGGCAATTGGGTTGGCGCGCAGTGCCAGACGCATCGCACCTATAATAATACTGTTACTGTACAGGCCTGGGCATTTTTGTCTGATGATAGACTGGGATGACTATGCCGCCATGCGTCTGAAACCTAAAGGTATTCTTTTTTTATGGCTTTTCCACCTGTTGGCTCATACAACATCCACGGGATGAGAGGAAGAGGTAGTATTCTAGGCCGCTGCCACACAGCCATTTCCCTCGTTGCCGTTACAGCCTACTAAAGTCCATTGCTGAACATAGACCTTCTCCATATATTGCCTCATAGGGTACATAGTTGCCATACTTGGCAAACGAGTTGCCAACCGCTGTTTTTTTATATTTAGTCGTTATTAGGAAGACGCCTCTCCTTACTGTTTTCCCTCTGTCGCCTCTTACGACACCGACGGGTTGATATGGGGTAGTAGATATTCTTACACCACCACTACTCGGTAAAGACTCATTGAACACAGGAACGTAGATAAAATTAAATAGCTAATTTAGAAAATAAAGTAGCCTTTAGTCTTTATATACAAATATTCATATAGTAGAATTCCTTTACTTTTTGGAGTCCGTATGTATAACTAGCACATTCTTATCCTCTATTTTTATCATATCTTATCTTAAATACAAACCAGCAGAGAATGAGATAAAAGAACACATACTGGCCATGGATAATCTTGTAAAGTAATGTAAATATAACGAAGAACGTTTTGACTCATTATTAAAACATCAAAATGAGTATCAGCGCTGAATTCCAGGTTTTTAAGGACAGTGTGTGTTAATATTAATAACACGACAAGCAATATTGAATCATTTTCTTCATCGACACTCTATGACAGTACTATAAAAATATAAAATTAAAAAGTAATTCAGATAATGAAAAAAATAAAGTTATTGTGTATAATGATGAAATAAGTAAAAAAATTGGGAATATCATTAAATAACTATTAAATAGTTATTTAATAATGTTCTTAATTTTTCAGCAACAGTTAAGTAATTATTGCATGCCCGGAGCATCATGAAGTCAAATAATGAATAAAATTTTGTGACATAATTAATTATAGAAATAATTTACCATGTGCCCGGCGTTGAAGTAAAATATCCTACGAAAAAATGCATGTCAAAGAAATAAAAAAGACGTTCAAACCAGCCAACATGCATTAAGGCAGCGCTGCGGACTCTTTCTACCCTAAAAGTCTCTAATGATTGAGAGGAGGCCTGTGCTCATGATATGTATACGTGCAATAAAACAGCCTATCCCGTGTAACTGCCCAAATGATGGGTGAAAATATATCAACCAATCATTGGAATATATGTTGGCTTTCAGTTTATTCTTCTTTAGCTTTCTTAAATCTTTTTATAGAATAAGGGTCACAAACTCCACATAATGTTAAGTCGATATGCACCTGAAATTCCCCTGGTGCTGCAGTTGTTTACGGTTTATACTTAGCGTCAGGTGAGCCATATGCTCGTTTACCCCATCTTATATAAAAAAGTAGATGCTTGGGCCCATAGATACTCGTATCTACATCTATCTTCGATAAATAATCAAAATACAGATGCGTTGTCACCCCTAAGAACTAAGATGCAATGGAATCCGGATTTTCGATCTTCACAAACTTTCACATCAAACATATAAGTACGAAATGTAGATTATATATAATATGGTAGATATGGATATCTACCACAATTCTTTGTTTCTAACTTATAACATATTCACAAACTTTCTCCATTTTTCTTACTTTAGTATTTGATGTTTGACTTTTGTCTTTATTACGCTGAACGTTTCTATGATATATGATAGAAAATTATGTTAAGAATGATTATGAGATAAATATTCTTTTGTTTTTATTTTTGTTTAGTTAACGCGGTACAGTCACGAATGGGTTGATACGACCGGGGAAAAAACACGTTCTCACAGAATACCAGCGTACAATAGCAACTTAATGCTGCTGTGTTTCATATGGTGAGTGTAGAAAAACGCAGACCCTTTTTACTGGAAATGACACATTCCATCTCAGTCCTCAAGGGTGACAACGCATCTGCATTTTGATTTTTAATTGAGGATATATGTAACTGGAGACTCTTCTTACTGGTAGCGAGGCATTATAACTTAGTCGTGTTAATGGAGGATAGATGTGGGTGTCTATGGCCTAAATCATCCACTTACCACCAGGTGTTGGTTGTGTTATTGTTAATCTATAAAACACATGCACAAAGGCGCCTTGTGCTGTGTTAATCAGAGTGTGTGCGCACTTATTTAGGATTAAACATAGAAATCTCTTAAAAATTAACTGGTGACCCAGACGTGATCTCGGTACAAGTTATCAATGTGATTTTTCTTATAATAGAATCAGTTCAGCTACAGTTTACTTCTATCACACAGGTGTTAAGCTTGTTAACATGTACATCAATTCGCTACAAAAAAACCGTTTTGGATATATTTTTAATAAAACCAATTTGTCTTCAATAGCCCCGTTGTAGCAGAGTCTAAGCGCTCTATGTAATTTTTACAGTTCGCGAGCATCCCAGGTTCGATCCCAACCGTAAATTGTAAAAAGGCCTTGGTGTCGTATTAAGCAGTTTGGTTTTCTTTAAATATGAAGAATCGATAGTTCTATGAGAAATATTAAAACAGAAACCAGCACGTACATATTTAATTGTTTTAATTACAAACAGATAATATTAGCATGCCTCATAATGCGTTATTAAGCATAAAACGTTATTACGTAGTGCTTTACTCTCAAAACGTCAAGGTCAAGCAGTTTTGTGTTCCTAAAATGCGTCTATCATAACCATATTGAACTTTATCATCCTTACAGCCCTTCATAAGTCCACTGCTGAACATAGGCCTCCATCAAGGAATACCACAAAGCACGGTCCTGAGCCACCTGCATTCTGTTCTTCACTGGTCCTTCACTGCTGGCCGGATGGGGAATCTCAAGATCGCTCAGCGAGCGAGTTTCTCTGCGTGATAAACTTAGAAATGAGGATATCCACAGTAGAACCAGAGTGACCAACATAGGCCAACGGATTAGTAAGCTGAAGTGGCAATGGGCCGGCCATATAGCTCGAAGAACCAACAACCGATGGGGAAAAAAGGTTCTCGAGTGACGGCCTCGTACCGGCGGACGAAGTGTAGGGCGTCCCTCCACCAGGAGGAGTGACGACCTGGTAAGATATGCAGGAAGTTGATGGATGCAGGTGGCTCAGGACCGTGCTTTGTGGCATTCCTTGGGGGAGGCCTATATTCAGCAGTGGACTTGTGAAGGGCTGTAATGATGATGATGATGGATTTACCAACAATGGGACGTATATAGGTTACTTTACTGACATTACTAGGTACCTAGTGTAATGTGAATTGTGAACCAATGTAAGAAGTGATGCTGTTAAATTAATTATTTCATATTTAAGTAATGCAAAAGTTGTTATTAACAGTATGAAATCTTCCGGGTCTATAATACAAATTGGCGTGCTTCAAGATTCAATTCTCGGCCCCTTTCCGTTTCTTGTATACATTAATGACTTACTTTACATAGTAGGGGATAACCATGATATAGTAATATTTGAAGATGATTACTAAAATATGACCAAGTAAAAATAAATTAGTAAATTGGTTCAATGTTAATAATTTGCATTTTATTGGCACTAAAAGGTAATGTATGAAATTCATAACTACAAATGTCAAACAATTAAATACTAAAGTAATTTCAAATGGGGAGGAACCGAGTCTTGTCGATACCACCACTTTCTTGGAATCACACTAGATGCAAAACTTCAATGGGGGCTCCATATATCAAAACTAGCAAGCAGATTTATTTCTACAGCATATTCTGTAAAAAAATTGAAATCTTACCAGTGTTAAAACAGCTAGACTAGTTTATTTTGGCTATTTCCAATCAGTTCAGTCGCAATTTTACTACCGGTCAGTGCAGTCGCTTCATAATGACGTGACGGCTCTAATGCCGAACCGACAATATTTTCGTAGCGTAAGCATACCTACTGCGCGAAAATAATTCGAAATGGCATATCAACATAAACGCTCCTTAACCGTCGTAGTCCACGAGTTCCTGGCCTTTGTTCAACAAAAATTCGACTTCATGGACCAGATGTCTCTGGAGCATATACTGATGACAAGCTTCACCGAGGACGAGATCGAGGCGAGGCCGCAACAGAGCTGAGGAACGAAGTCAATATGTTGCGCAACATAATTGCAACATCTGCGAATTCACCGCCGTCGCAGAATGTAAATACGATACGCGGTAATCGTAATAGTAGTCGTATTTAACCGATGACTGCGACATCGTCAAACGATACCGTCTGTTAGCGGGTAGATGACCGTCAAACTAGGCCGATCGCGGTGGTCATTGCATCACCACCTCAACCCTTGATTGAACCCATTAGTACTCCTCCGCCGGAGCCAACCTCAAAACAGGGGAAGACGTTTGCGGATTTTGCCTGAAAATCTTTACAACCGGCACCCTCTTGTGTTCGAAAGCGAAAGAATATGGAAATAAAATCAGTTCCAGTGGTGACCCAAGACAAGATTGATAAGGACGGGTTTATTCTTATTGAGAAGAGACGTCGGTCGACGAGACCCGTCTGTAACCAGCGTGGGACCACCAAAATAAACGCGAGTACAACTCTGCGTGCTGTGGAGCCAACCACACAGCTCTACATCTCCCGTTTGGATAAAAGTACGTCGGGAGAAGACGTCCTGCGTTTCGTGGAAGAACGAAGCCGATGCCGCATTGAGGATCCGATCTCTTTACATTCGCAGCGTCTGGAGTCTAATAGGTCAACGAACTTCAAATCCTACGTACTCCAGGTTCCTGCAAAACACAAAGAGACATTCCTCGCTCCCGATTTCTGGTCTTCTCGAGTAGTGTTTCGCCGATACAGGAACGCGCCAAAGAAAAAAGTTCCCTGAATGGTGTTAAGTTATGTTTATATTTTATATATATTTTTAGGTTAAGGTGTATATTACTATGGGCCAATATTCTTAATTTTTAAGTCCTTGATGCCTAAAATAAAGTTAGATATGATTGTATTGTATTGTATAGCATATTGTAGTATGGTATTTTGCTATGGGGACACGCGGCTGACACTGAAATTATATTTGTTTTACAGAAGAGGGCAATAAAAACAATTTATGATTTAGAGCCTAAAGAGTCACTGCGACAAAAAATTAAGGAAATTAATATATTAACTTTGGCCTCTCAATACATTTATGAAAATGCAATAATAATAATAAGTTATACCATGGACGGAAGTTGTGGCGAGTCAGTGTGCGAATGTTATGTCCATGGACCCCGTCATCATAACGGCGAATGACGTAGCTGAGGCGGTCCGTAGGGCCCCGAAATCGAAAAGTCCGGGACTCGACGGACTGAATCACTACTGGCTGAAGGGGTTCGTGGTGTGTCACGCTATGCTCGCCCGACAGTTTCAAGAGGCTCTCAACTAAAAATCACTCCCGAGCCTCTTCACTACTGGGATCACTCATTTGGTTCCTAAAAACCGGGATTCCTTCCACAGACCCGAGCAAATACAGCCCCATAACGTGTCTACCTACCATATATAAGACACTAATATCCAGAATCACTCGTCACCTGAACTCATATCAGGTGATGTCGCGCGCTCAAAATGGATATTAGGGCGGTGGTCGTGGAACCAAGGAACCACTCCTCATTGACGCGGTCATTGGTAAAGTGGTTAAACGAAACCGTCTCAACCTCTCCGCCGCCTGAATAGACTACAAAAAAGGCATTCGACTCAGTGCCTCATACATGGCTTGAGAGGGTTCTCGAGCTGTACAAGGTTGATTGTGTACAGTTCGAGACTTCCTCGGGCAGTGTTTGGAGCAGTGGAGTACGATCCTTTGTCATCTAGGTGAGCGGATGACGGCTGCGGAGAACCACAACAGACAATATTCCAGGGCGATTGTTTGAGTTCAATTTGGTACTTCCTCTCTAAACCTTCTCAGTAGCTTACTAAAGGGGTCCGGGAGGGGATTTCGGCTTCGGAAAGAAGGTACAAAAGTGACCCAACTTTTCTATATAGATGATCTCAAGTTATTCGCCTCCAGTCGCTCCCATGTTATGGAATTGCTACATTCACTTGTGATTTTAGCAATTCTATTAGAATGGAGCTAGGGATGGATAAGTGTGCGGTTTTCCATGTCGAAAGGGGTAGGTTGCTAATTCTGAGGGCATAGATTTATCTATGCCCACAGAAGGGAAGGCCAAAGTGGCCTCTAAAATGCTTTGCGAAATTCGCAAACATCTACTATAATTTTATAGGCATTTTTAAAACACTATTGCTTTATTTATTTACAAGCTTTTACCCGCGACTTTGCTAGCGTAGATATTATACTTCAAACCATAGGTAATCCGTCAATAATCGCACTTTAATAGTAAATTTTATCACCTCTTTAGGAATGATTTCCGTGATCAAAGCTATCCTATTTCCTTCCCCGGGACGTAAACTACCTCGATATCAAATTTCATCTAAATCAAAACGTGAAGAGGTACATTCGCTCACGCGACTCATCTTGCCCGCAGTACGGCCGACCGCCGTGCGCGCGGCGGATCGCTTGTTTTTATATTAATGCTACTTTTAAATTACGTAGTTCAAAGGACAAAGTTTATTTACCTTGAAAATCAGAAGCGATTAAAGTATTTATTTTAATGATAAAATCCATTTGTTACAGCAAAATGTGCATTGGAAATAAACTATCAAATATTATTATATTTATGGTTAACAATTTGGGTAATAATGGCTCACACACACACACACACACACACACACACACACACACACACACACACTCTCTCTTACACACACACACACACACACACACACATATATATATATATATATATTGTCGAGGGCTTTTTTGTAGAAACAATTCCACCATACATTATATTTGTGTAACTTTTACAGTTCTTGCACCGCACGCCAGAATAGCTCGCAGATGACAGATTTTTCCAAATTAGGCCCGCCCATAGACTTAGAATATACTGGAGTATAGACGACCTGAGAGCCCGAAAATGCGTGACTAATTTTGATTTGAAACTCCCCAAAAATCAAATCGGAAAGTTGTATATTCAAGTTATGATATTTGGAGAAAAGTATTTACTACCATGGACGGTTTCCCCGTAATTTCTTTTTTAACATGTTGTTAATATAAATAGGTAGATACTTAACTAAGTATATATTTATTTATGTTTTATTAAAATGTTTTGATAGGAAACTAAAAAACGGGCACGGAGTACATAATAATTCCCATATAAATTTAATCAAGATCTGAGTAGTAGTTTTTAAGGTGGTTTCTGAGGTGAAGTAATTTCCGATTCTACTGGAGCATTTAAGGTGGAATTAATTGACATGCAGTTTAATTTTAAAAAGTAGATATTTTATATTATATAGCAAAATTAAATTATGGATACTTAAATTTTTTAAAAATTAATTATAAATTAACTAATACCAAAAGAGGTGGAGCAATTTCGGATTCTGGTGGAGCATGAGTGTGCATGGAGTGAATGTAACGTAAAGTTACAGCTTATAAATATCCCACTGCTGAGCACAGGCCTCCTCTCACTTCTGGGAAGATTTTAGGGTAAGCAAGTGTCCGCTGCGTTGCCCCAATGCGTGTTGGCGGAGTTCATATATCTTCGATTTTTTTTTAATTACTCAGTCATGCAGGTTTCCTGAAGATGTTTTCCTTCACCGCCGAGTACGTGGTTAGGTCGTCAGCTCTTAAAATAGCAATTAACAATTTAATTGTTGACAGCGGGGGAGCGAACCAGGGTTGCTCGCGTACTGTAAAATTTACAGAGAGCATAATTTAATGCAGCCAAAGATGGCAAAGCGCACTGATTATGCTTAACAATAGCATATTAACTCTTGACTTGAAGACACCCTCATTGTGATCGGATGCTGGCAAATTATTGCACTCCTTTGTTTAGAATGTGTCGGACATTCTAAACGACGAAGCAAACCGTTTAGTTTGAATGCGTTTGATATCGACACAAAGGGGTAGAAACCAGCCAAGCGTCTAATGGTATATTACATATTGTGAGGCAACCACGGTGTGACATGCAATAAACAACTGGAATTTCAATAAACTTGATTGAAGGTATTCACGCGCTATTGTAGCTCTTACAATATGGTACACTGTAACCTCGTTTGTCAGTTTATTATTTCAGATAAGGCCCTACTAATAATATAAGGCTAATAATTATAATAATATTGATAATAAATAACTTAATAATAATATTGATCCGTCACCGTATCGCGCGATTTAGAAATTTTGTGTTTTGGGTCGCAGAATAATCTCATCAAAATTATTTGTAATATGTATGCATGTAGTGAAATTTTTAGTAGATGGTCAAATTTATTAAAATGTAATTAATAAAATGTAATAATATCATTGATTAAGCAATAATTATAATTAAAATTTAAGGTATAGTTTTAAAAAATTTAATTTTAATTTTGTAATGGATCTGTGTTGTCTGTATCAAATAAATTATTATTATTATTATTATAATATATACAGACTTATTCCACTTAATCCAACACTGGGAGGTTACTTTACAAAGTTTTACACCCTTCATAATTACGTGCATAATTAAGTTTTGAACTTGTTAAAGTATCAAGAAAACTTCGTATCAACAATTTGAGGCTTAAAATAATACATACAATATTAAGATCATTTTTAATTGAAACTAATTTTACAGGTTTTATCGCGTCTTATTTTAAGTTTTAATTCCCGACGCTTCGGGTTCTTTACAGCAACCATGATCACGGGGGACTGAGGTGTATTACGTACCGATGTCATAGTTAGCCTGGCTACCTTTACATCGGTAAACATCGTGTTTGGAACTTAACATTTTGTAAAGCTTCCAACGTCTTCGATAGATGGCGTTGGCTTTGAATTAGAAGTCGTTAGCGTTCGGCTTTCGTAATTTGAATAGGTCTATGCGATTTATTTTCAATAAACGAAATGGAATCGGGGAGCAGTTGTAGTCTTTTATTTAAAATTCCCGCTTGCTACAGTTCAGGTCAACTCAATGTCCTCTAAATCTAAATACCACCCGGTAACTAAACATTGGCCCATACGAGCCGGATCGTTTGGACAGGCCTTTGAGTTCAAAGCGGCCACCGCTGGCCCGCTTCTCCGTGTACTTGTAGTGGATCGCTACAGAGAGGTACACGAGTCCTCCGCACCAGCGGCGACAGCTTCACCCAGCATAGGCGGTGAGCTGAGCCAGCTTTAGCGGATTAGTTCAAGGAGTGGCCATCAGAGGGCGCCACTCTCAGATCAACACCCCAGACGACGCAGCAAGGTGACGCAGACGCAGCTATCACACGACGTCACAGAGGACGTCACGCGCAGTACAGCTGGCAGCCACAGGGGGCGCCACTTGCATGTTCAAAGGTGTTTGGGTGAAGTGCAGTTTCGTGAGTAAAATTTGTTTATATAGATCGTCCACAAATCGAGTGAATTTGAACTCTATTCTAACGTCAATTTAAACTTTGAAAAGGTGAAGAACTACCTTGGACTTGTAAAATTTTAATTTTAGACTTAGTTTATTTTAGTATTTGTCAATTTGTGTGCATGTTAGTATTAGGACTTAGAATAATTTAAAGAAAACGGGGAACCTATGCCCGATTTCTATCGGATTTTGTGTGTTTCCAAACACTTGTAAAATTTTCAAAGGTGTCTTGATACTTGTATTATTTCTAGGATTTTTATTTTGCCAACATAGATTTGAAACACTTTGTTTTCAATAAAAACAAGTTTTATACATAGTTTTATCAACTTTACATTGTTATTTACAAGGTTAAATCAAATTGAAATCAATTTAGACACATTTCATTTATTTACAAAATCAAATTAATAAAATCAAATAAATAATAAAATGGAAGGATTAATTAATGTATTAAAAGATCAACAAAATTTAATAACAAAGGGACTAACTAATTTTGAAAAATGTGGTAAAGATAGGTTAACCATAGAGTATGTAGAAACAAGACAAGAATTATCGTCGTTGATATTTATGATGCTACAGAGGACACTTATATTGTTTACAAAAGCTTAATGAAATCTACTCTTAACACAATTCGGTCAGCTAAAGATTTTTTAAATCAAGCCAATACTTCTAGCACCGTTAATAAATCAAGTAGTTCTTTCGTAAAGTTGCCCAAAATATCCATTCCAACATTTTCAGGAAAATATGATGAATGGACAACATTCCACGATCTGTTTACATCATTAGTACATAATAATGAATCTTTAGATAATGTACAAAGGCTTCATTACCTAAAGAGCCACCTTTCCGGTGAAGCAGAACAATTGATTCGCCACACACCTGTAACTGATGCCAATTATATTCAGTGCTGGAATCAATTACAGAAGCGTTATAACAATAAGAAATATTTAACAAATTGTATTCTTAAACGGTTGTTTAATCAAAAACGTATGCAGGTGGAATCATCTACAGCTCTGAAGGAGTTACTTGATACCACTTGTGACTGTCTTAATGCGTTGAACAATTTGGGTATTAACGTGAGCACATGGGATGTTATTATAATTCACATAGTTTCATTTAAATTGGATAACGAGACGCGTAAGCAATGGGAGCTTAGTGTTGGCAAAAATGACTCCAGCAATGACTTACCAACTTTCAACCAATTTAAGTCTTTTATAGAAAATCGGTTTCGTGCGTTAGAATGTTTAGATCCTAAAAAGGTACCAGTTCACCAGGACAACAACATTAATAAAGCATCAATTGCTCACTCTCCGAAGGCAATGTTCACTACGAGTTCATCAATGCCATGTGAGTTTTGCTTAAAAGGACACAAACTGTGTTTCTGTAAGAAGTTCTCAAAACAGACGGTTGAAGCACGTCGTGATTTTGTGATAAAATATAAAATATGTTTCAACTGTTTAGGCGGCAATCACATGGTTTCGGAATTTAGAAAGCCCACTACATGTAAGGTTTGTCGAAGGCGCTATCATTCGCTACTGCATATTATTAGCCGGGAGTCGAACAAAAGGGATCAACCTTCGACGGCATCGACTGTCGACAGTATTAGTTCACCTAATGCTGGCCCGATTGTTTCATGTCTGTCCATAGGTAATACTCCCAAGCCCCGACAGGTTTTATTAGCCACAGCGCTAATAAAAGCCGAGTCACGCTCTGGTGACTTTCAGATGGTCCGAGCCTTGCTCGATCAGGGTTCGCAGGAATGTTTTATTACAGAGGCCGTAGTTCAGCTACTCAACCTGGAGAAAATCCCGATCAAAGAAACTATCTCAGGCCTTGGCGGCAATAGTTCAACCAAAGCAACGTACATGGTACGTTTAAATATAAAATCGCGAGTAGATCCTGTATTCAGTCTTACGGTTAACGCTTACGTACTTACCAAAATCACATCATACTTACCTGAATACAAAGTACACACTACTTTGACTTGGTTAAGCGTTAATAGGCTACAGCTTGCAGATCCAGAGTTCAACACGCCTAATAAGATAGACGTGTTGTTGGGCGCTGATGCTTACAGTTGCATTATTAAGGCAGGTATTGTTAAGAGCCCGTCCGGTACGCTGATTGCTCAAAGCACTACCTTAGGGTGGGTCCTGTCTGGCGCTATCAGTAGGGAAAGTTCAACAAAAATTAATGTCTTGCATGCACAACTTAGTGATGACGAATTATTAAGACGATTTTGGGAAATTGAAGAGCAAAATAGTTCAAAGAAAATATTGACACCCGAGGAGAAGAAGTGCGAAGAGCTGTATAGTCAGTGGAAGATACGTAGTAAGATTACCTTTCCGCGAAGTAAATCCATTTTGTAAAGGTTGTGGCTCTCGTATTATCGCTGAAAGGAGATTTAAATCTTTAGAAAAAAGGTTAGGAAGGGATGTAGATTTAAAGGAAAGATACAAGCAGGCATTATAGGATTATCCGAAGTCCGAAGAGAGGGGGAGGACACGGTAATCCTCGAATCCGGCAACTTGGTCTATTACCGGGAGGGCGACCATCTGTCCCAAGGAGGTGTCGGATTTATCGTCCACAAGTCTCTCGTTAACAACGTTGTAAAGATTGAGAGTGTGTCGACGAGGGTTGCGTACCTTATACTCAGAATCACCAAACGGTATTCGCTGAAGGTCATACAGGTTTACGCACCAACCTCGGCACACCCCGATCAGGAGGTGGGGGAAATGTATGAGGATATCTCTAGAGCCATGCATTCCTCCAAAACCCAATATACGGTGTTAATGGGAGACTTCAATGCAAAACTAGGCACAAGAGAGAACGGTGAGCTGAAAGTAGGGAAATTCGGAATAGGGCAACGGAACCCAAGGGGCCAGCAGTTGGCTGACTTCATGGAGAAAGAGGGACTCTTTATGATGAACTCTTTCTTCCAGAAGCGGCCCCACAGGAAGTGGACCTGGTCGAGCCCCGACGGTTCGACAAAAAATGAGATTGACTTCATTATAACGACCAGACGACAACTGTTCAGTGATGTCTCAGTGATCGCGAGGGTGAAAACCGGCAGCGATCACCGAATGGTTAGAGGCATACTGAACCTAAACGTTAAGTTGGAGAGGTCTCGTCTAATGAAGTCAACGCTCCGTCCCCCTCGTGCTCTAATCCAAAGTCCCGAAACCTTTCAGCTCGAGTTACAAAACCGTTTTCAGTGCCTAGAAGACTGCAATGAAGTGGACGATTTGAATGACAAGCTCGTGGAAACTGTCCATGCGGTCGGAGTTAAGTTCTGCAAGACCCGCCGCAGAAGAACACAAAAACTCTCCGATCACACTCTTAATCTCATGGCTGTTAGACGGGAGATGAAGCTACATTCTTCAACAGATTTGACAGCATACAGGCAACTGAATAGACTGATAATCAAATGCATGCGGCGGGACTTACGCAACTTCAATACAGCTCGTATTGAAGAAGCGATCGAGCGGAACCAAGGCTCCAAAGTCTTTGCCAGAGATCTGTCTGCCAGAAAGCGCCAACTTTCAAAGCTGAAGACAGAATGTGGCAGCATCGTTTCCGGGGCACCTGAGATGTTGATTGAGATTGAGAGGTTCTATGGGCAGCTGTACACGTCATCGTTGGAGCCGCACGCAAGTGTGAGTAACGATCCAAGAGCGAGTCTTATCCGACATTATTCCGATGATATCCCGGACGTCAGTCTGAGCGAGATTAGAATGGCTCTCCAGCACCTTAAAAACGGCAAGGCCCCAGGCGAGGATGGAATTACAGCGGAGCTTCTGAAAGCGGGTGGAAAACCGGTACTTGAAGTCCTTCAGAAGCTCTTTAATTCCGTCCTCCATGGTGGCATTACACCGGAGGCGTGGAGCAGAAGTGCGGTGGTCTTATTCTTCAAGAAAGGCGACAACGCTCTCTTGAAGAACTACAGACCGATTTCCCTTCTGAGCCGCGTCTACGTGCTGTTTTCGAGAGTCATTACGAATCGTCTCGCGCGCAGACTTGACGACTTCCAGCCTCCCGAACAAGCCGGTTTCCGAAAGGGCTTTAGCACCATAGACCACATACATACCCTTCGGCAAATTGTACAGAAGTCCGAGGAGTACAATTTGCCACTATGTCTAGCGTATGTGGACTATGAGAAAGCCTTTGATTCCGTCGAAATTTGAGCGGTGCTGCAGTCCCTTCAGCGATGCCAAGTTGACTGTCGGTATATCGAAGTGTTGAAGTGCTTGTACAGTACGGCTATGATGGCTATCCGAGTACAGAACCAGAGTACGAAACCTATCCAATTGCAGAGAGGTGTAAGATAGGGTGACGTCATATCCCTGAAACTCTTTACCGCTGCATTGGAAGATGTTTTCAAGCTTCTGGACTGGAAAGGATACGGTATCAACATCAATGGCGAGTACATCACTCACCTTCGATTTGCCGACGATATAGTCCTTATGGCAGAATCGCTGGAGGATCTAAGCACTATGCTCAATGACCTCAATAGTGTTTCCCAACGGATAGGTCTTAAGATGAACATGGACAAAACAAAGATCATGTTTAATGTCCATGTCACACCTATGCCGGTAGTTGTTGGGAACACTAAGCTCGAAGTTGTTGACGAGTATGTTTACCTGGGACAAATAGTCCGACTAGGTAAGTCCAACTTCGACCGAGAGGTCAATCGACGGATTCAACTCGGTTGGGCAGCGTTCGGGAAATTACGGCACATCTTCTCGTCAGGTATACCTCAAAACTTGAAAACGAGACTGTACACCCAGTGCGTGATGCCAGTGATGACATACGGAACTGAGACGTGGTCCTTCACTGCTGGCCGGATGAGGAAGCTCAAGGTCGCTCAGCGAGCTATGGAGAGGGCTATGCTCGGAGTTTCTCTGCGTGATAAACTCAGAAATGAGGATATCCGCAGTAGAACTAGAGTGACCGACATAGCCCAACGGATTAGTAAGCTGAAATGGTAATGGGCCAGCCATATAGCTCGAAGAACCGACAACCGATGAGGAAAAAATGTTCTCGAGTGGCAGCCTTGTACCGATAGACGAAGTGTAGGGCAACCCCTCACTAGATGGAGTGACGGCCTGTTGAGACATGCAGGAAGTCGATGGATGCAGGTGGCTCAGGACCGTGCTTTGTGGCATTCTATGGGGGAGGCCTATGTTCAGCAGTGGACTTGTGAAGGGCTGTAATGAATGGATGAATGAATGAACAAGCAGGTAATAGAAGAGTATTTACAACTAGGACACATGAGGAAGATAGATAAAAGGGTCAAGAATAGGGATGCAGCGGTATACTTACCTCACCATGCTGTAATCCGGGAGGAAAAACTACCTCGAAGGTACGTGTCGTGTTCAACGCCTCCGAAAAGAACAACAATGGAGTCTCACTCAATGACACGTTGATGATGGGACCTACATTGTAGTCTGATTTGAGACACACAGTTTTAAGATGGAGATTTCACCCTATTGCATTGGTAGCAGACATTGTTAAAATGTACCGCCAGGTCAGGATTTCGGATGAAGATGCAATGTTTCAGCGCCTTTTATGGCGAGACAGTTCTGAAATCGAAATCGACGACTACGAACTAGTGACTGTTACCTTTGGGACGGCATCAGCACCATACCAAGCAGTCAGAACACTTCATCAAGTAGCCTACGATGAAGGCCACAATTATACAGTTGCTGCAGATAGGATTCTCAACTGCTTCTACATGGACGACTTGATGACCGGTTGTAACGACGTAGAAGAAGGCCTGGAAATACATCGTCAAATGACAGACTTATTAGGAAAGGGTGGATTCGCGCTTCAAAAATGGAACAGTAATAATCAAGACATAGTAAACAAAATACAGGACATAGAAAATAATATACTAAAAGGACAAATAGATCAAAACAGGACAAAGGATAACATGGACAACACAAATAATCACAATATCATACAGGACATAAAATCAATAGAACAATATAAACCAAATAAATCAGGAAATAAAAAAAACGAAGTAGAAATAAAACTTGACAGTACTATTAAAATTCTAGGACTTACCTGGAACCGCAACGCAGACTGCTTCCAGTACACGGTGAACCTCCCGATGCCCACGACCGCACCTGTAACTAAACGAGCTATTATTTCTGTGATAGCACGACTTTTCGATCCATTAGGTTGGTTAGCCCCTAGTATGATTATAGCGAAGGTCTTCATACAGAAGTTGTGGCTTGCAGGTGTTGATTGGAACCAAGAGCTAACCGATGATTTAATAAATGAATGGAGATCGTATCCTGAAGAGTTGATATTACTCACCAAGGTTCGGATTCCTCGTTGGCTTGGTACAAAGTCGAACGACTATCTGGAACTTCACGGTTTTAGTGACGCCTCCAAAACAGCTTACGCAGCTGCTGTTTACTTGCGAGTTGTCGGTTCAGATGGTAACATTAATGTATCGTTGCTGGTTGCTAAAACTAGAGTCGCACCAGTAAAACAAAAAGTATTACGCGATTGGAACTCTGTGGAGCGGTCTTGTTGTCACAACTGCTATCGCAAACAGCTGAGGTCTTGAATATTTCTCAAGATAGGGTCAAGGCATGGACTGATTCCACTGTTGTGTTGGCTTGGATAAACAGCTACCCAAGCAGATGGAAGACATTTGTGGCCAATAGAACATCTGAAATATTAACCTCAATGAAAGCGTCGCAATGGTTTCACGTCTCCACAAAGGATAATCCAGCAGACTGTGCCTCGAGAGGGATACTTCCTAGTTCAATACCGGAAAACAATTTATGGTTTACTGGACTACCGTTTCTTAAGTTACAAAACGTAGTTTACAATAGGCCAAATCACAACAATTGTCCTACAGATTTAGAAGAGTCAGCAAAGGTACATCTAGCGACAATTCCAAACAAATCTTTCTTTGATCGGTTTTCTCAGTTACGAAGATTAGTTAGGATTGTTGCATACTGTCGTAGATTTTTAAAGGAGAACAAAATATACAAAAACGGATATTTACAAAAGACAGAATTAGACGCAGCGTCTCGAAAGTTGTATAAGAAAAATACAGACAGAACTATTTACAACAGAATATGAAGAATTAAAGAACAAAGGCTATATACAATTACAATCAAGCCCATTAAGGTCACTCTGTCCTACAGATTTAGAAGAGTCAGCAAAGGTACATCTAGCGACAATTCCAAACAAATCTTTCTTTGATCGGTTTTCTCAGTTACGAAGATTAGTTAGGATTGTTGCATACTGTCGTAGATTTTTAAAGGAGAACAAAATATACAAAAACGGATATTTACAAAACACAGAATTAGACGCAGCGTCTCGAAAGTTGTATAAGAAAAATACAGACAGAACTATTTACAACAGAATATGAAGAATTAAAGAACAAAGGCTATATACAATTAAAATCAAGCCCATTAAGGTCACTCTGTCCTTACCTTGATGATAAGGACATCATGAGAGTTAGAGGGAGACTGGAAAAGTCAGAGCTCAGCGAACAGATGAAACATCCTATCGTCCTGCCTCACTCCAGTCACCTAACTAAGTTAATCATAGCTGACGCTCACCATAAAACTCTCCACGGGGGTCCCCAGCTCATGATTAACTATTTCAGAACAGCCTACTGGATTATTGGGGTTAGAAATCTGGTCAAACATTATGTCATCAAATGTGTCATATGTGCCAGGCAAAGAGCCAGTACAAAAAACCAATTCATGGGCTAACTACGAGCTGTTCGTTGCAACCCAGCTCGACCATTTCTTCATAGCGGGGTTGACTATGCTGGTCCAATTAGCATAAGGACAACAAAAGAGCGTGGCCATCGGTCATATATGGCTATATATGCCTCTTTGTATGCATGGTCACTCGAGCGCTGCACTTAGAAGCAGTGAGTGACATAAGCACTCAAGCCTTTTTAGCGGCGTTCAGACGCTTTGTTTCAAGGCGAGGTCACTACATTCGTAGGTGCCTCCAGGGAGTTACAGCAGTTGACAGCTATTCAGTCATCAATAGCCGAACACCTCGAAACGAATGGTACAGAGTGGCATTTCATTCCTCCTCACAGTCCCAACTACGATGGACTTTGGGAGGCAGGAGTGAAATCTACAAAATTCCATTTGAAGCGAGTAATCGGTGAAGCGACTCTCACCTTTGAACAATTGACGACACTCCTCAGTCAAATAGAGGCGTGTTTAAATTCGTGACCTATGAGCACAATTAACGTTGATGATCCTGGAGAACCACTTCCATTAACTCCGGGACATTTTTTGATTGGAGAACCATTATTAAATGTTCCTGATACTGATTACACAAATACCAATATAAGTTATTTATCTCGCTGACAATTAATTCAACGCATTCTTCAGTCATTTTGGAAACGTTGGTCACAAGAATATCTTGTAATGTTGATGCATCGCTACAAATGGTCGTCCCAAGTTACTAAGCCAAGGATTGGTGACATTGTGCTTGTCAAAGAAGACGACTTACCGCCGAGTCGTTGGTTGTTAGGTGGGATCATTGAGAAACATCCTGGGGATGATAATATCAGCCGTGTTGTCACGTTACGCACTAAATCCTCAACAATCAAAAGACCAACATCCAAATTATGTATTTTACCCATAAGTCAATAAATGTTTTGTTATTTTCTTTTATTTTACACATGTTGCTTTTATAACAAATTAACAAATGTTAATTTACAACAATTAATTTAAAACCAAATGTGCAAAATCAAATTATATATCTTTATACATTAATTGTAAAGTATATTTACGCTGTTTACATATTGTTAGTTTTAAGCTCACATTGGTTGTTTATATTTTAGCTAGTTTTAAGTTCATATTCTATACTCTAGAATAGTTCATGTTTAGCCTTAAAATATTGTAAATACTTGTTATATAATTAGTCCACATTGCTTTGTTGCAGAACAGATCAAATTATTTAATCTTTACAGGCCAAGTACTTATGTTTATGTATTATGTTATTGTAATTATGCAGTTCAAATGATTAATAGTACTTTAGTTCATTATTAGTTCATTTTAGAAGGACGTTCCTTCAGTAACGTCCTTGGTGGGCGGTATGTTTGCAACTTAACATTTTGTAAAGCTTTCAAGTCTTCGATAGATGGCGTTGGCTTCGAATTAGAAGTCGTTAGCGTTCGGCTTCCGCAATTTGAATAGGTCTATGCGATTTATTTTTAATAAACGAGATCGAATCAGGGATCGACTCCGAGATCAGTTCGCAGTTGTGGTCTTGTATTTAAAATTCCCGCTTGCTACAGTTCAGGTCAACTCAATCTCCCCTAAATACCACCCGGTAACTTTAAATTTAAAATTTAAAAACCATTAATCATTTTATTTTAAATTTAAAAAGTTAAAATTAAATGGAATAAAATCGGTAAAATTAGTTTTGTTTGATGTGTAGTATTCGTGTATATATAATTAACGCCGTGAGGTGGCGGTTTAGAGGCATCCATCACATTTCGTCCCGTGTGTGTCGTAAAAGCCTACGTCGTTTGCATCATTTGCGGACGCGCGCCCACTACCATTCACCAAAGTTTCATCGTAATCGGATAAATGTTATAGGGACATGTAATACAACAAGTGATAAAATTAAAGATTCATCATCATTGTAGTCGAATACAATTAAAAACTAGTAGTCACATCTTAATTAAATTAATATGGGACACATAAGAAGCACAAGTTTTCATTTCAATTATCATCGAAATAGGTTCACCTAGAAAAATATTCTGAGGTAAAACACAAAAAAATCTAGTCGAATTGAAAACCTCCTAATTTTTTGAAGTTAGTTAAAAAAAACAGACTCTTTTAACTGGAAACGAGGCATTCCAATTAATCCTCAGGGATCGTTTGCATTTTGGTTCTTAATCGAGGATAGATGTAGATGCCTATGGGCCACATCATTCAGTTACCATCAGGTCGGCCGACTGTTGTTCTCGTTTGTTACCCTTATTCAATAAAAAAGTCATTTATGTTTTCTTTAGTAAAACTGGCCTACAGATTTCTTCATAGAGGTAAATATTGGCTATAGCTGCTACGCTTGGCAGGCAAGGCGACAAACAGACTCTTACGTGGTAGAGCCATGCTGCAGCTATATTAAAAGTATAGTTGTCGCACGAATGGGTCGGCTTGACCGGGGAAGGACCACGCTCTCACAGAATAACAGCGTAAAAAATAGCAGCTTAATGCTGCTGTGTTTCGTATGGTGACTGTAGAGAACCGGTGGCCTATTTTACTGGAAAAGAGGCATTGTATCTTTGTCCTCACGGCTGACATGTTTGTTTATGAGTTTCAGTATAGTATTTATTATGTGGAAATGGAGTAAAAATCCTTATTTTTATTTGTGTTAGACTTACAAATAGAATGAATTCACTGAAAATGATGGGAATTTTTTTAATAAGGGTGACAAACGAGCACACATTTTACCTGAGTGTAAGTGGATACACAACTGCATCTGCCTTAATTAAGAATCAAAATGCAGGTGCGTTGTCACCCCTGAGGACTGAGATGGAATAGCTCGTTTCCACTAAAGTCGATCTCCGGTTCTCTACAGATGCTATTTTACACTGGTATTTTGTGAGAGCGTCATCCTTCCTCGGTTTGGCCGATTCATTCGTGCTACAACTATAATATAGCTGCAGTATGGTTCCACCAAAACGTTTTAACATTTTAAAACGTTTAATGGAAAATCGTTAATAACCATATACGATTATAGAATCTCCTCAATTTTTGAAGACGGTTAAACATTCTATGAATTAACTTCGTAATAAATTATCTAATGACTAGCTTTTCCTCGCGACTTCACCTGCATATAAATTTATCACGATTGGATTTCATGTGTTTTAATTCTTTTGCGAGGAACCATAATTATTTACCAAAAAAAAAAATAGCTTAAGTTACTCCTTATAACATCAGCAATGTGCATCAGTATGTGTGAAAATCCGGTCAAAATCAGTCCACCCATTCCGGAAATTAGCCGGAACAAACAGACAGATAGCCAAAAATTAAAAAAAATGTGTCGTTATAAGTACCACATATACTTTCACATGAATTTAGTAAAAAACAGTTATTTTGACGTAACAAACAGACACTTAAATTTTATTTATTTGTATAGATGTTAACAAAATCAAAAGAACTTCCTTATCTCTTATTTAAAGCATAGTAAAACTTAGTTATAATTGATTGATTCATTGCAGTATTTCAAAAATCCACTATTCTACATAGGTCCTTAGTATGGGGTGGTGAAATCTCTTACGCCCCGCCACTACACGGCAAAACATTGTCAAAAGTGTATAAGTTAAATTAAAAATTTCAAAACACACGAAACAAAAAGAGCTGATGATCTTAAACAGATTTCCTTGCAACATAAGAACACTCTCGATTACCTTTTAATTGGAAAAAAAAACTATCAAATCCGTCCAGGAGCTATGATGCCACACAGATACACACACACACACACACACACGCATACACACACACACACACCCACACACACACACACACACACACACACACCCACACCCACACCCACACCCACACCCACACCCATACCCACACCCACACCCACACCCACACCCACACCCCCACACCCCCCCCTCCCCCCCCACACACACACACACGCGCACACACACACACACACACACACACACACACACACACACACACACACACACACACACACACACACACTACACTACACTACACTACACTACACTACACTACACTACACTAAACTACACTACACTACACTACACTACACTACACTACACTACACTACACTACACTACACTACACTACACTACACTAAACTACACTACACTACACTACACTACACTACACTACACTACACTACACTCCACTCCACTCCACTCCACTCCACTCCACTACACTACACTACACTACACTACACTACACTACACTACACTACACTACACTACACTACACTACACTACTCTACACTACACTACACTACACTACACTACACTACACTACACTACACTACACTACACTTTAAGTATGCAAAAGCTCACTCAAACTCATATTACTTCAGTCGTTACTTCGATGGTATTTATAAAATGTCTTTATTGTTTTCCTTGTACAGTTTTCATATTTAAAGACGTTATGTGAACATAAAAATATCTGAAATAATTGTCGAGAAAGTACAATATATTATTATCGTACCGTATCATCGAATCAAAAGGAAACGGCTTAAATAAAGAAAAGTACACATTCAATGTTTTCATTTAAATGTGTTTTGTTGTTTAAACAGAGAGTACGTAGCAATAAAACCACCGCTCGTTATACATCATTTATTTTACTGAACTGGAATTATGGCGGCGTGTCGATTACTCAGTAGGGATCCAAGCTCAAATAGATTATTTTGTAAATTGTGGTAGAGATTGTCTAATTTAAATCTGCAACGGTTTCCTTTATAGTTTTAGTAGTTTTATCAGTTACTTATATAGTGTTGAATGTAATAAAAATACTAAAGCCTACTAAACGCATTATAAAAGGTGGCGCCCTTGTATTTTTTTGGTTGATTTTGTCGTATTTACCGAATTATGAATCAGTAATCTAAATCTACGCGCTCTTTATCTTGATAAAGGGCGCGCGAATTTAGATTTACATTTTGCTTGCTTTGTAGGTTTTTATATTTTTGTTACATTTAATATGATTTATGAGATAAAAACTACCAAAAAAATAATGGAAACGCGTGCAGTTATAAATAAAACGATCTTTAAACTTTTAAATATTACAAATTGATAGAAGTAATTGTAAAATGAATTCAGTTCAAAACTCAAGTTTGTATTTTGATTGAGGACAAGTTTTTCTCAAAAGTTTTTCAAAATTTTCTCGGATTTATTTGAACACATTTCGACTGTACGTTGTGTGTAAGTTGGACTCCAAATTTGTACCTTTCCAACCCTGTATACCTCGTTATTTATTCAAAACTACACTCAACAAACGCCCACTTGCTATTTGACTATCACTATATTCTCCTTTTACTTTGTCCCTCTATGTCGAATGTCACGATCATTTGTAAAGTACTACGTATTCAAATTTACTAACGCCTTTTGTTATTACATTTGTATTGTTTGACTGTTTCATCCTGTGACCTGTGTTCAAGATTTCACTGCAATATTCTGTGACCTCCTCGACAAGTTATCAGGCTGTCTCGTTAATAATTGTATCCATTTCATCTTTCACCTCAGCTAGTTTACATATGAATTCAAGGCGCATTTAAAAAAAAAAAAACATTCTTATTAAAAAATAAAGAAAGCATATTATAAGTTCGATAACTATTTAAAAAATAAGAATACATGGACATAGCAAGTTTAGGTAAGTAAAAAAAGGTTTTTTACTTAAGCATATATTTTAAACACAAATTGTATGTGTTGGAAAAAAATAGTCTACTTGTTCTTACCACTTCTTCCCTGATTTCAAGGGCCCGGAAAGATGTTCGCGCCGCTTCGTCTTAGCGCTTTAAGTATTTACTATTTAAGTATATGTAATTTAACTTGTATAGCAATTATCATGTATTAAGTGTAGATACGTTTGATTTGTTAAGCTAAGTAATAATACTAAATTTCACCGTAATTGTTTACATTTAAGGTCGATATTACTTTCTTAAAAATTTGTTTGTACTTCTACCAATAGTATATCGTTATGTTTACATACGTAGTACTGGCCAACGACTGACCGACCTTCTCGAATTAATCTGTTAGCACGCCCTATTAAATATTTTAGAATAATTGTGTACAAGTTAAATAGTACCTACATTAAAATAGATTACTCATACTCCTTCGTAGTTTCATTTCTTTGTACCATATTGTACAATACGTGTTATTTCATCAAGTATTTTTTAATAATAATGATGTATAAAATACATATTGCCATCATATAAATAAATAAATAAAAACATTTAGTTCGAGGAGTAAATCCCATATCAATTTGTTGGCTTAATAGTCGTATCTAAGTGTTAGTAAACCTAAAATTACTTAAAATATTATCAAGTACATACTGTTATTTTCTTAAGCATATCACGAATTTCTAAAGGTATGTTGTTTATGTGTAACAGTTTTAAAATTCACAATCATATCATCATTATAATTCTACCTAGCTTAGTTTATGTTGAAGATGTGGATATTCGGAATATTTTTAATAAATTTAAAATTGTATTTAGTAATATAAGCTGTTGTTATCTTAAATAAAAATAAAATAAAATAAAAATTCTCCCCCCCGGATTTCCCGGGAGACTCCGGTAATAATGGTCAATCTCCCGAACTCCCGGGGTGCAATAATTTCTCCGGTTTTTCTAAAACTAACACCGCGCGCTGCTGCCAAAGCAAAGTAAATATAAATTTAAAAATTAATAAATGATTGAGATTTTTGAACGTGGTAGAGCCATGCTGCAGCTATAATAATAGTATAGTTGTAGCACGAATGGGTCGGCTCGACCGGGGAAGGACCACGCTCTCACAGAATACCAGCGTAAAATAGCAGCTTAATGCTGCTGTGTTTCGTATGGTGAGTGTAGAGAACCGGAGACCCATTTTACTGGAAAGAGGCATTCTATCTTAGTCCTCACGGCTGACAACGCATCTGCATTTTAATTCACAACCGAAAATAGATGCAGATGTCTATGGCCTACAGCAACCACTTACCATCAGGTGGACTGTGTGCTCGTTTGTGTGGGGGCTGAAAAAAAAATATTTTCTTTCAGCCCCCCCCCCTCGATTTCATAACATTCTCCCGGGTTGATCTTTTCGAGAGATGGTAACCCTAGCAGGAGCACTTATGACCAGGCAGTCAAATTCTTCAGCATACATTAATAGCCACCCAGTTTTTATAAAAGAGAGGGCAAACGAGCATACGGCTGCCGTGATAGTAAGTAATCGCTGCTGTTCCTCAATATTTACATCGCCAGAGAAATCGTGGGTGATGCCACTTTTTAAGAAAGAAATCGACTCCATTTCTCTGGAAGGTCTCTAGTTATATGGGGCGGGAAATAACCTCGCAAAAAGTCGTGATGGCGAAATATGGCGTTTTGTGTACACTATTTAGTCGAGAGCCATTAATAACAAGAGTTCGAGGGTGAGAAAATCAGCTTGTTCGATGATTTCCAAAGAACGCTAACATGGATTGGGGAAGGGCGGCGGAACCGTTCTTGTTTCAAACCCATATTATATTTTTAAGGAGGTCTGTTCCTTGTACTGGGCACATACCTTTTTTATTTCTAAGACATAACATAAACATAAAAGTGCCACATAGTGGTGGTGTAAGAGAATCATTCCCTTTTCGTCCCGTGGGTTGACCCATAGACGCTTTTTACTGGTCTGTCAGGCATATCCCATAGTCCCGTCTTATTTTCTTAGCTTAAATATATTAAGTTTATTGATATTAAGTAGTATGCAAACCATTTAAATCAATTTTCTTAATTTTAATAAGTCATTGACAACATGAATTTATTGAAAACATTTTTTGTTTCGCTAATGGCACATCAATTGCGGTGTCTTGATGATTGGAAGAATGGATTTAAATAAAGGGGAGGTTTTAATTTACCCTTATTTTATTCAAAATTAAAATTAAAAAGTTAAAGTTACAGCCTATATACGTCCCACTGCTGGGCACGGCCTCCTCTCATTTCTGAGAGGGTTTTTACGGCAAGGAAATGTCCGCCGCGCTGCCCTAATGCGGGTTGGCGAATTTAACATGTCTTCGAAATATTTTTTTCTTATTTCTCAGACATGCAGGTTTCCTTCACCGCCGAGGACGTGGTAAATCAGCACTTAAAATTCCAATTAAAAATTTTTTTGGTGCCGGCGGGGATCGAGCCCGGGTTGCTCGCGTAGTTTGAAACTTACAGCGAGCGTTAACCATCTGAGCTACCACGGCTAGATTAATAATACTATTAATAAAGAAACATATAATAAGAAAGTATTTCTTTGACACAACGTGGTCAAGCCATGCTGCGGCTATATTGTGGTTGCACCACGAGTGAGTCAGCTCGACCGGGAACGGATCACGCTTTCAAAGAATAGTAGTGTGAACTAGCAGCTTCGTGCTACTGTATTATTAATGATGAGTGTAGAGAACCTAAGATCCGTTTACTGTTAACGAAGCATTGCTACCTTAGCCCTCAGGGATGACAACGTAGATTTCTATGGATCACAGCAGTAGATTGTGTACTCGTTTGTCAACTTTATCCAATAAAAATCACAAGTACACTCGTCTTTCCCTACAGACCTTACCCAAAGATGTCAACAAGCATCATATAAATTCAATAAACTTATTCACACTACGTACTGTAAGTGGGTCAGTCGTGATTCCATTCCATTTGCACATCTTTGTAAAGCTTCGCGCATGACGAATCAAAATGTACTAGTATCGAGTAAAGCGTATGTACAAGTAGGACATCAGACTTATTGACAGTCACGTACTGCACTCAGTGAGCGATGGTTTCTAGAGACTATTTAATATTCATTCATAACAGCGTAACAAAAGTCCACATCTGTACATAATTTACTTATTTATAATACCACATAGTTTACTTATTTATTTATTTCTTACAAAAATAAAAAATAAAAAACATAAGTAAAATTGAAATAAGTAATGAAATAGTTATCTTCACGCACAATCCTTGACGGAGAGCCAGAGAGAACAGATCGCCAAGTGTCACGATCCTTACAAACCTCTTTCGCTTCTTTCAGATTCATTATCTTCTTCATGCATGCACGTCTAGGTATCCGAGTACTCTTGACCCTACCCTCTTCGAGCAATTTGCTCACATGGTCTTCGAAAGTTAGTCTCGGTCTACCTCGACACCTTTTAATATTAACTTCCGCGCTATATATTTTCTTCACCATTCGGTCTTCACTCATTCGCTCAACGTGCCCAAACCACCGAAGCACTCCCTTATCAATTTTTGTGATAAGGTCATCTTTCAAACCTGCCATATTGCGAATCTTTTCGTTTCGCTTTCGGTCGGCCATGGTAACGCCGCACATTTTACGAAGAGATCGCATCTCCACTGCATTCAACTTACTTTTATGCTTCTTCTGGCATACCCAGGTTTCGCTGCCATATAACAAACATGAACATGTTTTTTTTATATCATTTACAATAATTTTCTAATCAAGATAGTAAAAGTAATAATAATGATAGGTGTCAGAATACATTTACTTATACACACAAAAAGACGTTAGGCAAAATTAAGATGTATTTAATTAATGTTAATATATTGCCAAAAGTAATCGAGGTCATTCTTACAGAGTATTTATTAATACAATGGCAACTGTTCTATCATAACTATCTGTCATTCAAGTAGTTTCCACGTTTTAGTCATGGTGGAGTCATGCTGCACCATAGAATAATATAATACATATAAAACAATAAAACGGGGGAGTGGGCGGTGCCCGTGTAGCTACTAACATGCCAATTCACATCTATAAATGTCAGCACATCTCTTTTGAAGTCATTGTCAATGCCCAATTTTTGTGTCAAGCTTTGTTGACTGCAATTTATTTTTAAAATGCCGAATTTTGTAATAATAGCGTGTCGGAAAAACAGCCGGATGTATAATTTGAATAAAATTGAGATCTGAACATAAAAATATGGATAGATGTCACGGGAAGACTTATCGTGGATGTCTACAAAATAGATAAAATCTGTCGCCTCCGCAGCTTCGGCTTGTTGGTCGCCATCGGTGACCAGCCTCAGCCGCTCCAGCTCGTGTGATGCCTACAATTTGTTACGCAAAGGCGTAGAGACTGCTTTTCCCGCAGCGCCGGAGACGTTGCAGTCTCAATATACTCGTAGATACAGAAATCCTCCTTAATCAGTTCCCCTATTTTTTTCTGATGTATGGGATTTTCTTCTCATAAAATGGATTTATATTTACATTATAAATGCAAACATGAAAAAATATCGAAATTTTAGAAGTCGATTTTTTTGTGAATCGATACATCAGCTTACGATTCGAATCGATTTATAAATTCGATCTTTTTCGGAAAGAATCAACATCCTTACCGACGATGACAATGACAATGACGGTAGGAATTGACATAACTGAAATATTGAATTGATAAAACTAGTTGATTAACAATATTTTTTTCTCAAAAAGTACGCGTCTCCGAATGTTGAAACTTGCGTGTGTGCTTGTAATATCGTAACCTTTCTGTAAAAAAAAAAATATAAACCCCCAACTTGACGGACGTCAATGAGGATTGGCATAAATATTGCAAAACTAATTGATTTTCAATAATTTTTTTCTCAAAAAGTACGCATTTCCGCATGTAGAAACTTTGCGTGTGTGCTTATAATAATGTAACCTTTCTGTTAAAAAATATCAACTCCCAACTCGATGAACATCAATGGAAAGTCGTACCATATTTCCCTTTTTTCGGAGCAAATTTACAATTATCATCGTAATGTACCAGTGATTAAAATAATTCCTAGAAGTGCGAGGATGCAACTTGCTAAAGCATTGTCTTGCAATATTCAAAATTGTTTCCCTAATAGTGAAAATAGTTGGCAAAAATTGCTTACTTTCGCGCATTCCCATTTTCATTTTTAAAAACAATAAATAAATCAATTACGTCTAAACTAAAAGAGACATCTTTTCGAAATTTAGATTACCTAATTAATACTCATTTATCTCGACCACGTTCAAAATTTGATTTAAAAAAAGTAGTTGAGTCGAAAGTAATGGATAACGACTTAAAAAATGCATCCCGTATTTTATTCTCAGACGACATCCTGGCTTCTCGTAATGTCGAAACTCTTGAAAGCCTTCGTCAGAAGCATCCCTCGGTCAAACCTTCTCAGGGTTTACCGCTGCCTCCCAAGACTTCTATGCAATATAAATATGCATAAATAAATAAAATAAATAAAATTATGTCAGTTTTCGAATGTCTCTGCTGGCGGCATTGACGAAATTATAATTCTAAATCATTACTCTTCTTAACTTTGTCTTCATGTTTTATAAAATGTCCTCCAGACCAAATTATGATCACGGCGGTCAGTTTTAGTGGATACTTGACATCTGCACAGGATGGGATTATAGTGCCCAAACGTATTCGCAAGCACAGGTACACCTCTATTTTCTCACTCACATAGTCTATCACTCATATAGTGTACACGATAGGAGAGAGATCATGCGCAGCGTTGGTCCTGCTTTACGTGCTTTCCGAGGCACGGGGGTGAAACATCGCCAACTTCCTTATTCCGGGCTTCTACTATATTTTGATACTTTAGAAAAATCAGTAACTGCGGGCCCGACCCGGAATTCAAACCCGGGAAACCATAATCATAATGTTATATATACCTAAGTAAATATCATTGGGTTGCCCTTGCATGAAGTTTCAGCAGTCTGAACTAATGAATGTAACGTAAAGTTACAGCTTAATAACATCCCACTACTGAGCACAGGCCTCCTCTCACTTCTGGGAAGATTTTAGTGTAAGCAAGTGTCCGCTGCGTTGCCCCAATGCGTGTTGGTGGAGTTCAAATATCTTCGATTTTTTTAATTACTCAGACATGCACGTTTCCTCTAGATGTTTTCCTTCACCGCCGAGTACGTGGTTAGGTCGTCAGCTCTTAAAATAGCAATTAACAATTTAATTGTTGACAGCGGGGGAGCGAACCAGGGTTGCTCGCGTACTGTAAAATTTACAGAGAGCATAATTTAATGCAGTCAAAGTTGGCAAAGCGCACTGATTATGCTTAACAATAGCATATTAACTCTTGACTTGAAGACACCCTCATTATGATCGGATGCTGGCAAATTATTGCACTCCTTTGTTTAGAATGTGTCGGACATTATAAACGACAGAGCAAACCGTTTAGTTCGAATGCGTTCGATATTGACACAAAGGGGTAGAAACCAGCCAAGCGTCTAATGGTCCGATAATGGATTTAATTAGTGGGAACAAGAGTTTCATTAATATGAAATATTTTTTTAAAATTATTAATAACTTTCGACTTCTAACTCTCCAAAGTACGGCTATAGTTTGTTATCCGTCTAGGGGTCAGTTTAGGAAAGAACCGGCTCTTATACAAAGATACCCGACTTTTTCTGCCACCGGGGTGCGCCACTAGATAGTGAGGTATAATATTTGACAGATTTCATAGCGGGGAAGTTAATTTGTTCGGAAAATGTAAAGTATATTGTTTCTTTTTGTACCTTTAGCTATATTTTATATTAATAACATTAAAAATAAATAAAACCAAATCATAGATATTCATAAAAATATAAAAATTAAAAAAAAAGTCAATAACGTGCAAAAAATTAAAGGCTAAACCACTGACAATTTGTTTTGTGTGTTAATATAATACGCTAGAAACTGATAAACTTTTATGAAAAACCAAATTCTCAATTAAATTACATTGTGTAACAAAAAAACTTCACCTCAGTGTCAACTAGCGATGTCTGGTGAGCAGAAAATTATTAGCCCTCATTGTTAGGTGACATAAGGTGCACTGCTGTCATCCATTCTGAAGGGTATAGAGTGCCCGTATATTACATATTGTGAGGCAACCACGGTGTGACATGCAATAAACAATTGGAATTTCAATAAACCCGGTTGAAGGTATTCACGCGCTATTGTACCTCTTACAGTATGGTACACAATAACCTCGTTTGTCAGTTTAGTATTTCAGATAAGGCCCTACTTAAGCTAATAATATATACAGACTTATTCCACTTAATTCAACACTGGGAGGTTACTTTGCAAAGTTTTACACCCTTCATAATTACATACATACTTAAGTTTTGAACTTGTTAAAGTATCAAGAAAACTTCGTATCAACAATTTGAAGCTTAAAATAATACATACAATATTAAGATCATTTTTAAATGAAACAAATTTTACAGGTTTTATCGCGTCTTATTTTAACTTTTAATTACCGACGCTTCGGGTTCTTTACAGCAACCATGATCACGGAGGACTGAGGTGTTTTACGTACCGATGTCATAGTTAGCCTGGCTTCCTTTACATCGATAAACATCGCGATTTAAAAAGTTAAAATTAAACGCGATAAAATCCGTAAAATCAGTATTATTTGATGTGTAGTATTCGTGTATATATAATTAACGCCGTGAGGTGGCGGTGTAGAGGAATCCATCACCACATTTCGTCCCGTGTGTGTCGTAAAAGCCTACGTCGTTTGCATCATTTGCGGACATGTTGAACTTTGGTGAGTGAGTGTGTGTACACTCACTCACCAAAGTTTCATCGTAATCGGATGAATGGTATAGGAATATGTAATACACAAGTGGAAAAATTAAAAATTCTGTACAACCGGCTTTAATATAAACAAAATGAGGACATCATCATTGTAGTCGAATTCAATTAGAAACTACCAGTCAGACCTTAATTAAATTTATATGGGACCACATGAGAAGCACCAGTTTTCAGTTCAATTAGCATCAAAATCGGTTCACTTAGAAAAAAATTCTGAGGTAAAACACGTAAAAAAATATAGGCGAATCGAGAACCTGCTCATTTTTCGAAGTTGTCACCCTTATTCAATAAAAAAGTCATTTATGTGTTTCTTTATTAATATTCAATACTGCCTATAAAATATGCTCTAGTATGCCTCGCCCGAAGATTTCTTCATAGAGGTAATATTGGCTATAGTTGCTACGCTTGCCAGGCAAGGCGACAAACAGACTCTTACGTCTTACGTACCTTTATGTAAGCTTATTTGAAATATTAAATTGACATTGAAATATTAAATTGAATTTTGTACGTGGTAGAGCCACGCTGCACCTATATTAATAGTATAGTTGTCGCACGAATGGGTCGGCTCGACCGGGGAAGGACCACGCTCTCACAGAATAACAACGTAAAATAGCAGCTTAATGTTGCTATTTCGTATGATGACTGTAGAAAACCGGAGGCCTATTTTACTGGAAAGGAGGCATTGTATCTTTGTCCTCACGGCTGACAACGCATCTGCATTTTAATTCGCAAACGAGGATACATGTAAATGTCTACGAGTCACAGCAAACACTTACCATTAGGTGGATTTGTGCTCGTTTGTCACCCTAATACTATAAAAAAAAATTGTAATTATTAGTGAACTCTTATCAGGAATATCTCCTGTCCATGCTGCCCAGGTTAGTGAATTCTCATAAAGCGGCACTGTTCTGAAAGGCCGGCTACGCTCTTGTAATTTTCGGCAGTCACTTACCAATAGGTAAACCACATGATTTTTTTTAATTAAAAAATTCCACTTTTTTTTATAAATGCAATTTTTATTACTAATATTCCCTTTAGCTGCTCCGGATTAGCTTAAAATTTTTGTGTTAGAAGTGGTTTACGACAGAAGTCGAACAGCGGATTCGAACACACGACCTTTTGAGTTCGCAGGCCGCAAACTGCCATTAGGCTACTGTCGCTTAAATTCCCATCTCTTTTATAAAAAAATCACGTAGAATCAAGTCAGCTGTTAGCTGTAGCTGTTATATAATAGGTATGTATAGAAAAATGAAGTTTTATTATAAATTATTAAATTTAGTATAAAATTTTAATGCAGTTTGTTTTCTCTGTTGCAAGTTTATTAGACTCGACGAAAACATGGAAAATGCAAAATGGAAAAGCATTTAAATTGAACTAACTGGATTTTATTTAGTAAAGTTTGTTTATGAGTTTCAGTGTAGTATTTATTATGTGGAAATGGAGTAAAAATCCTTATTTTGTTTGTGTTAGACTTACAAATTGAATGCATTCACTGAAAATGATGGGAATTTTTTTAATAAGGGTGACAAACGAGCACACATTTCACCTGATGGTAAGTGGATACACATCTGCATCTGCCTTAATTAAGAATCAAAATGCAGGTGCGTTGTCACCCCTGAGGACTGAGATGGAATAGCTCGTTTCCACTAAAATCGATCTCCGGTTCTCTACAGATGCTATTTAACACTGGTATTTTGTGAGAGCGTCGTCCTTCCTCGGTCTGGCCGATTCATACGTGCTACAACTATAATATAGCTGCAGTATGGTTCCACCAAAACGTTTTAACATTTCTAAACGTTTAATGGAAAATCGTTGAAAATAATAAACATATACGATTATAGAACCCCCTCAATTTTTGAAGACGGTTAAACATTCTGTGTATTAACTTCGTAATAAATTATTTAATGACTAGCTTTTCCTCGCGACTTCACCCGCGTGTAAATTTATCACGATTGGATTTCATGTGTTTTAATTTTTTTGCGCGGAACCTTATTATTTATCAAAAAAAAATAGCTTAAGTTACTCCTTATAACATCATCAATGTGCATCAGTATGTGTACACGCCCCTAGTTGCCCCGACAATGGTCGACCATCAGGGGTCCATACAGCTGTAGATTCGACGGACAACTAAGGGTGGGGCTCAAAATGCCGCGTGGAATTTCCTATCACAATAAGCTATATAGAAAATGTTGTATAATACTACAATTTAATGGGGAGGCTAATCAAATAGATATTACTTACCTGGATATGAGGCGACTGCTATCTCAGGGCTCGGTCAGGCCGTAGGTGTGTATGTGTCGAGTATAGTGGTGTTTTGTGGTGTTGGTGATGATAGACCTGACGGGACCTTCGAAGTCGCCAGCAGACCGGACTTCGGCGCCGCTCAAAATTGTGGTAATCTCCCGCGGCATCACCCACCGTCACTTTCTTCCTTCTTCCCTATGACAGTCTATTAACTATACTTCCAGACGCCACTAACACTAAACTAAAGCGTAACACACCTCTAATACCGAAAACGTATCCGAATTATATCAAAGGCCGCACGAGCAATTAATATTGTCAAATCACTTATATACGCTATCAAATTAGAATAACCGAATTCGCGGTAAATTAGACGCGCATAACACAAAATTCAGACGTTGATCGCAGTCAATGTTAACTTCCTAACAATTTGTCAGCCCGGCGTCGAATTCTAGACTTAACAAAGAAACCTTCGTCGTGGCAATATCTGCTAACAAAACCGACTCCAAAAATGGAGGTTTCCCGGGCGACTTTAAAATGTGCTCTCGATAGCACCGTACTGTAGCGACTCTGTGACCTTTACAAGTCAGCGGGCGGAACAAGTGTGAATGCAAATTTCAAAACTTAATTGTTTGGCCTAAACAGTATGTGTGAAAGTCCCGTCAAAATCGGTCCAGCCATTCCGGAAATTAGCCGGAACAAACAGACAGATAGCCAAAAATTAAAAAAAATGTGTCATTATAAGTACCGCATATACTTACATATGAATTTAGTAAAAAACTGTTATTTTGACATTACAAACACACACTCAAATTTTATTTATTTGTATAGGTGTTAACAAAATCAAAAGAACTTCCTTATATCTTATTTAAAGCATAGTAAAACCTAGTTATAATTGATTAATTCATTGCAGTGTTTCAAAAATCCACTATTCTACATAGGTCCTTAGTTTGACTTATACAGCGATATTTGCCACAGTTGCTATGATAAGCAGGTGAGTTAGCAACCGCAGTTGTTATTATTTTGAGTTGTCATCAGGAAGCCCATCTCCTGTTTCGTGTGCCGCCGTCAATACCCACGCCATGGTATGGGTGCTGAAATCTCTTACGCCCCGCCACTACACGGCAAACATCACAAACAACATGTCAAAAGTGAATAACTTAAATTAAAAACTTTCAAAACACGCGAAACAATAAGAGCTGATGATCTTTAAACAGATTTCCTTGCAACATAAGAACACTCTCGATTACCTTTTAATTTAAAAAAAAAACTATCAAATCCGTCCAGGAGCTATGATGCCACACAGATACACACACACACACACACACTACAAACTTAAAACACGCCTCTGTTTTCCTCAGACGACAAAAATAAACACATCTTTAAACTGTAATAACTCTATGAGTAAGTGAGAGATTTTGAAATAAGAATTACTCGTTAAATGTTACACGGAGATTTCATTTTAATGAACGCTACCTACATTCTTCTCATTGTCGACGATTCTGCATCTTTTTAAGTATGCAAAAGCTCACTCAAATTCATATTACTTAAGCCGTTACTTCGAATGTATTCATAAAATGTCTTTATTGTTTTCCTTGTACAATTTTCATATTTAAAGACGTTATGTGAACATAAAAATATCTGAAATAATTGTCGAGGAAGTACAATATATTCTTATCGTACCGTATCATCGTATCAAAAGGAAGCAGCTTAAATAAAGAGAAGTACACATTCAATGTTTTCATTTAAATGTGTTTAGTTCTTTACACAGAGAGTACGTAGCATTAAAACCATCGCTCGTTATACATCATTTATTTTACTGAACTGGAATTATGACGGCGCGTCGATTACGCAGTAGGGATCCAAGCTCAAATAGATTCTTTTGTAAATTGTGGTAGAGATTGTCTAATTTAAATCTGCACGCGTTTCCTTTATAGTTTTAGTAGTTTTATCACTTACTTATATCGTGTTGAATGTAATAAAAATACTAAAGCCTACTAAACGCATTATAAAAGGTGGCGCCCTTGTATTTTTTTGGTTGATTTTGTCATATTTACCGAATTATGAATCAGTAATCTAAATCTACGCGCTCTTTATATTGATAAAGGGCGCGCGAATTTAGATTTACATTTTGCTTGCTTTGTAGGTTTTTATATTTTTGTTACATTTAATATGATTTATGAGATAAAAACTACCAAAAAAATAATGGAAACGCGTGCAGCTATAAATAAAACGATCTTTAAACTTAAATATTACAAAATGATAGAAGTTATTGTAAAATGAATTCAGTTCAAAACTCAAGTTTGTATTTTGATTGAGGACAAGTTTTAATTTTCTCTGATTTATTTGAACACATTTCGACTGTACGTTGTGTGTAAGTTGGAATCCAAATTTGTACCTTTCTAACCCTGTATACCTCGTTATTTATTCAAAACTACACTCAACAAACGCCCATTTGCTATTTGACTATCACTATATTCCTATTTTACTTTGTCCGTGTATGTCGAATGTCACGATCATTTGTAAAGTACTTCGTATTCAAATTTACTAACGCCTAATGTTATTACATTTGTATTGTTTGACTGTTTCATCCTGTGACCTGTGTTCAAGATTTCACTGCGATATTCTGTGACCTCCTCGACAAGTTATCAGGCTGTCTCGTTAATAATTGTATCCATTTCATCTTTCATCTGAGCTAGTTTACATGAATCCAAGGCGCATTATGCGTCTTGAATTAATTTCATTTCATTTCATTTCATTCATAAAAACATTCTTATTAAGAATTAAGAAAGCATATTATAAGTTCGATAACTATTTAAAAAATAAGAATGCATGGACATAGCAAGCTTACCTTTTTTACTTAAGCATATATTTTAAACACAAATTGTAAGTGTTGAGAAAAATTAGTCTACTTGTTCTTACCACTTCTTCCCTGATTTCAAGGGCCCGGTAAGATGTCCGCGCCGCTTCGTCTTAGCGTTTTAAGTATTTACTATTTAAGTAGATGTAATTTAACTTGTATAACAATTATCATGTATTAAGTGTAGATACTTTTGATTTGTTAAGCTAAGTAATAATACTAAATTTCACCGTAATTGTTTACATTTAAGGTCGATATTACATTCTTAAAAATTTGTTTGTGCTTCTACCAATAGCATAACGTTATGTTTACATACGTAGTACTGGCAATAGCCAACGACTGACCGACCTTCTCGAATTAATCTGTTAGCACATCCTATTTACTAGTTTAGGATAATTGTGTACAAGTTAAATAGTACCTACATTAAAATATTAGATTACGTTTATTAAAACCAACTTCTCAATTAAATGACATTGTGTAACAAAACAACTTTACCTCAAAAAAAAAAAAATAATACTAAACTAAAACTATTACTAAATTAAAATAACTAAAACTAAACCTTAAAAATATAATAAAATAACTAATTAAATAAGAGGCCTGGGCCTCTTGGCAGGGTGCCCATCACGCAGGCAGCATTCCCGCGTTGAACTGCGATTGCAATTCTTTGCGCGAGAAAGCCGCCTGCGCGAGGGTCGCCTGTTGCCTCCCTCAACCTTTTGCTGAGCTCCCTGTGGAGTTCCAGCGCACCTTTGCCCCAGGGACCTAGTGTCTCGACGCCGAAAGCAAAAAACTGATATTGGGCGCCGAGACAGCTGTATTTAGAGACCTTGAGGCGTTCCCGGGCGTCCGCCGCCGCCCCCGCACGTTTGGTAGTTGCTGGTAGATAGGACGCCGCCAGGGTGTCTGTACAGGTGGCGTCCCACACCAGCGCACGGCCCGACTTCCAGGGTATGAGCGACATTCCGTCAGGGCGCTTGCCATCGCTCCGCACAATCTGGGGCTCCAGAGCGGCGGGAACGTTGGCACTGACGAGCGCCCTTCTGAAAATGTCGTTGAGAGCAGCGTGGCGGGACAGGCGGCCGGCGCCCGAGGTGCAGGAGAGGCCATGGTGGCCGAGTCGGTCCACTGGAGCCCCACAAGAAACACAGTTGTGACCTGTGCAGATCCCAGCTCCCAGCCGGAGACCGACGGCTATGCGTAGAGTGTCCGGGTTGATAAAAGTCCCAGTGTTGGGCGAGGGATATGCCTGGAGCCAGTAACCAGATTCTGGCTTGGACACAGCTAACAGCCTGGCCCGGTCCCTGCCAGTTGAAGGCTCTATTAAAGTTTGTAAGGTGGCGACGGACGCTATTGTATCCCAGGCCCTTTGTTTATGTGGTTTGGATGGGAGATTTGGACTCGGTCCAGCTAGCCAAGCATTCGTGGCCTCGTCCAAACATGCAATCTTGCAGTTAATGCCCGCTGGGGCTTTTAATATTCTACCTGCGAGATCTAGCGTGCTGTGGATTGAAGACAGGAATGCAGGCAAAGCCACACTTAAAATTTTGCGTGTTCCCAGGCCGCCGTTCCTTATTGGTAAAGCGGCTTGGGTCCAAGCCTGTTCGCTCAAGTGAATGTTCAGGATGTTTTCAATTTTGGATTTCATTAGAGTGTCAATAGGTGTGATCAAATGGGGGAATTTCCAAATGGGGCAACAGCGAAGCATGTAAGTGAATTTAGGGACGAACAGACAGAATTTTAAAATAAATAAAGCAGAGTGGCTACTAATTTTGAGAAGGCGGTCCGAATACTTGCTGAAGTTTGTTGTTGATTTATTTAAGAGAAGAGGAATGGCCTCCTCAAAGATGGGGGAGCCGAGGAGGTGCAGACTGTCCTTCGTTACTATTTTAATGTTAAGAGCAATGTTGTTAAAATTTTGAGCGATCTGGGAAGCGGTTAGTGGATTTACTTTGTCCGAAATATATAATTCAGATTTGTCATAATTTAATTCTAAACCAATGCGATTGAAATGCTGTTTAACATGCACCAAATCAGCTAGGACTGTCTGCGCGTCTCCGGCCAAGGTCCCATCGTCGAGGTACCAAATATTTAATTTTGAATTTAGGGAGTGGATTATCGGATTTATTGCCAAACTAAATATTGCTGGACCGAGGGGATCACCCTGCTGACAGCCTACGGCCGAAATAATCTCATTGGATTTATGAACTAGTTTTGAGGGGCAGTGGTAGCACTGGAGAAGGAAGTTATAAATTTCCGGGACATGTATTTTAATTTCTTTTAGCAGAGTGTCCCTATTGACCGAATTAAATGCGTTTTTTAAGTCTAATTTTAGAAGAACCTCGCATGAATCACTTTTAAGGAAGGTACGTACAGCGTGGACTGCTGCCTCGCAACCTCCACGCGATCCAAATCCGACTTGTACTGGTTCAAAGAGGGCCTGTAATTTTGTTCTAGTGAGCCGGACGCAGATCTTGGCTGCTAAACGTCGGAATGTAGAACCTACTGCGATGGGGCGCACGCCACCATCCTTTTTTGTCAAGGCAATAAGATTTGCTCCATATATCAGCGGCGTCACATCCGGGCAAACATCTCCCATAAGCATGAGATTGACCAGTTTTGTGAGGCTTGTGGTCAACTGTTCACCAGCTACACCAGAGCCGTAGCTGGTAAGGTCAATCAGATGCTGTGGGGATATGCCGTCAAGACCAGACGCCGATCCTTTTGGAAAAGAGGCGAGGGCCGTTAGAACGTCTCTAACCGTGGCGTGGAGGCAGCCTGGGGGGTCAGATGGAGGGTCTACAAAAATCGGGGTGGAAGGGCCTGGGGGGTGTTTGGACTGTAATGCGGCTTTGGTCTCCGGCGTGTCGGGAGCTAAGGTGTCGTTTGAGAACAAAAGGCGTGTTGCTCCTTTGAGATCACCGTCGTGTATTTTATCCTCGACCTTCCCAAACAAGTCATACTTCTTTCTGTGGGTTCCAGACGAGGGATCGCAAATAGGTATAGACGGATTTAAAGTGTTGTTTTTTATTTTTTGCGTTAGGGAAATATTACTGTTGGATTCATCTGAGACATGGAGAATTTTAAACGAAAAGGTAAGGAGGTCATGCCAAGAATTACTATTGTTGTTTCTAACGCAATTATTTATTTCGGCCGCTAATGCCTCTGAAACCGTCGACCGGGCACCGCGTGGAATACGTTTTATAATGGGAGTTGACTGCTTGAGTTGGCTGAGGAGAGTCTGAAGACAAGTGTCGGGGGTGGGAGGTAATGGAGGATGGGAGCACGGAGCCGGGGTGTGTGATGAAGATGGAATAGGGGTTATACTCATATTCCTCATATTACTCATATTCCTTCGAAGTTTCAATTCTTTGTACCCTATTGTACAATACGTATTATTTCATCATATATTTTTTAATTATGAAATATAAATATATTTTTACGAAATATGTAATGATATATAAAATACATACTGCCATCATATAAATAAACGAATAAAAACATTTAATTCGAGGAGTAAATCCCATATCAATTTGTTAGTAAGGATTAATGCTAAGTGTTAGTAAACCTAAAATTACTTAAAATATTATTAAGTACGTACTGTTATATACCATTAGAATATTAAAACTTTTAATATTCATAATCATATCATCATTATAATTGTACCTAGCTTACCTTATGTTTAAGACGTGGATAACTATAATTGGCATACTACATTTAGTAAATTTAAAATTGTCATTAGCAATATATACGCTGTTGTTATCAAAAATAAAATAAAATAAAAATTCTCTCTCTCTCTCTTCGTCCGATGGGTAGGCTACGACGCTAGAGCGCTTACGACCAGGCAGTCAAATTCTTCAGCATACATTAATAGCCACCCGGTTTTTATAAAAGAGAGGGCAAATGAGCATACGGCTGACGTGAAAGTAAGTAATCGCTGCTGCTCCTCAATATTTACATCACCAGGGAAATCGTGGGTGATGCCACTTTTTAAGAAAGAAGTGGAGTCTTCTCTGGAAGGTCTCTAGTTATATAGGTCGGGAAATAACTTCGCAAAAAGTCCTGATGGCGAAATATGACGTTTTTCGTGCAATGTTTAGTCACATGAGTTCGGGGGTGAGAAAATCAGCTTGTTCGATGATTTCCAAAGAACGCTAACATGGATTGGGGAAGGGCGGCGGAACCGTTCTTGTTTCAAACCCATGTAATATATTTGAGGAGGTCTGTTCCTTGTACTGGGCACATACCTTTTTTATTTCTAAGACATAACATAAACATAAAAAGTGCCATATAGTGGTGGTGTAAGAGAATCATTCCCTTTTCGTCGCATGGGTTGATCCATAGACGCTTTTTACTGGTCTGTCAGGCATATCCCATAGTCCCGTCTTATTTTCCTAGCTTTAATATATTAAGTTTATTGATATTAAGTAGTATGCAAACCGGATAAATCAATTTTCTTAATTTTAATAAGTCATTGTCAACATGAATTTATTGAAAACGTTTTTTGTTTCGCTAATGGCACATCAATTGCGGTGTCTTGATGATTGGAAGAATGGATTTAAATAAAGGGGAGGTTTTAATTTAGCCTTATTTTATTCAAAAGTAAAGTTAAAAAGTTAAAGTTACAGCCTATATACGTCCCACTGCTGGGCACGGCCTCCTCTCATTTCTGAGAGGGTTTTTACGGCAAGGAAATGTCCGCCGCGCTGCCCTAATGCGGGTTGGCGAACTTAACATGTCTTCGAAATATTTTTTCTTATTTCTCAGACGTGCAGGTTTCCTCACGATGTTTTCCTTCGCCGCCAAGGACGTGGTAAATCAGCACTTAAAATTCCAATTAAAAATTTCTTTGGTGTCGGCGGGGATCGAGCCCGGGTTTCTCGCGTAGTTTGAAACTTACAGCGAGTGCTAACCATCTGAGCTACCACGGCTCGATTAATAATATTATTAATAAAGAAACATATAAAAAAATATTTCTTTGACACAACGTGGTCAAGCCATAACACCAAAATATGTCAACCGACAGCAACACTACTTATCTCAATGTAACACAGGGCAGCCTCTCAGCAACACCGATTCTCCTCGCCTGCACTAGAAGAATTACAACAACGAACAGAACCACGACATTATCTCAGCACTCGTCGAATGACCACACTCGTTGAATGACTTAAGCGGAATCTCTCGCGCACGGCACCTACAGTGAACTTTATACTACAGACACAAGAGGGGGTTTCTCGATATACCCTCCATTCTACCTCGATCCAACCGGGTATTTTATAGACGCTCCGACATATAGATATACCGGGTGTTTGTGAAACGCTCCCGAAAACGAAGGCAGATGATAGTAGGTACTACACCTTAGCACATGGGTCACAAATAAATTTGATCACGAGGAAAAAAAATCATCTTTTCACAAATTTTTATTAATTTTATTCACGCTCCATCATGTTAGTACAGCTAAATGAAATGATAATTTCATAAAAAAATCATGAAAATACTTAAACAAAAAACCAACAGTGAAACTTAAAACAAACATCAGCTGACAATAGGGTCAATATCCTCGCGGGCGCCGAACTCTTATCGGTCCCGTCATGTAAAAACGCTGGCCTTGAACCTGGGCACTGAGTGATTTATCGATCAAATTGACTGAGTACCCAATTAGGTACGTTTATTAATTTCAATAATTTTTTGTAGTAAAGAACTGCTTGTTGCATCAGGGTACAATTGATTGTGTAATTATATTAAAAATGACAACCACAACTTTTAAATTCCATATGAAGACTAGTCGTAGACTTTTTATGATGAACTCTTTCTTCCAGAAGCGGCCCCACAGGAAGTGGACCTGGTCGAGCCCCGACGGTTCGACAAAAAATGAGATTGACTTCATTATGACGACCAGACGACAACTGTTCAGTGATGTCTCCGTGATCGCGAGGGTGAAAACTGGTAGCGATCACCGAATGGTTAGAGGCACACTGAACCTAAACGTTAAGTTGGAGAGGTCTCGTCTAATGAAGTCAACGCTCCGTCCCCCTCGTGCTCTGTTCCAAAGTCCCGAAACCTTTCAGCTCGAGTTACAAAACCGTTTTCAGTGCCTAGAAGACTGCAATGAAGTGGACGATATGAATGACAAGCTCGTGGAAACTGTCCATGCGGTCGGAGCTAAGTTCTGCAAGACCCGCCGCAGAAAAACACAAAAACACTCCGATCACACTCTTAGTCTCATGGCTGTTAGACGGGAGATGCAGCTACATTCTTCAACAGACTTGACAGCATACAGGAATCTGAACAGACAGATCTCCAAATGCATGCGGCGGGACTTACGCAACTTCAATACAGCTCGTATTGAAGAAGCGATCGAGCGGAACCAAGGCTCCAAAGTCTTTGCCAGAGATCTGTCTGCCAGAAAGAGCCACCTGTCAAAGCTGAAGACAGAATGTGGCAGCATCGTTTCCGGGACACCTGAGATTTTGAGTGAGATTGAGAGGTTCTATGGGCAGCTGTACACGTCATCGTTGGAGCCACACGCAAGTGTGAGTAACGATCCAAGAGCGAGTCTCATCCGACACTATTCCGAAGATATCCCGGACATCAGTCTGAGCGAGATTAGAATGGCTCTCCAGCACCTTAAAAACGGTAAGGCCCTAGGCGAGGATGGAATTACAGCGGAGCTTCTGAAAGCGGGTGGAAGACCGGTACTTGAAGTCCTTCAGAAGCTCTTTAATTCCGTCCTCCATGGTGGCATTACACCGGAGGCGTGGAGCAGAAGTGCGGTGGTCTTGTTCTTCAAGAAAGGTGACAACGCTCTCTTGAAGAACTACAGACCGATTTCCCTTCTGAGCCGCGTCTACGTGCTGTTTTCGAGAGTCATTACGAAAGGTCTCGCGCGCAGACTTGACGACTTCCAGCCTCCCGAACAAGCCGGTTTCCGAAAGGGCTTTAGCACCATAGACCACATACATACCCTTCGGCAAATTGTACAGAAGTCCGAAGAGTACAATTTGCCACTATGTCTGGCGTATGTGGACTATGAGAAAGCCTTTGATTCCGTCGAAATTTGGGCGGTGCTGCAGTCCCTTCAGCGGTGCCAAGTTGACTGTCGGTATATCGAAGTGTTGAAGTGCTTGTACAGTAGGGCTACGATGGCTATCCGAGTACAGAACCAGAGTACGAAACCTATCCAATTGCAGAGAGGTGTAAGACAGGGTGACGTCATATCCCCGAAACTCTTCACCGCTGCATTGGAAGACGTTTTCAAGCTTCTGGACTGGAAAGGATACGGTATCAACATCAATGGCGAGTACATCACTCACCTTCGATTTGCCGACGATATAGTCCTTATGGCACAATCGCTGGAGGACCTAAGCACTATGCTCAATGACCTCTATAGTGTTTCCCAACGGATAGGTCTTAAGATGAACATGGACAAAACAAAGATCATGTTCAATGTCCATGTCACACCTATGCCGGTAGTTGTTGGGAGCACTAAGCTCGAAGTTGTTGACGATTATGTTTACCTGGGACAAATAGTACTACTAGGTAAGTCCAACTTCGACCGAGAGGTCAATCGACGGATTCAACTCGGCTGGGCAGCGTTCGGGAAGCTACGACACATCTTCTCGTCAGACATACCTCAAAACCTGAAAACGAAATTGTACAACCAGTGCGTGTTGCCAGTGATGACTTATGGAACTGAGACGTGGTCCTTCACTGCTGGCCGTATGAGGAAGCTCAAGGTCGCTCATCGAGCTATGGAGAGGGCTATGCTCGGAGTTTCTCTGCGTGATAAACTTAGGAATGAGGATATCCGCAGTAGAACCAGAGTAACCGACATAGCCCAACGGATTAGTAAGCTGAAGTGGCAGTGGGCCGGCCATATAGCTCGAAGAACCGACAACCGATGGGGAAGAAAGGTTCTCGAGTGGCAGCCTCGTACCGGTAGGCGAAGTGTAGGGCGTCCCCCCACGAGATGGAGTGACGACCTGGTAAGACATGCAGGAAGTCGATGGATGCAGGTGGCTCAGGACCGTGCTTTGTGGCATTCTTTGGGGGAGGCCTATGTTCAGCAGTGGACTTGTGAAGGGCTGTAATGATGATAATGATGACGACTAGTCGTAGGGATAAAACTTTAAAATTAATTAAACGTTGGCGATGTCTTAACATACATAACACTTTAACGGTGTGTGGAAGGTTCCAGTGCTTCAAGGACTTTACATTGTGCGTATTTGTTTTAGTGTGTTTGATAAATAATTTTAGTTTTTGAGACAGTTCCGTGTTGACTATCACAAGAGACAGTTCAATTGTTTTGTTTATTAAATTATTGTCGTTATTACTTGTTATTTATTACTTAATGATATTATTCTTGTTGTTACGTTTAAGTTTCTTGTTTTGTTTTTATAATGTCTAATGCGTACGTTTATAGTGCTCGTGAATACGGCAACATGTTAATGTGCATTAGAGGAGCACCGAGAGAAATTCACGACCGCTCGACATCCAGCTGACTCTCGTCTGATAACAGCAGCATTTCAGCGAGTGTTGGAAAATCAGCCCATTGCTCTGGTAGCGGCAGGAGGTGGAAGTCAAGTGGCTGTTCACTCAGAAGAGCGCATTTTAGATGTCTTTCACCGAAATCTGAACCTAGGTACACGAAGTATAGCTAAATTCTTAAGGCGTCGGGATGGAACAAGTGTGTGTGTTTTTTTTTTCATCAGGTTCGATTTAATATTTCACCCATCATCAAAGGTATAGTTGGTACTGTCGTCTGTCTTAGTTTTCGGGAGCGTTTCAAAAATACCCTGTATATTGTCGCGGACTTTTTTGTAGAACTATTATAGGGAGAAACAATTCCACCATACATTATATTTGTGTAAACTTTACAGTTCTTCTTCTTCTTCTTTTAACCTTTACAGTTTTTGCACCGCACGCGCACGCCAGAATAGCTCGTAAAGGACAGATTTTTCCAACTTATGTCCTAATGTAATTTGACGGCTCCGTAGCGCAGTGGCTTATCAATGAGTTGTTGCGCTGGAGGCCGCGGGTTCGAATCCCGCACGGAACAAGTATTGTTATGGCTTACAAATAATTGTTCCGGGTCTGGATGTTTGTCCTCATGCAATTTATGTTTGTAAACTGCCTCCACGGCACAGGAGAAAATCCTAGTGTGGGGGTAAAGTTATTATAAGAAAAAACAAAAAAAATATACTGACGTATAGACTACCTGACAGCCCGAAAACGCGTGACTAATTTTGATTTGTCTTTGTGTGCATTAACTAGTGATGTACATTTTACTTACGAGGACTATCGAAAAATTATTGTTAAGGAAGCGGTAAAAAGATTTAAAAAAGGTTTGTTTCGAAATTGAATAACTTCGATAATTAACAGCATTTTTACTATGATAGTTCTAAAATAATTAAAAAAATATTCATATAACATGTTCCTAGGAATAAGCTGAACCTACCTGCCTTTTGTTGGATTTTAATTCAAATGTAAAAAAAAAACCAGGTGACTCTACAGATAAACTGAAAAAAAACTCCCCAAGAATCAAATCGGAAAGTTGTATTTTCAAGTTATGATCTTTGGAGAAAAATATTTACTACCATGAACAGTCTCTCCGGAATTGCTTTTTAAACATATTGTTAATATAAATATGTATACTTAACTGAGTATATAACAATTTACATTTTATAATTTTTTTATAGTAGAGGGGGCAAACGAGCTTGCGGCTCATCTGATGGTAAGTGACTACCGCCGCCCATGAACAACTGCAACACCAGGGGAACCAGGGGAATAGCAGATGCGTTGCAAGCCTTTTAAAAATGAGTAGGCTCTTTTCTTGAAGGTCCCTAAGTCGTATTGGTCCGGAAAAATCGTAGATGGTAATCGATTCCACAAGGAAGTTGTGCGAGGAAGAAAACATGTTCTAAATCGCACAGTGGTGGACCGCCAATCATCCAGATGGTGTGGATGGTATCGGGAGTTCTGCCGCGATGTGCGATAAAATGTTTGGATGGGGAAATAAAAAAACGGTGACACGGAGTACATGGCTGCTTTATTTTGCATACAAGTATTACTTTCGATAATTACAAATATTTAATAATTATTAATTAAATTCATTATAGAAGTTTATTTTACCATTCGACATAAATATGAATGTAAACTTAATTATTCAAGTAAGGAAACTTATGGGAATCAGTTAATTAAGATTGCTATGTTTAAAGGCCAATATGTTTATGAAGCTTCTTAAGATAAATATCGGCATTAATTTTGATATTGTTGAGTCAAACTCTAGCGTACATGTAAAATATTTGTATAAAAATGTATTTACCAAATTCATGCAAATTATCAACGATGTGACTTTTTTCTTTGCCATATATCAAAATTAACAAAATAATTGAAAACATTCTATATTTTAAACAGTATATAACACAATTTTAACAAAAAATACATGCGTATTTAACACTTATCGTTATATTTTGATTTTCTTAATACTTATCGTTATATTTTGACCAATTTACAAAATATCTTTATCAATTATAGCTTATTTGTTGTTCTGATGTATGAGCTATATTATTGTAAAATTTAGTTAAAATAGATTCAGTAGCTTTTGCGTGGAAGAGTAACAGACATCCATACACTCTCACAAACTTTCACGCTTATAATATTATTAGGAAGTAGGTTTCATACTATTTCATCTCATTCATTATAATTCTAAATTCATTTATTTTATACTTTATATTTGGCTATCCATTATTTATGTTTCATTTTAGTCCATACCATCCGCTGCTATAGCATTTTAGCTATTCATTAATATTTGTGTCATTACTTTCATATACACGGCTCACGTACATACATGATCAAGATAATGGAAAATGTTCCTATACAGTACAATTCTTAGTAAATACTCATTGTTACGGCCTACGGCTGCTCCCTTAAAGGATTCAATCCTCAGGGGCCCATGAGCTGAAGACTTCCCGAACAGACGTAGGTCGGGCCTCAATGTGGCCACGTGGAAATTCCTAATTACATTAAAATATATGGGGGAGCGTTATACTACGGCCAGTCGACCGGAAGGAATTTGGATGAAGCTTACTTACCTATCCAAGGCGACTGGTCCCTCCGGAGTCGGTCAGGTCGCATGTGGTTGTGTAGTGCAAGGGAAAGAATGGTGATGTGGTGTGTATCTGGATGTGACTGATGGTGATTGAATCTAGACCTTGGCCGTCGGCAGGAGCCCGAGCGTCGACACCGCTCCAACTTGAGGGGGCCTTTCGAGGTTGTCCACAGTCACTTTCTTCTTTCGTCACGTTGATAGCCAATTAACTCTATCGTACGATTTACTAACTTACAGAAGCCACTAACTATCGCGGGTTATAAGGTTAATACACAAAACGCATACGGAGTTTACAGTTTATTAAAGGTCACTACCGTTTCGCGTCGCAACAGTTAGTTCTAGAATATCGTGAGGCCGCACTAGCTAATATTGCCTAATGCAGTTATACAGATTCTGAGTCAAACACAATGAGTCCCTGGGAAGCTCTCCAGCAGGAATGCGCGTCACGATGATAGACCGTATATTTACTGGCCGCGCCGAATTATTCCGAGTTCCCTAACAGAATACAGCGTGCCAATCGTTAGCACCGCTTATGGACGACTGATTTTTCGCTCGCGACTCGCGCGCTCGTGCCACGCCCAGCCGAACTTCAAACCGGAATCGCGCCGAGCCGAGTGACATCTGGTGTCGACTCCGACAACAGCGTTTTGCGCGAACACTCATTTTACACAAAAACAATAGTTAAAGCTCATTTCTGCGCGAAACTCTAGAATAAAAGTATCCTAAGTTACTCCTTATAACATCAGCTACCTGCCAATAAAAGTCATATCCAAATCAGTTCACTGGTTTTTGCGTGATGCGTGTTCTGACAAACGTCATATGTCGTGACAGTTCTATTATAGTATAGATAGATAGATTCTCCTATAATATTAAGGTACATCATTTTCAGTCAGCTTTTATAAAATTATTATTGTGACCTCTTCTCGTATTTGTCATATTATTATGTTCTTGTCTTGTCCAGTATGATATTGTGTCAGTTCATAGTTAAATAACAATTATATTATACAAGCTGCAAAGTAATATATATTGTCATAGGGGTATTTTGGCTCTGAAGTAAACGTGATGCTTATACTGTCATGTATTAAAAGCCATAAGATTTTTCTGGTATTTCCCATTGTCGCCTCTTACAACACCCACGGGGCTAAATAAGATTATTTTACGCCACCCCATTACGGCGAATCTGGATGCATACCATTAAGTGAAACCCGAGCGTGATTTCATGTAGTGAGAAAACGAGGACTTGTGAAGTTCACGAATGTAACCAAAGTAACCAGTCTGAAGTTTCACGTTGGAGTAGCGCAGCGGGCTTAACATAATACAACTCTTTCATTAATAAGAGAAGGGTTGCGCCGCGCTCTTACTCTTCTTAACTTTGTCTTCATGTTGTATAAAATGTCATCCAGACCAAATTTCGATCACGGCGGTCAGGTTTAGTGGATACTTGACATCTGCACAGGATGGGATTATAGTGCCCAAGTGTATTCGCAAGCACAGGTGCACCTCTATTTTCTCACTCACATAGTCTATCACTCATATAGTGTACACGATAGGAGAGAGATCATGCGCAGCGTTGGTCCTGCTTTACGAGCTTTCCGAGGCACGGGGTTGAAACACCGCTAACTTCCTTACTCCGGGCTTCTACTATATTGTGATACTTTAGAAAAATCAGAGATTGGGGGCCCGACCCGGAATTCAAACCCGGGTCACCATAATCATAATGTTATATATACCTAAGTAAATATCATTGGGTTGCCCTTGCATGAGGTTTCAGCAGGCTGAACTAATGAATGTAAAGTAAAGTAAAGTTACAGCTTATAAACATCCCACTGCTGAGCACAGGCCTCCTCTCACTTTTGGGAAGATTTTAGGGTAAGCAAGTGTCCGCTGCGTTGCCCCAATGCGTGTTGGCGGAGTTCATATATCTTCGATTTTTTAATTACTCAGACATGCAGGTTTCCTCAAGATGTTTTCCTTCACCGCCGAGTACGTGGTTAGGTCGTCAGCTCTTAAAATCATCATCATCATCATCATCATCATTACAGCCCTTCACAAGTCCACTGCTGAACATAGGCCTCCCCCAAAGAATGCCACAAAGCACGGTCCTGAGCCACCTGCATCCATCGACTTCCTGCATGTCTTACCAGGTCGTCACTCCATCTCGTGGGGGGACGCCCTACACTTCGCCTACCGGTACGAGGCTGCCACTCGAGAACCTTTCTTCCCCATCGGTTGTCGGTTCTTCGAGCTATATGGCCGGCCCACTGCCACTTCAGCTTACTAATCTGTTGGGCTATGTCGGTCACTCTGGTTCTACTGCGGATATCCTCATTCCTAAGTTTATCACGCAGAGAAACTCGGAGCATAGCCCTCTCCATAGCTCGCTGAGCGACCTTGAGCTTCCTCATACGGCCAGCAGTGAAGGACCACGTCTCAGTTCCGTAAGTCATCACTGGCAACACGCACTGGTTGTACAATTTCGTTTTAAGGTTTTGAGGTATGTCTGACGAGAAGATGTGTCGTAGCTTCCCGAACGCTGCCCAGCCGAGTTGAATCCGTCGATTGACCTCTCGGTCGAAGTTGGACTTACCTAGTCGGACTATTTGTCCCAGGTAAACATACTCGTCAACAACTTCGAGCTTAGTGCTCCCAACAACTACCGGCATAGGTGTGACATGGACATTAAACATGATCTTTGTTTTGTCCATGTTCATCTTAAGACCTATCCGTTGGGAAACACTATTGAGGTCATTGAGCATAGTGCTTAGGTCCTCCAGCGATTCTGCCATAAGGACTATATCGTCGGCAAATCGAAGGTGAGTGATGTACTCGCCATTGATGTTGATACCGTATCCTTTCCAGTCCAGAAGCTTGAAAACGTCTTCCAATGCAGCGGTGAAGAGTTTCGGGGATATGACGTCACCCTGTCTTACACCTCTCTGCAATTGGATAGGTTTCGTACTCTGGTTCTGTACTCGGATAGCCATCGTAGCCCTACTGTACAAGCACTTCAACACTTCGATATACCGACAGTCAACTTGGCACCGCTGAAGGGACTGCAGCACCGCCCAAATTTCGACGGAATCAAAGGCTTTCTCATAGTCCACATACGCGAGACATAGTGGCAAATTGTACTCTTCGGACTTCTGTACAACTTGCCGAAGGGTATGTATGTGGTCTATGGTGCTAAAGCCCTTTCGGAAACCGGCTTGTTCGGGAGGCTGGAAGTCGTCAAGTCTGCGCGCGAGACCTTTCGTAATGACTCTCGAAAACAGCACGTAGACGCGGCTCAGAAGGGAAATCGGTCTGTAGTTCTTCAAGAGAGCGTTGTCACCTTTCTTGAAGAACAAGACCACCGCACTTCTGCTCCACGCCTCCGGTGTAATGCCACCATGGAGGACAGAATTAAAGAGCTTCTGAAGGACTTTAAGTACCGGTCTTCCACCCGCTTTCAGAAGCTCCGCTGTAATTCCATCCTCGCCTGGGGCCTTACCGTTTTTAAGGTGCTGGAGAGCCTTACTAATCTCGCTCAGACTGACATCCGGGATATCTTCGGAATAGTGTCGGATGAGACTCGCTCTTGGATCGTTACTCACACTTGCGTGTGGCTCCAACGATGATGTGTACAGCTGCCCATAGAACCTCTCAATCTCACTCAAAATCTCAGGTGTCCCGGAAACGATGCTGCCACATCCTGTCTTCAGCTTTGACAGTTGGCTCTTTCTGGCAGACAGATCTCTGGCAAAGACTTTGGAGCCTTGGTTCCGCTCGATCGCTTCTTCAATACGAGCTGTATTGAAGTTGCGTAAGTCCCGCCGCATGCATTTGGAGATCTGTCTGTTCAGATGCCTGTATGCTGTCAAGTCTGTTGAAGAATGTAGCTTCATGTCCCGTCTAACAGCCATGAGATTAAGAGTGTGATCGGAGAGTTTTTGTGTTCTTCCGCGGCGGGTCTTGCAGAACTTAGCTCCGACCGCATGGACAGTTTCCACGAGCTTGTCATTCATATCGTCCACTTCATTGTAGTCTTCCAGGCACTGAAAACGGTTTTGTAACTCAAGCTGAAAGGTTTCGGGACTTTGGAACAGAGCACGAGGGGGACAGAGCGTTGATTTCATTAGACGAGACCTCTCCAACTTAACGTTTAGGTTCAGTGTGCCTCTAACCATTCGGTGATCGCTACCAGTTTTCACCCTCGCGTTTACGGAGACATCACTGAACAGTTGTCGTCTGGTCGTCATAATGAAGTCAATCTCATTTTTTGTCGAACCGTCGGGGCTCGACCAGGTCCACTTCCTGTGGGGCCGCTTCTGGAAGAAAGAGTTCATCATAAAGAGTCCCTCTTTCTCCATGAAGTCGGCCAGCTGCTGGCCCCTTGGGTTCCGTTGCCCTATTCCAAATTTCCCTACTTTCAGCTCACCGTTCTCTCTTGTGCCTAGTTTTGCATTGAAGTCTCCCATTAACACCGTATATTGGGTTTTGGAGGAATGCATGGCTCTAGAGATATCCTCATACATTTCCTCCACCTCCTCATCGGGGTGTGCCGAGGTTGGTGCGTAAACCTGTATGACCTTCAGCGAATACCGTTAGGTGATTCTGAGTATAAGGTACGCAACCCTCGTCGACACACTCCCGATCTTTACAACGTTGTTAACGAGAGACTTGTGTACGATAAATCCGACACCTCCTTGGGACAGATGGTCACCCTCCCGGTGATAGAGCAAGTTGCACGGGAAACAGGCAGGAGATGGGCAGCAGCATCTTCCTGATAATAGCCAAAATGACAATAAAAAAAAAACTGCGGTTGCCAACCCGCTCGCCAAGCGTGGCAACTATGGCAAATACCCCCTTATGAATGTAACAAAGAGACGGCCCCCAGTCCCCGGCGGCCCCGCTATTCCTGGCTACGGTGGCGACCATGGTAACGGCGGAGCAGGGGGTGCTAAGAATCTCCGGTGGAGGTTCGGTTGCCACCTTAGACGACTCGACCTGGCAACGTACAACGCACGCACCCTGAGGACTGACGAGAAGATCGTGGAGCTGGAAGAAGAGATAGACAAGTTGCGCTGGCATATTATAGGATTATCCGAAGTCCGAAGAGAGGGGGAGGACACGGTAATCCTCGAATCCGGCAACTTGCTCTATCACCGGGAGGGCGACCATCTGTCCCAAGGAGGTGTCGGATTTATCGTCCACAAGTCTCTCGTTAACAACGTTGTAAAGATCGGGAGTGTGTCGACGAGGGTTGCGTACCATATACTCAGAATCACCAAACGGTATTCGCTGAAGGTCATACAGGTTTACGCACCAACCTCGGCACACCCCGATGGGGAGGTGGAGGAAATGTATGAGGATATCTCTAGAGCCATGCATTCCTCCAAAACCCAATATACGGTGTTAATGGGAGACTTCAATGCAAAACTAGGCACAAGAGAGAACGGTGAGCTGAAAGTAGGGAAATTTGGAATAGGGCAACGGAACCCAAGGGGCCAGCAGCTGGCCGACTTCATGGAGAAGGAGGGACTCTTTATGATGAACTCTTTCTTCCAGAAGCGGCCCCACAGGAAGTGGACCTGGTCGAGCCCCGATGGTTCGACAAAAAATGAGATTGACTTCATTATGACGACCAGACGACAACTGTTCAGTGATGTCTCCGTGATCGCGAGGGTGAAAACTGGTAGCGATCACCGAATGGTTAGAGGCACACTGAACCTAAACGTTAAGTTGGAGAGGTCTCGTCTAATGAAGTCAACGCTCCGTCCCCCTCGTGCTCTGTTCCAAAGTCCCGAAACCTTTCAGCTCGAGTTACAAAACCGTTTTCAGTGCCTAGAAGACTGCAATGAAGTGGACGATATGAATGACAAGCTCGTGGAAACTGTCCATGCGGTCGGAGCTAAGTTCTGCAAGACCCGCCGCAGAAGAACACAAAAACTCTCCGATCACACTCTTAATCTCATGGCTGTTAGACGGGAGATGAAGCTACATTCTCCAACAGACTTGACAGCATACAGGCATCTGAACAGACAGATCTCCAAATGCATGCGGCGGGACTTACGCAACTTCAATACAGCTCGTATTGAAGAAGCGATCGAGCGGAACCAAGGCTCCAAAGTCTTTACCAGAGATCTGTCTGCCAGAAAGAGCCACATGTCAAAGCTGAAGACGGAATGTGGCAGCATCGTTTCCGGGACACCTGAGATTTTGAGTGAGATTGAGAGGTTCTATGGGCAGCTGTACACGTCATCGTTGGAGCCACACGCAAGTGTGAGTAACGATCCAAGAGCGAGTCTCATCCGACACTATTCCGAAGATATCCCGGATGTCAGTCTGAGCGAGATTAGTAAGGCTCTCCAGCACCTTAAAAACGGTAAGGCCCCAGGCGAGGATGGAATTACAGCGGAGCTTCTGAAAGCGGGTGGAAGACCGGTACTTAAAGTCCTTCAGAAGCTCTTTAATTCTGTCCTCCATGGTGGCATTACACCGGAGGCGTGGAGCAGAAGTGCGGTGGTCTTGTTCTTCAAGAAAGGTGACAACGCTCTCTTGAAGAACTACAGACCGATTTCCCTTCTGAGCCGCGTCTACGTGCTGTTTTCGAGAGTCATTACGAAAGGTCTCGCGCGCAGACTTGACGACTTCCAGCCTCCCGAACAAGCCGGTTTCCGAAAGGGCTTTAGTACCATAGACCACATACATACCCTTCGGCAAGTTGTACAGAAGTCCGAAGAGTACAATTTGCCACTATGTCTGGCGTATGTGGACTATGAGAAAGCCTTTGATTCCGTCGAAATTTGGGCGGTGCTGCAGTCCCTTCAGCGGTGCCAAGTTGACTGTCGGTATATCGAAGTGTTGAAGTGCTTGTACAGTAGGGCTACGATGGCTATCCGAGTACAGAACCAGAGTACGAAACCTATCCAATTGCAGAGAGGTGTAAGACAGGGTGACGTCATATCCCCGAAACTCTTCACCGCTGCATTGGAAGACGTTTTCAAGCTTCTGGACTGGAAAGGATACGGTATCAACATCAATGGCGAGTACATCACTCACCTTCGATTTGCCGACGATATAGTCCTTATGGCAGAATCGCTGGAGGACCTAAGCACTATGCTCAATGACCTCGATAGTGTATCCTAACGGATAGGTCTTAAGATGAACATGGACAAAACAAAGATCATGTTCAATGTCCATGTCACACCTATGCCGGTAGTTGTTGGGAGCACTAAGCTCGAAGTTGTTGACGAGTATGTTTACCTGGGACACATAGTCCGACTAGGTAAGTCCAACTTCGATCGAGAGGTCAATCGACGGATTCAACTCGGCTGGGCAGCGTTCGGGAAGCTACGACACATCTTCTCGTCAGACATACCTCAAAACCTGAAAACGAAATTGTACAACCAGTGCGTGTTGCCAGTGATGACTTATGGAACTGAGACGTGGTCCTTCACTGCTGGCCGTATGAGGAAGCTCAAGGTCGCTCAGCGAGCTATGGAGAGGGCTATGCTCGGAGTTTCTCTGCGTGATAAACTTAGGAATGAGGATATCCGCAGTAGAACCAGAGTAACCGACATAGCCCAACGGATTAGTAAGCTGAAGTGGCAGTGGGCCGGCCATATAGCTCGAAGAACCGACAACCGATGGGGAAGAAAGGTTCTCGAGTGGCAGCCTCGTAACGGTAGGCGAAGTGTAGGGCGTCCCCCCACGAGATGGAGTGACGACCTGGTAAGACATGCAGGAAGTCGATGGATGCAGGTGGCTCAGGACCGTGCTTTGTGGCATTCTTTGGGGGAGGCCTATGTTCAGCAGTGGACTTGTGAAGGGCTTTAATGATGATGATAATTTTTTGAAGTTAGTAAAAAAACAGACCCTTTTAACTGGAAACGATGCCAATTAATCCTCAGGGATCGTTTGCATTTTGGTTGTTAATCGAGGATAGATGTAGATGCCTATGGGCCACATCATCCAGTTACCATCAGGTCGGCCGACTGCGTGCTCGTTTGTTACCCTTATTCAATAAAAAAGTCATTTATGTTTTCTTTAGTAAATCTCGCCTACAGATTACTTCATAGAGGTAAATATTGGCTATAGTTGCTACGCTTGGCAGGTAAGGCGACAAACAGACTCTTACGTGGTAGAGCCATGCTGCAGCTATATTAAAAGTATAGTTGTCGCACGAATGGGTCGGCTTGACCGGGGAAGGACCACGCTCTCACAGAATAACAGCGTAAAAAATAGCAGCTTAATGCTGCTGTGTTTCGTATGGTGACAGTAGAGAACCGGAGGCCTATTTTACTGGAAAAGAGGCATTGTATCTTTGTCCTCACGGCTGACAACGCATTCTGCATTTTAATTCGCAAACGAGGATACATGTAGATGTCTATGAGTCACAGCAACCATAAGTGGTTCACAAATCCACCTAATGGTAAGTCATTAGGTGGATTTGTGCTCGTTTGTCACCCTAATACTATAAAAAAAATTGTAATTATTAGTGAACTCTTATCAGGAATATCTCCTGTCCACGCTGCCCGGGTTAGTGAATTCTCATAAAGCGGCACTGTTCTGAAAGGCCGGCTACGCTCTTGTAATTTTCGGTAGTCACTTACCAAAACGTAAACCACATGATTTTTTTTTAAAAATTCCACTTGTTTTTTTTATAAATGCAATTTTTATTACTAATATTCCCTTTAGCTGCTCCGGATCAGCTTAAAATTTTTGTGTTAGAAGTGGTTCACGACAGAAGTCGAACACCGGATTCGAACACACGATCTTTTGAGTTCGCAGGCCGCAACCTGCTATTAGGCTACTGTCGCTTAAATTCCCACCTCTTTTATAAAAAATCACGTAGAATCAAGTCAGCTGTTAGCTGTAGCTGTTATATAATAGGTATGTATAGAAAAATGAAGTTTTATTACAAATTATTAAATTTAGTATAAAATTTTAATGCAGTTTGTTTTCTCTGTTGCAAGTTTATTAGACTCGACGAAAACATGGAAAATGCAAAATGGAAAAGCATTTAAATTGAACTAACTGGATTTTATTTAGTAAAGTTTGTTTATGAGTTTCAGTGTAGTATTTATTATGTGGAAATGGAGTAAAAATCCTTATTTTTGTTTGTGTTAGACTTACAAATAGAATGCATTCTCTGAAAATGATGGGAATTTTTTTAATAAGGGTGACAAACGAGCACACATTTTACCTGAGTGTAAGTGGATACACATCTGCATCTGCCTTAATTAAGAATCAAAATGCAGGTGCGTTGTCACCCCTGAGGACTGAGATGGAATAGCTCGTTTCCACTAAAATCGATCTCCGGTTCTCTACAGATGCTATTTTACACTGGTATTTTGTGAGAGTGTCGTCCTTCCTCGGTCTGGCCGATTCATTCGTCATCATCATCATCATCATTACAGCCCTTCACAAGTCCACTGCTGAACATAGGCCTCCCCCAAAGAATGCCACAAAACACGGTCCTGAGCCACCTGCATCCATCGACTTCCTGCATGTCTTACCAGGTCGTCACTCCATCTCGTGGGGGGACGCCCTACACTTCGCCTACCGGTACGAGGCTGCCACTCGAGAACCTTTCTTCCCCATCGGTTGTCGGTTCTTCGAGCTATATGGCCGGCCCACTGCCACTTCAGCTTACTAATCCGTTGGGCTATGTCGGTCACTCTGGTTCTACTGCGGATATCCTCATTCCTAAGTTTATCACGCAGAGAAACTCCGAGCATAGCCCTCTCCATAGCTCGCTGAGCAACCTTGAGCTTCCTCATACGGCCAGCAGTGAAGGACCACGTCTCAGTTCCGTAAGTCATCACTGGCAACACGCACTGGTTGGATTCATTCGTGCTACAACTATAATATAGCTGCAGTATGGTTCCACCAAAACGTTTTAACATTTTTAAACGTTTAATGGAAAATCGTTGAAAATAATAAACATATACGATTAAAGAACCTCCTCAATTTTTGAAGACGGTTAAACATTCTATGTATTAACTTCGTAATAAATTATCTAATGACTAGCTTTTCCTCGCGACTTCACCCGCGTGTAAATTTATCACGATTGGATTTCATGTGTTTTAATTTTTTTGCGCAGAACCTTAATTATTTATCAAAAAAAAAAATAGCTAACAGTTACTCCATATAACATCAGCAATGTGCATCAGTATGTGTGAAAGTCCCGTCAAAATCGGATTAGCCATTCCGGAAATTAGCCGGAACAAACAGAGAGATAGCCAAAAATTAAAAAAAATGTGTCGTTATAAGTACCGCATATACTTTCACATGAATTTAGTAAAAAACTATTATTTTGACGTTACAAACAGACGCTTAAATTATATTTATTTGTATAGATGTTAACAAAATCAAAACAATTTCCTTATCTCTTATTTAAAGCATAGTAAAACCTAGTTATAATTGATTAATTCATTGCAGTGTTTCAAAAATCCAATATTCTACATAGGTCCTTAGTTTGACTCATAAAGCGATATTTGCCACAGTTGCTATGATAAGCAGGTGAGTTAGCAACCGCAGTTGTTATTATTTTGAGTTGTCATCAGGAAGCACATCTCCTGTTTCATGTCCCGCCGTCAACACCCACGCCATGGTATGGGGTGGTGAAATCTCTTACGCCCCGCCACTACACGGCAAAACATTGTCAAAAGTGTATAACTTAAATTAAAAACTTTCAAAACACCCGAAGCAAAAAGAGCTGATGATCTTTAAACAGATTTCCTTGCAACATAAGAACACTATCGATTACCTTTTAATTGGAAAAAAAAACTATCAAATCCGTCCAGGAGCTATGATGCCATAGACAGACACACAGATACAGAAAACACAAACACACACACACATACACACACACACACACTACAAACTTAAAACACGCCTCTCTTTTCCTCAGACGACAAAAATAAACACATCTTTAAACTGTAATAACTCTATGAGTAAGGGAGAGATTTTGAAATAAGAATTACTCGTTAAATGTTACACGGGGATTTTATTTTAATGAACGCTACCTACATTCTTCTCATTGTCGACGATTCTGCATCTTTTTAAGTATGCAAAAGCTCACTCAAATTCATATTACTTCAGCCGTTACTTCGACAGTATTCATAAAATGTCTTTATTGTTTTCCTTGTACAATTTTCATATTTAAAGACGTTATGTGAACATAAAAATATCTGAAATAATTGTCGAGGAATTACAATATATTATTATCGTACCATATCATCGTATCAAAAGGAAACGGCTTAAATAAAGAAAAGTACACATTCAATGTTTTCATTTAAATGTGTTTTGTTCTTTAAACAGAGAGTACGTAGCAATAAAACCACCGCTCGTTATACATCATTTATTTTACTGAACTGGAATTATGGCGGCGCGTCGATTACGCAGTAGGGATCAAAGCTCAAATAGATTCTTTTGTAAATTGTGGTAGGGATTGTCTAATTTAAATCGGCACGCGTTTCCCTTATAGTTTTAGTAGTTTTATAACTTACTTATATCGTAATAAAAATACTAAAGCCTACTAAACGCATTATAAAAGGTGACGCCCTTGTATTTTTTTGGTTGATTTTGTCATATTTACCGAATTATGAATCAGTAATCTAAATCTACGCGCTCTTTATATTGATAAAGGGCGCGCGAATTTAGATTTACATTTTGCTTGCTTTGTAGGTTTTTATATTTTTGTTACATTTAATATGATTTATGAGATAAAAACTACCAAAAAAATAATGGAAACGCGTGCAGTTATAAATAAAACGATCTTTAAACTTTTAAATATTACAAAATGATAGAAGTTTGAATTGTAAAATGAATTCAGTTCAAAACTCAAGTTTGTATTTTGATTGAGGACAAGTTTTAATTTTCTCTGATTTATTTGAACACATTTGGAGTCCAACTTACACACATTGTGTGTAAGTTGGACTCCAAATTTGTACCTTTCCAACCCTGTATACCTCGTTATTTATTCAAAACTACACTCAACAAACGCCCACTTGCTATTTGACTATCACTACGAGTATATTCCTATTTTACTTTGTCCCTGTATGTCGAATGTCACGATCATTTGTAAAGTACTTCGTATTCAAATTTACTAACGCCTAATGTTATTACATTTGTATTGTTTGACTGTTTCATCCTGTGACCTGTGTTCAAGATTTTACTGAGATATTCTGTGACCTCCTCGACAAGTTATCAGGCTGTCTCGTTAATAATTGTATCCATTTTATCTTTCATCTCAGCTAGTTTACATGAATTCAAGGCGCATAATATAAAAAAAAAACATTCTTATTAAGAATTAAGAAAGCATATTATAAGTTCGATAACTATTTAAAAAATAAGAATGCATGGACATAGCAAGCTTACCTTTTTTACTTAAGCATATATTTTAAACACAAATTGTAAGTGTTGGGAAAAATTTGTCTACTTGTTCTTACCACTTCTTCCCTGATTTCAAGGGCCCGGAAAGATGTTCCCGCCGCTTCGTCTTAGCGTTTTAAATATTTACTATTTAAGTAGATGTAATTTAACTTGTATAGCAATTATCATGTATTAAGTGTAGATACGTTTGATTTGTTAAGCTAAGTAACAATACTAAATTTCACCGTAATTGTTTACATTTAAGGTCGATATTACTTTCTTAAAATTTTGTTTGTACTTCTACCAATAGCATATCGTTATGTTTACATACGTAGTACTGGCAAAATAGCCAACGACTGACCGACCTTCTCGAATTAATCTGTTAGCACGTCCTATTATATATTTTAGGATAATTGTGTACAAGTTAAATAGTACCTACATTAAAATAGATTACTCATACTCCTTCGTAGTTTCATTTCTTTGTGTTGTTGTGTATAATACGTGTTATTTCATCAAGTATTTTTTAATAATAATGATGTATAAAATACATATTGCCATCATATAAATAAATGAATAAAAACATTTAGTTGGAGGAGTAAATCCCATATCAATTTGTTGGTAAGGCTTAATAGTCGTATCTAAGTGTTAGTAAACCTAAAATTACTTAAAATATTATTAAGTACATACTGTTATTTTCTTAAGCATATCACGAATTTCTAAAGGTATGTTGTTTGCTATTTGAAATTGTTTTAATATTCATTCTGCATATACCTATATTTTTTGTTCATAATGTTCATACTTTATATAACAGTTTTAAAATTCACAATCATATCATCATTATAATTCTACCTAGCTCACTTTATGTTGAAGATGTGGATATTCGGAATACTTTTAATAAATTTAAAATTGTATTTAGTAATATAAGCTGTTGTTATCTTAAATAAAAATAAAATAAAATAAAAATTCTATCTCGTCGTCCGATGGGTAGGCATACCTCATCTCGAACTCGAGACATCATGGTCGGCAGGAACTAGGGTTTTCAACCCCCCCCCCCCCGGATTGCCCGGGAGAAAATATTTTCTTTCAGCCCCCCCCCTCGATTTCATAAAATTCTCCCGGGTTGATCCTTTCGAGGGTTGGTAACCCTAGCAGCAGCACTTATGACCAGGCAGTCAAATTCTTCAGCATACATTAATAGCCACCCTGTTTTTATAAAAGAGAGGGCAAACGAGCATACGGCTGACGTGATAGTAAGTAATCGCTGCTGCTCCTCAATATTTACATCGCCAGAGAAATCGTGGGTGATGCCACTTTTTAAGAAAGAAATCGACTCCATTTCTCTGGAAGGTCTCTAGTTATATGGGGCGGGAAATAACCTCGCAAAAAGTCGTGATGGCGAAATATGGCGTTTTGTGTACACTATTTAGTCGAGAGCCATTAATAACAAGAGTTCGAGGGTGAGAAAATCAGCTTGTTCGATGATTTCCAAAGAACGCTAACATGGATTGGGGAAGGGCGGCGGAACCGTTCTTGTTTCAAACCCATATTATACTTTTAAGGAGGTCTGTTCCTTGTACTGGGCACATACCTTTTTTATTTCTAAGACATAACATAAACATAAAAAGTGCCATATAGTGGTGGTGTAAGAGAATCATTCCCTTTTCGTCCCGTGAGAACGTTGACCCATAGACGCTTTTTACTGGTCTGTCAGGCATATCCCATAGTCCCGTCCTTTATTTTATTAGCTATTATTTTCCTAGCTTTAATATATTAAGTTTATTGATATTAAGTAGTATGCAAACCGGATAAATCAATTTTCTTAATTTTAATAAGTCATTGTCAACATGAATTTATTGAAAACGTTTTTTGTTTCGCTAATGGCACATCAATTGCGGTGTCTTGATGATTGGAAGAATGGATTTAAATATAGGGGAGGTTTTAATTTACCCTTATTTTATTCAAAAGTAAAGATAAAAAGTTAAAGTTACAGCCTATATACGTCCCACTGCTGGGCACGGCCTCCCCTAATTTCTGAGAGTTTTTACGGCAAGGAAATGTCCGCCGCGCTGCCCTAATGCGGGTTGGCGAACTTAACATGACTTCGAAATATTTTTTTCTTATTTCTCAGACATGCAGGTTTCCTCTTGATGTTTTCCTTCACCGCCGAGGACGTGGTAAATCAGCACTTAAAATTTCAATTAAAAATTTCTTTGGTGCCGGCGGGGATCGAGCCCGGGTTGCTCGCGTAGTTTGAAACTTACAGCGAGTGCTAACCATCTGAGCTACCACGGCTCGATTAATAATACTATAAATAAAGAAACATATAAAAAAATACTTCTTTGACACAATGTGGTCAAGCCATGCTGCGGTTATATTGTGGTTGCACCATGAGTGAGTCAGCTCGACCGGGAACGGATCACGCTTTCACAGAATAATAGCGTGAACTAGCAGCTTCGTGCTACTGTATTATTAATGATGAGTGTAGAGAACCTATGATCCTTTTACTGTTAACGAAGCATTGCTACCTTAGCCCTCAAGGGTGACAACGTAGATTTTTATGGATCACAGCAGTAGATTGTGTGCTCGTTTGTCAACTTTATCCAATAAAAATCACAAGTACACTCGTCTTTCCCTACAGACCTTACCCAAAGATGTCAACAAGCATCATATAAATTCAATAAACTTATTCACACTACGTACTGTAAGTGGGTCAGTCGTGATTCCATTCCATTTGCACATCTTTGTAAAGCTTCGCGCATGACGAATCAACATGTACTAGTATCAAGTAAAGCGTATGTACAAGTAGGACATCAGACTTATTGACAGTCACGTACTGCACTCAGTGAGCGATGGTTTCTAGAGACTATTTAATATTCATTCATAACAGCGTATCAAAAGTCCACACCTGTACATAGGTTCCCTTAGAATACCACATAGTTTACTTATTTATTTATTTCTTACAAAAATAAAAAATAAAATAAGTAAAATTGAAATAAGTAATGAAATGAACATGTTTTTTTATATCATTTACAATCATTTTCTAATCAAGATAGTAAAAGTAATAATAATAATAGATGTCAAAATACATTTACTCATACACACAAAAAGACGTTAGGCAAAATAAAGAGGTATTTACTTTATGTTAAATATTGCCAAAAGTAATCGAGGTCATTCTTACAGAGTATTTATTAATACAATGTCAAATACAAACTAAATTTATAATAACTATCGGTCATTCAAGTAGTTTCCACGTTTAAGTCATGGTGGAGTCATGCTGCACCTTAGAATAATATAATACATATACAACAATAGAACGGGGGAGTGGGCGGTGCCCGTGTAGCTACTAACATGCCAATTTACATCTATAAATGTCAGCACATCTCTTTTGAAGTCACAGTCAATGCCCAATTTTTGTGTCAAGCTTTGCTGACTGCAATTTATTTTTAAAATGCCGAATTTTGTGATAATTACGTGTCGGAAAAACAGCCGGATGTGTCATTTGAATAAAATTGAGATCTGAACATAAAAATATGGATAGATGTCACGGGAAGACTTATCGTGGATGTCTACAGAATAGATAAATTCTGTCGCCTCCGCAGCTTCGGCTTGTTGGTCGCCATCGGCGACCAGCCTCAGCCGCTGCAGCTCGTGTGATGTCTACAATTTGTTACGCAAAGGCGTAGAGGCTGCTCTTCCCGCAGCGCCGGAGACCTTGCAGTCTCAAAATACATACAGAAATCCCCCTTAATCAGTCCCCCTATTTTTTTCTGATGAAGGGGATTTTCTTCTCATAAAATGGATTTATATTTACATTATAAATGCAAACATGAAAAAATATCGAAATTTTAGAAGTCGATTTTTTGTGAATCAGCTTACGATTAGAATCGATTTATAAATTCAATCTTTTTCGGAAAGAATCGACATCCCTACCGACGATGACAATGACAATACAAAATAGCGTCAGTTTTACGGTAGGAATTGACATAATTGCAATATTGAATTGATAAAACTAGGTGATTAACAATATTTTTTTTCTCAAAAAGTACGCGTCTCCGAATGTTGAAACTTGCGTGTGTGCTTGTATTAACATAACCTTTCTGTAAAAAAAAATATAAGCCCCCAACTTAACGGACGTAAATGGGGATTGGCATAAATATTGCAAAAATAATTGATTTTCAATAATTTTTGCAATATTTATGCCAATTTTTATTCCTCAAAAAGTACGCATTTCCGTATGTTGAAACTTTGCGTGACATTATTATAAACACACTTATAATAATGTAACCTTTCTGTTAAAAATATCAACTCCCAACTCGATGAACATCAATGGAAAGTCGTATTCATATTTCCCTTTTTTTGGAGCAAATTTACAATTATCATCGTAATGTACCAGTGATTAAAAGAATTCCTAGAGGTGCGAGAATGCAGCTTGCTAAAGAATTGTCTTGCAATATTCAAAATTGTTTCCCTAATAGTGAAAATAGTTGGCAAAAATTGTTTACTTTCGCGTAATATCACTTATTTTTGTAAAACTACTTTTATTTTTGTGTACGTACATTATATTTTCATAAATTTATTGAGAGGCCAAAGTTAATATATTAATTTCCTTAAATTTTTGTCGCATCGACTTTTTAGGCTTTAAATCATAAATTGCTCTTATCGCCTTCTTCTGTAAAAGAAATATAATTTCAGTGTCAGCTGCGTGTCCCCACAGGAAAATACCATACGACATTATACTATGGAAATAGCTAAAGTAAACTAGTCTAGCTGTTTCAACACTGATAAAACTTCTAATATTTTTTACAGCATATGCTGCAGAACTAAGTCTGCTTGCTAGTTTTGATATATGGGGCTCCATTGAAGGTTCGCGTCTAGTGTTTAGTCCAAGAAAAATGGTGTTAACGGCAAGACTCAGTTCATCCCCATTAAAAATTACATGAGTATTTAATTGTTTGACATTTGGAGTCATGAATTTCATACATTTCGTTTTAGAGCCATTTAAATGCAAATTATTGACATAGAACCAATTTACTAATTTAGATATAGCATTATTTACTTCGTCATATTTTAGTAGTTGTCGACTTAATTTGAAAATTAAAAAAGTGTCATCTGCAAATAATACTATGTCATGGTTATCCCCTACTATGTGAAGTAAGTCATTAATGTATACAAGAAACAGAAAGGGGTCGAGAATTGAGCCTTGAGGTACGCCCATTTGAACCATCGACCCGGAAGAACTCATGCTGTTAATGACCACTTTTTGCGTTCTCTTACTTAAATATGAAATAATTAATTTAAGAGCATCACTTCTTACACCGTAGTGTTGAAGTTTCCTGATTAATGTTTCATGGTGAACACAATCGAAGGCCTTGGATAGGTCACAAAATATTCCCAAAAGAACCTGTGAATTCTCCTATGCATTAAAGATATATTTAATCAGCTCAACACTGGCATCAGTTGTCGAGCAACCCCTTGTGAAACCAAATTGATTTTTAGGAAGTAAATTATTTATATTAAAGAAATGTAACATTTGATCAAGAATAATTTTTTCCAAAATCTTACTAAGTGTTGATAGTATAGAAATAGGTCTAAAATTGGCGCGGTCTAATGTAATACCAGATTTAAATAAAGGTATTACTTTACTATGCTTCATTAAATCAAGAAACACACCAGACTCGATCCTATTATTAAAAATAATAGCTAAATGAGGCGCGACTGTATCTATTATAGACGCCATAACTTTAACGGAAATCCCCCACAGATCCGCAGTTTTCTTAACATCAATAGTTTTAAAAAATTTTACAATATCTTTTGATGATACATTATGAAATGTAAATTTCTTTGTACACGCATTTACATTTATATAAATTAACCTCCACATCGCTATTATTATTTTAAAATATTGTCTCCTTGTACCTAGATTTACATACTGACTTCGCTCTAGTCCAGTCTGGAAATGTTCGGATATTTTAAAAGATATTAATAATAATCTTAAAATAGCTATAGAAAATATTCTAAATTTAACTTTAAATACAACAGCCTGGACTCAAGCTACTTTACCTATTAAATTTGGTGGCATTGGTGTTAGAAATCTTTCTAGCGTTGCATTGCCTGCTTTCCTTGCTTCCGTGCATAGTGTCAGTGACTTATGTAACACAATTTTAAATAATAAAGTAGACCTGTGCTGTGCTACGGAGGCAGGGCGGACATGGAAAACGATCTGTCCCGGTGAAAATCTTCCACTGGAATTTAACCAACAAAAACAGTGGGATATTCCATTGTTACGGGGCGTGCAGAAAGATTTGTTTCATAATTTCCATAGTGACCAAGATAAGGCACGCCTTCTAGCTGTTTCGACTAAGGAATCTAGTCACTGGTTACACGCTTTACCATCAAGTAATCTCGGCACATTACTTGATGGGGTTAGCTTGCGCATCGCCGTAGGAATCCGACTAGGAGTGGCAATTTATCAATCCCATCAGTGCCCTTGTGGTAGAAATGTCGACAAGTTTGGGCTCCACGGATTTTCATGTAAGAAAAGCGCTGGTAGGTTTTCACTACACAGTTCTTTGAACGATGTTATCCGAAGGGCTCTTGTCTCTATAAATGTTCCCTCGGTTGTAGAGCCTTGTGGAATATTTAGAAACGATGGCAGGAGACTCGACGGTATGACATTGGTCCCTAGGGAGAGAGGTAAAGCCCTAGTGTAGGATGCTACTTGCGTAGACACTTTGGCGGCCTCTCATCTCAGGAATACCTCGTTTAGAGCCGGGGCGGCAACAGAGGCACCTGAACTGAGTCAGTGACGCAAGTATGAGTCTCTGAGAGATGACTACATATTTGTGCCATTTGCTGTAGAGACTATCGGTCCGTGGGGTCCACGTGCGGTAAAGTTCCTAAAGGAACTCCATTCGCGGCTGGTCGTTGCTGCTGGTGATAAGAGGGCTAGTTCTTTTCTCGCTCAAAGGCTAAGTATGGCCATTCAGCGAGGAAACGCAGCCAGCGTTCTTGGCACGATACCGCGGGGAGTAGGACTATATGATAATTAAGTTTCTAGTTTTAGTTTTTTTTATTATTATAGATTTTAATATTAAATGAAATGAAAATTCAGTAAAAAATAATTGATAGTAATGTATAAGCTGACCCTTACCATATGTAGCACGACAGCATTATTTTGCTGTTTCACGCTGGTATAATTATGTTTTACTCCGGTCAAGCTAGCCCATTTGTGCTACAGCTATGCATGTCTAACATAGATGCAGCGTGACTCTATCATACTTACCTGTGAATTTTTACAGTTTAAGAAAGCTTTTGTATTTCCAATTTTTTTAATGAAAACAAAAGTGCATAACCATAATCGTAATCATAATTTATTTGCAGAAAACATGGTTCACCTGTATTGAAATATATATGTCGAGCGTGCTTTGTCATAATGATGACATACAAAAATTATCGTATACATAAATTACATTATTAAAAATAATATAATGATTAACATTATTTAATTGAAATAATATAATTGCAGTTAGCTCATTTTAATTTCGTTGCCTAATACTAAACATAAAATTTTAATATTCTTCGAAAGAGTTTGCATATGTGCAGCCATTGTTTAACAATCCTGTAAAAACTTTTATGAGTGATTGAAACTCTGTGGGCAATGTATTGAAAATTTTTATACTCATAATTGTACAACTTTTCCTATAGTGCTTGGCATAACACTATGACTCAGTCTTTCAGTATGTCTCAAGTTTCTATGTACAGTGTCCCTTAACTTTGTGAAAATAATAATATTTTTAACAAAACAGACTAAATTTAAGATGTACAATGTACATCTTAAATGTTTACATTGTAAATACACGACCGCTTTAAAAGGTATAAGTTTTACGACACGATATATCTGATGCCAAACCATGCATAACTGAAATACATTTCTTTTGGGCGATAAAGGCCTTATCAGCATCTGTACTGTTACCCCAAAGTAAAAGACCATGATCAAGTGCAGAATAATATAAATATATGCATAGTACGCCATTATTAAAGTTTCATGCGATGTAATCCTTCTGAGAACAGACCTTTCCAAATTGAGCTTTCCAGTTCACTTACAGTGCTTATATTTCTCAGAAACACGTCGTCGAGTGCCGGAATAAACTTGTGTCTGAAGACGAATCTTTGTTGAACGAAGTCTCGGATTCTGTGCAACTAAATCTAGTCTAGTTTAATCCCCAGAAGACAATATTTTGCGCGTTTACCCCTAAAAAGAACCCCTTTATTGTATTTTTTCTATGTCAAGGCACTTCCCTCGTTGTCTCAGCTAGCACTCGTAATACTTGGCGTCGACATATCGAATGACGAGCAGTTTCGTGGTTACTTGGAAGGGAAGACCAAATTGGCTTCTAAAAAGCTTGGCGTGCTGTGTAGAGCGGGACAAAATTTCATGCCAGCACACTGCTTACAACTTTACAAGGCTCAAGTTCGGTCTAACATGGAATACTGTTCTCATCCCTGGGTCGGGCACCCCAGTGCCTGCTCCTTCCAATTGATCTCATACAGCACAGAGTAGTTCGATTTGTCGGCGACCGTGCTCTTTCTGATCGGCTTGACTCACTCGTACTGCGGAAAGATGTAGCAACATAGGTAGTGCGTTCGTTTGTAGTATTCGCTCAACGTCGTTGATGTGTCGCATGTGCAGCGTCAGCGATGCTTCCACGGTAGTACTCATATTCCATAATTACTCGAATTTTTATATGTTAAAAATTCGAGTAATTATGATGATGACCATGATGACCAAAAATATTCAAATGCGATGAAAACTTTCAATAAACGCTTTTCAATAAGCAAATGACCTAATTTTGAAAAAAAGATTTCCATGTTTTTAAAATAAAATTAATATGAAATTAGAATTCTTAGCCAAAGAAAAATTATAAACGTTGATTTGAAATGGCTAGTACTGCAGAACGGCAATTTCATAAGTACAGACCAATTATAAATATAATAAGCCCGCTATGTTACAGAGGTGTTAGGGAATCCACAACCCCATATTATCTCGTTGGTGTCGTGAATGGCAGAAAAGAAAATGAAACAGGTGATGGGAATTTCCTATTTTTGATAATTAATCAAAATATTGAAAACCCGTCTGCCAAGCAACTTTGGCAGAAATTGCCCTATGAGGGAGACCTATGTTCAGCAGTAGACTATATGCTGAATAATTAATTAATTAAATCTAATGCCTGATAACAATCAGCACTGGTGACGAAGCACTAGATGGTAAGATGAGTTGGCTTAGCGTAACAAAAGCCTATTTTTGGCGTTATTCGATTTCTAGCAAGGGACGAAAATATAGACGATGGAAAATTATTTCACTGCTTTCCTGTATGCGTAACTAAAGACGAAGCAAACCGTCCAACTCAAATGCAAGGAATATTGACAACAAAGGGGTGAAGTCCTACTGTGTATCTGCTTGCCGATGATGAAAAGGGAAAAATTAATTCAGTCATGTAATTTCTGAGCGCAAATTTTATTTTATATATAAAAGATTGCAATTTATATAAATTCAAGCAAAAAAGTTGCAATAAAGTTTGTGCTAAATGTTTTGAATTTGTGTAAACGTTGTTTTGATAAGCGCTCTGATAATTTTGAAATAAAAAGCGTTCCCGTAACATTTTGAAGTATTTTATAATAAAGGAATTAATCAGAGTCGTATTGAATGGAGCCCATTAATTTATTTCTCAGCAATTTGAGTTGTTTCCATTCATTCGTTCACTTTTATCTGGATCAAGCTTAGCGTTATTTGTTCAGAGAGAAAACAAAAAGATTTTAATTAGTTTCAAACACTTAAGACAGGGACAATCCAGGGTGGATTGTCCCTGTCTTCTGAACTATATCTTCTGGGGAGTTCTTTTCAGGGGGACTAAGTAGCCGAAATTTGGCCGCCCATGGTAGATCTAAAGAAAGGATAAACATTTGTTTATAAATATAGTAAATAAAAGAGCTTTAACACTAAATATATAAAACTAAAGAACCTCTAAATGTAACACTACCTAAAAATACAATCTATTTTAATTAAATTATCTATAAAGCAGCTTTTGCTGTCGCACGGATGGGCCGGCTCGAACCGGGGTGGTACCACGACCTCACAGAAAACCAGCGTGAAGTAGAGGTTTACCTCTGCGTTTCGCTTGGTGAGTGCAGGTGGCCGAAGGCCCTTTTTACTGAAAATGAGGCATTCCATCTTAGTCCTCACGGGTGACAACGCATCTACATTTTGATTTGTAATAGAGGATAGATGTAGATGTCTATGGGCCGCAGCAACCACTTACCATCAGGTGGACTGTTTGCTCGTTTGTCACCCTTATCCTATAAAAAAAATTGTGTTAAGTGTACGCGTCATTCGTTAGCAACCACTAGCATTTAACACTGATTTTCAGTGCCAAGCCCTGTGACATCTCCAATGCTTTTGAACCCATATATGAAAAAAGTATTTAATGAAGATGACACCATAAAAATAATGTCATCTTCATTTCAACATAAACAAAAACACAACCTATTTCTTCCTTCCTTCACTTCACAGCCTATCAAAAGATTGCCTCATAGGATATTTGCCATAGTTGCCACGCTCGGCGATCTCTCAAAGATGGTGCTCCCCATCTCCTGATTCAGTTTTTCGCAGTCGTCTCTTACGATACCCACAGGATGATAATGGGTGGTGAATATTTCCACACCGCCACTACACAGTTAAAAAACACACACAAAACATTTACAGAATATAATTCATATTCCTATAAGGCGTACATTTAGTGGTGGACTTTTCATGGGCCTTACTGAATGAATATATAAACAAATGATCTAAGCTTTCGCAAAAAGGAGTCAATGAAAACTATTGTTATATCAGAAAATTCTTATATTACTGATATTTTTATAACAAATACGGAGTGGTGAAACTCTTTGTATAAATAATAGGGTACAGAGATACTCGTAGAAGAAAGCATAGCAAGTGCTTAGGATATTGTACGAGTATATCTATACATATAATAAGTCTGTAGAAAAAATGTGTATTCACGATTAAAGCAAAAACTACTGGACAGATTTCCATGAAATTTTGTATTTAGACAGAAAATGAATGTGTATAACATATAGGCAACTTTTTATCTGCTTACGGAAGAGAAAAAAAAGGTTATGTTTTCCATTTTTTTTTTAGTTTTTTGTCATTAGGGCTGCTGACGATTCTATTAGCCCTTAAGAGGATTTAACTAAACGTATAATAAATCTATAGAAAAGTCTGTGTATGAAAATGAACTCATCACGTCACCAACCAGAAAGGGCAGAATAACGTCTGCCGGATCAGCTAGTATTTTTATAAATTTGAAGTGGCAAGCGAACAAATAGTCCACCTGATGGTAAATTATTGCTGTAGGCAGCAGTCCATGGTCACCTGCAATCAACTTTAACAATGAAGGGTACAGATATTGAAAAGTGGTAAACATGAAGAAATAAATATTAAACTGGTAGTTGGACTCCTTTTCTGCCAAGGATTCCGTCTGGGTAGGCACTACCCTATTACTAAATAGGACTTACACCACTTCGTTTCAGTTCGGTTTGTTAATGTAATTCAAATTGAAATTTCTAAATTAGATTTATAACCAAATGTAAATTGAATCAATTTCTATTACACCAATTAAGCTTAAAGTCAAAGGAATTAACCTCCCTTGTATTTACAATGACGATTTGAATATATTACAAGGCTTGAGCATATTTTCCACGAAGCCAATCCGAAATAAAGGAACTTGATAGTCGTGAAAGTAACATACAAATTACTTAAAATTATTAAACCCTGTGTAGCGGCGCGGCTTACGTGAATCTATCATTCTATTTCGTCCCGTGTATATCGTAAGGAACTACTTTGAGAAACTTTAGAAATATCTAATGGCTTCCGAAAGATGATGCTGTCGTAAAATATAAACATTAGTGACAGGTAGCAGAGTCTCGTAATACGATCGCCAATCCGACTGCCAAGCGTGGTATGATTAAAAGAAGAAAACATACTAATAAATCGTAGTATTTTTATTACCTGTAACAAAACTCACGTGCTGTTAGTTCGTTTATTACTTCAGTTTAATAAAAAAAATAGAAAAGGTCTATTATTACTACTATAAGCCCTGATTGTTCCTGCGAAAATGTCTACGCATACCGTAAATTCATCTTGCCACCGCGGAGACGGACTCACGTCGACTAAAACACTATAGAATATTAGTAGTGCATATACATATTGTAACGCTCCCCCTCCCCTCCTATATAATTTAAGTAACCATGATAAAAAACATATAATGCTCTTTTTTCAGGATCTTTCTAAAAGTTTAGTTTATAAGCCGTTTAATAAATTTACGGTGGGATCGCCTTAGTTAGGACCCTTATTTACGTTGTGTTTGTATATTAACTTAGTTCTTTTAGGTGTCTTTTGGAAGAATAAATATTCACTAGAGCAATAGACAGCCGTTGGTAGCGCCTTATAATTATTTAAGTTCAAGTACCCCATTCACGAAGAAAGGGCTCAAAAAGGTTAAGAACATAAAATCGTCACTATTCCCTTCCCACATTTAGTTTTTCGTAAAAACTTAAGTTTTGACGTATAAATAAGACTACCTCATATATATATAGACATGGCATTGTTAATAATTTTAAATTAATGAAGTATGGCTTACAGCTCTCACTTTGGTTAATTTTACAAAGGGCTCGTAAGCATCTTTTTTGAGCTTTAAATACTGTTTCTTTGTCCGTACAATTACCCCAGAACATAATGCCATATCTAAGTGTAGACATAACATAAGCATGATATGATGCCATTACGGCGGATGTGTCTACAACTTTTCCAAGCATATATAACGCATACGAAAAACGATTTAATTTCATACACACACTGCTCACATGAGACTGCCAGTTCAAATTGCAGTCTACATTTATACCCAAAAATTTTATATTGTCTATTGTATTGATTTTTTGTCCTAGATAATTGATATTTAAATTTAAAAGTACTACCAAACACACCTTCAAGTACCGGTGGAAGACCGGTACTTGAAGTCCTTCAGAAGCTCTTTAATTCCGTCCTCCATGGTGGCATTACACCGGAGGCGTGGAGCAGAAGTGCGGTGGTCTTGTTCTTCAAGAAAGGTGACAACGCTCTCTTGAAGAACTACAGACCGATTTCCCTTCTGAGCCGCGTCTACGTGCTGTTTTCGAGAGTCATTACGAATCGTCTCGCGCGCAGACTTGACGACTTCCAGCCTCCCGAACAAGCCGGTTTCCGAAAGGGCTTTAGCACCATAGACCACATACATACCCTTCGGCAAGTTGTACAGAAGTCCGAAGAGTACAATTTGCCACTATGTCTGGCGTATGTGGACTATGAGAAAGCCTTTGATTCCGTCGAAATTTGGGCGGTGCTGCAGTCCCTTCAGCGGTGCCAAGTTGACTGTCGGTATATCGAAGTGTTGAAGTGCTTGTACAGTAGGGCTACGATGGCTATCCGAGTACAGAACCAGAGTACGAAACCTATCCAATTGCAGAGAGGTGTAAGACAGGGTGACGTCATATCCCCGAAACTCTTCACCGCTGCATTGGAAGACGTTTTCAAGCCGTAACGTACTCTATCCTTTCCAGTCCAGAAGGACTGGAAAGGATACGGTATCAACATCAATGGCGAGTACATCACTCACCTTCGATTTGCCGACGATATAGTCCTTATGGCAGAATCGCTGGAGGACCTAAGCACTATGCTCAATGACCTCAATAGTGTTTCCCAACGGATAGATCTTAAGATGAACATGGACAAAACTAAGATCATGTTTAATGTCCATGTCACACCTATGCCGATAGTTGTTGGGAACACTAAGCTCGAAGTTGTTGACGAGTATGTTTACCTGGGACAAATAGTCCGACTGGGTAAGTCCAACTTCGACCGAGAGGTCAATCGACGGATTCAACTCGGCTGGGCAGCGTTCGGGAAGCTACGACACATCTTCTCGTCAGACATACCTCAAAACCTTAAAACGAAATTGTACAACCAGTGCGTGTTGCCAGTGATGACTTACGGAACTGAGACGTGGTCCTTCACTGCTGGCCGTATGAGGAAGCTCAAGGTCGCTCAGCGAGCTATGGAGAGGGCTATGCTCGGAGTTTCTCTGCGTGATAAACTTAGGAATGAGGATATCCGCAGTAGAACCAGAGTGACCGACATAGCCCAACGGATTAGTAAGCTGAAGTGGCAGTGGGCCGGCCATATAGCTCGAAGAACCGACAACCGATGGGGAAGAAAGGTTCTCGAGTGGCAGCCTCGTACCGGTAGGCGAAGTGTAGGGCGTCCCCCCACGAGATGGAGTGACGACCTGGTAAGACATGCAGGAAGTCGATGGATGCAGGTGGCTCGGGACCGTGTTTTGTGGCATTCTTTGGGGGAGGCCTATGTTCAGCAGTGGACTTGTGAAGGGCTGTAATGATGATGAATGATGACCAAACACATCTCACTCTAATCCGAAACATAGCCCACTTATCATAACGCTATGCGCTTAGACGCCGCCCGCAATCAATAGGGGTGTCCAATGTCCACGGGTAAGTCGTGTTGCTCTACAAAAAACTCGGTTACGAAAATAAATTAATCTAGCTGTTTCAACACATGTAAGGCATCTAATTTTTTTACAGCATATGATGCAGAGTTAAAAGTGCTGGCTTGTTTAGATATATGAGAGCTCCATTGAAGCTTCGAATCAACTGTAATACCGAGAAAAACAGCCGATTCAACAAGGCCCAGCAAACTCCCCATTTAAAAGCACACTGGTATTCACGTTTTTAACATTACGTGTAATGAATTTAATACATTTCGTTTCATTACCGTTCAAAAGCAAATTATTGACGTTAAACTAGTGTAATACCTTTGACATAGCATTATTCATTTCGTCATATTTCAATAATTGCCTTTTTAGTCGAAAAATCAGCGAAGTATCATCAGCAAATAATACCGTATCATAGTTATTCGCTACCAAGTAAGGTAAGCCATTAATATAAACTAAGAACAGTAAGAGACCAAAAACTTAGACCTGAGGAACACCCATAGATACTACCGATCCGGAAAAACTGCATCCATTTATAAAAACTGTTTGCGTTCTATTATTTATATGTGACATAATAAGTTTAAGCGCTATGTTATTTACACCTTAATGATGTAGCTTCCTGATTAATGTTTCATGGTGAACACAGTCGAAAGCCTTGGAAAGATCACAAAATATACCCAAAGCATCTTCAGAATTTTCCCATGTTCAGAAAATATGTTTGATTAGCTTAATACCGACATCAGTTGTCGAGCGACTCCTTGTAAATCCAAAATGTACACGTCCCTAGCTGCCCCAACCAAGGTTGATGGGATTAGGGCCCAGCAGCTGGCGAGTTCCAGGCTGCTCCAAAATGCTGCACCGTTTCAGACTGCTTCGGCGCCGGATCACTTCTTCGTTCGTCACGAAGACAGTCCATTAACATTATCGTACGATTAATTAATTTACAGAAGCCACTAACTCTCGTTTGTTATAAAGCCTAACACACAAAACTAACAGGGAGTGCCCGGATCAAAGGTCACTACCGCTTCGCGTAGCAACAGTTATTTCTAGACTATCAAAGGCCGCACTAGCTAATATTGTCGAATGCACTTATACAGATTCTGAGTCGGACCCAATAAGTCCCGGGAAAGGCTATCCAACAAGGAATGCGCGTTATAAATCCTAGACAGGATATTTACTAGACGCCCTAACTATTCCGCGGTTCCCGCACAAAAATTGACAGCGTGCAGGCATTAGCACAGCTAGCAGACGACTGCTGCGCTTGCGCGTCCTACGCGCGACCGAATGTCAGACCGGTATTGCACCGAGCCGCGCGCACTTTGACGTCGATTCTGAAACCACCGTTCGAGCGTAAACAAACCCCCGTCCCGGACATAAGGATTTAGGTCCGCGAGCAAACCGATCAGCGGGACAGGGTCGCGACGGCAAGTTACAAGACCGAATCTACAACGAAACTAGGCCACCTTAGGTACCCCATCAGGTTTTGCAACCCTAACCAACGCCTCAAAATTATAGCCCCAATGTGGGCAAGCCGGAGGGTTGAACTGGATGCCCTTCCTGGACATCGCAGCCTATATATAAGTCCTATTCTGGACAGAAGTCCGACGACCTCTTTCAATCACCTATCTATGCCCCTACGATTAATTCCGCAATCCGACCGGATCAGGTCTGCAAACAGCGACGCGACACGAAGCGGCCCAGTGCGGCCTCCTAAGCTTCAGTGCAGAGAGCACCCACAAATTCCACATGAACGTCGTCTGTGGAGAGCCGAACGAAACGCACAGATAGTCCCTAGTATGAATTTTCAACAAGTAGGCCTAGCCAGGCCACCCACCATATTATCATTTACTAAAATAATGTGGCAGCTGATTTCAATCTGATAATCTCCAAAACTAGCTAGCCTGTTAGACAAGCAGTCCTATGCTCATATTTCAACAAATTTTTCAAAGCATCAATGTTCAACTACAGAATCAATTCAACCAAATTAATCGCCGATGCACATAGGTCAACTTGACAAATTAAACAAAACAATAACGTAAGAGACAGCCCTATTTCTCATTTACGTAACTTAGACAGTGCCAAAAAATGTAAACCAAAGGAGAATTGACTTTTATTTACCTCGGCACAAATAGGGTTATCTAATTTCAGCCTTCTTTTTCACAAAGCAAAATGATTAAACACTATCACAAACAAATACATAATTTTCCAAGAAGCGCGGCATTCAATTTCAAATGAATTCAAATTTTCTTCTCAACAACCAGGCGCAACAATCAAATGCAGTGATTAAATATATTTACAAAACATATGCAACAGCATTTAAAGGAGTAGATTAAATTCAATTCTTTTAATCACAACCGCTACAAATATGAAAATTTCGCGGAAAACCCAAAAGCATTTTTTAATTTAAATCAAGGAAATTTTAACTAAGTGCTCGACCAAACCAAATCTAATACCCCTTGACAGCGTGATTCAACGCTCCAGGGGGGCGCTAATCTTCCCACCACCAAGAGGAGGCCACACGGCGTGAACCCGAGACCAATAGAGCGCGACCGCTAACAGTCGCCACTCGGGTTGTACGCCTTGACTGAGGCCGTCGGCAACAGAACATTTTGACAAGTGGACCGTTGACGGCTTAAGGCTCAGTGGAGGCGGCCGTGGTGGGAGCTAAGGCGGCAGCTAGCCAAGGCCGCCTCCATCAAATGGGGAACAGTGGTACACCAGTCGCGGCCACTCAGCTAACTGGAGTGAGAAGGGTCCAGCGGACCGATGAGTGGCCGTGAAGTTCCTCTCCACACGTTGAGGGGGAGTGATGACACCCCCGCCCCTGAGGGAATTACCCCCCGAATGGCCGGGGGAGGGACCCCTTCCAAACCTAGGGGCCCGGTGTCTGGCAGGCGGACGCCGAGAGTTAGAGAGCAGAGGGCGTGGCTGAGCGCCCCCGCCCGTGGGGGTCGAGGGCCTGGCAGAGCCCCGAGAGGAGACGCCATTCGCACCCAGGCACAAAACTGCATGGTGATTGCCCTGGCAATGCATTCAGGGCCGCCGATGCGGACAGTCTCGCTGGAGGTGCCCTTCCAAACATGAGCAGCACCAGCGGCGCTCCTTAGCGATAGTTCGCCTCGCCGGAACCGGCTTACCTAATAATTTCGGGCACAACGTTACCCAGTGCTCAGATGCTCGACAATAGGAGCAGGGGGGGGGGGGTTGACGACGATTTGCCTGGCGGATTCAGCCTCTCACTGGGCACGGCTCGTAAGTCGTCAACGGTGCCCGTCGTGTTCTCGATCTGCCGGCACTGCTCCTCCAAAAACCGCAGCAGGTCATAGAAGGGCAGAATATAGGAGGCCTCGTCCCCGCCGTACCTCTCCTCAAAATGGATTCGAAGGTCGAGAGGTAGACGGGACAGTACGATGCGGAGCAACAAAAAAGCCCATTCGCCCACTGGTAATTCCAGCCGCCTCAACGTATTACAGGCCACCAAGACTGGATCCAACTGGTCCGGACGTAGTCTGGCCCGGTCACTAAGCAGCGGGAGGCTTAGAAGCTGCTTAACATGTTCGTCCACAATTCGCCGGACGTTGGCGTATCTTCTGGCTAGGAGGTCCCGAGCAGTCTGGTAGGCGTCGTCCGACAATCTCAAGTGGCCGACGATGCCCAGGGCCTCCCCCTCCAGTGAGACCAGGAGGTACGCCATCTTTTGGCTCGGGGTCAAGTCACTCCGGGCGTCCACTAGGCTGTCGAAAAGACCAACGAAGGTCAGCCATTCGGAAAGGACCCCGGAGAACTTTGGCAGGTCCAGAGTTGGGAGTCGTCCCAACAGCTCGGCATACCTGCCTTCAGCCTCGATCAACTCGTCCGTGAGCGAAAAGAACTGCTCATAGTCCGCCAAGCAGGAGTTCAGGACTCCCTTCTCCACATGCGAATCCTCGAGCTCAGTGTAAGCCTCCTCCACTGCGGCCCTTCGAGCATCCACTTGCTCGAACCGCTTCATCAAGTTATGGACCCTATCTGGTCGACCTATCAAAGCATGGGCGCTTGTGACCCAGCGCAACTCAGTCCGCAGACAACGGATCAGTAGCGTGGGCGATGACATCACTACTAAATACAAATTACGACGCGGCTCGAGCACAAATTACAAAGATAACAAATAAAAAATACAACAAAAAATTAACAGTTAATAAATGCAGTTCCTATCAAATCGCGTTGAGTAGAAATTACACAAATACGAATTACTACGTATCAACCAAATACAAGTTAGCATAAAGAAAAGACACAAATAAAATTAACAAATAACAAATACTAGTGCGATCAAATCAAGTTTAATTCAAATTGCGCAAATACAATTACTACTCTTTAGTTCAAATACAATTACGAGTACAATACAAATAAGATACACATCACGGCCGATCAACAAAAATGCCTAGCTCGGAAATCGACCCTTCGATAAGTAATCTACTACAACTATCCGACAACGATAATTAACCGATTACGTAAAAATAACCATCTACCTACATGACGTATATCTCTAGAAAAACTCCCGCTTGCGCAACCTAGGGCGCGGCTTTTCAAACTACCCACTAACCAAAAAAGGCAAGCAACAAAGCAACAAAGGAAAATAATTTTATTATTACGTACAAAAAAAAATATTTTTACGTATTACGGACGGGCGTGATTGTAGATACAAATTAAATCAATCAAACCAACGCTCCCTGCCACCAGAATTGTTTAATTTTTATCAAACACTATGGTCAGGATCGACCGGGGAATCGAACCCGGAACCACGCTCTACTACCAGTATGTACACGCCCCTAGCTGCCCCAACCAAGGTTGATGGGATTAGGGCCCATGAGTAAACCCATCGACGAGCAGCAGAGGGACGGGGCCAGAATATGGCCACGTGGAAAATCTCTAGTTACACTAAACAATAAGGGAGAAAGCTGGAGACACGTAGTACTTACTATTATCCGAAGCTAACTTCGCACCAAGGCTTGGCCAGGCCGTGAGTGTGTGTAATAGTTGATGGCGAGCGTGGCAAGCATAGGCGGCCAGCAGCTGCCGAGTTCCAGGCTGCTCCAAAATGCTGCACCGCTTCAGACTGCTTCGGCGCCGGATCACTTCTTCGTTCGTCACGAAGACAGTCCATTAACTTTATTGTACGATTAATTAATTTACAGAAGCCACTAACTCTCGTTTGTTATAAAGCCTAACACACAAAACTAAAAGGGAGTACCCGGATCAAAGGTCACTACCGCTTCGCGTAGCAACAGTTATTTCTAGACTATCAAAGGCCGCACTAGCTAATTTTGTCGAGTGCACTTATACAGATTCTGAGTCGGACCCAATAAGTCCCGGGAAAGGCTATCTAACAAGGAATGCGCGTTATAAATCCTAGACAGGTATATTTACTAGGCGCCCTAACTATTCCGCGGTTCCCGCACAAAAATTGACAGCGTGCAGACATTAGCACAGCTAGCAGACGACTGCTGCGCTTGCGCGTCCTACGCGCGACCGAATGTCAGACCGGTATTGCACCGAACCGCGCACCCTCTGACGTCGATTCCGAAACCACCGTTCGAGCGTAAACACGGATTATTATGTAGTAATTTAATTATATTAAAAAAAACTTAACATTTGATCTAGAATAATTTTTTCAAAAATTCTACTGAGCGTTAGCAGTACAGAAATAGGTCTAAAATTAGTGGAGTCCAAATGTACTGTCAGATTTAATAAAGGTATAACTTTAATATGTTTTATTAAATCAGGAAATATACCAGACTCGATACTAGCATTGAAAATAATAGCTGGATGTGATCGTATTTATTATAGACGAAATAACTTTAACAGAAATCCTTCATAGATCTGCTGTTTTCTTAATATCAATAGTTTTGAAATATTTTACAATATCACCGTTTGAGTAATGACTCGGCAACAGTAGGGGAGGAATTGATTGACTTTGTAGTCAAGATCGGAATATCAATAAAATATTGTTCAAAAGCCGTTGCAACGTCTTGATCTGATTTTTCGTCAAATTATATTTAAAACTTAATTGAAAGTTTGAGTTGTGTAGTTTCATCTTGCCAGTTTAACTATTGATACTCTAAGTCATTTTAATTTTATCAGAGGCATTCTTAATTTTGTTTCTTAATTTTGTTTGTAGGATAGGTTGATATAGATATATAAAGACTTGGCTGCGCAACACACTCTTTAACATATTTTGAAATATTTTTTTACATATTGTCTAAATGGAACAATATGATTATATACTCTTTAATTATAAAGGTCATATAACTTTTGTCTACTCATATGGATTCCTCTACTGTCGCCCACTCATTAAATGATTTGCGTCTGTTTAAAGAGAGTGTTTTAGAAGTAAATATTTTATTAAATTCAAGACTTATTAGTTTAAATAATGATCCATATAAATAGAGTACACGCCCCTAACTGTCCCGACAAAGTTCGATCCCACAGGGGCCCATAGCTGTAGGCTCGACGAACAACTACGGACGGGGCCGAATGGCCTGGTGGAAATGTTCTATCCTACTACACTTTAAGGGGAAGGCTAGTCGAATAGAGAATATTTACCTACTAAGGTACTTACCTGCTTCGGAAGCGGAGACTGGTCACCAGGATCTGTCAGGCTGAAGGTGTAGTGCATGTAAGTGGTATTTGTGAGTGTCTGTGTTTAGGTGGCCTGAAACAGATGGCACGATGCTGCCCGGAGGCGGTATTCTCCTGAGGCGTCCCCGGTGGCAATTTCTTTCTTCAAGGCACTAGGTCAGTCTATTCACGTTATTGTACTTTCAAATAACTTCAAAAAGAGAAATAAATCCGTTGATCACAGTCAAGACAAGTCAGGGACAAGGTCGCGACGGCACGTTGCAAGACCGAATCTCCAACACGTGGCCCAACACGTGGCGCGACCGACGAAAGTGGTACAAAGTTCACCACCGTTCGAGACGCGGCAAATTAAGCAAAAAAAAAAACAAACGTCCGCTACGATCGGCAGATTTTACAATGAATTGCCTCGACGTGTCCCGTCGACACCGCTCAAATGGAATGCGCCCGGGCGGGGGGCGGTGTGATCTTGATACGATGCTATGCGCTTCGAACGTGCGTTAATAATTCAATTTTCAAATGGTTAATATTTTGCCTAAACAAACCCCTGCCCCGGGCATAAGGAAATATGTCCGCGAGTAGATTGGCAAACGGGATAAGGTCGCGACGGCACGTTGAAAGACCGAATCTCCGACCAAAACCTCGGTCACCCTAGGCACCCCATCCGATCCATACGACAACTTAACAATGCGCCCACGGCGCCAATATAAAGGCAGAGCGTTGGGTTCTTTAACCAACACGAGGTCTCCAACCCGAGGAGGATCCGTCTTGTCAGACCACTTAATGCGCTGCTGCAAAAGATGTAGGTACTCCAGAGACCATCGGTGCCAAAAACTATGAGTCATCTGTTGCAGCAGGTCAAACCTGCTCAACCGTGAAGAGTTCGTTTCCCTGAAGGGGTACTCGGGCAGGGCGTTAAGCGGCTGGCCAATCAGGAAGTGTCCCGGGGTTAGAACCTCAAAATCATTCGGATCGGACGAGAGGGGACAGAGGGGCAGAGAGTTGAGTACCGCCTCAATTTTACAGAATACAGTGGCGAGCTCCTCAAACGTCAAAATAGTTTCGCCGATAACGCGACGGAGATGCGTTTTTGCAACCTTAACCACCGCCTCAAAAATACCGCCCCAGTGGGGACAAGCTGGAGGGTCGAATTTCCACTGGATGCCCTTTTTGGACATCGCATTACCTAAATAAGTCCTGTTGCTGGACAGAAATTCGACGACCTCTTTCAAATATTTATCCGTGCCCTTATAATTCGTTCCGCAATCAGACCCGATCAGGTCCGGCAAACCGCGCCGCGATACGAAACGGCCCAGCTTGGCCAAGAAGGCTTCCGTGCTGAGGGCACTTACAAGTTCTAAGTGAACGGCCTTAGTGGAGAGGCACACGAAGACGCAAAGATAGGCCTTATGTGAACGCGCGTTACGAAGGTTAGAGGACTTGACGAAGAAGGGGCCAGCAAAGTCTGTTCCGACTCCAGCGAATGGTTGGATGGTCCTGACGAGGTCGGGTGGCAAGTCACCCATCATAGGCTGCGATATGGTGGCCTTCAGTTTATAACAAGATATGCACTTAAAGATGACGCTCCGAATGGTGCGTCAGCCAGCCTAAATCCAAAACTCCCGCTGCAGAATATCCGAAAGAGCGTTACACCCAGCGTGGGCGTTCTTAATACTTGTGGGTTACCAGCGATCGGACAAAGGCGCCATCCTTGGGGAGCAGTAACAGGTGTCGAAATCCGTACAGCAGTTGGGAATTTCTCAAACGCCCACCAACGCGCAGCATCCCAGCGTCGTCCAGAAAGAGGTTCAGATGGGCCAGAGCACCCTGGACAACGGAGCCCCGCTTCACTTTTTTCAATCACGGGCTCAAAATGCTCCGCTTAGACCATACGGGTCCAATGCATCAAAGCTTCACGACGCTCGCTAGGGGACAAAACGAAATCAGAGATTCGGTTGGACGGGTCTCTCGAATTGCGGACAAATCGGCGCAAGCAAGCAGTCACTCCTAAGAGCTTATCGAGAGAGCTGTACCGTTCCAGAAGAGAGAGATCCCGAGTGGGCTTATCCTTGCCCACTCCTACTCGGGTTCGTTGGCCAGGCAATTTAAATGGTTCGAAGTAATTACCGTGGGGCCAGAATGACTGAGACTCAGATAACCAACCGGGACCCCACCACAGCGGGTGGTTAACCAACGAGGAGGCCTCACAGCCGCGAGAAGAGCAGTCTAAGGGATTTAACTCCCCTGGGACATGTCTTCAGTTTAGAGAAGTCTCAGAACTCTGGATTTGAGACACGCGGTTCGCCACAAAGACCTCAAGATTGTGAGGTGCAGCTCTGAGCCAACAAAGTACTATTTCACTGTCCGACCACGCGTAGACGTCCGTAATGTCGATTACAGACTTCAAAGACGAGTGAACGTGGTTGAGGAGTCACGTGAGAAAAGCGGCTCCGGACAGTTCCAATTTAGGGATAGTTAAGCGGGACCTAATGGGAGCAACCTTGCTTTTAGCAAGTACGAGATGAACTGCAGTATGACCAGAAGAGCTCACAGTCCGCAAATATACGACAGCCGCATAGCCTTTCTCAGAGGCGTCGCAAAACCCATGTAGGGTAGCCCTGCATTTCCCTGGAGGGAGGAAGCACCATGGCATGGAGACCCGGTTGATGTCTGGAAGGGAAGATACTGAAGGTATCCTGAACAGGCTGATATTGAATGCCCAGCACAGTCAACAAATTAGGATTTTCAGGGTGCTCGAATAGATGAGGGTCTTGTTGATCCTCTCCTGGGAGGTCCTTCAAAATATGAGGGGAGTTCGACAACCATTTTCGCAATTTATAACCTCTGGACTTCAGGATGGCAATTAATTCGTCTCGCAAGACAAGAGCCCCCTCGACAGTGGAGGCACCCGCATAAATGTCATCCATGTAGACCGAAGTCTCCAAAATAGAAGCTCCCCGAGCGTATCTTAGGCGCTCTCTTTCAGCGAGTTCAAGGAGGGTTCGCATGGCGATATACGGGCTGAACCGGAGTCCATAGGTGGTAGTGTTCAACTCAAACAGCTGTATCGGATCGCTGGGATTCTCGCGCCACAATATCAGCTGATATCGACGGTCATCACGATGGACCACTGATTGTCGAAACATTTTTATTCTCTAGACATAATATTCAAAGTGATGTATTTTAACTTAATGATTATTATAACGCAATTAATCGTTCAAAATAATATATCTATCATATTTTTAAAGGTTTTTATAGTGAATTTAATTACTATTTATTATTAATAATAATAATGCGCCATCACAATATTAACGTTTACGAAATGATTTTACACGCTACCGCAGCCTCAATTTCGGCGACCCCACCTCGGGATAGGACAACTCCTCCTTGACCTCTAGCAAAGTGCTGGTACATAACGCACGCCCTCCTACATTGTCTGTATCTTTAAGGCCTGCTACGCCACGACTACCTCTAGAGGTCAATGGGACCACTAAAATGAGCACTACAATGCAAGCGATAGAATTGGTCATTCGACCGCGAAAGTTAAAAAGATTATCATGAACCATATTATGTACTTGGAGTAGTCAACGAAAATGTTAGTTACTAACTGTGATGACCATAATTAAAGTCTACGATTTGAGTAAAGCAACCAACTAACAGTAAGTAGATACACAGCACAAAGGGAACGTCTACTCGCCACCGATGACAGCTTGGCAATGCGAGTGAGGCGCCAACGTTGTTCTATGTACTACATTTAATTATTCATATATCACAACAACAATGTTTAAGATTTATAGTTTTTAGTAAAAATATTTTTTATTAAACACTAAAAAAACTCAGAAAGATCTTGTAGTCTAGTATAACTTTAGCCGATTTTTTTAAGCAAATATTTGATAAATAGAATTTAAATTTCTTAGGTCGAAAACTTAAAGTCCAAGTCAAAATATTTTTATTCAAAATTGACTAAAAACTACGTCATCACTTAAAAAGTCCCTACTGCAAGAAATCTTATGAGATAAATTGGCAAAAACTAGATTATTTTCTTATATATTTTTATATTCTATACTAAGATATGGTATTTTATTTTGGGGCAACTCCGTTAATAAGGAAAATGTGTTTAAAGCTCAAAAGAGGTGCATACGAGCTATATGCAATCTAAAGCAAATTGAAACATGTAAACCATATTTTAAAAAGTTAAGAGTATTAACTCTTACTTCACTATATATTTTTAAGGTCACCATGTTCGTAAAAAGGAACATTCATCTTTATGAACATCATGTTAGTGTGCGACACACAGATAAACTCTGCTCTGTGCAAGTTGAACAGCGTTATTTAACGAAAGCGTATTTTGCATGGCGCCAAAAATATATAACAAAATACCCAAAAAATCAAAGATATAAAAAATGTTAAATATTTTCAAAAAACGCTTGTCAGTGTCCTAATGGAGAAAACCATTATATATATATTGTTATACTTTAGTGATGACTTTTTTTGATACCCAATAGTTAAAATTATAAAAAAAATCACAGGATCAATCATTAATTTAAATTTAAATTTGCTTTACATAATTATGTTAACATAAATATGAATGTTCTTACATTATATTTGATTCTATTTAATAATTAATTTAATATTTTAAATGAAAAAAAAAATCAATGAAATGTGTCACATTTTACTTGTTTGAAATATTGCATGATCATTATTTAAAAATGTACATAATAAAACATAGATATTATTCAATATATTTATGTCATAATTAGATTTCTAACATACTTAACCCTTTTCACAAATACTATATCCACTAATGTATTGTTTACGTTCCATTTCTTTTTTCAAGAACTGCATGCTGCGCACTTAGGAGTAATAAAAATGAAAATGATTGCTAGAGAATGCTGTTGGTACCCGGGTATCGACAGTGACATAGAAAACATGGCTTCTAACTGTAGTCGTTGCATATCCTTGCGACCGTTTCCTGCGAAAGCGCGCTTGGAGCCGTGGGGGTGGCCCGACTCTCTTTTCGAAAGAATCCATTTAGATTATCTCGGCCCAATTCATGGAAAGATTTTTCTTGTACTAGTCGATGCGCATAGTAAATGGATCGAATGCGAATTAATGTCAAATTTTTTATCAAAAGAGCTTATCAATAAATAAAAAAATCACGTTTTGGCATTCCCAATAAAATAGTCACAGAAAATGCTAAAACCTTTGTTTAGTTTGAATTTTCTAAGTACTGTGCTGATAATGGCATAACTCACATTTTATCTCCTGCGTACTCGCCACAGAGTAATGGACTCGCAGAGAACGCAGTAAGGACTTGTAAGCGGTTTATTGTTAATGCTATCAAGGACTGTGGTTTTAAGGATTTCGCTAACCACTTAGATAATTATTTGTTTCAATATCGGAATACACCGCACTGTACGACGGGAGTATCACCTGCAGCTCTTATGTTCGCGAAGAAGCGCTTTCTGCCAAATCCGATCCGACCCTGACGAAAACCGTATTGGTGGTCACTAATCAGCTGGTGAATCTCAAGGTACCGCATGAGCTGGCAGTTTATAATGGATTCCATTATTTTGGAGAACAAGGAGGTGACGGCGATAGGCCTGTAGTTGGACGGGTCTTAGCAGTCGCCTTTTTTAGGGATCGGGTGGACAAAAACTGTCTTTCATGATTTCGGTACTATGCCTAGGGTGTAGTAGTACCGGAAAAGATGCGTTAGAACCGGTGCCAACTCCGGAGCACACGTTTTCAGCACAATTGGGTGGATTCCGTCAGGCCCACTCGACTTGTGAATGTCCAGGGAGAGCAGTGCTTTGCGAACCGAGTTCTGTGAGAACCGTACATCCGGCATGGAGCACTCACACCACGGGATGGCCGGCGGGCTCTTTCCCCCGTCATCAAGAGCCGAGTTGGACGCAAAAAGGGAGCCTAAAAGGTCGGCTTTCGTTTTTGCGGCGTGGGCCAATGAGTCGTCCTCCCTGTGCAGAAATGGTAGTGATGGCTTTCAGAAATTCCCTTGGGCAGCGTTGGCGAGAGACCAGAATGCACGGGTTCCCGAAGGAAGGCGAACTAGTTTTTTGCAAATTCTGCCTACGTTCTTCTGACTTTGGCCTGACAATAACTCTTTCGAAGGACCTGGAGGTGAAGTTATACGTCTTTTTAAGAATATTGTTGTTTACATCCCGAGCCACCGAAGCCTCAGCCAAGGCCTGATAACACCCCTGTATAGTGCTTAATGCAGTCTTACAGAAGCGACCAAAGCAAGGCTGAGATCTGCCTCTGATAGGTACCACAGATGATAGAATAAATAGTTCCATTCCCTGTAGCACCACATCAGTGACAGACTCAGCAACAGCCCTCAGGATCATCAGGCGAGAAGCAAACTCGCCCCGTAGGCGAAGTAACCAGTTGTGTCAGACCATGTGCCAAGGCAAATTCATAAACAGATCTCCCCGCATGATCACTTAAATGTGAACCGAGCTATTCGGCGTGGTGGGCGTTAAAATCGCCAAGGATTACGATCCCTGCGGATGGGATCTGTTGACCTTCCCATTTGGACGTAGTCGATGAGGCGGTCTGTTTTAGTATTACCGCTATGGTACCTATAGAGGCACCCGTAGACGCACGGCTGGTCGTCGTTGTCTTGTTTAGCCAAAGGATGGACAGGTACGAACCTTCAAGACTACCGAGGCGTCGAGAACAGATGTCCTATCTGACGTATACGCAAACTCCAGCCCGAGGTACAAAAGAGTACTCCAGTTTGCACCCCGGGTAGGAGAGATACGAAGTATGAGCCGGACAGGACACCTGCGTCTCGGTCAGAAAGAGCAAGACCGACTTCGCCGTTTCGAGATAGTAGTGGACGGCGTTAAGGTTCGAGTGAAGTTATGTAGCAGGAGTCCAAGATAGCGTGGCAGGAGTCGCCATGATTTGTTCGCTCTGTTTGCCCCATTCAGTGTTAGTATAGAGCGGGATTACGCCCATCAAGAATACGCGGGGCATCTTGAGCACCCACACTCAGAAAGAAGAGGGTAGCTTTACCGTAGATGCTCAGTGAGGGCATCCACTAACATGGGTGCGGTACCCTCCTGGGGTAGTCTTTTTTTTTAATTCCGGTACCATGTAATGGGGGGAGGGGTCAGACTTCCGGCCACCTGCACTTACCAAGCGAAACGGCGTTTAGGTTCAAGTGAAGTCCCCTGTTGTTGCAGAACCCCCCCCCCCCCCCCCCCCGAATACGCGGGGCAGCTTGAGCACCCTCCTGATAATCTCCTGGGGTAGTCGTTGATTTAATTCCGCTACCATGTTGATAGAGGGGGGGGAGGAATTGGACCTCTAGCGACCTGCACTCACTAGACAAAGTGGATTATGAAAAGAGATGATTGAAATAAGCTTATTCATTTTAGAACGAGGTTATATAAGTGTATAGTACGCGGTAGAACCACTCCGCATCGGTTGTAGCATGAATAGGCCGGCTCGACCGGGGACCACGTTCTTACAGAATACCAGCGTAAAACCGCAGCTTAATGTTGCAGTGCTTCGTATAGTGAGTGTAGAGAACCATTGACCCTTTTTATTGGTAACGAGGCATTTCATTTAAGACCTCAAGGGTGACAATGCATCTACAATTTCATTTTTAACTGAGAATACTCGTAGGTGTAGATGTCCATGGGAAACGGCATACACTTATCACTAGGCGAACAATGTACGTACTAGTTTGTCACCTATAATCTGTGATAAAATTGGTAGGTATTTGACGCACGCAGTTGTTAGCAGCTATGAAAAAAAAAGAAATATTTAGATTTTAACAGCACATTCGCATAACATTTGTCTGTGTAACTTTCACATTTATTCCATTAGCAAAATGTTTATTTACATTTGTTTCACGCAACATTTCACTCCCGGCATTTGTTAGATTTATTACATTTACAAAAGTCTTAAGAAAGAATTTGTTTAACCACAATTTATGTTGAGTGAAATATCATTACGAGAACCACATTTTTCCACAAAAAAAAAATATCTGAGTTACATTACTAACGCTGAGTCTTAAATCATTAATAATCGTGTACATACTTAATATAAATGCTTTTTGGTATATTCTTAAATACATTTTTACTTTTAAACATAATTGAAAAATATATGTGTATGTATAATGACGGTTCCGTGGCGCAGTGGCTTAGCAATGAGTATCACTGTCCAAGTATTTGTATGGCCCACAAATAATTGTTCCGATTCTGGATATTAGTCCCCTTGTGAAATTTATGTCTATAAACTACCTCCACGATACAGGAGAAAATTTTAGTGTGAGGGTTACTCTTTTCCTAATTAAAAAAAATGTTTTTTAATGTTTAGTAAAATAGCAGCTTAATGCCACTGTGTTTCGTATGGTGAGTGAACAGAAACTGAGACTGGGGGTGGGCAAAGTGTATCATTTTTGTGATTGGAACATTTGCATCTTGATCACTGAAATGTTCCGAAACACTGATATGTTTCATTTGGCTCATTTATATCATCGACTCAAAAGATATAAAAGAAAGAATGTTCCGAATAGGTACATTAAGTTACGTCGCGGGCGTTTATTACTGAATGATCCGTGAAATGTTATGTGGCAACAATGCTGAATAATATAAGTGCTTAGATTATTTATTGTGTACCGTAATAAGATTGTATATAAAATCGATTCTCTTTCATACTTTAACAAAAATGTCACTATGTCAATTCATTATTTACAAAAATGTCCATTTACACAAAACAGCAATGTCTATGTACACAGAATTTACTCGTAAAGTATCATAACTCTAAACTTTATGATGAAAAGGAAGAAAGTAAAGTCACAATAATCACTACGCAAAGAAATCCTAAACATAGCTCAGTATGTTTTCGTAAACAGGCGCTAATGAATATAAACAATTTGACAAGTGCCGCATCAACGTAAAATGACAACATGTTAATGAAAACGCTACATACAAAAAACGACCGTATAGTATTTGACACATAAGCGCCTTAGTGGTAATTTTTACGTGCATGAATAACGTCAGCGAAAGTCCGTACGAGTTGTGATACACTTCTTATTTGTTATCTCTATCTGACTTGTGTGGATTATAATTATTTCGCCCGCTCACTCGCCACTCGTGAGTCAATAGTTAAGTTGATCATTGTCTCAGTCTGTCTCCCTCGCTCATGTCTCAGTCGCCTCGCAAGAGACGCGTCGCGCGAAATGAGCAAAGAGCAAAGTAATGTTTCACTGTTCCAGATGCAAATGATACATTTGAAACGTTGTTACTGAACCAATCTTTTGTGTCACTTCAGTGATTCGTATCAGTGAGTCGTTTCCGTAAAGAGATACACACGCCTAACTGAGACCTTTTTTACTGGAAATGAGGCATTCCATCTTAGTCCTCACGGCTGCAAACACATCTGAATTTTGATTCGCAAATGAGGATAGATAGAGATGTCTATGGGCCAAACAAAAATATAATCAATGAACAATACCATAACTCTTTTAATGCGTTACTGTGTTCTATAACAATTAATACGGGCAGGTTTTTGTAAAGTTCTTAAATTGTATTATTCATAATTATTATAATTTCCTTTTACGGATATCCTCAGAACCATGCAATAAAAATATTTTTTTCCACGCAAATTGTACCTTTTACATGGGGAAATGTCAATGCATACACGCCACGCGGGGGCAAGTACAAGTTATGTCGGACTCGCACCGACTAAAACCCCATAGTGTTCCACGTTCACCGCATATTGCCCCATGGCAGCCCCTCCTCAGGGAGGAATGCTCGTCCCCCTTTTTCTTTTCAGTAAAGGCGCACCAGGAACACAAGTGCCTTCCACCGCGGTTTCTGACTCTACCTGAGTAAAGGACCCCCCCCCCCCCCCCCCGAGTCCGATACGCGGAACTTTCGGTCACGAAGGGTAGGGCGAGTGGGGCATCGCCATACCAACACTCTTCTTACCCCGCGACTCCACCTCGGCTGCAGCGATAGGAGGAGAGGACACTCCTTTCGCCGCAGCCCACCAACACACATCCGGGTGTGGGCTCACCAAGCCCACTCGGGGGGACCGCCTCGTGCCAGCCAAGTGGGTCCCTCTTTGTTCACAGCGGGTGACTAAGCCACGACAACTAAGCCCTACCTCCTCCACGACATGGCGGAAACCCATTCGGGGCGGACGCAAACTGTATCCTAATCCCCTAGTCTTAACACTTTAAGGTAAGAATTTCGGGAAATGAAAAAAACGTATTTGATAATTATAATCCAAACTTATTACTTTACTTATTAAAATTTTAAAATATGTACTAATTTTCAAATTACAAAAATCATTTGATCATTTTTTCTTCGTACAAATATAAGTTATTAAAAACTTGAACACCATATTTCACCCTAAGGTTAATATTTTTCGAAATCCTGTCTTAGTGGACGCCGACGTAATAAAACGAAATTATTGCCCCAATTTCACGCTTTTGCGTATTACTTATTCTGTGCTTTTACATCCAGCAGTTTGTGTTATGGGTCTTAAATAAAATAATTTTTATGCATTTGTAACCTTGTATTAAAACCGTAAGGTAATTTTTTTTTATTATTATAGAGCAACAAATATTTATAATTGTCCATACGAAAAAAGGTTCTCGAGTGGCGGCCTCGTACCGGCAGGCGAAGTGTAGGGCGTCCCCTCACTAGATGGAGTGACGACCTGGTAAGATATGCAGGAAATCGATGAATGCAGGTGGCTCAGGACCGTGCTTTGTGGCATTCCTTGGGGGAGGCCTATGTTCAGCAGTGGACTTGTGAAGAGCTGTAATGACGATGATGATGGTGATACGAAATTGAAAACAGTCTGTCCTTGTCCCCTCTTCCGTAAGGGGTTGTTTTGAAATGGCAAAACACGTATTCACTAATTTTTTACTCAGTACTTTCAGTGTATATCTAGTCAATCTCCCCGTATTTTATACAAACAGTAACACCCTATTTCACTTTCTTAGGGGTCGAGTTTTTCTAAACGCCTTTCTTAGTGGACATCTACGTCATAAAAGGTAATCAAACGGTTTGGGCTGTGTGTTGGTAGATGAATCACTCAGTCATTGTGTAATCAACATATAAAGAGGACTAACTAATATTAGTTAAAAAGATATATTAGTGACACCTGTGTGTACGAGATTGTGTGGCACCTCGTAAATGGCAAAACTAAATCTAATTAACTTCTATTATGTTACTTTTAACTAAGCCTTTTATTAAATGAAATTTTATATAAATTCAATACAAAATTTCATGGAAATCGTTCCAGCCGTTTAGGAGGAGGTCAGTCACATATACACGGACAGTAGACTTATATAAAAGAATACTAAACAGACTTAAATAAATATAAAATCTATTTATAAAAACAACTTTCAGATTTCATATCAGCTCTATGATACAATAATGCATATGCCATATACCATAGAAGTGACACAAGTACGCCAAATTTCAGTTCAATGGCTCAAGCTCATCGGCTGTCAGGAAGTGCTTCAAAAATTGTTTGATGGTCATTTTGATGTTTGAAGAATTATTATATCTTATATCGTAGAATAAAGAAATTTTATTTCATTTCATTTCATTACAAAATTTGGAACCGGATAGACATACGAAGAAAGCAAGTTAATATTAATAAGCTTCAAACGGGTAAATACTTACATTTTGGATCTTCTTAATATAAAAATTAAAAATATACAGCCGTATTACCGCTACCGTTATCATTACAGCCTATTAAAGTCCACTGCTGAACATAGGCCTACCCCATAGATTGCGTCATACATAGGCTGCACTAAAAGTATCGGGAATGGAATATTTCCACTGTTCCTGTCATATTAAAATCTTTTTAATTGAAAACTTCTTGGTTTTAAAAATCGAATACCATTTATTTATTTAAAAAAAGATTCTCGTTCTTGTCACAAGGTTTTGTCAAACTTGTTTAGTCGTTGAGAAAATGGAATTGACTCGAGAAAATTCAATAGCGATGATTTATTATGACTTTCGAAGTGGTTTAACACAAAAACAGTGTGTTGACCGGATAATACCTGCATTTGATGATAAAGCCCCATCCAAAACCACAATTTATCGCTGGTTTCCTGAATTTCAACGTGGACGTGTCAAGCTCAGTGATGATCACCGTCAAGGTCGTCCAAAAACTGCAGTCACCCAAGAAAACGTTGATGCTGTGCGTAAGCTAATTGAGGAAGATCGACATGTGACATACCGCGAAATTCAGGCAACTTTAGACATTGGCATGAGTCAAATACAAATAATGTTGCATGAACAATTAGGTGTAAAAAAGTTGTTTTCCCAATGGATACCGCATTCGCTCTGTGAAGAGCAAAAAGCGGCTCGCGTTACTTGGTGCGTCAGAACTCTCGAAAGATTTCACGCAGGATCCTCAAATGCTGTATACAACATCGTATCAGGTGACGAATCCTGAATATACGCGTACGAACCCGAAAGTAAAAACCAGTCACGAGTTTGGGTGTTCGAAAATGAGTTAAAGCCAACAAAAATTGTTCGTTCACGGAGTGTTGCAAAAAAAATAGTGGCCACGTTTGTCTCCAAATCCGGCCATGTTACGACTATTCCTCTTGAAGGACAAAGAACGGTTAATGCAGAATGGTATGCTAGCATTTGTATGCCACAAGTCGTTTCTGAACTCCGTAAAGAGAACTGCAACTGCCGCATCATCCTCCATCACGACAATGCGAGTTCTCACACCGCACACAGAACAAAAGAGTTTTTAGAGCAAGAAAACATAGAATTAATAGACTATCCGCCGTACAGCCCCGACCTAAGCCCTAATGATTTCTATACTTTCCCTAAAATAAAGAATAAATTGCGTGGACAGAGATTTTCATCACCTGAAGAAGCTGTGGACGCCTACAAAACCGCCATTTTGGAGACCCCAACTTCCGAATGAAATGGTTGCTGCGGAAAATACTTCAAAAAGCAATAAATACATTTTTAAATAGTAATGTTGTGTCCGAAATTTTCAGTGCCGTAGCGTTGATATTTGCCTTAATTTCCAGGCTTGTCAATCGGCAAGGATCTAGAATATCGCTAGTACGTGGCCGGACACAATCTGTAAAAAAAAAGATAAAAATTTAACTATACCAAATGTAAACTAGCTTTAACTAAACGTTTTAACTTTACCGTAGAATGTGCCAACATCCTTCATTTTATTCTAATTGTGTACTATGTAATGTATGATAAAAGTGCGGGCCATAAAATATTACCTGACAACAAACTTAAACCATTGTCTAGAGTTAGACAATGGTTTTAGTTTGTTTTACTTTGTTTCATTAGGGTTACGTGAAAATGCGATTGAAAATTAGATTTAATGAATAAGTAACTTTTATGTTAAAGATTTTGATTCGTATATAGAAGAAAAATTGTCCGCTTACAAAAAATTATTATATCTTGATTTGTTCCTGACTAGAAGAAAATAATTTTATTTCATGCTCTTTTTTTCGTATATGGATACGATTCCTATATAAAACATAATTAGTGTGATGAATCCATGTTGCAGCTTTAATATGTTCGGCTCAACTAGGGAGGGACCAGAGAATATAACTAACATAACCGGAGACGCCTTTTACTGGAAACTAGCCATTCCATATTAGTACTCAAGGGTGAAAACGCATCTGAATTTCGATGCTTCAGTAAGGATAGATGTATGAGCCACAACATCCACTTAACATCAGGTGAACTGTGTGCTTCTTTGTCACCCTGATTCTATATATCTGTTGAATTCACTGGGTTGGCGATCAACTGTTTTCAGTCTGAACGTAGCTATAATCCTTTGGGTTATGCCTACTACGCGCGACACTAGCACGGTCGCGGAGAAGTTTTTGGCCAAAAACCAAAAAGTTTTTTATGCGTTCATGGACTTGGAAAAGGCTTATGACAGAGTGGACAGGGATGTGTTATGGCAAACACTGAACTCATTTGGGTTGAGCGCTGGTCTGATACAGGCATCGAAGTTTCTGTATAGGGACTGTAGTGCTGTCAGGATTAACGGGGCCTACTCTGACTGGTTTGGGATCCATAAAGGTGTCAGACAGGGTTGTGTGTCTTACCCGTGGCTGTTCAACCTATTTACGGACAGTTGTTTGGAAAATTTGAAAGTAGAGTAATGTAGAAGAATGAATAGAAAAATGCCTTTTGTACGCCGATGATCAAGTCATACTTGCGTCGTCGGCGGCCGAGTTGCAAATGATGGTTACATTAATGAACAGGACATTAAAATAAAAGGGAATGAATGTGAACGCAAGTAAGACGAAAGTTATGGTTTTTGAAAGAGAAGAAAGTAAAACGATATGTGAAATAAAAATAGAAGGGGAGTTGGTCGAGCAAGTACATGAGTTTGTGTATTTTGGATGTGTGTTTAGCAGTGATGGTAGATATGATAAGGATATGGAACGACGAGTGAATGCAGAACATAGAGTGAATTGGGCTCTACACCCTATTGTGAAAAGTCAGAATGTGTCTAACTAGGCGCGTATGGTAATTCACAATGCTGTGTTAGTACCTACTTTAATGTATGGTAGTGAAAGTTGGGTGTGGCAGAAGAAGCACGAGAGTAGAATAAATGCTGTAGAAATGCGGTCATTAAGGAGTATGTTAGGAATGAATCTGACTGACAGAGTGAGAAATTGTTTAATAAGAGAAGAGTGTGGTTTGAAAGATGATGTTGTGAGCAGGATTAAGAAAGGAATGTTTCGGTGGTTTGGTCATGTAGAAAGAATTAATGGGGATAGAGTGACAAAGCAAATTTATGTTGCAAAGGTGAACTGCAGAGTCGAGAAGGGTCGCCCTAGGCGAAAATTTGTCAACAAAATTGGAGGTATATTGAAAATTGGCCAAATCAAGAGTACCTTTAACCGACAAGCGTGTATGTGTAGGTAAAAGGTACTCTTACTTTGTATGTGGGGGAAGCGAGAGAGGTGTGTCAAGATCGTGCTAAATGGAAGTCCATAGTCTCTGCCTACCCCTCTGGGTGACAGGTGTGAGTATTTATGTACTATGAAAAATCTAACTGAAATCAAAGCTGTGTTTGCATACCAATATTTTCTTACTAAATAATGTGACACTTAAGCACGTCTCGCAGGATCTCTTTCACCCTGGAAGTGAACACTCTGAACTTTCATATTTATGTCATAGTACCTTCTACTCCGAGTTCTATAAGCCAGTCCATGGATACGTCACTGTAGAGGGATTATAGCAATAAGTCTCCAAATCCAGTGGAATATCATACAATATGTTTAATAGGTACGTGAACATCGAAAATCGTCGTACTTTTTTATTATTTGTTATAAGAAGAGAATGAAACTTATTTAATTTGAAATTCATTGTGATATAAACTTACAGTAAAAGAATCATATATGTATTAGTCGTTAAGGCAGGTAAAATTAAAATAGAGAGAACATACACAAATCATATATATAATCAAGTTGAAAGATAAAGTACTTGACCTTGTAGAGTCCAAAGTCCTTCTCGGTATCACTTTCGCCTACAATCGGGACCTCGAAATGAGGCCTATTCACTAGCTCCGCTGTATAAACCGTAATAAAATTAGGCTATTAACAGATGTATATACAGCAAGCTTTGTTTATTTCAGCTATTTCCACAGTGTCCTTACATATTATGTATTACTGTTTTGGGGATCAGCATATATTTTCAATATCAGTTATATTAAAAATATATGGATTCACTCAAAATCTTTTAAATATATAAACATCTTAGTTATAGAATCACAATTCATTTAGGATTTTTTTATTTAAGTGACTGTTTTATACCTGTGACAAAATGTGTGATTTTAAGACGCGCAATAAATCTAAACAGATCAATCTACAGACTCCATAAAACTAGCAACTCATTTTTTGGTAGATGTACATAATATAATAAGATTCGCGTTAATAATACTATTTGTCTTTGCATGTAAAAATCATTCTTATGACGAAAAGATATTATAAATTAGATGACGATGACTATTTAAAAAAGAATGCATTATTGGCTCTGAAAGAAAAATGGTAATTTTGATAAAAACTTTAGTCGGGTTAAAACAGACCAGAAAAACAATAAAAACAGAATTATTGAAAAAAAAATCTTTATAACTGGTATTACAGTTCAAATCCGGGCTTCGTGCTGGCTACACCATTTGTTGAATCCCGATAGCCGATAAGTACTCCGTAACGACCCGTGCGATACAACCGGCATACGGAATTACATGGTCTTTGAGAATATCAATTATCGGTCAGCTGTTAATCTAAGTCTACCACTTACATCGTTGATGGGGTCGACGAAGACAAGTTCCGTTTTTCCATCTAGAGAAATTCCTCCCCACACTCGAATGCAAAATTGGTCAAATCTTTCACCAGGTCATCTATACACTCGGTTTCTCCCGTCATTTCCAAAAAGACAGATTCTGAAAACAAATATGACCTCCGGTCTTCTAAAGTCGAATTAATTGTTCTCAAGCAAGCTTCAGGCGAGATCAGCAGTGAGCTACAGTTAATTTTAGGCCAGTTGCCGGTTTGTATTATGTCTAATTTCGTCCCTTTAGTCTTCGTCTCACTGTCCACCTACTGATTTCGACATCTCGAACGTCAGAACGTCCACGGTCGCGTACGAACAGGTTGAAATAAAGCAGGCGTCACGTTCTGTAGTTGCCCGTGGTGTGCCCGTTCCAGGTCACCAAACAAAAACACCAGTCTCCCGATACCTACTGTATACGTTGTACCTTTGAACGACTCAAATGAAGTCTGCGTGCCGATTCACGTTGTCCGTATCCAGCTTCAAGTAAAGTTGTACTTGGGCAGCTTCCGTCAGTGAAGTATCCATTTTATGAGACTAGTTGATTACACAGATGCAGATAACGACAACAATATAAGTATAAACAACAAAACTCCCCAATTTAACGTTTTTAATGGAGTACAATCAAAATGTCATAAGCAAATTAAATGCGATAATTTTATTCTACCCTTTAAACTTAATTTAAAAATGAAAATTTGACAACTAACTCCCTCATTGTAAAGGCTATTAAATAACCTTTTAGGATATGATGTGTATGTTTCTCATCTTCCCGCAGTAGGGTTTAAGTTTAATATCTATATTAATAAGCCGATTGACGAGCTTAGCAGCACACATGTTGGTTGCCATTTAGATAGAGTAAGTCTAAACAACTTGAGTTATGCATACGATATAGTGCTGCTGAGCCCGTCAATCTGTGGAATGTGAAAGTTGTTTGCCATTTGTGAGGATTATGCTGAGCAACATGGATTGAAATATAATGCTGATAAAAGTGAACTGTTGGTTATCAGATGTAGAAATAAAAGTCCAACATATGCCCCATATGTTGATTTATTTCTATCTCCAGTAAAACTTAACGATTTACTTTTACAGAGAGTAACCCATTTTTAATATTTGGCTCATATTGTGACAGAAGATTTAAAGGATGACCTAGATATCGAAAGGGAACGCAGGGCGCGTACGCAGGGAACTAGCTGTGAGAGGTAATATGGTGACTCGAAGGTTTGCTGCTTGCTCTGTACCAGTTAAAATTACACTGTTCAAATCCTTCTGCCAATCATTTTACACCAGCAGCATTTGGGCCAATCATACCCAAAGGGCAGGATATATATAATACCCTGCGTATCCAATATAACAATGCCTTCAGGTTGCTGTTGGGGCTTCCATCTCATTGTAGTGCACCAGGCTTATTTGCCGACGCGCGTACTGACGATTACTTTGCGATCATGCATAAAAAAGTGGGATCATTATGCACAGAGTGTGGAAAAGCTCGAATAGTGTCTTGTAGGTCTTTGCGCAACGGCCCGAAACTGGGTAGATTTGTCAAGCTACATTTACTAAACACGGAGTTAGAGCTTGACAAAATCCTAAATTTTTCGTATATTTTTGTCTCTTTTTATTCACTTATATTAGTTCTTAAGTTTTATTTCTATTACTAACACGTTATAGGCCTGCGATGTCTGAAAAACAAAACATTTTTAGTTTTTTTTAATTTATTACTAGCTGTTCCCCGCGACTTCGCCCGCGTGTTATTTGGGGATTTAATTTTTTTGCGCGGAACCCTAATTCTTTTTCTAAAATAAAAGTAGCCTAAGGTACTCCTTCTGACATCAGCTATCTGCCAGTGAAAATCCCGGAACAAACAGACAGACGGACAGACAGACGGACAGACAGACAGACAGACGGACAGACAGACAGACAGACAAAACCTTTAAAAATTGTATTTTTGTTATTAGTACCGTATATACTTTCATATGCATTTAGTAAAAAGCTGTAATTTTGACATTACAAACAGGCACTTCAATTTTATTAATTTGTATAGATTATTTTTAAAGCGATGGCGTAGCTTTCGACCTTTTTTTTACTAGTCCCAACCATGCAGTGTTAGAATATCCACTACCCCATATCTAGTGTCTTAAGAGGACAGCAGCATCTTCCTAATAACAACTTAAAATAATAAAAAACTGCGGTTGTCAACCAAGTATAGCAATTGAAGCAAAATTCCCTCTATGAGACAATCTATGGGGGAAGCCTATGTAACGCACTAGATTTTTATATGCTGTAATGACACTAGTACATGTAAATTTTCCACTTAATATAAAGATCTTGTATACATGTTTTACCTGGAGAGGTACTAAACTTATTAAGATAAGATCACTTCTTCTTCTTTTTCAGCCTGTAAAAGTCCAATTTCGGACATTGTCCTCTCCTGATTTAGGAACAGTAATGGGTTTCCCGAGAAACTGTGCAATTGCATCACCAGTTTTCTGGCAGATTGGAGCATCAAGGTCGTAGTAGAGGGTGCATGCTCCGATTACAAGCCTATTATTGCTGATGTTCCACAAGGCTGCGTGCTATCACCAATACTCTACCTTTTGCATGAATGAATGAAGCAATGAATGTTACATTCATTGCTTCATTCATTCATGCAAAAGGTAGAGTACAGGTACAGGTAACATTCATTGCTATTTGGATGACAGCACTGGTGATGCTTTTATACACCGGCCGTGCCAATATTTCTCGGGAAAACGTCGCCATGTATCGCAACAAACTTGTGTCTGAAGTCGAGTCTTTGTTGAACAAAGTCTCGGATTGGAGGCGATTAAATCTAGTCCAGTTAAATCCCCATAAGACACAAGTTTGCGAGTTTATCGCTAAAAAGAACCGCTTTGTTGTATCTCCTCAGATTCAGGGTGCTTTCCTTGTTGCCTCAGCCAGTATCGAAATCCTCGGCGTCGACATATCGAATGACGAGCAGTTTCGTGGTCAATTGGAAGAGAAGGCCAAATTGGCCTCTAAAAAGCTTGGCATGCTTAGCAGAGCGGGACAGTATTTTATGCCCGCACACCTCCTGCAACTTTACAAGTTGCAAGTTTGGCCTCACATGGAATACTCTTACCATCTGTGGTCCTTAGTACCAGCTCCTTCCACTTGATTGCATCCAGCGCAGAGCGTTTTGGATCATCGGCGGACGAGCTCTTACCGATCGGCTTGATTCACTGGCGCTGCGAAGAGATGTTGCATCTCTTTGCGTATTCTATCGCATCCACCACGGGGAGCGCTCAAAGGAATTGTTCGGAGTAATTCCAGCCGTTAAAATGATCACCATCACACGTCGCGACAAAACTCGAAATACCATCTGGTAATTGGCGGCCCACCATTGTGCGATTTACAAGAAGTTTTCTTCCTCGCATAACTTCTTTGTGAAATTGACTACCACAAGCACTTTTTCTGGATGAATACGACTTACGGACCTTCAAAAAAAAGCCAACTATTTTTTAAAAGGCCAGAAACGCATCTGCAATTCCCCTGGTGTTGCAGTTGTTCATGGGCGGCGCTAGTCACTTACCATTAGGTGAACCGCGTTTGCCCCCTCTCATATAAAAAGGGAGGATTTGTATAAAATTTTGCTAGGTAATGGGACTCCTTTTCTGCTTAGGACTGGTAGTGGTGATGGGGTAGTTACCTATTTTTTACGCCAAATCTGTTCCAAAGGTTAGGTTAGGGGGAATTTAATACACACACATACACACATACATGCGCGCGCGCGCGCACGCAGGCACGCACGCACTCACATGGGTAGCCATGATTTTTTACCGATTTTATAATTAAGCGGGCATGAGGGGTGGCATTTTTCGTTCTGCGGCCTCGGGTATTACGGCTGCATCCCGTGCTACGCCATTAAATAGGTGGATGAATTCTACTCTGCCACCATCACACAGCAACAACATATTGTACAAAAACAACAAGATGTTTCTAAATGCAAATATTAAAAAAATAAAGACCTTTTCACAACTTTACCAACGCAACTGGGCTTAACAAAAAGTAGTTTCTTATAATAAGTCTTAGGTTAAAACTAGAATCTGCTTCCCGAAGAAGTTCCTCGGAAATATACGAGTACGAACTAATTTGTAAGTATGGAATTAACAGCAAATTAATGTCATATTTCGCAAAGACTGGCGCCATGTATAAGGAACTTCTTTAGTTAGAAGGACTCCGTAAGCCATAGTTTATGCTCGAGAATAGGTTCAATAGAAATCTATTTTGATTTCCATTTTCTTTACTTCAAAAAATCTTAGTGTATTTGCTTTTAAATGCAGCGAAAAATAAAAGGAATTGTCTTAACAATATGAAGTCCCTGACTAAAGTCGACTACATTCGTGCTTTAGATTTTTCTTCTTTCTATTGTACGTCTGTGACAGTGAAAAGTTTTACTTCTTCAGAAAACATTTCTTATGTAGAATAGAAACTATTAGTCTTGCTTTGTTTTAAAACTGAAATTTGTTTTCATTTGTTACATCTATATAATAACCTAAGTTTTTAATTACATACGTTTTTCTTTAAACTAGTGGCCGAAATTCGACCGTAATTCATTAAATTATTATTGTGTATATTTAACAAGCTGTATTTCACTTTCAACTGCACATTAATAAATAAAACACAGATATCTAATTTAAAAAATATAAAATTAATGCTTCTTTGACTTGACACCATGACCTCCATGTACTTGTATATACAGAGCTCAGTGCTTGACATACACCCCACAAACTATTAAAAAAGCAACATTTAAAATCACACAAAATTCACAACACATTCGCAGTAATTATTTGTGAACAACATTTTGAAATTTTCACGACAATCACTACTCGGTACTAAAACGTAGGTGCTTACATACTCATTGCTCTGTGCGACTATTTGACCACTGACATAGATTATTTTATATTTGACACATAGATGGCGTAAGTTGAAGCGATGGAACCTTGAGATTAAGTCATTGATTTGACATTGGCAGTATAAACGTAAACGATGAATGTTTTATTTTAATTTAAGTATTTGTAAAACATATTATATATAATTTTTAGCTTTCTGCACTCCTTCTTCATATAAACGTTAATAATGCCAAATCTCTCACTCCTCCGTGCAACATGCTTAAAAAAGAGTATTAATATATAGATATTTACGTTCACATGAAGTATGGTGGCAAAGTAAAATGCAAATATGGGATATACCAGAAAGAACTTGCGGCTTCTGATAGATAGCGCTATAACCATCTCATTTGCGCCAGGTGTAAAATAAGGCGCCAAACGTATTCCAGGCGTTCCATCGTTAATCCACCTATCAAAAATGTGTATCTCCGGTAGTGGATCTTTACGGGTTGATAATGAAGAAGAAGAAATATTAACAAACATTTATTTGAAGGTGACAGCAGCGTAAGAAAATCCACCAACTCTTTTGTCGCACGTGTATTGTATATGGATATAAACATGAAACTGGTAACTCAGGGGTAAAACGCCCGCCATAAAATTCACAGTATGTGAACAATATGGATTTGATCCCCATCAGCATGAATAGATATTCTTCATTGTAATTTTCAGTGCTAACTTACCAAGTACTGAAGAAAAACATCATGTAGTCATCAGGATTCAAATATTTCGAGGATATCTCTTCAGACAACACAAATTGGAGTAGCGCAGCGGACTTCAGAAATAAGAGCAAGCCTGTGCCTACCAGTGGGATGTATATATGCTGACTCTTTTTTTTTTAATCAAAGTTATGGTTAAAGTAACTGACATAGCCCAACAGATTAGTAAGCTGAAGGGGCAATGGGCCGGCCATATAGCTTGAAGAACCGACAACCGATGGAGAAGAAAGGTTCTCGAGTGGCAGCCTCGTACCAGGGGAAAGTACAGGGCGTCCCCCACTAGATGAAGTGACAACTGACAACCTGGTAAGACATGCAGGAAGTCAATGGTGCAGGATTTGAAAAGTTCTAATTGTATATTATAGCCAAATTCATGAGGAATAGTATAATCTATCTAGCATCAGGCACACCTCTTATAGCTAACATTAAATATTGATTTTTTTAAGAAAGTCAGAAGAAAAAGCGCTCCCCAAATGATTTCCGCGTGCGGTGGCGTAATAGTTAGTGATACGTAAATACATTGTTCTACAAAAATATAGATATTTACTCCATCTTAAAAAAAGTCTGTAATATTATATGCCTATTTCTTATATATAACATATTTTGTGACAAAAAATTATTGGAAATTAAAAGTGATTTATGAGCGTTATTATTAGTTTAAGAATAATGAAAAATTAAAATAATTCAACACTCAGCTCGGCGCGCAAACGACGCATAGCTAAAAAATTGGCAAAATTAATGGAGTTCTTTTATATATCGGCATATGTACGTTTTAGAGCAAAGTTACATTTTATCAACTCACCCTCCCCCTCCCACGTGAGCGTCACCACGAAGTCTGTGTTCATTTTAATGTTTGTTACTGGAAATAATTTCTTCAAAATGGAGAAAGTTCTACAGGTTATATACATATTGATTTACCTTAAAGATATTCTTCATTTAAAGTTCTATAGAAAGTTCTCAAATTTGAAAAGTCAATTCCACGCACGTGAGCTGAGACAATGCCTTCAATTAACCGTCAAGCTATATTTTATGACCCAATTTTAACGAACGAAAGTCATAAATTTTATTTCATTATGCGATAGTCATAATTTAATTAGGAATATAAAGTAGCAATTTTATGTGTAGATGGAGAAGAAGGTTTGAAGGACTTTTACGACCAGGCTTTTGAAAATTATAAAAATGTTCTGTTTGAATCGTAGCATTTTAAATCATATTCAATGAGATAACAGCAAGTTGTGATATCTTTCTATTACACAAGTAACGGTAAGGATGACCAAGGAACCTCCATAGCGTGATTCAAGTTTTGGTTCTTTAAGCTTGTGGCGCGACGTCAGCCATACATACAGATTAAGGTTATAAAAGTATGTCGAAATAGATATCGACTCGGTTGGCCCCGTGAAATTAGGCTATTGAACTTTGTCTTCACTTTTATCTGAAACTGAAACTGTAGTATACTTTTATCTGATTCTGATTATCTTCCTCAATTTTGAACTGACTTAAATGATTATTCATTTATTAAATAATTACGTTATACTTCAGGAGTGGTATAATATAAATTTCGAAAAAAAAAATCATCCCTAAGAGTTGAAAAATGGGTGTTGAAGTTTTTAATGTAACTGTTTAAACGAGATTGTAATAAAGCATTTTAAGAATAAACAAAAATAATATGTTATTGATAAAATTTTATGACTGTGTCTCTTCAATTTGAAACATAATATTGTATTAATACACTATTCATATTTCAAAAATATTATCATTTTATAATACATACATTTTTATATATAGATATTAAAATTTTACGACAAATGATTTATTTAATGTAATAAAAATAATGTTAAACTACAAGTGCGGTTTAAAATATAAGATAAAAATTTAATTTTAGGGCAAATAAATGTGACAATTCTAATTTTTAGACATGTAGGGACTAAATGAGTGTAATAAATCAAAAGAATATTTTCTTCCGAGTAAAATTGCTTTGCAATAGCGCCATCTACACATTTAATAGGTAAAGTCATTTTATCGAACAAAAATTGATTAACACTCGTGGTGGTACGTAAAATGGATGCTAGGTGGCCTAAACACGACTAATTTAATATGATAATCTCATTCATTCGCAGGCTAAATCATAAAGACTTTTTCACTTCAAAAAAAATACTTATTTATTTACAATGTGAAAATGAGCTCGCTGGTTTGTATGAAGCTAATCATTATTTATTATCCATTAGATTACCTCTAAACGTAAACTAAACATAATTTGTCGCTTTGATCAATCAACGTGTGGGTGCTTATGTATTCAGTTAAAATTAAGGCATAATTTATATGTTCAAACGCCACAGTAGCAATTTGAAGATAAGTTAGTAATTAAGCAAAGTACTTTAACGTTTAACATTTTAATATTTACCTACTAACTATAACAAATGCGTACCATTTTAAATTAAACAGTTGTATTGGTAAACAATAATACAAATACCTAATAATATACAAGTTGTTTTTAGAGTTCCGTACCTCAAAAGGAAAAAACGGAACCCTTATAGGATCACTTTGTTGTCCGTCTGTTTGTCTGTCTGTGTCTGTCTGTCTGTCTGTGTCTGTCTGTCTGTCTGTCAATACCCTTTTTCTCAGGAACGCGTGGATTTGGCCGGTTTTTTTATAGTATAGGGTGACAAACGAGCACACAGTCCACCTGATGGTAAGTGGTTGCCGCGGCCCATAGATATCTACATTTATCCTCAATAAAAAATCAAAATTCAGATGCGTCGTCACCCGTGAGGATTAAGATGGAATGCCTCTTTTTCAGTAAAATGGGTCTCCGGTTCTCTACACTCACCATACGAAACACAGCAGTGTGAAGCTGCTATTTTATGCAGGTATTCTGTGAGAGCGTGGTCCTTCCCCGGTCGAGCCGACCCATTCGTGCTACAGCTATACTACTAATATAGCTGCAGCATGGCTCTACTTGTCAATAATAAGTTGACTTATTTACTTTCTACAAAGCTTTTCAATTATTCCCCGTGAAGTTCAACCTTCAAAAGGCAATGTTTTACAATGTGATCTTAATTAATTAGCATTATATACAAAACTTGACAAGAAAACGAATGTCTAGTCACAATCATTTTTATAGGACAAGAGTGACAAATGAGCACACAGTCCCTCAGATGGCAAGTGGATGCTGTGGCCCAGAGACATCTTCATATATTCTCGATTAAAAATCAAAATAAAGATGCTTCGTTTCTAGTTAAAAGGTTCTCTACACCCACCATATGAAACATGAGAGAGTAATCCTTTCCCGGTCGAGCGAATCCATTCGTGCTACAACTATAATATAACTGCAGCATGGATCTACCAAGTAAAGGATCGATATTATAATCTCGAATTAATCTTACACCCATTTTAGGATTGATTATGTATGACAAGTTAACTTAATCACCTTTCAATAGTTTTTCGGAATGATTCATTTCATATAAGATTTGATATAAATTTAACATTTTAAAAAACAAAGTTTCCTCATGTACAAGCATGTGATATATTAACAAAAACCAGCCTTTGTCCGGTGATTGGTCACAGATAGATTAGTAGATTAGTTGTAGGTTTTAACACTCTAAGTTATACACTTCGGTTTATTTCAGTCCAAATAGTTACATCAAACATTTCCTTCCCCACCCTTGAGAGTGAAAAAAGAAAAGTCCTGAAGTATCAAATATTTAATAAAAGAAGAATAATCCAAATCAGTTCATATGTGACGAAAATATCGAGTAACATACACAAACTATCGAATTTTTCAAATTCGATATAAATCCTTCTTTTTTGAAGTCGGCTAAAAACCAAACTTCTCGTCAGGGTGCTGATAAAAGCGAAAATTAGGTTTAAAGATATTTATTACTCATTAAGACAAATGCATGTCACTTACATGAGAACATAGCTGAAAGTAAATTTAACAGTCGTTCACCAAATTAAATTCACCAAAAATACACACACTTCACCCGCGCAACGCATTCACGATTATTTAAGTTAGTCATTTGCAACAAGATATTCATACAATTGTTTCTTGAATGTGTTGAACGAGCTAACATTTTTTATGTGTGCGGGTAATTTGTTATAAAGTTGCGCTCCTTCAAATGTTAACATTGTATTACCGTAATTTGTTCGAGTCTTGGGTAGGACGAGAAAACTCGCGCGACGAGAGCAGCAGCGGTTGTTAACCTTTTTACGTTTTACGAATTGTAAGCTAGTATGAATATCATTATTTAGAGCTTTTCTTATGCAAAATGCAAGTATTGTATATATACATTTTTTTAATATTAATTTTTTTTGTATCATTATAGATTTTTTTTTGGTTTTTGTTAAAAAGTGATAATCAAGGAGCACTTTAACGAGTTTATTTTGTAAAATTTGAAGTTCACTTATCCTTGTCTTTACTGCATTCCCCCAGACTTCGATGATGTAGGTTAAATGTGGCTTTATTAGCGTGTTATATAATGTAAGACGTAATTTATTAGGAATGTATCGGACAATATGACGAAGACAACCACAAAGTGATACCAGTTTCGTTTTTATGTGTTCAATGTGGTGCTTCCATGTTAAATGAGTGTCAATTTGTAAACCAAGGTATTTTTCATGACTTTTCGTTTCTAAGGGAATATTATTAATTGTAAGCGGAGAGTGCGGGGGAATGAATTTATTTTTGGCCCCAAATAAAATGTAACAAGTTTTTGAAATGTTTATGGTTAATAAGTTATATTGAAACCAATCATATAGAGTGTTTAAATCGTCTTGAGCCTGCGACATTATGTCGTGTATTGATAAACCAAAGTAAAATAGGCAGGTATCATCGGCGTAAAGCGTAATATGGCCATTTAAAACTAGGTCATGTATGTTGTTAATATAGGTCAAAAAGAGCGACGGGCCTAAAATTGACCCTCGAGGAATTCCACAAGTTATTGATAATGAATTACTTTGAATGTTGCCTATTTTGACTACTTGTGATCTATTTTCCAGGTATGATTGAAACATGTTCAAAACTTTGCTGGTAATACCGATTCTTTCTAACTTTTTAATAAGCAATTTATGACTGACCGTATCGAACGCCTTTTTTAGATCTATGAATATACCTAGGACTATATTTTTTTAATCTATGCTATGTTTTATTTTAGTTATAAGATCAATTGTTGCAGTAAGTGTGCTACTTTTTGGCCTGAAACCATATTGTCGTTCAGATATAACGTTAATAGAGTTCAGATACTTTTGTAATCTTGTGTGTAAAACCTTTTCAAGAACTTTTGATAAAACTGCCAACACTGAGATAGGTCGGTAATTGCCTGGATCAGTTTTTGGTCCTGATTTGTAGATAGGAGAGACTTTAGCTACTTTTAGTGTATCTGGTAAAACACTATATCAAGAAGTAATTTATTAAAGCATTCCGTTATTTTGTTTATTATCAGATTTTTATACATTTTATAATTTTGGTAGTAATTCCGTCTAAATCGATGCTGCAATTGTGGTCAGGATTGTTAATAATATTTAAAATTTCTTGTTCAGTACATGGTTTGAATTCCGACATTTGTGATTTCTGTTTGGTAGATTTGGGCAAGGCCTGAATGTAGTTATCATGAAATTTTAAAGGAATTTTATTTGCTAAATGTGGACCTATTGTTGAGAAATATTCGTTAAAGACTTGACAGATATGGTGAGAGTTTGTTATTTCTCTTGAGTTTACTACAAGCTTTGAAGGAGTGCAACTTTGTTTGATTTTATTTGTTGACAAATTGTTTACTACGTTCCACATTTTCTTGGCATTGTTTACCATATTTGGCAAATTCTTTGTGGAAGTATGATTCCTTCGTGATTGGATTAGTTTAAAACTTGGTTTCTTTTTGACTGAAATTTTTCCTTTAAAGCGTTATCATCTGGAGTTTTCTTGAGCTCGACCCCTAAAATGTTTCTTCTGTTTATTTTAGTTATTACATTTTTATTTATCCAGTCCTTTTGCGGCTGCTTAAGGATTTTAGTTTTTTACTACTTTACTGTACTCTGCGCATCTTTTAATATGTTCCTCTAATCTTGTGTAGTCCATATTATATACATTTTTTGTTGTGTTATTATGTGTTTTGGCCAAGTGGAACAGTTTTTCATAATCTGTAGCTACATACTGGGAATATATTTTCGGTAGAGATTGCACTTTTTTAATTTCTAAATATATCTGCTTGTGGTCTGATAGTGAGGAGTTAACTGTAATTATGTGAAACTATCATCTTTCAGGTTGGTGCTTACATGGTCCAAGATTGATTTTCTTGTTGCCCCTTCTCTCGTGCAGTATTTCTAGTTAATTTTGTTGAGGGTTGTAATAACCTGATTCTTTTAAGAGTTGTGTGTACTGCTTGGCCTTTTTGTCTTTTGTTAATACATCGATGTTAAAATCTCCAAAGACGAATTCTCTATTTCTACTTTCCAGCTAAAATTCGTATGTTTCGAGAAATTTTTTAAAATTTGTGTGCCCTGGATTGTATACAACACCCACTTCTATTGCGTATCTTTTTAGCTTTATCCATAAATGGTTATTTCCGGCTAAGTATTTAAACTCCCATAGGGTATGAATTAAGCTATTGTGGACGTAAGCTGAAACTCCTCCACCACCAGAATCAGTCCTGTAGTTGTAGTAGTGTGTATAATTAGGGAGTTGAAATTGCAGAGCTTGAGTTTCTGTGCGAAACCATGTTTCCGTTAACAAAATAACATGAAGGGTGTTTGGTATTGCTTTTAAGATGCATTTGAGCTCGTCAAATTTACCTTTCTTGCAAATACTGCGAGCATTCAGGTAAAGAAATGTAAGCCGTGATTTATTGACTGAAAAATTTTGGTAGCTATCTAGTGTTTCGTGCCTATTCGCTATTTCTTACATATATTAATTCCCTATGTAATGTAAAAATTCACAATGGGAGGATCATTGCTTTTGCGGATGACATGGCTCTTCTTTTCCAGGCTGATACATGGTCTGAGGTATTTAACCTCGCACAAAATGGGTTTGATTTAGTAAATAAGTGGCTAAAAGAATATAAACTTACATTAAATGTCGATAAAACAAAATACATAGCATTTACTACAAAAAACATCAATGTACCTGAATTAGAATACCTCCACATTACAGCTCACTGTTGCTCCCAAATTGATAGCTCTTGCTCCTGTCCTACTCTCTCTAGAACGGATTGCATAAAATATCTCGGCGTAATGATAGATAACACCCTTAGCTTTCACTTTCATATTGGCCTCTTAAGTACAAGGATACGTAAGTTAATTTATATTTTTAAAAATCTACGTCGTGTTGCAGATCTTAATGTAATAAAAATGGTATATTTTGCACTATGTCAATCATTGTTTGACATATTGTATTACCATCTGGGGAGGCGCACCTAAAATAACCATGTTGCAATTAGAAAGGGCTCAGAGGGCGGTATTAAAAGTTAGCAATTCTCTACCATTCCTTTTCCCTACAACTGACCTTTATCAACAGTGTAGTGTCTTATCTGTTCGCAAATTGTTTATATTACACACTGCGCTACTACAACATTCTATGATACAGTATGAGTCCTCCAATAATGACAAAAGAAGGAAATATGTAGTTTGTCCTAGTAAATGTCTAAAGACCCAATTTTCACATAGATTTTTCTGTTTCCTGGGAGGTTAACTTTATAATAAATTGAATAAACGTTTATTAATTTACTCTCTAACAAAACATGCATGTAAACAAACATTACTGAAATGGTTGCTAAATATCGATTATAAGGCTGCTGAAAATTTACTGACAGTATTATCCTAAAAACACATACCTAATACACACACACACACACACACACACACACACACACACACACACACACACACACACGCACACACACACACACGCGCGCGCACGCACGCACTATTTTTATTTATATAGAAATAATTTAAAAAAACCATATAGAATCATTCCTTGTAGTATAATTGAAAATGTAAATATTATGTGCAATTCGTTAGGGTGAGGGCCTGGTGATCTATAACACAGGGATTACCCTAGTATGGACACCAGTCTCTCACAAAGGTTACAAATTCTCTGCAACCGTATTATTTACCTAAGTAATAATGTGAAATTTTATACCTTTGTGAAGAGGAAATAAAAATGATTTATTATTATTATTATTATTGTATTGCTTTTAAGATGCATTTGAGCTCCTCAAATTTACCTTTCTTGCAAATACTGCGAGCATTCAGGTAAAGAAATGTAAGCCGTGATTTATTGACTGGAAAATTTTGGTAGCTATCTAGTGTTTCGTAAGTAATACCCTTTGCGGTGGCATGAATGCTTTCTAATTTTCTTAGTTTTTTGAAGTGGTTTTAATTATTGTCGGTGTTCCGTTGATGTATTTAATAGTAAAACTATTCTCACCGTCATTTTCTCGACGTTTCAATTCTTCTTTAAGATATTTGAGGTAGATCAACAGATCCAGCCCAACAGGGCTGGAGTCTGATCGGAGTATATTTAGATGCCAGCTAGTAGCTTACTCTTGTTGCGGAGTTTTTTATTAATAACCCTTTTTAAGCATGTTGCACGGAGAAGTGTGAGATTCGGCATAAATAAAGTTTATGCGAGGAAGGAATGCAGAAAGATAAAATTTATTTATAATATGTATTACAAATACGTAAAATAAAATAAATTTTCATTGTTTAAGTTCATACTGCCTATGTGAAATCATAGACTTCGATATATTTTTTATATTCCGTGTGTCAAATAGTCGGACAGAGTAAAGAGTGTGTACCTACCAAAGAGTACCGACGTTTTATTACCGTGTCATGATTGTCCCCAGAAATTTTAAAATGTTGCTAACAAATAAATCACTAAATGAGTTGTTAATTTTGTGTGATTTTAATTTTTTTAATTGTCTGTGGAGTGTATGTCCAGCACTGACCTCTGCATTAACAAGTATATGGAGGTCAGCGATGTAAAGGCCAAAAAGCGTTGATTTTATATTTTGTAAATACGATATGTGTATTATTTCTTAAGGTGCAGTTAAAAGTGAAATATAGCTTGCTTAATATAAAAAGTTAAAAGTTTATTGAATTACAGTTGAATTGCGACTATTTCATTAAATAAATACATAATTAAAAACTTAGATTACTATATAGAGGTTGCAAATGAAAACTAATTTCAGTTTTGAGACAAAGCAAGACTAATATTTTCTACTCTATAATATAAGAAATGTTTTCTGAAGTAGTAAGGCTTTTCATTGTCACAGATGTACAATAGAAAGAAAATTCTAAAGCACGAATAAAATCGACTTTCGTCAGGGACTTCATATTGTTAAGACAACTCTTTTTATTTTTTTCCGAATTTAAAAGCAAATACACTAAGAGTTTGTGAAGTAAATAGAATGTAAATCAAAATAGACTTCTATTAAACTAGCTCTTTGTTATCACAAACCTGTGAATTATTATTCATATCCTTGGGCTTAGACTATGGTTTAAGGAGTCCTTCTAATTAAAGAAGTCCCTTATCCGTGCCGCCAGTCTTTGCAAAATATGACATTTGTTATTTCAAATTCCATACGTCAAAAATTAGTTCGCATATTTCCGGGGAACTTCATACATAAAGTAGCTTCTAATTCAAACCTAAGTAGTTCGATATGTTGTTACCGTTTGGTGGTGGCAGAGGATAATGCAACCCCATACATAATGGTGTAGCAAGGGATGCAGTCGTACTGCCCGGACACAGTCTAATTACCAGTAATAGATAATAGTTGGTCATCGAAGGCATCTAGAGGGGTTACGGTGCGGTGCGGGGCAAGACGCGGGCAGACCGCTCTCTAACAGCCGCTCGGGAGTTGTTCGCTAGGGTTCTTCTGTCACGCAAATAAATTAAAATGGTTCTACATGTACGGTAAAAGACTGTGTGTCGTCCACATTTAAAGATAAGGAATTAAAGTTTCATCAGTTTCCACATACACAGGGATTTGTATATCCGTGAAATAAAAGAATAGGTTTTTTTTTAATATCTACAATTTAACGTTAATAAAAACGTTGATATATATGCTAAAAAGTTCTAAAACCACATATGTTAACGTTTTCATGTTTTTTAAACATTTATAATATCTTTTTTTTTAAGTATGCTTTATACATGCAAAGACAAATAGTAATATTGTAAGGAATCTTGTTTCATTCTCCTCTTATATTATTTTAAAAAAATACGTCAATTTTCGATGTTCACGTACCTATTAAACATATTGTATGATATTCCACTAGGTTTGGCGACTTATTGCTACAATCCCTCTACAATCACGTGTTCATGGGCTGGCTTAAAGAGCTCGAAATAGTTGCACAACGATATATGAAATTTCAGAGCGTATCGCACACAAGAATCCATAGATTGCAAGCAAAACACTTCCAGAGTGAAAAAGATCTTGAGAGACGAGCTTGAGTCTCACATTATTTAGTGAGAAATATTTTTATGCAAGCGCGGCTTTGATTTCAGTTACATTTTTCACTATGAAAACCAATCGATATCGTGCTAGTGTCGCCTGTAGTAGGCATAACCGAAAGGATTAAAGCAGCGTTCAGACTGAAGACAGTTGATCGCCACCCCAATGAATTCAATAGATAACTAGTGTAGAACGAAATCCTATCTTCGAAATTGTTGCCTTTTTACACAGTTCACCTGATGTTAAGTGGATGCTGTGGCCCTTAGACATCTATGTACACCTATCCTTAATTAAGAATCAAAATTCAGATGCGTTATCACCCCTGAAAACTCAACTCAGATCACGCCGGTATTATGTGAGAGCATAGGCCCTCCCCGGTTGAGCCGACCCATTCGTGCTACAAACATTAAACGATATTAAAGCATGGCTCTATCACGTATAAAATTGTTTTCTGTACGAATTTTACTTCTATACGAAAATAGAGAAAGAAATAAAATTATTTTGTTCCAGTCAGGAACAGATATCAAGATATAATAATTTTTATCAAACATTTCAAAACGAAATATTTAACATAAAAACTATTTATCAGGGCGACCGAAGCGAGCCCTGCACTATCCCACCATCTATGCATTTTTGTGGTACACTTTATTAAGAAATTATCACAATTTCAGGTTTTCGCTTCGACATAGTATTTTCTATTCTTGTCTAGATGTGTTATCAACAAAGAGATTTAAATATATAGATATACTATAGAGCGGGCATTGGGAAAATTTATTTACAAAAACTTTGAGCTAGTGCGTGTGTGGCACCCTCTAGCCAAAAATAGCAAAACAACGCTAAGCATTTATTAAGACAACATTTTAGCTATTCCCCAGCAGGTGACGCTAATAAATATAACGTCGTTTTAGGAATGTTACCGTTTCGATATCAAAGTATCGATAATGTTGTTGAAGATTACTAAGTTTAAAATGATTTTCAATATAATAATAGGGAATATACATGATTGTTTTATTGTATAAATCTATTTGTTATGACTTCCATCACACGAAAAAAATCATATTAACTTTTACGCCCCTATAGTGTCATGAAATAAAATATTTAATTTCCAATAGCTAAGAATCAATTCAAAATGCAGTCACTTTGGTTGCCACCTTGGTCGCAGCTTGGATGACGTCACTCGGTCCATTAGCTGCTATAATAATGGCATATGATTGATCGGTCGGCGTTAAAGACACATCGAAAAACGCAAAATCCAATAAGAGCGCGCCTCTATATTTTTAAATTCGTTTATATTACAAAAATACAATTCAAATCTAAAATATTTTAGGAAAACACTGCACTTAAAAGCCGTTTCACGATTTTTCACGTTTCATCAGCTGCAGTACTTAGACACTACCCACATCAATAAAAGATGGTATTTTAAGTTTTTACCTTATTTTCTAACTCAGGCTTAACCTACTAGTTCTTGCGTCTAATATATTTAACAGTACAAATTGTTTTTAATGTAAGAAACCTATAGCCCTCTCCTACCACTGTAAGCGAGGATCTATAATGGTTTTGTCCTTGAAAACCACCAGACAATGAAGCCCGGTGTAAAACCACCAGATGAAATCTGGTATGTAAAAGAGAAGACTTGCTGTATTGCTAAAAATCAACGCAGCAAGTATCCTCAGCATGCTCATAAGCAACAAAGAAAATCCCATCAGCATGCCTAAAAAAAAATTACCCACATTTACTTCACATAAAGTAGGCTAGTTAGCATAGTTGGTATATGCTACTCATTTTTGTTGGTATGGGTACAGTATCGTTGACTGTTTTACCTCCTTAAATATTTTAAAGGATTAAATCGACATCCTGTATATTTTTTTATCGATAATCCTAATCGATACACTAACTTTAATGACGTCAATCACTAACTTTAACATTGGTAACTAAATAGTGTCGTTTATTGGATAATAGAGGGCGCTTATTACAATAAAAATAAATTTTCTAGAACAATCTACTAGAAATACCTAATAAAATTTAAAGATTATTCGGTAAATATATGTTATATTTTCGATAATAAACCGAAATCACGTTCATTTTTTGCTCCATATAGTGACTTACAATATCCTAATGCACAACCGGTCATATTTTATTTAAAAATATTTTTTAAATATATAAAACGAATGCATCTTGACTTTTTGACGTTGTCACTAAGACTAAATAACAAAAATCGAAGATATATCCTATAGGGCATAAGTTACAGATGACAATTTTGCTGCCTATGTCCGGTGTATTACTACTACTACTTAAATGTCCTTGGTTATCAATCATAAAAATATTATTTTATCTACATTTAAAAAAAGAAGATATAACAATTTTCAATAATTAGATTTTTATTGTATTACTAACGCCATCTATAAGAAAACTAAAAAAAATGTTGTAGTACCACGTTAGATGGCGCTGAATACGAATTATAAGTGGAGCATAACTTAATGAAAAAATGTCGGATAACCTCGCAGGATCCGACATTGTTTTTTGCCAAATTAGATCTAGTCTGGCCAATAATATATTTTTTGCAGAACAATTCTTTTTAAATGTTATTTATAAGAATTCGAGAGACACAAAACAAAGTTGTACTTTTAGTAAGCAATTCAGTAAATTTAATTTTCAATCGCATTTTCACGTAACTAAGGACAATGGTTTCAGTTTGTTGTCAGGTAATATTTTATGGCCCGTACTTTTGTCATAAATTACATACACAATGGGAATTAAATGAACGATGTCGGCAAATTCTATGGTAAAGTTGAAACGTTTTGTTAAAGCTAAGATTTAATGAAATTTTAATCTTTATTTTTCATATTAAATAGGATAACAAATGAGCACACAATCCCCCTGATGGTAAGTGGATGCTGTGGCCCATATACATCGACATTTATCTTCTACTAAGGACTCAATTCAGTAATATCGGCATTGATTCTGTGCATATCAAGATATCATATTTCCCTCCTGGAAATGAAATTTCTCCACCTCCAACAACAGAAATGTTGCCGCAAGAGACAAAAGACAGCTTAAATTACAGCTTCACCTAAACTACAGTCGAGATTCACAGTACCATCAACGTCATCTATGATGATGACCTAGCCTACAGATCAAGGCTAGGCAGCACAACTGCTCTCTCTGCAAAGAACTAATTTTTAGAACTTTTCATAGACAAGTGAGTAGCCTGCAAGTTGACGAGATACGAAACAAGTTGTAGCTGGAAGATGAGTTACGCAACATCCAGATACGCTGGAATGCAATCAACGTTTTGCATCTACAAATCGACCGACAATGAATTTTATGCCTAATAAGACTCATACAAGATCATGAAGAAATCTCAAACTTGTATGTATGGTACATCTACAAGAGTCAACACCACAAATCGACATACCTACATTTACAGGTAAATACACACAATGGCCTATATTCTACGATCTTTTTGTAGAGAGTATCCATAACATTAACCTGCTCACAAAAAGTCAGAAAATGCAGCATTTAAAAGGTAAATTACGCAGAAATGCCGAGCGACTTATTCAGCATCTACACACCTCAGCAGACAACTATGACACAGCATGGGAACTGTTAACAAATAGATATTACAACCCACAACTGTTGTTTACTAAGCATATTGAGATTTTCTTAAATCAACCGGTCACTCACAAATAGTCAGCATACGAGATTAGACGTCTGTATGACACATCTATGGAATATATCCATGCCATACAGAACCTAGGTATCGATACAAGTACCTAGGACCCAATGATAGTCCACCTCATAGCAAAGAAGCTGAATATTGAAACATACCGTGACTATAAACAAGCACGAAAGATGCCAAGAGATTTAATATCGCTTTCTGAACTTATAAACTTTTCAGAGAGCAAGTTCCACGCTCGAGAGCCAATGGGTAAAAGGGAACAAAAGATCTCAACATCATCCAACAAGCCTTACCAAAGGAAGATGGTTAACAGCGAGCCACACAATACGTATTTTCAACGAGTTGGTGGTAATCGCTATGAAAAATTTCCGAACAGAGAATTTCAAGCTGTTGCGACATGCTCGTCTAACTGTACTATTTGAAACAACAGTTACTACCTGTACAAATGCAGCAAATTCATCATATTTACACCGGGCTAGCGGCTAATGACCATCAAGAAAACAAGTTATTGCCACAATTGTCTATACGCACACAACGGCAATCTATTTAAGTCAATAAAAAAGGTGAAAAGTTTATCAAAAGAATCATAACACGATATTACATGACACATATGCGAATATGAACCTAAATCAATTATTGGCGTCAACAAACAGGTAGGCCTACGTGACCGCCTGATCATCGTCCGTGCCTACCGCTCCAGTTACGCAAATACCTCAAGTTTCAACGCGAAGAAATACTAGACAACATAGCGTAAACCACGTCGCTACAGATAACAAGAATATACTATTGATGAATTTATCTATCATGGTCAAAGCTTATGACGGTACGTATTTCACCTTGAGATGACTTCTAGCTCAAGGCTCTTAAATTTTATTCATATGTTTATTGTTATTGTTATTGTTTTCACAGTGGTAGAGCCACGCGGTAGCTTTTGCTGTCGCACGGATGGGCTGGCTCGAACCGGGGTGGTACCACGACCTCACAGAAAACCAGCGAGAAGTAGAGGTTTACCTCTGCGTTTCGCTTGGTGAGTGCAGGTGGCCGGAGGCCCTATTTACTGGAAATGAGGCATTCCATCTTGGTCCTCACGGGTGACAACGCATCTACATTTTGATTTGTAATGGAGCATAGATGTAGATGTCTATGGGCCGCAGCAACCACTTACCATCAGGTCGACTGTGTGCTCGTTTGTCACCCTTATCCTATAAAAAAAATGTGAAAACGCCGCTAAGATGCTAGGTTTGCCTCGACAGTTGTGTCACGTATCTGGCATTGGAAATAGATCGAAAAACGGCAAAGGCGTCGCACGCTTGAATGTCAATACATTTACCAAGACTATAAGTTCACAACTCAAACATTAGTCATCAACATGTTATCAACGATTTGCCAAACAGGCCATTCAGTAAGGAGTGGTGGACTTACCTGAAAAATATACAATTAGCTGATTCTAAAAACAACGTTCTTAAGTCTTTTCATCTGCTACTAGACGCAAGTATATACTCTGAGATTATCATGGGCGGTCTGATCAAAGGCCCAAATATGGCACCAATAGCCCAACAAACGAGACTGGGCTGGATACCCTCGGGTAGCGTGAAAACGTTCAATTGTTGCGTTGTAATTACCGACTTATCAGAGATTTCTCGCAGAGATCAGTGACTCAGCTGCTGAATTGACACCTGATGAACAGCATTGTGAGCTATTTTAGCAGTCTAAACCAAGACGACTACCAAACGGAAGATACGAGGCTGCTCTCCCGATGAAACCTGGATTCGAACATGATATAGATGAATCTAAATCGAGGGCGATTGCACAATACTACAACTTCAAAAAAAAGATGTCATAAAATGAGGTCTTCGCTTAGGAGCAGTAAGGTCACATGTCTCCGATTACACAACATAATGCAATAGTGAACTATTTCCCACATCACGATGTTGAGAAAATTGATTTCACTTCGACAAGGCATTGGACAGTTTTCAATGGTGCATCAAAAATATCTAGTTGAAACAGCCTCAATTACTTAATGGAGAGTGGTTTTAACCTACAGAAGGACTTACAACATCTCATCTTAAGGTGGCATCAACACATATACGTCATAACTGCAGACATCGAGAAGATGTTTCGCCAAATAATGATTCGAGAACCTGATCAACACCTATAACGAATTATTTGGAAGAGCACACTAGAGGAGTAGTACCAACTAACAACAGTCACCTACGGTATGAAGGTGGCTTCCTACCACGCAATGCAAACTATAAAGCAACTGGCTATGAATGACGCGCGCAAATTTCCCTTGGCTGCTGCTGCTGCACTAATGACGTCACTATACATGAATGACCTTCTTGAAGGCTGTGATGATATCTCTCAAGCGAAACAGTTACAAAGAGAGATAATTGTGATGTGATAAATAGGTTTGTCCCTCTTAAAGTCGTTAAAAATTATAATTAATATCCAGTCTGGTTTAATAAGCGTCTAATTAAACTCGTAAATAGAAAACTTATGGTAGACAGTGTGATTATGATAACTTTTCGAATGCACGGCGTGATGTTAAAAAATATGAAGTTTTGTGTTATAAACAATTTATTAATCACGCTGAGAGAAATATTCGAGTTGACCCCAAGTACTTTTGGTCGTTCATTAAATCAAAGCAAAAAAGCTGTGATATACCTGATACTCTATACTTTGGTGATATGTATGCATCGGATGGTCAGACAATTGCTGATCAATTTAATTCATTCTTCCATTCTGTATTTGAGCCACCTGGCAAGAACGTTATGAACTGCGAAACGGAAAATAATAATTGTATAATTAATTCGGTTTACATTGATAACGTTAAAGTCGAAAAATATTTGAAGAATCTCGATATCAACAAAGGTACTCGCCCTGATGGTATTCATCCAATCTTCCTCAGACAATTCAGTAAGCATTTAGCAGCTCCTCTTTCATTACTCTTTAATATTTCTTTGAGGCAAGGAGTGATACCCTTGCTTTGGAAACAATCCATTGTTGTTCCCATATTTAAGAGTGGAGACAAGCAAAATATAGCCAACTATCGTGGTATATCCAAACTATCTGTTATACCCAAGCTATTTGAAAAAATTATATACGATTCTCTATTTATTGTTATCAAACCGCAAATAGTTTCAAGTCAGCACGGTTTCATCCCTGGTAGATCCACAGAAACTGACTTATGCGAGTTTCAGGATGAAACATTGGAGGCCATGGAAAGAGGCTATCATTTTGACGCATGTATACCGATTTTTCAAAAGCGTTTGATAAAATTTCGCACAATCTACTGATAGCTAAACTTGTAAACATCGGTATACACGGCGATCTCTTGAGATGGCTAACCTCATATCTGCGTGATAGGTCTTAGGCAGTAGCTGTGAAGGGCTATACCTCGAGCTTTGTCCCGATCACTTCCGGTGTGCCTCAGGGTTCTCATCTCGGTCCTCTTCTTTTTAATATATTTATAAACGATGTCACACGTAGCATTCAACATTTAAAAGCATTACTATACGCTGATGATACTAAAATATTTACCTTTGTTAAGAATTTCGAACACGCTTTACTATTTCAAAAAGATTTAAGCAATTTTTATGAATATTGCTCGGCAAATAATCTAAAATTAAATATTGATAAATGTTATACTATAACTTATTTCCGAAAAAAGAGACGACCGATTGTTTACAATTATAAATTAAATAACATTATGATGAAAAGAGTGACCGAAGTGAGGGACCTGGGGGTATATCTCGATAGTAAACTAGACTTAGCGTCTCACATTGACAAGGCTACTGCCAAGGCTTATAGAATGTTAGGTTTTGTCTTCCGACAATGCAAATACTTCAAAAACATAAACAAGTATGTTATGCTGTATAATTTTTAGTAAGAAGTCATCTTGAATACGCATCTACGGTGTGGAACCCTATTTACGCTACTTATGTGGAATAAGTTGAAAGGATTCAAAATAAGTTTCTGAAAAGACTTGTTACAAATTTAAAGATCATTCTGCGCTACATCATTCATTAGAATTACGGCGTGAACATAGAGATCAGGTGTTTCTGTTTAAACTTTTACATAACTATATAGATTCCCCCTTTCTTCTAAGTCGTATTTCATTTAGGTGCCCTAGGTTGAGTGCTCGCTCCAACGCAGTTTTCTCTACTCCTTTTTGCAGAACTAAGTATTCGAAAAACCGGTTTCTGGTTCGTGCTTGCAACACACATAATGAGCGTTATAACCATATTGACATATAAACTTTTTAAGATTAACTGCAAACTAAACGGTTATATTACATTTATTAAGCAAGTTGATCATGCTTAGGTGGTGTGTACTTCTTGTCCCCTATCTAATTATAAAATTACCTTTACTAATATTGCTATTAGGTATGCAGTAAGTATATCCTTCAAAAATCTTAAAACTCAAATATGTACTTCATTTAATTATGTTTACAGTTTTTGCAATGTAATTCTCAACGTTGGAAACTGTTCTGGCTAATGTATTGTTAACATTCATCTTACATTCAAATGTGATATAAAAGCTGTAAGTTTCTTTATATAAATAAATTAAAAAAAATAATTGACATACTGAAAGGCGCCGGAATGAATATTCACCAATGGTCCAGTAATGCAAAGAAAACTATTCAAGATCTGTCAGCTGATTAACTGGACACAACGTTTGACTTCGAAGGCTTAGAAAACTGAAAGACCTTGGGCTTACGCTGGATTCCCTCATATGACGTATTCGTGTCCAAGAACATATTCGAAAATGAGACCAGTGATGACGTCATAACAAAACGACATCTCAAAGGTATATGATCCTCTGGGATATCTTTGCCCACTTTCCGTCTGAGCCAAGCTTCTATTTCAACGAACGTGGTCTGAAAAAGCATGAAAAAAACACAACACACGAGTGGATAAAGCTGAAGCGTGACTTTCAAAATATAGACCAGATCAAGATCTATCTCTATCTATTAGGCGATCTCTATCTACTTAGGTGACAAGAACCATAACGTGTTACATGGATGGCTTACGCTAGTGCTTTTACGCAGTTATAGGAAATCAAAAGGGCGAGTTCACATCGACGCTTGTGATCGCTAATCAAAGTTGGCACCTTTGAGGAACATGCTCATATTGCCTAAACTTGAGTTTTGTGGCTCGTTACTGGTATTAAAACTTATGAAAAAGATCATTCACATTATGCCAAAAAACGTGGAGTACGTATGGACCAATTCCATGGTAGTTCTTGGTTGGTTAAATGGTGACGTTAATAGATGGAAACAGTTTTTTGCCAACATAGTATGTACAATACTCAACGTAATCTCATCGTCATCTTGGCACTATGTTCGTTAGGAAGATAACTCTACGTTTTACACTACAAGAGGAATGTCATCATACCACTAGTGGCTGTTGATATGTGATCCAAACATTAACAAAAATGAAACATACAAACCGCCGGAATTAGAGGCCAAGAAGACCAGTATGAACACATCCATATCTTACAAAAACGATTTAATTTTACAATTAATAAATGAATGGAGCTTGACTCGACGTATAGCAACTATAATCGGCTGGCTATCATGTTTCACACAATGGTTGCCAAACAATTACTTCGGCAAAATTACCTATCATCACCCAAAGCACAACATGCTATAAATTTAGTTACCAAAACAATACAATCCATAGAATTTCAGGATGAAACATGCAATGCAACTACTGCAAAAATAAGACCAATTGAGAAGATCCAGTAAGCTGCCCAAACTTTTTTCTATATTTGGTCACAACAACTACTTTAACCAAGTCAAAGTTCAAGGGAACATACCGAACCCATCAGACACTTCAGTACTGAATTCGATTACCAATAATTCCGGCATCGAGCAGTTTATTCGGGAAGACCATGAAGATGACTGGCGTGGAATAAGGACTCAAATTACACACCTCAAACAAGAAAACGCATCACTCAGCGTACATGACGTACACCGGTACTCAGTTATGTATTCAATACTGGGTCTGATCGTTATAGCAGGATGTGTTCACATGATCATGCGATGTCGCAGAAGCAAGCAAGTACTGAAATTGGCTATGACGAATACCGCTGTGATGTCAATTCTGATGGTGGCAGTAAGGAGCGGAGACAAAGAGGCTGTCACAAACCCGTGGACCCAACTGAGATCCTTGCGCCTGGACATTCCGTCACAAATGTAATGTAGTGATGAAATATTTAAGGATTGATATTACTTTAATTTGATTTCTTTATTTTCAATTATTATATTCTTGTTATTGTTGTGTACGTAATTCTCAGGTTCCCTCTTTTGGGCCGGCAGGATGTAGGTTTTACCGCACAATAGTTAATAAAACATGCATTACTCATTAATTTGGGTCACATCTAATATAATGGCGGGGACGATCTTGAACATGTTCACACATTGCAGACTTCCCGGAACATTGGTGCTTCAAGTCAGCTATATGTTCTTTCACGCGGGTTTTTTATAGAACATCCTCAAATCCTCGCAAAAGAACACCGATTCCTACCAAGGAACATTCGTGAGGCTATTGAAATTAAAAAACATCCTAATTTTAATAGAGAAGATGAAGGGGTGCTGCCATCGGCTTGGGATCCTATAATTAATAAAATTAATCCAAACCCAAGCATACCACTGCAAGACTTCAAGATACTGTAAGCTCATTCTGCGTAGATCGGAGCAAAAATTAATATTCAAAAACTAAGGTAGCCGGGCTAACTATGATATCGGGACGTCAAACACCTCAGTCCCCCCCGTGACTATGGGTACTGTAAAACATCAGAAACGCCAGGAATTAAAAAGTTAAATTAAACGCGATTAAATCCGTAAAATTAGTTTCATATAATGTGTAATCTTTGCGTAAATTTAAGAAATCATTATAATTAAAGCATTCTTTAGTAGTATACCATACCATAATAGTCTACCTTATTCTCGGTTATATTGAATGGGTTATATGAGGGTCGTTACCACTTATTCTCTAAATGACGATATTATTGACATCATGGCGGTATCGCGGTGCCTGCTAATCGACAAATGAGGTTATCGCGACCCTCAAATGATGGTATTAGAAAAAGCTGAACTAAAATCTCACAGACCGGAATTTCCAGTGTGAAGTTATCAGTTTTTCGCTTGTCCTTACCACGACTTTTTTAAAACAGGTCCCATCCGCAGTGATCGTGATTCTTGGCGATTTTAACGCCCACCACGCCGAATGGCTCGGTTCACGCTTAACCGATCATGCGGGGAGATCTGTTTATGACTTTGCCTTGGCATATGGTCTGACACAACTGGTTACTTCGCCTACGTGGACCCCAGATGTGGTGCCACTCACGCTCCCCTCCCGGTTGCGTTTGCCGCCGTGTTTGGCATTACAGGTCGGCGGATTGGGACGGAATGCGGCCTTTTTTTGCTTCCCACCCATGGGGGCGGGCTTGCTTCTCGCCGGATGATCCCAGGGCTGTTGCTGACTCCGTTACTGTTGTGGTGCTACAGGGAATGGAACTATTTATTCCATCATCTGTGGTACCCATCGGAGGCAGATCTCAGCCTTGGTTTGGTCGCTCCTGTAAGCTGCTTTACGCAGTAAGCAGGAGTGTTATCAAGCCTGGGCTGCGGCTTCGGCGACTCGGGATGTAAACACCAGCATACTTAAAAAGAAGTATAACTTCGCCTCCAGGTCCTTCAAAAGAGTTATTGCCAAGGCAAAGTCAGAGCACATAGGCAGAATTGGCGAGAAACTAGTTCGCCTTCCTTCGGGAACCCGTGCATTCTGGTCTCTCGCCAAGGCTGTCCAAGGGAATTTCTGTAAGCCATCACTATAATCTCTGCACAGGGAGGACGACTCACTGGCCCACGACGCAAAAGAGAAAACCGACCTTTTAGGCTCCCTTTTTGCGTCCAACTCAACTGTTGATGACGGGGGGCACACACCGCCGATCATCCCGCGGGTGTGAGTGTTCCATGCCGGATGTGCGGTTCTCACAGCGCTCGGTTCGCAGAGCACTCCTCTCCCTTGACATACACAAGTCGAGTGGGCCTGACGGAATTCCCCCAATTGTGCTGAGGACGTGTGCTCCGGAGTTGGCACCGGTTCTAACGCGTCTTTTCCGGGACTCCTACTCCCAAGGCGTAGTCCCAAAATCATGGAAGACAGCTTTTGTCCACCCGATCCCTAAAAAAGGCGACCGCTAAGACCCGTCCAACTACAGGCCTATCGCCGTCACCTCCTCGTTCTCCAAAATAATGGAATCCATTATAAACTGCCAGCTCATGCGGTACCTTGAGATTAAGCAGCTGATTAGTGACCACCAATACGGTTTTCGTCATGGTCGGATCGGGTTTGGCAGAAAGCGCTTCTTCGCGAACATAAGAGATGCAGGTGATATCATCACCCCCTTGTTCTCCAAAATAATGGAATCCGTTATAAATTGCCACCTGTTGCGGTTGTTCATGGGCGGCGGTAGTCACTTACCATCAGGTGAGCCGCATGCTCGTTTGCCCCCTCCCCTATAAAAAAAAGGCGACCGCTCAGATCCGTCCAACTACAGGCGTATTGCTGTCACCTCCTTGTTCTCCAAAGTAATGGAAAACATTATTAACAGCCATCTCATGCGGTAACTTGAGGATCACCAGCTGATTAGTGACCGCCAGTACGGTTTCCTTCGAGGTCGCTCAGCTGGTGATCTTTTAGGTTACCTAACTCATAGATGGGCGGAGGCAGTGGAGTCCAAGTGGGAGGCGTTGGCCGTTAGTTTGGACAGAGCACAGGCCTTCGATCGGGTTTGGCACAAAGTGCTTTTTTCGAAGCTCCCCACCTATGGGCTTCTCGAGAAATTGTGCAACTGGATCACCAGTTTTCTTGCAGATAGGAGCATCAAGGTCGTAGTAGACGGTGCATGCTTCGATTACAAGTCCATTAACGCTGGTGTTCCTTTGGCTGCGTGCTATCACCAACGCTGTTTCTTCTGCATATCAATGATATATTGCAAACCAGTAACATTCATTGCTAAGCGGACGACAGCACTGGTGATGCTTTATACACCGGTCGTGCCAATATTTCTCGGGAATACGTCGCCGAGTACCGGAACAAACTTGTGTCTGAAGTCGAGACTTTGATGAACAGTCGACATATCGAATGACGAGCAGTTTCGTGGTCACTTGGAAGAGAAGGCCAAATTGGCCTCTAAAAAGCTTGGCGTACTCAACAGAGCGGGACTGTATTTCATGGCGGCACACCGCCTGCAACTTTACAAGGCGCAGGTTCAGCCTCACATGGAATACTGTTTTCATCTTTGGGCAGGGGCTCCCCAGTGCCAGCTCCTTCCACTTGACCGCATCCATTGCAGAGCGGTTCGAATCTTCGACGACCGAGTTCATTCCGATCGGCTTGACTCATTGGCACTGTGTAGAGATGTTGCATCACTTTGCGTATTTTATCGCTTCTATCACGGGGAGTGCTCCCCCCGTTTGGACTAAATCCAGCCGCCCAATTTCACCATTGCACATCGCGATAAAACTCGCGATACCATCCATACCATCTGGATTATTGGCGGTCCACCTTTGTGCGATTTAGAAGAAGTTTTCTTCCTCGTACAACTTCCTTGTGGAATCGATTACCACCAGCGTTTTTTCCGGACCGATACGACTTAGGGACCTTCAAGAAAAGAGCCTTCTCCTTTTTAAAAGGCCGGCAACGCATCTGCGATTCCCCTTGTGTTGCAGTTGTTCATGGGCGACGGTAGTCACTTACCATCAGGTGAGCCAAATGCACGTTTGCCCCCTCTCCCATAAAAAAAACGAGTTGTATATGTTAAAATTGCACCCACAAACATACTTGACAAAACTTTTGGGAATATAATAGAATAGTGTTCTATAGTATAGTCTAGTACAGTGTAGTATAGTGCTGTGTGTTTTAGTGTGGTGTAGTGTAGTGCAGTTTGGTATATTGTACTATATACTGTACTAGAGTATAATGCCACTGCACTTATACTATAGTACAGTATTGTACTATAGTATAAGTGCACTATACTGCACTACACGAAGTGTAACTACAGTATAGTGTAATTTAGTGAATAGTAACATACATATATAATAGAATATTATAGTACAGATTACAGTAATTTTTATTGAGCATAAAAATAACTAGCACTTAGTATAATTTTAATATTTTTTACTTTTACCATATGGCATTTTTCGCGTATACTGATATTCCTCGTCCACCGCGGTCTTCCTTTTTCCCACGACTTCAAGTTGGCTGCGAAGGCCCGGTTGAGAGTATACCCTCCCGGCGCAGTCCACGCATCAATTGACATGCCAAACTCTTTTGGAACAGCGTTCTTGGGCAATTCTTGCAAGTTCATGTTCAAGTCATTATTAATGTATAAATAATATAAATTTCTCGTATTCAGAATTGTCTATATTATTGCCTTTGTAGATTATGTTGAGCGACAGCGTCCATGTTTACGAGTGTTTATGATTTTGCGTTTTCATGCGTACGTGCGTGAGTGCGGGTGTGTGTGTGTATGTTCGAACGTTAGTGAACGTTTTAGTGTCCCTGTATCTGGAAAACAAATGATGATTTAATACACAACTGATTGAGCTATAAAAATTGAGCTGTAAAGGTTTATAAATAAAAAATTTTAGCCGACCGAATGTACACACTTACTCATTTTTCACTTAACTTATTACTTTGTAGAGGGTATTTAAAACACATGAATATGTTAAAAAAATTTTTAGTCAGCACTAAGCTGGTCTTCGGGTCTTTGTACTGTTGTAATTGTACTTTATAGTTGTATTTTAGAGTCCATTATAATAAGGTGCAGACGGTCCACATTTAGGCAGAATCAGCGTCTAAAACATTCATCGGAATACCCGACCTTTTTCAAACCACAGATTAACTTGAGTAAATATTTCAATTGAGAATTGTCCGTATCATTTGTACTAGAAATAAAACTAAAATAAATTCTTATTTGCAAAAATAAAATAAATTATGATGATAGAATTTTCTTACCACACATGTGAAACACACATACCGTATGGTGGCGGCATAAAAGTCATGTCCTTTATTCTAATGGGAACAGGACACTTATACAAATGCATCTCAATTAATGCACTAATGCAATCTATTCAAGGCCAATAGATTATCGGGAAGATGCTGCTGCCCATCTCACTTTCAATTTCTCTTTGTCATCATTTATGGCACCGACGGTCTTATATGGGATAGACGATTCTGTTAATCCACTAGTTTCTTCCTATGCACATTTTATTAAACTACTTAAGTCTGAAATTCATTTACACGCATTGGGGCAAAGCGGCGGACATTTCCTTGCACTAAAACCCTCTCAGAATTGAGAGGAGGCCTCTGCCCAGCAGTGGGAAGTATATAGGCTGTAACTTAAGTCTGTAACTTTTTATGAATAATACTCTAAGGGTATAAGATAATAAACCTCAATGGAATTGTTTCCTTTAATGACTGATTTTCATAAATATATAAGTGTGTGTGATCGACTTGGCATTGATCTCTTTGTAGTAAATGTTAATCCGCCATGTAGAGAGGAATCAATATTAAAAAGGCTTTTATTTTCAGTAGACACGAAATAGAGATAAGCATACTTGGCATATTTTTTTCTAACGTCCATAAAACCTTATCAATCCCGCTAAACAAATGTGTACAGATATAAAATGAGGTTTCTAAAAGTAAATTCTCGCATTATTTCAAAACAAGAACGGATTTCTTCCACAAAATATCGTGATGTCAATACAAGATATTTACATAAGTAGGTATAACTTTCTTGAATTTTTTTATAGAAGAGGGGACAAACGAGCATGCGGCTCACCTGATGGTAAGTGACTACCGCCGCCCATGAACAACCGCAAACCAGGGGAATTGCAGATGCGTTGCCGGCCTTTTAGAAAGGTGTAAGCTCTTTTCTTGAAGGTTCCTAAGTCGTATCGGTCCGGAAAATTCGCTGGTGGTAATTGATTCCACAAGGAAGTTGTGCGAGGGAGAAAACTTCTTCTAAATCGCACAGTGGTGAACTGCCAATCATCCAGATGGTGTGAATGGTATCGTAAGTTCTGCCGCGATGTGCGTTCGTGAAAATTGGCGGCTGGAATTAAACCGAACAATTCCTCAGAGCACTCCCCGTGGTAAATTCGATGGAAAATGCAAAGGGATGCAACATCCCTACGCAGTGCCAGTGTATCGAGCCGATCAGAAAGAACTAGGTCGTCGACGATTCGAATCGCTCTGCGCTGGATACGGTCAAGTGAGAGGGGCTGGCACTGGGGTGCCCCGGCCCAGAGATGAGAACAGTATTCCATGTGAGGTTGAACTTGCGCTTTGTAAAGTTGCAAGCGATGTGCCGGCATGAAATACTGTCTCGCTCTGCTGAGCTCACCAAGTGACCACGAAACTGCACACTATTCGATATGTCGACGCCGAGGATTCTGAGACAGCAAGGGGAGTGCCTTGAAACTGAGGAGATACGACAAAAGGGTTATTTTTATCAGTAAACGCGCAAACTTGTGTCTTCTGGGGATTGAACTGGACTAGATTTAGTCGCCCCCAATCCGAGATTTTGTTCAGCAAAGACTCGACTTCAGACACAAGTTTGTCCCGATACTCGGCGATGTTTTCCCTAGAAATAATGGCGCGGCCGGTATATAAGTCATCACCAGTGCTGTCGTCTGCATAGCAATGAATGCTTCCAGCTTGCAACATATCATTGATATGCAGAAGAAACAGCGTTGGTGATAGCACGCAGCATTGTGGAACACCAGCGTTGATAGGCTTGAAATAAGAGCATGCACCGTCTACTACGATCTTGATGCTCCGATTAGCAAGGAAACTGGTGATTTAATTAAACAATTTCTGGGGAAGCCCTTAGGAAGGAAGCTTCGAAAGAAGCGCTTTGTGCCAGACCCGATCGAAGGCCTTCGCTATGTTCAAACTGACGGCCAATACATTTGACTCTACTGCCTCCGCTTATTTATGAGTCAGGTAGACCAGAAGATCACCAGCTGACTAACCTCTACGAAAACCGTATTGGCGGTCACTAATCAGCTGGTGATCCTCAAGGTACCTCATGAGCTGGCAGTTTATAATGGATTCCATTATTTTGGAGAACAAGGAGGTGATAACGATAGGCCTGTAATTGGACGGGTCTGAGCAGTCGCCTTTTTTAGGGATTACAAAATATCAGAAATAAAGAAGCAAAATTGTTAAAATTAATTCTATTAAAATGTTTTTAACTTCCCCTTATAACTTAAAACTCAAACTTGTCATACGTTGACAGATGTGAAAAAAAGTTGTATTTTTTGAATAAATGAAGTCGCGAAGAGATGGAAGCGAACGTAGCATATATTTTACAAACTTATTTTGCATTTCCAACGCGTTCCATATACTGCTGCTTCAGACAGAGCCGTATTTTTAAGAGATTATATTCAGATATAATAATTGAAAGTCTTGCGAATTTTTCCAACTGGAAATCCCATTCAGACGAATCTACCTTTAGTAAATGTATAAAGTGTATTTAATGTTGTCTTATTCGTTATGAGAAAATAGTGTTTTTATTATGATGAATGTTGACAAATTAAAAAGAGGATAAAATAACTATAAATCCACGGATGTATAATTATTTTTTCTTCTTGTTGAATTCTTAAATGACTTTTATTTTTGTGACATTATTTTAGATTTTTTTAACTTATTATAAGGCAATGCTTGACTAAAATCCCATCTGACGTTAAGTGGTGATGAACGTACCACATGTTGCACTGTCTTAGTGTAACAAACGCCTATTCACTCTTGCCTTGAAGACGCTCATTTGTAATCAGACGGTAAGACGGACGCCAGCAAATTATTCCACTCTTTTGCTGTACGCATTACGTAAGATGAAGCAAACCGTTTGGTTCGAATGTGTGGAATATCGAAAACAACGGAGTAAAGACCTGCCAACCGCCCAGTTGTTCGATGGTGGAAAGGAGAGGGAGCAATTTAGGCATGTAATAATATTTTATTTACATAAACGAAAAAAAGGAAAATATTTTAGTTTATTTTTTGACACATACCTTTACTATCGCATTAACAAGTATTTCACAATCTGTACAATTCAAAATTATCATAACAATTTGTTTAGGTTTAAGATTTGACGGCTACAGACATGCTAGAGATAGTAGAAAAATCATAAAAATAAATTTTTCTTTGTATATTTATGTACATTTTTAAACAACGAGATAATACAAAAAGAAAAGTACAAATAAAAGATGTTTTTAAGACAAGCAATGAAACTTAATATTAACACTTACGTCTCTGATCGAGTAGGATTAGCAAGGACTACGGGCTTTTTTGCAACGAACTTGACATGAACCTGACGTGAATCACTAACGTTCCGAGAAGTCTGCAGTTTGTGATCCTAGACGGCCCCCGCCTAGGATCACAAGCTGCAGCCATTAGATTTAATAAACCACAAATTCTCGCCAAAGAACATCGATTCCTGCCAAGGGTGATACGTGAGGCTATTGAAATAAAATAAAAAAACATCATTATTTCAATAGAGAGGGAGGCTGGGTACTACCAACTGCTTGGGATCCTGTAATTTCTAAAATTAAAACTAAACTCAAGCATACCACTGCAAGACTTCAAGACACAGTAAGTTCATTCTGCGTAGATCGGATCAAAATTAATAATTAAAAAAGCTGAAGGTATTCCGGGTTAACTCTGACATCGGGACGTCAGTCACCTTAGTCCCCCGTGACCATGGGTGCATTAGCTTCTTTCACATCTTTAGTTGTATGTTTTGTGTTATTCTGTAGTGTGTGTCATGGTAGGACTTGGGGGGCGACGGCTGTCACATATATGTATTTGTGAACAGTTGATGCTTGTAGTGGCTGGTCTACTCAGGTTTGGTTTGCTATACGCTGATAAGCACCAAATTTTTATTTTTGTGATTTGGATACACACTTATACTTGTTTTACAATATTTATTTTAATTCTTAATTTACTGACTATAACAACCGACTGGTTTCGACTAACAGAATCATCAGGAAAGATTTGATCGTAGTTACTAAATACAATAATTAATAATTGAAATATATGTTGTGAAACAAGCACAAGTGTGTATGCATATTACAAAAAAGAAGCTGAAGATTCACCAACTGACAGCATTTGCAATTATTAGTTATGTTATTCAAAATTTTTCGCTTTTTTTAGTACGTCATAGATCATACTTCAGTTACTGACAGGTCTGTTGTAGTTTTCTATTCTCTTTATTCTATGGCATATAATAATAACTTAAAAAAATAAAAAATAAAGAGGATACCTGCGGAGTTCCTTTTGCCATTTCTTCTTCGGTCTGAGGAACCTCATTTCAAAATGGTATGTAGATTTAGTAGGTTTAAAAAAACGATATTTATTTTATTACGTAGAAAAAATTAAGATATTTCATTTCATTTGATCCATATAACTTTTTAATAGAAAAGGGGGCAAACAAGCATACGACTAACATAATATATAAATAAATGTAGCTGTGTAAAATAAAGCACAGGATAAAATGCAGGTTTTGTTAGTTATGATGACACCTTACCTCTGGACTTGATAGAGTGACTTTGATAACTGCTACAGGAACTCCTCGACGCGACGATGAGAACTAGATGTACCGAGTTTGGGCTCGTTTTGTTAGTTATTATGAGACCTTACCCCCGGAATTGATAGAGTGACTTGAAAGTGTACTTTGATGACTGCTACAGGAACTCCTCGACGAGGAGAACTAGATGTGCCGAGTTTGGGCTCGTTTTTTTAGTTATGATGAGACCTTACCTGCGGAATTGGTAGTGACTTGAAAGTACACTTTGATGACTGCTACAGGAACTCCTCGACGAGGAGAACTAGATTTGCAGATTTTGGGCTCGTTTTGTTAGTTATGATTAGACTTTACCCCCGGAATTGATAGGGTGACTTGAAAGTGTACTTTGATGACTGCTACAGGAACTCCTCGACGAGGAGGACTAGATGTGCCAGGTTTGGGCTCGTTTTGTGAGTTATGATGATATCTTACATCCGGACTTGATAGAGTGACTTGGAAGTATACTTTGAAGACTGCCACTGGAACTCCTCGACGAGGAGAACTAGATGTGCAGAGTTTGGGCTCGTTTTGTTAGTTATGATGAGATCTTACTTCCGGACTTGAAAGTGTACTTTGATGACTGCTACTGGAACTCCTCGACGAGGAGAACTAGATGTGCCGAGTTTAGCCTCGTTTTGTTAGTTATGAGACCTTACCTCAGTAAATAATAGAGTGACTTGAGAGTGTACTTCAGTGACTGCTACTGGAACTCTGACGAATAGAACTACAATTTACATTTTTTTAATTTTTTCATATGAGCATTTTGCGTCGTGCATTTTTCGATTTCTCAAGTTTTTTTTAAAATTGAAATTTGACATAAGATAATGATCGGAAAATTTGAAGTATAGTAGTAATTATAAGGTTTTTAGTGAAAACTTGTGTGTAATTGTCTGAAGGCATGCACAATTGGATTTACCAATGTATATTTTTCTTAATTTGCAAATTTTAGTAGACACGTTCTATTCCTATTTCATCCAGAAGTTCTAAGAATCTTCCTAGTAAGACTATAGGTGCCCCATAAGTGTCGTGGCTTCCAATGGGTGGCATTATACCCATCTCGGTGCAAAACGTCTGGTACTGCGGTCGCTAATTCACCTGCCAAGCGTGACGATTAAGACAAACCCTACCTACAAAGGCAAATGCACATGTACGGCATTTTAACGTGGTGTAGTAAAAATGGATAATATAGGTCGATGCTCTTACAGCAATGGTGCATTTCATCTTAGTCCTCAGGAGTAAAACCGCATCTGTATTTTAATTCTTAATTGAGAATAGATTTAGATGTCTATGGGTCGTAGCATCTATTTACCATCAGGTAGACGGAGGAGGTTTGTCGCTCGTATTTTATAACATGGACATTTAGGGGCTGATAAGAAGAAGAACATTATTTGGTTGCATTTCTCAACATTTTTTAGGGAATTCTGTAGTTTTCAAGATTTAGATTTACATTAAAATATCCTGATCGTTGATATAAGAATTTATTTATTTATTTATTCTTTATTGCATATCTTAATTTAAAAGAATACAAAGGGCGGAGTTAATGCTTTGAGGCATTCTCTACCAGTCAAACCAATTAGACATAATTTTTCTTAATAAATTTGCAGCCTAAATAGGTCCCACCGCTGGCATAGGCACTGAGCACGGGGTAAATTAGAACTTAAAATTGCAGTTAACAACTTTAATGGAACTGGGATCGAACCCGGTACGCTCAAGTACTGTGAAATTTTAAGGTGAGCGCTTTGTCCCTGAGCTATTTTTTATAATAAGAGGGGGCAAACGAGCATAAGGCTCACCAGATGGTAAGCGACTACCATAGCCCATAAACAATTGCATCACCAGCGGAATTATATGTGCGTTGCCGGCCTTTTATAAAACACTAGGCTCTTTTCTTGAAGGTCTCTTAGTCGTATCGGACCACGAAAATCGCCGGTGGTAGTCGATACCACAAGGAATTTGTACGATTTAGAAAACATATTACAGCTTCAGATACGTCAAACAGTTAAAAGTTAGCAATATGTTAAAAATTATAAAATTATATTGCAAAATTATTAAGTTAATTATAATTATTAAATTAATTATAATTATTCAGTTACGCCAAACAATTAAAAGTTAGCAGTTATGTTAAAAATTGTACAATTATATTACAAAATTATTAATCATGTTAGACTCAGCGTTCGTAATATGTCTCAGATATTATTATTTTATCTGGAAAAAATGTGAATCGCGTAATGAGATTTTATTCCACATAAAATGCGGTTAAACACATTCTTTTTTAAGATTTTTGTAAATGTAATAAATCTTACAAATGCCGGGAGTGAAATGTTGCGTGAAGCAAAAGTAAATTAACAAACACTTCGCTAATGGAATAAATGTCTAAGGTACACAGACAAATGTTATGCCAATGTGCTGTTAAAATCTAAATATTTCTTTTCTTAAATATGTTAGCAACTGTTTTTCTTTTGAAATACCAATTTTATTACAGGTGACAAACGAGCACACAGTTCGCGTGATGTTAAGCGTAAGCCATTTCCCGTGGACATCTACATTTATTTTTAATAAAGAATCAAAATAAAGATGCGTAGTCACCATTGAAGTCTAAGATGGAATGCATCGTTACCAGTAAAATGGGTCTTTGGTTCTCTAAAGTTACCATACGAAACACAGCAACATTAAGATGCTGTTTTACACTGGTATTCTGGTGGACGCACACTTACATATTCCACTTTCATTCATTTCAGAATTAATTTATTCAAGACACTGTCAGTGTGTATCTACCGTATAAGAATATAGTAAAAAGGGCATAGTGAGTTTCTTTGTACTTCCCACTTACAAATTATTTACTATGCGCCTATGGGCACACTTCATTACACTTATGAGCACTCTTTCACGTGATTGGTTACTTAATCTTAGTCATTCATTTGATATTCAAGTGCAGTATCTTGTCTGGAAAATGTACCTTTGCAAATACTGTTATTGGTGTTCACGAAATATTCCAGGCAAAAACGGCTTCCTTTTGGTATCTTTTATCCTTTCCCGATCAAATTGACCTATTGTGATACAGACATACAGAGATGAATTATAAAGACGTCGCAACCGCAATGTGACTAATACCCAGTGGATTTTGTTGCTGGACTCTAAAAAATATAATAAATACTTCCTCGTATTTTGGGGATATTTTTAGTCAACATGCATTGGTGCAACGTAACAATACGAAATATGCAGTTAGTTTACTTTTTCGATTTACTAGCTGGCAAGAAGTAAAAAAAAATACGAAAAACTTATTTGATAGATTTTATCTCCTTCAATTGTTACTTTAAATTCACGACGAGTGATCGCAGCATCCATGCTAGCGTCGGGACTGAGGTTTTGGACGTCAGTTTTTTATAGGAGAGGGGGCAAACGAGCATGCGGCTCACCTCATGATAAGTGACTACCGCCGCTCATGAACAACTGCAACACCAGGGGAAATGCAGATGCGTTGCCGACCTTTTAAAAAGGAGTAGGCCCTTTTCTTGAAGATCCCTAAGTCATATCGATCCGCAACAATCGCTGGTGGTAATCGATTCCACAAGGAAGTTGCGCGAGGAAGAAAACTTCTTCTAAATCACACAGTGGTGGACTGCCAAACTTCCAGATGGTTTGGATGGTATCGCGAGTTTTGTCGCGATGAACGATGGTGAAATTGAGCGGCTAGAATTAGTCCGAACAATTCCTCAGAGCACTCCCCGTGATAGATGCGATACAATATGTAAAGAGATGCAACATCTCTACGCAGTGCCAGTGAGTCAAACCGATCGAAAAGAACTCGGTCGTCGACGATTCAAACCGCTCTGCGCTGGATGCGGTCAAGTGGAAGGAGCTGGCACTGGGGAGCATCTGCCCAGAGATGGGAACAGTATTCTATGTAAGGTTGAACCTGCGCCTTGTAAATTTACATGATAAATGTATAAGATACTGTCCCGCTCTGCTGAGCATGCCAAGCTTTTTAGAAGCAATTTGGCCTTCTCTTTCAAGTGACCACGAAACTTCACGTCATTCGATATGTTAACACCGAGGATTCCGATACTAACTGAAGCAACAAGGGAAGTGCCTTAAAACTGAGGAGATACGACAAAGGAGTTTTTTTTAGCGGTAAACGCGCAAACTTGTTTCTTCTGGGGATTGAACTGAGTCAGTCCGAGACATTGTTCAACAAAATCTCGAATTTAGACAAAAGTTTGTTCCGGTACTCGTCGACATTTTCCCGAGAAATATTGGCACGGCTGGTGTATAAATCATCACCTGTACTGTCGTCTGCATAGAAATGAATGTTAGCGGTTTGCAACATAATATCATTGATATGCAGAAAAACAGCGTTGGTGATAGCACACAGCCTTGTGGAACAACAGCGTTAGTGGGCTTGTAATCGGAACATGCAACGTCTACTACGACCTTGATGCTCCGACCTGCAAGAAAACTGGTGATCCAATTGCACAATTTCTCGGGAAGCCCATAGGAAGGTAGCTTCGAAAGTAGTGCTGCTTTTGACTCCATTGCCTCCGCCCATCTATGAGTCAGGTAACCTAGAAGATCACCAGTTGAGCGATCTCGACGGAAACCGTACTGCCGGTCACTAATCAGCTGGTGGTCCTCAAGGTACCGCATGAGCTGGCAGTTAGTTTCCTTTATTTTGGAAAACAAGGATGTGATAGTGATAGGCCTGTAGTTGGACGGATCTGAGCGGTCGCCTTTTTAAGCTTAGTCGTATAGTGGCTGCGTAAGAGATATTTTCCCCATACCCGTTGGTGTCGTAACAGGTAACAAAGGGTAACTGAAACAACATCTTCCTGAATACAACTCCAATTTTTTATAGTACAAGTGTGACAAACGGGCACACAGTCCACCTGATGATAAGTGCTTGCTGACAAGACAATCAACATCTTTCCTCGATTACAAATCAAAATGCAGATGCGTTGTTACACATGAGGACGAAGATGGAATGCCTCATTTCCCGCAAAAAAGGATTACCGTTTCTCTACACTCACCATAGGAAACACAGCAGCGTTAAGCTGCTATTTTACGCTGGTATTCTATGAGAGCGTGGTATTTCCCCGGTCGAGCCGACCTATTCGTGCTACAAGTATACTCCTAATATAGCTGCAGCATGGCTCTACCACGTAAAAAATTATAAAAAACTTATAAATTATAAAAACTAAGGATATCTATTGGTATGCCTATGCAAAATACGAATAACTATGGCAAATATCGCTTCCTCTTTGGGGAGACCTTTATTTATTCAATAGTGTAATTTTAACAGGCTCTTATCTATACAAATAAATAAAATTGAAGTGTCTGCTTGTAATGTCGAAATAAAAATATGAAAGTATATTCGGTACTTATAACAAAAACATGATTTTTAAAATTTTTGTCTGTCTGTCTTTCTGTCTGTCAGTCTGTTTGTTCCGGCTAATCTTCGAAACGGCTGGATCGATTTTGACCAGACTTTCACTGGCAGATAGCTGATGTTATAAGAAGTAACTTAGGCTACTTTTATTTTAGAACAAGAATTAGGTTTCCGCGCAAAAAATTAAAACACATGAAATTCAATTGCAATAAATTACGCGCGGGCGAAGTCGCGGGGAACAGCTAGTAAACAGTATAATGTTGGAAATTGGCTTTGCATTAAATTTTTAATCACTGGTTCCTTAGCCGGGATATACTAGTCTTTCGAATTAACCCTGTTAGGAATCGTTACCTTTTTGCGAGGGTTTACCTTTAATTAACTTTAACTCTACTCACAAATTGGAAGCATACTTGCAGTACTTAACAGGAATATTAGTAATAATAGCAATAGTTTTATATATATTTTTAATTTATGAATAACTGGCAAGAGAATTTGCTTCGACATACGGTTATAAATACTGTTGCACTTCATACGGTAAAATATTATTGCGTAAAGAAGAAGGTTCCACGCTAGTAAGAATTAATAGTGAAAGTGATATAAACAAACTTAAAAGTAAAAAATGACTATAAAAATGACTATCTATTTGGTTAAAAATTATTATTATTTTAGTATTTTTCTTTAAGCATGTATTCTATAATATGTCTTTTCTTTGTAATTTTTACTGTTATGTCTCTTTTATTTTATATAATTTTAATCAAAACACAAAAAAATTGCCTGTAACACACTACATACAAACACAATCAGTATAAACATACTATTACCAACTAATTCAGTACTCAACATCGAATGTTCAAAAAAATTGTTCAAGTATTTCTATCATTGCACTGCATTATCATCTAAAATTGAGTATAGACTAAAAACAACGTATGAGTATCTATACTGTCTTACAAATTGCAACAAAATATGTAAGTTGTTTTCATCGTACCCCCAAATCTGGTCATATATATATATTTTTTTCTTTAAGTAAAAACGACGGAAATAAATAATATGTTTATTAACGATGAACTAGAAAGCCTGTTAAAACCTTCATGTTTTAAGATAGAAGACCCTGCTAAGTGTTGCACCATTCTAAATTTAAATAGTAAAGATCCTTTAAGTATATTAACAGTAAATATCCGAAGTGTTAATCGGAATATTGACAACCTGCTTATTTTCATTACGAGATTACAGGTAAGACTTGATGTTATTGTGCTTACTGAGTGCTGGATAGATGAGGACAGAGAAGTACCCTCAATTTCAAACTATAATACATTCCGTACTGAAAAATCGATAAACCAAAATGATGGTGTAATTGCTTATGTCAAACGACAGATTATTGTAAATGCCTACGAACCTACCCCGAGTGATGAAAATTTTTTGATCTTAAGCCTTGGAACGAAATACACTATAGTTTGTTCGTATAGACCTCCCTGTTTCAACAATCCCACAAACTATTTGGATGCTCTAAATACTATATTATGTAAGATTGATTGTACAAATATTATTCTCACAGGCGATATTAATTTGGATATTTTACCTGACAACCTATCTAGTTACTCATCCAAATACATAAGTATGCTCTTATCTCATGGTCTATTGCAATATGTTAATTTACCCACGAGGAAAAACGCGTGCTTAGATCACTTTATGGTAAAAAGCATGAAGGCAATTAAAACGATTGTTTTTGATGAATTAACCGATCATTGTCCTATACTTCTATACATTGAACAAGCGAAGTACGAAAAACGAAGCTTAAATAACAAAAAAGTATTATTAGATTTTGATAACATAAACAAAGACTTAACGCAGTTAAATTGGGTAGAGTTATATAACGAATTTAACGTGAATTTAGCGACAAATATTTTAAGTAATACTCTAAGGAAAGTTATTAATGCTAACAGTAAAGTTGTCAATATTTCAAAAAGAAACAAGCCACTAAAACCATGGATTACTCCAGGGGTAATAAGATCAATTAGGAAGAGAGATAGGCTTCACAAACGACTTAAAAAATTACCCGAAAATGATGAAATAAGAGAAGTATATAAAAAATATAGGAATATATGTACAAACATTATCAAGTCGTTAAAAAGGCAGTATATTCAAAATGAACTACATAAAAACTTGGGGAATCCAAAAAACACTTGGAAGTTAATAAAAGACATATGTTTTTTAAATCAACCTAGAAATACATCCGTTGAATTGAGTAAAATTGCTGAAACACCAAAAGTATCTCTCAACATAGTCAATAATTTCTTTATATCAATTGGAAATCATCTGGCCAATACTATCCTAAAAAAGTTAAATAAAACTGACCTTCAACTTGCCAGGGAAGCTAATCAAATTGGTCCAGCTCAATCTATGTCACTTTTTTTAACAGATCCGGAAGAAGTTAGACTTATAATTAGTAGCCTTAAATCCATCTGTGCTTCGGGATGGGACGATATTTCTGTAGGTTTTTTAAAAAAATTTAACTCCTTGTTAGCGCCTCACATAGCCCATATATGTAACTTAAGTTTTCTATCTGGTGTTTTTCCGGATCAATTTAAACAAGCAATAATTTGTCCAATACATAAATCAGGAGACAAGTCATTAGCATCAAATTATAGGCCAATAGCGCTATTATCATCACTTTCTAAGATACTAGAGAAGCTTGTAAATAGACGACTAAGTACCTAGAAAATAACAAACTTCTTGCTGATAATCAATATGGCTTTAGAGCAAATCGTTCAACCGAAGAGGCTGTTTTTAATTTGGCCACTACAATAACACAATATTTAGATGAAGGTAAGAAGTGTTTAGGAGTTTTCCTAGATTTGCAAAAAGGATTTGACACAGTATCTATTCCTGTCCTTATAACCCGTCTTCAGAATTTTGGGATACGAGGAACAGTATTGGACTGGTTTAAAGATTATCTTTCCAACAAAAACCAAAAAGTACGTATTGATGACTGCCTTAGTGACACTGCTATCTGCTCCTATGGAATTCCGCAAGGCAGTACACTGGGACCAACCCTCTTTTTGGCTTATATTAACGACTTGTGTCACTTAAATATACGTGCTGCAGACCTTTTCATGTTTGCAGACGATACAGTCTTACTCTTTCATGGTCCGAGTTGGGAATCTGTTAAAAAATCCACTGAGGAAGGACTTTGTAAGGTTACTAGTTGGTTGGAAGATAACCTACTTACATTAAACACCACCAAAACAAAATTTCTATGTTTCTCAAAAACCGCTGCTAGCAATCCACGAAACGAATTATAAATAATAATTCACATGTATCCTTGTAATAGAAACTATAACAACCATACAACATGTGAGTGCCCCATTCTAAGTAAAACTGACAAAATTAGATATCTCGGTATAATAGTTACAATAAGTATTTCTAGGTTGATTTAAAGAACATATGTCTTTTATTAACTTCCAAGTGTTTTTTGGATTCCCCAAGTTTTTATGTAGTTCATTTTGATAATACTGCCTTTTTAACGACTTGATAATGTTTGTGCATATATTCCTATATTTTTTATATACTTCTCTTATTTCATCATTTTCGGGTAATTTTTTAAGTCGTTTGTGAAGCCTATCTCTCTTCCTAATTGATCTTATTACCCCTGGAGTAATCCATGGTTTTAGTGGCTTGTTTCTTTTTGAAATATTGACAACTTTACTGTTAGCATTAATAACTTTCCTTAGAGTATTACTTAAAATATTTGTCGCTAAATTCACGTTAAATTCATTATATAACTCTACCCAATTTAACTGCGTTAAGTCTTTGTTTATGTTATCAAAATCTAATAATACTTTTTTGTTATTTAAGCTTCGTTTTTCGTACTTCGCTTGTTCAATGTATAGAAGTATAGGACAATGATCGGTTAATTCATCAAAAACAATCGTTTTAATTGCCTTCATGCTTTTTACCATAAAGTGATCTAAGCACGCGTTTTTCCTCGTGGGTAAATTAACATATTGCAATAGACCATGAGATAAGAGCATACTTATGTATTTGGATGAGTAACTAGATAGGTTGTCAGGTAAAATATCCAAATTAATATCGCCTGTGAGAATAATATTTGTACAATCAATCTTACATAATATAGTATTTAGAGCATCCAAATAGTTTGTGGGATTGTTGAAACAGGGAGGTCTATACGAACAAACTATAGTGTATTTCGTTCCAAGGCTTAAGATCAAAAAATTTTCATCACTCGGGGTAGGTTCGTAGGCATTTACAATAATCTGTCGTTTGACATAAGCAATTACACCATCATTTTGGTTTATCGATTTTTCAGTACGGAATGTATTATAGTTTGAAATTGAGGGTACTTCTCTGTCCTCATCTATCCAGCACTCAGTAAGCACATTAACATCAAGTCTTACCTGTAATCTCGTAATGAAAATAAGCAGGTTGTCAATATTCCGATTAACACTTCGGATATTTACTGTTAATATACTTAAAGGATCTTTACTATTTAAATTTAGAATGGTGCAACACTTAGCAGGGTCTTCTATCTTAAAACATGAAGGTTTTAACAGGCTTTCTAGTTCATCGTTAATAAACATATTATTTATTTCTGTCGTTTTTACTTAAAGAAAAAAATATATATATATATGACCAGATTTGGGGGTACGATGAAAACAACTTACATATTTTGTTGCAATTTGTAAGACAGTATAGATACTCATACGTTGTTTTTAGTCTATACTCAATTTTAGATGATAATGCAGTGCAATGATAGAAATACTTGAACAATTTTTTTGAACATTCGATGTTGAGTACTGAATTAGTTGGTAATAGTATGTTTATACTGATTGTGTTTGTATGTAGTGTGTTACAGGCAATTTTTTTTGTGTTTTGATTAAAATTATATAAAATAAAAGAGACATAACAGTAAAAATTACAAAGAAAAGACATATTATAGAATACATGCTTAAAGAAAAATACTAAAATAATAATAATTTTTAACCAAATAGATAGTCATTTTTATAGTCATTTTTTACTTTTAAGTTTGTTTATATCACTTTCACTATTAATTCTTACTAGCGTGGAACCTTCTTCTTTACGCAATAATATTTTACCGTATGAAGTGCAACAGTATTTATAACCGTATGTCGAAGCAAATTCTCTTGCCAGTTATTCATAAATTAAAAATATATATAAAACTATTGCTATTATTACTAATATTCCTGTTAAGTACTGCAAGTATGCTTCCAATTTGTGAGTAGAGTTAAAGTTAATTAAAGGTAAATCCTCGCAAAAAGGTAACGATTCCTAACAGGGTTAATTCGAAAGACTAGTATATCCCGGCTAAGGAACCAGTGATTAAAAATTTAATGCAAAGCCAATTTCCAGCACAGAGCTCGAGACGTGCGATAGACAAAGGCTTCATTGGTGAGACCTTTAACTTGGCGCAGACAAGTCGCGCCGTAGCTTGGCTTGCGTGAGTAATATGGGCGTATACCACTGCTTCATAAGCACGCTCACTAGCATCGGAAAAGCCGACCATTCGTACAACGCAATGTTCGAAGAACCCGAAATGTCGCGGTATTTTGACGTCATTGAGTAGCGGTAACTCTATACAAAACCTTTTCCAGGTTTCGACTATATGCTGGGGCGGACAATCGTCCCAATCAAGTTTAAACTGCCACAAATCCTTTATGAAAAGTTTAGCGAAGAGAAAAACAGGCGCTACGAAGCCCATTATGTCCCAAATTCTAGCTACAGTGGCTAAAATTATTCGTTTTGAACACCTTACGTCAGGCGTGGTTACTTTAAATTCAAAATAATCGCGAGATTTATGCCAACTCAAGTCCAAAATTTTAAATTGAGCGGTTCTATCAAATTCAATAGAATCTGACATCTTATATGACGAAGGCAGCGCGCTTAAGACCGAGTCGGAATTACATGTCCATTTTACTAAATCGAACTGCGCACGTTTAAATAACACAATCAACTCATTAGCAGCTGATGCAGCTTTTTCCTCCGACATAACACTAAAAACAATATCGTCCATATAGATATAGCGAGAAGCAATTATCTTTGCTAGCCGAAATGAATCTCCATCATCTGCAATGAGTTGCTGAATGACACGGAGCGCGTGGTACGGGCTGGACCTAAGTCCAAAACAAACCCTATTAAATTCATATTCGGTAAGTTCTTCTTGCAGGTGAAAGCGATATAAAATGCGTTGAAAGCGACGATCGCGCCTATTCATTATAATTTGAAGGAACATCTGTTTACCATCAGCGGAAAGCACGGTAGCGAAAAGACGAAAATTTAAAATAATTGCAAACAGATCACCTTGTTAATTAGGATCACTATGGAGAATATCGTTCAGTGAGTGAACTCGATTTATGACTCGCGTCGAGAACCATGCGAAGTTTAGTAGTGGTCTTATCTATACGCAAAACACCGTAGTGTGGTATGAAGTAAACGGGATAGCAGTTATCACTGTCAACAAGTGGCGCGGGTGACAGATAGCCCTTTTCTAAATATTCGTGGATAACTGAGTCATACGCGGCCTAAAATTCAGGAGCGGCTTCAAACTTCTTCTCCAACACCAGAAAACTTTTCTAAGCGGTTTCATATGTATCACCAAGCGAAAATATATTATGCCGGAAAGGCAACGAGACTATGTATCTGCACGTTTCTTTGTCACGTTCAGTGGTTTCGCGAAAGAAATACTCACACTCTATTTCAGCCAGGGGACTGAGTGGGCGGAGTTCTCAAAGGAGATTCATCTATTTGACAAAACCGTTTTACCAGCATATCTAGCGGGTCTTCATCTGCGTGTGCGGGTAATGTACTACAACACGTCAAGGTTACGTTTTCGCGAGTGGGAAGAGCGGGCACAGTGCCCATAATGACGTATCCAAGCGTGGTTTGTATAGCAGGCGGTACAGCAGAGTTATCCCTTACTATAATAAGCAATAAAAGTTGCGAAAATAAAGAAGCACCGATCAGAACATCGATCTGTGATGGCTCAAAGAATTTTTCATCAGCCAACGGCAAACCTTGTAAGAACGGCATAGCGGATGCATCGACAGGCATAGACGGTAAGTCATCTGTTATTCTATCGACGACGAGCGACGAAATATTATATATTATGTTAGGGTTAAAACGAGAAGTGAACTGGAATGCTACAACTCCCTTTGCGTATTTTTCTGAACCCCCGATACCCTTTACCTTTATGTTGTCTTTATTTACTGATAAACCTAATCTATCACAACATTCCGACGTTATAATTTGCTCTACGATGCACTATCTAATAAGCAACGCACACTATGGCTCGTGCCACACGCGTCGGGTACCATAACCGCTGCAGTGGATAGCAGAACTGGAGTGTATACATTGCGTGTAAATAAATCTTCGGATACGCAAGATTGCGTTGATAGCGGTACGGCAATGGACGTTGTACACAACGAAACGCTTTTGCTACGCGCATCGGGCGACGACACGGGAGCAGCTGTTGTCGGTACGGTCGCGCGCGTTGTTCCCGATGACTCGGCGGCGGTGGTCACAACGCAAGCGTTAGCAGATTTGAAAGCGTCAAAGTGAAGTAAACTATGATGTTTGCCTTTGCAAATTTTACACTTAGAGTTAGAGTTACAAGTCACTGCCTTATGTATAACACTCAAACAATTTACACAAGCGCGTCGTTCCTTAACAGATTTATAACGGTCGTTTGCTGTCATTTTACAAAATGCCGGACACTTGTATAAATGATCATACACAATATCCCTGCAGAAACATTTGTATGTATCGGCCATAGCGACATAAGATTGCGGTTGTGGAGCTTTTGCGGTGGATCGGTGATTCGGGTTCGAATTCGAGGTCAAACTCGAATGATAAGAGCGCTGTAATATATTAACTCGTTCCTTTACGTAGTCGGTTAAACTTTTAAAATTAGGAATTTTATCCTTTCGAAAATGCATTTCGAAAGAACGAACTGTTTCGGGATCTAACTTTTCTAAGGCGGTATGTAATACTCGTATAATAAAATCAGTTAAGTCAGGTATTTATAAGTTTTTTAATGCGCTAACCGCGGTTACGAACGTATGTAAAAATAATTCGAAGTTTCGAGCAGAAGAGTTAGAAATTGGTTTGAAGTCGTAAATTTGATTGATATAGGTCGATGCTAGCATGCGTTTATCATCGTATTTCTCTATAAGCGCGTTCAAAATAAGTTCATAATTCTCAGCACAAGGAGTAATACCGGCGAACTCAGAATGCGCTTTGATTGTTAATTTATCTAGAAGGTAATACAATTTATCGGCGTCTGATAGGGACGGGTTATCATGCACAGTTGATTTAAAACCTGCATAAAATAATGACCATCAGCGGATATCACCATCAAACGACGCTAGCTGTATAGGCGGTAAAGACGGTCACGATTTTGTGGGCGATTTCGGACATTCATTTGTTATTCGACTTGTAAGACGAGATATTACATGTTTTATATGACAGTATAGTTCTTCGAAGGCGACCCATGACTGATATTCCACATTTGCTTCTGGGTAGACTTGCATATTATATAAATTGTATTCGGTTAATATCCTTTCGAAATCACTTCGTAATGCATCAATCGAAATCGCGCCAGAAAGGAACTCTTCCCTGTCCACCTCACTATCTACTTATTGGGAGCGATCATAAATCGTTTGTAAGCGGTTAAATAACATCATTAATTTGGTGTCAGGCGTTTCGGTCCTAGGTTCGTTCGTTTTTGACGTGCTAGTTTTTGACATTTTTATAATAAATATATGTAGGAAATATTAAGGTTATAAGTAGTTTTAAATTTAACTGGCGAGCGATGAACAAATACCCAATTTATTAAAGTGTCGTAAACACTAATCTATCGCGGAAATATCAGGTAGATTTTTTAAACTGATCTAAATTTCTTCGTGAGCGAGCAGGTATCTAGACATTGTATTATGTATTGCGGTAAGTATATGGTAAATTATATAATAGCGATGAATATACGGCTTTAAATTAATGTAATAAATACATAATGCGTGTATATATGCGAGAAATTAAGTAAAATATTATATTTGAATGTTTCTAAGTATATGTATGGTTTTAATTATGCCTATTCTGCATAGAAATATTCCAACGAAGTGGCAAAAAATGGTTATCGAATTGAAAGGGTTTTAATTCGGGCGAAGTGACCAAAATGGTGACGCGTGGTTCAAAATTGAAATAAAGTGGACTGTAATAGGTAGTTGAAATTGGATTTCGTTGAAATTTGCAACCAACACATAAAACTGAAGGCACATGAAACCTGGAGAACGCCTTTAGCTTCTCTTCTTACTTGAGGTTGACACTCGCGTGGTACACTCCTAGTTTTCTTGCGCGATTTACACTTATTTTATACAATTCACGGCCGTGATTTTAGCGTATGATAATTAAATAGATATGCGAGTAGCGAGCGTGACACAATATGCTTCCGCGTGCGGGCATGTTTTTACTTAGACTTTTTCTTCTACCCGATTGTCGGTCGCAAGAAGGAATAAATGGAATGAATGAATGGTATTATAGAGGAAATCTGATTCGTCAATAAGATTGACCAAAATGCGGAATATTTCAATTTGAGAAGTGGCGGTAACACAATTATTAACTGCCAGCTCATGCGGTACCTTGAGGATCACCAGCTGATTAGTGACCGCCAATACGGTTTTCGTCGGGGTCGATCAGCGGGTGATCTTCTGGTCTACCTGACCCATAGATGGGCAAAGGCAGTAGAGTCCAAGGGGGAGGCGTTGGCCGTTAGTTTGGACATTGCGAAGGCCTTCGATCGGGTTTGGCACAATGCGCTTCTTTCGAAGCTCCCTTCCTATGGGCTTCCCGAGAAATTGTGCGATTAGATCACCAGCTTCCTTGCGGATCGGAGCATCAAGGCCGTTGTAGACGGTGCATGTTCCGACTACAAGCCTATTAACACTGGTGTTCCTCAAGGCTGTGTGCTATCACCAACGCTGTATCTTCTGCATATCAATGATATGTTGCTAACTGGTAACATTTATTGCTAAGCGGATGACAGCACTGGTGATGCTCTATGTGCCGTGCCAATATTTCTCGGGAAAACGTCGCCGAGTACCGAAACAAACTTGTGTCTGAAGTCGAGTCTTTGCTGCACAAAGTCTCGGATTGGGGGTGACTAAATCTAGTCCAGTTTAATCCTCAGAAGACACAAGTTTGCACGTTTACCGCTAAAAAGAACCCCTTTGTCGTATCTCCTTAGTTTCAAGGCACTCCCTCCCACTTTCGTGGTCACTTAGAAGAGAAGGCCTCATAAGGAATACTGTTCCCATCTCTGGGCAGTAGCTCCCCAGTGCTAGCTCCTTCCACTTGACCGCATCCAGCGCAGAGCGGCTCGAATCGTCGACGACCGAGTCCTTTTCGATCGGCTCGATTCATTGGCACTGCGAAGAGATGATACATCCCTTTGCATTTTCTTTCGCATCTATCACGGGGAGTGCTCTGAGGAATTGTTCAGATTAATCCCAGCCGCCAAATTTCACGATCGTACATCGCAGCAGAACTCCCGATACCATCCACACCATCTGGATGATTGGCAGTCCACCACTGTGCGATTTAGAAGATGTTTTCTTCCTCACACGACTTCCTTGTGGAATCGATTACCATCAGCGATTTCAGGACATTTTCCGGACAGATACGACTTAGGGACCTTCAAGAAAAGAGCGTACTCCTTTTTAAAAGGCCGGCAACGCATCTGCGATTCCCTCCCTGGTGTTGCAGCTGCAGTTCATGGGCGGCGGTAGTCACTTACCATCAGGTGAGCCGCATGCTCGTTTGCTTCTCTCCTATAAATATACATACATATATATATATATATATATATATATATATATATATATATATATATATATATAGAAGTAATAGTTCTAATGGTTCGTTATATATATATATAAAATAAGAAAGAAAAATACTCAGGCTGACATGCCATCAATATCTTGAGACAGGATTTTCTGTTTTTCTGTTAGACATTATTAGTGCAAAGATGCAGCAGCAAATTTCTGAGGACTTAAAACTGTTGGAAAGAATTGAAAAGATTTAGAATACAAATAAATAATGGTATAAATTTTATTACAAGGGGGACTAATATTATAAGTACAACATAATGAAAAAGTCGTTAAAAAATTACAGCCAAAAATTAAAAATACCAGAAAATCTCAGGGGGGTTCGTTAAATAGTAGTCCAAAAATTGTCAACATAAGAGAACCCCCACGTGATCACTGGGCATCAAGATAGTAAATTATATTCTAACATACCAAACATCTAAAAGGGGCTTTTTTTTTGCGGATGGAAAATCATCAAATGACGCCTTTCGCTCTGGGTGGAGCGGAAGGGAGTGTCAGACTTTTACTGATAAAAACCATCCGTGTTCCTTCAGTGCCCTTACGTTCCGGAGCCGCGGTATCTCTTTCGAACAGCCCGCAGCCCCGACAGGCGTCGGCCCTTGCGGGCCCCTTCACGCTGCTGACAGCTCTTTGAGGCGCGCGTGGAACAAAACGCGCCGTCGACACGGCCTGTCGTCGTTAGACGGATGGACGGCGAGCTACCCATTGCTCGCCGTACACAGGCCCGCGCCTACGGTGGCCGGGGGCCACGACATAGCCCCCGACGCCCGGGGCGTCTCCCGCGGCGGCCGGGAAGGAAAGCTGCTGCTCTCTCCTTCTCCCGCTCCACCACCTCCTTCGCTAGCATCACTGCTTCGCAGAAGGTGGTGACGACATCCCATTCCGTCTCGCTCCGGACCATGGCTTCGACCAGGGCCGGACGCGAGAGGTCGCCGCCGCCTGTCGCCGCTACGAGGACACGGCGGTGCTCCGCCTAGGCACGGCACACCTCCACGGTGTGCTCCACCGTGTCCTCCGGTCGATCCTCGCAGTGGGAGCACCCGGGCGTTTCCTCCCGCCCGATTCGGTGCAGGAACCTCCCGAACACACCGTGTCCGGTGAGGACCTGCGTCAGACGGAAGGTGAGGACGCCGTGGCGTCTCTCAAGCCACTCTTCAAAGAGGGGTCTTATCGCCGCTATAGTGGCGTGCCCAGCACGGGGTTGCGACAGTCGTTCTCTCCATGTCGGCATGAGATCATGCCGGAAGTCTGTCCGCTGCACGACAACTTGCCGCAGCAGCGGGGTTTCCCCCCGGCATAGTGCCTCCGCGCGCCATTCGTGCAGGCGCGCGAGGACTATCGCCTCCAGATCCCATGGCGGCAATCCGGCAAGGAGGCACGCTGCCTCGCGGGAGATCGTGCGGTAGCCGCGAACCATTCTTACGGCAACCACCTTTTGGGGCGCGTTCAGGTGGTGGACGGCAAGCCGCGCCAAACCACGCGCCCACACCAGGGCCCCGTAAAGGGCCATGGACCGCACAATCCCCGCGTAGAGCCTCCGGCAGGAGGCGTTTGGCCCCCCCAGGTTCGGCAGGAGCCGCCTGAAGGCAGTCCAGGTCCGTTCCAGTTTGGGAGCCAAACGTCGGAAGTGCTCAACGAAGTTCCATCGGCCGTCGAGGACGAGTCCTAGGTACTTCAACGTCGACTCGACGCCGATGGATACCCCTCCTACCATCGCTGAGGATCCCGGTGGTGGCCTGTTCCGAGGACCATGGAAGTGCATGGCCTCGGACTTATGCAGAGCCACCTCAAGACCCAGCTGCCGGATCCTCTCAACGACTATCGCAACCCCGCGTGTCATATTTTCCGCCGCCGCCTCGTACGACCTCCCCTGTGCCAGTACCAGCTTGTCGTCAGCGTAGCAAACTACGCTGACGCCGGTAGGGAGGTCGGCGCGCAGCACACAGTCGTAACCGATGTTCCACAGGGGCGGCCCCAGAACCGAACCTTGTGGGACACCGCACGACATCTCTCGCCGGTTCCACTCACCGTTGCGACCGGGGTAGATGACGGCCCTATCCGTCAGATAGTCCCCGACTATACGACAGGTATCTCTGTCGTATAGTCGGTCTATCGTATATCTATCGGTCGGCACCCGGTGATACCGGAGTGCCTCCCTAATGCAGCTCCAGGGCATGGAGTTGAAGGCGTTGGTGATGTCGAGAGACACCGCCAAAACAACCCCCCCCCCTGGCCACTGCATCCCCCGTCGTGAGGGCTCTCACGCGCATGATGGCGTCCACCGTAGAGCGCCTCTTGCGGAAACCAAACTGGTGTTCCGCAAGATCCGGCCCCGTCCCCGCAAGGTGCTCGGCGAGGCGGTTTGCAATGACTCTTTCAAAGAGCTTGCCCACCTCGTCGAGCAGCACCACGGGCCGGTATGCGGACGGAGAGCCCGCAGGGCGCCCCGGCTTCCGAATGAGGACCAGCTTCCCCGTCTTCCAACGAAGAGGGAATTGGCCTCTCTACAAGCATGCGCTTAGGAGCCCCTCCAGTCGGGGCCCGAGAGCCTCCGAGGCCAGGACCCAGGCTTTGCCAGGCAAGCCATCGGGTCCTGGGGCGGTATTCCTGGCCTTGAGCCTACGTACCGCCACTCTCAGGTCTACCCCGGTCCCTTCCGGGATGCCGTCGTCGTCGTCCTGGTGGTCCGCTTCCGGCACCGCAGGTGGCGGAGCCATAGGCGGGGGCGGATGTTCCCCTCGCGCAGGAAACAGAGCGCTCACCACGTCCTCTACGAGCTGAGGCCGGAGACTCTGCGTCAGCGGGGGGGGCCAGGTGCGGAGTTTATCCCGCACCATCTTCTAAGGGCGCCCCCACGGATCTCTGTCGAGAGTCTCCAGCATCTCCTCACGGGCCCGATCCCGGGCCCGCATGACAGCCTCCCGGAGGGCGGTCTTCGCCGCTCTGTATCCCTCGTACAGCTCCGCCACAATGGCTGCAGCATTCGGTGGACGAATGCGGAGCCTGCGATGCCTGGCGTACAGGTGCCGCGCGGCGACACACGCCTCGCGCAGAGACGTCAGCTCACGCGACCACCAATACACCTGGCGCCGGGCGCTTCCTGGCCGGACGCGGGGCATTGCCACGTCACATATCTCGGACATGGCCTCCTGGAACCACCCTGCCTCATCATTGATGTCGGCAGGCCTATCCGGTGATGACACCCAGGCCTGCACGATCGAGGCTTCCAGGAGGAGCTCCCGGTCCAGCTGCTTCAGCGCCCAACGCGGACCACTCGTGGCCTGTTGGACTGGCGCGCTCGAGGGCTGGGTGGAGACGTCAAACCGGATGTATCGGTGGTCGGAGTAGGTCTCCACCCCCTCCATGACTCGCCAGTCAATGGCACGCGGCGACAGAGCGGGGCTAGCGAACGAAATGTCCACCACCGACTCGCCCCGCATCCGCACACACGTGGGGACAGAACCCCGATTTAGGACGACCAGGCCTGTCTCCAGAGCCCAGTCTTCCACCATCCTACCCCGCACATCTGTACGACGAGAACCCCAAGCCAAGTTTTTGGAATTGAAGTCCCCGAGGACAAGCACGGGGAGGGGATAGCTTCCGACGACGACTGCTCTCAGCTCTGCAAGAGAGTTGTGGAGCTCGGCGAGAGATCGGTTCGGGGAGAAGTACACCCCCACAACGACGAACTCCCCGAACCGTGCTGCTACGCACCCCTGACCCCTCCTGACACCTTCAAGGGTCGGGGTACCGGCGGCGGCCGAAGAGATGATGGCCACTGAGCCTTTAAGGTCCGCCACCCATTCCTTCCTAGGCCAGACAAAATACGGCTCAGCGACCACAGCGATGTTAATCGACCACTGCGCCATGCTCTGGAGCAACAGATCCTGAGCGCAGGCGCAGTGGTTGATATTCGCCTGGAGGAAGCTTAATGGGGCCGTTATAGGCATTCCATTTCAGCTTCCTCCACGGGGCGCCCCTCTGCAGGCGTCGGTGTCGCGGCGGCGGCGGCGGCGACAGTGACAGCGGCGGCGGCGGCAGTTGCAGCTGCGGCGGTGGCCATAGAGGCGGTGTCAGCGGAGGAGGGTCCTCCCCTACCCGCGGCCTTGGCCTTGGCGGGTGACACGCAGGCCCTGCTTCCGGGCCAGTGATCGGCTGGCTTGCCGGTCGCCGCACATGCATCACAGTGCGGCGTGGCGCAGCAGGTCGCCGATATGTGTCCGGGCTGACAGCAGCGGAAGCAGAGGCCACTGCGGTCAACTTCCGAGGCGCATTTCACTGATACGTGATGCCCAACGAGACAGCGGTAGCACCTTAGAGGTCTGGGCTCCAGCAGCTTAACCTGCGCTGAGACCCAGCCCACCAGAAGCCTTCGGCCCTCCACTATGGTTTTGCCGCCGTAACAGGGCAGCACACCGTGGCGGCATGCATACCCTGTTGATCCGGGCGTATGGCGCCTGACCTGACCTGGTCAGTAGTGCACCCCCCGGACCTGGCGACGGCGGCCACCAACTCCTCCTCCGATACCGAGTCGTCCAGACCCATGATGCGCAGGTCTGCGCATCTGACGGGCCTGGACACTCGGGCCTCGTCCGCGTTCAGGGACGCTCTGAGCTTCGCAGCCAGAGCGTCCGCAGTCGCGCCACTGGATTCCCCGGGGATCTCCAGCATACGGGCCCCCGTCTGGGTGACTTTGATGGCCCCCAGTAATCCCGAGCTCCCCGAGATCCACCGCCTCTTTCGCCTTCGCGAGCAGATCGCGGTAGGTAACGCCCTTCTTTTCCGCGTCCGGCTGTAGTGTAATCACTACAGCTGCGGTCTTCGGGGCGCGGAGCCTAGCCGCGATCTTGCGCGCCCTGAACTGGCGCTGCCGCTCCTGCTCTTTAGTCTTTTTGGCTGCCTTCTTCCCCTTCTGTTTGTCCCCGACCACCTGCCAACCGGCTTCTGCCGCGGGAGGTGTAGGGAGCTGGGGGGGCGGTGGCGGCGGCGGCAGCTGGCTTGCCGCTGGCGCTGGCCCATTCGCCGCAGGCACTGGGGCTGGCGCAGCCATTACCTGTGCTGCCGCCTTGCCCTTTTTCGCCTTCGCCTTGCCTCTCTTTCCCGTCGACGGCTAAGCCGGAGCCGGTTCAGCCGGTATCGGTTTTGCCGGAGCCGGCTTTTCAGGGGGGGGGGGGAGGGGCAACTGCAGCCGAGGGCTGGCTGGACGGCCCCGGCCTGGATGCGGCAGCCGTGGCCGTCGCGTAAGAAGCCGTTGCCAGCCTCGCCGTCGTCTTGTTTGCCCCTAGGGGGGGGGGGGGGGGGGCGCAGGGCAATGCCCTCCAGCACGGAGAACCGGTGCTGGAAGGCAGCCAGCTCTTGCCGGACCAGGTTCAGAACCTGGTTCTCCACCGGCACGGGCTGGCTTGGGCGCTGCGTCTGGGGCGCCGCACGAGAGGCAGGCTCATGTAGACTGGCCAGGTCTGCGCGGAGCTTCTCATTCTCCTTCTGGAGAGTCTCCATGGCGGACGTCAGGCGGGCCACGTCCGCCCGCAGCTTCGCCACCTCGTCCGCATTAGGCCCAGCCCCAGCAAAGTTGGCCTCCGCAGCCGCCATGATGGAGGCGGAGGCCGCGGGAATGGCCTTGAATTTCGAGGAGAACTTTTGCTTGTTGGCCACGACCTTGATCGCGGCCTCCACCTCCTTTACGAATCTGGCCTTACGCTCCACCTCGGAGCCGCCAGTCGCATCTGTTTCTTCGCCTGATTCCCGAGCCGTATCGTCCGAGTGGCGCCCCTCCTCGGCAAGCTTTGCCGCTCGTTCGGCCCTCTGATTGGTAGAGAGCTCCCTCCCCTTGCCTCTCAGCCCGTCCCGCCTGTTGGTGGGGATTTTCCGGGCCGAAACCTCCTCTTCACCGGATGCCGACCCCTGGTCGCCATCCCGCCTGGACCGCTTGCGGAAGAACTTGCTGGTCTCCGCGGTCCCAGGCTCCACTTGTCGGGAGCTCTCTGAGCCTCCCTCGCTGTTCGATGCGGCGTCGGACTCTGTCCCCGCATAGTTCCTCCTCTCCTCTACGTTGCAGTTGCCGGCGGTTTTGGTTTTTTGTTTGTCTTTGTTTACCATTTTTGTACCCACGAGTATGGGGGAATTAAAGGTCCACCTTGGCAGAGACCCCTTACCAAGGTAAGCAGATTTAGAGGATTTATTACTCGCCAGGGGGTCTGCAGGTGCCCTGGCGAGGAGCGCACTAACGACTGATTTGTTCATAGAACCCCGTCAGCCATCCATCCCCTCGCGGTGCGTCGCCGCTTGAGATTCGGGGTAACTTTTTATAGAGGTTTTCTCCCTCGCGGTCCGGGCGGTTAAGCCAAGATCCTCGGTCCCTATCAAAGCCGCGAGACGTGATCCACGACACTTCGATACTGGGATTACGAGACTGGCGGTGACAGCAAAGGATGAATCCTTCACTGTCTGCCCGGAGGCAGGGTAAGTGCACACCGAGCCCGCCCTCACTCCTCTGCTATGCCCTCTGCTTATCAGAGGGTTACGCAGTGGAACGCACCGTTGGTCCGGGACGGACCCCCCCCCATGTCAGAATAATTAGCCGCGGCAGTACCATTCCCCAAGGAGTAAGAATTTCTTATCATTTCTCGAGGAAGATTACTGCCGCGCCCAGGGTGCACCGGCCCAGTATCTGCTCTTCCCTCCAGACGTATCGAGAGGGACCCGCAACTACCAGGCACACGTGGAGGACTTCTGACTTCGCACCCCATCTAAAAGGGGCTGCAGGTCCCGAAATTATATTTTATCAGAAAAATGGTTTTATTAAGGTTATGCAAAACTTTGAGGATTCTTAAAAATTAACAGAACAAGTAAGAAATAATAACTGAATTCTGGGACAAAACTACCCTGTTGCTCAAGGTGAGAGTCAGGTTACTAGTCCTTAAAATTGTATCTTTTTGAGAATTTAAAGACAGTATATTATTACATATTATTATGTAGACATTTTTAAAAAAGTTACATAATATGACATCCCCCTTCTGTGGGGGGGGAGCCTTATGTTTCGCAGTGGACTTCTATAGCCTGCAACGGAGGAATGGATAATATGACATGAAAGTAAGAAAAGACGGATATGAGAACCGTTTTACCTTGATATTGAATATCAAGAGGTTACAGGTTTAAATAACTTTAATAGATTATACAAAATAAGCCATTATTTTAATTATATTCTCTTGGGATTTACTTGGCTCTATACGCAGCTTATGAAGCCAATCTTGGCTTTTTTATTTAAAAAGAAAGTAATAGAAGTCAAAAATTGCCTATAGAGCAACTTTCTACTGTTTGGCACGTTCTAGCCATACCATGATTAATAATTAAATTTAAACAAAGGCACATTGTTGCATCCGAGTATTATGTAGCTTAGTATAACCTAAGGTACAAAGAAGAACAGAACAGTGTTTAGCATCATTAGGTTTTAAATAAAATAATGAGGTGTAAAATGCATAAATGGCTTACAGCGGTACATAAAATATCTATTTGGGAAAATATAAATCTTACAAAATTCACAACTTAAAACAATTGTACATTGAACAATTAAAAAGAAATTTCAAAATGAATATAGTAAACAATTTTACTATTATAAGGTATTTAGAGGTTATGATAAGTTAAAATACAAGTTATATGTTAAGAACATAGTATAAATCTTATTTTGTTTAGTTATTTTATGTAGGGTTTCATACTTACCAGGTTATTATTCCTTCATATAGTAAAATAACTATGGTAAACATACAATAGAGTTACGGCTGACAGATGCATTAAGGCTTTAACTAGCCTGAATGACCTTGACGAAACGGCGATCGCAGAGATTTTGGCCGACGTCAACACCGTCTAGCAACTACGTTCTGTGTTACTTATAAAAGTGCAAAGATTAATAGACTGCAGAGATGACAATTATATAAGTGACATACTGCCTGTTATGCTTGCGCATCACTGAGAATTATGTCGCGGTTATGAATCTTCAATTACATTGTGCTGTAGCTTTGTCCGGTAGGCGTCACGAGCTATCAAGTGTTCAAGTTTCAAGTACGTAAGAGTTTTTTATTTTATATGTTAAATCGTATTTATTTGTATCGTATTAGTAGATCTGGGTCAAAGCGTTCGCTGTAAATTTTCACGGGTTTGATCCCCGACAGCACGAATGAAATTTGTAATTTCAATTTTAGTCAACACGCATTTTAGTCAGCACGGCGGGCATTTCCTTGCCCTAAAACCCTCTCAGAAATAAAAAAAGAGTCTTGTGCCCAGTATACTTGCATAGCCTATTACTTTACTTTGTAGCAATATTTATATTGGTTTCAGATATAGAAGGGTACCTTATGCTGACAAAAATATCATGTGGAGGCGACGAAAACGTAAAACATCTTTGTACCTAGATAAAACGTTCGAAAGATTGTCAGTTTGTCATACGCCACATTTTCTATAGAGCGTAAAACATTGCAGATAGGGCAAAATAAAAAATAATCCAAAATATTATAGGAATGATTTATTAATAATATATACATTTATAGGTATTTATAGTAAAAATAATGAACAAGCTGCAAGTTTCGACTAATAATGTTTTTTGTACACACAATTGTAAAATTCCTGTTTTAATTTTTACCAATGGTTAATTGATAAAACGTAGTCAAGATCACTTCGTATAAAATATATTTAATTAAAATTGACACATGACCTATTTGGCCTTCTACTTACAACTCGGCGGAAATATGAAAAGAAGATTTTGTCTTTTCACACAAGTATTGTTTACAACTGGCGTGGTTTCGAAAAGCGTGATTAAGTGTCAGCGGTATATAATCAATTAAATACTGAACTTTTTTGAAATTTATTTTTTTGTTTATTTTTGTTATATCTTCTTAAAAACTGACGCCATCTCAATATTTTATTATTTGTTTTTTTTTTGTAACGCATAAGGATAAGTTAGACTAAGTTAGATTAACCTGGAAAAGTTTATAATTTTTTTAATTTTATCACAAAATTTCCGCAATAAATTATTACCTTTTCTACAGTGATTCTCTCCTCTTAGTTTCGGCGTGACTGTAGGATGTTATAGTGAGTCACCGTCTTACTACGTTACTAAGCGGCCATAAATCATTATATGTATGTATAGACATACATATATACATTTTTTGACTTTAATATTTATGTTTTTATGAATTTTGATTGATTTTTTAAAACCTGGTAAAATCATTTTTTTCCATACCAATTGATGGGCCTGAGTATAATGCCAGTTATGCTCTTTGGATAAAGTTATTTTTATTTTATGCTCAATTGCAGACAAAACAATATTGATTGTGCATTTCTAAAACAAAATTTTACCTCTTCTCCTTCTAATAATAACTCCCGCACCTAACACGGCGGAAACAGTTTTTGTTAACAGTTATGAGTGTAACATTTTATCAGCTGCTTTGTTTATAGTGCCTTGAGCAACACTTTGCCGGTTTCTGTACAGAAAATGATGCTGGCTTTGCAAATATGGATGGCCGCTACCATTGAACATAATACCCGCTATGTTACACTTATTTACATAGAAACTTTAATTATCATTTGCATAAAATTCTAAATAGCACCTTTTACACAAGAAAGTAAACTTTTAGATCAGTCCATCTTGTTTTTCACTAATTAAAAAGTAAAACAAACCAATAGGTCCGTGATTTAAAATTTCTTGCAACTTTTTATAGAAAAGCATGACCTTATCATAATATAAAAGTCAATCATTTAGCCATGTGATAAAACTTTTAAGTGTGCCAGTCAAACATTAATGATGATATTCGGGTCATTATACTGGAAATAGTCTTTTAAATATTTTGTAGTACAATTGATAATCTTCAGTATGATTGACCGTGTATATGACTTTTATAAGTCTATGTTATTTTTGATGAAAATTATTATTGCAGATAAAAGCCCTTTCACATTTATTTTAGTCTCGAATTTAATTAATCAAAATGAAAATAATAACTTTGGCTCTAAATAACTGATCTATAAATGTAAAACACTGACTTGAAATTATATAATTATTGGCATTTTTTAAATTCATTGAACTTTTTTAAGATTTTGTTGAAACTCTACTGGTAAAAAAAACAAATATATATATTATAGTTCTTGATGAAAATAATGTATGCTCGTTACATCGCATCCCATCAAGAATTTCTAATGTAATTCTTGGTGTAAAGCTAAGACGTGATAATAACTGTAAACAATAGAATAACAAAATAATGAAAAAATTTACATTTACCGTAATAAAATAAAACAAAGTAGTCTTCGGCACGAAAGTAAAAATAAATATTTTCGATTATTTTTGCAATATCTAACAGCCGGATCAGCGCGCGATTCTGATCAATCTAAAGATGCTAAATTTCAGCAAGCACTGTCAAATTCAATAGGAGTGACAGAAAAAAACGGTTCTTGATATAGAAGGGTAAATAAATTATTTAATATATATAGTAAAATCACTTTATTAAAAATCAAAAAAGTCCAATATCTTTATTAACATGAGACACATAATTGTGCGAGTGCTTACAATACTTAACATTATTTTACTGAAATCTCAGAAAGTTTTTTTTTAATAGAATAAGGTTGACAAACGAGCACACAGTCCACCTGATGGTACACTTACCATTTAGATGTGTATGGGCCGTAGCAACCACTTTGCTACGGCCCATACACATCTATATCTATTCTCGATTACGTATCAAAATGTAGATGCGTTGTCACCCGTGAGGACTAAGATGTAATGCCTCGTTTCCAGTAAAAAGGTTTTCCAGTTCTCTACACTCACCATACGAAACACAGCAGGGTTAAACTGCTATTTTTCATGTTATTCCGTGGCCCTTCCCCGGTCAAGCCGACCCATTCGTGCTACAACTATACCTTCTACTAATATAGCTACAGCATGGCTCTACCACGTAAGAAAAAATTGACGTTGAAAATTTAAGTATTTTTAGAAGCAACTTTGCAATTATTTTCTATTGAGTAAATTTTTGTGGAATCGTGTTTTTCAAACCGCCACCTGAAATACGTACAATTTTTTTTCGATAATGACGTAAAATTACAAAACGGTCCCCATGCATATCATTGTGGCTCTATTCAGCATCTTAATATGAACATACCTCGGGATACAGAGATTTTAAAAGTTTTCATGCGTAGATAATGGAAGATATAATATTATATTATTACAGTCCTGTGTGAGGCAACCTTTATACTTATATACATATTCTCATCATATTTTTATGGTTGGTTAGAAAAATTATATCTAAATGCAAACTTTCACAGGGTAAATTTTTTTTTACTATTTTTACCCAGCAAGTAGTAAAGCAACTACAATCCCATCGGAAGCTAAGATGGTGAATTGCACTGACTTAACAAAAACCTATTCACTTTTGCCTAATAGTACTAGGTAAGTATTATTTGCGACCTATTCGTGTGTGTGTGTGTGTGTGTGTGCGTGCGTGTGCGTGTGTGTGTGTGTGTGTGTGTGTGTGTGTGTGTGTGTATGTGTGAAGAAAAGCGTATGAGAATACGTGAAGAGGAATAAAGGTTGAGTCTTTATCGCGTAGAGAAACCCCTCTCCAATTTAAAATTTTTACATTTATTAGATGATAGTTTGTCTAACATAAAAAAAAAAAAACATAAACCCAGGAATGTCTTTATATAGTTATTTATACTTAGGGAAGCACCATTTTTTTAGTTATTTAAATTGTTTGATTTAATTTGAGAACAGTGTACATAAATGTAAGTATCTGTATCTTTATTTCCCTCCCCAATAATATTTTACAAAGTCATACTCATAAAAACAGCGTTTTATTGTAATACATAATTATAAAATTCAGTATCAACTAATTAATAAAAATATGCAATAATAAAATTACATAGGTATTAAAAACTATCGAAATCTAAGTAACGAGACCATGTTCGTCGTTCCAAATCTAAATTATATAAAAATGCATTTTTCAATTTCACTAATCAACGTCGCCTCGAAAATTTCTTCTTCTTTGGGCACTTTAAAAATTCATTTATTTAGAAAATAATATTTACAGTTACCAGTGTACAGATATTAACTAAATTAAGTATTTCTAGTCATAAAAATATTTATAATTGAGTATAAACTTTTAAAAAACTAATATATATTTGAACCAAGTCGCTCCAACACCGACGTGCGGTCCACCCACGACGATGTCCGAAAACGGACTGTGACAGAGCTTACATGGCGACGGAGCATGCGCACTCACGAAAATATATTCAATTTCAGGGAAAAATGATATATTCTCTTATAAAACGGGGAATAAAAATAAAACTCTCAATTAAAAATATTTATATTTTTAAGACCTTTTTTTTAGTGTACGAACTATTTAAAAAGCTTGTGCCGTTTTGGAGAAATTTTGCAAAATATGACAAAGATAGGTACTCTTTGGGGATTTTTTTTCTAATAAGGGGTTGACAAAAATACAATTTTGTTAAATTAAAAACATTAACCAAATCCTCTTCTGTTACCCTGTATTTTTTCTTTGTGGATTAAATGAACAGTTATTGAGATTTTTTTACTTAAATATCCAAGATTTACGCATTTCAACGACTGTTAAGGCCTTAAAATAGACTACCAAAAGATGTTTGCAACAAAATTAATTTGCTGTAGTAAAGGAGATTATTGAAAAGTACTTACACACATAATTTTCATATGAATAGCTACTGTATATTGGAGTATAAGCCATTTAGATTGCTATCAGTAATACAAGGTAAATAATGTTGTGTGTTTTAACTATTATGTACATGATAGTATATATGGAAGGTATATTCAGCTGCAAATTTCTGATCTTAGAGTGTAGTGAATAATTTTGCAAATAATAAAATATTATTAAAATGCAAAAAGTTGTTTGAAATAAAAACTGACTTTTCTCAACTGGACGGAAAGAAGCTATTGGAACTGAGACAAATTTTTGGGTCGTAGTCCTTCATAGTGAGGAAATTACATATATTATTATTGGACATGATCGGATATGATTTATATTAGGTATTTATTATATAATATTATATATTATATTATTTATTAGAGCTTACACCTTTCTAAAAGGACGGCAACGCATCTGCAATTCTCCTGGTGTTGCGGTTGTTCATGGGCGGCGGTAGTCACTTACCATCAGGTGAGCCGCATGTTCGTTTGCCCCCTCTTCTATAAAAAAAAATACAGTATTCTCATTTGGTTGGGCCGAGTAAATATATTAAAGGAAATAATAAATAATCATAAATACGTATATGTCGGAAGTATAGTGAGTATAGTACAGAGACTAATTTTGTAGTTAGGAATAATAATTAATTCGTTTACACGAATTAATTATCCAATGAGTCGAGGATAAACTAGTAACGGAATACGACAAGTGTACCGTTCCACGTCAGAGCCAAGACTGTCTTAACGGCGGCCGCTCAGTCCGTTTTATACAAGCAGGACGGGCGGTAACACAGGTGCGATGCCGCAGGTGTGCGGTACACGTATCGTTTACAAGAATTCTGTCTTGCTAGACCGACGCCACCGCATCTACAACGGTGCAGGTGCCGTCACGGCCATACTGACATGCGTGCGTCCTCGCACGCACTCCATTACAATTTTAGTTATCTGTAACAACTGTAATCTGTAAAACATCGTTTTCATTTCATTATCCTGACAAAACAGCGTCTGGTCCGGTCTATACTGACCCTTCAGACTCTGGTGATAATCAGGTTTGTTCCGGCACTAAGCCCTACAAAACTTTTATCAACTTTATGCTAGATCGGAATGATTAGTCTGTAGCTTTTTCTATTTTCTCTTTTTTTTTTCAAGTACTGATTTCGCTAGTCCGGAATCACTATTCCCTATAGCTATATCACTGGACCGGCACAAAGCCCTGCAATGATTGTAAGAACTATTCTTTTTTCTTAATCTCTTTTTTTTCAGTACTATTTATGCTAGTCCGGAATCACTATTCCCTGTAGCTTTATCATTGGACCGGCAAACGCCCTGCAATGATAGTAAGAACCACATTTTTTTTCTTACTCTCTTTTTTTTCAATTCAGTATAGAACAGTTACAGACCAATCATACCGCAAACATGTCCCCGTCACAATCACACAAAAGTGTATCGTGAGGGACGTAGTGACACGATAACACCCAAGTATGTAAACCAATAGCAACACGACACATATCCCAGTGCAGCACAGACCAGCCTCCCTGCAACTTCATGTTCCTTTCCTGCACTAGAATAATTACTTCGCTAGAGTGTTGCAACGTCTCTAGTATTTTCTAGATGCACAGACACGGCTATCTCTGACTGTCGCACGTCCTCGTGCGGTTGACAGTGAACAGCATACGGTCTATCAGGTATCACCACCTGCTAACAGATATTAACTCTTGTTAAATATTACAACGGTCGACCATCCCAGACTTCATTTAAGTCATGGACGCGCCGATATGGCCACCTCCAGGCAAACGCACTCCAACTTTCCGTTCTGCTGCGTTCGTGCCACATTCGCGCTAGCGAGCCGTCGCGCCGTAATGGCGCTAGCGAATCGTCGCACTGCTTTGCAAAATTAAAAATTAAGAGAAATGGAGATAAATGTATTGCAAACCATGGAATTCCAAGATTCTCTTAAGAAACGGCAACTGTATGCCATTTGAAAATATTGCAAAAAAGGGAAACTATGTGTAGAGACAAATACCATCACATATTTCAAAGGGAAGGAGGCAACTGCGCATAATCTACGAATGCCGACCAAGCCTCAGACGTTCATTTACAGCACCAAAGGACCATGTGTTCGGCGGCCGCTTGAATTGTCTTGCCGTAAGATCTGCCGATAAGTTACAGACTGTAGCGGTGTAGGCTCAATCTTACTAGCGCTCGGCCGTACCTGACCATGTTCGATTAGCCGTCACAACAACTTCCTCATTGATCATTGTTGTAGAGAGACTTCTACGAATCTGTCGACATCAAACCCCAATCTTGTCGACCACACAGTATTCGGAGCAAACTGCAACACTGATCAACACATTAGAACACAAAAATGTCACTTATTATTTTCAATCCATAGCGTGTTAAAGTTAATCCTTTATTGTAGTACAACCCTTAAACGTTTTGAATTTCAAAATATAACTGATGATAATCATGTTTCGCATGAACTATCAAATTACAACAAAACGAGAGCAGCAGGAGCACCTGAGGGTTTACAAGCATCGTCGGGGTTGTAGTCATCATGATCTGCGTGAAAAACAAATTGTTAACTATAAGGACAACATACAGAGTTCCCTGTTCTCTCATCTATCACACATACGAGGCCCTAAAACAGAAATTCGTTCCCATACCTTGGACTATAATAAAGCACTTCGCTTTCACAAGTAAACATAGGTCTTCATACGAAGTATCTGACACATACTCTTACTTGAACTTGCGAGATCCCACGTTAACTACGTGAACCACATTAAAAACGTGAACCAGGACAGCGCCTGCCAGGACAGAGCCTAATACATGTTCAGAAAACATTACCGTGCACACAGCATACGACTTCCGCGCACACAGTGTGACTCCCACGCATACAGAGTACACGACTTCCGAGGCATCGCCATATACAGCATACGCGCGCTCCGGGATGGCGCCTGCGTATACGCGCATACGCATCTGCTGAAACCAGGCCATGTTACAGCTGGACCTGGCAGTCCGTTACGACCAGCAAGGCACACACTCACGCACTTGTAATCACATCACACGCGCTACTGTAACACATAAAAGAAAACATTAAAAATACTCAGTCGGAACTTGATTTCAAGAAATGCAGCACTACTCTTGGTACACCATTCGCCTTTCTAGGGCACTAAATACTAAGCTGCGGCTACACGACAACCTCTGGTATGGTCCGATCCTCATGTAAACTTAAATACTCTCTTCAATGTCAGAACCAATTGGCTCTACTTCACTTTCATCAGTTATACTTCGGTTTTCCGGCATTTTTCGCAACCAATTAAAAATGTAAACACTCATTCTTACAAAATAGTTTCTGAGCCAATGTTTAGGATAAATTTACTTTCCTCATGTATCTAATGGTGATCAGTAGCAGCGACAAATAATAAGTCCGCGGCGTCATAAGCCGACAGCATACTCAAAAGCGAGCGCTACAGCTCCACGCTTTCCACTAAACCATTCCAAGTTTGTCGACTACGTAATGCTCGGAGTAAACTGTAACACTTATCATCACATTAGATCACAAAAATACTACTTAGTGTTTTTAAGTCATAGCACGTTAAAGTAATCATGTTCTTTTTTTCGGTACATCGTTTAAACATTTTGAACTTTAAAACTAGGCCATGTAAATCACACCTCGTGTATCAAATTATAACATTACTTGAGCAAGTTAAACTTCCACTGAAAGCAAACTATAACTCATTCAGAATATCTCCAACATTTATTTCATTTGTTAACATATTTAGGTACGTCAGAAATAATGAAAATACTTGAGGGTACTTTTAATACAAATCGAACAAAAGGATTTATCTTTTGGCTTAAATAATTTCACTTTATCTTTTCTCTACACTTTAATGATACGACAATATCGTAAGTAGGACAGCAAATTTTATTACGGTATTTAACATTAAAAGAGATCCATCAATGTGAAATGCATTATAGCCTTTACAAATGTAATAATTCTCATACTATTCAAAGATTGTACGTGGGCAAAAATGGGGACTTTATCCCACTTCTGATGTCGGAAGTATAGTGAGTATAGTACAGAGACTAATTTTGTAGTTAGGAATAATAATTAATTCGTTTACACGAATTAATTATCCAATGAGTCGAGGATAAACTAGTAACGGAATACGACAAGTGTACCGTTCCACGTCAGAGCCAAGACTGTCTTAACGGCTTTTTTTTTTTTTTTTTTTTTTGCGCCCGAAGCAATTTGGAAAAGGGCTACCCTTTACGGGATGCGGAAAATGCATTACGCATACCACGATGGCTATCCATCGTGGTTATGGGGGACTCACGCCTAACTGGGGAGCCTATGTGATACCCCCTAAAAACCGCCTTTGGGGACTGGCAACCAGCTGTTTAAAGCTTCCTATGCCGTATCGTAAAGCGACCCTCTTTTGGGAAAAAGAGGGCGCAGGCGGCTATAAGCCGCTGAGGGAGTGCCTGGGAAGGCAATTTGATTGTAAAATGTTAATTATTTATGAAAGTTTAATTATGAAATTGACTGAGCCACCAGGAGGTAGTTCAAATCGTTTGACAGAGAATAGGCGGGTTCGAGTGGGAGTTCCTCGGCCTGCGGATGCGATAGCGAGAGGGAGTGGGGTTGCACACTTAGCTACCTCACGAACGAGTATGTTAATGAAACTCTGAGACTTTAAAGAAGTTTCAGAGAGTTTTAATTAGTGAGTGCCTACGGAGGCAGTTTTAACCCGACGTATTTACCTTACGATGAAATGATTAAATTAATTTTACAACGTACTTAAAAGATTATGATGCTCTGTAAGAGCAAGGAGTCTGTCCTGAGGGGACTTGGCAGCGCGCAATTTGCGTGCTAAGACTGTGATCTCCCCAATGTTGATGTTCTTAATAGCGGCGTACACCGTATTTAGATCATCAGCCACTGAGGGTTGTTCATGCTGTGCAGCGGGGGACGACCGCGGAGGGTCGGCCTTTTTGGGTCCCCAGGGAAAGACTGGAGGCTGTAATGGTTGCGAGAAGCCCGGAGGTGGGCGAAGAAGAGGGGGAGGGACCCGGGAGGGCCTTGGGTCTACCTGAGATGGGCGAAAATATCTCTTAGGTGGCAATCTTGACGGGAGGGCCGGGAATGACTTAGCATTAACCGGCGGTGGAGCGTGCCTAATGGGGCGGGGGTGAGGTGCGCAAGGGCAGCCTCTGTAGTTAGCCGGGTGGCCTGTTTGTTTACACAGGACGCACGCGGGTGGGGATTCGGCATTTTTGGGCCGGGGACACTCTTTCGTGTTGTGGGGGTCGAGGCACTTAACGCACCTGGGTGGGGCGGAGCAGTTGGCCGCCGCATGACCATATAACTGGCAGCGGTGGCACTGCGCCGGGTAGCCGCGCCTATGTGGGAGCTCATCCCTAACTCCCGACAGCCCACACACTGTGCGTAACTGCCGGAAGATAGTCTGTGCCTCCGGAGCGTTTGAAAGAATAGCGAGAGCGAGGGGGAACCTCAAGCCCGTTCTGCTGTGCATTTTATGCACAGCCTCAACCGGGAATCCTTGGGACTTAAGGTCCTCAAGGATTTCCTCGTTGGAAATTTCAAAAGGGACGCCTCGGATGACGGCCCTGATTTTGCGCTCTTCCGGAAGAGCGTACGTATGATAAGAGACTTTTTCGGCTGTGAAGAGCCTGGTGAGACGACGAAAGTCGTCGACAGATTTGGGGATGATTTTAATAGCCTCCCCGAGGTTGGTGGCTTGGTCGTATTTTATTCCTGCGTCGTAGCAGGTTTTGGAGAGGCGGGTGAATTGAGCCTTGTCTCGTAAGAAGACAGGGGGCGGAACTTGCTTCTTAGTCGGGTTAGAAGCACAGCGGGAGGCCGGCTTGGGCAGTGGTGTTACTGAAACTGCAGCGGGAGCTGCGGGGACTGAGGCAGCTACGGGGGCTGCGGGGGCGGCAGAGGCCGCCGAAACGGTTTTCGCGGCGCGTTTACGACGCTTGGAAGACACTGTCGTGAACTCTGATTCTTCGGATCCGTCTGAGTCAGACGTCTCCGTAGAACCAGAGCCCCGGAGTGTGGATTCTGAGTCGGAGTTAGAGTTGGAGCACTCCATGTCTATCTCAAGGGGCGCGAACGAGTTCCGGGACTCGAGGTAGGACGCTATAACGGGCGGCGGTGCCTGAACGGTGGTAGGAGCCATAAGGGCTACGATGGCTGCTCTAAAAGCTTGCGGGTCATTTTGGAACCTATGGATTGCATCGAGCACGTTACCTACGAAATTCTGCGAGGACATTTTCGTTGGGGACTACGTAAATATATAAAAAGTTAGGGGGATACTGTTCTGAAAAGAACAGAAACGCAATCTAATAACAGTAAGGGCGGGATCACCGTTCTGAGAAGAACGGGACGGTTTTATTCTAGGAGTTGTGCCCTGGTTCTCAAAAGAACAGGGCCTTGCTCTGAAAAGAGCAAGTAACTCCCTTGAAACAATATACACGTACAATAAATAACAATAAAATAATTACAAAAACAAAAATGACAATTAAAAAGCAAGACCAACAGTCAAACCGCCCCGCCCGGAGACAGGGAGGTAATAACTGGAGTTAGCGAAAAGGACTCACCAGGCGTCGCACTGTACAGTGCGAGCAGGACAGCCGTCTTAACGGCGGCCGCTCAGTCCGTTTTATACAAGCAGGACGGGCGGTAACGCAGGTGCGATGCCGCAGGTGTGCGGTACACGTATCGTTTACAAGAATTCTGTCTTGCTAGACCGACGCCACCGCATCTACAACGGTGCAGGTGCCGTCATATATATATTTAATATACTAACATAAATAAATAAATAATACATAAATAAATGAAAACCCAACCAGGTGGAAATGAAAGTAGTATATGCTTATAATTTTGGAAATTGTAGAACACAATACAAAACCTTTAAAACAAAACAATAATATAGACATTATGAATAATACTTACTACAAGTAAATACTACTTATGGTGTACAATTTCACTCGGAGTTGATAAAACCACTGCTTCATACATTAACAAGATAGAGAGGGTTCTCTTTCATTAATTATTGAGTATTCAATTCTATCTTTTAAATGAAAAATATTGGAAATTATATATAGATCTGAAATTGAAACAAATAAACAAAGAATAGTAATAGGAAGACTCACAAGTGCATTCTACAACATCATAAAGTGGTGTCAAACTAAAAACTACTACTAAAAATTACAAAAAACTAAAAATTGATCAATTAGCACTCCGAAATAATAATACTATTATACAGAACAATATTTTTCAGTAGGTATGACTCAGAAACCATTGCAGTTGTATTAGCTTGGGAGTGATTCTTTTATGCATTTCCACTAATTGCTATGATGTTAATATGCTGTCAAAAAATTAATTTTATAGAACCATAGCTTTTATGTTTGTCCACAAGGGCAGTAAATGTCAATCAAGTGCAAAGGCAGGTAAAATTAAAGATTCAAATTATTCATTTGAATAAAATAACAGATTATTAACACCACTTGACAGAGAATCATACACTACTATTTCACATGTTATTATCACCTCATAGGCATCTCACACATATCATATTTGTTTAGGCCAAACAATTAACATTTGAAATTTTCATTCAAAACTCGTGTCTTCCCGCTGACTTTGTAAAGGTCACCGTCGCCCCACTCTCGTGTGGGTCGCTTGGCAGAAGGCGCGAGCGCAGGATGCGAGTGCGAAGTCAGTAGCTTGACAGCAGCGGCGCTGTCGACTAGCGTATTTTTTTGTGACCACTGCATCGGTTTCGCGCGGCCAGTTTTTGGTTTTGTGGTCTAGAATTTAAGTATTTGTGCGCGTTTAATTTACTATTGAATTTGGGTTTGGTGTAGACGCCTCGAATTAGTTTGTCTAAGTTGTATGTTTCGTGACAAGAGGCTTGTATTGAATTTGACTGATTAAAGTAATTTCGTTTGCAAGTAATTACGTCAATTGTATAGTGATTGCATGTTGAAGTGCATTTTGCAATATTTAACTTGCTTGTATGACGTGGAACCATGCGCGCACGCTGAGTGTACATACCGTCTGGAATTTGATGCTCGCATTCCATTTCGAGGGCGTGGCCCGGTTAATTGTTTTAGGAAGTTAATGTTGAACTGTACCGTCACATTACGTGCATTTTGTGTGTTGATTATTTAATTTGTTTTGCGTGTCAACTAGGCTGATTTTGAGTTCTTATTGCGGGCGTGGTATTTAATATCGTACGAAGGAATATAGTTTGTTGTTTGGAACGTTGAACTTTGTGACTCGAGATGAGATCGCGTTCGTTCCCTGTTTGTAATTTGGTGCTAAATGAACCCGGAACCTTGAATATTGAACGTTGAACGACTGTTCGTTACTTGTGTTGGGTGTCACGTGTTTGATTACGATTAACGTTGAATTAGTTAAGTTTGAAGTTATCAGCTCCGGTGGATTTTCTGTCCGATTAAATCGGGCCGTCAGGTCACATATATAAACACTACTACACACTACTTATATGCACCTCACTTATCACCTGAATGGTACCCGCTGACCAACCCTACCTCCTGAAATAGATAAGTGCTTGCTAATTTGTCAGCCGTTTTTTTTGGTACGTTTGTCCATAGGCCGTTGGGCCCCGTCCTCTGTTGCCCGTCGATTGGATTACTGATGGGCCCTAGTCCAGTCAACCTTGTCGGGGCAACTCAGGGCGTGTACATATTAGTGAAGCATTCTGTAAAAGTATGGCACTTCAAAATTCATACTTAAATATTATAGTATAAATTATAAAATTAATATTTCTCTATAGTACCAATTTTACAGTAAGTGTAATGTAATTCCTTGGCTTTGTGAGTTTTTACTTAGGCTTTTGTTATTTACATAGACTTAATAATAAGTTAGTTCAGGTTATTAACATCAAAATATTGCAATAAAAAATTGATTTTACAAAACTAGTAAAAAGCTTATCTGTGATGAGTCACAGGTCATAGAATTTATTAAATATTGTCCTTCATAAATATTACATTTATTCCAAGTGTAGTTCAGAGGTATAGTTAAGATATAAGGTAGAATTTCACTTTTGACATTAGACTTTTCTTGCATTTATTATAGTTGCCTCCTACGTCACTCACGGGATGGAATAGGGTGATGGCTTTTCTTGTACCACCACCATACGATGCGTTTGGCGTTGTATACTTTAACGCCTTACATCCTGTAATTATAGTAGCTTTTACTTCAGACTGAAACACAGCGGTGCAAGGACTGCTATTTGGCGGTAGAAAAAGGTAAGAGGGTAGTTCCTTAACAGACGGACTCTTGGGCAGAAATGAAGTCCTACTACCTAGTAAAATCATATCAGATATTAATAGAATCAGGCGTTACGTTGCGGAAATCCATTATAAAGTTAGTAAAAATTACCTCGCGTACATCCTTTATTTTATCGAGCGGATGTACGCGAGGAAATTGGAAATTTTTACTAACTTTCAAAATCATATCAATTATTCGACATTGACCTAAGGTAAAACTACAACCTTTACACATCCAACAGCTAGGCACAGGCCTCCTCTCATTTCTGAGAGGGTTTTAGGGCTAGGAAATGTACGCCGCGGTGCCCCAATGCATGTTGGCAAATTTTACATGTCTGCGAAATATCATTTATTTTCATTTTTTTGGACATGCAGTTTTCCTCGGGATGTTTTCGCTAACAAGTGATAAATCAGCACTTAAAATTGCAATTAACAATTTTATTGATGCCGATGGGGTTCGAACCCGGGTTACTCGCGTACTGTGAAATTTACAGCGATCGCATAGCCCTTGAGCTGTTGCCTGTTGTCCACGGCTGTCAAATTAATGTAGTAGTGAAACAATTTGTAGATTAGTTCTTATGAAACTCAGTATCCGAGCGATGTGTACTTCAGCCAAATTTAAGTAGTTGAGAAAAATTAAAATTAACATACATTTAAATAAAGTGATAAACTAGTCAGAATGTCCAGAACTACGTTAAATATATGCCTGCCAAGCGTAGTAACTATGGCTAAATCCCCCCTATAAGGCAATCTATGGGGGAGGCTTATGGTCAGCAGTGGACTTATGAAGTACCAATTAGGTACAAACATTTAATATTGCTCAGCATCAAATTCCTCTTATAGTACAGAGGTTCTGACACTCACCACAATAGACAGCAGATAAATAAGCATTCGTCTAGGTCACGTTTGACATTGTAGACAAGAGCTTTACTTTCAGCTTTCAGTCTGAAAAGTATTTTATAAACATTCCAAATATAAGTTTGCTATAGAGATAAATATATACTAGAGTTGATCTATTATTATTGAATATAAAATATTTCTAAAATGATATGAAACAAAAAATCCTTTTTGATAAAAGCATTTTTATGAAGAAAGATTTTAATTTATAAGAAAAGAATGCGTGGGTGTAGAAGACTTTCGTAGACTTTTTGACTTATGTTAAAACATATTGAGGATCACTTATTGAGATAAAAACTATCTTATCTCTAAGATTGGAGCAAGCAATACACATTTACAAAATTTTATTATAATCGGTTGAGTGGTTACGGAGATTAGCGTGAACAACATCGTGCCACGGGATTTTTATATTTATTAAGATTTAATATAAGTTGTAACTACTGGGAGAACAATAGTCTACTTGTGAGTTTTTAGACGCTTTCTCTCAAAAGATTTCTTGTAGAAGGGACTTGTTCAAGTGATGACATAGTTTTTCTGACATTCAAAAAGTGCTTTGTAAGGGTCAATTTTGAATAAAAATATTTTTACTTGGACTTTGAGCTTTCGACGTAAGAAATTAAAATTCCGTTTACCAAATTACATAAAGACATAAAGACATAAAGACATTTATTCCGACACTTCATATTACAATGACAAATTAATAAACAAAATTAATACGAATAATAAAATAATAATAAAAAAAATTAAAACACAAGAAAATTAATAAACAAAAAAATAGAGAATATAACAACAATTCATGACTTAATAATCGAAACAGATGAAGTGGCGGAAGGGACCGCCTCAGCATAAGCCGCTTGATAGCGACGCTGATTTTCAGTCGGCTCCATACGGTCCTACGGAGACCGTGCCGTAAGTGTCGACATTAAGCGAGTAGACATATGACAATAACAACTGATGAATGACAATAACAAAATGCGTATTGTATAGTTGTGCTGAATGTAAGTTACTGAACGCTACGTTAGATGTGACGGGAACATAAGTAAGTGTCATAATATAATTTAACAGTGTATATTATAAAATCACTAGCTGGCCAGGCAGACGTTGTTCTGCCCTTAGCGGGGAACCTTTGTACTATAAAAATCCTTAAATTTGCAATAAAAAAAATTGAGGGTCACTTATCGGGATAAAAACTATCCCATGTCTCAAGCTGGGCCAAACTGCACACAGTGTACAAATTTGGGGTGAGTGGTTTCGGAGTTACCGCGGACAAACAACGTGACACGAAATTTTTATATATAAAGATAATGTAATGTATGATTTGTTATATATACACACACATACATACACACATACAAACATACACATACATACACACATATATACATACATATATATATATATATATATACACATATATATTTGACGTGTAGTGGCGGTCAAGAATATCCACTACCCCATATCCTCCCGTGGGTGTCGTAAAAGGCGACAAAGGGAAACAGGCAGGAGATGGGCAGCAGCATCTTCCTGATAATAGCCAAATTACAATAAAAAAAACTGCGGTTGCCAACCCGCTCGCCAAGCGTGGCAACTATGGCAAATACCCCCCTATGAATGACAGTAACAAAAAAACGGCCCCCAGTCCCCGGCGGCCCCGCTATTCCTGGCTACGGTGGCGACCATGGTAACGGCGGGGCAGGGGGTGCTAAGAATGTCCGGTGGAGGTTCGGTTGCCACCTAAGACGACTCGACCTGGCAACGTACAACGCACGCACCCTGAGGACTGACGAGAAGATCGTGGAGCTGGAAGAAGAGGTAGACAAGTTGCGCTGGCATATTATAGGATTATCCGAAGTCCGAAGAGAGGGGGAGGACACGGTAATCCTTGAATCCGGCAACTTGCTCTATCACCGGGAGGGCGACCATCTGTCCCAAGGAGGTGTCGGATTTATCGTCCACAAGTCTCTCGTTAACAACGTTGTAAAGATCGGGAGTGTGTCGACGAGGGTTGCGTACCTTATACTCAGAATCACCAAACGGTATTCGCTGAAGGTCATACAGGTTTACGCACCAACCTCGGCACACGCCGATGGGGAGGTGGAGGAAATGTATGAGGATATCTCTAGAGCCATGCATTCCTCCAAAACCCAATATACGGTGTTAATGGGAGACTTCAATGCAAAACTAGGCACAAGAGAGAACGGATAGCTGAAAGTAGGGAAATTTGGAATAGGGCAACGGAACCCAAGGGGCCAGCAGCTGGCCGACTTCATGGAGAAAGAGGGACTCTTTATGATGAACTCTTTCTTCCAGAAGCGGCCCCACAGGAAGTGGACCTGGTCGAGCCCCGACGGTTCGACAAAAAATGAGATTGACTTCATTATGACGACCAGACGACAACTGTTCAGTGATGTCTCCGTGATCGCGAGGGTGAAAACTGGTAGCGATCACCGAATGGTTAGAGGCACACTGAACCTAAACGTTAAGTTGGAGAGGTCTCGTCTAATGAAGTCAACGCTCCGTCCCCCTCGTGCTCTGTTCCAAAGTACCGAAACCTTTCAGCTCGAGTTACAAAACCGTTTTCAGTGCCTGGAAGACTGCAATGAAGTGGACGATATGAATGACAAGCTCGTGGAAACTGTCCATGCGGTCGGAGCTAAGTTCTGCAAGACCCGCCGCAGAAGAACACAAAAACTCTCCGATCACACTCTTAATCTCATGGCTGTTAGACGGGAGATGAAGCTACATTCTTCAACAGACTTGACAGCATACAGGCATCTGAACAGACAGATCTCCAAATGCATGCGGCGGGACTTACGCAACTTCAATACAGCTCGTATTGAAGAAGCGATCGAGCGGAACCAAGGCTCCAAAGTCTTTGCCAGAGATCTGTCTGCCAGAAAGAGCCAACTGTCAAAGCTGAAGACGGAATGTGGCAGCATCGTTTCCGGGACACCTGAGATTTTGAGTGAGATTGAGAGGTTCTATGGGCAGCTGTACACATCATCGTTGGAGCCACACGCAAGTGTGAGTAACGATTCAAGAGCGAGTCTCATCCGACACTATTCCGAAGATATCCCGGACGTCAGTCTGAGCAAGATTAGAATGGCTCTCCAGCACCTTAAAAACGGTAAGGCCCCAGGCGAGGATAGAATTACAGCGGAGCTTCAGAAAGCGGGTGGAAGACCGGTACTTGAAGTCCTTCAGAAGCTCTTTAATTCCGTCCTCCATGGTGGCATTACACCGGAGGCGTGGAGCAGAAGTGCGGTGGTCTTGTTCTTCAAGAAAGGTGACAACGCTCTCTTGAAGAACTACAGACCGATTTCCCTTCTGAGCCGCGTCTACGTGCTGTTTTCGAGAGTCATTACGAATCGTCTTGCGCGCAGACTTGACGACTTCCAGCCTCCCGAACAAGCCGGTTTCCGAAAGGGCTTTAGCACCATAGACCACATACATACCCTTCGGCAAGTTGTACAGAAGTCCGAAGAGTACAATTTGCCACTATGTCTGGCGTATGTGGACTATGAGAAAGCCTTTGATTCCGTCGAAATTTGGGCGGTGCTGCAGTCCCTTCAGCGGTGCCAAGTTGACTGTCGGTATATCGAAGTGTTGAAGTGCTTGTACAGTAGGGCTACGATGGCTATCCGAGTACAGAACCAGAGTACGAAACCTATCCAATTGCAGAGAGGTGTAAGACAGGGTGACGTCATATCCCCGAAACTCTTCACCGCTGCATTGGAAGACGTTTTCAAGCTTCTGGACTGGAAAGGATACGGTATCAACATCAATGGCGATTGCATCACTCACCTTCGATTTGCCGACGATATAGTCCTTATGGCAGAATCGCTGGAGGACCTAAGCACTATTGTCAATGACCTCAATAGTGTTTCCCAACGGATAGCTCTTAAGATGAACATGGACAAAACAAAGATCATGTTTAATGTCCATGTCACACCTATGCCGGTAGTTGTTGGGAGCACTAAGCTCGAAGTTGTTGACGAGTATGTTTACCTGGGACAAATAGTCCGACTGGGTAAGTCCAACTTCGACCGAGAGGTCAATCGACGGATTCAACTCGGCTGGGCAGCGTTCGGGAAGCTACGACACATCTTCTCGTCAGACATACCTCAAAACCTTAAAACGAAATTGTACAACCAGTGCGTGTTGCCAGTGATGACTTACGGAACTGAGACGTGGTCCTTCACTACTGGCCGTATGAGGAAGCTCAAGGTCGCTCAGCGAGCTATGGAGAGGGCTATGCTCGGAGTTTCTCTGCGTGATAAACTTAGGAATGAGGATATCCGCAGTAGAACCAGAGTGACCGACATAGCCCAACGGATTAGTAAGCTGAAGTGGCAGTGGGCCGGCCATATAGCTCGAAGAACCGACAACCGATGGGGAAAAAAGGTTCTCGAGTGGCAGCCTCTTGTGTTTTGTGGCATTCTTTGGGGGAGGCCTATGTTCAGCAGTGGACTTGTGAAGGGCTGTAATGATGATAATGATGATGATACATATATTTATTAACATACACATATACATATACATACACACACATATATATATACACATACACACGTATACATATATATACATAGATATATACGTTTAATAGGCTTTTTGTAATAAATAATAATATGTAATAGCATAATAAATATTATGTAAACGAAAAATCAGCTAACGTCTAACCTCTTAACAATACTCCTATTTATTAACTATACCCTTCTGTTCGTTTATTAGGAGATATCTTAAGTGTTTTCTAAACGTGCCTACTGTGTTTAGGTCACGCAGTGGAGGAGGTAAATTATTCCAGCAATGGGAGGCTGCATACTTATAACAACCTCGAAAGGCTGAAGAAGAATGTCGCGGAATACTGAGCCTATTATAAGATGAAGCGCGGCTGAGATACTTGCTATGCTCGCGAGACCAGTCTAACTTACTAAAAAGATACTTTGGATTTTTTGTCTTTATGACGCCAAAAAGTACACAAGCTAAATGAAGTTTGCGTCTGGCAGCCATTTTAAGAATATTATTGTCGTCAAGAAATGGGCTTACGTGACCTCTTGGCGGTACATCGAAGCAAAACCTCGCACAAGCATTTTGGACCCGTTGAATAAGGTGTGCGGTACGTGACAGTAAACAAAGCCCATAAACCGTATCAGCATAATTAAATTTTGATAGTACTAGGGTGTCCGATAGTCTTTTTCGTAATTCTAAACTTAAGTGTTCACGCATTCTGTACAGGATTTTTAACCTATAAAAACAGTTCTTAACAATGTTATTGATATAATCTTGAAATCTGAGATCAGGGATAATTATGATTCCTAAATTACGTGCTTTATCGACTCTTTCTAATACCGTGCCTTTTATATACAGTGTTGGGACAAATTTTTTTTTTCTTGTTTATTTTTTATTAGTTGTTTCGTTCCGCAAATTAAAAACTTTGTCTTTGATGGATTCAACACTAAACAGTTTCTCTCTGACCACTTTACTACTTTATCCAAATCCTCGTTGAGTTGATTAACAGCTTCTACAGTACAACTAGGCTTAAAAGACTTATAAATCTGTATGTCATCTGCAAATAAGTGATATTTACAATATTGGAAACAGTTACTAATGTCTGATGTATATAACGCGAAAAGTACGGGACCCAAAATCGATCCTTGAGGAACACCACGCGTGATCCGCTGCGGAGAAGACACACAATTTTGACCATTTAATTGAAATGTAATTTGCTGTGAACGTCCACTAAGGTAACTGTGAAACCATTTTATAGTCCTGGGGTCAAATCCGTAAAACGACATTTTGGACAAAAGTAAAGCCGTATTTATGGTGTCAAAAGCCCTAGAATAATCTAATAGAACGAGTATAGTCCCCTGACCTGTATCTTGGGCCTCCAATATATTACCTACTACATCAGATAGGGCAGTAGCAGAACTTCGTCCTTTTCTGAAACCCGATTGAAGATCGGGCAGTATAGCATTATTTTCTAGATATGAAATTAATTGTTGATACACAACTTTTTCTAATATTTTAGATATACAGGGTAGCAAACTTATGGGCCGTAAGTCAGTCACGGTAGCAGGATTGGCATTTTTTGGAAGAGGACGTATTAAGGCTAGTTTCCAGATGTCAGGGAATGTACTTGTAGATATCGATAGGTTAATCAACGCGGTGATAGTTTCCAGACTTTGTGGAAGGGTCATTAATAACATATCTAGGTTAATACCATCAACTCCCAGTGCATTAGATTTTAGTTTTTTAATTATATTCAAAATTATATCTTGTGATACCGGTTTCAGCAAAAAAGTTTTAGAAGTAAATCTATTAAATTCAAAATATGTAAGATCTGATATAGTTACGTTATAGGAACCTGGTATGTTTGAGAAATGTGAATTAATAATATCAGGAACCGATAAATGTGGCGGAAGGTCGTATTCGTTTTTCGGTGGTAACGAGTACGCCTTCAAATTTGACCATAGCTTCTTTGGATTGCTGATATTATTATTAATGAACACTTTGTAATATGCTTTTTTCTCGTGATATAGTGCGACATTTACTTGATGTTTTAATTGTTTATAATAATTTTTATGACTGGGCGTTTGTGAACATCGATATTTGTTGAGTGCTTCATCGCGTAAACTCATCATTAATTTTATGGTTTTGGTTATCCAGGGGCAAGGGCGATCTTTAAGTATAACTGTTTTAATAGGTGAATGCAAGTCAAATAAATTTAGGATGTAGCGATTAAATAAGTGCACCATTTCATTGACATTATCGGTACAACTGATCACATCCCATGGAATTATCTGGAGGTCTCGTTCAAAATAATCAAGTAGGATATCATTTAGGGGGCGATATACTAACGTCCGAGGTAGTATTTTGTCTATTTTAAAATGTAACTCGCATGTAAGAAAGGCATGATTACCTAAGTCAGCTATATGATCTTTTGTGACATTTCGTGTTGGCGCATCAGTACAGATAACATCAATTAGAGTTTGGCTAGTTTCGGTAAAATGTGTTGGCTTATCTATTAATTGTTTAATATTAACATAATTTATAAATTCCATAAAACGCTTGGTCTTCACATCTTCTGTGTCAATTAAATTAATATTAAAATCTCCCAAAATCAGTACATAATCGTGCGAAAGTGTGCTAAGGCTGTCAGTAATAGCATCAAGAAATAATTCAATGCTAAGCCATGGTGGGCGGTAAGCCGTGCCTATCACAATTTTTTTTGAGTTGATATGCAGGGCTAGCCACATCTCTTCTACACAATTGTGGTGAGGAGTAGATAATGTTCGGGAGTTGATTCCCTTTTTGACGTAGAAGCCTACACCCCCTCCACGGCCACCGCGCACAGAGTGTGGTCTCGGCACGTGACGTAGGCGGTAGCCAGGTACGAACGGAGCGCGCCCATCTTCGCCTTCCCGTAGCCAGGTCTCATTTATCGCCATGAGATCAACATCATGTCGACTCATGGCTACGAGGAATTCTTCGTGTTTCGTACCCAATGAACCCGCATTAAAGAAACCAACTTTTAATTCTTTAAACTTAATCATTGCTAACTGAAATACCACTGACGTTAGCCGAATAATAAGATTTATCCATTGTTAACAGATAGTAATGAAGTAATAATGAGTATAAAATACCAAATACGGTTTTCCTAACTTTAACAAATATTATATATTGTAAATTTAATCTTATAAATAAATAGTACAACTCAGGATTTACATATAAATGAATATTATTAAGACATGATGTATGTTTACTTTGTTCACTAAACTGACAAAACGTTACATATAAATTATATATTGACAAGACATTATATATACATTTTGATAGATTACACTCATCAGTATTGAATATTAAAGTTAATTCTTTCCGAATATTAAAATTATTTACGTTTAAAATATAAAAATAAAAATGTATGTGTTTATACATAAATACAAAATTAAAATTGCGTTTATGTAAGTAGAGTAAAAAACGTAAGGAGCTGTTTGCATGTACCACTAATGACCCGGCAAAATATAGTAAAATAAAATTGCGATTACTCACGGTATGAACACTTTTGTCAGACACACAAATACTAACGAGACAATGAAAATTACACTTAAAGATTTCATGTGTAATGAACACGTACACTGATTTACATAAACCAAAAAAGGCTGAATTAAAACTTAACAATAAACCCTTTGAAAAGCATACATACATACATATAATCACGCCTCTTTCCCGTAGGGGTAGGCAGAGACCAGTTCTTTCCACTTGCTACGATCCTTACATACTTGTTTTGCTTCGTCCACTTTCATTATTCCTTTCATACATGCTCTACGGTTTAGGGTACTGGCCTTTTTTCAAGACGTCCCTGATTTGGTCTAGAAATGTCCGCCTAGGTCTACCCCTTCCAACACTTTCATTCACACTCGCCTTATACACTTTTTTCGTCAATCGTTCTTCATTCATTCTCTCGACATGGCCAAACCATCTCAGCATACCTTTCTCAATTTTTGTCACTACATCTTCTTTCAGACCACAACGTTTCCTTATCTCACTATTTCTTATCCTGTCACTCAGTTTAACTCCTATCATACTTCTTAATGCTCTCATCTCAACTGCATTTATTCTGCTTTCATGTTTCTTCTGCCATACCCAAGTTTCACTTCCGTACATGAGTGTCGGAACCAACACCCCCTCATGCACAGCCAAACGAGCCTTGTTAGACACCTTCCGACTGCTCATAAAGGAGTGTAAAGCTCCATTCACCATGTTTCCTGCATTCACTCTTCTTTCGATATCACTCTCACACTTTCCATCTCTTGTAAACTTTGAACCCAGATACACAAACTCTTTCACCTGTTCAATTTGTTCATCTTCAATCACAATATTGCAGTCTGTCACTGCCTCATCTTTTTCAAACACCATCACTTTCGTCTTCCTTACATTCATCTTCATTCCCTTTCTAACAAAAGCTCCACTCATAGCAGTTACCATCTCCTGCAACTCCTCGGCCGAAGACGCAAGTAATACTTAGTCATCAGCATAGAGAAAACATTTGACGAGTAACTCATTCATTCTCAACCCACTTTCATTCTCTTTTAAATCTGTCAAACAATTGTCCATGAACAGATTAAACAGCCACGGTGACGCTACACATCCCTGTCTAACACCTTTTTCGATATTAAACCATTCAGTGTATGCCCCGTTTATCCTTACACAAGCACTAGAATCCCTATAAAGAGATTGCATTGCTCGTATGAGGATACTGCTCACACCGTTCACGGACAGTGCTGACCACAATTAATTCCTCACCACTCTATCATAGGCCTTTTCTAGATCTACGAACGCGCAGTAGACTTTCTTGTTTTTAGCCAAACACTTTTCGGCTATGCACCGCAAGGAAAAGACCTGATCCGTACATCCCATTCCCTTTCTAAATCCCGCTTGTGCATCCCATATTTTCTCGTCTGTTTCATTCACAACCCTTTCAATCAACACTTTCGCATACAATTTACCGACGACGCTGAGAAGGCTTATACCGCGGTAATTTATGCAGTCCTGCCGTGACCCTTTTCCCTTATACAATGGCACGATTACGGCTTTGCACCAGTCTCCCGGTACTTGCCCATTTCGCCAGCACAGATTGAAAAGGCGGTACAGCTGACTAGCCACCAGGCCCTGTCCAGCCCTCAGCATCTCGACGGTAATCCTGTCATACCCTGCAGCCCTACCTAATCTCATACTTTTCAACGCTTTCACTATTTCATCCATGCTTATCTCATTTTCATCAACATTTATATTAGTTTCAGTGGAAGGTGGCAGATGCTGTACCTGCACTTCCTCTCTTTCAAACAAACTTTCAAAATACTCTTTCCATCTCTCGTAAAACCGACGCGGCTCGCCGGGTAACCCCAGTGACTCAGTGGTTACTGTTCGTCGAACACGCGCGGAACGTAAAAATTCATCTCGCAGCGCTCGCCGGCTCATCCGCACCATAATTCTACGTGGTCCCAAACGAACTTCTTCTTGAGAGCTATTAATGTCGTCAATAGATTTGCGTAATATTCCGACACGCTCGGCATGGACAATTTCACGGTGGTCAATATCAAGGCCTAACTTTCTAGCGCATAGTATCACAGTGTTAATGGCTACTTCACCCTTTTGTTCCGGTAGACCTGAGATTTCCAAGTCATTCGCTAACAGGTCCTGATCCCTCTCGCCTAATTGGATCTTTAATTCAGCTATTGTATTCTCAAGACCCATGGACTCACATTTGTGCTCACGTTCTTCCGTTCGGTTCTCCAACTTGGTGACCCTAGAGTCAATTTCTTCCAAATTTTTATTACACACGAGCATTGTATCCCTTAACATGGCGAAATTGTCCCTGATCTCCTTCAGCTCATTGCGCATTGCACTGAGCTCATTACGAAACAGGCGTATTTCTAGGCCTATGTCAATGTCTTTTTGGACGGGACTACTATCTCCGACATCCTGACACTTTACCGGTGTATTAGAATTGTCCCCAGCACGAGGAACTTTACTCTTACAAGCTGGGCACATCCAGGAAGTTGATATCTTTACCTTTTCAGATAAGTTAAGGCAGCCTCGATGATATGTGGCATCACATTTGCCACAGGTAACGCCATCTGTCGCCGATAGGTAGCGGCCGCATGCTCCACACTTTGCCATATTATTGATATCAATAAAGAATATTAATCTATAAAACTAGTGGCCACCAGATGGCACAGAAGGGATTATATCAATTTATATCAATATACTAAAAGTTAAAACTTAGTTTTTATAAGTAAATTAATAATAGTCCACTTCGTTAGATACAGTGGTAATTAAATGTTTTTCAAATTATAATAATATATGGAATAAGTTTGTAAGTTCGGACAAATTAATATCTTTGTTACACAAAAACAGGGTACTTTTACACTGATTCTTTCCTTATTTACACTTTTACCATTGATTACTTTTAAATTACACCACACCTATATTCAGTATCTCCAATCTTTGTTAAATTAAGCACATATATCACTTTTGTAGCTTTAATACTTAAATAAATTCAATTAAACTCGATTACTTTAAGAGCACAGTACTACTCGCTGTCAATTCAACTACCGTCCGACCGAATTATTGCTTTGAAATACGGCTAAAGTTCGTGAGATCGTTTTTTTTTAGTGTTTAATATTAAAAATATTTCAAACATTTTACTAACACTGACATTCTCATGAATAATGAAATTTTATCCAGACATTTAAATCATGTTTAGATTTTATTTCATTACATACTTTAATCTATTCAGCGGCTTTTACAGCAGTCTTATGTAATGGTACCAGATTTAACACAGAGGAAAATATGATTGCAAACCATCGAAATAGGAAACCTACCTGGCAAAGAAGAATTGAATTGAATACAGAATAGAAAAATATCGATTAGAAATTGAAAGATTAACATGTGCGTGTGCGTGTGCGTGTGTGTGTGCGTGTACATGTGCGTGTGCGTGTGCGTGTGTGTGGACGTGTACGTGTGCGTTTGTGCGCGCGCGCGCGCGTGTTTCTGTCTGTGTGTGTGTTTTTATAAAACTGAAGTGACACACTAACTACTACTAACTAAATAACTAACTTACAATACACAAAACTTACAGGTAATAAAGGTACCACGAGTTATTAGTATGTTTTCTTTTTCTTCATAATAATGTCACGCTTGACAGGTGGATTGGCGATCGTATTACGAGACTCTGCTCCGCGTCGTTGGTCTTGATGTTTTACGCTATCACTTGGAAGCCGATCTCATGGCTTTCTAGTTTCTCAAAGTAGTCTCTTACGACACACACGAGATTAAATAGACTGATAGATTTTGGTACGCCACGCCGCTACAATCGGCTTCATTATTTTACGTAATTTGTATGTTACTTTAGCGACTAACAAGTTCCTTTATTTCCTTTAGCTCAAGCCTTGTAATAAATTCAAATTGTCATTGTAAACACAAGTGAGTTTAATTCCGTTTGACCTTAAGCTAAATTTCTGTAAGGTAAATTGATACAATTTACACTTGCTTGTAAATCTAATTTCGAAATTTCAATTTAAATAGTTAAAGTTAGTTAAATTTACAGCTTATATACATCTCACTGCTGCGCCACAGGACTCCTATCATTTCTGAGTGGGTTTTTAAGGTAAGGAAGTGTCTGCCGCGCTACCCCAATGCGTGTTAGCGAACTTCACATGTATAGGAAATATTTTTTTTCTTATTTCTCAGACACGTGGTAAATCAGTACATAAAATTGCAATTAACAATGTCATTAGTGTCGGTGGATATCGAACCCACCGAACAATTTAAATAATATTATAGTAATATACAGGGTTATTTTGCAATAACCGGCCAAACTTCCGGATGTGGTTAGAATAGGTAATATAAGCGAACAATGAAAAAAATTTACAAGAAAAAGAAATTGAAACATTTATCCTTTATATTTAAAATGTGTATGTTCGTAAAAGAGTATTGAGTGGTTTAAATTAAACTAATTTTACGGATTTTATCGCGTATATTAACTTATTTTATATTCCCGACGTTTCGGGCACTTTTCAGCACCCATGGTCACGAGGGAGACTGATGTGTATTACGTCCCAATGTCATAGTTAACCACGGCTACCTTCAGATTAAAAATTATTAATTTTTGTTCCGATCTACGCAGTATGAACTTACAGTATCATGAAGTCTTGCAGTTGGATGGGTGGGGTTGGAATTTAATTTTATTAATTATGGGATCCCAAGCAGATGGTAGCACCCAGCCATCTTCTCTCTTGAAATTAGGATTTTTTTTTAATTTCAATAGCCTCGCGAATCATCCTGGGGAGGAATCGGTGTTCTTTAGCGAGGATTTGTGGTCTATCAAATCTAATGTAGTGACGGGGGCGATCCTGTACGTGTTCACAGACTGTAGACTTCCCGGAACGTCGATTCTTCATATCAGCTATGTGTTCTGTAACGCGGGTTTCTATGGATCTTTTAGTTTGTCCTATATAAGAGAGACCACATTCACAATCAAGCTTGTACACTCCTTCATCTTGCAGAGGAATATTACACTTGACTGATGGTAAAAACTGACTAATATTCTTCGGCAGCTTGAAGTATGATTTAATAGAAGCACGCTTCAAGATGTAGCCAATCTTGTCAGTGACACCTCTGACATATGGTAGTACAGCAGGCTCTCGCTCGACTGTGGCCGGCTTCACTCGTTCACTGTGACGTAGGCGTGGGACCCGAAGGTTATTGTCGTGCAAAACTTGATTGACGTGTTGGAGCTCGGCGGCCTGGTGTTTACTGTCACAGATCCCTCGTGCGCTCTGAAACAAAGATTTACCCACGGTAGCTAACTGTGAAGGATTGTGGTGAGAATCACCGTTTAAATATCTATCTGTATGGGTCTTTTTTCTAAACACAGTGTGGCTCGAGGTGTTATCAGGATTCCGAATTACTAACACGTCTAGAAAAGCTAAAGAATTATTTGACTCTAACTCCATAGTGAACTGAATTTTAGAATTTAAGGAGTTAAGATGGTCTAAAAATGCAATGACTTTATCTAAAGATAGAATTGTGAAAGTGTCGTCTACGTACCGCTTGTAGAATCTTGGAATTACAGGAGAAGTAAGCAGGGCTTTCTCCTCAAAGTCCTCCATAAATATATCGGCGACAATGGGAGATACTGGTGAGTCCATCGCCACTCCATCTACTTGCTTGTAAAACTCCTTCTTCCACAATAGGTAGCCAGATGTAAGGCAGTGTCTGAGTAATACTGCATATTTTACGGGCATATTGTTTTCCTCTAGTCTTCTAGTAACAATCGAGATGCATTCCTCAACAGGTAAGCATGTGAATAGAGACTGCACATCAAAACTGACCATAGTTTCATTGTCTGCCAGATGTAGGTCTTTAAACTCGCTGACAAAATGGTAGGAATCCTTTGTGTGTACTGTACACTGTGTCTTGTATATTCGCGTTGACCAAATCTGTAAGTTGGTGAATCGATTTGGCGCACTATGGGACGTAGTGGAGCATTAGGCTTGTGTATTTTTGGTAACCCATATAACTTCGGTGGTTTTGCACACGTAGGTATTATCGATTTTACGTCCAGATTTAATTTTTCCGAGTGTTTCTTTATGAGATCACTAGTTGTTTTAAGTGTGTTATTTGTTGGGTCATTTTAAGTACGTATAAAAAGGTTAAGATGTTAAGAATGACGTAAGACTTAAGATTAGTTGTAAATATGTGATTCCAATTTTTAAATACGCCATTATTTCTGTTAGTTTTTTTTTTGCGCCCAGAAGCAATTGGAAAATGGGCTACTCCGATACGCGGGGAGGCGGTAAATGCTTTATGCATACCACGACAGCCGGACTGTCGTGGTTATGTGGGTTATGTACTGTGTCTAACCTAAAGGGGAGCCTAGGTGCTACCCACTAAAAACCGCCTGTGGGGACTGGCGTTGGCTGATTAAGCCTTTTTGCCGGATCGGAAGCGACCCTCTTTTGGGAGAAGAGGGCGCAGAAAGTAAAGTCTATATATGATTACTATATAAAATTGCAACAATGTCATTGGTGGCAGCGGGGATCGAACCCGGGTTGTTCGCGTAATGTGATACTTACAGCGAGCGCTAACCATCTGAGCTACCACGGCTCTCTTCTGTCAGTTTTGAATAGGTTTATTGAACAGCGTAGGTACATACGCGCCCACGCGACGCTATGTTTATATGGGTTGAGGTCGGCAATGCTCGGCAGTCGTCCGGGCGCCTTCTTTTTTACCGGCCAGTCTGCTAATCTGCTTTTAAATGCTTTCAGCGCTAGATGCTACGCTCGCGCCGCCTGAGTAACCATTATTTAAATCGCGCCAATCATCGACTCTCCAGCTCAACTATCTCTTATACAACTAATTGTTTACGTTTATTCTCCACCTTCGTCTGCTCTGTAGTCTAAACTTGTATTTCAATCTGTCTTTTGTGTGGTATTAAAAATAGTATTTAATTTGAGGAGTGCAAGCACTTTTATTTGCATAGCATCCATCACAAACGTCGTCGCAATGTATTTATTTTTTAATTTTATTTATTATGACGGTCCTAAGCCCGTTTAAAGTATGAAAGGAAAATTAGAATCATAATTCGCGTCGTAGTTATAAACTTAGTAGCGAGCGTCTCATTAAAGAACTAAATAGTAGGCAAAAAGCTCCGTGCATTGACCCATACACACACGAGCGCGCGTTGTTGTTCTCTACAAATCACATTCAATTTCGGATATGTTCAAATAAATGTAAAAACCTTATTTCTACGTATTTTTAAAAACTGCAAAAAGTGTATATCAGTATTTATGTTTTAAACATAATTATTAAATTTGGTTAGTCTTTGAAAAATAAATCTATATATTTGAAATGAAATGAAATAATTTTATTACTTATTATGCCAGTGCTAGACTGCAATTATACCTGGTGGTAAGGGATGATGAAGCAAAAACTTATGTATTTTCTTCTTCATCTTTCTCCTTCTTGCCTTGAAAACGTCCAGACTGTAATCGGAATGAACGATGCCAGCAGATTATATCAACGTATTACGAAAGAAGAAGCAAACTGAATGGTTCGAATTTTTGGAATATAGCCAACAAAAGATTGAAAACCCCCTGACCGCCTCGCTGTGCGATGGTGACAGAGGAGGGAGGAAATAAGACATGTAGGGTAAATAGTACTAATGTTGGCACTCCTTCAATGATTGGCACTTTGCTATTTTAATTTGAATATTAAGAATGTTTTCCTTTTTCTATATCACAGCAACACAGATATTGCTAGGATATATAATTACTTATACTAACAACACATATTTATATTTAAAGCTTCAACTATTATCCTATAAGGGCTGTTTTAAAAATGTGCTTGGACAAATTCCTTAAAATTTAAAAAAAAGTTAAGGTTTTGTGGCTAGATTTGAGACAAAAAAGTGATTTTTAGTTAAGTTTGTCTGCAAGTTTCTATCTATTTTTATCAATCTTAGTCATTAAACCATATTAAACGTTATTTTATCTTTGTGAAAAAGAAGAATCGGCTTTTTTAATTATGCCAATGACTATACTTTAATTTGTTTGACAACATAATCATTGGCATATTATATTATAGCAATAACTTAACTTTCTTTCTTTTGTCCAAAATCTATTCTTGACACTGACAATTACTGTATCCTTTGAGTAGTGCCAATGATTATGACTGACCTTTTTCATATTTTGAATTTATGAAGAATACCGTTAGTTAAGAGCGGGCGCTTTGGAAACTATTAAATGGTATGGAAAAATAACTGCCGCACAAACATTTAACATTCCACGCGAGAACATACCGTTAAATAAGTAAAGTCAAAAAAACTAAGAAGCTGAAAAGCCAACCTGATCCTGACACAGCTTTCGATGTTATAAAAATGTCAATAATGTGGGGTTTTTGAATAAAAACCACATACTAAACCGTTTTATAGGGGGAGCATAAAACGTCTATGAGGTGGATCATGCCTAATCGAAGTCTTGCATCACTGTTATTTAGAGTAGACGGTAAAACCTATGACTATTTTCCCCCTATAGAAAATGCGAGCAGACGTTCAAAAGTTATTGCCTAGAGAGAGTGGTATTTACTATCTTAAATACGTTATTTACTTATCAGAAAATAGGTACATAAAGGCAGTTTTTCATTAGTACTACAATAAAGAATGTCATTTTTCAGTGATTATTTTTGTAGATGGTCATAAGAGCCACACTTATCTTGAGCTGGCGCAACTTTGCCCAAGTCTCGCCATAATACTCTTGACCCTGAATGCAACGCGACTATTGCAATCAGTTGATATCACTTCATTTCGGCCCATCAAAGATATGTGGTGTAAACCTGTCTTCGAATGGCGGACAAAACAATTTGACAAAAAGGCTACCAATCCACGTCATGAAATAGCTTTGAGATATATGGGTTGTTCTCATTTAGTCCAGACAAAGTGGATCACACAAAGTGTCTGATGCCCTCGAAATTACAGGAAGCTATTTTAAATGATCACCGTTCCGTGCATATGAATTACCAAATATTTTCAGAATAACGACTAATAACGACTGAATCAGAAATAACTGTATAAAATTTGCCTTGTATCCTTTCACTTAATAATGAATTATCAGTACCAGAGCGTATACAAGCTGCAAAGATTATTGTTGAGTATCAGAAAGAAAACTAACTCTTATGCTTTTCGTCAACTAGGCAGATGGGTGATCGTGGATGTCGAAGCAAACAAAAATCTTTTAGAAAGCCCTAAAAATATTTATAGAGTTATTTCTTTGCCATATATGTATCAAAAAGCAAAAAGCATGTAAACAACACCGTAATATTGTGCTAACAAGTGAAGATTCGGAAACAGCGGAGCTAAAAAAACAATGAAAAAATTGGACACAAATGGAAAAAGCAGAATTGAATTAGTCAGCCAAAAATAGAAATAAACTGACAAACAAAACAAACTACTCTTTTAATGTTTAATCTAAAAAACCGAAGTAAATGTCTATTTCTACAAAATATCGAGAAAACACGAAAAGTTTTCCTAAAAAAGGCACATCAAATATGTATCTAAAGAAAGAAAAAACATGGTAGACCAACGAAACCGCTTTCCGATGAAGATCTAAGGAAAATATTGAAGAACATTTGTTCAAAGTAAGTCTTATAATGATAAGATGAAGCTTAAAAAGATCTGGGTATAACTTTTAATAGACTTCCAATTGTGCCAATAATTATACATAATATAAAGGGAATGCCACTGTAAAGTGGCATTCCCTATGCTAAAGTGCCAATGATTGTAATATTCCCTAGAAAAAAGTTTAATTAGATTTTTAAATTAATTAAACATATCTTTTTAAACATAATGCATTATTTTATTTATGGCTATGTAAACTAAAATCCAATACACAATCAAAAATATAACAAATTGGTTTATTACGAGAATTAACCACTTACAAGTAGAAGTCAGCTTAAAGTGCCAATCATTATACTGTTTACCCTACCTAATATTTTTTAATTAAAATAAAGTGACAAATGAAACAACACTCCGTATGATGGTAGTTGGCTGACAACTGCAGTCAACTTCAAACAAAGAAGTTTAGGGATGCGTTTTTACTTCTGAGGACTAAGTCAAATGTCAATGTTTTCATAATTTCAAATGTATGTAATCACTATTCATAATAATTGAAACTTTATTATTAAGTTACACTTCACAATTTGTTAATAAGTGCTATTATTATTACTATTAGATTAACATAATATTATTTTATTGACATCTTATCTTAATAATAACATACCTCTGAGCTCTTGTAATGTCCATGTAAATGATCCTAAAAGTTTTATTGCCGCAACTTATTGTATCATGTCTCTGAGAGAAAGAAATAAAATAAATTAAATTAAAATAGAATACCTCACAGCCTATAGTTAAACTGGCTCTCTATGGCATTTAGACCAAAACACAGCGTTGCAAGCACTGTACTGGTAAGAGGGTGGTACAAACCCAGACGGAATCCTGGACAGAAGATTCCTACCCCCTATTAAATATTTATAAATTTGTTACTTGCCGTGTAGTGGCGGTCAAGAATATGCACTACCCCATATCCTCCCGTGGGTGTCGTAAAAGGCGGCAAAGGGAAACAGGCAGGAGATGCAGCATCTTCCTGATAATAGCCAAAATTACAATAAAAAAAAACTGCGGTTGCAAACCCGCTCGCCAAGCGTGGCAACTATGGCAAATACCCCCCAATGACTAAAGCTACGGTGGCTACGGTGCTATTCCTGGCTACGGTGGCGACCATGGTAACGGCGGGGCAGGGGGTGCTAAGAATCTCCGGTGGAGGTTCGGTTGTCACCTTAGACGACTCGACCTGGCAACGTACAACGCACGCACCCTGAGGACTGACGAGAAGATCGTGGAGCTGGAAGAAGAGATAGACAAGTTGCGCTGGCATATTATAGGATTATCCGAAGTCCGAAGAGAGGGAGAGGACACGGTAATCCTCGAATCCGGCAACTTGCTCTATCACCGGGATTGCTCTATCATCGGATTTATCGTCCACAAGTCTCTCGTTAACAACGTTGTAAAGATCGGGAGTGTGTCGACGAGGGTTGCGTACCTTATACTCAGAATCACCAAACGGTATTCGCTGAAGGTCATACAGGTTTACGCACCAACCTCGGCACACCCCGATGAGGAGGTGGAGGAAATGTATGAGGATATCTCTAGAGCCATGCATTCCTCCAAAACCCAATATACGGTGTTAATGGGAGACTTCAATGCAAAACTAGGCACAAGAGAAAACGGTGAGCTGAAAGTAGGGAAATTTGGAATAGGGCAACGGAACCCAAGGGGCCAGCAGCTGGCCGACTTTATGGAGAAAGAGGGACTCTTTATGATGAACTCTTTCTCCCAGAAGCGGCCCCACAGGAAGTGGACCTGGTCGAGCCCCGACGGTTCGACAAAAAATGAGATTGACTTCATTATGACGACCAAACGACAACTGTTCAGTGATGTCTCCGTGATCGCGAGGGTGAAAACTGGTAGCGATCACCGAATGGTTAGAGGCACACTGAACCTAAACGTTAAGTTGGAGAGGTCTCGTCTAATGAAGTCAACGCTCCGTTCCACTCGTGCTCTGTTCCAGAGTCCCGAAACCTTTCAGCTCGAGTTACAAAACCGTTTTCAGTGCCTAGAAGACTGCAATGAAGTGGACGATATGAATGACAAGCTCGTGGAAACTGTCCGTGCGGTCGGAGCGGAGAAGTTCTACAAGACCCGCCGCAGAAGAACACAAAAACTCTCCGATCACACTCTTAATCGCATAGCTGTTAGACGGGAGATGAAGCTACATTCTTCAACAGACTTGACAGCATACAGGCATCTGAACAGACAGATCTCCAAATGCATGCGGCGGGACTTACGCAACTTCAATACAGCTCGTATTGAAGAAGCGATCGAGCGGAACCAAGGCTCCAAAGTCTTTGCCAGAGATCTGTCTGCCAGAAAGAGCCAACTGTCAAAGCTGAAGACGGAATGTGGCAGCATCGTTTGCGGGACACCTGAGATTTTGAGTGAGATTGAAAGGTTCTATGGGCAGCTGTACACGTCATCGTTGGAGCCACACGCAAGTGTGAGTAACGATCCATGAGCGAGTCTCATCCGACACTATTCCGAAGATATCCCGGACGTCAGTCTGAGCGAGATTAGAATGGCTCTCCAGCACCTTAAAAACGGTAAGGACCCAGGCGAGGATGGAATTACAGCGGAGCTTCTGAAAGCGGGTGGAAGACCGGTACTTGAAGTCCTTCAGAAGCTCTTTAATTCCGTCCTCCAGCGTGGCATTACACCAGAGGCGTGGAGCAGAAGTGCGGTGGTCTTGTTCTTCAAGAAAGGTGACAACGCTCTCTTGAAGAACTACAGACTGATTTCCCTTCTGAGCCGTGTCTACGTGCTGTTTTCGAGAGTCATTACGAATCGTCTCGCGCGCAGACTTGACGACTTCCAGCCTCCCGAACAAGCCGGTTTCCGAAAGGGCTTTAGCACCATAGACCACATACATACCCTTCGGCAAGTTGTACAGAAGTCCGAAGAGTACAATTTGCCACTATGTCTGGCGTATGTGGACTATGAGAAAGCCTTTGATTCCGTCGAAATTTGGGCGGTGCTGCAGTCCCTTCAGCGGTGCCAAGTTGACTGTCGGTATAGCGAAGTGTTGAAGTGCTTGTACAGTAGGGCTACGATGGCTATCCGAGTACAGAACCAGAGTACGAAACCTATCCAATTGCAGAGAGGTGTAATACAGGGTGACGTCATATCCCCGAAACTCTTCACCGCTGCATTGGAAGACGTTTTCAAGCTTCTGGACTGGAAAGGATACGGTATCAACATCAATAGCGAGTACATCACTCACCTTCGATTTGCCGACGATATAGTCCTTATGACAGAATCGCTGGAGGGCCTAAGCACTATGCTCAATGACCTCAATAGTGTTTCCCAACGGATAGGTCTTAAGATGAACATGGACAAAATGAAGATCATGTTTAATGTCCATGTCACACCTATGCCGGTAGTTGTTGGGATCACTAAGCTCGAAGTTGTTGACGAGTATGTTTACCTGGGATAAATAGTCCGACTAGGTAAGTCCAACTTCGACCGTGAGGTCAATCGACGGATTCAACTCGGCTGGGCAGCGTTCGGGAAGCTACGACACATCTTCTCGTCAGACATACCTCAAAACCTTAAAACGAAATTGTACAACCAGTGCGTGTTGCCAGTGATGACTTACGGAACTGAGACGTGGTCCTTCACTGCTGGCCATATGAGGAAGCTCAAGGTCGCTCAGCGAGCTATGGAGAGGGCTATGCTCGGAGTTTCTCTGCGTGATAAACTTAGGAATGAGGATATCCGCAGTAGAACCAGAATAACCGACATAGCCCAACGGATTAGTAAGCTGAAGTGGCAGTGGGCCGGCCATATAGCTCGAAGAACCGACAACCGATGGGGAAGAAAGGTTCTCGAGTGGCAGCCTCGTACCGGTAGGCGAAGTGTAGGGCGTCCCCCCACGAGATGGAGTGACGACCTGGTAAGACATGCAGGAAGTCGATGGATGCAGGTGGCTCAGGACCGTGCTTTGTGGCATTCTTTAGGGGAGGCCTATGTTCAGCAGTGGACTTGTGAAGGGCTGTAATGATGAATGATGATTATGATGAAATTTGTTATTACTATTCTTCAATATCTGTAGCCTTTCTTGTTTAAAGTTGCTTGCAAGTGACCATGGGCTGCTGGCTATAGCAATAAGGTGGACTTTTAGTTCGCTTGCCACTTCAATTTTATAAAAAAATATACAATGTCGGAAGCTCTTCTTGTGTTTGATTAGAAGAGTTTCTGGATTCCGTATTTGTTTTTCTGATATTAGGTCTTTACCTATGAAATTACCGTTTTGTATGAAATAAGTTAACGTAAGTTTTGTTCTATGTATTTTATTTCTATTAATAAAATTACACACCCACGCAATCGATTCATCTTTGCCAACGCAGTGGCAGTTTATTGATGCCCTTCTTGAAGCAAAAAGCTGCACGGAAGTTAACAAATTCTTCAAAAGCATTTTGTATTGCCTCTCGGGTATTTTATTTTTTTCCCGCCAAAAAGTTCAGCTCTTCTAACTTGGAGACCGTCTGTTGTGCGATGCGATTGATGAGATCGCGCGTTGTCGTGCAGGAGCAGCGGGGACGAGCAATTGACCAAAGCTGGTTGGAGACGTGCGAGCTTCTCCATCATTGTATACAGTTATTCATAGTACACATCTGCAGTAATGCTCATCCCATTTGATAAGAAGCTGTGATGAATCACACCGGCGCAAGACCACCAAACAGTGAACATCACTTTTATAGGGGTAAGTTTTCGGTTACGGCATTGTTTAGGTGCTGAATCGTGGTTCAAACGATCCAACCATCTTGTTGAGCACTTACAATTGTCAAAAAGAATCCATTTTTTGTCGCATGAAACAATGCGTTTCAAAATTTCTTTGTATGTGTATCTGTTGAGCAGTGCAAGACACCATCTCGACGCGTACTTCGTGCTGGCGATCATTGAGTTTGTGGGGCACCGATTTGTCCAGCTTTGGTACCTTGACAATTTGACCCAAATGGACCAATATTGTTTAAATGCTAACGTAGAAAGATGCTGCTAATTCAGTCATAGTATCTTTAGTTTCCACAATCACCTTTAATTCGTCATTGACGACCAAAGTTTTCAGACGATCACGGGGTCCATTTTTCAGTTCGAAATTTCCACAACACCAATAACAGGTGGTGCGTTCGTTTGTAGTATTTGGTACGTAAACGTCGTGTTGTGCCGTTTGTGTTGTTGTGTGTTGTTGCCATGAAGGTACTCATATACCAATACCATAATAAGTCGAATTTTTGACGATGACGAAAAAAATTAAAATGCGATGAAAACATAACGCTAATGAATGACTTTGTTTTGGAAAAAGAATTCCACGTTTTTAAAATACAATTAATTTGAAATTAGATTTCTTAGCCAAACAAAAATTATTTTGATTTGAAATCGCCAGTACTATAGAACGACAATTTCATCCTTTTTAAGAAAGCTTGGATCATTCGTTAATTTATTAATTCAATAAGGCCCATGAATATTCCACTGCTAAACGTAGGCCTTTTAAAAATAGGAAATATATTCTGTAAATGTTGTATGTTTTTAAAATGAAATATTTTGAAATAGAATGTGGTGATATTATTTTTGTGGTATGTTTTTCATTAAATACTTTTTTAATATATCAGTCCGAAAGTATTGGACATGTCACGAGGCTTGGTACTGAAAAGCAGTGTAAAATGCTGCATTGCTAACTAATAACGCGTATACTTATTAAACTAACGAAGTTCCTTCAGTGGTCCATTAGTAATATTTCTTGTTTCCTTGTTTATTAAATACAGATTGTTTATATTTAATAGATAAGTTAATTATTGTACATTGTATTTTTAGGTAGTGTTGGATTTACAGGTTTTTAAGTTTTTATATCAAATGTTAAATATCTTGTATGTTCATTCATTTCGGGTAAATAACTGTATTTTCTTTGTCTAGGTCTACCGTGGGTGGCAAAATTTTGGCTACTAAGTCCCCCTGAAAGAACTCCCCTGAAGATAAGGTTTAGGGGTGGTATGTCACTGCCTTAAGTGAATAAAACTCTGAACAAATAAAGCTAAGCTTAGTCCAGATAAAAGTGAACGAATGAATGGAAACAACTCGAATTGATAAGAACAGAAATAAATGGGGTCTATTTAATAACGTAGTGAAAGACGAGGGCACTGATTAATTCCTTTATTATGAAGTACTTGAAAATGGGGAACTCAGTTTAATTCAAAATCTTCGCAGCGCTTATCAAAACAACGTTTTGTTTACACAAAATCGAAACATTTAGAAAAACAAATTATTACATAACCAACTTTGTTTGCTTGAATTTATATGTATAAGTTGTCAACCTTTAAATATAATCTATACATATTAAATCTGTAGAAAAGTGGTATCTGTAATTCTAATAAATTTTTGAAAACACAAGTCCAGGGGACTAAATAAAGAGTTCTGAAGCCAAATTAGTGGTTTTTAGAATTTTTGTCTGTCTATCTGTGTATTCCGGATTCACGCAAAACTACAGGACTGATTTAAATGATTCTTTGTATGTAGGTAGTTAGTAACTCGGGGTAACTAGGCTACTTTTTATCAGATTACGGAACTTCAAAAAAAGAAGGTTATGTATTTTCCTTCCATTAAATGTCATATTTATAAATGACGTTTAAAATATAGTTATAACCTTGTAAAATAACTTGAAACTACACTGATTTAGTTATCAAAACAGTGTCATCTATCATCAAATGGAGAAAGTAGTATATTTGCCTTCAGTTACTAATAAATTAAATAATATAAATAATTTACATTTATATTTTTAAATAATTAGATTTTTAAAATTATTTAATAATTCTAATGTTCTGGTTTTATTTTATTTAAAGTGTAATAATTTGGCCAATATTTTTCAAAGCCAATTTGGCCTTCTCTTCCAAGTAACCACGAAACTGCACGTCATTCGATATGTCGACACCAAGGATTCCGATACTGGCTGAGGCAACTAAGGGAGTGCCTTGAAACTGAAGAGATACGACAAAGGGTTCTTTTTAGCGGTAAACGCGCAAACTTGTGTCTTCTGAGGATTAACCTGGACTAGATTTAGTCGCCCCCAATCCGAGACTTTGTTCGGCAAAGACTCAACTTCAGACTCAAGTTTGTTCCGGTACTCGGCGATGTTTTCCCGAGAAAAATTGGCACGGCCGGTGTATAGAGCATCACCAGTGCTATCATCAGCGTAGCAATGAATGTTACCGGTATGCAACATATCATTGATATGCAGAAGAAACAGCGTTTTTGATAGCACGCAGCCTTGTAGATAACCAGCGTTAATGCGCTTGTAATCGGAGCATGCACCGTCTACTACAACCTTGATGCTCCGATCAGCCAGAAAACTGGTGATCCAACTGCACAATTTCTCAGGAAGCCCATAGGAAGGAAGCTTAGAAAGAAGCGCTTTGTGCCAGACCCAATCAAAGGCCTTCGCTATATCCAAACTAACGGCCAATGCCTCCTTCTTGGACTCGACCGCCTGCCCCATCTATGTGTTAGGTAAAGAAGAAGATCACCAGCTGAGCGACCCGGAAGGAAACCGTACTGGTGGTCACTAATCAGCTGGTGCTCTTCAAGGTACCGCATGAGATAGCAGTTAATAATGGACTCCATTATATTCGAGAACAATGAGGTGATGGCGATAGGCCTGTAGTTGTACGGATTAGAGCGGATACCTTTTTTCGGGATCGGGTGCACGAAAGCTGTCTTCCAAGAATTCGCCTAGGGAGTAGGAGTACCGGAAAAGATTTATTTATTTATTTATTTATTATTTATTGCATTCCTTTATCTAAAAGAATACAAAGGGCGGACTTAATGCCTTGTGGCATTCTCTACCAGTCAACCCATGGAGTGGTGAGAATTTGAAGTAGGTGTAGCAATATAAAATAAAAACAAAATAGAAATTTATAATTAATTACGTTATATATACAATAAATAAACTATAAAAATATATCCTACTTATACATGTATACAAATATATACGTACATACATAAGCATACATATATTCATACCAACATACATATACAAATAGTACATATAAATCACTATAAATATATACGTCTAAAATATAAATGACATGGATGATTCATCTAAGAAGCGTTGTCTTTAACAGATGATTACGCACCAACTTTTTAAAAGCAAACTTATTGTGAGCTTTTCTGATGTCGTCAGGCAAGGAGTTCCAAAGGCGTGCAGCCTGAACTGTAAAGGACTTAAATTAGAACTCGGTGAAGTCAACTGGAATACATACTTTGTTGTTAGAAGACGAACGTAGAACCCTATCATGAGATGAGGAGAGATAGCGAAATTTACTCTTTACATAAGAAGGCGAAAATGGGTCATTTAATATGGAAAAAAGAACAAGTAATATTCTGGAAATACGCCTCTGCCGGATTGTAAGCCAATTAAGCTTAGATCTATATTGCGACATATGGTCATACTTACGAATCCCGAAAATAAATCTTATACAGTTATTGAGAAGGCGTTCGCAACCACATCAGTGACAGAGTCAGCAATAGCGCTGTGATCATCCGGCAAAAGCAAACTCACCCCCATGGGTAGAAAGCAAAGAAAGAGAGCATTCCGTCACAATCTGCCAACCTGTAATGCCAAACACGGTGGCAGCCTGCAGAATGCAACCGCGAATGGAGCATGAGTGGAACCACACTCCGGATCAGACAATGGTCCGAAGAGCCGAGAGGGGCATTGACGGAAACCTGATATCCGTCCGGATGAGAGGTCACGTCTGGAATCCGCGTAGGCGAAGTAGTTAGAGTAGAAGTAGCAGTTGTGTCAGACTATATGCCAAGGCAAAGTCATAAACAGATCTGCCCGCGTGATCGGTTAAAGGTGAACTGAGCCATTCGGCGTGGTGGGTGTTGAAATCGTCGACTATCACGATCTCAACGGATGGGATTTGTTGTAGCAGAAATTTGTAGCCATTTGGATGTGGTCGATGAGCCGGTCTATGTCGGCATTACCGCTATGGGACTTACACAGGCACCTGTATACGTGGGGATGGTCGTCGCTATCTATGAGTAGCCAAAGGATGGACACCTTCAAAATTGCCGAGGTGTCAAGAACAGATATCCTCTTTGACGTATACGCGAACTCCAGCCCGGGGCAAAAATAAGTGTTCTTATATGTACCCCGGGTAGGAGAGATACGAGGTACAAGCCGGAGAGGACACCTGCGTCTCGGTAAAAAAGAGCAAGGCCGGCTTTGCCGTGTCTAGGTGGTAGTGGACGGCGTTAAGGTTTGAGTGAAGTCCCCTGATGTTGCAGAAGTCCACGGATAGCGTGGCAGGGGTCGCCAGCCTGAGAACGCTCAGGTAGAAGAGGATAGCTTGACCGTGTACGCTCAATGAGGGATTGTCCAATACCAGGGGTGCTGGTATCATCCTGGGGTAGTCTTTTCCTTTTTAATTCCGCTAACATGTTATGGGGGGGGGGGAGGTTGGGCCTCCGGCCACCTGCACTAACCAAGCGAAGCGCATAAGCAAAGCCTCTACGTTGGTATTCTATGAGGTCGTGGTACTGCCCCTGTTCGAGCCGGCCCATCCATGCTACGGCAGAAGCTGCATCGTGGCTCTACCACTGTTAAAAACTTGCTATTAGTTTGCAACGTTGCTATTTCCTGATAATATGGTAATATGACGATATCGTTAATCGTTATTCACCGCTAGCGGTGCTGAAAACGTATTTTGTAACAGAAACAGAACTTTTAATTAACAGAATTGACATCACTTTATGCCTTCATCATCATCATCATCAACAGCCTTTCATAAGTCCACTGTTGAACATAGGTTTCCCCTAAGGAATACCACAAAGCACACGGTCCTGAGCCACCTGCATCCATCGACCTTCTGCATGTCTTACCAGGTCGTCACTCCATCTCGTGGGGGGTCGCCCTACACTTCGCCTACCGGTACGTGGCTGCCACTCAAGAACCTTTCTTCCCTATCGGTTGTCGGTTCTTCGAGCTATATGGCCGGCCCACTGCCACTTCAGCTTACTAATCCGTTGGGCTATGTCGGTTACTCTGGTTCTACTGCGGATATACTCATTTCTAAGTTTATCACGCAGAGAAACCCCGAGCATAGCTCTCTACATAGCTCGCTGAGCGACCTTGAGCTTCCTTATACGGCCGGCAGTGTAGGACCACGTCTCGGATCCGTAAGTCCTTATTGATATAATAAATAAATATTCGCTTCTATAGCTGATATTACTAGATAGTAAAGTCATGGCTTTCATTATTTCATCTAATAATAGCGACATCTTCTTACTTCTAAATAAACTAAAATGGTAAGTCACTGATAAAATTAAATAATAGAATTATAATGAATATACGATGTAAATAATTGAAAATTTGTTCGTGGCATCGTTAAATGTGTAATTACTAGGTAGATGTGGTCAAAGACCATGCAAAACCTTAGTTTCAGTTTTTATGAAATGTATTTAAACAAATACGAGAACCATGTATTAATAGAATAGAATATAATAAATGTAGTAGTATGATTGGGCTTGAATTTAATTTTATTAATTAATGGGTCTGTAATAGTGGTTTATGGGGTCCACTATTAACAGACTCCGAGTGGTCTAGTGGCGGAGAAATGAAACTATTTTCTGATATGCCTTACTATGTGCAAGCGAATGGTGTGTTTTATTCAGCTGACTTTGCCTATATTTATACGCCCAGCTACATTCTTAATTTACCAATAGTAAAATATTTTATTTACTTAGCCAGTTACAATACATATATTTTGAATAATAAACATAAATCAATAAATATTATGTACAACTATTATATGTCGCGCTCCGTTTGCCGGCGTAAGACTTGTGGATAGCTTCTCGTAGCTGCGTTGCTGGATAGGGCTATAAAAGTGGTGCAGACCGGCGTGCATGCATAATCGGCGAGCGGCGGCGGCGTGGGACACATCTCCGGAACAGCAAGAAGAAGCGAAGCTGCGGCGTTGAAGAAACGGCTCGAAAATGGTCAACGGACGCATGAAGATAGCCGGCGTGTGAAGATGGTGCGGCGCGGATAATATTTGCGGCTGTTTCTTGTTTCTATATTAGAACGTTAAATATATACGTCAAATTATCTCGCATCGATATGCAGCCCGCAGTATCTCAGTAGCCGGGGGTATTTAGGAAGTAAATGTTTTCTTTACAACTTCGCCTTCTGCATTATGGTAGCAGCAGGGTATACATTATTTATTACCGTTTAGGGTTGATTAGCTTGGCCTTAGTAGGCCTTAACAGGTCCTTAGCAGATGGTAGCTCTCAGCCATCTTCCCTATTAAAATTAGGATGTTTTTTAATTTCAATAGCCTCGCGAATCATCGTTGGTAGGAATAGAAAGGAATAGAAACCCCCACTTAAAACAAATTTAAAATTAAACGTGATAAAATCCGTAATATTAGTTTTGTTCCATGTGTAGTTTACATCATTATATAACTGCACTTATGAAATTTTGAAGTCTACTCGAACGTAAAAAAAAATATCTACATCTATTTTATGTTGTCATTCAATATTAAACATTATTGAATTATATGAATAAAATATCTCAAATAAACATTATGCTGTAAATTGATAAAAGAAAATGAAACTCATCGTTATTTTGTTAAAACTAAATTAACTTTAATTATGAATGAATGTAAAGAGTAAAATGTAATTAATAATAATAAATTTTGATTCCAAAACAATTTACTTTTCTTATTGATACATTGGAAGACACGCCCGATACAAAAATAGTAGGTATTTCTAGACATATATATTCACGTGTTCCTGTAGCGTATTCTATCTATGCCAAATACCAATCATCTATGTCTTATAGTCTTTTAGAATTCAAAAAGAAATCTTTGACAGACATAGAGACACAGACACCGAGGTGACTCTGAGATCTATAGATCGTACTTTGACTTTGCTCAGACTTAGCTTACGAAAAACTTAGCTGAGTATATGCTAAGCATAAACCTTGATTCTGAATTTATAGTTGTATCGGGCTAAGGTTAAGCTAAGCTTATGCTAAGGCCCAGACAGTCCAAATATTAGTGGATACTTCATTCCACGTATTATGTTTTTGACTTTACTGGATAAAATTAAAAAATATACATATTTAAAATCAAAATTACCGTATAAAATTTAAAAAAATATATTTATTTAAAATTGAAAATAGTCCAAATTGTATTTCATAAATAAGTTATTTTTACATGAAATAGAAAACGTGCGTATGGGAACGGGAACGGATGAGATGAGTGCAAAATCAAAAAAAAAAAAAATATAAAAAGAAAAAAAAAATAGATTATAAGAAAATCGAAATACGATTGAAATTATTTTTCAATTTCAATTTAATTCTTTATTTGCGCAATATGGGTACAGATGGTGTTACAGTGGTCAGTTTACATTGTTGATCGCCATATTTAGGCTCATGCCATGCAAAAATTCTCAATTACATGCTATAGTTTAAATTAAAATTATTACATATCAAATTACAGTGTCGAAATAATTATTAAAAATAATGTCAAATGAGATTACCTAATTAATACACAATCTCAACTTTGTAAAATAAATGTCACATAAAATGTCTAATTAATATCACACTACCACTAAGCCAGTTACAATACTACATCTAATAATTTGTCTTCAAGAAATTCCCTTACCGAATAATATGATTTTTCTAAAAGTAGTGTCTTCACTTTTTTTTTTAAATAAATTATTATTTGAAATTTCAAGCAGAGAGTTGGGTAAATGATTATACACTCTAGGAATCATACAACATACACTGCTGTTTAAAAGTTTAGTTTTGTTAGACATGAAGCTTATTTGGAAAGGGTATCTCTTGCTTTTTAATTTAACAAATAAGTTACTATTATTTCTTACAAATAGTACCATATCCAGTATATAAATACACGGTAGTATCAATATTTTAATTTTTGGAAATATCGACCTTCAGCTCTCGGTTTGTTTCATTCTGTATATAGCCCGAACGCATCTCTTTTGCGCTCTAAAGACCAACTCTTTTCCTACAGAGTTGCCCCAAAACATAACACCATACATTAAAAGAGGAGTAACATGTCCATGGTAAGCCAATAAAACTGTGGATGTACTGGCAGTTTTGGACAACATGTAGATCGCATATGAATATTGATTAAGTTTCGAACACAACATCTCTGTATGTGACTTCCACTTTAGTTGAGAATCAATGTTCAGTCCCAAGAATTTTGTTGTCTCTACTTCTTCAATTTTTGTTTGTGTATAGTAGATTTTCATGTCCGTTAAATTGTGAACTCTGTTTCGAAACGTCATTAATTTAGTTTTTTTCCAAATTTATTTTTAAATTATTTAAAGTCAGCCATTTAATAATATTGTCTAAGGTATTGTTTATCTCCAATTCTTAATTTTCTTTCATTAAGATATTTGTTATGTGGTACTTCTGATACTAAAATATTGGGTTTGCTCGCATTGTTTAAAAATTGTCTAAGGAAAAACAATAGTTCACGAGGATTTTTATCATTAATTCCTCCAAGTATTATTACAAAATCATTGCTGTTCAATTTGTTTAACTCAGATTCTGCAGGCGCTAACACCTCTTTTAAAGAGGCTCCATACTTCGAGTAGCAAGTTACTATAAACTCATAACCAACCAAATTCTGCAGTGTTTCTCTTATTTTATAACCTTGTTCATCCGCTACAATAACAATTTTTCGTTTCCCTACTTTACTACCCTTTTCATGGGAATTTATTTGCTCTTTACTTGCATACAGAAGAGGAGTGTCACAGTTTATTTCTGTTTTTTGTTGATTATCTTTTTGCAATATTTTATTTGAAAATGTAGTACAACAGGCAGGCAAGTTCATGGGTTTTCCGGACGGTATTGTCAAAATATTTAAGTTGTCATTATTTATCGCATTTTGTTCTAATTCATCTAAAGGTCGATTTGTTTTAGAAATTGGGGAATTATTTATACTTTGACCATCTGTTCCTGGGTTTGTTATTTGTGCTGGACTTTTTAAGATCTTATTTTGTGAACACTTTCTTTTGCGTCTTGGTGTAGGCGACATACTTTTCCTATCAAATGTGTTTATTCTTTTGTATGAGTCTATTATTTTTAAGGACTTATCAAGGTCAGCTTTAGACGAAAATTTTCGGAATTAAGGTTCTCAATCTCTTGATTAGCACTTAGAAGATCATTTGTTAATGATTTAATTTTTTCGTTTAAGTCTTGCAAAGTTTGACTATTGTTGTGTAAGGTGTCAGGTAGACTCATTATTGTCGTATCAAAAATGCGTGATTCTTCGATGTTGGTCATGTCACTTAGTGAACTAGTTCTGTAAGGTTTTCGTTATGTTATGTTTTCTAAATCCATGTTTCGTTGAGTCTGTTCTGTTTTGTATAATAATAATAATAATAATAATAATAATAATAATTCTTTATTTCAGATATCAAAGATCCATAAGTAGTTAGTATGACTTATATTAGGTTAGTAATTGAGAACATTAAATAAATTTAATTAAATTAAATCAAAACTAAGATCAAATCTATACCCAAAATTAAATTACAATAAAATCAAAAATAAAAATAAAATTTAATTCAATTTAAATCAATTCAATATAACTTAATTCGATTCTTTAATATATTAATTACTTGAATAAAATTAATCTATAGTTTAATTCATGTATCTGCCACCCTCTGGGGCACCGGGCACATGCATTTGTAACCAGTGCCACAGAAGGGGGCTGTCAGGCTTATCGCTGAGCACGTTCAGGATGGTGTTGGCGCTCCCCCGCGTACGGAGCATCAGTGAGGCGATGCGACGTCGCAGCACGGCGTGGAAGCCGTCCGTGTGCGCGTGGGCAAACATCGCAGACGCACTACAGCAGCGCGGGAGCGCCACCAGCACCCTGAATGCGTTATTATATTGTATTCGGAGAGCGTTGATGGCCCGCTGCGTGTAGTTGACCCACAGATTGCAAGTGTATAGAGTTTGGCAAAAGGCTTTAAAGAGAGTTATCTTTACTCCAAAGCTACACCGCGCGAATCTGCGTGCCAGCATATTACAGCGGACCGCCATCGCCCTCCTTTCCCTTTCGATGTCAGCATCGTCTTTTAAATCCTCGGTAACCACATGGCCAAGATATTTAAACGCATTTACCCTGCCTAGAGCGACGCCATTTAGCAGCACACGTGGCACATCTCCCAGCTTACGACGCCTAGCTTGAAAGATCAAGAGCTCGCTCTTTTTAACATTGTACAGGAGTCCGTGTGACAAAGCGTACCTCTCACATACACCTATTAGTTTTCTGAGACCTGCGATTGATGGGCTTAGCAATACCATGTCATCTGCATAACTGATACTGTTGATGCAGTGACCATCAATCGAGCAGCCGACCCTTGTGTCGCTCAGCTCAACAATCAACCTATTCACATACAAGTTGAAGAGAGAAGGAGAAGTTAGCCCTCCCTGTCTCACTCCACACTCCAACCTGTACTCGTCAGAAAGCTCACCGAGCCATCTAACCCGGTTAGTTTGGTGTTCATACCAATATTTAAAAATATTGATCAACCCACCCGGCATACCTGTGTCTTTTAATTTACGCCAAAGAATATCATATCTAACCAGGTCAAATGCCTTAGTGAGATCAAGAAAGGCTGCATACACAGGCGTGTTCCTATCCGTGTAGTACCTAACAGTCTATTTGAGAGACATAATTGCGCATTCAGTCGAAAGTCTTGGTCTGAAGCCGAACTGAGCGTCATGTAGGTGGAGATGCTCTTTAAATTGTCTCTCAAGCAGGCCATCAAGCACCTTAGATGTCGTTGTAGCTAATGATATCGGACGGTAGTTGCACTTGTCGGAAGTATCACCAGTTTTATTTTTTATAATAGGCACTATCACCGTCTTCATTAGCTCATTTGGCAGATAGGAATGCCTAATGCATAGCGTGAACAGCAGCCCTAAGAGTCTCGGTAGGTGTGGCCCCGCATTGTGAAAATGTTCAATGCTAAGGCCGTCGTGTCCAGGAGACTTCCCTCGCGTCATTCCTTTTATCATTAGAGCAACTTGCTTAGCTGTGACGCGGTCCGGCACCTCCGACACCTCGACCTCCTCATCCACTACCTGCGTACTTTTTAGCGGAGACTCCACTTGAAAGTGACATCTGAACATGTTCGCTATATCCCGTGGTTCACTGATGCCGTTAATTGTAATTAATTTTTTTGTTGTTTATACGAGTATAGCACTTTACAAGCGAACTAATTATTTTTGATGTTCTCTTAAATTTATGATAACGAAGAAAAATCACAAAAAGTGTAATTGATGTTTTGTGGGATCCGAACTCACACTTCGTCAATTATGTGGTCAACACTTAATGCATCGCGCTACCCGTTCATTTACTAATACATGTGAAATTGCGGTATAGATTGTTCGTTGATAACAAATAAAAGTTCGTTAAACAGATTTAAAATTGTTCATTCTTTTTGTTTAATGATGACCGCTGGTTCTTTTTCCGTTTTTTATCATTTGTCACTTATAACACTTATTGTTTATTTTAAATAGTATACATTACACTTTGAGTACATTATTTGAGTTTTATTAGGATTAATATTATTGCCTTTCACTAAACTTTGAAATGTTTTTGCTTGTAATTTGAGTAATTCCAGTCACACTGAAATTTTAATTTAACCACTGGAATCATGGATTTAGTAGCATTAAAATGAATACTAACACAACTTTAAACGCGAATTTTAACTAATTATTATGACTGTTTCTTTACGGAGCAATGTAGCACACCGAGCACACCGTGAGACTCGTATCACATACACACACATTATGTAAATAGAAAATGAAATTATGCTTTTTAAAACTAGAAGACGGCCAAAAACTAACTATTTATTGTTATAATTAATTAGAGTAACATAAAAACAACAATTTAAAATTAATACGATGGTTTTAAATAATATCCTGAGTTTTACGTAAGTCGTCGATATCGTTGACTTAGGCTTTGCTAAGCGCGCACTCAACACGACTTCGAAGTTAGCTCTATAAATTCGACATTGTCTTAGCTTGAAAGAAAAGTGTGAGCAAAGTCAAAGTACGGCCTATAGATCTCAGCCTAATAAAAGTGAACGAATTTTGTTAAATTTGGCATAGAACAGTATTTATTGATGTTCCTAAATTTAAGCCCACGTGAGCGAAGCCGCGGGTAAAATGCTAGTATGAAATATGTGCGTAGAAATGACATAAATACAGGTAAGCAGTGAAATAATTTTCCATAGTCTATCTTTTCGTCCCATGTTGGAAATCGAACTTCTACGCCAAATTAAGTAGGCTTTTATTATGCTAAGACAATGCAATTTATCCTCTAGAGTGTCGTCACAACTTACCACCAGTTCGAATTGTAATCAAGTACTATAATTAATTATTCATTCAATCATTTAATTCCATTAAAAGTCCACTGCTGTATATAGTCCTTCTCCATGGGCGGATTTTCGCCAAAGTTGCTTGGGTTTTCAACCGCAATTATTTATTACTTATTACTAGGAATAAGAAATGCCTATGTCGTGTTTCGTTTTATTTTTCACCTCTCACAACACCCACGTGATGATATGGGGTAGTAGATTACCTTCCGACGTTGCCATACAGCGTGTACTGACTTATTATAAGTTTTGATTTTTTTAACACCTACTTATTATTGCTGCTTTGATAGAAGTAAAGAACTTCAAGATCCTATAAATTACTCTGCGTAGGTCAGACCATAATATAACAAATAGGTACTAACAGGTAGTCCTGGGTATTAATGACATTAGGACGTATTAGAAGGGGAGGAGGTATGTAACCTCTGTCTCTGACATCCCGTGGCTTAGGGTACTGTAAAGCACTCGAAACTTCCTAAATTAAAAAAAATGAAATGCGATAAAATAGCAGCGTGTGGTAGGGGTGTAAGAATATCCACTATCTCGTGGGTATCGTAAGAGGCAACAGAGGGTAAAATCAGGAGATGGCAGCAGTGTCTTCCTAATAACGACTAAAATAATAAACTCCACTTACTAACCCGCTTGGCAAGCGTTGCAACTATGGCAAATATGGGGATATTTTGGCATTGAGGCAATTTAAGGGAGAGGCCTATGTTCAGCACTGGACTTTAATAGGCCGTAACGGTAACGGCATAGACTAAATAATGTTACTACGTAATAGATACATCACTTTTATACAAAAGCGAAAATACCTATGCTATAAAAGCCTACAAAATTTTAATTATAATCCCAGACGTTAACTGCAAGCAAAAATATACCTTCTGCATGCGTTGCGGAAGTTGAGGACGCTTTGTCCACTGCGCGACCTTCGTATGACTGCGTCATCGAGCAAAGGTGCAAGGGTAACGGTAAAATAGTATCCGAACAACAGTTTCACTGTAAAGCATCGCGAAAATTTAACGTATCGAGACCGGGTTTTGTTTATTTTTTTAAAGAATTATATTAAATAGGTACTTATTTCATAACAATAGTGATGTTTTTTATATATAAAAAAGTCTCCATTCGTTATACAGTCAACTTAGGTATAAAACTTTAACTTTGAATTTCAATGTAACTCTGAATGAAACTCTACTAACAATTAAATATTTTTTACAACTGTACCAGAGTATCCAAGTAGAAAAGTATCGTGTGGACATTCGGTAGAAACAGAAACAGAAACTTTTTATTCAATATAGATTATAAATGATACTTATTGAAAGTCACTCTTTTGTTTAATTACCACTGGTTCGGAAAAAAACCTCTGTCCTGGGAAGAACCAGTAAGAAACCCAGCGGGAATTTTTTTAAATAACAGCTTACAATCATACCAGAAGGAAGTTAGAGTAGAACATAATTTTTTTAAATTAAACTGTATGCCACTTAATTGCTCCTTAAATGCTCCAGTAAAATCCGAAATTGCTCAACCTTTACTGCTATTAGTTAATTTAAATGAATGAATTACTGACTCGGTGGAGTCGAGTAACTAGGGCGTAACTAGACTAAGTGTAATCTACTAATTAGTCTGTGGTGTGAACTGTGGAGTGAAACTACGGAGTGTAGAGTAGAAGGAGAACCATCTTATAATGTGTGAAAGTTGAAAAAGTGTCCCACAATATACTGAAAATAGAGGTTCCAAAACCTACCACAATAGCGCTGGCGTCTAAAAAACTACGATATGAATATAGCTGTTGTAGACGGAGTGAAGTCGACTGACTTCAAATATTTAAAAAATTTCATGACTAGCCACTCACACGTCCATGGATACTATGGTATCCAAAATAAAAGTAGCGTTGTACGTCCTGGATACTATAGTATCCGTAGCGTCAAATTTTATAAAACTGATATCTAGGGGCCATTTGCGGTTCTTTTTGTGAGTTTTGTTTATGGAATCGATAGTTAACGAACTATTTTACGTACTAAATACGAGAGAGCCTTGACGAATGAACAAATAATTATCTAACTTCAGTGCTTCTACACGGTGTTTTGTGAACAAGTGTTTTTGTAGTGCCAGCGAATTATGTCGTAAGTATTTTAGTTTTATTTAATACTTCTTAGAATAAATCATAGTAAACTAGATGATTTGGGCTTTATAATTACGTACACATAACACAGTTCTTAGTGTAAAATCGAGTCATATTTTAAATTCAAAGTATAACTGTTTAAAAAAATGGCTGTTGTGAAGTCGTCAGCCCAATATTAATTTTGTTAACTTTGTTTTTCAGTAAAATTATATTTAAACAATGAGTGATAGTTCGTAATAAATATAATAATGCACTTTTGAAACAGAAATAAACTGTATTCACTGAAGATTCCTTAAAAATGTTATTGTGTACCTCAGGTCTTTTGTTGTGGATAGTTTGATATCTATGGACGTAACCACAATGGTTCTAAATAAGGGTCGGTACAAATGGTAAAATATGTTTGCAATATGTTTTGCTTTGTTATATTATTGCAGCCTGGGTCTTGGTTGTTTTAGGTTATGGGTTTTTTTTCGCTTGGTGTTTCGTCATGCTCTTATCTCATAGTTTTTACTTGTGTTATAATAATGTTATTTTTGTTTACGATTGTCGACTTTTACTCTCTTTTTTATTTAACTTCACTTTACTTGCGCAATGTCTGCCACCTGTTTAGAAGTTGTATTTATTTTCATGTAGATCTCTTCATGAAGAACGCTATACAAAAAAATGCATTGAGGAACCTCATGACTTACGAGCAAAAATCCTAGAGTTTAAAAAAAAACTTTTTTATGTTATCATATGATAAAAAGGGTCTATACTGCCAAAAATAATAGCTTCTATAACAACCGAACACTAAGCTCGAAGTTGTTGACGAGTATGTTTACCTGGGACAAATAGTCCGACTAGGTAAGTCCAACTTCGATCGAGAGGTCAATCGACGGATTCAACTCGGTTGGGCAGCGTTCGGGAAATTACGGCACATCTCCTCGTCAGGTATACCTAAAAACTTGAAAACGAGACTGTACACACAGTGCGTGTTGCCAGTGATGACATACGGAACTGAGACGTAGTCCTTAACTGCTGGCCGGATGAGGAAGCTCAAGGTCGCTCAGCGAGCTATGGAGAGGGCTATGCTCGATGTTTCTCTGCGTGATATACTCAGAAATGAGGATATCCGCAGTAGAACCAGAGTGACCGACATAGCCCAACGGATTAGTAAGCTGAAGTGGCAATGGGCCGGCCATATAGCTCGAAGAACCGACAACCGATGGGGAAGAAAGGTTCTCGAGTGGCAGCCTCGTACCGGCAGGCGAAGTGTAGGGCGTCCCCCCACTAGATGGAGTGACGACCTGGTAAGATATGCAGGAAGTCGATGGATGCAGGTGGCTCAGGAACGTGCTTTGTGGCATTCTTTGGGGGAGGCCTATGTTCAGCAGTGGACTTGTGAAGGGCTGTAATGATGATGATGATGATGATAACAACCGACGCCAGAAATTACACCGTACTTACCCACTCATTTAAAATAAATCTATTCCAAGTTGACACGGGTAATTTTTAATGCTTCTTTATCACATTATTATTGTTTATTTCCTTGTATATTGATGGTTTAAATTGATACATACAACAATTTTAGAGCACTGACCGAAACTAACTTGGCTCATGGAAGTCGTAGAAGCCGAGGGGTTCGTACTAGAGGTAGGAGTGGACCATCTCAAATTAGGAGGTATTTTCTATTTTTTCTAATTTTGTTACAAAAACTACTTTCGTACATTTTATTTTTCGGATCTTATATTATATGTGTAGTCAAGTTTTGTATAGTTATATTATATTGTAGATCACATACCGAAAATGATCTACCGTCTGACCACGGGAGCTATAGATGCCACGGCAGTCGTGGCGGCCGTGGCAACCATGATGGTGGAGAACTCCCTAGCAACCGAGGTTGCCAGGGAGGCCAAAGAGGGCGCCGAGGACGTACAGAGACGGTGGATTCAGAAAGCCGTGGACATGACAATCAGCCCTCCCAAGGAGGGTAAGTATATTTGACAGATTTATTGTGGGACTATTATTTTTGATGCTACAAGATATTATTTCTTTGTAGCAGTGAACTAGACATAATTCGCGCTCAGCGGCAGCTCACCCAGAAGCGTGTTGCAGCGCTGCCAGCGGAAGTGATAAAAGAACTAACTACTAAAATTACACCGACATATTAACCTCACAACAGAACCACGACTTATGAATTTAAGAACCGGACTGACGAAAAGGCCAACGACAACCACGACAACTACGACTAGCAGACCTAAAATCGAACATCGACATTTTCCAATCAAAACCGGCTTCAAGCAAAGTCGCTGTTGGTTGTGCACCCAGCAAAAAATTACAGCTAGAACTATTTGGAAGTGCCTAGAATGTGATAAAAATCTATGCATTGATGGTTGCTTTATGTAGTACCATACATAATTTATTTATTTTAGTTTTAAGTACTTTTTCTTAAATAAATAATTTATAATCAATTCTAGTTTTAAATAAAATATTTAGTTAGTAATAAATTTGTTTTAAAAGTGGATGAAAAAATATGGTTTTGTGAAAAAAAAATTATTATGTCAATAAACTTGATTTTATTATTGGTGTTTAATTTAAAACCTCAACTAAAAAAAAACTCATAACTACCTTTTCTTAAGTTGCTTAAATTACAAAGTGTGTATAAGACCTTAGATAGGCGGCTATCTTGCTTATATTTTGCCTTCGCGAGCAAGTCGAAAGCGCTCGAGACCTCGCGGTAAAATTACGAGGAGTAGGTGTTTTGGTTTGATTTACTTAACTACTTAGTCTTAATTAAACAGACAATTACGCATCATTAGACAGGTAAATATGTCTAGTATTTTGGAACATTGAATTATTTGTAAAAAATACAATATTTCTTGGTTGTGATGTAAATTAACAAAATTTATACGTTTATTTTTCTCCGAATTCTATGTTCACACCAATTTTTAATATCTTAAATTATTATTTTAGATCTAAAAACCTACATAGGTTTAATGTGTATTCTTCTATCAATTTTTTGTAGCTTTTTTCTTTATTCTAGCTATTATAGCTAAGTAGCTATGTAGGTTTTTGGATACTACATGAGAGCGCAGTAGCAGCCACATCAGGCCGCGCGTATCTGGACGTACAAGGGTATAACAATCGCGCGGGCTGGACGCTTGAGTGGCTAGCTTAGTTAGTAAAATGCCAGTATACAAAACCTCAACTATTTACGTAGTACAAAACCAAGCGGATTGGTCGGTCCTTGTTTATTTCTCCATCTTATTCTAATTATTTTGGCGCTATTTTTTTAATTTATCCTATGCTACTACAGCGCCACCCTTATTGGACGCGTTTATTATAGTCATTTAATACTGAGAATAATGAAAACATGGCTTAAAAGACAAGCATTCAAGTCAACAATTTTTAAAAAGATAAAAAATCCACCGAAATTAATAAAATCTCTTAGAATAATAACACATAGAACGATAGTTCCCTACAAAGCGGAAGTTAAAAAGTGGGGCAAGAACAAAATCTATGTGTGCGTTATCAACTTGTGTTTACGCTAAACGAAACACACACAAGTGAAGAAATAATGTGGCCAACACATTAAATTTTCCCGAAAAGTAGGGAAGTTGAAACTATATTGGACTAATAGTTACAACGTAACATATGACTCACACAAATGTAGAAAATAAGTTTGTTAGAATTCTATTATCGAAGTGTAGCCCGCTAAATTCAAAATATATTTGAATAAGATATTTGCCTATCTAGCCAATTGAGATACTTTTATGAACCATATAAATGTGATTGCATCATATTTTTCTTTGTAACTGTATAGAGACGAACGATTGACTGTATTCAGTATCTATTATTCAGTTTGTTTTTAACATTTTTTTTTAATAATCGTCGAGTAATGGTGTACCGCACTTCACTGCATGCATAATGTAAGCTACAATACGAAAAACACAAGAAAAATTTACTGCATCTCTTTTTTGAGGATAGTTGTAGATGTATATGGGTCACATCATCCACTTACCATCAAGTGGACTGTGTGTTCGTATGTCACTGTATCCTATAAAAAAATGTAAAAAACAAATTTTTGTATTTTAGTGGGCTTCCAACTCCTTTCATTTCGATTGTGTCTGATGTTTTCTGTCTCGCAAGCCGTAATGATCGGATCAGAAAGAAACATAAAACGAAAACCAAACATGCATTTATTATCAGACCATATAAAAAGTTTCCTTAAAATTCATCATCCATATTTTTTAATTTTTTTTTAAAACGTTACCCCCACACTAGAATTTTCTCCAGTATCGTGGAGACAGCTTACAAACATAAATTGCACGAGGACAAACATCCAGACCCGGAACAATGATTTGTAAGGCATACAAATACTTGTTCCGTGCGGGATTCGAACTCGCGGCCCCCAGCGCAACAACTCATTTCTAAGCCACTGCGCTATGGAGCCGTCGATAAATAAAAACAATGCGTTGCATTTTTTCAATGTTGGCAGCCCTCGTAGTAATAAGTTGTCAAGTTGCGTTACGCACTCTATTTAATGAGGGCTAATAATCTTCCAATCACCAGATGTCGCTAGTTGTACTGAGGTAAAGTTTTTTGTAACATAGTGTCAGTTAATTGAGAAATTAGTTTTAAATAATAGTTTAGCATTATCTAGAATATTATATTATTACACAACACTATGCGTCAGAGGTTTGATTTTTTTTTGCACTTTATAACTCTTTAAAAAAAACGGCTTTTAGTTATATTTTATAGTTTGGTTTATTCATTTCTAATGTAATTAATATAAAATATAACTAATAATACAGAAAGAAACCTTAAATATTACATTTTCTTAAGAAATTATGTAAAATATTTGACAGATTTCATAAAATCTGTCAAATATTTTACCTCACTGTAAAGTGCCGCCGCCCTGGTAGCAGAAAAAGTCGTGGATGCCCTCATTCCTATTGACGTGTTTTAGTTTTAATTAAAAAAGGTGGGAGAATTTTTCTTTCACTTTGGCCACATTTCCATATAATGATATATGTCAGTTTTAAAATATCATATTTATTTTTGATGAATGTTTTACGTAAAAATATAAGTTCAAAAGCATTATTTACTCGGGAAATGTAATGTTACTATGTTTCTCTGATGTACTGACATCCGTTCACTGCATAAAATGTCATTTTAAATTAAAATTTCGGGAGCTGTTGTCAACATGACACGACTTTGAGAACTAACGGGCCGAGTATTGAACTAATCCATACTGGCTTAGTTTGAGTTGCCTCACATTACGGACGCGGACTCGGCTTCTAGGTGTTATTATTCTAAGTAAAATCTTTTGTGGAATCGCAAAACTGAGCAAGCAAAAATTTGACACATTGAAAAGTATGAAATAATTGATAGATAGAAATAATTTTTAGTGTTACATGGAAACAATTAATAAACAAAATGATAAATGACTGTACAAAGTGTAGATGTTTCGTAAATAATTAAATATATGAAGTTAAAAATTTGGTGAGGTTATGGTGATATCTGATTCTTTAGTCTCACGCCTACACGTTTACGAGTACATACATATACATATGTTGAACGTGTACTTAGCGTGAGACACTACAGTGCCTCCGGATAAAAAGTATCGATGACAATAGAATAATTTCTTGACTATGGACTAGTATACTTATATGGATCATTACAGCTCATAATAAATGCCTGCTATTTAAGTTTTTAAAACTCTAATATATTTAAGTACTAAATAAAACCTACTCGTATCTGTAATGCAATCGCTTAGTTAGTGCGACAATGTTTATAACCCGTTGTTATTGCGACACGTGTTTCGCCTCTACACGAGGCATCCTCAGGTGATATAGACTCTACGGTGGCTGACCGCTAAGCGGTAGAATAGAATAGAATTTATATACGAATAGAATAGAATAGAAAAGAATGGAATAGAATGGAATAGAATGGAATAGAATGGAATAGAATGGAATAGAATGGAATGGAATGAAACGGAATAGAACGGAATGTAACGGAAAGGAACGTAATGGAAGGGTATGGAACGCAACGCAATGGAATGGAACATAATGGAAAGGAATGGAATGTAATAGAATGGAATAGAACGGAATAGAATGGAATAGAATAGAAGAGAATAGAAAGAGAAGAGATGAGAAGAGGAGAGAATAGGAGATGCATCCAGCGCAGAGCGGCTCGAATCGTCGACGACCGATAAGTTATATAAGATAAGATAAGATAAGATACGATAAGATAAGATAAGATAAGATAAGATAAGATAAGAGTAGAGTAGAGAAGGCTAGAGTAGGGTTGAGTAGGGTAGAGTAGGGTTGAGTAGGGTAGAGTAGGGTAGAGTAGGGTAGAGTAGCGTGGAGTAGAGTAGAGTAGAGTAGAGTAGAGAAGAATAGAGTAGTGAAGAGTAGAGTAGAGTAGAGTAGAGTAGAGTATAGTAGAGTAGATTAGAGTAGAGTAGAGTAGAGTACAGTAGAGTAGAGTAGAGTAGAGTAGAGTAGAGTAGAGCAGAGTAGAGTAGAGTAGAGTAGAGTAGAGTAGAGTAGAGTAGAGTAAAGACGAGACGAGACGAGACGAGACGAGACGAGACGAGACTAGAGACGAGACGAGACGAGACGACGTGAGCGAAACGAGAAGAGAAGAGAAGAGAAGATAATGGAATAGTATTCTATAGAATAGAATAGAATAGAATTGATTAGAATGGAATAGAATGGAATAGAGTGGAATATAATGGAATAGAATGGAATAGAATGTAATAGAATGTAAAATAATGGAATAGAATGGAATAGAATGGAATAGAATAGAATAGAATAATTTTTTATTCAATTTAGATCACATTTATCTTATTAATGATATTCTTATTGAAAGTTATTTTTTAGTTGACCACTCGTGATACTTCTCGTGATATCTTGGGTTAAGTATTTCACAGTAAATTTATTTACCACTGCGCTCCTCATTCTTTCATCCACAATTATGAAATCTATCATGCATCTATCGTCATCTCTTTCCCATATATATATGTGAATCTTCTTATGACGAAAGAAAATCTTCGTAACAAAAATATTATTTTCCACATATACGGTTTCACCATTCTCATTTATACTTTCATCACCAAACGTTCCCAATATCCTTTCATAACCAAGCCTCTTTACGCCAACCCTTCCATTAAAACCTCCTAATATAACAATATAATGAAAATATTGCATTTCATTAGCACCATCCTTACCATCTCCCAAAATTGCTCTTGGATATAACTGGGATTAGACATGGGGCGTACACCCTTAGAACAAACAACTTCTCTAAGCCCACTTTCATTAATATCCATAGCAGTCACGGGCTTAAACTTTCATACTCTTTCACATAATTACCCATTCTTTCTGAAAGGATAATATCGACTCCCTAGTATGCCCGCTCGGTCTCGTCCACACCAGACCAATACGTGTAGTGGCATCCTTTCCCTTCCGTTTCGTCTCATTCACACATAATACATTTATTCCTCTATCATACATCATATCGCATACTTCATCCATCTTATCATTTATTCCACCACATACATTCAGCGTAGCCAGATGGGCTTCCGCAATCCACTTTTCGCCCAGACAGAACGTGACGTGATTTTTATATATTAGATTACATTCATTATATACGTGTTCATTATATAAGCATGACAACTATGGCAAAATACCCCCATGAGGCAATCTATAAGGGAGGCCTATGTTCAACAGTGGACCTTTATAGGTTGTAATAGAAAGGATATAGTTCTACTGAAAATAAGTGCTGCAAATTATGTTTTGCGTGTACGTGAAGTGAAATTTAATTTCTAAATAAATAAATAAATAATTTATAACAAATATTTAATATTATTTCCTTCCTTTCTTTCAAAAATGGGTTGTAGTAAATTTTTTTTTATTGTTTACTTACGTTATTAGTATTAGTATTATTAATCCCGTGGCTTTGAAAAAATAAAATACGGGAAATATTTGAATATTTCAAAATTATATTTATATTCCATAAGATATCCTCATATATGAGAATAAAACTTTGCAAGTTTAGTGGAGTAAAATACGGTATAATTGCTGTACATTATTTAATCTGTAGTATAAGTCTAAAGGCCCTAAGTTTTTTTTGATAGGACAGGGGCATACGAGCATGCGGCTCACCTGATAGTAAGTGACTACCGCCGCACATGAACAAATGCAACCCCAGGGGAACCAAGGGAATTGCAGATACGTTGCCATCCTTTTAAAAAGAAGTAGGCTCTTTTCTTGAAAGTCCCTAAGTCGTATCGGTCCGGAACAATCGCTGGTGGTAATCGATTCCACAAGGAAGTTGTGCGAGGAAGAAAACATCTTCTAAATCGCACAGTGGTGGACCGCCAATCATCCAGATGGTGTGGATGGTATCGAGAGTTCTCCCGCGATGTGCGATCGTGAAGTTTGGCGTCTGGGATTAATATGAACAATCCCCGTGGTAAATGCGAAATAAAATGCAATGGGATGCAACATATCTTCGCAGCGCTGTTGAATCTAGCCGATCGGAAAGGACTCGGTCGTCGACGATTCGAGCCGCTCTGCGCTGGATGCGATCAAGTGGAAGGAGTTGGCACTATGGAGCCCCAGCCCAGATATGGCAACAGTATTCCATGTGAGGCCGAACCTGCGAAATTCCAAATTTCTAATACTACGTTTCAATTGCGAATTGTCAACCGCGGTATTTCTAATTAAGTTGTTATTAGGAAGATAGTGTTGCCTATTTTCTGACTTAGTTTCACTTCGTCGCCTCTTACAACTCCCACGGAATCATATGGGGTAGTGGATTCTGTAAAGCCACCGCTATTCGAAAAGGTTCCCGAGTGGTAGCCTCGTATCATTAGTTGCCCGTTTTGCCATGGAACACTAAAAATAATAATGAAAATATATAGAATTCACGACTATAATAAAACTCAGTTGTAAAGGCTTTTGAAACTACTTTGAATATGCAATATGGATAAGCTGATATCTGATCTTACGGGCAATGACATTTGTAAATAAGGTAATAAAAATTCATGGAAGTTTGCACGCGTCTGTGATATGAGTTGTATGAATTATGTAAGATTCTCATATGCTTTCTTCACTGTATTATACGGATATGATCAATGCAAATATTAAGTAAGTAAGTAACTGCTGTACATCTGGATTATTCCCAGATTTAAAAGGTAAAGACACAATATACATAGATCCTAAGTCTGGGAACAGGTTTTTCATTATTGATAAGAAATATATGGATATAATGTGAGTGAATACTGAATAGGCTTTTGTTACGCTAAGTCCCTTACCTCCTTCGGTACTATGAGAACTCTGGTATTTTCCGTAATATGAGATTGAAATGGCAAGCGCTTATTTCCTGAGTTCGTTACTATGAATGATTCACCGTGTAGCGACAGTGTACGAATACTCACTACACCATATGGTCCTGGATGTCGTAAGGGGAGACAGAGGGAATCAAACCAGGAGATAGGCAGCAGCGTCTTGCTGGAAAATAGAAATCAACGGTTGCTAACCCCCCAAAAGAAAATATCCTCATTAAAAGACAATCTATGGGGATGCTTCTCTTTGGACTTGGAATTGGATTTGGCATTGGACTTTGATAGTCTGTAATAAATGAATGAATATTTTACATAAACAACTTAATAATGATATACTGATCACTTAGCGGAATGAAGGGATCAGTGGCGAGTGGGCTAAAGGTCACTCTGACACCTGCACATATTATTATACACACTTATTATATCGTCTCTATTTATTGAGTTTTCGTTGATTTAAAAAAAATTGGAAAAAGAATTTGAAATATGACTTCATATGAGTTTTACGTCGCCATCAAGTTTTTACTAAGCACGGAAACAAACTATTTTGGAGGAGAGGTCGTCGGTGTACAGGGACTCATGCCCTCTTGGCAACCTTCAAAGCAAGACAATACTTTGCTTAAAGAGACAGACGGTCAGTTAACGTAATGATATTTGTATACATACATACATAGTTAAATTCATTTTACGTGGTAGAGCCACGCTGCGGCTATATTATGGCTGTAGCACGAATGGGTTAGCTCGAACGGGAAAGGACCACGCTCTCACAGAACACCAGCGTAAAATAGCAGTTTAATGCTGCTGTGTTTCGTATGGTGAGTGTAGAGAACCGGAGACCCTTTTTACTGTAAACGACCTATTTCATCTTAGTCGTTATGGGTGACGACCTATCTGCATTTTGATTCATAATCTGGGATAAACGTAGATGTCTATGAGTCATAGAATTTACTTACCATTACGTGGATTATGTGCTCGTTTGTAAACCCTAATTCTATAAAAAATAAATATATGGTAGTTTATTTATATCTTTACAAAACACACAAAAGCATTCTGGCCACGATTTGTGGATAGATTTTTATGCACTGCGATGGATTAAATAGGCTGCAGCTTAGTGTGTGTATTGCTCTCGAGGAAGCAAAAACGCACTAATTTTCAGCAACCATCCATGATTTGTTTTCTCGCTTACAAATAGAACAGTCTGTGTTTTTCTTTACCGGTTACGTTTTTAATTACGTTTTGCGTTTTTGATTTGTCTAAAATTTTTTAAGCGTAGTTTTTAATGTGTTAGGCCTAAACTATATATTAAGTAAAGTCCTTGTAACTAAAAAATCTCCACAGACACAGTCGTGAAATTTGATTAACTGTCAAATTCCATACTTTACATTTTAACTCGCATATTTCCGAGGAATTTCTTTTGTGAAACATGATTCTAGCTTAAACCGTAAATTCATTATGTACGTAAAGTTGTAATAAGGCCAAAAATAAAATATTCGCTCAAAAATTATTACATTTATAAAAAACGCAAAAGAACATGTTTTTTGTGCTTAAACTTACGTTACCATCCCTTGGGCCTTATAAATAATACCAGCTAAAATTCAAATATTGTGTTAGCGTGGATTGATATTAAAAATTATTTCATAGATCATAAAAACAACACGCTTTATTATTATTTCATGTTGAGCCTTCATGGAGGGAGTCTGCAATAAAAATGTGAATTAAAAGCATAAGGGAAATCTTAAATTTTTCCTTTACTTGAGCAGGTTAGGCTCTTTTTCTATCAAAGTCCGTCTGGACAGCTACCAGGACTACAGGACTACCGTAGCCACTTTACTAACCAAGTGATATCCTAATATTATATTAGAAGCCCGCATACATATTATAGTTTAATACTGAACGAAATTATGATACTCATGGACAAATTTAGAGGGATGTGTGTCGGTGCATTGTTGTGTTTTCTTCTAATCTATAAAATTAATGTTTGTTTGTTCGTATTTTATGCGCTGCCTTACCATTCATCAGATTGCGCTAAAACTTTGTTAACTTATTGCTTACACTTGCGTTAAGGTTATAGGCGTAGCAAAATTAACTCACAGTAGTGCGCGTATCGTACCAGAAATTTATTAGATAGTTATATATCATTCAACTTAAATGAAGGTAATATAATTTTTAATTAAACAATATACAATATAAACAATATACTCTTTCAAATTTAAAACGATGTTTCCACAATTATTTCTTCTGTGGCAGCAAAGCGCCGGGTATCAGCTAGTTAAAAACAAATAATAATTAATTTATATAAGAAGACATCTAGAAATATTATAGAAGTGACATTGCGAACAATCAAAATGCATTGATAAGTATTATAGTAAAGTAAAGGCTTAATATGTCTGTGCAATGATTTAACGTATAAAACCTCCATACAAAGTTTGAACCAATCCAAGGGGGTCGATTTTTCCATACACTTTATTCGAGATCTGCTGAAGATGAATACAGTCAGACTCATATATGAGTAGGTAAGAAGGTCGATCGTGACTGAATATCGAAATACTGTTATCTTATATATAGGAAATGGCGATGGCATCACTACTAAATATAAATTAATACGAGGCCCAAATACAAATCAAGTTAACAAATAACAAATACAATTACGATCAAATTACACAAATACAATTACTATTTATTAAATTAAATACAAATTACACCACAATTAGAGGTACACACTACAGTCAATCAGCAAAATGCCTCGCGCAAACAACCGACCCTTCGACGATTAATCTACTATAATTATACGCCAACGATAATTATCCGATTACCTGATAACCTTATCTACTTAGTCAAAATACCTGACGCGTACCTAGCCCTACCAACACTACGGGCGTGGTTCCTCCCTCTACCAGCCAACAAACAAAAAATATTTATATGTAATTTTTTTTAAGTATTATTTTTATCTATATTACGGCCGGGGGAATGAAGAACCAATCAACCACGCTCTGTTACCAACAATGTACACACCCTTAGCTGTCTCGACAAAGATCGACTATACAGGGGCCCATATAGCTGTAGACTCGACGGATAACTAAGGACGGGGCCCAAATGGCCTTATTAATTAACCTACACGACAGTGATAAAGCTAGGTAAATAAATAGTTCGTACCTGTTCAGAGGCGAAGAAGAACCATATCTTGGTTGTTTTTAAAAAACATGACTTGTCCTAGATATGTAAAATCTTCTACATAATCCAGTAGGGTTCCTCCAAGTCTAACAGCTTTGTGCTCGCCATTAGTCATGATCTTGAATTTTTGCCTATTTATTTCCAAGCCTATTTCTCTACACTTACTTTCAAATTCCCTGAGAATATCTTTTAAGACCTCCGTGGTCTCAGCAAAGATAATGACATCATCTGCAAACCTCAGATTATTTAGGTATATTCCATTTATTCTTAATCCTTTATTTGACCAAGACATATTTCTGAAAATTTTCTCCAGAACTGCATTGAAAAGAATTGGTGAAATCGGGTGATCCTGTTTGACACTTTTTTGCAATGGAAATGGTTCCCCCATTTTGTCTGTTTTTATTCTTGCCTTGCTGTTTCTTTAAATTTATTTTAGGATATTTATATCTTTTAGTCAACACTTTGTTTGAGTTTCGAATAAAAAATCATGGTAAATTGAGTCAAAGGTTTTGGTAAAGTCAATGAAAGTCAGATATACTGTGTAGCCATATTCCATACATTTCTCTATAATTTGGGTGACTGAGTGTATGTGATCAGTTATGCTGAATGTTGGTCTGAATCCTGATTGTTCCACAGAATGCTGTTCGTCTAAAGTTTTCTCTATTCTTCTTCGCAAGACTATCATTAATAGTTTGTACAAGCCCGAGGAAAGATTTATGGGTTTATATTTATATATATTATGTAGGTTATCCTTGCTTCCTTTTTTGTGTAATATTGTTATGTTTGATATATGCCACTGTTTTGGTACTTCTTATTTCAAAATATTGTTGAATAAATGTGTGATGACTTTATGTAACTCATAGCCCGAAAAGGCCCGAAGCTTTTTCATTTTTGAGTTTTGATATCGCTGAAGTTATCTCGTCAACCAGAAATGGTTCGACATCTTTACACTGTTTTTTCTCGTAGGTACTCGGATCATAATTGACATTAGTATATAGTGTTTTGACATACTTTGTAGCTATGTTTACAATTTCCTTTCTCATCTTAACTTTTTTACCCTCATGTTTTAAGTTTGGTATTAGTTCTTTGCCGATAGATATAATTTTTTCAGCTCGTTTTATCGCACAGTTTTCTGCCAAAGCTTTTTCTATTTCCGCAAGTTTCTGGTTTTCCAAATCTTTTTTGACGAGTTTTCCAAGTCTTTTTTTCACTGCTTTAAGTCTATTTTGTCCGCTCTACTTTTGGCTTCCGTTTCTGTCAATGTTTATTTTAAATTTTGAAATATTCTGGTCTACAAAAAATAATAAATATCCTTTTTTATTTACGGTTGTACTTTCTTTGTTTCTTTCATAGCGGTGTTTATTATTTCCTCTATGAGATTGTATTCATTTTGTACATTTTCAGAATTTTTAAATTCAAAGTTTTTAAATAGTCTTCTTGTTATTTCCTCTATTTCTAAAGCAGAGTCGTTTTTATTATATGTCTTTTGTTTATATTTCTGTGTTTCTTACAGTTATTTATTTTCAATATCATTTCGACAGGACGGTGATCAGAAGCAAAGTTAAGTTTTCTGATTGTTGACATGTTATTTATATTAGTTTTGTTTTTTATTAAGAAGAAGTCAATTTAGGTTTAATTTATTTTATTATGATCCTCCCACGTCCATCTTCGACTTGTTCTTGATTTATAAAACGTGTTTCCCACCTTAAGATTTAGTGTCTGTGCTAGGAGTATAAGTCTGTCACCTCTGCTATTCCTTCTTCCGTAGTTGTATTTTCCTACATGCTATTCTTCACCAGATTTTCGTTGACCAATGTGGCTGTTAAAATCACCCATAAAAAATGTATGAAATATATGGCATGTTTTTTCACTTACCGGCGCCGGCGCAAACACGGCGATGTCTCCCATCGGTACCGTCGCCGGTTCCGTGATAGCAAGCTTCCCACTCGGTGCTGGCCGTCAAAACCGCTTGTGTATAATACATAAGCAAGTGGTGGTTCTTTGTAGGTATAACAAGCCAAACTACAAAACCAACTACAATAACCAACAACCAGAAACCAAGCTAAACTACAAAAGCAAGGAAGTTGCTTGGGGTTCTCGTATAATTTGCTCCTCAATCAAGCTAATAATGGAGCGTATTATGATATGTTTATAATTTGAATTTAAAACGAATCAAACAGTTTCTTCAAATTATTTCTTTTAGGTAATCTAGTTTAACCTTATTTTCATCACAAGTGAAACTCGTTACATCATCACACTTAGTATCACACATCATCCTTCGCAGATTGCGTGTAGACATTACCCTAATTTTCTGAAGATTTTTCTTCTTCAACATGGTCACGTTCCTCAGACGCATCGTTAGTGATATCATCTATGAACTTTTTTAAATGTTTTTCGGAATTGGAAGCCTTTTTTAGCTGATAAACACACAAAAAATTGAAATGATGTGGATAAAAATTATACGAAAATATTTGCCTTTACAATTAAAACCATGACGATATACGTGATGGAGCCACGCTGCAACTATATTATGGTTGTAGCACGAATGTTTCAGCTCTGCCAGCGTAAGACGACGGTCTCACAGAATACCAAGTAAAATTGCAGCTTATAATACTGCTGTTTTGTATGGTGAGTGTAGAGAACCGGAGACCCATTTTACTGATAACGAAACATTTCATCTTAGTTCTCAGAAATTTTAATTCTTAATCGAGGATAATTGTAAATGTGTATGAGCATCCGTTTAATATCAGGTGGACTGTGTACTCGTTTGTTACCCTTATTCTATAAAACATGGTTGCTGCACAATGCATAGTGGCAACTGAGCGTCCGTTACGCGATGAAAGAATACGTGAATTGCGAGAACTAGAAATCAAGTTATTTAAAAGATATCATTCTTGTTACCGTCGGAGTGACGTGTCAACCTAGTTACGCTGTGCAGTGGCAACGTAACAGAATTCACTACCTCATATTTTCGTCCCGAGGGTATCGTAAGAGGCAACAGGCGGAAATGAAATGGGAGACGGGAACAGCATCTTTCTGATAACAACTATTAATAACAAAAACTACCATTGCCAATCCACCTATGCAGTGCGTCAAATTTAGCAAATATACCCCCAATATGGCACTGTATGGGGGGGGGGGGGGAATTTTTGTTTTTATATGATAAAGGTAACAAACTAGCACACAGTCCACCTGATGGTAAGTGGTTGCTGTAGCCCATAGATATATACATCTGCAGCATGGCTCTACCACGTAATAAAACTATGTTCAGAGTTCTAGGAGGACTAATTTCAGAATTGGACTTTTAATAGGCTGTATTAAATCAATGAATGTATATTGTCGTTAAAATTAATAATATCAAAAAGTTAGTTGGTGTTGTAATTAAGAGTAAGCTGATTTACAGTAACGTCGTACAATTTCCATGACTTAATTCCACTAGAGTTACAGTATGAAACTTAGTTACGAGTTAGTTATGTTGGCATTAAGTAAGACACGTTTACGTTTTATGTTAATATAATCTGTATCTGCCAAAATAAATTAGGCCAAAATTACAATATTTAAATTAAATTTTCGTAATTACTAATCATAAATTATTTTATACTTCTTCATAGCCTTTAACAGCAAAAGAGAGGGATGAGAATGTTGGGGACGGGCATTTCCTTCATTGAAGTGAAACTTCTTTATTGACGAAGTGGAGTTTACTACGATATTATAAATGAGAAAAACCTCAGGTTTTCTTGTAACCGTTTTATTGCCGTGGCTGCATGAATATATTATTATTTAACCTACTTTTGGACAATATAAAATTAAAGAAAAATGATATGTCGTGAAGTTTATTACGAACAATTTTTTAAGAACGTGTCGTCAGACAATGTTCTGTGTTTGGAGTAGCTGGCGGGATGAGTTTCAATTTGAAATTTTACAACTTTTACTTACAATAACAACAACGTCATAACTAATAATAATAACTTCCTCCATACCGAATTTCGGTTACGGCGGCAAGCCTTAACTATCTGCCAACCATCTTCACAGGATAGGGTTATGTGCCCAAGTGTATGCGCAAGCACAGGTGAATTCTCTATTACCTTACTTTAATAGTTCGATGGGCCAGTAAACAGACACGACCGGAGAGAGGCACATGATCAACGGCTTTACTGCTTTCCGAGGCACGGGGATGAACCAGTACCAACTTCCAGCCTCCGAGGATCTACTAAGAATTTCTTTACAGAAAAACTCAATAACTAATGTTTTTTGCCCGACCCGGGTTTAAGCCCGGGACTTCATGATCATGATCAGCAGTCGTGTAACAAGAGTCAAGATTTTGTGCTTTTCTTCGGAGGAGGTTTGAATATAGGCGTTTTCTTTTTTGTGGTGTACTTTTTTTTTAAATACTAGTAATATTATTAAACATTACTAATATTCCCTCTAAGCACTTCTGGTAAGTTCGAAATGCTTGTGTTAGAAGTGGTTCACGTCAGTAGTCAAATGACGGATTCGAACCCACGACCTTTCGAGTTCGCGGTCCGCGCCCTGCCATTAAACTACTGAGGCTACTTTTGAACGTATGAAGGCTGATAATTTGCATTTTATATTATGAAATTTCATAATTATTATCATCATTTCCAGCTGACTTTTCAACCGTTTTTAAGAAAAGGAGGAGGTTCGCAATTGATCGTAATATTTTTATATATGTTTAGCAATAATACTCTACCATATTGTCCGATTTCATTGATAATTTTCTTTTGTTAGAAAGGGTACCTCAGATGTTGCCACATATAAAATTAAAGATCTGATAATGTATACCATGAAACAATTACAAAATAGTTCTATACGAGGTTAACAAATTTCATCGATTAGGTATATTCTTTTTAGTTATTTGAAATGGGTTTTTACATTATTTACTTCTAACAACAACTTTTAACGACAAATGAGATCACAGTCCACCTGATGGTAAGTGAATTTTGTGGCCCATATACATTTACATTTACCCTCAATTAAGAATCAAAATTCAGATGAGTTGTCACCCCTGAGGACAAAGATGTAATGTCTTTCTAGTAAAAGGGGTCTCCGGCTCTCTACACTCACTATACGAAACAAAGCAGCACTGAGCTGCTATTTCGTACTGGTAAGCTGTGACAGCGTAGTCCTACCCTGATCGAACCGATCCATTAGTGCTACAATCATAATATAGCTGCAGCGTGGCTCTACCACTTATATATTAAATTCAATCATAATTAGTATTCATTCGATCTACCACGTACATTTTAGTTTAGTTTTAGTTTTAAGTATAACGCTTTTTAAGTTTAGAGTCCGTACTTATAACAACTAGGTTATAGTGGCTTCCAAACATAAATGTGAATCAATTTAATAGTTCATGGAAAGTTAAAAATTTGTATATTTGTCGTGTATTAAGCCCACGCAAATTGTCTCGATATTTTGTTAATAGTTTTCAATTATACGGAAACTTATATACATGTACACAGGTGTTAGGCAAAATGGGCTTGAGTTAGCCTTTGAATTAATAATGAAGCACGAATACTCGCTGGTAGAAGTGCTAAAATACATTTAGCTAGTAATCATGGGACGTACGAAATTCATGTTACATAATCGTTGCTTCAATCTAGTGAAAATTTATATTTTGACTAGACTTGCTAGAAAAGAATCAGGCTATGTGGTCTTATTTAGGTTTAAGATGATCAAAGTCTTTTTATTTTCATATTTGAAAAAAGGTCCTAGTTCCTCGAAAAAAAAAAACAGCCCAAATCTTTTCTGGCATTGCTTTCTATCTGTTTGTGTAGTTTCACTACAATGGTTTCAGCCATTCCCAAGATTAGCCCTGACAGAATCCAGTTATTTCCATAATACATACAGATACATCAGTTGTATTTATATGTATAGACTTAAATAGAAATTCGGTACAAATATAAGGCTTATGTTAAATTATAAAAGAACCAATGTATTGATTCCAACTTTTAGATGTAGAGTTTGATGTTTTATATAAAAATTATATATATTTTTTTTTTATTTCAAACAAAATATCTGCCGTTCTTCTGATATATTAGGTATTTACCTATGAAATTGTCGTCTTTTATGAAGTAAGTTAACGTATTTTTACCATCATTTGATGTGTGCTTGCTTTTCATCCTTATTCTATAAAAATGTTCAAGCACAGGCTGACTACTAAGCTAAAAAGTATTATCTAGAAAATTTCGTTTAAATATGTAAGTATTATATGAGGTCTAGAATATACTTAAACGTTTTAATGTAGTTCAAAATTTAATTATTTTGTTTAATTGATACACTTTATGGCAAAGAATAATTTGTTTTTAATTAATAATTTATACACAATTTTATCTTTGTATGCAATGATTTTAGTTGTTCATAGCCGTTATGAGCACCATTAAAATATACGTTAAACCCTAGTGTGTGGATTAATGTTGTTACGTGCTTATCTACCAGTTCTTCAGATAACCAACTTGAGTTTAGTTAAACAAAGTATTAAACTGTAATTTGTAATAACTCACAGACTTAAATCACTGAAATAATCGAAGAAATAACCGAGTCCATTAGCTTAATAAATATTGTTAAGTTAATTTTATTAATAAAATATTACTTAAAAAATGCAATCTATTTATTTCTAACAGCCTATCAAAAGTCCGCAGCTGAACATGATTTCCCTCACAAAATGCCACAAAGGGGGGATTGGCAATGGCAGGCGCGTTGACGATAGGAGATGAGGTAGGACTCTCCCAAGAAGAGGCCAGCTTTGATGGGGCTGCGAATGTGTGCGAAAGCATTTCCGTGGCACTACCAATAAGCAACGAAAGTGGAACACCATGGGGTTTTAGTTGTTGCAAGACCGACATAACCCGTCCTTACCCCCACGAGGCGCGTATGCGTAGGCATTTCCCCATGGTAAATAAAAAACAGAACTCTCCCATGGATTGCCACTGTTACGGCCTACGGTTGCTCCCTTAAAGGATCCAATCCCCCGGGGCCCATCAGCAGAAGACTTCCCGAGCAAACGTAGGTCGGGCCTCCTAAGGCCACGTGGAATCTCTCTAATTACACTAAATATATGGGGGAGCGTTATACTACGGCCAGTCGACCGGAAGGAATTTGGCGGGGTTCACTTACCTCTATCCAAGGCGACTGGTTCCTCCGGAGTCGGTCAGGTCGCATGTGGTTGTGTAGTGCAAGGGAAAGAATGGTGATGTGGTGTGTATCTGGGTGTGACTGATGGTGATTGAACCTAGACCTTAGCCGTCGGCAACAGCCCGAGCGTCGACACCGCTTCAACTTGAGGGGGCCTTTCGAGGTTATCCACAGTCACTTTCTTGGTTCACCACGATGCCAGTCACTTAACTCTATCGTACGATTAACTAGCTTACAGAAGCCACTAACTATCGCGGGGTATAAGGTTACCGCACAAAACACGCCCGGAGTTTCTAGGTCAAAGGTCACTACCGTTTCGCGTGGCAACAGTTCTAAATACCGAGGCCGCACTAGCTTATATTGTCGAATGCACTTATACAGATTCTAAGTCGGACCCAATAAGTCCCGGGAAAGGCTATCCAAACAGGGAATGCGCGTTATAATTCCTAGACAGGATATTTACTAGACGCCCTAACTATTCCGCGGTTCCCGCACAAAATTAACAGCGTGCAAACATTAGCACATCTGGCAGATGACTCACTCGCTTGCGACCCGCGCGCCACTGTGACGCTCGGAAGAACTTCAGACCGGAATCGCGCCGAGCCGAGTGACATCTGGTGTCGATTCCGACAACAGAGTTTTGCGCGAACAAACCCCCGTCCCGGACATAAGGATTTAGGTCCGCGAGCAAACCGGTCAGCGGGACAAGGTCGAGACTGCAAGTTGCAAGACCGAATCTACAACCAAACTAGGCCACCTTAGGCAATCTATTAGGTCTTGCAACCCTAATCAACGCCTCAAAGATATCCCTAATGTGGCAAGCCGGAGGGTCAGCCTCCACTGGATGCCCCTCCTGGGCATCGCAGCACTTTAATAAGTCCTGTACTGGACAGAAGTCTGACGACCTCTTTCAAACACCATCTGTGCCCCTATGATTAGTTCCGCAATCCGACCGGATCAGCTCTGCAAACAGTGACGCGACACGAAGCGGCCTCGAGCGGCCTCCTAAGCTTCAGTGCAGAGAGCACCCACAAATTCCACATGAACGTCGTCTGTGGAGAGCCGAACGAAACGCACAGATAGTCCCTAGTATGAATTTTCAACAAGTAGGCCTAGCCAGGCCACCCACCATATTATCATTTACTAATAGTGCGGCAGCTGATTTCAATCTGATAATCTCCAAAACTAGCTAGCCTGTTAGACAAGTAGTCCTATGCTCATATTTCAACAAATTTTTCAAAAGCATCAATGTTCAACTACAGAATTAATTCAACCAAATTAATCACCGATGCGCATAGGTCAACTTGTAAATTAAACAAAACAATAACGTAAGGGACAGCCCTACTTCTTAGAAAACAAAAATGATTAAACACTATCCTAAACATAAACATAATTTTTCAAATAGTGCGCCATTCCATTTCAGATGAATTCAAATTTTCCTTTCAGCAAACAAACGCAACAATCAAATACAGTGATTAAATATATGTACAAAACACATGCAGTAGCATTTAAAGGAGTAGATTAAATTCAATTCTTTTAATTTAAACCGCTACAAATAGGAGAATTTCGCGGAAAGCCCAAAGCAATTTTTAATTTTAATTCAAGTATTTTTTTTTTTTTTTTGACTAAGTGCTCGACCAAACCAAATCTAATACCCCTTGACAGCGTGATTCAACGCTACAGGGGGACCCTAATCTTCCCACCACCAAGGGGAGGCCACATGGCGTGAACCCGAGATAAATAGAGCACAACCTTTAACAGTTGCCACTCGGGTTGTACGCCTTCACTGAGGCCGTCGGCAACAGAACATTTTGACAAGTGGACCGTTGACGGCTTAAGGCTCAGTGGAGGCGGCCGTGGTGGGAACTAAGGCAGCAGCTAGACAGGGCCGCCTCCATCAAATGGGGAACAGTGGTACACCAGTCGCGGCCACTCAGCTAACGGAAGTGAGAAGGGTCCAGCGGACCGATGAGTGGCCGTGAAGTTCCTCTCCACACGCTGAGGGGGGGTGATGACACCCCCGCCCCTGGGGGAATTACCCCCCGACTGGTCGGGGGAGGGACTCCTTTCAAACTTAGGGGCCTGGTGGCTGGACGGCGGGCGCCGACAGTCACCCTGCAGAGGGCGTGGCTGAGCGCCCCCGCCCGTGGGGGTCGAGGGCCTGGCAGAGCCCCGAGAGGAGATGCCGTTCGCACCCAGGCACAAAACGGCATGGTGATTGCCCTGGCAATGCAGACAGGGCCGTCGATGCGGACAGTCTCGCTGGAGGTGCCCTCCCAGACATGACCAGCACCAGCGGCGCTCCTTGGCGATAGTTCGCCTCGCTGGAACCGGCTTACCTAATAATTTCGGGCACGACGTTACCCGGTGATCAGATGCTCGACAATAGGAGCAGGGGGGGGTTGACGACGACTTGCCTGGCGGGTTCAGCCTCTCACTGGGCACGTCTCGCAAGTCGTCAACGGTGCCCGCCGCGTTCTCGATCTGCCGGCACTGCTCCTCCAAAAACCGCAGCAGGTCATAGAAGGGCGGAATATAGGAGGCCTCGTCCCCGCCGTACCTCTCCTTAAAATGGATTCGCAGGTCGAGAGGTAGACGGGACAGCACGATGCGGAGCAACAAAAAAGCCCATTCGCCCACTGGTAAACCCAGCCGCCTCAAAGTATTACAGGCCACCAAGACTGGATCCAACAGGTCCGGACGCAGTCTGGCCCGGTCACTAAGCAGCGGGAGGCTTAGAAGCTGCTTAACATGCTCGTCTGCAATTCGCCGGACGTTGGCGTATCTTCTGGCTAGGAGGTCCCGAGCAGTCTGGTAGGCGTCGTCCGACAATTTCAAGTGGCCGACGACGCCCAGGGCCTCCCCCTCCAGTGAGGCCAGGAGGTACGCCATCTTTTGGCTCGGGGTCAAGTCACTCCGGGCGTCCACTAGGCTGTCGAAAAGACCAACGAAGGTCAGCCATTCGGAAAGGACCCCGGAGAACTTTGGCAGGTCCAGAGTTGGGAGTCGTCCCAACAGCTCCGGCTGAAGCTGCTTCAGAGAGGACTCGGACAGGTTACTCATCCGAGCTTCACGCGCCTCCTCGGCATACCTGCCTTCAGCCTCGATCAACTCGTCCGTGAGCCACAAGAACTGCTCATAGTCCGCGAAGCAGGAGTCCAGGACTCCCTTCTCCACATCCGAATCCTCGAGCTCAGCGTAAGCCTCCTCCACTGCGGCCCTTCGAGCATCCACCTGCTCGAACCGCTTCATCAAGTTATGGACCCTATCCGGTCGACCTATCAAAGCATGGGCGCTTGTGGCCCAGCGTAGCTCAGTCCGCAAACAACGGATCAGTAGCTTGGGCGATGTCATCACTATTAAAGACAAATTACGACGCGGCTTGAGCACAGTTTACAAAGATAACAAATAAAAAATACAACAAAAAATTAACAGTTAATAAATGCAGTTCCTATCAAATCGCGTTGAATAGAAATTACACAAATACGAACTACTTGCTACGTATCAACCAAATACAAATTAGCACAAAAAAGACACAAATCAAATTAACAAATAACAAATACTAGTGCGATCGAATCAAGTTAAATTCAAATTGCGCAAATACAAATTACTACTATTTAGTTCAAATACAACTTACAGTATAAACGAAGATACACATCACGGTCGATCAACAAAAATGCCTAGCTCGGAAATCGAACCTTCGATAAGTAATCCACTACAACTCTCCGACAACGATAATTAACCGATTACGTAAAAATAACCATCTACCTACATGACGTATATCTCTAGAAAATCTCCCGCTTGCACAACCTAGGGCGCGGCTTTTCAAATTACCCTCTAACCAAAAAAAAGGCAAGCAACAAAGCAACAAAGGAAAATAATTCTATTATTACGTACAAAAAAAATATTTTTACGTATTACGGACGGGCGTGATTGTAGATGCAAATTAAACCAATCACACCAACGCTCCCTGCCACCAAAATTGGTTAATGTTTATCAAACACTATAGTCGGGATCGACCGGGAATCGAACCCGGAACCACGCTCTGCTACCAATTTGTTACGGCCTACGGTTGCTCCCTTAAAGGATCCAATCCCCCGGGGCCCATCAGCAGAAGACTTCCCGAGCAAACGTAGGTCGGGCCTCCTAAGGCCACGTGGAATCTCTCTAATTACACTAAATATATGGGGGAGCGTTATACTACGGCCAGTCGACCGGAAGGAATTTGGCGGGGTTCACTTACCTCTATCCAAGGCGACTGGTTCCTCCGGAGTCGGTCAGGTCGCATGTGGTTGTGTAGTGCAAGGGAAAGAATGGTGATGTGGTGTGTATCTGGGTGTGACTGATGGTGATTGAACCTAGACCTTAGCCGTCGGCAACAGCCCGAGCGTCGACACCGCTTCAACTTGAGGGGGCCTTTCGAGGTTATCCACAGTCACTTTCTTGGTTCACCACGATGCCAGTCACTTAACTCTATCGTACGATTAACTAGCTTACAGAAGCCACTAACTATCGCGGGGTATAAGGTTACCGCACAAAACACGCCCGGAGTTTCTAGGTCAAAGGTCACTACCGTTTCGCGTGGCAACAGTTCTAAATACCGAGGCCGCACTAGCTTATATTGTCGAATGCACTTATACAGATTCTAAGTCGGACCCAATAAGTCCCGGGAAAGGCTATCCAAACAGGGAATGCGCGTTATAATTCCTAGACAGGATATTTACTAGACGCCCTAACTATTCCGCGGTTCCCGCACAAAATTAACAGCGTGCAAACATTAGCACATCTGGCAGATGACTCACTCGCTTGCGACCCGCGCGCCACTGTGACGCTCGGAAGAACTTCAGACCGGAATCGCGCCGAGCCGAGTGACATCTGGTGTCGATTCCGACAACAGAGTTTTGCGCGAACAGCCACATAGCCTATTCTAAAATGTTATATATATGATATCTTATAATAACATGAACAATACACTTTAAATAAACCTAATTTTACAGATTTTATCGATAATTAAATCAAACTCCATTATTTATCTATCCATTCCAATAAAGCCTATAAAACTTCACTGCTCAATATAGGTCTCTCCCATAGATTTCCCCATGTAGGTGCAACAATGTAACGCATTTTGCTAACACCACATTTTTAGCGTAAGGACAATTGTGAAAGTAAATAGATTTTATTGTTTGACCAGACTCTAAGTTTCATTCCTCTCCAAAATATTAATCCTCGCTACCGTAACTCAGTGAAACGCATAGTAAATGGTTGGACCGAATTCCATTTATACATAGAACATTACACCTGACTTTACACGGGGGATCAGAGAAGCGATGAAGATAATAAAAATCGAGACAGATTTGTTAACATAGCTTTGATATTTTCTTCAGGACACGTACTTAATTATTTTATATGACAGATTTATTCCAAACTTTTGATTTATAATAATTTTAAAGTGTAACAAAGCCGAAAGCAGGTTTTTTTTAATAGGATAAGGATGAGAAACAAACACACAGCTCTCCTGATGGTAAGTGGATGTTGTGGCCCATAGATATCTACATTTATATTTATTCTACAGCATTTATTCTACCCTCGTGCTTCTTCTGCCATACCCAACTTTCACTACCATACATTAAAGTAGGGACTAAAACAGCATTGTGTGTATAGTATATACGTATCTTTTGGACACTTTCTGACTTCCCATAATAGAGTGTAGTGCCATTTTTATTTATCATATTTACCGTCCCTGCTAAATACAAATCCCAAAAACACAAACTCACCTACTTGCTCGACCAACTCCCCTTCTATTCTTATTTCACATATCGTTTTACTTTCTTCTCTTTCAAAAACCATAACTTTGGTCTTACTTGCGTTCACTTTCATTCCCCTTTCTTTTAATGTCCGGTTCATTAATGTAACCACCATTTGAAACTCGGCCGCCGACGACGCAAGTATGACTTGATCATTGGCGTACAAGAGGCATTTAACGGTTAACTCACCCATTCTTAACCCGCATTCTTCAACTTTCAAATTTTCAAAACAACTATCCATAAATAGGTTGAACAGCCACGAAGAAGCCACTCAGTCTCTTTTTGACACCTTTATGGATGCTAAACCAGTCTGAGTAGGTCCTGGAGATGGAGAGAAGGATCAACCTTACATAAACACTAGAGTCCCTATACAGAGACTTCAATGCCTGTATCAACCCAGCACTCAACCCAAATGAGTTCAGTTTTTGCCATAACACATCCCTGTCCACTCTATCATAAGCCTTTTCCAAGTCCAAGAACGAACAAAAACTTTTTGATTTTTGGCCAAAAACTACCGCATGCGCATACAAAACCATGCGCATGGAAAAGACCCGATTCGTATACCCCATTCTCTTTCTAAATCCCGCTTGCACATCCCAAATTTTTCCATCAGTTTCTTTCATAACTCTTTTAACTAGTACCTTAGCATACAGTTTTCCCACAATGCAAAGAAGGCTGATACCCCGGCAGTTTTTACAGTCCTGCTGCGATCCTTTTCCTTTATATATTGGGACTATCACGGCTTTGCACCTATCTCCTGGTACTCGCTCAAGCACCCAACATAACTTAAATAAGGTGTTCAACAGGTCTGCCACCACTCCTTCTCCAACCCTTAGCATTTTGAGAGATACTCTATCATATCCGGCTGCCTTACCTGCTTTCATACTTTTCATTGCTTTACTTATGTCTCTATCTATTTACTCTTCTTTTGAAATTTCTATTTCAATTAGTCCTCGAACGTCTCATCACTCATAAACACGCTTTCAAAGTATTCCTTATATTTCCTGGAACCTTCGTCATTCAGAATACAGCCATACTGCTCTCGTATAGCATTCATTCTAGGCTGTTTTGAATGTTGTTAATTATTATGTTTTACATTTTTTCTTATATATAAATATGATGGATATTATTTTTTCTTATCACATATTTTAATAATATTTTGAAATTATACCGTAAATTAAAGAAATGTTTCTCCATACAAAATTGAACTATCATTTAAAATTGCCGTCAATTGTCCTTTAAAATAAACGTTTTATACAAATTGTAACAAAATGTCCTTCTTAGGGGTCATATTTTCCTAAATATTAGTTTATGTCTACGCCATAAAAGGTAGCTATTGTCTAAATTTCAGATTTCTACGTCAAGCGCTTTGAGTTGTGTGTTGTAAAATGAGTCAGTCACTCAGGACATTTTTTTATATTAAAAAGAGGATACAGTAAAAATGGATACGATAAACAGTGAACAGTGAGTGACACTTGTAAATGGCAAAACTAAGTTTGCGGCTAATTAAATTGTATTCTCCAGCCCCGTGGTTGACTGAAGATCTTAAATGATTATTGGCAGGAAAATGACGCAAAATCATGATACAGGTCATCTCCAAAGAATGACAGGATTCAGGAGAAGTACAGACTCAATTTATGTTAAAAAAAATCAATAACAAATTAATTAGTTTTGTTCAAGAAATAGCATCCACAACCCTCTCCAAATTGATCTTATTATACGGCTACGGCATTACTAAAAGTCACGGATGCCATTCGCCACGGTATGGAAAATCAGTCACAACACAAGTCACATTATTCATGTAGCTGGATTACCAAGCTTTAAAATTTTTATTTTGGCATCTGTATTGACAGTATATAGTATACCCCAGTTCAAATCTAAAAATAATAATTCAATGGACAGAAATCGTCTTGTTAGAGTTTTATAGATAGATATAGTTACAGAATAGATATAGAATATAGATTTTTGTACGTGGTAGAGCCATGCTGCAGCTATATTATGGTTGTAGCACGAATGGGTCAGCTCGGCCGGGGAAGGACCACGCTCTCACAGAATACCAGCGTAAAATAGCAGCTTAACGCTGCTGTGTTTCGTATGGTGAGTGTAGAGAACCGGAGATCCTTTTTACTGGCAACGAGGCATTCCATCTTAGTCCTCACGGGTGACAACGCATCTATATTTTGATTCGTAATCGAAGATATATAGTAGATGTCCATGAGCCACAGCAACCACTTACCATTAGGTGGGCTGTGTACTCGTTTGTCACCCTTATCTTATAAAAAAAGATAAAAATGTAAGTTTTTATTAATGACAAAAAGAGACAATTTCTTTTTGCATGGAGAATTGTAGCATAACTTGAATACATATCGATTTGTTCCTTATATCCTATAGATTAGAAAATACTATTAGTTTTAACGTATCTAACGGGAATACTGAGAAATTAACAACTAAAATATGAATATGACTTAGACGTTGGTATAAATAATAAGTGCTAGCAGTGACGCCATCTTTTTAAGATGGCGTCACTGCTAGCAAATGTAAAATGTGTAACAATATTGGGGAAAATAGTGCTTTTAATGACTGCGATTTTTCTATTTATTAAAATATCTATACGTGGTAGAGCCATGCTGCAGCTATATTATGGTTGTAGCACGAATGGGTCAGCTCGGCCGGGAAAGGACCACGCTCTCACAGAATACCAGCGTAAAATAGCAGCTTAACACTGCTGTGTTTCGTATGGTGAGTGTAGGGAACCGGAGACCCTTTTTACTGGATAAGAGGCATTCCATCTTAGTCCTCACGAGTGACAACGCATCTGCATTTTGATTCGCAAACGAGGATAGATGTAGATGTCTATGGTCCACAGCAATCAATTACCATCAGATGGACTGTGTGCTCGTTTGTCACTCGATCCTTTAAAAAAAAATCTATAATAAAAATTATATATATAAAAATTATTTAATGCCTAATGTAATATATCATATTCTAAATTTCATATTATATATTACATTAGCCAGAATATCAAAACAACTCTTTTTTTTTTCAGATTTCATGATTCCGGTTAGATTTTCATAAAATTTTTAGGCCGTTTACTATAATAAATTGCAATCATTTTTATGTGTAATAAAATTAATTTACGTTAAAATTTCTAGTTTGTCCAAAAACGATTATCTCTTTTGTGATTTAAAAAATACTTAATACTTAATACAGTAATTTCGCGGACATAAGTTATATAATATATAAATATATTATATAGGTAAATATAAGTCGCTCCCGTGAGGCCGGGTCTTGGATATTTTGGTACTTCGCAAACTAACTCAAATTTATCCTTAACCACATCCAGCTTTGATCAAGTTTGGCGATAGTAAGCGTGTGTGAGGAATAAATAAGTGTTACGTGTTATGAATTTCATTGATGTTGTGACTCAGAGATATTTTTTATAGAATAAGGGTGACAAGCGAGCACAAACCCCACCTGATGGTGAATGGATACTGTGGCCCATAGGCATATACTCGTATATCCATCCTCAATTAAAAATCAAAATGTTGATGCATTTTTTGCGCAAGAGGACTAAATCGAAGTGCCTTGAAATCAGTAAAAAGGATCTCCGGTCCTCTATACTCACCATACGAGTACGAAATACAGCAGCATTATTCTATTGTTTCACGTCGGTATTCTGCGAGGTAGTGGTCGTCGTCATAAGTGTATAATATAGTTGCGTAAAATACCAGCGTAATATATTCAATCACATTTATAACTGCATTATTGCGTGTAGTGAGTGTAGAGAAAACCCCTTTAAATCGTAACGAGGCATTCACATTTTGTTTTTGAATCGAGAATAGGTGTTTGTCTATAGGCCAATGCCCAGCATGAAGCCTGTTACTAACCAATAGTGCTTGAACTACCTTTACGGTCTGAAGTATAACGAGCAAGTATAATTACAGACCACGTTTAGATGGCTAAACGTGGTCCGAGTAGCTTGCTGCTCTTTAGATGCCGTCTACTCCCTCGGGGATTACATACATGACGTCGATATGTATGTATTTTAAAAGTAAATCCAAGATTAGGATATTAAATACAGTAGGTACTTAGAAGGTAAGTGGGTGATGTATTAGGCAACAAACTGCATTGCAGTTTGGCAAAAGTATTATTAGAAACAACCGACTGTATTTCTATGTAATAAAATATTTCCAGAGGTGATTGCATTGTCACTTTAGTTTTATAAAATAGTTTTTATTGCTGACGTATTTCGCAGTTTTCATATTGCCAACACAATATTTAAAATTATTCGTAGTTGTTATATAATCAGTGGTTCAATAATCAATAGTAAACATTTGTCAAAAGCCGCATTTGCTGCTGATGAGTGTGTTTTAAGCTAGGGCTTAGATCGACAATTTTTCTCTGTTGATAAACTTTACAATGTCGCTTAATGTATAATCAAACAAAACAAATGGTAGGCAATACGCTTTCAATAATAATTCCTAGAAAATATAAGCTTTGTTAACCAACCTTAAGCAAAGGAGACGGGTTGCAATTTGACTGTATTTATTTTTACCCGACTGCCCCCGAAGGAGGGTAATGTTTTTTGAGTCTATGTATGATTTATTTATTTATTTATTTACACTTTATTGCACCTTAATAAGAGGATTACAAAGGGCGGACTTAATGCTTTTAGGCATTCTCTCCCGGTCAACCTGAGACGTGTGGAAATTAAGTGATAGGTGACAAAATAAAACGAACAATAGAGTAAATCCATGAAAAAAACTGCTGATAAACTTAAAAATAAACTAATATTTTATATATAAATACAATAAACTTATATACTACAAAATATAATACAGACAATATATTATATTTACATTCAAATACATAGATACATAATGATGTGTGTAGCCTAAACGGCCTGATAGATTTTAACAAGTGTTATAAGTTTAACATATAAAAAAAGATTAGATTCTCCTCATAGTTGGGTGACATAGAGTATAATATTTTAATTATTTTCTTTACAATAGCCATTTTGCGTAGTCATGTTTTTTTTAAATTACTTTCATGAGATTAAAATGATTGTTTTATTGTTAAATAAGTAATAATAATAAAATTATTATTCTATCCCCAAGGGTAGACAACATATGAAATTATTTTATGAATTATAGTTATTTGCAGTCGGTTATCACTTCTTATTAAAGGTTTAGTTACTTTTCTTATCAAAAATACAGCCCGTTACCACTTGTAAACATTTGCCTCTTCCAAATACTGCGTCAACACTGTCGTTGACTTGCATATCATACCAGGTCATTACTGCACGTCATGGAGGCGACAATCCACTCCACTTATCGGTACGCGGCCGCTACTAGAGTACCTTCCTTCTCCATCGCTTAAAAATTCTTCGAATTTTTAGGCTGGCCTATTACCAATTCAGTTTACTGATCCGCTTTGATTCAATTTAATATCTTTCCTAACAAACACATTCCTATCTTCTCACAAACACTTAAACTTGAATTTTATCTAGAGATTTAAACAATATTAAATTTTTATAGTCCTCCCTTTTATACTTAGACTTCATCATTATTATCAGCATTACATCCTTTCCCAAGTCCACTGCTGAACATTGACCTCTTCCAAGGAAAGCCACAAGACACAGACCTGAGCCACCAGCATGGACTTAGTTAATGTAAACCCTGACCAAGGTATTTCAATGTTCGTAATTCTAAATTTAAAATTAAATTAAAAACTAAATAAATGAATATATCTAAAGAGGTAATGATATTAACGCTACACGCCTTAATATCAATATGATAAACGATGGGAATGAGGTTTTCGCTGCCAAGCTGTTTCTAAAATGTTTTTTTTTTTTATAAATTAATAGTACAACATACTTAATTTTAAACTGTTTATGAAAAAATATTATTATTTCCAGATTTCTTTCTCAAGAAACAAATGGTAAAATTTACACAAAATAAGCTTACGGTACCCTTATGATTTATATCATTTATTACGTTCATATACATATATTCTCTTCTTAAACTTGAATTTATAACAAGTGCAGTTGTTTAGGAACAAAACTCCTGAAAATCCCAAAAGTTCACTTCTCACTCATTTATAGTATTAGGGAGACAAACGAATACAAAGGAAGACAGGTAGACCTGATGGTAAGTAGATACTCATACACAGCTATCTACATCTATCCTTGATTCAGAATCAAAATCCAGAAGTGATGTCACCCTTGAGGATTAAGGTGAAATACCTCGTTTAAAGTAAATGGATCTCCGGTTCTCTACACTCACCATAGGAAATTTATTAATTATCATTACGCTGCTGTTTCACGATGTTATTCTGTGAGAGCGTGGTTCTTCCCTGATCGAACCGACCCTTCCTACTACAACCACCACAATATAGCAGCAGAGTGCTCTACCATACAAAAATGTATAACAATATTATTATTGTTAAAATGTCATTTTGGTAATAAAATAAATAAATCTCAAGGGAAAAGGAAGAGTTGAAGTCAAATCAATGCGTGAAGTGTAGATTTATTGACTTCATCAGAGATGTCTCGAGCTTGATTGTAAGCAAAAATAAATCAGTCAAATTCATGTTACATAAATATTCATTTATTTTATTTACTTTTTGAAAATTCATACCATTACTAAGTGGACTTTCGATAGACCGGAACGAAGGCCTCCACCATAAATTGCCTAATATTTTGATCCACCATAATTTGTTTTAGTTGTCTTGCTTGGCAGGCGGATTGATAACCGCAGTCTCTCTTTTATTAGTTGTTATTACGGAGACGCTGTTGTCCATCCCTAATTTGTTTCCGTCTGTCGCCTCTTACGGCAACCATGAGACAATATGGGATAGTGGATATTTTTACATTGCCACTACACAGTGTAAACTCATATAGTGAGAAATCATACAGTGGTGTATTCAATTTCTTACCGGTAAGCGAAGTATAGGGTGGCCGCCCACTAGATGGAGTCACGACCCGGTAAGATATGCAGGAATTTAATGGATGCAAGTTGCTCAGGAATGTGCTTTGTGGTATTCCTTGAGGGAGGCCTATGTTCAGCAGTGGACTTATAAAGGGCTGTAATGATATGATATGAATAAAAGGGTAAAAAAAAATTCAAAAATAAATGATATCCTACAAAAATGCCTACTTTGGATACGAACAACGTTCGGAGCTGTCAGCTTCGCCGATGAAAGAGTTGAGATATGAATGGGTGTCAAGCTGCATAACAGAACGTTGATATTCCTATAGACGCTATGATTAAAGCAACTGCTAGCTTATTTATAATTTTAATTTAAAATATTAAATAAGAAATTCTACTTCTGTTTCTACTGGGTGTAAATAGAGAATATTATATTTTATGTAATATAATCTTAAAAATTTACGAGTATATCTCACTTAAAAAAAGCCACCTAATTTAGATGGCTTTCAGACTATATTATTATTTTAACAATAACTAGTGACGTAAGCCTAACAATTAAGGATAGCCGAGGCTAGACAAAGAGGACAAATGCCTTCTCAAGAGCAAGCAACGCGAATATTTTTGAAGTATCCTTATTCACCACGCTGGGTAGGCAGGTTAATGAGGAAACAAATTTAACAAAACAGAGCACTTACATCACGATGTCTATCACAAACGTTTCTTCTCAGTCTATTTCACTGAAATTGTTTTTAAATTTGGCGTAGTTTTAATATAATTGTTTTGGCTAAATATGGTCATTTTGAGACAGCTCCAATCACGTTGGACTTGGAAAGTCACCCGATGGTGTCGAGGTGAGGTCACGCCGACAGCGGGGGGAGGCGGCCGCTTGACGCGGGCAGTCGCTCACGCGCGAGATGACGACAGTAGATTCAGAGCAGCGGTGCGGTTAATCGAAGTATTTTGTAGGGACCGCTGCACCGTTTTTTCTCGCGACCAGATTCAGTGGTGGTCTAGATTTTAGTATTCGTGCGCGTTAAATTCGCTATTAGTGTTTGCGTGAGTCGAATCGAGCCGCGTGGTTGCCTATAGCGCCGAATTTGTTAACGGATTTGTACAGCGACGAATAATTGTGTAGTCTAGAACATTAGACACCAGGTTGGCTAATTATTGAGAAGTTAGTGTTTAAGTGTACCGTTGCGTTAAGTGCCTTAAAAGGTCGCGTTCGGTTTTCGAAGTAGTTTGTTGCGGAGTGAATGAAAGTGAACTTTGACCAATAAGTCGTGCCGCGTGTTACGTTTTTGATTATAATTAACGGGATTTAGTTGCGTCTTGAAGTTAGTTAAATGTACGATAAAGTTAATAGACTGACATATTGAAATGAAGAAGGAAATAGTCCATTGTTACCGCCGCTGGATAATACCACGTCGGGGGGTGGTGCCGGAGTCAGTGTGGCTGCTGATTAAAAGGGCTAATTCAGGTTACACAGATTTACACTTCTAACACATTACTCACATTCACGACAATTACACCTGAACGAGCCCTGGGAGCCTTCTTCACCAGCGAACAGGTACGTACTATTTATTCACCTAGCCTTCTCCCTGTTGTGTAGTATGATAGGACATTTTCCATAAGGCCATTTGGGCCCCGTCCTTGGTTATCCGTCGAGTCTACAGCTGTATGGGCCTCTGTATAGTCGATCTTTGTCGGGACAGCTAACGGCGTGTACACTTTAGGTAGCAAGAGCGCGGTTGATTGGTTCTACAATCGCCCAGCCGTAATATATAATTAAAAAAAATATATAGTATAAAAATAGTACGTAATAAAAATTACATATAAATATTTTTTGTTGTTGGCGGGTAGAAGAAGGGACAACGCCCGTAGCTTGTTAGGGCTAGGTACGCGTCAGGTATTTTGACTAGGTAGATAAGTTTATCACACGTAATCGGATAATTAGCGTTGGCGTATAATTATAGTAGATTAATTGTCGAAGGGTCGGTTGTTTGAGCGAGGCATTTTGCTGATTGATTGTAGTGTGTACTTTTAATTGTAGTGTAACTTGTGTTTAATTTAATTAATAGTGGTTGTATTTGTGTAATTTGTATTTAACTTGATTTGATCGTACTTGTATTTGTTATTTGTTAATTTGATTTATATTTGAGCCGCGTATTAATTTGTATTTAGTAGTGATGCCATCGCACAAGCTACTGATTCGTCGCCTGACGGCGTAGCTGCGCTGGGCTACCATCGCCCATGCTTTGATGGGTCGACCGGATAGGGTTTATAACTTGAGTAAGCGGCTCGAGCAAGTCGATGCTCGAAGGGCCGCAGTGGAGGAGGCTTACGCTGAGCTCGAGGATTCGGATGTGGAAAAGGGAGTCCTGGACTCCTGCCTCGCGGACTACGAGCAGTTCTTTTCGCTCACGGACGAGTTGATCGAGGTTGGGGCCAGGTATGCTGAGAAGGCGCGTGAAGCTCGGATGAGTGGCCTGCCCGAGTCCTCTCGGAAGCAGCCTCAGCCGGAGCTGTTTGGACGACTCCCAACTCTGGATCTGCCAAGGTTCTCCGGGGACCTTTCCGAATGGCTAACCTTCGTTGGTCTTTTTGATAGCCTAGTGGACGCCCGGAGGGACTTGACCCAGAGCAAGAAGATGGCGTACCTCCTGGCCTCACTGGAGGGGGAGGCCCTGGGCGTCGTCGGCCACATGATATTGTCGAACGACGCCTACCAGACTGCTCGGGACCTCCCAGCCGGAAGATACGCCAACGTTCGGCGAATTGCGGACGAATATGTTAAGCAGCTTCTAAGCCTCCCGCTGCTTAGTGACCGGGACAGACTACGTCCGGACCTGGTGAATCCAGTCTTGGTGGCCTGTAATGCGTTGATGCGGCTGGATTTACCAGTGGCCGAATGGTTCTTTTTGTTGCTCCACATCGTGCTGTACCGTCTACCTCTCGACCTTCGGATACATTTTGAGGAGAGGTACGGCGGGGACGGAGTCTCCTTTATTCCGCCCTTCAATTATCTGCTGCGGTTCTTAGAGAAGCAGTGCTGGCAGATTGAAAACGCGGCGGTTACCGTTGACGACTTACGAGTCGTGCCCAGTGAGAGGCGGAATCCGCCGGGCACGTCGTCGTCAACCCCCCAAGGCCTATCGGAGCTCCCGTGGGAGGGCGTCGCTCCCTACCATCTTACAGTGGCCTAGCGGCCAGGGAGGCGCCCCCCTGCTCCTATTGTCGAGCATCTGATCACCGGGTGACGTCGTGCTCTAAATTATTAAGTAAGCCGGTTCCGGCAAGGAACTATCGCCAGGGAGTGCCGCTGGTGTTACTCGTGTCTAGAAGGGCACTTCCAACTAGACTGCCCGCACCAGCGGCCCGGTCAGCATTGCCGGGGTGGTCACCATGCAGTTTTGTGCCTGGGTGCGAACGGCGTGTCCTCTCGGGGCTCTGCCAGACCCTCGACCCCCACGGGTGGGGGCGCTCAGCCACGCCCTCTGACGTGCGATGCTCAGCGCTCGCCGGCCAGCCACCGGGCCCCTATGTTTGAAAGGGGTCCCTCCCCCGACCAGTTGGGGGGTAGTTCCCCCAGGGGCGAGGGTGTCGTCGCCCCCCCTCAGCGTGTGGAGAGGAACTTCACGGCCACTCAGCAGTCAGCTAGACCCTTCTCACCCCCGTTAGCTGAGTGGCCGCGGCTGGGTTACCGCCGTCCCCCCTTTGATGGAGGCAGCCCTAGCTAGCTGCCGCCCTAGCTCCCACCACGGCCGCCTCCACTGAGCCTTTGAGCCGTCAACAGTCCACTTGTCAAACTATTCTGTTGCCGACGGCCTCAGTGAAGGCGTACAACCCGAGTGGCGACTGTTAGCCGCTCGCGCTCTATTGGATTCGGGTTCACAATGCTGTGTGGCCTCCACTTGGTTGGTGGGAAGATTGGGGCTCCTCGGGAGCGTTGAATTTCGCTGTCAAGGACTATTAGATTTGGTTTGGTTGAGCACTTAATTAATAATGCTTTAATTAAAATAAAAATGCTTTGGGTTTTCCGCGAAAGGTTTCATATTGGTGGCGGTTGTGATTAAGAGGGTGAATTTAGTGTGCTCTTTGAATAGTTGTACATTGTTGCGCTACCTGCAGCTGTGCGCACCGGATCGGTACGTGTGGAGACGACGCCGCCCGCCGCTGCTCGCGGTGCCCGTGGCCAGGACCAACTTGCTTAATAACTCACCTATAGTCCGATCAATCCTAGTAGTGAATAAAGTTCATGAGAGGATTGACATATTTTCGAGTAATCTGAGTGAACTCGCTAAGGTACTTTTATACATAGTTAGTTATGTAAGTTAGTTGTAATACATAGTATATTTAAGTAAATTAGTGACACTATCGTATTGGGTTTGTTTAGCCTGTAAGGATAGTTGTTAAGTGTGTGTGTGTGTGTGTAAATAAATAAATAAATGTTTTTGTAATTGTATTTGATCACTGTGTTTGCTTGTTGAAAGGAAAATTGAAATTGAATAACCCTATATGTGCCGAAGGGAATAAGAGTCGGATTTGTACAGCGACGAATAATTGTGTAGTCTAGTAGTTGGCTAATTATTGAGAAGTTACTATATAGCGTTAATGGGAGACTTCAACGCAAGCACAAGATAGAACAGCGAGCTGAGGGTAGGCAAATTTGTTATAGGGCATTTGTATTGGAAGATATTTTCAAGCTACTGCACTAGAATCGATACGGTATTAACATCAACGGCAAGTACATCACTAACCTTCGATTTTTTGACGATATAGTCCTTATGGTAGAATCGCTGGAGGACCTGAGCACTATGCTCAATTACCTCAATAGTGCCTCCCAACAGATAGGTCTTAAGAGGAACATGGATAAAACAAAGATCATGTACAACGTCCATGTCACAACCGGTAGTTGTTGGGAGCATTAAACTCGAAGTTTTTGACGAGTATGTTTACCTGGGACAAATAGTCCAACTTTGACCGACGGACTCAACTCAGCTGTGCAGCGTTCGGGAAAATACGGCACATCTTCTCGTCAGGTATACTTTAAAACTTGAAAACGAGACTGTACAATCAGTGCGTATTGCCAGTGATGCATATGAAACTGAGACGTGTTCCTTCACTGCTGGCCGGATGAGGAAGCTCAAGGTCGCTCAGCGAGCTATGGAGAGGGCTATGCTAAAGGTTTCATGTTAAACTTAGAAAGGAGAATATCCGCAGTAGAACCAGAGTGACTAGAAAGCTGAAATGGCAATGGTCTGGCCATATAGCTCGAAGAACCGACAACCAATGGGAAAAAATTGCTCTCAAGTGGCAGCCTCGTACCGGTAGGTGAACGTTAGGGCGACCTTACACGAGATGGAGTGATGATCTGGTAAGATATGTAGAAAGTCGATGGATGTAGGTGGCTCAGGACCGTGCATTGTGGCATTCTTTGGGGTGGCCTATGTTCAGCAGTGGACTTGTAATGATAATGAATGATGATATTGTGAGAGCGTGGTTCTTTCTCGGTCAGGCCGACCAATTCGTGGTATAACCATAATATAGCTGCAGCGTATATGGTATTAATCCTGGGCAATGGGATTGTTATAAACTAGTTTGCTTAATCCCGCGTAAAGAAAGTAAATGATGTATCCTGCCCAGTTTTAAGGGGACCTCCCACCTTCCCTCAATCGCGCGCACTATACCCGTCAGTAGTGTAGTTGTACCACTTCTAGACCACCTGAGTCAGACGTGGTTCAACGACGTTAGTCGACATCCGATCCTAAAAAAAAAAAAAAAAAAAAAAAAGGTTTTGGCATGCTCTGATCACGAATCCGCGGTCCATTTTTGTGTAGAATGCACGGTTCCAGAGATGTGTAGATCAATTAGCTAATATCTAATTGATATCCGGTAAGGGCCTCCACCGTCATTAGCGTCCCATTGTTGTTCCTATTTCTATTGTTCTATTGTTCATTAATCACCTTCATTGCAGCGTGTGCGTCGACTATACCAGTGCTATTGTGTTATAGTTCTTTGTTCCTAATTATACAACGCTAATCATCAATAAAACACATTACATAATTTTGTTACAATTTTTATTTATAAAATACAAAATCTTATTAATTATTATCTATAAAATAGGAGCGAAACATCTCATCCACTAAAATATCGTTGTACAATGTGTTCCTTGTAAATATACTCGTAAAACTATGTATTGAACATCCTTGAAACTTATATAGCAAATACATTAAGCAATATTCGCCACAAACTGAAGTCCACTCATTCTGAATCCTATCAACATTCCAGTTCCATCTTTTACAATTCCTTTTTAAAAACTCTAGATGATATCGTACAGGTGATCGTCCATATGAATCAAAATATTGACCGACGTCATTCGTATCGATATATAAAGCTACCCAATGTGACCCTGGTTTATCATCTGTATCCAAATTACATATTATATACGTTGGTACGTGGGTATACATAGGCAGTCTATTAGCTGCATAAACATTATTTTCTAGACTGGGGTGAATCTTTTTCAGATGTTGTTGTACATCTAGTGTATCCATGATATTACTGCTATTAGTAGATTATTACAGTACCTAGCTACTCAATGAATAACATAGGAATGGTCAATTATAGTGATTTCTACATATTAAATTGCATTTTTGTGATATACAAATCGTACTTGAGTCATTGATCACCAAACAAAACACAATACGAAGAAATGTTGAGATAGGCAACGGAAATGTGAGATAAACTGATATGTTTCTAAATATTAAATTGCATTTTTGTGTTATACAAATCGTACTTGAGTCATTGATCACCAAACAAAACACAATACGAAGAAATGTTGAGATAGGCAACGGAAATGTGAGATAAACTGGTTGACGCATAAAGTAATTATCAACTCATTACGGAAATACTTTAGATTAGAATTTTTACGTACTGGTGGTATATAAGACCAACAAATGCAGTCATCGAGTTAGTGTACGGTCGTTTGGCTACAGTGGATCTATCAATAGTACATTTGTGTTACTTCAATACACCAAAGGCTATGGATGTAAGTGTTTATTCTATTGACTAAATTACTTTTTTTCTGTTATTTTCATGTGTGTGTATTATTTTATTTAAATATTGTGTATGTATATGATTAAGCCGTGGTAACTCAGATGGTTAGCGCTAGCTGTAAATTTCACAGTACGCGACCCGGGTTCGATCCCCGCCAGCACCAATTAAATTGTTAATAGCAATTTTAAGTGCTTATTACCACGTGCTTGGTGGTGAAGGAAAACATCGTGAGGAAACCTGCATGTCTGAGAAAATTTCGAAGGCATGTGAAGTTCGCCAACACACATTGAGGGAGCGCGGCGGACATTTCCTTGCTCTAAAACCCTCTCAGAAATGAGAGGAGGCCTATGTTCAACAGTGGACTTTAATAGGCTGTAACTTTAACTTTTTTAACTTTTATGATTAAGTGTTAACAAATTGATATTAACATGATAACTGTGTTGTTGCAGAAATCATTGAGCTTCGATGAAGATACCTATAAACAGTATTACTACTCGCCACTCTCCCCTCAAGAAGAGAGTGATAACCTCGTCATTAATAATAACACATGCGATGGTGGAAAAAGAAAATCGCAATCGATTGATCATTTTTTTGAAGCTGAATCAAAAATAAAAAAGAGGAAGGGAAAACTTCAGTGAAGTGTGCACCAGTGCTTTTTTCTCCACAATCATGGAAGAGAATACGGAACTATTCAATAGCGAATTAAATCAGGAGTTGTCTAAAGTTTGTGAAGAAATGGAGAGGGGTCAACTGTTCGATTCGTCATACGATGATGAGTTGTATCATCACTGTGCGATGGTTGAAACACAGTTTAAGTATGTAAAATAAACATTCATTTCGATCATAATTTACATATTGTCTTATACAGTTTTTAATAAATTTAAACATTTTAGCAGTCAACCACTATAACTTGGAAGAGGAACGAAGCGAACGTGCAGCAAAGAATCCAAGATCATCAAAAAACCAACAACGGAAGCAGAAGCGCATACCTCTGCAGGGAACAGTATCAGTAACGATGATCAAGTGGAATGTCCAACGTGCCATATATTTATCAAGAAACGGTATTTAGCTAATCATTTTAAAAGTAATGTTCATAAAAATAATCTTTTAAATTCACATAATTCTTTATCAAACGTTAGTGTTATTGAATCTGCTTTTGGAAATAGGATTTTAACTTATAAAATCAAGAGTAGAGTAGATCGTTCGACATGGGTAAATTTTGAAACTCCTGAACTATTTTTAAATTCTATTAAAGATGATATTTTATTTTTATTACAAGAGTGTATTCATCAACACATAATTTTTAAGGTAAACTTCATATTGCATGCTGATTTTGTTCAACAAACTAAAGATATTCATGATACGTTCGATTTTCAAACGCTTAACTATATTATTTGTCAAGGAGATGACTTAAATATTTTTCTTTCATCTTTAAATGATACAATTACTACTAAAATTAGTGCTTTCGAAAAAAAAAGATAGTGGATGGAGTCTAAAAAACATAAAATCTATAGACATGAATGTTAATAAATTAAACCCCCTACGCGGTACTTCATACATAGATCTTCCTCGTGACATAAAATTAAAAAAGGCTGTTATAAATGTAAAAAACAAGGATTATTTTTGTTTTAAATGGGCGTTACTCTCGGCGTTATATCCTGTAAACAAACACACCGATCGGGTATCATCGTACGTTAAACATGCAAATAAACTTAAATTTGATGGTATTTCCTTTCCGGTTAAAATTTCTGACATAGCAAAAGTAGAGAAATTAAATGATATTAGTATTAATGTTTTTGGGTTAGAATATAATAAAGAAAAACGATGTAATTCTATAGTAGGTCCATTATTTTTAACAAAGTGTCGTAAAGATAGACATATCAATTTATTATTTTTTTCCAAGGATACAAAAAATCATTATTGCTATATAAAAAATTTATCGCGGTTAGTTAGTAAACAAATTTCAAAAGGCGGTCACATCATGTATATTTGTGAAGCATGTCTACTTCGTTTTCCATCTCAGGAAAGGTTAAATAACCATGAACAATACGATTGTGCTCACATTTGTACAGTATTACCAAACAGTGAAACTTTAAAAAAAAGAATTGGTTTGGTCAACCTATTTCAAATGATAAAATTAAATTTGATAGTTATGAAAAAAAGTTAAAGATACCATTCGTAGTTTATGCTGATTTTGAAGCATTTTTAAAACCAATAGAATCATGTTCTAACGATCCTTCCAAACCTTTCACTCATAATATTCAGAAACATGAAGTACATAGTTTTGGATATTATATAAAATGTTCATATGATGATAAATTATCAAAATATGTAACATATTGCGGACCCAACTGTGCACAAGTGTTTATGGAAAGTTTATCTAACAATCTAAAAGAAATAAATAGACTTCAAAAATATCCACCACTTCCGCTAACAAATGAAGACAAAAACCAAATTTCAAATGCAACCATTTGTCATATTTGTGATACTGAGTTGGCAAAACATTTTTATGATTTTGATTGGTACACTGGTAGTTTTATAGGTGTTGCTCATGAATCATGTTGTTCGAAGATCAGAACACCTAGTTATATACCAATATTTTTACACAACCTTAGTCACTATGATGCTCATTTTATTGTTCACGCGTTAAACTTTTGTGATGGTGAAGTCGAAGTTATCCCTCAAAATAAAGAAAAATATATATCCTTTTCCAAAAAATTAAAAGTGAATAACCACGAAATTATATTGAGATTCTTAGATTCATTTAAGTTTTTATCGTGTAAATTAGAAGAATTGGCCAAAAATCTCAGTAATGATCAATTTCAAGAATTACGTAGAAATTACCCTAATGATGAAGATTTCTTTCGTTTAAAACGGAAAGGTGTTTATCCATATGAACTTATGACTAATTATGATAGTTTAAGTCTAACATCGCTCCCTGAACAAAAATCTTTTTATAGTTCACTCACAGATTCACATATTTCAAATGATGATTACAATCATGCTAAAGATGTTTGGGAACATTTTGGGTGTTGTAATATGCTAGATTATTCAAACCTATATTTAAAAACAGACGTTTTACTTTTATCCGATGTATTTGAAAACTTTAGAAAGTTATGTATTAATACATATGATTTAGACCCTGTCCATTATTACACAGCACCCGGTTTAAGTTGGGATGCAATGTTAAAATATACAAAAATAGAATTAGAACTTTTAACAGATTATGAGAAAATTGCATTTATTAGATCAGGTATCAGAGGTGGTGTATCTCAATGTAGTAATCGTTATGCTAGAGCTAATAACAAATACATGGAGGATTATGATACAGGGAAACCAAATTCATATATCACATATTTTGATGCCAACAATTTATATGGTTGGGCTATGTCTCAATATCTTCCTACTGGTGGATTCGAATGGGTAAATCCAAATACAGAATTTAATGTGTCTAAGACATCAGACTTCGGTTTTATTTTAGAAGTTGATTTGGAATATCCAGATGAACTTCATGATTTACATTCGGACTTTCCTTTATGTCCAGAAAACATTTGTGTAGGCAATATTAATGAGAATAAACTAGTCCCAAATTTAAATAATAAAGATAAATATGTAATTCATTACAGAAATTTAAAGCAGTGCATAGAAATGGGGGTTAAATTAACTAAAATTCATAGAGTTTTAAAATTTAAACAGTCTCCCTGGTTGAAGATGTACATAGATCTAAACACAAAATTAAGAACTTTAGCAAAATCAGATTTCGAAAAAGATTTTTATAAATTAATGAATAATTCAGTCTTCGGTAAGACTATGGAGAATATTGAAAAAAGGGTTAACATAAAATTAGTTACGCACTGGGAGAACCAGGGTAAAGCTTTAGGTGCTCAAGATCTAATCGCTAAACCACAATTTCATAGCCTTTCAATATTTTCGGAAAACCTAGTTGCGGTTCAGTTGCGAAAAACGAAGTTAATATATAACAAACCAATTTATTTAGGGTTTTGCATTTTAGATATTTCAAAAACATTAATGTATGATTTTCATTATAACTATATGATTAAAAAGTTTAGTAAAATCAAATTATTGTATACAGATACGGATAGTTTAATATATCATATATTTACAAATGATTTTTACACTGATATAAAACCTGACCTTTCATCATACTTTGATACCTCAGATTATGATACAAATAATATTTTTGAATATCCAAAATTAAATAAAAAGAAATTAGGTTTTTTTAAAGATGAAAATAATGGTAAAATCATGAAAGAATTTGTGGGTTTACGATCCAAAATGCACGCTTTTAACTTAGAGAATAAGACTATAGCCAAGGCAAAAGGGGTAAATAAATGTATCACTAAAAAGATGACAATGAATAGTTATAAGTCTTCTCTATTTAATAAAAAAGTGCAATATTATAGTATGCTTAGATTTAAATCAATTAAACACACAATTTTCACACAAAAATTAAATAAGATAGGTTTATCATATAATGACACAAAGAGACATATTTTAGATAATAATATTGAAACATTAGCTTGGGGTCATTATAAACTGCGTTAAGTGTTGATAGTTTTTACTTTTATGTCTGCGTTTAAGAAAAATTTATATTGATTGTAAAATTATGATAATACTATAATATGACGTAGTTTATTACATATTTAAACATTGTTTTATTGTAAATAATTTAAGTTAATTGTTGTTTCTATTTATTTGAGGTTGAGTTAATTGTAAAATTATGATGTACTAATTGTTGTTTCTATTTATTTGAGGTTGAGTTAATTGTAAAATTATGATGTACTAATTGTTGTTTCTATTTATTTGAGGTTGAGTTAATTGTAAAATTATGATGTACTAATTGTGTTAGAAATAGTATACAGATAATTCTGTTTTATATAATTTTTGGAATATATATTAATTGTTTACACCAACACTTTCATTTTTTATTTCACCCCTTTGAACTTTAGACGTGTGTTATGTTTCACTTTATCCATCCGTTCACTGCTATTGTGGCAGGACCAAGTGGGTGTGGGAAGTCAAATTTTGTAACAAATTTCATAAAATCAGTTACAGAAATATGTAATTGTGATTTTAATCAGATCACATGGTGCTTTGATGAAATGCAACCATTATATAATTTACCAAATGTTAACTATCATCAAGGAATTCCAAATCTTAATATGTTTGATGGTGAAAACCCACATCTTGTTATTATTGATGATCTAATGAGAGAGTCCGATGGAAGAATTGTGGATATATTTACAAAAGGTAGTCATCACAGGAATCTTACTGTATTTTATCTAACACAAAATTTATTTCATCAGGGTAAAGGACAAAGAGACATATCTTTAAACTCAAGTTATATAATATATTTTAAAAACCCTCGAGATAAAACTCAAATAAGATATTTAGCAAGACAAGTATCACCAGATAACCCAAAATTCATTGAAAATGCCTACAGGGATGCAACTCTAGAGGCACATGGATATTTAATGGTAGATTTAAAACAGAATACCAATGATTTTTGTCGTATCAAGACAAATGTCTTTCCATTTAATGGTTTCTGTACAGTCTACGTCCCCACAAAAGAGTTTAAATACACCAAGAATCAAACAATTGAAATCATTGCTAAATGATGCATCGTAGACTCACAACGTATAAACATTTGCTAACCGCTTTGCATACGCTTAAACCAAAATATCAAAGAGCATTACTTAAAACGTGTGATGAAGAAGAAATTAACTGTATTTGTGAGTGTATTCATAACGTTTTACAAGGAAAAGTACCTCTTAAAGATCAGGATAAACAAAAATTGAATAAACATAAAAACATACTCCGTAAACTAGTACGTAAGTGTAAACATAAACTAAGAAAATATATAATTATACAAAAAGGAGGGGCTTTCTTACCAACAATATTAGGTGATATATTGAGTGGATTAGTGAGTGGACTAGCCAGTTAACATGGAAAATGCAAAGAAAATGATACTTATCGAACCTGGATTGATTGAAAAATTAAAACAAGAAAATAAGGTTAATAGTAATTTATCTCGATTAGATATTGAAATGCAAAATATTATGAATAGTAAGACGGAAGACCGAAAGAAATGGATATTATATTTACAAACACTACAAAGATACCTTCATTTTACCGAAGAGGATCGTCAACCACTCAAATTACCAATTTATTCTGATACATCTAATGAAGATTCAAATGAGTCAAAAATTGGTTTTAAAAATAAAGATAGAGATCTAAAAACTTCAGTTGATATTGAATCTTTGCTGGAGGAGAATCGATCCATTAAAAGTAAAGAAAATGATGAAAATCCACTTTACACACCAGCTCAAATACTCAGTTTAATACCAAAAACTTATCATAAAAAAGGGCAGTTATTATTAAACTTAGTTGAAACAAGTAAAAGTAAAATACATTGGGATAACGAAGGTACAGTCATAATTGATAGTGAAAAAATTCCTGGAAGTAATATTGTTGATTTAATAAATGATTCACTAAGACCCCTAAAAAGAAGTGATCCGGTAGGGTGGGTTAGATTTGCTGAAGCATTAAAAGATATTAAAGTACCACTTACTTATATTGGAAATCCAAGGAGATGTGAGTTTATTAACCAACTTCAAGCAAAAGATCTGAACAAACCCTCTGAGATTGAAGTTCAAGAGTTTTCTACACCGTGCAGTAGAGATAAAAAGTCTACAACTAAAATACGTAAAGGACTTGAGTGGGAAAAATGGACTCCGTACTAGAAGAAATTAACAGGATTTATTATGATCCATCTAATCCCGCTGGTTTTGGTAGTATTGATAAATTATCAAAAGCCATGAAGGGTAAAATGAATAAAAAGCAAGTAAAGGAATGGTTAAAATCACAAGAAACATACACATTACATAAACCCATTCGAAAAAAATTCCCGCGTAATAGGTACATTCTATCAAATATTAATGAACTGTGGCAAGCTGATTTAAGTGATATGCGAACTTATTCTCAATATAATGATGGTTTCAAGTATATACTTTGTATTATTGATGTATTTAGTAAATATGCTTTTGCAAGACCAATGAAAAAGAAAAACTCAGAAACAACTAAAGAATGTTTTGAAAGTATATTTACTGAAAGTAATTTAACACCTACTCACATACAATCCGATAAAGGTACCGAATTTGTTTCAAAAGATGTACAAAAATACTTTAAATCCAAAAAGATTAATTACTATACCACTAACAATCCTGACATTAAGGCCAGTATTGTTGAACGATTTCAAAGAACACTAAAAATGAAAATGTGGCGTTATTTCACTAATAATAATACTTATAGATATATAGATGTTTTACAAGATTTAATATACTCTTATAATCACAGCTTTCACTCTAGTATTAAGATGTGCCCATGTGATGTAAATTCCAACAATATTATGACAGTTTGGACTAATCTTTATGACAGACGGTCAAAAAAACTTTCTTTAGAAAATCCTAAACCAAATTTCAATGTGGGTGATTATGTTCGAATAACTAAATATAAACATGTATTCCAAAAAGGATATGAATCAAATTGGAGTGATGAAATATTTATTATATCTTCAATAATTGATAGATCTCCATGGGTTGTTTATACAATAACAGATTTACAAAATGAACCAATAATTGGTACTTTTTATGAAAGAGAATTACAGAAAATCACTTACAACCCCACCTCACAACATAAAATAGATAAAATAATTGACACTCGTTATTCAGGTAACAGAAAAGAAGTATTAGTGAAGTGGAAAGGTTATCCAGATAAATTTAACAGTTGGATTTTAGCTTCTAGTTTAAAAGAAATATGAATAAAGAAAGTTTCTATTTAACTTTGCTCAGCAATAGTTCAATGGAATACTTTCCTGATAACAAGACCACAAATTTTTCAACGAAATTGCCAAAAGCTATAAAATTAGAAGGTGAATGGTCGGTTGGAGTTGTCGAGTTTCAATATCCATGTACCATGTTTACTGTTCAAGACCATGAAAATGTTATATACATTACAAAATCTATGTTAATGCCTAATGAAGATAAGCCATCCACAGTGTACTACAAAAAACATATTCCAGCTACCAACTATGATAACGTTGAGCATATTTTAAGAGTATTAAATGGTATCGGAGCGAACTTGAAATTTCGCTATGATGAAATAACAAAATTTGTGTCTATTTCGGTATTGGATAAAAATATAACATCCGTAACATTATCACCCAAATTAAGTTTACAGCTAGGTTATGAACCAAATAAAAATCTCCTAGAGAGAAATTTTGGAAAGTGTCCTGCTAATTTACACTTAGGGTTACCATCTCAACTATTTCTATATTGCGATATTATCGATCCTCAGATTGTGGGTGATGTTATGACTCCTTTATTAAGAGTCATTTCATTAGATCCTACAAAATACATTTATGGTGCAAATAAAATGCACGTTTTCTCTCAACCTCACTACTTACCTGTTATGCGAAGAGAGTTCGATACGTTGGAAATAGTTATAAGATCGAGTACAGGACAAAAAATACCATTCCAGTTTGGAACCGTGTGTATTAAACTACATTTCCGAAAATTATAATAATGAATTCTCTTCGTGATCATCATAAATGTCCATATGAAAATTATTATACACATCAAGCTGGATCAGGAGTTGGAGTAATTTATAAGGGTTCACCATATCAACGCGGTCATGGTATTGGGAGCTTCTTAGGGGGGTTATTCAGATCAGTTTTACCTTTACTTTCAAGTGGTGCTCGAGTGATTGGTAAGGAGGCATTAAGCGCTGGAGTAGGACTTTTATCGGATATGGTTCAAGCCCGTCCTATGGAAGCCTCAATAAAAGATCGTCTAAAGCAAGTTAGTACGAATTTAAAACGAAAGGCTGATGAGAAAATTGATCAATTTAACATGACTGGATCTGGGTATAAAACTAAAAGAAAACGATTGACATCGTTCATTCCACCATTAACTGCTAAAGTGAAAGCTGCGAAAAAACTTAGTCTAAAACCAAAAAATATCAAAGATATATTTTCAAACTAAATATGTCTTTCCTTCATAATCATTCTTGCGAGTGCGTTAAGTCAGAATTGGATTTGTTTGCACTACCGTCTACACAAACTAGCATTGAAAATGGATTGTGGATTCATTATAAACCAATTTCATCTCTTGGTGATGATGGACCTATCGAGTTTCAAGTTCCTGGGACCGGCGATGACTACATAGATTTGTCTCATACATTACTCCACATAAAGGCAAAAGTATTAAATCAAGATTCAACTAACTTGGTATCTACTACAATAGTAGCACCTGTAAATAATTGGCTGCATTCACTTTTTAGTCAACTTGATGTTTATTTAAACCAAAAACTTGTATCACCACCTAATAATACCTATGCATATCGAGCATACATGGAAACCCTTTTAAACTATGCCCCTGCTGCTAAACAATCTCATCTTACTTGTAGTCTTTGGTATGAGGATACAGCAGGAAAAATGGATTCTACAGATGGTAAAAACATAGGATTTGTTAAAAGACAGGAATTGATTAGTGAAAGTAAGGAAATAGAAATGATTGGTCATCTTCACGGTGACATTTTTAACCAAGATAAATTTTTAATTAATGGTGTTGAAATGAGTGTTAAATTGGTTCGATCAAGAGAGAGTTTTAATTTAATTGTTGGGTCGAACGATGTAAAGTTTAAAGTTTGCATTACGGACGCAACTCTTAATGTTCGATGAGCACGAATTAATCCAAGTGTATTACTCGCACATCAAAAAGTTTTAGCTTCTACCACTGCTAAATATCCTATTACTCGAGCTGAAGTAAAAGTTTTAACAATTCCTTCGGGTGTTCAAGGAAAAACTCTTGATAATATATTTTTAGGACAGGTACCGAAAAGATGTATAATTGGATTTGTGAACAATTCTGCATTTAATGGTTCCCTTACTAAAAATCCATTTAACTTTGAAAACTATGGTATTAATTCTTTCAGCTTATATATTGATGGTCAACAAATACCTTCAAAAGCTTTGCAACCATCTTTTAATAATAGCATATTTACATCAGCATATCATACTCTATTCTCGGGAACTGGTATTCACTTTCTTAATGAAGGAAATGGAATCTCTTGTGAACAGTATGGCAAAGGTTACTGTCTATTAGCATTTGACTTAACTCCTGATTTATCAGCTAACTCATCAACTCATTGGAATCTCATAAAGCATGGTAGTGTAAGAATAGAAGTACGATTTGAATCCTCATTAATACAAACAATTAACTGTATAGTTTATGCTGAGTTTGATAATATTATTGAGATAGATAAAAACAGAAATGTTACTGTAGACTATAGTAGTTAAGGTTATAATATGTGTTGTGTGTTAGATTTTATGTGTTATGTGTAATGCATTTTGTGTGTATGTAACTATGTGAAACGTTATAAAATTAAATAAAACAAATTGTATGCAATATATTTTTTTTATTTCTTTATAAATCTTCTATTTAATCTAATACAAAACACTGTTCGAGTTGAAATTTTACATAAGCACACTGACTAAACCACTGAACATGCTGCTGCCAAGGATCATCATCATCTTCCCAATCTTTTAAACCACCACCACAATGGAAACACTTGGTCCCGTCTGCATGGCCAGTATAAAAGAAACCAGATTCGGCAAGATCTTCAGGTTTCTGTCGCATAACTAGAGGCCAGTTTTCGAAACTAAGCAAACGGCTAGATTTTGAACTGAAGAATGGATATTCAGCTCTTGAGTACTGCATACTCTTCTCGTTTTCTTCTCCACTCAGTGTTGTAGTTTTGTTATTCAATGATGTGTTTTGTACACGTATGCCACACTCATCTCTTCCTTCCGCTCTTGTCTTCCTGTAATTGAAGTAAACAGAATCACATTCACTAATGATCAGCTAATGACTGTCATTGTTAAAAAAGTATTTTTTAACTTTTTCACTTTCTGCTATTGTCTTTGTTATATTGTATACGAGGGCGTTTGTATTGTCGTAGATGCTATCCTTATTAGTCTTTACGTAATATTTAATTCTCGTGGAAGCATGTTTCCAATGATCAGTAGTTGGAATCTTGGATAGCTTCTTCATATCGTACATTTCAATTTTGATGAGATGCGTCGCTTGGTCTCCGTCGTCAGAATTAGTAGAAATGTATGATACACCATCTCTAGCGGCTCGTGCTACGGTTGATGATAACAGCTTCCTCTTTTTTATTTTTGATTCAGCTTCAAAAAAATGATCAATCGATTGCGATTTTCTTTTTCCACCATCGCATGTGTTATTATTAATGACGAGGTTATCACTCTCTTCTTGAGGGGAGAGTGGCGAGTAGTAATACTGTTCATAGGTATCTTCATCGAAGCTCAATGATTTCTGCAACAACACAGTTATCATGTTAATATCAATTTGTTAACACTTAATCATAAAAGTTAAAAAAGTTAAAGTTACAGCCTATTAAAGTCCACTGTTGAACATAGGCCTCCTCTCATTTCTGAGAGGGTTTTAGAGCAAGGAAATGTCCGCCGCGCTCCCTCAATGTGTGTTGGCGAACTTCACATGCTTTCGAAATTTTCTCAGACATGCAGGTTTCCTCACGATGTTTTCCTTCACCACCAAGCACGTGGTAATAAGCACTTAAAATTGCTATTATCAATTTAATTGGTGCTGGCGGGGATCGAACCCGGGTCGCGTACTGTGAAATTTACAGCTAGCGCTAACCATCTGAGTTACCACGGCTTAATTATATACATACACAATATTTAAATAAAATAATACACACACATGAAAATAACAGAAAAAAAGTAATTTAGTCAATAGAATAAACACTTACATCCATAGCCTTTGGTGTATTGAAGTAACACAAATGTACTATTGATAGATCCACTGTAGCCAAACGACCGTACACTAACTCGATGACTGCATTTGTTGGTCTTATATACCACCAGTACGTAAAAATTCTAACCTAAAGTATTTCCGTAATGAGTTGATAATTACTTTATGCGTCAACCAGTTTATCTCACATTTCCGTTGCCTATCTCAACATTTCTTCGTATTGTGTTTTGTTTGGTGATCAATGACTCAAGTACGATTTGTATAACACAAAAATGCAATTTAATATTTAGAAACATATCAGTTTATCTCACATTTCCGTTGCCTATCTCAACATTTCTTCGTATTGTGTTTTGTTTGGTGATCAATGACTCAAGTACGATTTGTATATCACAAAAATGCAATTTAATATGTAGAAATCACTATAATTGACCATTCCTATGTTATTCATTGAGTAGCTAGGTACTGTAATAATCTACTAATAGCAGTAATATCATGGATACACTAGATGTACAACAACATCTGAAAAAGATTCACCCCAGTCTAGAAAATAATGTTTATGCAGCTAATAGACTGCCTATGCATACCCACGTACCAACGTATATAATATGTAATTTGGATACAGATGATAAACCAGGGTCACATTGGGTAGCTTTATATATCGATACGAATGACGTCGGTCAATATTTTGATTCATATGGACGATCACCTGTACGATATCATCTAGAGTTTTTAAAAAGGAATTGTAAAAGATGGAACTGGAATGTTGATAGGATTCAGAATGAGTGGACTTCAGTTTGTGGCGAATATTGCTTAATGTATTTGCTATATAAGTTTCAAGGATGTTCAATACATAGTTTTACGAGTATATTTACAAGGAACACATTGTACAACGATATTTTAGTGGATGAGATGTTTCGCTCCTATTTTATAGATAATAATTAATAAGATTTTGTATTTTATAAATAAAAATTGTAACAAAATTATGTAATGTGTTTTATTGATGATTAGCGTTGTATAATTAGGAACAAAGAACTATAACACAATAGCACTGGTATAGTCGACGCACACGCTGCAATGAAGGTGATTAATGAACAATAGAACAATAGAAATAGGAACAACAATGGGACGCTAATGACGGTGGAGGCCCTTACCGGATATCAATTAGATATTAGCTAATTGATCTACACATCTCTGGAACCGTGCATTCTACACAAAAATGGACCGCGGATTCGTGATCAGAGCATGCCAAAACCTTTTTTTTTTTTTAGGATCGGATGTCGACGAACGTCGTTGAACCACGTCTGACTCAGGTGGTCTAGAAGTGGTACAACTACACTACTCCCGTCGCCGTTAATCCCAGCACTACCATCCCCAGCACCACAAAATACGACACGTGTTTCGCCTTTACACGTAGCATCCTCAGGTGAAGTAGACTCTGCGAAGGCTGGCTGCTAAGTGAGCGGCGAGCCGAAACTACTGCTATTTATACCACTTTTTAACGCAACCGCGCTCCAATTACGTAGAGAGCGATAACGTCATGCGATGAATCACCACCTGACGTGCGCAGATATTTTACTGTGAAATTAACAACAGACTACTGCGAAACGTCCGCCTACCCTCCAACCACGCAACCAATTACTGAGTAAACCACCGCACCGTGAGGGTGACAAACGACCATGTTGCGAGGCTGTATATCATCAAGGAGCAGGCTTAAACATGTTTAAGAGAGGCGAGTTGGAAACATTTGTTTGTTCATTCAGCAGTGCAACGTTACCGCTATTATTTTTAATTTCTTTAACTGTTCCAGCACACATAGTCATAGCCCTTTATTACAAGCATGTAAGACTTTAGAAGAGTGGTCAGTGGCTAGGCTATGTCCAGTGTCCAAGAGATGTTTAGCGAAATGTGATTTGTCGGGATTACAATACCTGTACGCGGCTAAATGCTCTTTGTAACGTGTTTCGAAGTTATAACCAGTCTGACCCACGTAAACGGCTTGGCATTCGTCATAAACAAGTTTATAAACACCAGATTTTAGACGAATATCTAACCTATCTTTATTATTACAGATATTACTTAGTGAATTGTTTGTTTTCAACGCCACGTGAACGCCACTGGTTATATACCTCCCCTCCTAATATCTCCTAATATAATTGTTAACCCGGACTACATGTTATTTTCTGTAGTTAATTGTTGCTCTAACCTAGACAGAGTAATTTATAGTATGTTGAAGTGAGGAAGCAGCGATAAGTAGGTGATAAAAAATCAATGAAAATTTTTACTTTTAATAAGCCAGTGCTCGTCGTGTGACAACGGCAAAAGGTTACCTAAGGTACCCCATATCATACCGGGTATCGTAAGAGTTAAAAAATAAAATGAAACAGGATATGGAAATTTCCTATTCCTGATAATAAATCAAAATAATAAAGAACTGCGGTTGAAACCAAATCAACTTTGGCGAAAATCCGCCCATGGAGAAGATATATGTTCAGCAGTGGACTTTTGATAGGATGTAGGTAATGAATAAATAAAAGTCAGTGCTTGCTTACAATCTTAACTGGTGGTAAGTATGTTAAATCGCATTGTCTTAGCGTAGTAAAAACTTATTTTGCACGGTCAAACCACGGCACAATTTAAAGGCATTTATTAAATTCAAGCAGAACAAAGTTACTAATAAGGTTTGTCCTAAATATTTCGAACTTGTGTAAACGTTGTTTTGCTAAGTACTGCGATGACTTTAAATTAAACAGCTTTCCCTAAACATTTTCAAGCATTTCATAATAAAGGAATTTAACAGAGCTCTCTTCTTTTATTACGTTATTGAAAAGAGCCCATTTATTCCCGTTCTCATCAATTCGAGTCGTTTCCATTCATTCGTTTACTTTCTGGACTAAGCTTAGCTTTATTTGTTCAGAGAGAAAACAAAGAGATTTTTTTTTTTTTTTTTTTTTTTTTTTTTTTTTTATATTATTAGGGATAACAACAGCCTTCATTCTGTGATACATAATTCTTATATAATATGTCTTTACATAGGGCCAATAACAGTCATCCACTTTTTACAATTTAGCATGAATCAGAAGTAAGAAAAGAAAAGTAACAAAAACTTTGATCAAAAACAATACTAAGTTTGTCATGGCTGATCTAGGAAAATATATATGCTTTAATAAGATAATATAATATATATACATATATACACATACATATACATACACACACATACACATATGTAGACATACATCAACATCACATATAATCAAATTTATTTAAATACTTATGCATATAGGTAAACATATATATACAAACATAAAATAAATAACTATACATACAATATACCCACGTACACACATTACACACATATACACACATTATATAAAATTCCTTTTATGTCAATTAGCAAATTGGACATCTAAATTGAGATGCTACTACGGATACCCTAAATTGAGATGCTACACGGATACCAACATAAACAATAAAAATTAATTGTCTACTCCTGTCAAAGCATGTACTATCTTTAGTTTAAATGTATTTTTTGAGTGGATAAATGGGTCAATATGAGAGAATTTACTGTTAAAAATTTTAACCATTCTGGTGAGGACACTATTCTTGCCATAATTAGTATGATGTAAGGGAACACTGAATAACGGTGTATGTCTAGTCCTACGTCGGGGCACATTGAAGGAGATCTGTGAAAGCAGAACAGGGCAATCAAGTTGAGCGCGTAAAATATCAAACATAAAACCCATGTCTAACATCTCACGGCGTTCTTCTAACGTAAGAAGATTAAATTTACGACAATTATCACTGTAAGACATGAATGTTTGCGTGGGGACGTCGCACCTGAAATTTAGAGATTTTAAAAACTTTTTCTGAATACGCTCTAAGCGTGCTTTATAAACTTCATATAAGGGCGACCATACTGGGCTAGCGTATTCCAATATACTTCTCACGTATGCAAAATATAACGTTTTTAATGCTAAAGTACTTTTAAACGGTTGACAGGTTCTTAGAACAAATCCAAGCATACGGTAAGCTCTATCTGCTATATTATCATAATGCATATTAAGGAGCATCTTGGAGTCAAAACAAACGCCGAGATCACGTACATCAGTGACTCGTGTTAATACTTGATTATTAAAGTTATAAGAAAAAACAATTGGATTTTTCTTGCGTGTAAAGCTTATAATCTGACATTTTTTAATATTGACATAGATCTTATTTTGTTGATAAAAAGAAAACAAGTTATCCAAGTCATTTTGTAACAATCTACAATCTTCAACAGAACGAACTGCCCGGTATATTTTTTTATCATCCGCATATAATAGGTGATTAGAATGAGAAAAACAGTTGGCAATGTCAAAGATGTACGCATTGTAGAATAGCGGGCCAAGGTGCGATCCCTGTGGGACGCCCGAGGGAACAGTTACATAATCGGATCTGTATCCACCCAATACTACAGCCTGGGAACGATTAGAAAGATAGGAGCTCACCCACCGAAGTAGGTCTCCTTGAATTCCAAGCAAATAGAGCTTGTGGAGCAGAAGGTCGTGGTCTACACGATCGAAGGCTTTCTCATTTTATTTAGTTAGTTTTTCATTTTAATTAGTTTTAAAACTTAAGGCAGGGACCAACGTTTTCTGAACCTTATCTTCAGGGGAGATTTTTCAGGGGGACTAAGTAGCCGAAATTTAGTCACCCAATGTAAATCTAGAGAAAGAAAAACATCTGTTACGGCTTGAATGTTTCGCAATGTGTTTCGTGGGTGGTTTTGGGAACCAGAGAACAACCAGATCAAGGGCTGGCTAACCCGATGATCTCAATCAGGAAGTAAATGAAAATAGCTTTAGAACTGGGTAGATAAGGCAACGATACTCACAAGACTGGAGCACTCCTCGTGTTTATGGTGAAGTCTAAATATTTAGGCTAAAGTTCTCGTGTATACACAGACACCACACTGCATTTCAAATATATATGGACACGAGCAATTGCACGATAGTCTCACAACTTATTTATTGACTATTTTTAAACGAGCGGTAACGAACACGTTTTATGCGTGCGCGGCCACTTGCTACTTCTTTTTCTTGACGATAGGTGGCGCACCATTTTGAGTAGTGCGTATATTGGGGAGGCGGGAGGATAGGAAATACTTAGGAAAAGGATATTATATCGGGACTGTTCCGAAGCCACAACATTCCCTCCCACCTGAAATCACCTAGGGATTTCACAAGATAACCATCGACCCGGCAGCTCTCCAGGTCCCCAGTTGCTCATAGAATATAAATTAATATAAAGTAAATAGATATCTGAGCTAAGTTGTGCATTGATAACCTTTACTGACTACAAAAGAAAATCAAACTTAGATAATTTAATTTTAAAATTAGAACTTACAATCTAGCTTAATAAAACAACAAAAATAAGATTCAATCAAGAGGAAGAGGGACCCGGATAATATTGTCCTTTCCGGGGTGGATTTGGACTACTCGACCTAGGCGCCATTCGTTAGGTGGTAGATTAGGTTCAATGATTGAAACAAGTTGACCAATATTAGGATGTTTGTGATCATCCTTAAACCACTTTACTTTTTGTTGAAGCGTAAGTAAATAATCATTTTGCCAAATACCCCAAAAACTTTGAGAGAGCTTTTGAAGTAGTATCTTCAACAGACGGTTCTGGTAGAGCGACTAAAGGACGTCCTATAATAAAATGACCGGCCGTGAGAACATTAACTTTTGCTAGGTTATAGGAATCTATTTTGCCTAGGAGTCCGACTGTGATACCACCCTCTTTCATTTGTAGCCTTCTTTGTTTGAATTTGAATGCATTTGTCCATGGACTGCAGTTACCACTTACCATCAGGTAGACTGGAAGTTCGTTTATCACTTCATATTAAAAAAAATAATTAGGCTAGTACTATTTTAATATTTTTTTTAATCTCTTTAACACAAATTCATTAAATTTTATGTAAATGAGTCACACATAAAGTAAAGTAAGGATATAATAAATCAAGAAAGTTATGCCTGCTTAGGAAAAAAATGTTTCGCGTTAGCATCTCGATATTTTGTGGAAGAACTCCGCTCTTGTTTTGAAATAATGCGAGAATTTACATTTAGAAACTCATTTTAAGTATATCACGTACACATATGTTTCGCGAGGCTGTAAAAGTTTTATGGACGTACTCGTAAGAAGAAAATATGCCAAGTATGCTTATCTCCTTTTCGTGTCTATTGAAAATAAAAGTCTTTTTTATATTGATTCTTCCTTACACTAGGCCTCTGCCACTCTTGGTACCTGTGTGAACTAATTACCCCGGGGCAGAACGAAATCGGGACTAGCGCGTTCTAGGCATGTTAAAGTTTTTTTTAACTCTGTTTACGTAAATAGTTTTTTGTACTTAAATACTTGTTGAAATACTCGTCGAAACAGTTTTTGTTTAGTGTTTTTAATTTTAGGATAAAATAGTAGAAAAAGTTTTAATGTATTTAAGAAAAATATAATAATAATAATTTCTTTATTTGCTTAGAAACATAGTATTATAAGCTGGTACAAGTTTGACAGAGCGCATATGTTTCGCCATAATGAAAATAGCATGCAAATAACACATTGAGTTTAAAAATATTATAATGAGATTACATGTCAATTCATACTATTAATATAATAATTATCACCAAATATGTCACTGTCACACGAATAAAAATTGAATAAAATAAGAATTTATAACTATATTAATCTATGTTAAGTTTTTGATACAGAGAAATGAATCTATGCTATAAAAGTTATTCTGACTTAGCCATTTGTACAACCTATGTTTAAACATATTGATATTGAGCATTTTAATATCTCTAGGAATCTTGTTATATATTTTGACACCCATACAGAGGCAACTTTTTGCATACTTATCCGACCTTGGAATGTCATTATATATCAATCTGTGAGGATCTCTCAATCTAAAATTATTAACTTTGTTAAATAATTCTGTGTTTTTGTGTACAAAAACCGCAACTTCATAAATATAAAGTGATGGTAGTGGCAATAATTCTAGACTTTTATACAGTGGTTTACAGGAAACGTCAGGTAAAACTCCACATATGGCTCTAATGCATTTTTTTTTGAGCTATAAATGCTCTGTTTTTGTCCGTACTGTTGCCCCATAGTAAAATGCCGTAGCGCAATATCGATTCTATGTAGGCGCGATAGGACATAATAGCGGTTTTTTTGTCGGTTACGGTCCTAACACGTTTAAGAGCGTATACGAACTGATTAATTCTGTTACACAAATGGTCTATATGTATTTTCCAGTTTAAGTTCTCGTCAATAGTTATACCTAAGAATTTCAATTGTTGTACTTTTTTTATCTTTGTCACATTTAGATTAAAATTGTGCTGCTTATGTTTTGATTTATTGAATTGTATATAGTATGATTTATCAAGATTAATATTTAAATTATTTGCTTTAAGCCATTTGATTATTATGTCAATAGTATTATTAATGTCACATTCATGATTATGCAAAGAGACATTGTTTTTAGATTTGTTAGATGTAATAATTATGGATATATCGTCAGCATATAAAGTACATTGATGTTTTGTTTCTTCTGTTATGTCATTAATGTAAAGTATGAATAGAATGGGTCCAAGTACGCTTCCTTGTGGGACACCAGTGCTGCATTCTCTATATTCAGACGAAATAGAACTAATTTCATTATTAAATATTTTTTTGAGGACAACTTTTTGTTTACGCCCACTTAGATAAGACGATATCCATAATAATGGGGGTCCTCTGATTCCGAGAGATTCCAGTTTGCTCACAAGAGTTTGCTCAGTTTGCTCACAAGAGTTTATGTGCAACGAAGTCAAATGCCTTTGATAAGTCAATAAAGAGTACAGTAGTTAGATAATTGTTATTTAAGCTGGTCAATATTTTATTTATTAGGTTAAATACTACTAAAGTTGTTGATTTTTCTTTCTGGAAGCCAAATTGTTCCTTTTTTATAATATTATACTTAGAGCAAAAACTCATAAGCCTTTTTAACATGCACTTTCCAAATAACTTTGAAAGAATCGGTATTAATGTTATAGGGCGATAGTTTGCTGGATGTTTTTTATCCCCCTTTTTGTACAGTGGTTTGACTAAAGATAGCTTTAACTTATCTGGAAATATACCTGCAGAAAAGGACAAGTTTATGAGATATGTAAGGATATCGACTATTTCAGTGACGCACGTTTTTAATATATTAGTGGATATACTGTCATATCCTTCGGCTTTTGTGTTTTTTAGACTCATAATTTCCTTTTTTACTTCTTCCACCGTCATTGGTTTTAAGTACATTGAATTAATTGATGTCCCCTTTTGCTTAAATTTTGGAGTGTTAATTGATACAGTGTCAGTCGTGTTAATAAAGTAGTCGTTAAAGGCAGTAGCTATATCAGCAAGGTTTGTTATTGTTTCATTTTTTATATTTAATTCAGTAATGTCGTCATCTATTTTTATATGTGTTATTTCATTTTTTATCACTGACCATGTTGCTTTACATTTGTTTTCACTACGATTTATAAATTTAATGTTTGTTTTTCTTTGAGAATTATTAATGCATTTTTTAAATAATTTAGAGTAGGCCATGTACGCTTCTTTATTTACTGATGTTTTATTATTGTAATACTTATAGCGAAGATATCTTTTTGTTTTGCAACTTATTTTTAGACCACGGCTTATCCATTTTTGTTTTTTAAAATTAATGTTGCTTATTTTGATTTTTATGTTCGGGAAACATAAATTATAAAATAAAAATAACATATCGTGAAAATTTGTAAAAGCTATGTTCGCGTCAAACTCGTCGTAGACTTCAGACCATGATAAGTTGTTAATGCAATTTTTGAACTTTTTTATATTTTCAAGGCAATAGTCTCTTTTATAAACAAAGTGTGACTTGGGTGTAATTTTTGGTCCCTTTATGGGAAAAGTTAATAGCTGAGCTGTGTCATGGTCGGATAAATGGAGTGGTAATAAGGTTGTTGTAGCGTCTTTAATATTGCTCAAAATATGATCTATGCAAGCTCCTTTACGAGTTGGACTTTTAATGTGTATTTTTAAATTATAGTTGTTGCATAAATCTGTTAAATGGCTGCTAATTTTTCCTGGTCTTAACGTATTGATATTAAAGTCACCTGTAATTACAATCTTCATGTCTTTTCTATATCGGCTATTAAGTTCATGTAAAACCACGTCTAATTTATTTAAGAATAAGTTCAGGTCAGAATTGGGGATTCGGTAAACACAAATTATGAGTAACTTAAGTGACAGGATGTTAATACCACAAGCTTCAAATGTCTTTTGTGTTGTGTGATTGTGTAGGAAGTTTAATTCTTCGTAAATTAATCCTTGTTTGATTAAAATACAAGTTCCGCCTCTTTGTTGATCTCTACAAAAAGTTGATGCTAATTCATATTGGGCAACATTTATGTATTTATTGTGATTGGACGTCAGGAATGTTTCAGACAAACACAATACGTCTGGATTTGTATTTGAATCTCGCAATTCCTCCAGCGTGACTTCCAGTAAACCTTTCTTTGCAAGTATGCTCGCTATATTCTGATGCATGATTGTAAATGATTTATATGTTTGAGACTCGAAAAAAACTTTTCTTATTATCTATAGGAAAGAAGTCAGTAATAAGATACTTGGGTTTGGGTTTTTTTACCTCGGTTTTAGTAGTAGTAGTAAATGTGGATTGACGTTTAAAATAATAAGGAATTGTTCCTTTAGGATATATGTTTACGCCAGTTTTTTGTGTCATTGGATTATTGTCACGTCCTATCAACTTTTTTATTTCACGTACATCCAGATACTTTTTTCGTAGTCAATATAGTCAATAAGAAAATTAATTGAATTACACATGTCAAAAATAGTTTCATTTGTACATGTCACAAAATGGCATCTTTTAAATTCATTACATATTTTTAGTATACTATTATTTAAGGCATATATATTAATATACTTATTTTTAAATACATTTAACAAGAGTATATCATTATTTTTAAAAGTAGTTAATAATTTCCGAAGTTGGGATGTCAAAATTTTTATATCGTAGTCATTTTCACCAATACATAATATTAGTTTGTCATTGGGCGTTAAATCAACGTTATGACAGTCTTTTAAAATATCTGTAGTCAGGGCATCAGGCTTCGTTTGAGATGTAATTGTATACTTTTCATACGTAGTACTTTTTCTTGATCGGATTAGAGCTGAGGATAGGCCGACACACTGTTGTGATCCGTAGATAAATATTCTTTTCCCGTTATCGTTTTTCTTAGCAGGTGTAGGGGTCAATTTATTACAGGGTGGTGAACGCGATGAATTCGTGTCATGCAATTTTAGTTTTAACTTGTGAATATGTTTATTGAGGGTTTCAATTTCTATTTGCACATCGCTCAATTTTTGTTGAAACTCTGTGATTTGCCGTTGCAGGTTCAACTGATCATCGGTTATAAGAGACTGTCTCTGTGTAGGTGAACTGGATGGTGAGAGTAAACTGACTTTAGTTAATTGCGTATACGGCTTAGATTTTTTCTTGGTGCTTTTTATTACACTATTATCTTGTATTGGAGATTGGCACAGCGTTTTTAAGACGTTATTTTCTTTTAGAAGTTTAGAGTTTTGATCTCGAAGGGCGTTATTTTCTAATATATAGTTTTCCAATTCCTTCTGTGTACTAGCTAATTCTAATTGTAATCCGTTAATAGTTTCTTTTAATTCTTGAACATCGATTGCGTCTGTAACTGTGCAATACATACTTCTTGAGAGTAGTTGGTCTGACATTGAAGGTGAGTTATCCAAAGATATATTATGTAGGGTAAGTACATGTGAGTCTTCAGAATGGCATGATGTGTTTTTTGGTGTCGACTGTATTGGCGTTTGCGTAACGACGGGTGAGTTTTTCTTGGCAATTTCTGGCGTAAATGGTTTTTTCCTCGTTGTAACGAAAGAAGGCTCTGTGTTACTTGGCTTTGAGTTTTCTTTGCATATTTTGCACATCCATTTTTTTCTCGAGTCTATGTCTTTTAACAAGTATAGTTTTTCAGAGTAACCGGTGCAGTCAAATTCAAAATATTTTTTGCATCGTGAACAAAGTAATGCTTTTTTCGATTCAATTTTCTGTTTACATATTCCACATGTTACCATTGGCGACATCTTGTGAACGGCTTTTGAATTGGTTTGCTGCACTTTCGTTGTTTTGTTGCTCAGCATTGTAAAATTATGATAATTATTATATTTTTATTAACTTATGTGCGTTGTTGATAGATGTCACCATTATAATAATAAGGAAAATAAAATCTAATACAAAACCTTTTAGTGCCTCGCTCTGGATGTATTTATTTTGATTTGAATAATACTGTTATTGCTATCACCCACTGGATTATGTGAGTAAATTTTTTTTTGTGGATTAATATCGGTAAAAATTAATCATCAGATTAGTTTAGCTACTCCACAAACAGATGTCACTGTACTGTCTCTATGTCGGTAAAATCATTCATCAGATTTGTTTAATTATTCCACAACAGATGTCACTGTACTGTCTGTTTTATATAGTATGAGTCAGTGTCGATAAAAACATTGTACATTTTAAATCAAATAACAGCTGATTTTTGTTTACATAATAGTATTAATGGATTTCCAGACAAATTTTAGTATTTATTTATTCCACTAACCTTCGTAATAGAAAAGGGTAGGCCCTTTGGCACTACAGTCTATTAAAATACAGTTATATCTTCGTCCTGGTGTTAAAATTGAAACTATCACTGCACTTAATATTTCGTCGTTTTCTTTGTTATTTATGTTCACTCTTGATAGATAATGATTGTGCTTATTGGTTTATTCCTACTATAACTATAATATCAAGTTTAGGTGGTAAATTGCACTTTTTATATTTTAAATTGACAAAAATACACGAAGCCTATATTTACTGTGGCACACTAGCGATACCTTTTTTTTTGTTATATATGTATGTGTTATATTTGTTATATATGTATATTACCTATCTATTTTATAAATAATAATGGCAAAACGTCGTTCCTACTATAGTTGTTGCTGGAATGGATGCTTTGATTCTTTTTTGTTAGATAGGTACTTATAGCGAAAAAAGAATTAAGTAATAATTTAACTACAGTAGTAATACTTAAGTACTTTATTACAAAACTTAGTTTAAATTTACTTCAATACCCAAGTACCTACTTACATGCCTATACTTTTCTTTTGTAATTAAAATATTTTAAGTTAAAATAACACAAAGTACTGAAATTAAAAGTTCGTTTACAAGATTTTTAACTAAGTAAATATGATCACATTTCTGTTAGGAATCGTATTTAGGGGTTATTGTTGTTTACACTATCCACCTATTTTCTACGAGCCAAACATCGCGATTCCCGACGAATGGCCTTGCAAGTTGCATGCGTTAGGCATCATAGAACTCACATAGTAGCGGAAATATGGCCAATCATAATCAGAATAGGTACTTTACCTAAGTAACTTACCCTTTCACAATATATTTTTTATTCTTTATTAACAGCCCTTAGTAACCACGAAAAGTCCGTTGTGACGTAGGAAGGAGAAAAGATGCAAAGTAATACGGACACTCGCACGCAGCGATAAATTTTTATTTAGATTGCGTGCGCGTTGCGTTATGTAGGCTATTAAAATGTCGGTAAGAAGTCAAGATCAAAGGAGTGCAACTTCTGAACGTACTAATACTATTTATTCTGTGCCTATACGGCGGCTTAACATTTGCAATAAAGGGAGCAGTGCCAAGTCGATCACACACACTTATATATTTCTGAATTTGTCTGTGTGTTATTAATGATACTATTACATTTAGGTTTATTATCTTTCTCCCTTAGAGTGTTTTCGTATAAAGTTACAGACTTAAGATACAGCCTATAGGTCCCACTGCTGGGCACAAACCTCGAAATGGAAATGTCGAAATATTGTTTTCCTTCACCGCCAACACGTAAATCAGTACTTCAAATTGCAATTAACAATTTCATTGGTGCCGGCGAGGATCGAACATGGGTTTGTTGCGTACTGCGAAATTTACAGCGATTGTTTAGCCCCTGAGCTACCACAGTTAAGACTTAAGTAGGTAAACAAAATTTCAATCGTGAGAAACTAGTGGCTTAACAGAATCCTTTATCCCATTTAAGCCCGTCGGTGCCTAAAATAACCACAAAGAGAAATTGAAGAGGAGATGTGCAGCAGCATGTTCCCGATGACAAATGAATAGTGTACTTGTTAATTCACATGCCAAGCGTAACAACAATGGCAAATATCCCCTCACACAAGTGGGATGTATGTGGGCTGTAGCTGCCACAAAAGCCTTCTAACTCTTGTCTTGGAGACACCCACAGTATAATCGGATGGAAAGACAGATGCTGGTAACTTATTCCACTTATTTACTGTACGCATGATGAACGATAAAGCAAACCGTTTGTTTCGAATGCATGGTAAGTCGACAACTAAAGGGTGGAGACTGATCAAGCGTCTAGTTGGCCGATGGTGGAAGGGAGAGGAATTAAGTTATATAATTCCTGCGTACACTCTCCGAAATGCATCCTGTAGAAAACCGATAGGCAGTCTGATTTAGTTCTTTTATTTCAGGAATAATTTGTTGTAAGCGTAGCGCTTGGTAGGCAGATTGCGATCGAGATCACATATCTCGCTTCCAGTCTCAGATGTCATCGTCAAAAAACAAGATTTATCGTAACTTTCTCCTATTCTATACATAACTGCCTTGCACTTTATGATCATCAATATTCTTACAGTATTTATAACTTTTCGATTTTATTTTATGATTTCGATTTATTTAACTTTACATTCACCGTAGGAAATTTTAGACTGTAAAGTGTAAACAAAAATAACATACTGTTTGTGTCAAAGTCTGACGTCAGTAACAAATTCATTTCAGTGTTTAGACCATAAATTAAAAAAGACGCAATGTTTTATATTAAATTAATGTATACTCTTGTGTCTTGTATAAATGCAAAACGGTAATCAATCACGGCCTTACTTATAATCATTGTTCATCGCTTACTTAAGTTAATATTTATTTCAATATTAATACCGCTTTCTATTGTACCTTATGTTATAGAGGATAGTTATATATATATATTCGATAGGCACGCACTAGTTCGAGCAGTCTCACTAGAGCGGCAGTTGGACAGGTTACTAAACAACTGTATCCGATTCATCTTTGGCCTGCGCAAATATGATCACGTTTCAGAATTTCGCTCTCAGTTAAAGTAGTTGACTACACGCCAGCGCAGATATTTCCGAATCCTGTCCACTTTGTTTTCAGTTCTTAATGATTCTTCCTCACCTCTTTACCTAAAAGAAAGATTTCAATTCCGTAGTGACACTCATTCTCTCAATCTCCGTTCTTCACACAGTTTATTCATGTTTACTCCTCTCCATCATTCTGGGTTTATGTCAAATTCCTTCACAGTCACTTCCATCTCCCTCTGGAACAAATTGCCTGCTGACCTGCGAAAAATACCTGCCAAAAATGTTTTTAAAAGAAAATTATACGAGCGTATCCGTAGCCTATAAATTTGACTCTAATTACTTTATATGTTTATAGCTATTTAAATATACACTTATTGAGAGATATATGTACAATATGTATATTTATTTATACATGTGTATCAATTATATATGTTTTATTTATATGTGTATATTTTATGTATGTTTTGTATGTATATATTTGAATTGAATTTTATCGTAACAAGTTAACTGCCCAAACTCACTCTCTGTTCTATATCCAAAGTTAGCTGGTAGAGAATACCATATAGCATTAAGCTCGCCTTTTGTACAAATATTTGGTGCAATAAGTAATAATAAATAAATAAAATTATATCTTCAAATTTTTTTATTTATTATTTGCAAAGAAAATGTTATATTTCAAAGGCCAAATTTTGGTTAGTTTTATTTCTTTTATAAGCGATACAAAAAATTCTCAATTGAAATACTTATTCAAGTTAATCTGTGGTTTGAAAATGGTTGGGTATTCCAATGAATATTTTAGAGTCTGATTCTGCCTAAATGTGGACCGTCTGCACTTTATTATAATGGACTCCAAAATACAACTATAAAGCAGAGTACAATTACAACAGTACAAAGACCCGAAAAGCAGCTTAGTGCTGACTACAAAGTGTTTGTTTTTACAACGTATTCATGTGTTTTAAATACCCTCTAAATATTAAATGGTTTTAGGAAAAATGAGTGAGTGTATGTTATTCAGTCAGCTTCATACGTGGTAGAGCCATGCTGCAGCTATATTAGTGGTATAGTTGTAGCACGAATGGGTCGGCTCGACCGGGGAACGACCACGCTCTCACAGAATACCAACGTAAAATAGCAGTTTAACACTGCTGTGGTTCGTATGGTGAGTGTAGAGTACCGGAGACCCTTTTTACTGGAAAGGAGGCATTCAATCTTAGTCCTCACGGGTGACAACGCATCTGCATTTTGATTCGCAAGCGAGGATAAATGTGGATGTCTATGGGCCACAGCAACCACTTGCAGTCGGGTGAACTATGTGCTCGTTTGTCATCCGATTCTATAAAAAAAGCTTCTTTTTTATTTAAAATCCTTTACAATCTATTTTAATGAAAGCTCAATCACTTGTGTTATAAGATATCATCATTTGTTTTTGAGATACGGAAACATTAAAAATTTCACTAACGTTCGAACGTACACATACACCGTACTCACGCAAGCGCGCATAAAAACCACCCATAGACACTCGTAAAAATGGACACCTTCACTCAACATAACCTACAGGGGCAATAATGCAGATTATCCTGAAATAATATAGATAATATTCACTAGAACATGAACGTGCAAGAATTGCAAAGCTTGGGCATATGGCTGGCCCGAAGCGAAGGTGCGGCCAAACAAGGGTGGCGGGAGTGTGTCCTTTCAACCTGCACTTCGCAGCCTCCGTGGAGTTGTGGGAGAAGGGAAGTGTGGTGGTATAACAAGGCGCCACTCGCTTTATCCTATGGAAATCTAGTGTGCCCGTACCACCAAAAAAGCGGTGGTTGGACCGCGGTGCGCCTTTCTTCACTCCGCGGTTGAAGAGTGCTCAGTGGCGGAGCCATGTACCAGATCCGCCACTGGGGCCATTAATGCTGATGCTTCCAGTACACTTTTTTTATAATAACAGTAATACGTAATATATAAAAAGAATGTACACAGTGTATAGAGAAAAGAATGTCTAAAATTAGCACAGACTAACTACAAAGATAGTGGCACCAATAGAGAGATGACAATAAAAGGAACTAATCAGGTTGCGTTCCAATTCTATCACCCACCCCAGAACGCAATCCCATATTTGACATGCAATACTAATGTTTATCTACACTAGTGCCTTTTGTTAATACATCAGATACATTTTCTTAACTCTTTACATACAAAAAATTTAACTTTAAATTATTAACATGTTCCCTTAAAAAATGATGTCTTATATCTATGTGCTTGGACCTAGGCAAATAACAGTCATTAACGGTAAGCTTGATTGCACTTATGTTGTCGCTGTGGATGACTAGTGTGCTATCACGTTGTTCTACAAGTTCTCCCTGCAGTTGCTGCAGCCATAGCGCCTCTTGTGGTGCTGATGACATGGCCATGTACTCGGCCTCTACTGTAGATAAGGCCACAGTCTGCTGTTTTCATGAGAAACATGATACAGCGCCACCATGTAACAGAAAAATATAACCCGTGCACGATCTGCGATCCCGGGCATCACTTGCCCAATCCGCATCACAGTATCCTATGATTTCACTTTTACCATTTTTGGTATAAGTCAGTCTGTAGTGCTTAGTACCATGTAGGTATCTCAGTACCCTTTTTACAGCAGCCCAATGCTCAGATTTTGGTCCTTTATTGTATCTACTAAGACAGTTAACAGCGAATGAAATGTCTGGTCTTGTTCCATGAGCTATAAATAGAAAACAGCCAATGGCTTGCTGATAAGGGCAGTCATATGAGTCTTCTTCCATGTTATTGAATTTTAGTTCAACTTCCACAGGTGTCTTTGTACTTTTGCAAACTGTAATATTGAACCTTGACAACACTTCCTTTATATACTTCTCCTGATCTAACATGATTGTATCTTTACCTCTAGTTATATTCAAGCCCACACATTGTTTGGCCCGACCAAGGTCCTTCATATATAATTTTTTGCATAACTTGTCCTTCAACTCTTTAGTATATTCTAATTGAGAGCTCAATATAATTAAATCATCAACCCATACTGCAATGTAAATTTTCTTTATATTATCATAATAAATGGATGGATCAGTTTTTGATTGCTCGATTCCCAGTATCTTTAGAACTTCTGGTCGTCGTCTACTTGCCTGTTTGAGCCCATAAATAGATTTGAGTAAATGGCAAACTTTATTTCCTTTAGTATCCATTTCTGGTTGTAGCATATATATCTCGGCATCTATATCTCCCTGAAGAAACGCAGTGACAGCATCCATTTGATCAAATCAGTGGAGAGTAAACTTCTTGATAATCTATGCCCCTCTTTTGTTCATAACCTTTTATGACAAGTCTCGCATTGTATTGCATAATATTTCCTTGCTGGTCGGTCTTCGTATTAAATACCCATTTATTTGGTAATGCCTTTTAGCCAGCAGGTAAGTTATGTTTCAGTTTCCATCAAAGAATTGTATTCCTCATCCATTGCCTTTTTCCATTCATTGGCGTGTGGGGATGATAAAGCTTCCTCTACGTTCTGTAGGTCTGTAACATTATTATAAAAACAGAATGATCCCTTTCTATCTTTGTGAATTTTGTCACGAGGCCTGAGGGTCACGTTACTGGACTGTTGGTCTTGCTGTATTAAGTGTCTTGGAGGCCAAAAAATCTCATCCAAGTCAGCTGTATCAGTTTCATACTCACTTGAATTTTCACTTTATTCTTGAGACTGAGCGGTAGTGATTGACTCCCTTAGTTAATCTGTGCTACTATGACCTTCCACTGGTTCATCAGCTACAGGATTAACTGAAATTGGACATTCATTAAATCCTTTGACACTTTCGAAGAAAATGACATCTCTGCTTTCTGTGACCTGATGAGTCATAGTATTCATGACACGGTAACCCTTTGTGTTCTCGTAGTAACCAACTAAGTTCATTTCTCTTGACTTCTTGTCCCATTTTTTTCGTTTCTCTTGAGGTACATGTACCATTACCTTTGAACCGAATATTCTTACATGACTTAGTTTTGGTTCCGTTCCTGTCCACATTTTATATGGTGTAATATTGCCTAAAACTCTAGTCGGTGATCTATTGACTAAGTATGCAGCTGTGGCAACAGCTTCTGCCCATATAGGTTTATCTAATTGTGCATAGCAAATCATGCACCTTGCCTTTTCTACTAATGTTCTATTCATTCTCTCGGCTAGTCCATTTTGCTGAGGACTGTAAGGAGCCGAGGTCTGATGTGTGATTCCACAATTTTTCAAATATTTTTAAAAATTAAAGTTACAATACTCCCTACCGTTATCAGTTCTTATGACTTTAATTTTATGATTCAGTTGATTCTCTACTTTGCTTTTAAAGTCTTTGAAAACATCCAGTACATTTTGTTTATCTTTCATAAAATAAATATGAACCATTCTAGAGTAATCGTCAATGAAAGAAACAAAATAACTCATACCTCCATATGACAGGTTCTCCATTGGCCCGCACAAGTCAGAATGTTTAACCTCCAAAGGTCTTGTACCTTCCTAGACCCTGTATGCTTAAAGGCTAATCTTGTCTGTTTCCCTTCGAGACAAGTGGAACATTGTGTATCTGTCTGCGTACCGTGTGTTAGGCTGACCCCTTCAGCACAGTCTGGCAATTTCTTCAGAGCTGAAACATTTAGATGAGCCATCCGAAGATGTCATAAATTTATATTGTTTTGCTTTACCTCGTTTGACACCAGGTGGGCATTTTCTTTGTTACTAAGATTAGTGTCCAGAATATATAATTTATTTATGAAAGTAGCAGAGCATAACAATTTTCCTGCAATATCTTCTACGTTGCAGCCTATCTCATTAAAGGACACTTTGTACCAATGCTTTGTAATCATACTGACTGACAATAAATTAACTGCAAGTCCCGGTACATATAGGACGTTCCTTACTTGTATTTTATCATGCTGTGAAATATTTATAGTGATATTTCCAACACACTCTACGGACAAAAAATACAATACAATACAAATACTCACGCCTGTCACTTAGAGGGGTAGGCAGAGACTACGGACTTCCATTTGGCGCGATCCTGACACACCTCTCTCGCCTCCTATACATCTATATATATACGCATACACGATCGTCGGTTAAGGGTACTCCAAATCTGGCCCATTTTCAATGTATCGCCGATTTGGTCGATAAATCTTCGTCAAGGGCGTCCCTTCCCGACTTTGCTGTTCACTTCTGAAACATAAATTTGCTTTGTCACTCTTTCTTCGTTCATTCTTTCTACGTGACCAAACCACCGAAGCATAGCTTTTTTAATCCTAGTCACAACGTCATTTTGCACGTTTTTTACCACACTTTTCTCTTATCACACTATTTCTCACCCTGTCATTCAGATTCAGCCCTAGCATACTCCGTAATGACCGCATTTCTACAGCCTTTACTCTACTCTCATGCTTCTTCTGCCATATCCAACTTTCACTACCATACATCAAAGTATGGACTAACACAGCATTATGAATTGGCATACGTGCCTTCTTTGACACATTCTGACTCTTCATAATAGCATGTAGAGCCCCATTAACTCTATTTCCTGGATTCACTCGTCGTTCTATATCCTTATCATATCTGCCATCCCTGCTAAATAAACATCCCAAATATACAAACTCATCCATTTGTTCAATCAACTCCCCTTATATTCTTATTTCACATAACGTTTTACTTTCTTCTCTTTCAAAAACCATCACTTTCGTCTTACTTGCGTTCACTTTCATACCCCTTTCTTTTGATGACCAGTTCATTAAATTAACCATCATTTGCAACTCGGCCGCCGACGATGTAAATATGACTTGATCATCGGCGTACAGAAGGCATTTGACGGTTAACTCACCCATTCTCAACCCACATTCTTCAACTTTCAAAGTTTGCAATCATCTCTCCATAAATAGGTTAAACAGCCACGGAGAAGCTACACAGCCCTGTCTGACACCTTTTTGAATGCCAAACCAGTCCGAGTAGGCCCTGTTGACACAAGCACTAGAGTCCCTATAAATAGACTTTAATGCCTGTATCAGACCAGCGCTCAACCCAAATGAGGTCAGTGTTTGCCATAACACGTTCCTATCCACTCTGTCATAAGCCTTTTCCAAGTCCATGAACGCACAAAAAACTTTCTAGTTTTTGGCCAAAAATTTCTCCGCAATCATGCGCATGGAAAATGGCTCCCTATTTGCCACTCTTATTGTCTTTACTGATGGCCCACGAACATTGCACAACCATTCTGTATTACTGCACATATGCATGGAAGCGCTGGAGTCAATGTACCATTTTTCACTATTTCTTCCTGAGGATGCTGAAAAAGCTGCAATAAAAATATCTTCCTTCCTTTCTTTCCCTTTGTTCTGTATTTTCTTTGACTTTTTACAAAACTTTGCAAAATATCCATAACCATTGCAGTTGTAGCATCTGGGGCCTTTCATTTTCTCTGTTGAGGACTTTGACTTACTGCTTTCATTCCTTTTCTTCGAATTAGAGTAAAAGGCATTGCTTGAATTTTCAGTTTTCACTTCCTGCAGCAATTTAGTTTTTATGAAATCGGCACCAATTTTCAAACCTGAATTTTCTAAACCCATTATCATTGGCTTATACTCATCGGATAGACCAGCTAACATTAGAGTCTCAAGCCACTCGTAATTCACTTCAAAGCCAATGTTTCTAAGTTTATGTGCAGCATTCATTATTTTACTAATATAGTCTTCTACATTTTCACTCGATTCGAGTGAAGTATTGATCAATTCCTTCAACAAACTTACCCTGCTGGTTAGCCCGTTATCATCAAATGCTTTATTCAAATTGTCACATACTTCTCTAGTGGTATTACACTCCTGAACATGGATATAATTTTGAGTGTTAATAAGTAGAATACGTTTGGATTTCGCCCTCACATCCTTCACAGGGTCGACTGTCTCTGTACCCGGTTCTATGCAACTCCATAAATTTTCGTGCTCCAAATAAGTTTTCACACTGAATTTCCACGTAGAAAAATTATCTCGGCCATTCAACTTATCAATATTAAACATATTTGAGCTCGACATGACTTTATTCTTGCACGTTGTACTTAACCTCAATCTCGGAAATGTCGGAATCACTGTTTTCAGTTTGTTTCTTCTTTCTTCTGCTTTTTTTGCAACCACACTCTGCTAACATGTAGGATTTTGTGCAAATAAGGAATATAACAGTAATGCGTAATATATAAAAAGAATGTGCACCACAGAACACAATTACTCTCTAACAAGAGATGTGCACAGTGCATAGAGAAAAGAATGTTAAAAATAAAAAAACTACAAAGATAGTGGCGCCAATAGAGAGATGACAATAAAAGGAACTTATCAGGTTGCGTTCCAATTCTATCAAAAACGAGTAAGAAATAGCTTGGTAGAAATCAACCTTATTCCCAGGGGTTATTGTCGTCCATAAATTCCTTAATATTAAATAACCCTTGTTATATAAACTTTGTTTAATATAGTATTTGAACTTTTTGCAGGTCAAAATTTTTGTATTTAGTAATAGATAATATAGTGCCGTATATTATTTTATTAGTAATTGTGAAAAAGCTTGCTTATTTAGGACAATGTCTCATCTGTTATTATGGGACTTAAGCGTTGAAAGGACATTGCTCTGCTTACATTGTTCGCCCTGGAACCAAGAGCATCGGAAAATTATGTTTTTTACTGTCGATCATTAGTAAATTCCTATATGATCTTATTTTTATAGCGGACTAGCTGCATAAAAGATATATTAAAAAAAAATTATCAGATTTTGAGGTTATAATACCACGAATATTACTGTTTTTCATAGCTCCGAGTGATTTTTAACAAACTGAATCTAAAATTGAAACTGAAATTATATATTTTAGTACCTATCTAGATAATTAGGTATGCAGTTTTTGTTCTAAAAATTAAGTGTATGTAAGTGCAACGTATAAATGCATAAAATCTAGTTAACAAACCTACTTTCTAAGCATTGGTTTTGAAATGAGAGATAATGTTTGTGTGTATTAATGTAAAAATAAAAATGTATGTAAGGTACGGTAAGATACCTAGTACCTATATGTATAAGGATTTAGGCTGGTTTCAGTCACGCCGCTAGACATGCCGTCGAACAGCGAGCGGATTAACCACGGTTGCGTTCAACCAAGTTTCAACAGCGCGCGCTTGAACAGCGTGAATATTATCGACTACTACCTATCTAGTGCATTTGCAAGCATGTGCGTCTGAACGGCGCTATTCAAACCTGTGACTATGAAACCAGCCTTACCGACTTAGTACCTAATTGGTAGTATAAGTTGTTTTTACACCTACATTAAATTATTATGTTTGAATTAGAAATAAAACACAGATTAATTTCATATTTATTGTTCATCTTCTAATTTGGAAATTAGAATATTGTCTAAAAATTGTGCAGGGATGTCGATATTATTTTGATGTCTCGTAAAGCTCTAGTACAAAATAATGGTCATAACATGGGCACAGCAACCGATGGTTCTGCGTACAACGATGCGATTACAGCAATATTGCACGATTGCTTCTCTGTTCATCTTTCAACAACATTGACATTGAACCACCAGCAGAGCCGCAATTTACACAAAATACACTTTCCATTTCGTATGCGTAAGTCCGTTTATGAATGCTAGGTTATCGTTTGACCGGTAGACAGTTTCGAAAATCACTAAAAGGTAAGTCGTTCTCAACGCAATCAGAGTCCGTTAAAATAGCCAAATCGTAATGTTCAATATATAGTCCCGAAAGTCACCAAAACACCGATACAATTACAAAGAGCAAACGACGCCAACCAAACAACCAGATGACAGTGATAGTACAAAGTAGGCATGTCGATTTGAAATCATTTAATCGATTGTTTTTAGTAAAATAATCATCAGGATCAATATAGATCTGAAAAATCCTTGTCTGGTGTCCTGCTATCGACTTAGAACACTTCATCCATTCAATGAATCGATCCAAAAACCTCTCGAATCGGATTTATTCAAGAACTAGCTATATTTCAAACAATTCAAGAAATACTTTTGCATAGTTGGAACATCTGTTCCTTGTGACAGACTTTTTTCTGTTCTGTTCTGGCTTCAATCCCAGGGTCATGCAAATTATTATTGAGTTTTTATAACTTGAAGTTCCCTGTAGTAGCTTGAAGTCTGGATTTCTGCCCGGTGTTTGGCAATACGCCATATTAAATTACATGGGACGTAGAACATAACAGTAATATACACCTCTGTCTAATCCTTTTGGGAAATACAGACGTGATGTTATATTTTTTAATTTAATGATGTTTCTATACAATTACTTGTACTTACGGTAAGTTATCGTCAATAATGATCTGTGTCTATATTAGGAATGTTTGAAAATGTCGCGATTGATAAAAAATAGATCTGTTAATGCTTCATTTAATCGAAAATCGATTCTAGTATGTTCGGTTTGAATCGAATTGGAGATCGTATTTTTTTATGAGATACTGAAAGTGACAAGTGACATCAAAAATAGGAGTGCCAAATACAATACGATTAATGGATATTTGCTAAGATTTATTATAGCCATACGTTACAAACAGTATTAAATACATCATCTTTTGTCATACGATAATATTAATACCATCATAAGTAAGACAATATCCTACTTTACTTATAATAACACGTACGTCTGTACTTCTTCCATACTTGTAACAATATTAATAATAACATCTGTATCAAGTCTGCAATATTACTCTTTTTAAAGAACACATTTATAATAAATGCAGTAACGATAAGTGTTTTTTTATATTAATTGTAGTAAATTCGTAAGTTATCGTTTAGTAAGACGTAAAATACATTTTAGGGAATAATATAAAATAATATAAAGAAAAGGTAATTTAATATTTTTGTTGTAGCTTCTTTTTGCAATTTTATTCGAAATAAATTCAAAGTGTAATTCAGATTAAAAAATATGCAACAGTTCATTAAAAATTCAAAAATCGATTACAATGGATTGGGCATCCCTGATCATTTTTCGACACCACATGACGTTTAGCGAAGATGGCGGCGATTAATGTTATTAGTCGAATAGAATTCGAATACTTTTTAATGTTAATTTTTGCACGCAGCTAGTCCGTGTTACAAAAATATTTGCAACTAATATAATAAAATAGACATTTAATTATCGTGTATGTCCGATGCTTTTAATACACAGAGCGATTCTGGACATTGTCCTTTAGTAGCAAATAGTGGTTTTTTTTTGGATAAGAGTTACAAACGGGCACCTGATCGTAAGTGGTTGCTGAAGCCCATGGGCATCTACATCTATCCTGGATTACGAATCATAATGTAAATACGTTGTCACCTTACCTATATATTATATATTATGATGAAATGTCTCGTTTGTGGTTAAAAAGTCTCCGGCTCTTTAACTCACCATACGAAATACTTAATCTGCTATTTTACGCTTGTATTCCGTGAGGACGTGGTCTTTTTCTTGTTGAACCGATACATATGTGCTACAACCATAACATACGTCAGCATGACTCTACTACTAAAAATACTGAGTTTGCACACTCGTCTGCCAAACCTGATAAATATCCCCCTGATGAGGTAATCTCGGAAGACTGTAAGACCTAGGTTCAGTAATATACATTGGAAAGATTATTATGGATGAATAAATAAAATAATGAAATGTTAATTGCAATAAAAAATTAATAGTTGATTGCAACTTGAAGCCGAAGATGTAGATGTCTATAGACCACAGTATCCACTTACTATCAAGTGGGCTGTAAGTTCGCTTGTCACCCTTTTACTATTATAAAATACAATATTCATTTATTTTTAGATTTTATCGCCACCTATTGAAGAAAAAAAAGAAGAAAGAAATGTGATTCTGAGTTATCACTCAGAATCACATTTCTTTCTTCTTTTTTTTCTTGTGATATTGTGGCGTCTCAAAATCTTTATTATCTATCGATAATAAAGATTTTGAGACGCCACAATATCCACTTACGATCATGTGTTTACTCATTCGTCACTTATACTAAAAAAAATATCAGGTGGGCTCCATCTCCTGTTTTAGTTTTCCATTTCACACTTCATGCTTCATTACGAAATGATATGAGGTAGTTAGGTTGGTTAAGAACTTAAACAATAATATTATATTTTATTCAACGCAATAATATAAACATTTAATAAAATTATTCCAAATCCAAAAGCAAACCAACACCCAAAAAGGTTATAACCTCAAAACCGTTTTCGGTTTTTGTCCTTTCAAGCTTCTACCCCAAAACAAAAAACAATCGTTCGAAACTGTTAATTATGAATGTTACAAACGAAATTTACGTAGTTGCGCCGAACCGTAAATTTGGGTTATTTGTATAACAATATTATCCATGCGAACGAGAACCAAATTTAAATCATAAAACACAATAAATATTTATTATTTTAAAAAACAGTGTAGTGGCGGTTAAGAATAACCACTGCCCCAAGTCTTCCCGTGGGTGTCGTAAAAGGCAACAAAGGGAAACAGACAGAAGATGGGCAGCAGTATCTTCCTGATGACAGCAAAATTAGAATAAAAAAAACTGCGGTTGCCATGAGAAATGACAATAATAAACAGCCCCCAGTCCCCGGAGGCCCCGCTATTCCTGGGTACGGTGGCGACCATGGTAAGGGCGGGGCAGGGGGTGCTAAAATCTCCGGTGGAGGTTCGGTTGCCACCTAAGATGACTCGACCTGGCAACATACAACGCACGCACCCTGAGGACTGACGAGAAGATCGTGGAGCTGGAAGAAGAGATAGACAAGTTACGCTGGCATATTGCAGAATTATCCGAGATCCAAAGAGAGGGGGAGAACACGGTAATCCTTGAATCCGGTAACTTGCTCTATCACCGGGAGGGCGACCATCTGTCCCAAGGAGGTGTCGGACTTATCGTCCACAAGTCTCTCGTTAACAACGTTGTAAAGATTGAGGATGTGTCGGCGAGGGTTGCGTACATTATACTCAGAATCACCAAACGGTATTCGCTAAAGATCATACAGGTTTACGCACCAACCTCGGCACACCCCGATGAGGATGTGGAGGAAATATATGAGGATAAATCTAGAGCCATGCATTCCTGTAAAACCCACTATACGGTGTTAATGGGAGACTTCAATGCAAAACTATGCACAAGAGAGACCGGTGAGCTGAAAGAAGGGAAATTTGGAATAGGGCAACGGAAACCAAGGGACCAGCAGCTGGCCGACTTCATGGAGAAAGAGGGACTCTTTATGATGAACTCTTTCTTCAAGAAGAAGGAAGTGGACCTGGTAGAGCCCCGACGGTTCGAAAAAATTGAGATTGACTTCATAATGACGACCAGACGACAACTGTTCAGTGATGTCTCCGTGATCGCAAAGTTGAAAACTGGTAGCGATCACCGAATGGTTAGAGGCACACTGAACCTAAACGTTAAGTTGGAGAGGTCTCGTGTAATGAAGTCAGCGCTCCATCCCCCCTGCTCTGTTCCAAAGTCCCAAAACCTTTCAGCTCGAGTTAAAAAACCGTTTTCAGTGCCTAGAAGACTGCAATGAAGTGGACGATATGAATGATAAGCTCGTGGAAACTGTCCATGCGATTGAAGCTAAGTTCTGCAAGACCCGCCGCAGAAGAACACAAAAACTCTCCGATCACACTCTTAATCTCATGGCTGTTAGACGGAAGATGAAGCTACATTCTTCAACAGATTTGACAGCATACAGGCAACTGAACAGACAGATCTCCAATTGCATGCGGCGGGACTGACGTAACTTCAATACAGCTTGTATTGAAGAAGCGGTCGAGCGGAACCAAGGCTCCAAAATCTTTGCACGAGATCTGTCTGCCAGAAAGAGCCAACTGTCAAAGCTGAAGACCGAATGTGGCAGCATCGTTTCCGGGACACCTGAGATTTTGAGTGAGATTGAGAGGTTCTATGGGCAGCTGTTCACGTCATCGTTGGAGCCACACGCAAGTGTGAGTAACGATTCAAGAGCGAGTCTTATCCGACACTATTCTAAAGATATCCCGGACGTCAGTCTGAGCGAGATTAGAATGGCTCTCCAGTACCTTAAAAACGGTAAGTCCCCGGGCGAGGATGGAATTACAGCGGAGCTTTTGAAAGCGGGTGGGAAACCGGTACTTGAAGTTCTTTATAAGCTCTTTATTTCCGTCCTCCGTGGTGGTACTGCTCTGGAGGCGTAGCCTTGTTCTTCAAGAAAGGTAACAACGCTCCGTTGAAGAACTACAGACCGATTTCCTTTCTGAACCGCGTCTACGTGCTGTTTTCGAGAGTCATTACGAATCGTCTCGCGCGCAGACTTGACGACTTCCAGCCTCCCGAACAAGCCGGTTTCCGAAAAGGCTTTAGTACCATGGACCACATACATACCCTGTGGATAATTATACACAAGACAGAGGAGTATAATCTGCCTTTTTGTCTTGCGTATGTGGACTATGAGAAAGCCTTTGATTCCGTCAAAATTTGGGCGGTGCTGTAGTCCATTCAGCGGTGCCACTTTGACTGTCGGTATATCGAAGTCCTGAAGTGTTTGTACAATAGAGCTACGATGGCTATCCGAGTACAGAATCAGAGTACGAAACCTATCCAATTGCAGAGAGGTGTAAGACAGGGTGACGTTATATCCCCGGAACTCTTCACCGCTGCATTGGAAGACGTTTTCATGCTGCTGGACTGGAAAGGACGCGGTATCAAAATCAATGGCGAGTACATCACTCACCTTCGATTTGCTGAAGATATAGTCCTTATGGCAATATCGCTGGAAGACCTAAGTACTATGCTCAATGACCTCAATAGTGTCTTTCAACGGACAGGTCTAAAGATGAACATGAACAAAACAAAAATCTTGTTTAACGTCCATGTCACACCTATGCGGGTAGTTGTTGGGAGCAATAAGCTCGAATTTGTTGACGAGTATGTTTATCTGGGACAAATAGTCCGACTAGGTTAGTACCAACTTCGAACTAGAGGTCAATCGCCGGATTTAACTCGGCTTGGCAGCGTTCGGGAAATTACGACACAAATTCTGGTTAGACATACCTCAAAACCTTAAAACGAAATTGCATAAACAGTGCGTGTTGCCAGTGATGACTTATGGATCTGAGAGGTGTTCCTTCTCTGCTGGCCGGATGAGGAAGCTCAAGGTCGCTCAGCGAGCTATGGAGAGGGCTATGTTCGGGGTTTCTCTGCGTGATAAACTTAAAAATGAGGATATCTGCAGTAGTACCAGAGTAACCGACATAGCCCAACGGATTAGTAAGCTGAAGTGGCAGTGGGCCGGCCATATAGCTCGAAGAACCGACAACCGATGGGGAAGAAAGGTTTTTGAGTGGCAGCCTCGTACCGGCAGGCGAAGTGTAGGGCGTCCCCCCACTAGATGGAGTGACGACCTGGTAAGATATGCAGGAAGTCGATGGATGCATGTGGCTCAGGAACGTGCTTTGTTGCATTCCTTGGGGGAGGCCTATATTCTGCAGTGGACTTGTAAAAGGCTGTAATGATGATGATGATTTAAAAAAAGTAAAGTTACCAACGAACTTACATTCCACCTGACGGTTAATGGCTGCTGCATTGACATCTGCAACCAAATTCGAACAAAGATTTTTTATAGTAGTAGTTTGCATAAAATCACATCTGGCATACAACATGGACCTCATGTAGGCCAAATTCCATTTATTATTTATACCAATGGTTCACAATTAGGAAAATATCTCATAACGTAGATATAAATAAAACCTACTGTCGAATTCTTTTTTTTTTATAGGAGAAGGGGAAAACGAGCATGCGGCTCACCTGATGATAAGTGACCGCCGCCCAAGAACAACTGCAACACCAGGGAAATTGCAGACGCGTTCACGAATTTTTAAACCGACTGAGAAGATACGAGAAAGGGGTTCTTTTTAATGGTAAACGCGCAAACTTGTGTCTTCTGAGGATTTAACTGGACTAGACTTTTATTATCATCACCGCCGAGCAAGTATCAGTAGTAGACAAAATAATAATTTATTTATTTATTGGCGCCGAGGGGGACCAAACTCGGAATGCTCGTTACCGTTACTGTAACAGCCTATTAAATTCCACAACTAAATATTTCCGCATTATTAAATTATTATAATACCGCCTCTCAGGGAGGATAATCGCCATAGTTGCTACGCTTGGTAAGCGCGTTGGCAATCGCAGTTTTTATTTTTATTTTAAGTCGTTAATATTAAGAAGCTGCTCCATCTCCTGATTTGTTTTTCTCTGTCGCCTTTTACGACACCCACGGGATGATATGGGGTAGTGGATATTCTTAAACCGCCACTACACGGGACCATGTGATGTTCACTTACATTGAAATTTACGGCAAACGCTTAGCCTCTGACCTACCACCGTTTTTTTATTGACTACACATATAATTATGTGGTTAATAGTACATTGATCTTCGTCCTCTATTATTATTTGGTAAATAAATAATGCTTTTACCCCACTAGTAGGCCCGGCAGATGTAATTCTGCTCTTTACGGTTGGTGGCGCGATGAGTTTCATTTTAAATTTTCTCTAATCAAGTAAAAATCTAAATATGGGTTAAATTTTTATTATTCTGCGTGGTTATTTGCGTAACGATGACTTCTAGTTCAGTTTTAAGTGCATATAATCTAACTGGTCTGAATAGGGGATGACGGAGCCCGGCTCTGATGGCTAACTGATATTTTGGGCGGTGAGAACCGCCCAGGGACGCGGGTGTACAGTGTGTACGCGATGTGGATGGATGTGCGGCGCGCCCGTCTTCTGACTCGCCGCGTCCCATCCACTGTTGTCCTAACTGCGTTTTTGACACTAGGTGTGTGTGTAGTGTTTATGTGTGAATGGCCGGGGACATTTCTATCATAGGCAGATGCCTAGGCTTGGTGATCTCTTCGTGTTGTTGTTGGACGGTGGATCGAGTTCGTAGTTCGTACATTATATTAAATAAATAATGATAAAGTGTGTGAAATAGAGTAGAAGTGTTAAAAAGGAATAGTAATCAAAGTGTTTCCCTAGATATATTGTGGACAATGATACATCTGGACTGATAATCCTAAAAAAGAGTGAATAAATACATAGCATGTGCAAAAACTTTTTACAGTTAATTTCGTTATTTTGTGTCCGATCGGTGCAAATTAAAATGTATATTATATAAAAGACGGAATAATATAAAACAAGTGTAACTCTGGACAAAGTGATAACAGTGGAATAAAATTTGATCAATAACATAACCTAACAAAAACCGTTATTAACTACTAAAATATAATCTCCATACCAAGTGGGGCCATCTGCTGCGAGGTTAAGATACTATTAAGGCAGTCAATAACGACTAACTAACGTTTTGCAATATTAGGGAAACTTACGCCATCTATGGTAATATCAGCGAATTAAGATATACTTGAGAAACTTTATCAATCGATTGCAATAAAGGTTTCTAAGAACAGTACAAAATTAAAACAGAGGGCGCTACTAGTAAATAAAATAAGAAACCAAAAAAATTAAAAATAAAGAAATAAATAATGGAAGATCTTCAAAAAATTTTACTAGAATTAAAGAATGATTTTGAAAAAAAATTTAATTCCATGGAGTCAAAAATATCAAAAATGGAAAACCAAATTACCACAAAAATATCAAAACATATGGATGAAAAATTTCATACGATTGAGAAAGAGTTGGGAAATATTCGAATAAAAGAGGAAGAGCAAGAAAAAAGGTTAGATGCGCTAGAAAAGAACAATGTACAGAGAAACCTCGTATTTTTTGGAGTCGAAGAGAATGAAAAATCGTATTATGATCTTCAAGAAAAAATTATAGACATAATAAAAAACGACATAAAAGTTGAAATACAACAAAGTGAACTACAAGCATTAAGAAGATTGGGAAAAAAAGGACATAAAACCAGACCTATCTCTGTGATGTTTACTACATTAGGAAAGAAAATTAGTATTTTGAAAAACAAAAATAAATTGGAAAATACAAACATATACATAAAACACGAATTCCCTGCAAAAATTCTGAAAATAAGAGAGGAACTAAAAATTCAACAACAAAAAGAAAATGAAAAGGGCAATATAGCATACATCAAATACGATAAACTTGTTGTTAAGGAAAAATATAAAGATACAAGTAATAACAAGAGGCAATTATCTATATCTCCCCCAAAAACGTCACAAAGTACTCCTACTAGAGAGGCGCCAACAATGAATAACAAAAAACAAACACAAATAAATAAAAAATACAAAGCTAATAACAACACAATGACGTCTTATATAACCAGAAACGAAGATGTATGACTCTACGAAGCACCCTCCAACAGCACTCAAGAAAATAGTAATAATAACTTAAATAATTTAAACACTCCCTCAGTACGGGTGGTCGCCGCGAGGAAGTTAGACCAAAACCCTCCATCTCAAACTCAAAAATATACTAACCTGCACCTCCTCACATACAATGTAAGATCGCTTGTGGATAGCACAAGACTACCACAACTAGAACACAGTTTAAGAAATATAAAATGGGATGTTATAGGACTGTCAGAGATAAAAAAAGCCGGTCAACAGATAGAGGAACATGGAAACTTTGTACTCCTCTACTGTGGCGAACAAAGCGGAAGAAATGGTGTCGGTTTCTTAATACAAAATCACTTGAAAAAATATATTGACAACTTTAGTTTTTATACAGACAGAATAGTCCGTCTAGACATGAACTTTAACAATAATTATATAACCTTCATACAAATATATGCACCGACAGAAAAAGCACCAGAATCAGAAATAGAAAACTTCTATAATGACTTAAGAAAAGCGATGAAAGATATCAAAAAGGATACTTTTATCGTAGGCGATTTTAACGCTAAGATTGGTTTGCCAAGAGAAGAAGAAAACCTAGTGACAGGAAAGTTCGGATATGGGAGTAGAAACAGTAGAGGACAACGATTAATAGAATTCTGCTACGAGAATAAATTGACAATAACAAACACAAAATTTAGAAAGAACACAAAAAATAAATGGACCTGGCAATCTCCCGACGGAAACACAAGAAATGAAATTGACTACATATTAGCTAAAAATATAAAAATAGTTAGCGATACTGAAGTACTGAACATACCATTTTCATCTGACCATAGGGCTGTAAGGTGTACTATAAAGCTAAATAGAAATTTTAAACAAAGTAGGAAAAAATTCGACAACAAGAGAAAAAACTTTACGCCAATCGAACAAGACTTATTAAAAACGTCACTAAGAGATGAAGACAATGTAATAGGTGGAACAGCAGATATTACATATAAAAATATTATTAACACAATCGAAAAATGCGTAAAAAAACTACCAAATTCATATAAAATTGAAAAGAAGCATGTAGATATCAGTAAAGAACAAGATATTATGGAACTTATAAAGGAAAGGGAACAACTAAAAAAAATACAACATAGAACATTTAAGCAAAGGAAACGACTAAGAATACTACATAAAAAGATAAGACAAAAAATTAAAGATAAACAAAAAACTCATAGGCTTAAGATCATACAAGAAGAATTAGAGCTATCAGGGTCTAGTAAAAGAGCTTACAATAAAATTAGTAATACGAGAAATTGGATAATGAAATTAAAAGCAAAAAATAACAAAATAGTATCATCCAGAAGAGATATGTTACAAATAGCAACCGATTTTTTTAAAGAATTATACAAAGAACATAAATACAATATACAAAATAGTCTAAATAATACAATTACTCAAAATCAAAGTGAGGAAGTTCTCCCATTCCTACAATCAGAAATTAGAAATGGTATTTCCAAGATGAAGATAAATAAAAGCCCTGGTGAAGATGGCATAACATGTGACGTAATTAAAGCATTTGATGATTCGATTATTCCTTTATTAACTGCCTTATTTAACCAAGTATTGTTTCAGAGGAAAGTCCCCGATAAATGGAAAAGCTGCATAATCACTCTTCTGTATAAAAAAGGAGATCCAAAAAGTATAAGCAACTATAGACCAATAAGTTTGCTTTCGGTCATATACAAACTTTTTACATCCATACTTTTAAATAGAATATCTAGAAATATAGAAGAGAACCAAGCTAAAGAACAGGCTGGTTTCAGGAAAAACTTCTCAACTATCGATCACATAAATACAATTACACAGATAATAGAAAGATTTATAGAATTTAAAAAAACAATATACCTACTATTTATAGATTATAGCAAGGCATTTGATTCCGTGAAACATAATAAATTGTGGGAAGCCTTGGTCGAGCAAGGAATTCAAACAACATACATAGAATTGCTAGAAAATATATATACTAACTGCAAAGCGAAAGTGAAATTAGAAAAGCCAGGAGAAGAATTTTCCATACAGAAAGGTGTCCGCCAAGGAGACACAATCTCACCAAAACTGTTTATAGCTGTACTTGAGCACATTTTCAGAAAACTGAAGTGGAGCAAAGAAGGTATAAATATAAACGGAGAGTACCTATCAAACCTTCGTTTTGCGGACGATATTGTAATCATCTCTGAAAGTCAAGAACAGTTACAAAAAATGATTTATGATCTAAATGCCGAAAGTTCTAAATGTGGCTTGATAATTAATCTAGATAAAACAAAAATCATGACTAATGGGGAAAAAATACCAGTCCTTCTAGAAAACAAAACCATCGAATATGTGGATGAATATATATATTTAGGTCAAAATATCTGTTTCGTGAACAGGACAACAAAAGAAGTAGAAAGAAGAATAGCATTGGCATGGAAAAAGTACTGGTCCTTAAAAGAAATATTCAAAGGAAACTTCCCATTACAAATAAAAAAGAAAATTATGGACTCAAACGTTCTACCAACTCTTACTTACGGATGTCAAACTTGGGTCTGCAATGCAGAAATAAAAAGAAAAATAAGATCATTTCAAAGAGCTACAGAAAGAAGTATGTTAAAAATCAAACTACAAGATCGAATCAATAGCAGCAAAATTAGAAGGAGAACAAAAATTACAGATGCCCTAACGACAATAGCGAGGCTTAAATGGAAATGGGCGGGACATGTCATAAGATCCAGTGACGGTAGGTGGAGCGAGCGCATCCTACATTGGTTCCCTCGTGATGGTAAGAGAGACCGTGGTCGACCTCTTAGAAGATGGAAGGATGATATAGAGGCAGTAGCGGGAAACCTGTGGACACGTACTGCAAAAGAAAGAGACAAATGGCACGAGATGGAGGAGGCCTTCATCCAACAATGGATGATCCCTGAATAGAAGATGGTAACCACATATTGAACCAACACGCAAATACTAGCATATTCACACAAAACACACACATACACGCGCAAACACACACGCGCGCACACACACACACACACACACACACACACACACACACACACACACACACACACACACACACACAGTTAAATTTGTTAAAAGTGGGAATAAAGGCTTTTTTATTTTTATTTATTTATTTTATTTAAATAAATAATGCTTTTACCCCACTAGTAGGCCCGGCAGATGTAATTCTGCTCTTTACGGTTGGTGGCGCGATGAGTTTCATTTTAAATTTTCTCTAATCAAGTAAAAATCTAAATATGGGTTAAATTTTTATTATTCTGCGTGGTTATTTGCGTAACGATGACTTCTAGTTCAGTTTTAAGTGCATATAATCTAACTGGTCTGAATAGGGGATGACGGAGCCCGGCTCTGATGGCTAACTGATATTTTGGGCGGTGAGAACCGCCCAGGGACGCGGGTGTACAGTGTGTACGCGATGTGGATGGATGTGCGGCGCGCCCGTCTTCTGACTCGCCGCGTCCCATCCACTGTTGTCCTAACTGCGTTTTTGACACTAGGTGTGTGTGTAGTGTTTATGTGTGAATGGCCGGGGACATTTCTATCATAGGCAGATGCCTAGGCTTGATGAGTTCTGCTAGATAGCAGAACTCATCAAGCCTTCCAAAACGGTTGGAGTCGTCGGGTTGGGATGACTCTCGGCTCTCTCAAAATAACGCCAAGACATTTCCTTGAAGTGCTCAGAGGTCATCGGAAGTTGACAATCTCTGTGTAAGTCGGAGTTTCGCTGGTACCACCGAGCTCCAATGGCTATGCGAATGAATGTATTTTGAACTACTTGGATGTCGTACAAGTGTCTATGGGCCGTATGGGTGAAAACTACGCTTGCGTAATACATGATAGGTCTTACTCATGTTTTGTGCGGATGGAGCTTATGTCTTAAGGACAGTTTGCTCTTTCTGGTAACTAGCGGGTGGAGGCAACTTGTGATGATTTTGGATCGATTGCGAACATTACGAAAGTATTTCGGGGAATGTCATATCTTCGTTGAATGTGACTCCTAGATATTTGGTCGTCGGTTGCCAGGGGATCTGGTGACTATACAGGTTGATCGTATCTTACGATTTCTTAGGGTTTCTGATTTGACGATTGGAAGTGAAGATCCTTTGTATAATACAATTTGTATTGCTACACTTTTCTCAGAATTCATTTCAATTTTCCATTAGCAGAACCAATCACCTAAGCTGTTGACGGTTATTCGGAGCTTCTCGGTTAGGATTCTTTTATTGTGATGGGCGATAAAATATACCGTGTCATCGGCGAAAAGAGCAGTATTCACAACTGGGTCCTTCGAGATGTCACTCTTGAAGAGTGTGTAGATTAGTGGGGACAGGACGGAGTCTTGTAGGACTCCAGCCTTGAAGGGACACATTGTAGAGCCAGTATCCTCTATACGATAACGAAAGTGGTAATTGGCAAAAAAGACTCTGATAATAAGGGTGAGTCTATCGGGCACGTTGAGTTTATACAGCTTGTAAAGCAAGCAGTTGTGCCAGACTTTGTTAAACGCTTTTGCGACATTGAAGAAGAGGGCACTGGTCATGGTTCTACGAATTCTTTGTGGGAGTTTGAACCCTCTCAGAATATATTTTGTGAGGCGATGAAATTGTTCGGTGCACGACTGTTCCAGTCTAAGGCCGAACTATTCATGTGGAAGAAGTTTGTTGATGAAGACGTGTTTCCGAAGGCGATTCAATATGTGTCGCTCGTAAATATTCCCCAGTGTACTGAGGAGACTAATTGGCAGATCAATTAGTCTCCTCAGTAAACTGAAACCGCGCAGTTGCGCGGTTTCCCCGGTTTCGGGATTCCTATTACGTCTGCTTCTTTCTATGCATTTGGGAAGAAGTAGCTAGAAATAAGAGCGTTGAATATACCTACTAGGAGGCCAACGAGCGGAGCAGAGAGAGATTTCAGTAAACTTTTGCTAATGGTATCGAGGCCGGGTGCCGATTTCTTTTTAAGGCTTTTGATTACATCTTTGATTTCGTCAGCATTCATAGGACCTAAGGGGTTTTGCAGTAAAAATTTAAAATTTCATAAAGTTTCTACCACAGTGTAGTATAGTCTGTGGCCATTGTACGGTCTGTGGCCACTGTACGTGTCTATGGTCAAACAAATCTATGGTTTTATTGACAACATTACACACAGCACCGTGTACTTTTTGGTTTTACGATTAATACGGGGATTCTTTGATTTTATTTTTTTACATTAACCCCTATTTAATTGAACATGAGTTATTTTGATTCATAAACTATCAAAAATACATACCTATCGGATCCAAGCATAGTGAAGAACCATCGCCTCAACAATACAAGCGATATATTATATTGTGTTAATACGGCCTAAAAAGGTCGAGTCGTACAAAAGTTACACAATCATTAACAGACAAACCATCGATAACATAAAAAGATTTATGGTCGCTTTTAGTCACAAACAGTAAATCTCCGTCCTATTCAGTTATAATATTGTCAAACGCCATTAATTAGTCTGGACTGGGGTTCTAATTGATGATCCATGATAATAGAGACAATTAAATTTACAAAGTATTCATTTTATGCAGATTTATGAGATGTTTAATATTTAAAAGAAAGTGCTAGTGATAGCATTCTCTTGTTAATGCGAACCTTTTTGTTTAAAATGAGCTCTGTTTAAGATTGAAGTAAAACCAATATTACGGATTTAAACGCGTTTTATTTAACTCGTTTTAACTTATTTTTACCTCACAACTATTTAACACGTTAATTAAGTTATTTAATAAGTTAAAAGGTAAATAAATTAAAAGTTACAATATGTGAAAATTAACTTGATACCTACATACCGTAAAATTTGTTTTATTAAATTTGCAGTATTCGCGTTCATATAAGATAACATTATGAGTTTAGTTTATGCCAAGTTTTAATCGCATCTAGTTAAAACTGTAATATGGAGTTTGTATATAGATAATGTGAGACATTAAGGTTGACTTAGTAAAATAATTTTTAAGAGATATAAAACCAAATATATGTATATATTACTTTTAAACACATTTGATTATGACTACGTATAATTTCTAAGTGGTGGAGCGATGCTACAGATATATTATGGTTCCAGCACGAATGGGTCGACTCAACCGAGAACCACTGTCTCACAGAATACCAGCGTGAAATAGCTGTTTGATACTACAGTGCATATGGTGAATTTGTAAAACCAGAGGAGACAGTTTTATTGGATACAAGGCATTCCTTCTTAATCCTAAGGGGTGACACAGTTCATGTTGATTCTTGATGAAGATGTTTAAGGGCCCCGCATCTATTTACCATCACATGGACCATGTGCTCGTTTGTCACCCTGATTCTTTAAAAAAATTGAAAATTATGTTACCCCTAATAGAAATTAATTATTGTGTGGAATTTTTACTACCTATATGACAGCCTGTGAATTGTCCACTACATTAAACAGAAGCCCGTGCCATATCAAAATGTTAACAAGTTTGGAATATAAACGCAATACTACAACCGTGTAATGGCGTTGTAATGATATTCACTACCCTTTATTGTTCCGTGAACGTCATAATAGCCTACAAAGGGATACTGAAACAGAAGATGGATCAGCAAATTTTTTTTGATGACAACGCAAAATAATAAAAAAACGCGGTTGTCAATACGCCTGCCAAGCGTGGCAACTATTGCAAAATCCCTATGTTATGCGGGAGGCCTATGTTTTTTTTTTATTGGGTAAGGGTGACAAACGAGCACACAGTCCACCTGATGGTAAGTGGTTACTGCGGCCCATAGACATCTACATCTATCCTCTATTACAAATCAAAGTGTAGATGCGTTGTCACCCGTGAGGACTAAGATGGAATGCCTCATTTCCAGTAAAAAGGGCCTCCGGCCACCTGCACTCACCAAGCAAAATGCAGAGGTAAACCTCTACTTCACGCTGGTTTTCTGTGAGGTCGTGGTACCACCCCGGTTCGAGCCGGCCCATCCGTGCGGCAGCAAAAGCTACCGCGTTCACTGTTAAAAATTTCAGTACTATGTTCAGTAGTGTATTTTATTTTAGGATTTAATAAGAACGAAGTCACTAAATTGTACTATGGCACAATAACTATTATCACCGCAGCCAAAACTAAACGTATTTTACGAATGATTTCTGATACACTACCAAGATTCACTCTGCTTATTTCGATTTTGTCTAGAGTTGCCTGTATAAGGGTCGACACACAGACAAATGCCATTACGCTCAATAATACATACCTTTTTGCAATTAAATATGGTTTTAATTTCTTACACGCCAAAAAAATATTAAAACTAACCCTACATGGTTAACGTTTCTGTTTGTAAAAATTGGTTTCATTTAACATAAGAAGTAAAGAAAAAAAACCTTGATAGGTTTTGATGTCATAATTTGCTGTTTTTACAAATGCGTGTTCATTAATTTATGTGCGTGTGTACATATATCATAGACAAATATTTAAATAGGACGCCCAAAGTACAAAATGTCTTAATGATTTTATTATAAATTTTAATGACAATTTAACTTACAGTTCATCTAACGGTAGGTGTCAACTGCATTCCATGGACACCTGCAATTAAGTTTAAAAAAAGAAGCCTATAGATACCCTGTTACTTCTGAGAACTGATAAGGTAACCTAAATCCTGTAATTATAGTCTCTCTATAGATCTGAAGTGGCTGGGCTGTTGACGGCACAAAAATATATGTAAGAGGGTAGTACCTACCCATACAAACTTCTAGTCACAAAAGTGGTCCAACCTTCTTTGGATTATCTTACGCTGACACCACAATTATAATTTTATTTGATTAATAAAATTTGTGAGAACGAAATTCTAAAGTGAAAAAATAAAAATATATTATTTTGTACTATATCTGTTCAGTAACTACTGATACTCTCCAAATCAAAACTAGAAAGCAATCATTTAAAGCACGACTGTTGCCAACTTAAGCTGTGGACTATAAATCACTTTTATCAGAGATATTGCTGTGACTTTACAAGCTTATGAAACGGTCCTAGAGATCATTAGACGGCGTAATCATTAAAACCTGCAAAATCTAGGTTAGGCGAATAAATTTACACTTTTTAAGTATAAGTTATGGCCTATATACGATATTTTAATATCTTATTATGAATTGACATTATATAATATTATATACGAAATTGGTAGTAGTTCAGACGGTTAGCGCTCGCTTTAAATTTTACTGTACGCGAGCAACCCGGGTTCGATTCCCGCCGGCACCAATGAAATTGTTAATTAAATTTTAAGTGCGGATTTACCACGTGCTCTGCGGTGAAGAAAGACATCGAGAGGAAACCTGCATGTCTGAGAAATAAGACAAAAATGCGAAGACATGTGAAGTTTTCCAACACGCTTTGGGGCAGCGTGGCGGAGATTTCCTTGCCCTAAAACCCTTTCAGAAATGAGGGGAGGCCTATGCCCAGCAGTGGGATGTATATAGGCTGTAACTTTTATATACGATATTTCAGCTATAGTTAACTAATAATAATTTTACAGTACAGTTTAGGTGGAAGAATATCCACTACCGGATATCAAATTTTATCTGTCGCCACTTACAACATCCACGGGTGTCGTTTTTACGCCTTTTAAATTCCACTGCTGAACATTGGCCTCCCCCGTAGATTGCCTCATTTTTGCCCATGGGCGCCACGCTTGGCTAGCGGGTTGGCAACCTCAGTTTATTTTCTATTTTTAGTCTTTTTTAAGAAGACACCGCTGCCCACCTCCTGAGTTGTTCTCTCTGTCGCCACTTACGAAACCCACGGGTGTTGTAAATGGCGAGAGGCGAAAACTATGAAATTTATGGCAAACTATCTCCAGTATATTTTTTTTCTTTTTAAAAATTTAACTCGGTAACGCATTAACGAAGCATTTGCGACACTGCAGTTCAAAAACGGAACAGAATGGTGTAATGTTAACATTAAACCATTCTCATCCGTTAACATAATATTAAAACGAAACTTAAAAATAATTTTGGAAAATGCAATGTTCTGGCATCTTTTCATATTTTATATTACGATTTAGAAGATTATGATAATAAGAAAATTTTTGCTCATTATATGAAATGGAAAACATAACGAGTAGAAAAAAATAAGAAATGTACGTAAACGGGAGATAGAAAGGGGTCTAAAAACAAGATTCCATTTCCAGGAACAATAATTGTCTCTTGGGAGGATAAAACATACTTCTGTTTTTATTGTTCGTTTGTACATTATTTGTAGTCTATTTTATGTATTTTCGGAATTTCATCTGCCTATTTCCCAAAAGCTTGCGTATCATCTTATTTTACATTTTATTGAATATTATTTTTTTCACGAATAAGTATTATTGTTACATTATTTTGAGTCTCAATTTTTCTTGATTATGATTATTTTTCAATTTATTTATTTAGTTGTGTTACGTTCGTACTTGACAGAATAGTTAACTTATGATGTTAATTTCCTTGTAGCGGTGAAAAGATTTCATTATCAGTAACGGTTTCATATTAGAAATTATATGTTTATTAAATAAAACTACCTACTACTTTTATCACGTTTGATTTACTTAATTTTAATTCCCAATGTTTCGGGTGCTTTAAAGCACCCATGGCCCCTGAGGGAGTGAGGTAGTTGACAAAGTTAACCCGGAGTACCTTCAGCTATTAATTATTACTATTGATCCGATCTTCGCAGGAAGAGCTTACTGTATCCTGAGATTTTGAGTGGTATAATTGGGTTCACAGGATCCTAAGCAGATGGTAATGCCCAGCCTCCATCTCTATTGAAATTAGGGTGTTTTTTAATTTCAATATCCTCACGTATCATCCTTGGTAGGAATCGATGTTATTTGGCAAGGATTTGTGGTCTATTAAATCATATATAATTTTTGAAGATCGTCTAGGATATGATCACAAACTGCAGACTTCTCGAAACGTTGGTGTTTCACGTCACTTAACGGATGGTAAGAACTGACTAATCTTTTTCGGCTGATTGTAAAATGTTCCAATAGAAGCTCGATTCAATATGTCAATCTTGTCTGTGACTCCTCTGACATATTGTAGTACAGCAGTAGGCCCACACTCGGCTTCACTCGGTTACTGTGACGTAGGCGTGCGACCCGAAGTGTATTGTCATGCAAAATCTGCATGATGTGCTGAAGCTCGGTGGCCAGATGTTGACTGTCACAGATCCCTTGTGCTCTCTGTAACAAAGATTTACCTATGGTAGCTAGCTGTGAAGGATAATAGTGAGATTCACCGTTTAAATAAAGGTTTGTTTAAGTTTTTTTCAATACAATTTTTGACCTATGGTGTTGTTTAGATTTCGGATGCCTAACGCATCTAGAAAAGCTCCATACTCCATAGTAAATCGAAGTTTTGTTTAAATGGAATTGTAAAAATGTTCTAAAAATGCAGTTGCTTCGTCTGTTGATAAAATTGTGAAAGTATCATCTACGTGCCACTTGTAGAATCTTAGGTTTACAGGTGAAGTAATAAGGGGCTTTCTCCTCAAAGTACTCCATGAATATGTCGGCGACATAGGGATGTAAGTGATCCCATCGCTTTACCATCTGTTTGCTTGTAGAATTCCTCGTTCCACAATAGGTAGACAGATGTAAGGCAATGTCTAAATAATACTGTGTATTCTGCGGGCATGTTGTTTTTCTGTAGTTGCCTAGTTACAATAGATATGCAGTCTTCAACATGTAGGCATGTAAATAGAGAATTAACGTCAAAACTGACCATGGTTTAATTGTCAGTAAGACGTAGGTTTTTTATCTCACTTACAAAATCGTATTAATCCTTTGTGTGAGTTCTTGTGTGTCCTCTGAGTCGTGATAGTATTATTTCTAAGTGTTGAATCAATCTGTATCATTTTCTCCATTACAACCATTCACTATTAGTTGTATTGGAGCATTAGGTTTGTGTATTTTTGGTAACCCATACAACTTCCGTGGTTTGGAATACGCAGGAATTTTTGAATTAAAGTTCAGATTCAATTTCGTTTTGTGTTGATCTTTCTGTATGTACTCTCGTCCGATAGAAGTTGTTTAATTTTAAAATTGTAATCCAACGTATCCATTCTCATCGTAGCATTATCTTTATCTGCGTGGAGAATCTTGAATTCTGGTCTGTTGCGTAAGTCATTCAATGCTTTAAATTTGTCTTTAGGAAGGTTTCGTTTCTTTACCAATATTATTATTAGACACACTATTCTCAACATCCTTATTGTAACTAGGAGACTAGAGAAAAAAAATTTGGTAAATCCAATTGGGCATGCCTTAAGCGCATTAAAAATATTACGTATAGCGGAATTTTTAAAAGTAGTTTAAATACATTTCGACAGCACTATTGGCTTTAGCACCCTCTAAAACCATGAAAATGACACCCACGATGAAAAAATTGGTACTTACATCAGCTACCATCTTGGATTTACATTTCGACAGCACTATCGGCTTTAACACCCTCGATACCCATGAAAATGACACCCATGATGAAAAAATTTATACTTATTGCAACCGCCATCTTGGATTTACATTTCAACAGCACTATCGGCTTCAACACCCGCAAAAACCATGGAATGACACCCATGATGAAAAAATTGATACCTATTGCAGCCGCCATCTTGGATTTACATTTCGACAGCACTATCGGCTTCAACACCCTCGAAAACCATGAAAATGACACCCATGATAAAAAAATTGGTACCTAATTCAGCCGCCAACTTGGATTTACATTTTGACAGCACTATCGGCTTCAATACCCTCGAAAACTATGAAAATGACACCCATGATGAAAAAATTGATACTCATTGCGGCCGCTATCTTGGATTTACGTTTCGACAATCCTATCGGTTTCAACACCCTCGAAAACCATAAAAATGTCACCCATGACAATAAAAATGATACTACTTACTTTTAGTACGTACTACAATTATTTATTCTGTGCTTTTAAAATATTGTAATTAAAAATCTCTTATTATTACGAGTATTATAATCAAGTATTTAAGAAGATTCGTTATTCGAATATTGTACAGCGATCTTTTTGAGCCGCTGCAAACAACCGAAACAATGTCCACTCACGATGGCAACTGACGCCGAAATGACTGAGTGAGTAAAGTACTCTGTGGCTGCAGCTCGGAGTGCGGCTTGCGCCTATTTAGAAAAATAATTTACATACAAGGCTACCAAATCAATGAAAATTTCGCCATTTTGGAGCCGATAGAAATTAATTATAGCTAAACAAAACAAAATTACTCTGCCATTTACATTCAGTGGCTTCCCACATGATAGATGAAGAGATTAAAAATAGACTGAGTTAAACAATTGATATTTTCGAAAGTTATCGTGTTTACAAGCGATGCGGATTTGATAAATCTACACCATAGGCCACTAAAACCTCTTTTTTATTTAAAAATAGCAATTAATCGATTTTAAAAAATATTAATAAGTTCAACAATCACTTATCTTTCTAACATTTGGTTTTTATATCATTTATATGTATAGCATGATTGCTAGATACGATTTCATTCGATAAAACGTTGGAATCTTAATTTTTTAGGCGATAGTAGAACATACCTTGCGCTTTCGCTTAAGGCATGCAAAACAATTCGCAGAATATTGAGTATTACTAAGACATTTTATTTTTATTTATTTTATTTATTTATTTATTTAAGGAGGAGGTATAACATAACATAATCTATGCTCTGTGAACCATTTACTAGGCAAATCTGTCTTACAGGGTTCTAGACCTTGCACATTGTAATAGTAGTCATTGGTATAGTGCCACCAACTTATCTGTTCAGTTGACAGCGTCGCTAGTGGAGCGCTTACTATTGCCATTTAAGAAATTCACCGAGGAAATAGGTGGCTACATATTCATTACACATAATATAAAATAAAACAAATTCCTTGTTAATATATTAAAATAAGTTAGAATTAGTGTTATTATATAAATATATTATTTATATTTTATAAAATTAATTGTGGACGTGATCTCGGAGTTCAAGCGGCCGAACACCAGGAATTTGTGTTTTGAAAGATTTTGTACCCGTGCTAGCTACTGGTTCCAATAATTCATCTTCTGTGTAACTGGAGTCGCTTTCGCTATCGCTCTAACACTCTATAATAAATGGTTCATCTAAATACGCGTATTTTAGTCTGTATTCAGTTTCAATTTTTTTCATATTATTACAAATGTTTTTCCACCACACCGGTGTATTTTTATGGAATGCATCTTCAATTAATTGGGACATTAGAACATTAGATTTTCCAATAGTTTTACAGTACATTGAGATAATATTTTTTCTAGGTTTCACAAGTACATTATTTGGTGATTTTAATTTTCCATATCTGGCAATACAAAGCTGTCTCGGCAGCAACGCGTTCATACGGCTTTTCAAATGGTATAGTTGGGGCTTGTACACGTTTCTCGTCTTTCATAAAAAATAAAACTTTCAGGATAATCTGTCGCGCATCACTTTTAAGAGCTTTAGACATTTTATTTGCACTTTTTAAAAACATCCACCTGATAGCTCAGAATAAATAATACTCGTAACTGACAGCGAAATGTCATTTACAAAATGGCGGCCTTAGTTCTAATTTTGTCCACCTGAAAAGATAAGTTGGTCGCACTATACATAATACATTTACAACCAAACTTAAGCACGAATAATTAACACAGAAACAAATAGAAATTGGAAAAATACACTCAAGTCTATATAGTACAAAAATATGACAAAAACAATGGGTAATGGATAAAATTTGTTAAAGCTTATTTGTTAAACGTGAGTTATGTATAAGGGACAATGTGATTGGCAGGTGATGAGGTGTTTTTATTTGATGTTTTGAAAGTGTAGATATGTATGTCTAATGGAATATATTAAGTAACACAAATCAGAAATACAGGATTTAATTTTCTTATTTTGCTTATTTTACTGACGTCAACAAATTTCCGGTCTGATCGTAATCTAGCGACAATAACCAGACGTGTACCTTTTTATTACACAAGTAATAATTTAATGGAAAAATGTCCAGTTCTCTGTGTAATTTGTTGTACAGATGTGGGCCAAGGAAGCATTGAAAAATATGAGAGAAAGCAGTGTTAAATTTAGAAACCGGACATAATATATTGTGAGCTCTTCTTTTTATTTTATATAGTTTTGGATCAAATAAAGTAGATTTATGTTGCCTGAGAATACTACTTAATACAAAAAGTTGACGATTGCCTTACATCTGGAAATTTATTGTGGAAAGAGGAGTTCTAGAACATCGATTCGTACCAAGGACGATATATGAGGCTATTGAAATTAAAGAACACCCCAATTTCAATAGAAAAGAAGGCTGGGTATTACCATCTGCTTAGGATCCTGTAATTAATAATATTAAAACTAAACCCAAGTATGCCACTGCAAAATCTAAGCACACAGTAAGCTCATTATGCGTAGATCGGACAAATAGTAATAATTAAAAGCTGAAAGTACTCCAGGCTAACTTTGACATCGGGACATCAATTACCTCAGTCCCTGCAATGTAACCACTAAATTACTAAAATCTGCGACGGGCGGCAGCGTCAAAGGATGACGTCAGATACAGCGATCGTCAATCCGGCTGGAGGATACAATGTTATTTTGCGAGGATTTGTGGTCTATTAAAATCTGATGGAGGTCGCCTAGGATGCAGTTTGTGATCATATCCTTGTTTTTCCTTCCTTGTATAGCATAAATCCTGTACTTAATAAAATTAAAACAAAACTCAAGCAAAGGTACTACTGCAAGACTTCAAAACACAGTACTTAGCTCATTCTGCGTAAATCTGACCAACAGTAATAATTCAAAAGCTAAAGGTACTCCGGGTTAACTCTGACATCAGAACGTAAATCACCTTAGCCCCTCGTGACCATGGGTGCTGCAAAACACCCGAAACGTCGGTAATTAAAAATGACTCAATTAAAGATTCACGTAAATATAAGATCACACAAATATAAGATCAATGGACGTTTTGTGTTACATTCTCGTATTATACTAAGTTGCACAAAGTATTCAAAGGCGAGTAATTTCAGATGGGAATAATAATTAAATCGAGAGAATTTCGTTTCACAAGTTCGTAGCTCTTTTGAATTCATGTTATAAATAGCATCAAAATTTTCACGGGTATGTAAAAATTCTTCTTCTTTTCTCTTTAGTTTTCTTTACCTCTTGTATATTTAAATTAATCTTTATAAAAATAGTCTAGATTATCGCTCTGTATTTGTATGGAATTTGTAAAATTTCAGTTTTATTGCTAGTGTAGTCTCTAGGTGATGGGTCTGTTCGTCTAAAACTATTCACTTTTTTTCATGATCATTACAGCAAAAGTCCAGTGCTGGACACAGGCCTCCCCCAGAGTTTAACCGTATAGGGGATATTTTCCATAATTTAAATGTTGCTCCTTTTACGCCTAGGACAAACGTCATACATTACATCCTATCCAAAGTCCACTACTAAACTTAGGCTTTCCCTACAGATCACCTCATAGAGGGGATTGTCTGCCATAGTTGCCACGCTTGGCAAGTGGGTTGACAACCGCAGGTTTTTTGTTTGCATTCAGCTGTTATCATGAAGATGCTACTATCCATCGTCTGATTCTATTTCCATCTGTTACCTCTTACGACACCCACCGGATGATATGGTGCAGTGGATATTCTTACATCACCACTGAGGGTTTTGCCTAGGAGTACTTTTAGAAAGGTACTACATTCTTACCCGTTTCTGCTGCAAAATCGCAGTGTATTTTTTATAGGATCGGGTGACAAACGAGCACACAGTCCACCTGATGGTAAGTGGTTACTGTGACCCATAGACATCTACATCTATCCTCAATAAAGGCTCAAGATTCAGATACGTTGTCACCCGTGAGAACTAAGATGGAATGCCTCTTTGCCAGTAAAAAGGGTCTCCGGTTCTCTACACTCACAATACGAAACACAGCAGCGTTAAGCTGCTATTTGACGCTGGTTTTCTGTGAGTGCTGCTTCTATGCACTGCTATATCCTAGTCTGAAGGATACAGACAGGCTAGTATAACGATTCTGATATCATCTGCTCGTTTTTCCCGGCGTCATGACTTCCAAGTAACGGACTCGGGTGTATCTGTTGCACAGGACGAAATCGAGGTTATGTAGTAAGGCAGGCCTAGTTTCTGGAGCGCCTTGCCTGAGGAAATGAATAGGTGGGGTAGTTGTCTTCTCCCGAGCAGGAACCTACAAAATTGACTTAACTTCTGGTGGCAGATATATGCGTGGAACACCGTGAGGTTTTAGGCCGACACAATATATTATACCGTTACAGCCTATCAAATTGTATTGCTGAATGTAGGCCTCCCCCATAGATTGCCTCACGGGGTGATATTTGCCATAGTTGCGACAGTTGGCACGGGGGTTAGTAACTGCAGGTTTTTTTTAAATTTATTTTAAATTGTTACTAGGAAGACGCTGTTGTCCATCATTGAGTTTGTTCCCTCTGTTGCCGTTAGGACTGTGCTGTTGTTGTTAGGACACCCCTGGAACGATATTGGGTAGTGATTATTCTGACACAGCCAATACACTGCTAGACATAATATATAACAAATGATAATTAAATATATAGATAAGAATTAATAAACAATTAACAGAATAAATCTTGTTTTGATTCTGTAGTGCGAAAAGTATGTGATTTTCTTTGAAACGTAGCAATTATTTCCGGAAATTTTTTGAATTCTCTATTTCGTGAATAATAATTTCGAAATATCAGATGAACCACATGTATATTAAACTTCTACCCTTACCCAAGTTTAAGCGTTACTAAAACAATAATGAAACAAAAAATTATTATTAAAAAGTAAGAACCGACTTCAACGAATTGTTAATAATAAAATAATTTTCACATAACAGATCGACTTCTGATATAGAAATATGGAAATTATTTCATACGTTGCAATTCTTTGGAGACGGTTCTATTAAGTGACCCATAGACATCTACATCTATCCTCAATAAAGACTCAAGATGCAGATACGTTGTCACCCGTGAAGACTAAGTTGGAATGCCTCTTTGCCAGTAAAAAGGGTCTCCGGTTCTCTACACTCACCATACAAAAGACAGCAGCGTTAAGCTGCTATTTTACGCTGGTTTTCTGTGAGAGCTTGGTTCTTCCCCGGTCGAGCCGACCCATTCGTGCTACAACCATAATATAGCTGCAGCATGGCTCTACCACGTAGAAACTTTTTTAAGACCTCTTCCATAACGTCTTGTTTGATTAATATTGTGAAAATGCCAGTATCGTATATTATTAAGAAAAATTACAGACTTGGTAGCTCGCAATGTTTGAACTACTTGATTGTAAGTGTCACAATTTTTAATTAAAGTTGCTACTCTCGAGACTTAAGCTACGCTGAGATCCTCGGCCGTTTGATCGTCCCTGCCGAGGGCTTTCGTCTGGTTGGGTCTTTATTTATTTTTACTATATTAATATATATTTATGTTTAGTTATTTTTTTCATATATATATTTGTACAACACAACGAGATAAAAAATAATTGTATAAATACCCCAAAATAATATGGTGATTTCGCACGCTCAAAATGGATGTCAGGGCGGTGGTCGTGGAACCAAAAACCCACTTTTCATTGACACGGTAATTGGCAAAATGGTTAAACGCAACCGCCGGAACTTCTTCTTTGCCTGGATGGACTAATCAAACAAAGCAAAAGCAAGCAAAGCTTTCAACTCGGTGCCTCATATATGTCTAAAGAAGGTCCTCGAGCTGTACAAGGTTGACTGTTCAGTTAGAGATTTCCTTGAGCAGTGAGCGGATGACGGATGCGGAAAACCGAATAAGAATAAGAAGGGTTATCATCCAGGGCGATTGCTTGAGCCGAATCTACTTTTGCCTCTTCCTGAAATCTCTCTTTTAGATTTTGAAAGAAGGGACAAAAGTAATTCACCTTTTTTATATAGATGATCAAGTAATCCACCTCCAGTAGCTCCCACCTAATGGAATTGCTTAACATCACTTGTGATTTTAGCAATTTTAGATTTATCTATGCCTGTCAACATTTATAGAATAATGGAAAGGGTCCTTACCTTTTCCATTATTCTATAAAAAATCCACTGCCCAATATCTTCCCGTGGGTGTCGTAACAAGAGACGAAAGTAGCATCTTCCTGATAACTATTCAAAATAATAAAAAACTGCAACTCCCAACCCCCTTGCCAGGCAACTACGGCAAATATCCTCCCATGGGGCAATTTATGGAAGAGGCCTATGTTCAGCAGTGGAGTTATATAGACTTAAATGGAATGGATAGACAAGTAATTGAGCTTGTTTTAATTTGTTTTTACTAAATTAAACGCGATGAAATCCGTAAAAGTAGTTTTATTTAAAGTGTACTATTCGAATAACTATTTTGATAGGCAGTAATGGTAATGGTAATTTTATTTATATATAATCTACCACAAGCTAGATTAAAAGTCAGTTCATAAGGTATAAAAGCTCTGGAGTTAATGTTTGCTAAAGTTACTAAGTCCTGTGGGGTTCATTTTATTTGTTATAAACTACTTCTACATGTTGGCTTTCAATAATGTATCAGTAAACATTTGGAAGTAAGTAAGAAGTTTAATACTTTGAAAGTTTATATGTGCGCTATTTTCGTCCATTAGATATATAAATCTTCAGATATATTTTTAACTTGCTGTTCCCTGCGACTTTATAAATCTTAAGATATATTTTTAACTTGCTGTTCCCCGCAACTTTGCCCGCGTGTAATTTATTACGATTGGATTTCATTATTTTTTTGCGCGGAATCCTAATTCATTTTCTAAAATAATAGTACCCTAAGTTACTCCTTAAAACATCAGATATCTGCCAATGAGAGTCCCGTCAAAATCGGTCCAGCCGTTTCGGAGATTAGCCGGAAGAAACAGACAGACAGACAAAACAATTATTAATTGTGTTTTTGTTATTAGTACCGAATATAATTTCATATGCATTTTATAAAAAAACTATTATTTTGACATTTTGTAATTAACACACTTACATTTCATTTATTTGTTTAGATTTTTAATCATAGTTATGTTCCTTTGTCTGGCAATAAATGAACTTCACTTCTTAAACAATTATGAGTAATGGTTAACTAATGGAGGAGATAAGTGCTGTAACAACCTTCCACCTCCTTATAGTTAAATACTTATATTAAATTTTGTTATAGAACATATCTCCTAGAAATCTAAGATAACGTAAGTGTTACCCGGGATTGTAGACGTCTTTTTTTTTCATTGATTTATAACAGTTTAATAAGTACAAGGGTTACATCTATTTAACTTGCAAACAACCGTGAGGTTTGTCTGCAAGTTACAGTCTCACATATAGTACAAGGTAATAAATAATACAATCATCTAATCTATGGCTGCTTACAAACATTGACAATAATATTAAATAGGTACATGTTTAATGGTATACATGTTTTAATTGATGAATTACGACCCAACGTTAAAATTGCAAATCACCGCGCTGACCGGGCCGTGTTACCTGAGAACCGGTTTCGATGAGCCCACGAGCGTGGGCGAGACAATTATCAATCTAATCACATAGAGGACGTAGCTCTTTTGTCATGAAAGAAGATAGATTTCTCACCGGGCAAATTGTTTAGCCCTGGGAGCGGCCAACGCTACGTGTGGTTGTACAAAGCTATTCTATATATATATTGTACGGTCTTTAAAAACCATACATTTCCGCACTTTAGCATTTTTACCTTATTGTATCATTTTTCATTCTCATCAATTCAGTACGCAATCATTCGCCGTCGCGCATTGTATTCACTATCAATAATATCAGAATAAATTATATAACCAGTTAAAGTCTTTATCATTTCTATCAACTTCTAAGATTGTAAGCAATTAATACCACTAATCTCGAGTTACTTACCGAAATGTGGAAGCTCGAGGACAGCTTACGTAACTTACAACTTTCCTAGAACGCCGTGGACTCCTTACACTGGGAAATCGACAATGAGCTTACCACAGAAGACGTGCTGTATAAAAAAAAATGTTCTACATATTCGATGACAACTACAATAAAATCAAAAAATCAATCAACAGCAAGATGTGTTCCGTATCTCATCAAGAGCATTCTACACCAAAAATGGAAATCTCAATGTTCAGCGGCAACTATCAGGAATGGTCATCTTTCAAAGATCTCTTTATGGAAATCATCCACAAGAATAAATTCATTTCAGTGTGCAAAAAATGCAACACTTAAAAAGCAAGGTCAAGGGAGAAGCCGAGAAACTAATACAACATCTAAATATTAGCTCCGAAAATTATGAAACATTCTGGGAAATTCTTAATCATCGGTATAACAATAAACGATTGATTTTCAGTTCTAACCTGAAAAAATTGCACGACACAAAAAAGAGTATCAAAGTGCCATGAAAAACTTGGGGTGAACACATCAAGTTGGGATCCTTTGGTTGTACACTTGTTGATGCAGAAACTGGACACTGATACACACAATGACTACTTCGTATATCTTGAAGATACGAGGGGTTGCCTACGCTATCAGGATTTCTGACGTTTTTGGAAATGCGATGCATTTGAATCGTCTCGACACAAGCAAGAAGCGCCGCAGAACAATCAGCAAGCTACCTATCAAGATTCCAAAATAGCTCAATAAACCAAGGCAAGCGCGGGTGCATCAATTAAAGCATTTATCAATCATACAAATGCGGAGTCATTAAAATCGTTAGCAAGGAATAAATTCACTTATCCATTGTGCAACGAACAACATAAAATTTACCACTGTAAATCGTTTCTAGGTCAGACAACAGAATTAAAACAAAAAACAGTGGTAAAATTGAATTCATGCGGAAACTGTCTCTGTTTATCGGACAAAAGATCCGCGCATTGCAAAAGCGATCACAATACGTTATTGCACGACGCATACCTATCAAATATCAACTTGAGCGAGTGAGACAGCAACAAAAGGATCACACAACAGAGAAACATGACACATGCTTCACAAGAAAACATAGCCAAAATCCTCCTGGCACCGGCCCAAATAAAGGTGCGATCAGCTGATGGAAGCTATCTGACGATGCAAGCGCTTATAAATCAAGAATCACAAACATGGCCTTGGCCTTCCACGACTGCGTTGCAAGGGTGGTATTTTCGGGATTGGCAATGGAAAATAAATGCAAAAGCATCACCACTATCATAGCATCGTCGATAAATTCAGAATACCCAGTCAGGACTAGCGTCATCATCTTGAAAAGTTTTGTAAACAATCTACCAACAGATTATTTGACAAACCGTCATGGAAACATCTTGAAGGCGTACAGCTTGCCGATCCAGATTTCAATATCAGCCGTCCCATAGACATACTACTGGGTGCGAACATGTACTCGAATATCAACTTAAATGGAATCATCAGAGACGATGAAAATTAACTGATTGTTTAGCAATCACGACTCGGTTGGATCAGCTGCGGCAACTTGAAATCATCTTACCAGTGTAATGTTGTTCTGCACGATTTACAACATATTCAGAGGTTTTGGACAATCGAAGACATATCAGATAACAAAATAACAATATCATTAGAAGATCAAGAAGACGGTTGATATGTTGTACGTCTGCCGATGAAACTAGGCTTCGAAGAAAGGCTATATCACATGTATGACTATATCAGCGGGATAGAAAGTTCGCGAAAAACGAACACCTCGCAGCAATGTATAATTACCCTATGCGCGAATACATTCAATTAGAATATATACAGCAATGTACTCGTAACAGTAACACGATTCCGGCACCCAGTTGTTACCTGCCGCATCATTGTGTGCAGCGAGCTAATTCACTTTTTTTATTTATTTGATAATAATTTGACAATATTCAAATTGATATTTTACGGCATAAACATAAGCTATACAGCTTTACCGTATACCGAAATTCACTTAAAACTGCATTACACGTTGTATTTAACTCGGAATCAAAGACGTCATCAGGCTGTAGCCTAAACGACTTGAACAAAATCAAGAGCAAGAAACAATGTGAACAAGCAGTAGTTTTGATAGCACCAAAATCAAAACTAGTTCTGACATCAAAAATCATATCATTGTCGAAATTGGAACTGTGTTCCGCTCACTTATTATACAACAAATCAAAGAAATGATACCTGCAGACTGTTGCAACTATTTCAAGTCGACTAATAATCCACCAGACTGCGCCAGTAGTGGGGTATCAACAGCAATCCGCAAACACCATCCCTTGTGGTAACAAGGCCCATTATAGCTGAAAACATATCAAACAGATACCAACACGAAAGCATACACTACGGATCAAAAAGTGAAGAAAGTCATACAAACAAACGTCAAAGCTCCGACGTAATCGAACCGTTTATAAGCAAACATAGCTGTATGACGCTAGTGACACGTATACTTACCTGGGTATTGCGGGCGGTTTCGAATTCCAAACCGAGGACGCCGTATCTAACTGCACCTGAAATCTCAAACAAGCAAAAAACATTATTATGGAGCACATACAAGAAAAGTATTTTTATGAAGAAATATTTACTACAAGAAGCAGGGCAAAGTGAAGCGTGACAGCAAACTGCTGTCCCTTAATCTATTCTTAGATGAAAACGATCTTCTAAGAGTTAGAGAGAGTAAGGCAGGATCAAAAACGTAAACATCGATGAAAACATGAAGCATCCTCTCATCGTGCCACACAGCGGACACTTCACTAATCTCATAATCGATTAGGCATACAAAGCCACTTTCCACGGTGGAGCCCGCCTGACTCTATCAAAGCTGGGACAGCATTACTGGATTATTGGCGGCAACAAGGCTGTCAAAAAACGCATCCGTGAATGTGTTGTCTGCAGAAGGCACTACCCAATCAAACAGACTCAAATCATGGGAGACCTGCCGTCGACAAGATCTAACCCGACCAGGTCATTTTACCACGTTGGTATCAATTACATCGGTTTCATTGAATCGACGAAAGGATACGTCGCAGTTTTTGTATGGTCACTAAGGCCGTGCACCTTGAAATGGTATCAGATGTCCTCATCAGCATTCCTCGTAGCACTCCGACGAATTGCAGCACGCCACGGAGCCCCACATCACCTGTAAAGCAACAATGGGATCAACTTCGTCGGCGTCAACAAACACTTACAGCAGAAATTCATCAATCTTCGACAAACCTTGGAATATGATTTCTTCCCAACAATATCAGACAATCCGATCGTCTGATACGTCAGGCCACTTGCTCACGCTTCGATCCGCTGCTTTAAGTAAACGATTACTTAATATGTGGTGTTTACACCCACACCCACAAAAGTAACAGATTACATTTTGAGGCACCAATATTAGATATTGGAACTACTTGTGAAATTTAGTTGTAAATAGTTTATTCCAATTTTTTAAATACGTCATTATAAGGACAGTCACCGGTTACGTCATCGATAAGCAAAATAATATTTTTTAATTTAATTTATTATGACGATCCCAAGCCCGTAAAAAGTTTAAAGGAAAATTGGAATCATAATTCGTCATACAATACAAACAGTAGACAAAAACTTGAGAAACGAAAACGTGAATTGAATCATACACACGGAAGTGCGCGAAAGAGTGTTTCCCATAAATCAAATTCAATTAGGGTATAATTTCAAATAAAAGTAGAAACCTTATATACCAGTTTTGTTAAAAAATGTAATGTTGGTTTATAATAGTTTCCTAATTGGAACTTCAATATAAGATTTGGCTATTATTTGAAAAATAACCCTGTATATAGCGCAGTGCTTCGGAACTTTGATAGCTGGATTTAGGCTGCGATGCATTTTCGCTTGTGGCGTTACAACAGTGCCGCACCGCCACAGTACTATAGAGTAATGGAGTAATAGAGTAATATATACTAGAATATCATCGTATCTTTATCCAATGTGTAAATATAGTAACTGTGTCTGTTTAATTTTTGAGAAGTCTTTTAAACTATTAATAGTTACATGTTTTTAAGTAAAAGATAAAATAGATTATTATATTATTTAAAGTACCTATCAGTTCCAAAAATTGACCATGTAAGTTTTTATAGGATAGAGTGACAAACGAGCACACAGTCCACCTGGTGGTAAGTGGTTGCTGTGGCCCATAGACATCTACATCTATCCTCGTTTGCGAAACAAAATGCCGATGCGTTGTCACCCGTGAGTACTAGGATGGAATGACTCTTTTCCAGTAAAAAGGGTCTCCGGTTCTCTACTCACCATTCGAAACACAGCAGTTTAAGCTACTATTTTACGCTGGTATTCTGTGAGAGCGTGGTCCTTCACCGGTCGAGCCGACCCATTTGTGCTACAACTATACTACTAATATAGCTGCAGCACGGCTCTACCACGTATAAAAGTATATCCATTACTCCGTGGGTGTTGTTAGAAGCGGCAAAGGGAAACAAGCCAGGAGATGGGCAGCGGCGTCTTCCTAATAACAACGAAAAATGAAATAAAAACATTAACAAAATATATTAAGCATATGATCTCGATGATTGAAGCACGTAAGTTATTGCAAATTACAGTTTTCATCCCTTTTTTAACTAACAACTCAACTCAAGTTGGTTATCTACGCAACTTCACAGCACGTATCAACATTAATGTAAACACTATGTACGCTATATATATTTATTTAAACAACGCTTATGACAAATATTAATAACTAAAACAATTGCATACAAAGATAATTTTTTTAAAATTAAATAATGCCCAAATACACCGCTCAAGTTTTAGATGTCGTTAAGCCTCATACTGTCTCTATCACTTTAAATCAAAGTGACTGTGATGCTACGTGTGGTTGTACAGAGCAATTCTATACATACCGTAGTACTTCGTAAATTTGATCGCGTGATTTAGACTGCATTTCGTTTTTGATTGTGGTGTGTCAACAGCCCCGCCACACCTCTTAGAGTAACAGAGTGATACAGTAATATATTATACTGAAATATCATCGTGTTTTTATCCAATGTGTAAATATAATATCTGTGTCTGTTTTATTTTTAAGGAGTCTCTTAATTTAATCATTGTAATATGTTTAAGTGAAAAGTCAAAATAGATTATTATATTATTTAAGTACCTAAGTCTAAAAATTAACCGTGTAAGAATATCCACTACCCATATCGACCCGTGGGTACCGTAAGAGGCGAGAGAGGGAAACAAACCAGGAGATGGGCAGCGGCGTCTTCCTAATTAAAAATAAAAAAATGATTATACGGTAGGTGGGTTGCTGCCAGTGTCATCTCTCCTATGTGAAATTTCATGAGGGAGATCACGTTCACCAGTGGATTATTGATAGGCTGTAATGAATGGATTAATGGTATAATTGTGACAAAATATAATTTACTGACTTCAAGGTATACTGGAACTCATTGACGAATAGTCATGAGTTAGAATACAATTAATAGAATCAGGCGTTACTTTGCGGAATTCCATTATAATGGGGTTGTTATAAACTAATTTGCTTAATTCCGCGTAAAGAAAGAAAATGATGTGTCCTACCCCTTAAAACTGGGCTAAAACTAAATATAGGCCTCCATCCGCTGCCGGCATGCTTCGATAAGCTATCTTCCTCGCACTTATGGCTACGCATAAGACTTTTTTGTCGTATTAGTTGGTAAACTTTATTCATGTCTGGGAATTGTTTAAAACCGCTTAATTCGTCTGGCGATTTGCAGGTGTTATTAAAAATTACTCAATAAACACGTGATTAAAATTTGAGATTGCCAAAAGTATATTTTTTGGGAACTAAAAAAAATATTTTTGGAGAGGTCTGGTAATACTTTATAACCGACAAAAACGTCTGGGATTATTTTTTTTTGAATTATATAAAAACTAAATTAAAAGATAAAAAAGAAATCAAGTTGCTAAAAGAACATTTTTTTGGAATTTTTTTTGCAAATGTTATATACTGCGCAGTAACAAAATAACCACAAACGCTCAATTGACGAAATTATATTTTTTCACAATTTCAACTTGCCCAAAGGACCTTCCTAAAATTCGTCGCCATCTCTCAGGCTATTATTACTAAAGTCACTTTAACAAAATATATATGTCAAATGGTCTCGGTGATTGAAGTACCAACTCAACTTAATTCATGTTGCTTATCTAAATAACTTCTAGATAAGTACCTACGTAATAACATTAATCTAAACGCAATGGTTTATTTTAACGTTGCTCATAACAACTATTAATAACTAAAAGTATTGCATACAAAGATAAAATTGTGTTTTATTTTTAAATAAAATAATGCCCAAATACTCTACGCTGCTCAATGTTAAGATATCGTTAAGTCTCGTGCTGTCTCTATCAATTTAATTCAAAGAGACTGTGACACAACGAGGCCTAACGACGTCTTATAATTGAGTAGCATTTGTGTATTTAGCCGCTAATAATTGGATGCTGTGCCCATAGACACCTACATTTATACTCGACTAAGATTCAAAATTCAGGAACGTTGTCCCCCCTGAGGACTAAGATGAAATGCCTCGTTTCAAGTAAAAATGGTCTCCGGTTCTCTACACTCACCATAGGTAACACAGCAAAATTATGCTGGTATTTTACTCGGGCATTCTGTGAAAGCGTAGTCTTACCCCGATCAAGCCGACTCTTTTGTCCTACAACCATAATATAGCTAGATCGTGACTCTACGGCTTTTAAAATTATTATATTATAAATATAGTGTGCTTTATTTAAATTCACGTGTATATATTATTATATTAAACAAATTATTCTTTGCCATAAACTGTATCGATTGTACAAAATAATAAAATTCGTTTTAGTATATACCAGATGCCGTGTAGTGGCGGTCAAGAATATCCACTACCCCATATCCTCCCGTGGGTGTCGTAAAAGGCGACAAAGGGAAACAGGCAGGAGATGGGCAACAGCATCTTCCTGATAATAGCCAAAATTACAATAAAAAAACTGCGGTTGCCAACCCGCTCGCCAAGCGTGGCAACTATGGCAAATACCCCCCTATGAATGTAACAAAGAGACGGCCCCCAGTCCCCGGCGGCCCCGCTATTTCTGGCTACGGTGGCGACCATGGTAACGGCGGGGCAGGGGGTGCTAAGAATCTCCGGTGGAGGTTTGATTGCGACCTTATACGACTCGACCTGGCAACGTACAACGCACGCACCCTGAGGACTGACGAGAAGATCGTGGAGCTGGAAGAAGAGATAGACAAGTTGCGCTGGCATATTATAGGATTATCCGAAGTCCGAAGAGAGGGGGAGGACACGGTAATCCTCGAATCCGGCAACTTGCTCTATCACCGGGAGGGCGACCATCTGTCCCAAGGAGGTGTCGGATTTATCGTCCACAAGTCTATCGTTAACAACGTTGTAAAGATCGGGAGTGTGCCGACGAGGGTTGCGTACCTTATAGTCAGAATCACCAAACGGTATTCGCTGAATGTCATACAGGTTCACGCACTAACCTCGGCACACCCCGATGAGGAGGTGGAGGAAATGTATGAGGATATCTCTAGAGTCATGCATTCCTTCAAAACCCAATATACGGTGTTAATGGGAGACTTCAATGCAAAACTAGGCACAAGAGAGAACGGTGAGCTGAAAGTAGGGAAATTTGGAATAGGGCAACGGAACCCAAGGGGCCAGCAGCTGGCCGACTTCATGGAGAAAGAGGGACTCTTTATGATGAACTCTTTCTTCCAGAAGCGGCCCCACAGGAAGTGAACCTGGTCGAGCCCCCGACGGTTCGACAAAAAATGAGATTGACTTCATTATGACGACCAGACGACAACTGTTCAGTGATGTCTCCGTGATCGCGAGGGTGAAAACTGGTAGCAATCACCGAATGGTTAGAGGCACACTGAACCTAAACGTTAAGTTGGAGAGGTCTCGTCTAATGAAGTCAACGCTCCGTCCCCCTCGTGCTCTGTTCCAAAGTCCCGAAACCTTTCAGCTCGAGTTACAAAACCGTTTTCAGTGCCTAGAAGACTGCAATGAAGTGGACGATATAAATGACAAGCTCGTGGAAACTGTCCATGCGGTCGGAGCTAAGTTCTGCAAGACCCGCCGCAGAAGAACACAAAAACTCTCCGATCACACTCTTAATCTAATTGCTGTTAGACGGGAGATGAAGCTACATTCTTCAAAAGACTTGACAGCATACAGGAATCTGAACAGGCAGATCTCCAAATGCATGCGGCGGGACTTACGCAACTTCAATACAGCTCGTATTGAAGAAGCGATCGAGCGGAACCAAGGCTCCAAAGTCTTTGCCAGAGATCTGTCTGCCAGAAAGAGCCAACTGTCAAAGCTAAAGACAGAATGTGGCAGCATCGTTTCCGGGACACCTGAGATTTTGAGTGAGATTGAGAGGTTCTATGGGCAACTGTACACGTCATCGTTGGAGCCACACGCAAGTGTGAGTAACGATCCAAGAGCGAGTCTCATCCGACACTATTCCGAAGATATCCCGGACGTCAGTCTGAGCAAGATTAGAATGGCTCTCCAGCACCTTAAAAACGGTAAGGCCCCAGGCGAGGATGGAATTACAGCGGAGCTTCTGAAAGCGGGTGGAAGACCGGTACTTGAAGTCCTTCAGAAGCTCTTTAATTCCGTCCTCCATGGTGGCATTACACCGGAGGCGTGGAGCAGAAGTGCGGTGGTCTTGTTCTTCAAGAAAGGTGACAACGCTCTCTTGAAGAACTACAGACCGATTTCCCTTCTGAGCCGTGTCTACGTGCTGTTTTCGAGAGTCATTACGAATCGTCTCGCGCGCAGACTTGACGACTTCCAGCCTCCCGAACAAGCCGGTTTCCGAAAGGGCTTTAGCACCATAGACCACATACATACCCTTCGGCAAATTGTACAGAAGTCCAAAGAGTACAATTGCCACTATGTCTGGCGTATGTGGACTATGAGAAAGCCTTTGCTTCCGTCGAAATTGGGGCGGTGCTGCAGTCCCTTCAGCGGTGCCAAGTTGACTGTCGGAATATCGAAGTGTTGAAGTGCTTGTACAGTAGGGCTACGATGGCTATCCGAGTACAGAATCAGAGTACGAAACCTATCCATTTGCAGAGAGGTGTAAGACAGGGTGACGTCATATCCCCGAAACTGAAAAATCTTCACCGCTGCATTGGAAGACTTTTTCAAGCTTCTGGACTGGAAAGGCTACGGTATCAACATCAATGGCGAGTACATCACTCACCTTCGATTTGCCGACGATATAGTCCTTATGGTAGAATCGCTGGAGGACCTAAGCACTATGTTTAATGACCTCGATAGTGTTTCCCAACGGATAGGTCTCAAGATGAACATGGACAAAACAAAGATCATGTTCAATGTCCATGTCACACCTATGCCGGTAGTTGTTGGGAGCACTAAGCTCGAAGTTGTTGACGAGTATGTTTACCTGGGACAAATAGTCCGACTAGGTAAGTCCAACTTCGACCGAGAGGTCAATCGACGGATTCAACTCGGCTGGGCAGCGTTCGGGAAGCTACGACACATCTTCTCGTCAGACATACCTCAAAACCTGAAAACGAAATTGTACAACCAGTGCGTGTTGCCAGTGATGACTTACGGAACTGAGACGTGGTCCTTCACTGCAGGCCGTATGAGGAAGCTCAAGGTCGCTCAGCGAGCTATGGAGAGGGCTATGCTCGGAGTTTCTCTGCGTGATAAACTTAGGAATGAGGATATCCGCAGTAGAACCAGAGTAACCGACTTAGCCCAACGGATTAGTAAGGTGAAGTGGCAGTGGGCCGGCCACATAGCTCGAAGAACCGACAACCGATGGGGAAGAAAGGTTCTCGAGTGGCAGCCTCGTACCGGTAGGCGAAGTGTAGGGCGTCCCCCCACGAGATGGAGTGACAATCTGGTAAGACATGCAGGAAGTCGATGGATGCAGGTGGCTCAGGACCATGCTTTGTGGCATTCTTTGGGGGAGGCCTATGTTCAGCAGTGGACTTGTGAAGGGCTGTAATGATGATGATACCAGACATGCTTATAGAATATAATAGAAAATAATTTATATTTATATTCTCATCACAAACAGGTACTCAATAATTGATCGCAAACATGTTGAAATATAATCTATAAACTATATTTGTTTGTGAATGACTGGTGCCTACTAAAGCTATTTAACAATACCTGTTTTAATATTTTTTAAATTTGTGTTTGGGTAGGAGAAAGATATCTAACAGTCTATTTATTTTGTGGTAGATATAATCACTAACATAGATGTAGTGTCTCTTGGCTAAGCTAGATTTAACTGTTATTGAAGGATAGACTTTGTCCTTTCTTCTTTTATTAATGCTAAGATTGGGATTAAAATTCTTACATATTTGAACAAAAATTTCTAGATCTAGGTAATACAATACTAGATAGCGTAGCTCCTTTTTAAGTCTAGGAGTTGACCTCGGTTGGTACATTTTTTTATAGAATAAGGATGACAAGAAAGTGCAACATCTATTTTCGATAAGAATGAAACTTTGCTCAAAGCTTATTCACCCATATAGAATTAGGTCCTGCGCCTGATGTCTCCGGTCTTGCCTGTTTACTGTCCCACCGGGCTATGAATATGAGAGCAGCGAGAATGCAACTGTGTTTGCGCATACCTTTGGGCACTATAATCTTGTACAGTGCAGATGGCCGGCATATGGTTGAGGCTAGCTGCCGTGACAAAAATCGGTCTGGAGGACATTATTATCATAAAATTATATAAAAAAATTGCGTATAATTGTTTACACACTAAAAAAAACAAATTTGATATTTAAAAAGCCAGCTCACACTACCAAATTTTTGGACAGATCATTCACAATACAAGCTGTCCGATTATGGAATTCCTTGCCGTTATCAGGAAGACGCACTCAATCCCTACCGGTTTTTAAGAAACATGTACATGATTACTTTTTTCAACTTTGATTCTATCTAGTTCATTTGTATATAATTATTCTACCTTTATTTAGTTATAATATTTGTATATATGTATGGCACATTTATGTTATATGTAATAGTTTTAAAGTATATATTTGTACTTTAATATATTTATATTTATAAAAATATATATTGATATATATATTTATTCATATATATTATTAAGTATTTATGTAATTATCTTATTTATGTACTTATATACCATTCTATATTTCTTTTTTATGGCTTTAATAAAAATAATGTTATTTTTGTCATCAAACCACGTTTTTATTGTTTTCTTGCAATCCAAAGATTGTCTAGAAGAGATCGTTTTTAGCGATAAGACCGTCCATTGTACCATATTTCTTTTTCTAATTTTTGTTAATATTTGTTAATTTTCGGCGTACAATAAAGTGTTATCTATCTATCTATCGATCTATCTATTTACACATTATTTGTACGTGTGTAGTAATTATGAAATTTATTTACGCCACATCATACTTTTGAAATTTTTATATTTTATATAAGTAGGTTAAATAATAGTATACTCATGCAGCCACGGTGGGACAGCAAACGTTACTAGAAAACGTGACTTTTTTCATTTTTATTACCGTACTAAATTTCTCCACTACGTCAATAAATAAGTGTCACTTCAATAAAGGAAATACCCATTTTCTACATACTCCTATTTCCCTTCTGCTGTTTCAGGCTGTAAATGAGTATAAAATAATTTAAGATCTAACATTACGGGACGTTGTAATTTTAGCGTAATTTACTTTCGCAGATACATATTATTTTAGCATAACATTTGAACGTGTCTAACTTAATGCTAACATATCTAACTCGTAACTAAGTTTCATACTGTAACTCTAGTAGAATTAAGTCATGCAAATAGTACGTTAGTGTAAATCACTTTACTCTTATTTAAAACACCAACTAACTCTTTGAAATATCAAAAGTAATAATATTACTTTTTACGACAATATTCATTCATTAATTTGTTAGAGCCTATCAAAAGTCAAACTCTGATCACGGTCCTCTCCCATATAGTGCCACATAGGGGGTGAAATTTGTCAAATTTGACAACACTTGGCAGTTGATTTGGCAATCGTAGTTTTTATTATTTGCAGTTTATATCAGAAATATGCTGTTCCCGTCTCCCGTTTCATATCCGCCTGACGCCATGTAAGAAGAACGATATTTTTTAAATTATTCTTACACCACCACTACTTGGCCAATTTACGATAAATATGCTGAAAACTGATTGATTGATGTCGTTAATAAACATTATGCCGTCAGTTAAAAGAAGAATATGAAATTTAACATTATTTTGTCAAAACTATATTATTAACTTTAATCTTCACAATAAATAAAATTGTAGTGTCCGCTAGTAATATTTAAATAACAGGCTTCTATTAAGCTCATAGGGTTATTTTCAACCACTTTTAAAAAAATTGTCTGTTGTTTATATTTTGTTAACATTTATGCTTATAAATCTTCCCAAAATATTATAAAAATAGTCCCGCTAAAGCTATACTATGGTAGCTGCAAGAATGGGTCAGCTCGACCGGGAAAGGACCACGCTCTCATATAATACCAGCGTTAAATAGCAACTTAAAGTGACGGTGTTGTGTTTTGAGTGTAAAAAATTGGAGACCCTGTTTAATAGTAATGAGGAATTCTATCTTAGTAGCCAGTGATGGTAACGCATTTACAATTTGTTTATTAATCAAGGATGAATGTGTCTATAAGCAACATTTACCTACAATGGCTTGTTTATCACCCTTATGCTATACAAAATATTTCACACATTACTCCGTAAATAATATATTTGGTGAAATGCATTCGTAAAATAGCAATTGAAATACTGATGCAGAAACATGACTACTAAACTTTCGACACAACTTCTAGACATTTGATGTAAACGATATGCCCATATATTGTTAAGTTTATCCACGTTAACATACGTGTCCTTGCCAATAATAGCCTTTGATGAGATGCTGAACTGCAATGCCAGGAGGGATAAAGGGCATACTTTATTTAAAAAAATCAATATGTTTTTTGTAAAAACGAAATATTTATAAAATAAATTGTCTTTGTATATCTTAAATCTAAATAAAGCCATAGTAATAGATCCTGTCCAGGCGAAGACGGAGCGGGTCGTTAGTTTTAAATGAATGTAAAGAGTCTGGTCTGGTAAAGGGTCAAGTCTTTCTAGACCTGTATAGCTGCTCGCACAGAAAAAACAAAGACAATTTATTCTTCATAAGGATACATCGAAAGATATAGCCGATATAAAAAAGTGATAGACATATAAGTCACACTTGGAAGATACATTCTACTTACCCACGTAATTTCGCATATTAGTGAAATTCAGAAAATATAACTTATATATTCATATCATAACCATGCTATTCTATACATTTTATTAATCATCTACTTATCAGATATTATCTGAAAAACATTCTGACAGACAGATTTAGAGACACTTAGAGATGGCCGTTTAAAGTGGTCTAATTTACTTATCTTGGAGCGAAACATTGACGATGTTACTAAATTGAAGCCCACGCGAGCAAGCCGCGGGTAAAAGGCTAGTGAAAAATAAAATCATAAACATAATGCACACATATTATACAAAAGACAAATATATTGCATACTAATAATTTACCTATTTTAAGTATTTCTTTTTAATATTTAAAATAAAAAATGTCCTGCAACTGTGTCAAATTGTTTGCGGACATGATGTTTTATTTAATTTAAAATTTATGGGGTTATGTGTTAACAGACTTAATTTTTCCCTTACTCGGAATTTAAATAAAACTACTTTTACGGATTAAATCGCGTATTTATCTTATTTTATCTTCCCGACGTTTCGAGCACTTTACAGTATCCATGGTCACTGTGGGGACTGTGGTGTCTGATGTCCTAATAGTTAACCACGGCTATCTCCAGATTAAAATAATAAATTTTTGTTCTTACAGTATCTTATGAACTTACAGTATCTTGAAGTCTTAGGGACGTAAGGGATTTAATTTTATTAAATATAGGATCCCAAGCAGATGGTAGCACCCTGCCATTTTCTATATTGAAATTAGGATGTTTTTTGAAAAATTAAATCTGGACGTAAAATCGCTAATACCTACGTGTACCAAACCACCGATGTTGTATGGGTTACCAAAAATACACAACCCCATAGTCTACTACGTCCTATATTAAGCCAAATCGATTCACCAACTTACAGATTGGCTCAACACTTAGCGAAAATACTCTCACCACTCAGGGGATATACAAGAGCACACACAAGGGATTCTTACTATTTTGTCAGCGAGTCTAAAAACCTACCTCTGGCAGACAATGAGACTATGATCAGTTTTTATGTGCAGTCTATGTTCATTTGCTTACCTGTTGAAGACTGCATCTCAATTGTAACTAGAAGGCTGGAGGAAAACAACATGCCCGTAGAATATGTAGTATTACTCAGAAACTGCCTTACATCTGGCTACCTACTGTGGAAGAAAGAGTTCTGCAAGCAATTAGATGGCGTGGTGATGGGCTCACCTGTATCTTTCATTGTCGCCGATTGAAGACTTTGAGGAGAAAGCCTTGCTTACTTGTCCTGTAAATCTAAGATTCTACAAGCGGTACCTAGACGACACTTTCACGATTCTACCTTTAGATAAAGTAACTGCATTTTTAGACCATCTGAACTCCATTAATTCTAAAATTTTGTTCACAATGGAGTTAGAGGCAAACAATTCTTTAGCTTTTATAGATGTGTTAGTAATTCGGAATCCTGATAACACCTTGAGCCCCACTGTGTATTGAAAAAAGACCCATGCAGATAGATATTTAAACACGATGATTCTTATCAACATCTTTTACATTTAGCTACGGTTTTTAATGTCACGCATCTGTGACAGTAAACACCTGGCCGCCGAGCTCCAACAGGTCAAGCAAATTTTGCACGACAACAAGCTTCAGGTCCCGCGTCTACGTCACAGTGAACGAGTGAAGCCGGCCACATTCGAGAGAGTGCCTACTGTACTGCCATATGTCATAGGTGTTACTGACAAGATTGGCGACATCTTGCAGCGTGCTTCCATTAAAACATACTTCAAGCTGCCAAAGAAGATTAGTCAGTTTTTACCATCGGACAAGTGTAATGTCCCTGTGCAAGATGCAGGACTGTTAAAAGCTTGATTGTGAATGTGGTCTCTCTTATATAGGACAAACTAAAAGATCAATAAAGAACACATAGAACAAAATGGTAAAAATCCTTTGTGTGTGCTCTTGTATGAGCTCTGAGCGGTGAGAGTAGTTTCGCTAAGTTTTGAGCCATTCTGTAAGTTGGTGAATTCATTTGGCTTACTGTGGGACGTAGTATAGCATTGGGCTTGTGTATTTTTGGTAGCCCATACAACTTCGGTGGTTTGGCATACCCTACATATGCCAAACCACCGAAGTTGTATTATCGACTTTACGGCCAGATTTATTTTTTCAAAAACATCCCAATTTCAATAGAGAAAATCGCTGGGTGCTACCATCAGCTTGGGATACTATAATTAATAAAATTAAATCCCAACTCAAGCATACAACTGCAAGACTTCAAGATACTGTAATTTCATACTGCGTAGATCGGAACAAATATTAATAATTTTAATCTGGAGGTAGCTGTGGTTAACTATGACATTGAGACGTCAAACACCTCAGTCCCCACAGTTATCATGGGTGCTGTAATGTGCTCGAAATATCGGGAACATAAAATATGTTATATAATATACACGATAAAATCCGTAAAACTAGTTTTATTTAAATGTGAAGTGTTCACGTAAATATAAAAAATTATTAACTCGGAATTTATTATTTTAAGCTACAACAGCTTATTTCACACCCTTAGGGGTTGAACTTTCAAAAACTTATCTAAGTGGGTGGTTACGTCAAGAAATTAAAATACTCGTATATGCCAAATTTCAAAGCAATCGGGCGTATAGTTTTGGAGAGGCGTTATAGTTCTCGTAATGAGTGAGTGAGTCAGTATTTCGCTTATATGTTAATTGTTATAATCAGAATTTTTATATTTTAGAACGTGCAATAGAAATAACCTTTTCATTTAAATTAATTCATGTAGACACAGTTCAATGCAAAGTGGATATATTGCGGTCAAATATGATGTTATCGCAATGGAAACTAGCATTTTGATATAATCCTATTTCAGTGATTGTACAAATAGAGTTCCTCTGAATTCTTTTGAAAGTGATTGTAGATTTAATCGTAATGTTTAACTATTAAAGATTTATACTATCCTTTTTAAAAAAGTTAGAATAGTAAAAGATTACACAGTCCACATAATGAAGTGTGGACTCTGTGGTCCAGAATTAAATTTAACGTGGTAAAGTCACGCTGCAGATATATTATGGCTGCAATGGTGGAAGGACCACGCTCTCATAATACCTGCATAAAATAGCAGCTTAATGCTTCTGTGTTTCATTTTGTGAACATATAGACCCTGAAATCCTTTTCACTAGTATTATTGCTATATATTTCAGTCCCTAGGTTTGAAAACGTATCTTCATTTTGATTCTAAATTGAGGACAGAGCAGATGTACGTATCTATGAGCCTAAGCACCATCTTACCACTGGTACCTCGTGTCGTTTGACACGCGTATCGGTAAAGTTGGCTCTTTGACAATAACCTTACAACCCGGCCAATGCACAGTTAATAAAACCGCATACAATTTACAAATTGCATAAATTGATTTTTTTTTCATGATCGAATTTTCTGAATTAAGGTTATTTCTTATGTTTGAACACTGATCCTAATAATACATTAAACGGGAACTACAGTGCTTTTGTTACATGCTGTTAAGAGTATAAGATTTTTTTTACGAGAATGTGATTCTCTATTATTTTATAATTCAAAGTTAAATTCATTTTGATTTAAAAAAAATGTGGATCAAATTAAAAAATGTTAAATTTAGGCAATATTTAGTTGTTGTTAACTATTAGATGTTGCTTAATCCACTCAAAAGGTCAAATGGTTTTTGCGTAATTATTCTAGGAGTTAAACAGAAACAGAAACTTTTTTATTCAATATAGATTATAAATAATACTTATTGAAAATCACTCTTTTGTATAATTACCACTGGTTAGAAAAAAAAACCTCTGTCCTGGGAAGAACCAGCCAGAAACCCAGCGGGACTTTTTTTTAAATAACAGCTTACAATCATGTATGTTACACAAATTAACAACACAACAAATCAGAAATAGCTTGGTAGCGATCACCTCATTTCCAGGGGTTATTATCATCTATAAATTCATTAATATTATAATAACCCTTTTTATACAAACTTAGTTTAATAAAGTTTTTGAACTTTGAGCAGGTCAAATTTTGTATATTTTCTGGAATTTTGTTGGAAGTACATCACCCCAAGAATGAATTACTGACTGTAACTGGTACTACTAGCTTGTGTCTGTTCCTAGTATTTACAGAATGAATATCACTTATTTTTGTAAAACTACTTTTATTTTTGTGTACGTACATTACATTTTCATAAATGTATTGAAAGGCCAAAGTTAATATATTAATTTCCTTAAATTTTTGTCGCAGCGACTCTTTAGGCTTTAAATCATAAATTGCTCTTATGGCCCTCTTCTGTAAAACAAATATAATTTCAGTGTCAGCTGCGTGTCCCCATAGCAAAATACTATACGACATTATGCTATGGAAATAGCTAAAGTAAACTAGTCTAGCTGTTTCAACACTAGTTAGACTTCTAATCTTTTTTACAGCATATGCTGCAGAACTAAGTCTGCTTGCTAGTTTTGATATAAGGGGGCTCCATTGAACCTTCGCGTCTAGTGTGATTCCTAGAAAAATGGTGGTATCTACAAGACTCAGTTTCTCCCCATTTAAAATAACATTAGTATTTAATTGTTTGACATTTGGAGTCATAAATTTCATACATTTCGTTTTAGTGCCATTTAAATGCAAATTATTAACATTGAACCAATTTACTAATTCAGATATAGCATTATTTATTTCGTCATATTTTAGAAATTGTCGACTTAATTTGAAAATTAAAGTAGTGTCATCTGCAAATAATACTATATCATGGTTATCTCCTACTGTTACGGCCGACGGCTGCTCCCTTAAAGGATCAAATCCTCAGGGGCCCATGAGCTGAAGACTTCCCGAGCAGACGTAGGTCGGGCCTCCTAAGGCCACGTGGAACCTCTCTAATTACACTAAATATACGGGGGAGCGTTCTATACTACGGCCAGTCAACCGGCAGAGGAATTAGGCGAAGCTTACTTACCTATATCCAAGGCGACTGGTCCCTCCGGAGTCGGTCAGGTCACATGTGGTTGTGTAGTGAAAGGGAAATAAGTGATGTGATGTGTATCTGGGTGTGAATGATGGTGATTGAACCTAGACCTTGGCCGTCGGTAGCAGCCCGAGCGTCTACACCGCTCCAACTTGAGGGTGCCCTCCGAGGCGTCCGTCCACAGTCACTTTCCTCTTTCTTCACGTTGACAATCAATTAACTCTGTCGTACGATTTACTAACTTACAGAAGCCACTAACTATCGCTGGGTATAATGGTTACCGCACAAACGCACACGGAGTTTAAAGGGTCAAAGGTCACTACCGTTTCGCGTAGCAACAGTTAATTCTAGAATACAGAGGCCGCACTAGCTAATATTGTCGAATGCACTATACAGATTCTGAGTCGGACCCAATAAGTCCTGGGGAAGCTCTCCAGTAGGGATACGCGCCACAAAATTCCTAGACCGTATTTTTACTGCCCGCGCTTAATTATTCCGAGTTCCCGCGCTTAATTGGCAGCGTGCCAATTGTTAGCACACCTGACAGACGACTGAATGCCCTTGGGCGTTTTACGCACGACCGAATGTCAAACCGGTATGACACTGAGCCGCACGCACTCTCGCGTTCGTTCCTTGAAAGTGTTTGGCGCGAACAAACCCCCGTCCCGGACATAAGGATTTAGGTCCGCGAGCAAACCGGTCAGCGGGACAAGGTCGCGAAGGCAAGTTGCAAGACCGAATCTACAACCAAACTAGGCCACCTTAGGCACCCTATCACATCTTGCAACCCTAACCAGCGCCTCAAAAAATAGCCCTAATGTGGCAAGTCGGAGGGTCAGCCTCCACTGGATGCCCCTCCTGGGCATCGCAGCACTTTAACAAGTCCTGTACTGGACAGAAGTCCGACGACCTCTTTCAAAACCTATCTGTGCCCCTACGATTAGTTCCGCAATCCGACCGGATCAGGTCTGCAAACAGCGACGCGACACGAAGCGGCCCCGAGCGGCCTCCTAAGCTTCAGTGCAGAGAGCACCCACAAATTCCACATGAACGTCGTCTGTGGAGAGCCGAACGAAACGCACAGATAGTCCCTAGTATGAAAGCCAGGCCACCCACCATATTATCATTTACTAAAATAGTGCGGCAGCTGATTTCAATCTGATAATCTCCAAAACTAGCTAGCCTGTTAGGCAAGTAGTCCTATGCGCATATTTCAACTAATTTTTCAAAAGCATCAATGTTCAGCTACAGAATTAATTCAACCAAATTAATCACCGATGCGCATAGGTCAACTTGCAAATTAAACAAAACAATAACGTAAGGGACAGCCCTACTTCTTCGCAAAGCAAAATGATTAAACACTATCATAAACATAAACATAATTTTTCAAATAGTGCGCCATTCCATTTCAGATGAATTCAAATTTTCCTTTCAGCAAACAGACGCAACAATCAAATACAGTGATTAAATATATTTACAAAACACATGCAGTAGCATTTAAAGGAGTAGATTAAATTCAATTCTTTTAATTTAAACCGCTACAAATAGGAACATTTCGCGGAAAGCCCAAACCATTTTTTAATTTTAATTCAAGTATTTTTTTGACTAAGTGCTCGACCAAACCAAATCTAATACCCCTTGACAGCGTGATTCAACGCTCCAGAGGGGCCCCAATCTTCCCACCACCAAGAGGAGGCCACATGGCGTGAGCCCGGGATCAATCGAGCACAACCGCTAACAGTCGCCACTCGGGTTGTACGCCTTCATTGAGGCCGTCGGCAACAGAACATTTTGACAAGTGGACTGTTGACGGCTTAAGGCTCAGTGGAGGCGGCCGTGGTGGGAGCTAAGGCGGCAGCTAGCCAGGGCCGCCTCCATCAAATGGGGAACAGTGGTACACCAGTCGCGGCCACTCAGCTAACGGAAGTGAGAAGGGTCCAGCGGACCGATGAGTGGCCGTGAAGTTCCTCTCCACACGCTGAGGGGGGGTGATGACACCCCCGCCCCTGGGGGAATTACCCCCCAACTGGTCGGGGGAGGGGCCCCTTTCAAACTTAGGGGCCTGATGGCTGGCCGGCGGGCGCCGAGAGTCGCCCGGCAGAGGGCGTGGCTGAGCGCCCCCGCCCGTGGGGGTCGAGGGCCTGGCAGAGCCCCGAGAGGAGACGCCGTTCACACTCAGGCACAAAACGGCATGATGATTGCCCTGGCAATGCAGACAGGGCCGTCGATGCGGACGGTCTTGCTGGAGGTGCCCTCCCAGACATGACCAGCACCAGCGGCGCTCCTTGGCGATAGTTCGCCTAGCCGAAACTGGCTTACCTAATAATTTCGGGCACGACGTTACCCGATGATCAGATGCTCGCCAATAGGAGCAGGGGGGGGTTGACGACGACTTGCCTGGAGGATTCAGCCTCTCACTGGGCACGGCTCGTAAGTCGTCAACGGTGCCCGCCGCGCTCTCTATCTGCCGGCACTGCTCCTCCAAAAACCGCAGCAGGTCATAGAAGGGCGGAATATAGGAGGCCTCGTCCCCGCCGTACCTCTCCTCAAAATGGATTCGAAGGTCGAGAGGTAGACGGGACAGCACGATGCGGAGCAACAAAAAAGCCCATTCGCCCACTGGTAAACCCAGCCGCCTCAACGTATTACAGGCCACCAAGACTGGATCCAACAGGTCCGGACGCAGTCTGGCCCGGTCACTAAGCAGCGGGAGGCTTAGAAGCTGCTTAACATGTTCGTCCGCAATTCACCGGACGTTGGCGTATCTTCTGGCTAGGAGGTCCCGAGCAGTCTGGTAGGCGTCGTCCGACAATCTCAAGTGGCCGACGACGCCCAGGGCCTCCCCCTCCAGTGAGGCCAGGAGGTACACCATCTTTTGGCTCGGGGTCAAGTGACTCCGGGCGTCCACTAGGCTGTCGAAAAGACCAACGAAGGTCAGCCATTCGGAAAGGACCCCGGAGAACTTTGGCAGGTCCAGAGTTGGGAGTCGTCCCAACAGCTCCGGCTGAAGCTGCTTCAGAGAGGACTCGGACAGGTCACTCATCCGAGCTTCACGCGCCTCCTCGGCATACCTGCCTTCAGCCTCGATCAACTCGTCCGTGAGCCACAAGAACTGCTCATAGTCCGCGAAGCAGGAGTCCAGGGCTCCCTTCTCCACATCCGAATCCTCGAGCTCAGCGTAAGCCTCCTCCACTGCGGCCCTTCGAGCATCCACCTGCTCGAACCGCTTCATCAAGTTATGGACCCTATCCGGTCGACCTATCAAAGCATGGGCGCTTGTGGCCCAGCGTAGCTTAGTCCGCAAACAACGGATCAGTAGCTTGGGCGATGTCATCACTATTAAATGCAAAATTACGACGCGGCTTGAGCACAGACTACAAAGATAACAAACAAAAAATACAACAAAAATTAACAGTTAATAAATGCAGTTCCTATCAAATCGCGTTGAATAGAAATTACACAAATACGAATTACTACGTATCTAACAAATACAAGTTAGCACAAAGGAAAAGACACAAATCAAATTAACAAATAACAAATACTAGTGCGATCAAATCAAGTTAAATTCAAATTGCGCAAATACAATTACTACTCTTTAGTTCAAATACAACTTACAGTATAAACGAAGATACACATCACAGTCGATTAACAAAAAATGCCTAGCTCGGAAATCGACCCTTCGATAAGTAATCCACTACAACTATCCGACAACGATAATTAACCGATTACGTAAAAATAACCATCTACCTACATGACGTATATCTCTAGAAAACTCCCGCTTGCGCAACCTAGGGCGCGGCTTTTCAAATCTACCCACTAACCAAAAAAAGGCAAGCAACAAAGAACAAAGGGAAATAATTCTATTATTACGTACAAAAAAAATATTTTTACGTATTACGGACGGGCGTGATTGTAGATACAAATTAAACCAATCAAACCAACGCTCCCTGCCACCAGAATTGTTTAATGTTTATCAAACACTATGGTCGGGACCGACCGGGAATCGAACCCGGAACCACGCTCTGCTACTAGCTGTTACGGCCTACGGCTGCTCCCTTAAAGGATCAAATCCTCAGGGGCCCATGAGCTGAAGACTTCCCGAGCAGACGTAGGTCGGGCCTCCTAAGGCCACGTGGAATCTCTCTAATTACACTAAATATACGGGGGAGTGTTCTATACTACGGCCAGTCAACCGGCAAAGGAATTAGGCGAAGCTTACTTACCTATATCCAAGGCGACTGGTCCCTCCGGAGTCGGTCAGGTCACATGTGGTTGTGTAGTGAAAGGGAAATAAGTGATGTGATGTGTATCTGGGTGTGAATGATGGTGATTGAACCTAGACCTTGGCCGTCGGTAGCAGCCCGAGCGTCTACACCGCTCCAACTTGAGGGTGCCCTCCGAGGCGTCCGTCCACAGTCACTTTCCTCTTTCTTCACGTTGACAGTCAATTAACTCTGTCGTACGATTTACTAACTTACAGAAGCCACTAACTATCGCTGGGTATAATGGTTACCGCACAAACGCACACGGAGTTTAAAGGGTCAAAGGTCACTACCGTTTCGCGTAGCAACAGTTAATTCTAGAATACAGAGGCCGCACTAGCTAATATTGTCGAATGCACTATACAGATTCTGAGTCGGACCCAATAAGTCCTGGGGAAGCTCTCCAGTAGGGATACGCGCCACAAAATTCCTAGACCGTATTTTTACTGTCCGCGCTTAATTATTCCGAGTTCCCGCGCTTAATTGGCAGCGTGCCAATTGTTAGCACACCTGACAGACGACTGAATGCCCTTGGGCGTTTTACGCACGACCGAATGTCAAACCGGTATGACACTGAGCCGCACGCCCTCTCGCGTTCGTTCCTTGAAAGTGTTTGGCGCGAACACCTACTATGTAAGGTAAGTCATTAATGTATACAAGAAACAGAAAGGGGCCAAGAATTGAGCCTTGAGGTACGCCCATTTGTACCATCGACCCGGAAGAACTCATACTGTTAATGATAACTTTTTGCGTTCTCTTACTTAAATATGAAATAATTAATTTAAGAGCATCACTTCTTACACCGTAGTGTTGAAGTTTCCTGATTAATGTTTCACGGTGAACACAATCGAAGGCTTTGGATAGATCACAAAATATACCCAAAGCATCCTGTGAATTCTCCCATGCATTAAATATATATTTAATCAGCTCAACACCGGCATCAGTTGTCGAGGGACCCCTTGAGAAACCAAATTGATTTTTAAGAAGTAAATTATTTATATTAAAGAAATTTAACATTTGATCAAGAATAATTTTTTACTACGTGTAGTACAGAAATAGGTCTAAAATTGGCGGGGTCTAATGTACTACCAGATATAAATAAAGGTATTACTTTACTATACTTCATTAAATCAGGAAATACACCAGATTCGATACTAGTATTAAAAATAATAGCTAAATGAGGCGCGATTGTATCTATTATAGACGCAATAACTTTAACGGAAATCCCCCACAGATCCGCTGTTTTCTTAACATCAATAGTTTTAAAATATTTTACAATATCTTTTGATGATACTTTATGAAATGCAAAATTATTTGTACACGCATTTATATTTTGTTTAAGTAATGATTCGGCGACCGCAGAAGAAGAATTCAGTGACTTAGTGGTTAATATCGGAATATCAGTAAAATATTTCTCAAAAACCATTGCAACGTCCTGATCTGATTCGGTACTAACACTTAACTGGTAGTTTGAATTGCGAGAGTTGATCTTACTAGTTTCGCTATTATTAATTATAATTATACTCCATGTCATTTTAATTTTATTAGAAGCCGTCTTAATTTGTTGTTCATGGTAAAGATCATATAACCTATGTCTGCTCTTATGGACTCCTACTGTCGCCCATTCATTCATTAAACTTAAATATTATGACAAAAAAATGAAACTACACGCATTGCTGATGTTGAAGCTACACAATCATGAGCTGCGATGATCCTGATAATTATTTTATTTTATCCTGGTGATCCTGATAAGGATACTAGGATGAAGTTATTAAAATATAGTATTATCGTAGTCTTTGATACAAATGTAAATTTTCAAGACAATCAGATGTCTACAAGTTGGTGAGCTGAAGGTGGGGAAATTTGAAATAGGGGAAAGGACCCCAAGTTGCCAGCAGCTGGCTTACTACATGGAAAAAGAGGGAATCTTTAGAAAAGAATGAGTGCGCTTTTTCTTCCAGAAGTGGCCTCAAAGAAAGAGGATCCGTTCTAGACCTCACGGTTCGACAAAAAATCAGGATTCGACTAGAAGATAACTATTCAGTGATGTCTCAACTTTAATACAGCTCGTATTGAAGAAACGATCGAACAGAACATGAGCTACAAAATCTTTGTCTGAGATCTAACTGCCAGAAATAGCCAACTCTCGAAGCTGAAGAACGAATTCGGTAACATCTTTTCCAAGACTCTTAAGATTTTGAGTGAGATTGAGAGGTTATATAGGCTATTGTACAGGTCATTGATGTAACTACATGGAAGAGGGAGAAACTATCCAAGCGCAAGTTTTATCCGACATTTTTCTGACAATATCCTGGACGTCAGTTAACAGAATTACTGGAGGACTTAAGCACTATGCTCAATGACCTCAATAGTGCCTACCAACAAATAGGTCTTATGTGATGATGAACATGGACAAAACTAGGATCATGTACAACTACCATGTCACACCTATACCGGTAGTTGTTTGGGCACTAAGTTTGAAGTTGTTGACAAGTTTGTTTACCTGGGACAAATAGTCCGATTAGTAAGACCGAGAGGTCAATTCACAGATTCAACTTGTCTAAGCAGCGTTTGGAAGGCTGTAATGATGTATGATATTAAATAAAAATATATAAATATGTGCCGCCAAATGGGAAACTTACGACACATCTTTTCGTCAGATATATCTCAAAACATGAAAACAAGATTGTACTACCACTGCGTGTTGCCAGTGATGACTTATGTATCTGAGACATGGTCTGTCACTGCTGGCCGTATTAGGAAGCTCAAGGTTGCTCATCGAACTTTGGGTATTATGCTATGTTGATATGCTATACTCGAAGTTTCTCTACGTGATAAACTTAGAAATGAGGATATCCGCAGTAGAACCAGAGAAACCGACATAACCCAACGGAGTAGTAAGCTGTAGTGGCAAAAGAAAATTCCTCGAGTGGCAGCCTCGTGCCGGTAGGTGAGGTGTAAGGCAGCTCCCCACTAGATTGAGTGACGACCTGGAAAAATTGCAAAATATTCCTTGAGGCCTATGTTCAGCAGTTGACTTGTGAAGCGCTGTAATGATATATTATGATATTAAATAAAAATAAATAAAAATTTGATGCCAAATGGGCAACTTATTTCCAGCTAGTATAGTGCTACAATTTCGAGATATACCTCGCTGTTTTCAAAGTTTAAGTCGTTTCGTATGACATTGTAATATATCTTGAACTGTGCTCTTCTAAAAGAAGTGTAAGATAGTGGCTGATGTCATAGCTGAATTAGTTTAATTTATGTGTTTATTTGGTAGTATTATTTATGGCCGGCATCTCGCAGTTTTTATTATATGTTACGGCCCTCAGTTGCCCCGACAGAAGTCGACTGGACCAGGGCCCATGAGTGATCCACTCGACGGGCAACCAGAGGGTTCGGGCCCAAATGGCCTTATAGACAATTGACCTACACGATCGAGATAAGGCTAGGTAAATTAAGACGACTTACCTGGTTCAGAAGCGGAGACTGGTCACAAGGCTTGGTCAGGCGGTAGGTGTAGTGCATGTAAGTGGTGTTTGTTAGCGTGTAAAAATGTGGGGCCTGACTTAAACCTTTTAGTCGGCAGCAACCCTGACTCCGGCACCGCCTCACGGTGTGGTATTCTCCAGCAGCGTCACTAATGGACAATTTCTTTCTTCAATTCACTATGTCAGTCTATCAACTTTATTGTACATTTAACTAACTTCAAAACTCAACTAAATCCCGTTAATTATAATCAAAAAACGTAACACGGGGCACGACTGATGAACGGTGGGTCAAAGTTCAATTCCGTTCACTCAGCAACAAATTATTTCGAGAACCAAATGCGACCTTCTAAGGCACTTAACGCAACGGTACAATTAAACATTAACTTCCAAACAATAAATCAACCCGGCGTCTAATTTTCTAGACTCCACAACTTCTCGTCGTTGCATAAATTAGCTAACAAAATTGACACAATCAGAGGTTATTATGTATGTGACCACGCGGCCCGAGTAGACTCAATGCAATACTACGACCCGGCCGCCGCTGGCGACAAAAAATTGCCCGATCTCCCACGCGCCCGACTCGTGCGGAGAGGCGCGCGCGAGCCGCGTATCAGCCGGTGCTAGGTACATCGGAGGAGCACTTTTCTTACATGAAAGTCCGTGGAGCAAAAACTTGTCGACGCTGCTACCACAGGGGTACTGATTGGTTTGACAAATCGCCGCTTCTAGTCAAATTTCTACTCCAATGCGCAAGCTTTCCCCATCAAATAATGTACCGAGATTACTTGATGGTAAAGCGTGTAACCAGTGACTAGATTCCTTAGTCGAAACAGCCAGAAGTTAATCAATTACTATATATGAGTTTTTGGCAAGAGTCGTGAAAAACATATGAATGTCACTCATTTTTTCGGATTTCATCGCGTTTAATTTAACTTTTTAATTCACGACGTGTCGGATGTCACCCATTGTCATGGGGCAAGACTGAGGTGTTTGACATCCCGATGTGACAGTTAGCCCTGCTACCTTTAGTTATTGAATATTAACTTTTGTTCCGATCTACGCTGAATGAGCTTACAGTATCTTGAAGTCTTGCAGTGGTATGCTTGGGTTTTGATTTAATTTTATTAATTACAGGATCCCAAGCAGATGGCAGCACCCATCCATCTTCTCTATTGAAATTAGGATGTTTTTTAATTTCAATTGATTTGCGAATCATCTTTGGTAGGAATCAGTGTTTTCTGGGAGGATTTGTGGTCTATCAAATCTTATGTAATAGTGGGGACGATCTTGAATATGTTCACACACTGCAGACTTCCCGGAACGTCGGTGCTTCAAGTCAGCTATATGTTATTTCACGTGAGTTTTATAGATCTTTATGTTTATCCTATGTAAGAGAAAGCACATTTACAATCCAGCTTGAACACTCCTGAATCTTGTAGAGGAATATGACACTTGACGGTTGGTAAAAATTGACTAATCTTCTTCGGCGGCTTGAAGTATGTTTTAGTAGAAGCTCGCTTCAAAATATAGCCAACCTCGTCTGTGACTCCTCTGACATAAGGCAGTACAGCAGGCACACGCTTGACTGTGGCCGGCTTCACTCGGTCACTGTGACCTAGGCGCGGGACCCGAAGCCTGTTGTCTTGCAATACTTGCATGACGTGCTGAAGCTCGGCGGCCAGATGTTTTCTGTCACAGATCCCTTGTGATCTCTGAAACAAAGATTTTCCCACGATAGCTAACTGTGATGAAAGATGGTGTGTTTCACCATTTAAATATCGGTTGGTATGGGTATTTCTGCTATACACATAGTGACCAATAGTGTTATCAGGATTTCGGATGACTAACACATCAAGGAAGGCTAAAGAATTGTTTGCCTTTAACTCCATTGTGAATTGTATTTTAGTTTATGGAATTAAGATCGTCTAAAGATGCAGTTATTTTGTCAGATGGTAAAATTGTGAAAGTATCGTCTACGTATCCCTGGTAGAATTTTGGATTAACAGGAGCAGTAAGAAGTGCTTTCTTCTTAAAGTCCTCCATGAATGTGTTGGCCACTATAGGAGATACAGGCGTGTCCATCGCCACACCATCTACTTGCTTGTAGAACTCTTACTTCCACAATAGTTAGCCAGATGTCAGGCTATGTTTGAGTAATACTGCATATTATGTAGGCATGTCGTTATCTTGTAGCTTCCTAATTAGGATTGAGATGCAGTCTTTCATAGATAAGCATGTGAATAGTCACTGAACATCAAAACTGACCATAGTTTCATTGTTAGCGATATGTAGGTCTTTTATCTCACTAACAAAATGGTAGGAATCCTTTGTGTGTGCTCTGGTGTGTCCTCTTAGTAATGACCATAATTTGCCAAGTGTTGAGCTACCTTATAAGTAGGTAAATCGATCTGGCTTATTATGGTACGTAGTGGAGCGTTTAGTTTGTGTATTTTCGGTAACCCATACAACCTCGATGGTTTGGCACATGATGATATTGTCGAATTCTCGTCGAGATTTAATTTTTCGGAGTATTTCTTTATTGAATCAGTAGTTGTTTTAAGTTTGTTAGTTATAGGGTCTATTTCGACCTTTTTCTTTGGTCAAATAAAAGTTGTTGTACTTTGAAATTATACTCTGACGTGTCCATTACTACCGTAGCATTTCATTTATCCGCGCAGAGAATCGTGAGCTCTAGTCTGTTGCGTATGTTGTACAACGCTTTAACCTCGTCTTTGGGGAAATTTAGTTTCAACGCTAAACTTCGACGCAAAAAGGACGAAATGTCTTGTCGTATGGCCTTTAAATATTCCTTACCAATATTATTCTTAAACAAACTCCTCAGAATCAGAATCCTCAACAATACATATTATTTCCTCGTACGGGATTTTTTTGTAGTGTTATTGCAAAATTCAAGCCTTTCGACAACACCTTTATTGTAGGTTCGTCCAGTGTTCGATTTTACAGATTATAGACCGTGCGTTGTTTGTTGTTTGAGTCTGTAGTCAACGATTGCGTTTCTACGTTGACATTGATTTTTGGCATTTGATATGATTGTTAATTATTGGTATTTTTGATTAATTTTAGCTCATTCTGCGTAGATCGGACCAAAAATTAATATTGAAATACTGAAGGTAGCATGAGTAATTATTACATCGAGACGTCAAGCACTTTAGTCCTCCCCGTGACCATGGATGCTGCAAACCACCCGAAACGTCGGAAATTAAAAATTTAAATTAAATGCGATAAAATTCGTAAAAATTAGTTTCATTCAATGTGTAGTCTTCGCGTAAATATAAGAAATCATTAGGGTCGTGAAAAACGTTAACAAGCGAAAGCATACACTACTTATGGATATCACCAAAGCATTTGACAATATTAATCATAAAATATTACTTAATAAACTGGGAAGATATGGTATAAGAGGCAACGCCCTAAAGCTAATTGAATGTTACTTAAGTAATAGAAGACAAATTACGCATATAACCAAAATTGACTTTAAGACCGAGACAAAATTCACAGATCAATAGAGAGCCAAGTAACTATCCTTTTTATTATCTATATAAATATAAATGACTTGTCTAATGTAATCAACCATCATTTGACTATTTTTGCTGACGATAGTACTGTTTTATTTACTTATGATAATAAGAATAATATAAATATTGTCAATAATAATACATTGAAATCTTTATTCAAAAGGCTGATATTAAATAATCTCACAATTAATTTGGCTAAAACACATATAATAAACGTTAAACAACGTAATCATTATTCTTTAAATTTCGACATTAACTACTCTGAGAATTTAATTAAAGAGGTAGATTGACACTACAAAATTTTTGGGTTTGACTATAGATAATAAGCTGACATGGAAACCTCATATTAATAATCTAATTCAAAAACTAAACCAATTCTTTTATGCTCTTTATAAACTAATGAAGGTTGCCAGTGTAAAACACTCCTAACAGACTATATATTGCATCAAGTTTAAGGTATGGGATAATGTTTTGGGCCAACACTGCTGAAAAATAAAGTGTCCTTAAAGCGCAAAAAAGTGCGTTAGATCAATGTTCGGTCTAAACCAGGATGATTCATGTGAACCGGACTGTAGCAAATATAAAATTCTTACTCCGCCGTGTATGTATATTTATGAGGTTACACATTTTGTTCGAAACAACCCAATTTATTTTGAAATGAATGTTGCCGGAAGTCATCGTGAAATCACATTTAAAGTTAACCACAAAAATGCAAAACCCTTCTTCGAAAACTGTATGTAAATTTCATGGCACCAAAAACCTATAATAAAATCTCATTAAATATCCGATTAATTAATGATATCAAAATATTTTAAACGGCGCTCAATGGCTTTCTTGCTAAAGGAGTGTACTATGACATAAGAATATTTTTTGATGACAAAATATAAAAATTACTTCAATTAATATGTCCATATACCTCTAAGGTGAAACATGGTTGAACCTAATAATAATTTTGTATGTGACATCCTGTTATACCCAAGTTTATGAATTAATAAATGATTGATTGAATAATTGATAATTATTTTATACAAAAAAAAAAGATCTTAGAATTACCTACTTATGTCAATAACATGTTACATCTTGTATTCTTGTTTATGTACACAGATAAATCTCACGACAAGCTTTTATATCATATAAATGGTGTAATCTTATAAATTGATGAAATTGGGTTTGATTTATTTTAAAGTTTATTTTCTTCTTATAAGAACATTAAAATGATTTTTTACTATTAATTATTTTTTAGTTATCCCTGGCCATGTTTCCAAGTCTGTTTATTTCATTTAATGCGTAATTGTAGGTTTTTGATCGCCATCTTAGATCCGCTATCTTGACTTTTTTATCGCCAGTAGTTGACCATTGTCGATCTTTACAACATCTGTTCAAGTATCACCAAACTATTCTTAACCCTTGTGAAGTTCGTCATCTTTTTATCATAATTTGAATTTATATGTTCATCAGAAATCCATATCATAGGGTTGAATAAAAAACATATTACGCTATCTTTGGGAGTCCACCATGCGGCATTAGGGAGAATTCAGAAAGAATATTAGTTTGTATATAAATTATTTATGAGCTACGCAAAACTTTCAGTGTACCCCATCTAATATGCGAGCTGATATATTTTTACAAAAATGAAGTAATATTTTCTGTTAACATCCATTATGTTCATTCTGTAGCTATATTTTACGTGGCAGAGCTATGCTGCAGCTATATTATAGCTGGTAGTATGAATGGGTCGGCTCGATCGGGGAGACTTCTCAGAAAACCTTACGCTCTCTCAGAATAACAGCGTAAAATAGCAGCTTAATGTTGCTGTATTTCGTATGGTAAGTGTAGAGAGGCGGAGAGCCTATTTACTGAAAACGAGACATTCCATCGTAGTCTTCATGGGTGACAATGCATCTGCATTTTGATTCTAATTCGAGGATACATATAGATGTCTATGGGCCACAGCACTTAACATCAGGTGGACTACGTGCTTCTTCATCACCCTTATTTAAAAAAATAGTTATGTCTTATTTTGAAGGTGTAAATTGTAATTATCATAAGTTATACGTATTCCGCACTAAAATTAATTTTAGTATTGAGTCCTTATGGTGGCAGTCAAAGCGAATCTATTACCACATTTCGTTTCTTGGGTGTCGTAAGAGTCGGCTATTGGAAATGCAAGCAAAATCGTGCTAACTTATTTGGCTTCCGACAGATTACGGTATAAACATGTCGTGTATAATAAATTATATATAAAATATCTTGACCGGCGACGGGCAGCAGCGTAAACGGTGCGAGATCTTTGCACTGTGACGTTGTTCCGTTGGCAAATCCTTCTTACAACGGACGAGGCCCTTTCCAGTCTTTTCGAACTATTCTTGCTGCAACCATAGTATAGTATCAGCGCGTCTCTACCAAGTTAATAAATGGATAAGATTATATATATATATATATATATATATATATATAAGGGGATGAGTCGCTCGCGTCCGTAGGCTTCGACCACCTAATCCTAGGCCCACACTACACGTGTCCCCCGGGTGGTGCTAAACGAGCGACAAAGTCGAAACGACAGACTCGGCTCCTCGAAGTATGGTAGTGGCGTAAAATCTACCACCCCTTAGTTCGCACCATGAGCCAAGAAGAAAAAGAAATGGCCCCGAGTTCCCGGCGCCCTTTTAATGGGGCAGGGGTGCGAAGAATCTCCGGGAGAAAAACCGGCGACGAGGTTCGCCACCCGTTACGTCCTGTCTCCCGGGGGGGGGGGGGGGGGGGCGAAAAGTGGATTGCGCTGAATGTATGTGGAGCAATGAATGATAAGATGGATGAAGTATGCGAAATGATGAATGATAGAGGCATAGATGTGTTATGTGTGAACGAGACGAAACGAAAGGGAAGAGATGTCACTGCACATGGCATGTATACCGCTTACTGGTCTGGAGTAGACGAGACCGAGAGGGCATGCCAGGGAGTCGGTGTCATCCTTTCAGAAAGAATGGGTCAATGTGTGAAAGAGTATGAATGTGTTAGCCCAAGGCTGCTATGGATACGAATGAAAGTGGGCTTAAAGAAGTTGTTTGTGCTAGGGGTGTACACCCCAGATATGTCTAAGCCCACTTATATACGAGAGCAGTTTTGGGACATGGTAAGGCTGGTGTCGATGAAATGTAAGGAAAATGAAAATATTATTATGTTAGGAGATTTTAATGGAAGGGTTGGGGTGAAGAGGTCTGGTTATGAAAGTATATTAGGAACGTTTGGCGATGAAAGAAAAAATGAGAATGGTGAAGACCTCCTCACCGTATGTGTGGAAAAGAATCTTTTTGTGGCGAACACTTTCTTTCGCCATAAGAGGATTCACATGTATACAAGGGAAAGAGGGGATGATAGAAGCATGATAGATTTTATAATTGTGGATGAAAGAATGAGGAGCGCAGTGGTAGATACAAGGGTTTACCGGGGGTCCAACGTAGGGACGGATCATTACTTGGTCTTATGCCGAATTAATGGTCTATTCAGACGTTGGCGGTATCGGACATCTGTGTCTACCACTGCGTTACAGCGTATAAGAATAGAGAGGTTACAAGATGAAGGTGTGAAAGAGAAATATAAATGCAGACTGAGGGAAAATATAAGTGGGTAGAATGAATTATGTATGAAAGATTTAGAATTGAAGAATGTATGGAATTATATTAAGAAAGTTTTGGTGGATGCAGCCACCGAAGTATGTGGTGTAAGTAAGAGAACGAATGAAAGGAAAAGTAATATGTTATGGTGGGATGATGAGGTACGGATGGAAGTTGAAGCAAAGAAGAGAGCATGGCTAGATTTACTAGCAACTAAAGCTAGTAATTCTGGCGGTATGAATGATGAGATTGAAAGAAAAAAGGCAGACTTTAGACGTATAAATAAGAGAGTAAAAGAAGTTGTTAAAAGGAAAAAGCAAGAAAGGATAGATAAAAATGATAGAAGGATATCTGATAACTTCCAGGAAAATATTAAAATGTTCTGGAAGCTCGAAAGAACTGCCAGGGGAAATTCAAAACAGCCTAGAATGAATGCTATACGAGACGAGAATGACTGCATGTTGAATGATGAAGTTTCGAATTTAAAGAGATGGAAGGAATACTTTGAAAGCGTGTTTAAGAGTGAAGAGTCGTAAGAAATAAGTGAAATAGAAATTCCGGAAGAAGTGGAGAGAGGTAGGGAGATAAGTGTAGATGAAATAATGAAAGCAATGAAAAGCATGAAAGCAGGTAAGGCAGCCGGATAGGATAGAGTATAACTCGAAATGCTAAGGGCTGGTGAGGGTGTGGTTGCAGGCCTGCTGTACACCTTGTTTAATTTATGTTGGGAACTGAAGCGGGTACCAGAAGACTGGTGCAAAGCCGTTATAGTCCCAATATATAATGGAAAGGGGTCGCAGCAGGACTGTAAAAACTACCGTGGTATCAGCTTGCTTAGCATTGTGGGTAAACTGTATGCTAAGGTGTTAATTGAAAGAGTTATGGAAGAAACTGATGGAAAAATTTGGGATGTGCAAGCTGGATTTAGAAAGGGGATGGGGTGTACGGATCAAGTCTTTTCCATGCGCATGATAGCGGAGAAGTTTTTGGCTAAAAACCAGAAAGTTTTTTGTGCGTTCATGGACTTGAAAAAGGCTTATGACAGAGTGCACAGGAATGTGTTATGGCAAACACTGAACTCATTTGGGTTGAGCGCTGGCTTGATACAAGCATTAAGGTCTCTTTATAGGAACTCTAGTGCTTGTGTTAGGATCAACGGGGTCTACTCGGACTGGTTTGGCATTCATAAAGGTGTCAGACAGGGATATGTGGCTTCCCCGTGGCTGTTTAACCTATTTATGGACAGTTGTTTGCAAACTGTGAAAGTTGAAGAATGTGGGTTGAGAATGGGTGAGTCAACCGTCAAATGCCTTTTGTACGCCGATGATCAAGTCATATTTGCATCGTCGGCGGCCGAGTTGCAAATTATGGTTACTTTAATGAATTGGTCATTGAAAGAAAGGGGTATGAAAGTGAACGCCAGTAAGACGAAAGTGATGGTTTTTGAAAGAGAAGAAAGTAAAACTTTATGTGAAATAAGAATAGAACGGGAGTTGATTGAGCAAGTGGATGAGTTTGTATATTTAGGATGTTTATTTAACAGATATGATAAGGATATAGAACGACGAGTGAACGCAGGAAATAGAGTGAATGGGGCTCTACACGCTATTATGAGGAGTCAAAATGTGTCAACTAAGGCACGTATGGCAATTCATAATGCTGTATTAGTCCCTACTTTAATGTATGGTAGTGAAAGTTGGGTCTGGCAGAAGAAGCATGAGAGTAGAATAAATGCTGTAGAAGTGCGTTCCTTAAGGAGTATGCTAGGGCTGAATCTGAATGACAGGGTGAAAAATAGTGTGATAAGAGAAAAGTGTGGTTTGCAAGATGACGTTGTGACAAGGATTAAGAAAGGAATGCTTCGGTGGTTTGGTCATGTAGAAAGAATGAACGAGGAAAGAGTGACTAAGCAAATTTATGTTGCAGAAGTGAACGGCAGGGTCGGGAAGGGACGCCCTAGACGAAGGTTTATCGACCAAATCGGCGATACATTAGAAATGGGCCAGATTAGGAGTACCCTTAACTGACGAGCGTGTATGCGTAGATATATGGATGTAAAAGAGGCGAGAGAGGTCTGTCAGGATCGCGCCAAATGGAAGTCCGTAGTCTCTGCCTACCCCTCTGTGTGACAGGCGTGAGTGTTTATGTATGTATATATATATAAGGTCGACATATTTATGCCTAGCACCATTACGGGCACAGCCTACTAAAGTCCACTGCTGAATTATTGCTTTTCTTATAGGAGAGGGTGACAAACGAGCACACAGTCCACCAGTAAGTGGTTGCTGTGGCCCATAAACATCTACATTTATTCTCGTTTGCGAATAAAAATACAGATGCGTTGTCACCCGTGAGGACTAAGATGGAATGCCTCTTTTCCAGTAAAAAGGGTTTCCGGTTCTCTACACTCACCATACGAAACACAGCAGTGTTTAGCTGCTATTTTACGCTGGTATTCTGTGAGAGCGTGGTCCTTCCCCTGTCGAGCCGACCCATTCGTGCTACAGCTATACTACTAATATAGCTTCAGCATGGCTCTACCACGTGCTGATTTACCTAATTGGATAATTTGGCCCAGGTAAATATTTTTATCGTTAACGGCTTTATAAAAAAGTTGTTTTGTTATTGGTATGAAATATACATAAAATGGAATATTTAGTAAATATTTGATAAAACGGCTATTTTATATTGACAAACACTCTGACTCGGGTTGAATGTTGATAAAACGTAGTATGTTCGTTAATTATATTTTGTCATTAAAATGAAGTTACGAATATACATCACATACATAGACTAACTTCGAGAATAATTTTAGTGTAGAGTATATTCAACAAATGAGAATTCATGAAAATTAATAATTCCTAGTTCTTTTAATTAAATTATTATATTGGCAACATACTGACCGAGAAAAGATTGCGTGCTCATATCTATACAAATAAATAAAATTGAAGTGTCTGTTTGTAATGTTAAAATTACGGCTTTTTACTAAATGCATATGAAAGTATATACGATACATATAACAAAAACACAATTTTTAAAATTTTGTCTGTCTGTTGGTCTGTCTGTCTGTCTGTCTGTCTGTTTGTTTGTTCCGGCTAATCTCGGAAACGGCTGGACCGATTTTGACGGGACTATCACTGGCTGATAGCTGATGTCATAAGGAGTAACTTAGGCTAATTTTATTTTAGAAAAATAATTAGGGTTCCGTGCAACAAAACTAAAACCCTAATTAAAACGCGGGCGAAGTCGCGAGAAACAGCTAGTTTGTAATAAAAGGCAAATACTGGAACAAATTTTATAAGTTTATTATATTAAAAAAATATTAATTTTATATAACGTCACATTCCTTACATAGATATTATACCCAGGTATTATATAAGGGTGCTATTTATAACACACTCCATTGTGATATATGTCAATCTGATGTGGTATAAACAACGAAGGTAAGCCATAAATACAGCAAAGGGTGTGTGATACGTACCATAAAACTGAATTATTAAAGCAATACATTGCTTGTTCCAAAATATACCAACTTCAAGTTGTCCTTTATTTCCGAGTATGGTTTATATGTTAAATTGTTACATAATGTTTTAAAATAAGATAGTTAAAAATGACATTGTCTTTTTAATATCATGAGTGTTACGTATATAATATGGTTGTTCTTTTGTGTGTGTTAAATAAAATGCTTGTTTCTAATGGCTTTTTAAAACAATTACCAACCCGCGTGCCAAGCGTAGCAACTATAGCAATATCCCCCCCTATTAAGTAACCTACGGGGGGGGGGGGATATTCTCAGCAAATTACTTTTATAGGCCGAAATAGATGAATGGATAAAAATGAAAGAATCAAGAAGTTAAGTTTTGTTTTTTTACTACAAAATCAAACTATCAGAGTATAGATTAAAATCTGTTTTACGTACTAAACGTCCGCTCATAATAATAATAATAATAAGCTTAGTAACTTATGAAATAATGACAATTGAAAATCAGGTCAATTCAAATCAATACACACCAACAGATGTTTAATCAAACAAATGGTATGAAGTGGCTATAAATGTTCTGAACAAAGTTTGAATATCGTATAATATAATAGTTGAGCGATAGCAATTTTTCGTAATTAGTTTAAGTAGAGCCGTGGTAGATCAGGGAATAAGCGCTCGCTGTAAATTTCACAGTACGCGAGCAACCCGGGTTCAATCCCCGCCGGCACCAATAAAAAAATTAATTGCTTTTATGATGTGCTAATTTACTACGTGGTGAAGAAAACAATCGTGAGTAAACCTGCATGTTTGATAAATAAGGAAAAAAATATTTCGAATATATGTGAAATTCGCCAATGGGGCAGTGCGGCGGACATTTTCTTGCCCTAAAAACCTCTCAGAAATGAGAGAAGGCCTGTGCCCAACAGTGGGACGTATATAGGCTGTTACTTTTAGTTGTTTATCATATGGTAGTTTTGTAAGAGAATCCACTACCACAAAGGGAAACTGAAACACGAGATGGGCAGCACCAACTTCCTGATAATAAAAAACTTCGGTTGCAAACCCGCCTGCTAAGCGTGGTAGCAATGGAAACACCACCCAATCTATGTTAGAGGCCTATGTTCAGAAGTACAATTGACCGTTAAAAAATAAATGAATGGATTTTATTAATAGATGATATAACATAGGACATTTAATATGACCATGGGAAAACAGGGTAAGTCAAAAAATGGTGAAATAACCAAAGCAAAATCTTTTGATTCTTCATCATCATCAGCCTGTAAAAATTCACGGCTTGACTCCACTCCCTCTACAGAATATGTCTTAAGCGTCACACTTGGCAGGTGTATTGAGAAATAAAATCTACATAAGCGAATAATGTTATGAGATTAATAGTCAATCAAGTTTGATACGTATGGCTAATCCTCTTTTTCTAGAATTGGTAGTTAGGTAAAAATTTTAAAAAGTGTATGCCGACAAAATCATGATATCCCAGCGAAGGGATATTTACATCAAAAGCCTATACACCTCAGCCTACAACCCTGTATACGGGTTGGCGATAAAGTTATCACATTAAATGAAAATACTCATCCTACATAACGTTCTTTGAACATACACAACTATAAGAATATATAACAATTAAAATTCTAGCCGCAATAGCCCTTTTTTCGTTTTTTGCCTAATTACTTATGAACGGGAAAGTGTAGGTAAATAACCCACGTCGATGCCGCGTGAGCACTGTGTACCTGTCGCACCGTTGGCGCTTTTACATGTCACTTCTGATCAGTAAACTAATATTATCAAGATGGTTTATTTCGTGTCAATTTTTACGCTATTTATTTTCTTTGAAAGATGCATTTTTTTATTTTTGGTAGAATTGTTTATTTTGTTATTTAAATCGACATATATGAACTTATATATACCCAGTATTATGTATATATAATGTAGAAATTATTAAATATCTGTGTATCTGAATGAGTAGCAATTGAAAGAGTGAATTGTTAAATAAGTGATTAAAATATACGAATACTTCTAAAGTTTTGGAGATTATTTTTATGAAATATCGATTCTACATATAAGCCTATACCTTATATACCACAGGGGGTATTTGCCTCAAATTAGTTTGTAGTTGTAGTATCATAGCCCGTTGATTAGAAAATCAGACGGCCAATTGTTAGCCATTAAGTTGAACGACGACAATAAATTAAATACCTAAGTAAAGTTTAGTTAGACAGTAAAGCTACGTATAACAAAAGCACCGCTCAAGGTTCATTCATCTAATTAAACGAATTAATCACAGATTGCGAGGGTGATTATCTGAGTATCTGTTGAAGATTTAGTTGCAAAATGTATTCCCTTTTAATTACTATTAGACAAATACCTTTTATAATTATTTTTTAATTTTGAGTAGTAGCCCTGATTTATTTTTAAGGTCCTCACGATCGACCTAATCAATTTTATAAATTACAAAATCTACACATAAATGCTGGATACAAGTTTCACGGACTAGTTTTATGTAGGAAACTCAATATTAATAATAGCGGAATGCAAGTACAAAGGCGGTCACGAATACGCTCGGGAAGCGTGATTAGTACGCTATACAAAACAGGCTCCATGAATTAATTTATTTCTTCGTTCATTAAAGTCCATCAAAATCCACTGCTGGCCTATGCTGGCCACTCCAAGGCCTATGCCTTCCCTATCGATTGCCTCATAGAGTTAAGGCTTTAACTAGCCTGAATGACCTTGACGAAACGGCGATCGCAGAGATTTTAGCCGACGTCAACACCGTCTAGCAACTACGTTCTGTATTACTTATAAAAGTGAAAAGATTAATAGACTGCAGAGATGACAATTATATAAGTGACATGCTGCCTATTATGCTTGCGCATCACTGAGAATTAAGTCGCGGTTACTACTTCAATTACATTGTGCTGTAGCTTTGTCCGGTAGGCGTCACGAGCTATCAAGTGTTCAAGTCTCAAGTACGTAAGAGTTTTTTATTATATACGTTAAATCGTATTTATTTGTGTCGTATTAGTAGATCTGGGTCAAAGCGTCCGCTGTAAATTTTTCCCGGGTTTGATTCCCGACAGCACGAAAAAAATTTGTAATTGCAATTTTCGTCAACACGCTTTGGGGCAGCGCGGCGGGCATTTCCTTGCCCTAAAACCCTCTCAGAAATAAAAAAAGAGTTCTGTGCCCAGTAGAGGGACTTGTATAGCCTATTACTTTACTTTGTAGCAATATTCATATTCGTTTCAGATACAGAAGGGTACCTTATGCTGACAAAAATATCATGTGGAGGTGACGAAAACGTAAAACATCTTTGTATCTAGATAAAACGTTCGAGAGATTGTCAGTCATGTCATACGCCACATTTTCTATAGAGCGTAGAACATTGCAGGTAGGGCAAAATAAAAATAATACAAAATATAATGGGAATTATTTATTAATAATATATACATTTATAGGTATATATAATAAAAATAATGAACAAGCTGCAAGGTTCAACTAATAATGTGTCTTGTAAACACAATTGTAAAATTCCTGTTTTAATTTTACTAATGGTTAATTGATGAAACGTAGTGAAGATCACTTCATATAAAATATATTTAATTAAAATTGACACATGACTTATTTGGCCTTCTACTTACAACTCGGCGGAAATTTGAAAACAAGATTTTGTCTTTTCACACAAGTATTGTTTACAACTGGCGTTGTTTCGAAAAGTGTGATTAAGTGTTAGCGGTATAATATCAATTAAATACTGAACTTTTTGAAAATTATTTTTTTGTTTATTTTTGTTATATCTTCTTAAAACCTGACGGCATCTTACTATTTTATTATTTGTTTTTTTGTAACGCAAAAGGATAAGTTAGACTATGTTCGATTAACTTGGATAAGTTTGTAATTTTTTTTAATTTAATCACAAAATTTCCGCAATAAATTATTACCTTTTCTACAGTGATTCTCTCCTCTTAGTTTTGGCGTGACTGTAGGATGTTATACTGAGTCACCGTCAGTTACTAAGTGGACATAAATCATTATATGTATGTATAGACATACATATATATATATATATATATATATATATATATATATATATATATATTTTGATTTTAATATTTATGTTTTTTTGAATTTTGATTGATTTTTTGAAACCTGGTAAAATTATTTTTTTCCATACCAATTGATGGGCCGGAGTATAATGCCAGTTATGTTCTTTGGGTGAAGTTATTTTTTATTTTATGCTCAATTGCAGACAAAACAATATTGATTGCGCATTTCTAAAACAAAATTTTACCTCTTCTCCTTCTAATAATAACTCCTGCACACACAGTTGCCACACGGCGGAATAGTTATTATTATCTATAAGACCATTTGCAGAAACAGTTTTTATTAACAGATATGAGTGTAACATTTTTATCAGCTGCTTTGCAACACTTGCCTTGAGCAACACTTTGCCGGTTTCTGTACAGAAAATGATGCTGGCTTTGCAAATATGGTTGGCCGCTACCATTGAATATATATACCCGCTATGTTACGCTTGTTTACATAGAAACTTATCATTTGCATAAAATTCTAAATAGCACTCTTTACACAAGAAAGTAAACTTTTAGATCAGTCCATCTTGGTTTTCACTAATTAAGTGAAAAGTAAAACAAACCAATAGGTCCGTGATTTAAAATTTTTTGCAACTTTTTATTGAAAATCATGACCTTATCATAATAAAATAGTTAATCATTTAGCCATGGGATAAAACTTTTAAGTGTGCCAGTCAAACATTAATGATGATATACGGGCCATTATACTGGAAATAGTCTTTTAAATATTTTGTAGTACAATTGACAATCTTCAGTATGATTGACCGTGTTATGACTTTTATAAGTCTATGTTATTTTTGATGAAAATTATTATTGCAGATAAAAGCCCTTTCACATTTATTTTAGTCTCGAGTTAAATTAATCCAAATGAAAATAAGAACTTTGGCACTTTATAACTGATCTTTAAATGTAAAACACTGACTTGAAATTATATAATTATCAGCAGTTTTTAATTCTTTGAATTTTTTAAAGATTGTATTGGAACTCTACTGGTAAAAAAAAACCCAAATATATATACTCGTATTATAGTTCATGATGAAAATAAAGTATGCGCGTTACATCGTATCCCATCAAGAATTTCTAATGTAATTCTTGGTGTAAAGCTAAGACGTGATAATAACTGTAAACAATAGAATAACAAAATAATGTAAACATTTGTAAATACTTGCTTTATAACCTAATAAATGTTATTTGACCGTAATAAAATAAAGCAAGGTAGTCTTCGGCATGCAAGTAAAAATAAATATTTTCGATTATTTTTGCAATATCTAACAGCCGGATCAGCGCGCGATTCTGATCCATCTAAAGATGCTAAATTTCAGCAAGCACTGTCAAATTCAATAGGAGTGACAGAAAAAAACAGTTCTTGATATAGAAGGGTAAATAAATTATTTAACCTATAAAATAAAATCACTTTATTAAAAATCAAAATAGCCCAATAGCTTTATTAACATGAGACATAATTGTACGAGTGCTTACAATACTTAACATTATTTTACTGAAATCTCAAAAAGTTTTTTTTAATAGAATAAGGGTGACAAACGAGCACACAGTCCACCTGATGGTAAGTGGTTGCTACGGCCCATAGACATCTACATCTATTCTCGATTACGTATCAAAATGTAGATGCGTTGTCACCCGTGAGGACTTAGATGTAATGCCTCGTTTCTAGTAAAAAGGTTCTCCGGTTCTCTACACTCACCATACGAAACACAGGAGGGTTAAACTGCTATTTTACATGGTATTCTGTGAGAGCGTGGCCCTTCCCCGGTCGAGCCGACCCATTCGTGCTACAAACAACTATACCTACTACTAATATAGCTGCAGCATGGCTCTACCACGTAATAAAAAATTGACGTTGAAAATTTAAGTATTTTCAGAAGCAACTTTGCAATTATTTTCTATTGAGTGAATTTTTGTGGAATCGTGTTTTACAAACCGCCACCTGAAATACGTACAATTTTTTTTCGATAACAACGTGAAATTACAAAACGATCCCCATGCATATCAATGTGGCTCTATTCAGCCTCTTAATATGCACATACCTCGGGATTTAGGGATTTTAAAAGTTTTCATGCTTAGATAATGGAAGATATAATATTATATTATTACTGTCCCGTGTGAGGCAACCTTTATACTTATATACATATTCTCATCATATTTTTATGGTTGGTTAGAAAAATTATATCTAAATGTAAACATTCACAGGGTAATTTTTTTTAAACTATTTTTACCCAGCAAGTAGTAAAGCAACTATAATCCCATCGCTGGTTATGTAGCCTAAGATGGTGAATTGCACTGACTTAACAAAAACCTATTCACTCTTGCTTAATAGTACTAGGTAAGTATTATTTTCTACCTATTTGTGTGTGTGTGTGTGTGTGTGTGTGTGTGTGTGTGTGTGCGTGCGTGCATGCATTCGTGTGTGTGTGTGTGTATGTGTGTGTATGTGTGAAGAAAAGCGTATAAGTATACGTGAAGAGGAATAAAGGTTGAGTACTGCTTCGCTTACCTGTACGAGGTTGCCACTCGAGAACCTTTCTTCATATTTTTTATCGGTTTTCCAAGTTATATAGCCAGCCCATTGCCATTTCACTTTAGTATTCCGTTGGGCTATGTCATTTACTCTGGTTCTACTGCGAATATCTTCATTTCTAACTTTATCACGTAGAGAAACCCCTCTCCAATTTAAAATTTTTACATTTTTAGATGATAGTTTGTCTAACATAAAAAAAAACCATAAACCCAAGAATGTCTTTATATAGTTATTTATACTTAGGGAAGCACCATTTTTATTATTTATTTAAATTGTTTGATTTAATTTGATAACAGTGTAGCTAAATGTAAGTATCTGTATGTATATTTCCCTCCCCAACAATATTTTATAAAGTCATACTTATAAAAACAGCGTTTTATTGTCATACATAATTATAAAATTGAGTATAAACTAATTAATAACAATATGCAACAATAAAATTACATAGGTATTAAAAACTATCGAAATCTAAGTAACGAGAGCATGTTCGTCGTTCCACATCTAAATTATATAAAAATGCATTTTTCAATTTCAGTAATCGGCGAAAATTTCTTCTTCTTTGGGCACTTTAAAAATTAATTTATTTAGAAAATAATATTTACAGTTACCAGTGTACAGATATTTACTAAATTAAGTATTTCTAGTCATAAAAATATTTATAATTGAGTATAAACTTTTAAAAAACTAATATATATTTGAACGAAGTCGCTCCAACACCGATGCGCGGTCCACCCTCGACGATGTCCGAAAACGGACTGACAGGGCGACGGAGCATGCGCGCTCGCGTAAATATATTCAATTACAGGGAAAAATGATATATTCTCTTATAAAACGGGGAATAAAAATAAAACTCTCAATTAAAAATATTAATATTTTTAAGACCTTTTTTTTAGTGTAAGAACTATTTAAAAAGCTTGTGCCGTTTTGGAGAAATTTTGCAAAATATGACAAAGATAGGTACTCTTTGGGGATTTTTTTTCTAATAAGGGGTTGACAAAAATACAATTTTGTTCAATTAAAAACATTTACTAAATCCTCTTCTGTTACACTGTATTTTTTCTTTGTGGTTTAAGTGAACAGTTATTGAGATTTATTTACTTAAATATCCAAGATTTAGGCATTTCAAGCACTGTTAAGGCCTTAATATTTGTCATAGTTGCCAAGCTTTGCATGCGGATTGGTAACCGCAGTTTATTTTTATTATTCTCTATGCTGGCAGTGGCTATTTTGGTGATTTGACCTTCATTAAGGGTACTGTGATGCCGCTCATGAACCTTCAAAAAGGATTAACAATTTATATAGAGATGTTTGTTAAAAAGTGATGTTCATATTTATCTAAAACCAAATTTTTGTCGGCTCTAATAAGTATTATTTAATGGTTTTTCAACGCGCTCTTCATATAGTCGTGGGCCGCTCTATACTTCGCTTACCGGTACGTGATTCACATCTGATGAATTTCACTATCTTACACTGTGACAACTCTATATTTTATTCTAATTATCTCGATAACTCTCGGTCCACTACTGTGCCACTTACGCGAAATTTCCGCCACGCACGACCACACTATGCAATTTTCTGTCACCAATGGTTTTCCGGTCCAATAATACTTAGGGACTTGAATAAAAAAGAGCCTACTTCTATCTAAAAGGCTGGCAATGCACCTACAATTGTTTGATTACCACTTTTTACATAAAAAGGCTGTCACTTGTGAACCTCTCCTCCCCATTACATTTCACTTCAGATTACTAATCTTAATCTATCAATCGTTATGTCGGTTTTTACTAGTTTTCTAGTCTAGCATGCATAGAAACTCTGAGCATAGCCCTCTTCATGGCTTGCTGAGTGATTTCAAGCATCATTATTGCAGCATCAGTAGTGAAGGATCACGCCTCCGCCGTGTCTATGTCCACTGTTGATTTAGTGTTTAAGGTCTGGAAAGTACATAAGCACTAAAACAACGCATATATTTCCTTTAGGGTGCAGTACCCAACATTTTATTTTTTTAGCCCCTCAGAAAATTTAAGGATGGTTTCAAATTCAAATAGATCCGATTTTCGACTAGGAAAGATTCAATATCCAATAATTGAAAACCTATTATTGGTGACAGAATTGATATTTTTAAATTCATTCATTCATTCATTGCAGCCTATCAAAGTCCACTGCTGACTATAGGCCTTATAAGAGAGATATTTGGCATAGTTGCCACGCTAGTCAGGCGAGTGGGCAACCGCAATTTTTATTTTATAGTTGTTTTATGGAAGAGGATATTACCCATATCCTAGCTAGCTTCACTGTGCCGTTGCCTCTTATTACACCCACGGCAGGGTAAGAGGTAGTGGATATTCTAGTGATCTAGTGGATTTAATTTTAGATATACTTTTCACTTTACTAGAAGACTTATTTTATTATAGTAGATTTTTATATATTAGGCTATCACTTCCTATGATGCGTACAGCACTTTAGGAAAAAAATCAATATCGCGGTGACCTAGAGTCTGTAAGGGCAGTGTGAGTACCGGTATATAGATACATGTTACACTATTTGTATTATTTTTCATAATATAAAGAATATTTATGTGATGATAGTTATTAATTAAATAATAATATGGATTATCCAAAAAATTAGTATTATTCAATTAAAACTGTCTTTTTATTATAGCTCTTACGGCATTTTGCTTTAGATTAATTCTTTGAAAAAACAAATTTATGCATTTTAAATATTGTTATATGATACCTTTAGAAAGGCGTAAGGATGTATTAAGTATAACTTTCCTGCACAAGCTCTTAAGTTTTAAAATTGACTGTCGGTCTCTCTTACTTGATATCGGTATCACTGTTCCAAGAATTAGTGCACGTCTACATAACTACAAACCGTTTCATATTAAAAAAAGTCGTAATGAATATGGCAGAAACACACCTTTATCATCTTTGTTGAATGCATTCAATTCAACATTTCAAAATTGTGATGTGGATATCCATTTTGATAGCTTAAATGTTTTAAAGAGGAAGGTACTAACACATTACACAGCCAAATAATTTTTTCATTTTAAAAGTTTTTTTACTTCCTCTCTTTTTTCCATTTATACATTATATAAATTAGGTTTTTTTTTTGTTTGTTCTAATTTTGTTATTTTATTGTAGTGATAGTTTTATAGGTTACTGTTCTCCTTAAAGGAAGTCTTTTATTATATGTTGTGTTTACCTTTAATTTAAATGCATATATACAATTTTTTTTAAGTGCACCTCATAATAATTGTTTCTATATGTATTTAGTTGGTAAGCCTTATTAAATAAAATAAAAAAAATAAAAATAAATTGTAAATTAAAAATTTATTTATTGTGGGAAGTTAGAATGGGTCCAAAAAGGCACGTATTGCAATTCACAATGCTGTGTAAGACCCTACTTTAATGTATGGTAGTGAAAGTTGGGTGTGGCAGAAAATGTACGAGAGTAGAATAAATGCTGTAGAAATGCGGTCATTAAGGAGTATGTTAGGGATGAATCTGAATGACAGAGTGAGAAATTGTGTGATAAGAGAAGAGTGTGGTTTGCAAGATGATGTTGTGACCAGGATTAAGAAAGAAATGCTTCGGTGGTTTGGTCATGAATGAGGAAAGAGTGACAAAGCAAATTTATGTTGCAGAGGTGAACGGCAGAGTCGAGAAGGGACGCCCTAAGCGAAAGTTTATCGACCAAATTGGCGATATATTGAAAATGGGTCAAATTAAGAGTTCTTTTAACTGTCGAGCGCGTATGTATATCATTTTTTACTTTACCAGTGGTAAAGTAAAAAATGACTTTCAATAAGAATTACACATGTAATGTATATTGAATAAAAAATATTCTATTCTATTCTATTCTATTATGCGTAGGTATGTGGATGTGGAGGAAGCGAGAGAGATGTGTCACGATCGTGCCAAATGGAAGTCCATAGTCTGTGCCTAAACGTCTGGGTGACAGGCCTGAGTGTTTATGTTAAAAATTTAAATATTATGAAACTGCTTTTATATAATATTAAACTTTTCGGGTCCGCCATATAGATCGAAGTACCGACAACTAATTGGGAAGAAAGTTCGCGAGTGGTAGCCTCGTACTGCCAAGTTTAGTGCTGGCAATGGAAAGTCGGCCTGACGATACACATGCAGGTAGTTGATGGTAGACGGATACAGGTGACTCAGGAGGAGGCCTATGTTCAGCTCATATGATATGGGAAAAAATAAAGTAAAGTAACAGCCTATATAGGTCGTACTGCTGGGCACCATAGAGCTATAATTTCTGAGAAGGATTTAGGGCAAGTAAATGTTAAGTGTCAGTAACCTAATGGCAGGGCGTAGACCGTAAACTCAAAAGGTCGTGGGTTCGAATCCGCCATTCGACTACTGTCGTGAACCACTTCTAACACAAGCATTTTAAGCTTACCAGAAGTGGTTAAAGGGAATATAAGTAACGTTTAATAACATTACTAGTATTTAAAAAAAATGTCCGCCGCGATTCCCCAATGAGTGTTAGTAAACTTCACGTATCTCCGAAATATTTTTTTCTTATTTCTCTGACATAAAGGTTTCCTCGCGATGTTTTCCTTCGTCGCCGAGCACATTAGTGCCGTCCGTGATTAATCCCGGGTTGCTCGTAAACTGTGAAATTTACATTGAGCACTTAGCCCTTGAGCTACTACGGCACTGATATGGAATAATGGGCTCTAATATTGACGATGATGATGAAGAATATTTTTATTCCGGTACAGGAAACAAACGAGTACATTACCCACCTAACGGTTAGTGAATTACCTGCAAAATCAAATGCATATACAGGGTCACACATAAGGACTATTATGGAATATCCCGTCACTAACACACTTATTATTTTTCTATTTATTTTTCACGTTAAAATTCTGTGAGAGAGTAGTCCTTCTTTAGTCAATCCAACCCTGTGTATGTTATTCGATTCAGAAATAAACTATGTCTCTATTAAATAGAGGCACGTAAAAGCAAACGCTATTTATTATTTCCTTAACTTTACGTTATTATGGAGAAACTCGGCAGCGGAGTCTAAAGTATTCAGAGCTCTAAAACATTATTGCTCTAAGTTTACTCAAGATTGCATTACATGGAAAGCCGAGAGCCGCGCTGGCTCAAATATTCAAATATTTAAACGCATTGGAGTTTGGAGTTTGATTTCACTACAAATTCAACAACCGTTACAGCCTACTAAAGTCCAGTGCTGAATATAAAAGCCTCCCTCATATGCATTGCCTCAAAGGGGGATATTCGCACTAGTTGCCACACAAGCGGGTAGACAACAGCAGTTTATTTTTATTTTTAGTCGTTACTAGGAAGACGCTGCTGCTCATCTCCTGATTTGTTTCCCTCTGTCGCCTCTTACGACATCCAAGTGATGATATGGGGTAGTGGATATTCTTACTACGCTAGCGGCGTTAACGGTAAACCGCCCCTACATGGTAACCGCATCTACAAACATAAATGAGTGATAGAAGGTACACACACATAAAACTTCTGACTTTTCGGCCTATGGAACTCATAAAACATGTAGATCAATAAACCTTGCAAGTAGGTTATAATACACTCTATTGCTAATCATGCTTAGGACTCTGTAGGGTCTTCCCGCACCCTTTAAACCATTGGCCTTACCTAAAAAGTAAAGAGAGAGAAGAAGTCGTCTTCTAAGGAAGGGCTGCAATGGAACGGTCGTCGCTTTTGGTTCGCAGATGTGTGTGAAAGCGTTCCCGTGACCCTGCCAAAGTGCGACGAAGTTGGAACACCATGGGGTTTTAGTCGTTGCGAGTCCGACAAAACCCGTCCTTGCGACCACGAGGCGGGTATGCGAAGGCATTTTCGCTTGTACATAAAGGCTCTAAATTAAGTTATATTGACTGCTGCCATGCAATGGGCTAACCTATGATCCAACATATTGCTACGCACACACAATGCCCTGCGCTGTCCTTCTATATCTAGGCTATACGATTACTTATATTTACCCGAATATTTAATTACATAATTTTATAAAACGCGATAAAATCCGAAAAATTAATTTTATTCAAAGGTTAAAGGCGTATCTATGAATGCTTTAATAGATTTAGTGAGCGATGTCTCGAACAGGCGTTGCTGCTTCACTTTACCAGACGGTAAAATATTGTTCTTTTTAAATAAAGTTTAAGTGGCAAACGAAATTAAAGTCCAGCTGATGGTAAGTAGTTATTGCAGTCTATTTACACCTGCATCAACACTAAATAAAAAAGGTTACAAGTGCGTTGTTAACTCTAAAGATTAAGATGAAATGATTCACAACTTTTAATTATACTGGCTCTCTACCCATAGATATCTCAGTGCAGACAATGCACACAATGCTTGGCAGCAGAAAACCTATATGGAGTCCTAGGCAGAAAACTAGTCCTACTATTTAGTTTGACTTAGTTTGGCATTTTGATTTTTTTTGAAATGTTAGAGTGGCTGGTGCAGCTACGCAAAAATGATATAGTGATCGCAAAAACTAACGTCATGAGGGAGAAGTTACTCTGTACATTTTAGTTTGATGGTTTATAGACGAATCGATTCCGGCCCAAGTAGGGCATGAGTAGGCATCTGAAGTAAACTAGAAACGAGAAAACTTCTAGAGGATTAATTCCAACTAATTTCAATTGCGCTTCAGCGTAACTTTAAGATTAATTTTAGAAGTCTACGTAAACCTTAATAATAATTGTCACATTATATCCAACACTTAAGTAGAACAGTTTCAGATACTAAGTAACCCAAATCTGTTCAGAGATATATTGCTAAAGTTACGCTATAAAATTATTTGAAATCGGTGTCTTTATTAACGACAGTAAAGTTTTTGGTTTTATTATACTGTTTTTGTTAACATAGTTGCTGACCCAACAGACGTTCAAGTTTCAATAAATTTGTTTGTGATCGTTTTTTGAAATTGTGAAAAGCTGTTAAAAATGATAAAATGAGAAAACATATTTCGGAAAAAAATTGTTTCTATTAACGCTTGTGGCTACGACTATTAAATGTGAGGAGTAGTACATTCAAGAACATAGAAATTCTTACATGCAAGATTAATTCTATCGGCACTACATCACTTAAATGCTTAAAATGTGTAATGTGCCTTAAATGTGATACAAATAACGTCGCATTAGCGTGCGTTTAGACGGGAGATGAAGCTACATTCTTCAACAGACTTGACAGCATACAGGCATCTGAACAGACAGATCTCCGAATGCATGCGGCGGGACTTACGCAACTTCAATACAGCTCGTATTGAAGAAGCGATCGAGCGGAACCAAGGCTCTAAAGTCTTTGCCAGAGATCTGTCTGCCAGAAAGAGCCACCTGTCAAAGCTGACGACAGAGTGTGGCAGCATCGTTTCCGGGACACCTGAGATTTTGAGTGAGATTGAGAGGTTCTATGGGCAGCTGTACACGTCATCGTTGGAGCCACACGCAAGTGTAAGTAACGATCAAAGAGCGAGTCTCATCCGACACTATTCCGAAGATATCCTGGACGTTAGTCTAAACGAGATTAGAATGGCTCTCCAGCACCTTAAAAACGGTAAGGCCCCAGGCGAGGATGGAATTACAGCGGAGCTTCTGAAAGCGGGTGGAAGACCGATACTTGAAGTCCTTCAGAAGCTCTTTAATTCCGTCCTCCATGGTGGCATTATACCGGAGGCGTGGAGCAGAAGTGCGGTGGTCTTGTTCTTCAAGAAAGGTGACAACGCTCTCTTGAAGAACTACAGACCGATTTCCCTTCTGAGCCGCGTCTACGTGCTGTTTTCGAGAGTCATTACGAATCGTCTCGCGCGCAGACTTGACGACTTCCAGCCTCCCGAACAAGCCGGTTTCCGAAAGGGCTTTAGCACCATAGACCACATTCATACCCTTCGGCAAATTGTACAGAAGTCCGAAGAGTACAATTTGCCACTATGTCTGGCGTATGTGGACTATGAGAAAGCCTTTGATTCCGTCGAAATTTGGGCGGTGCTGCAGTCCCTTCAGCGGTGCCAAGTTGACTGTCGGTATATCGAAGTGTTGAAGTGCTTGTACAGTAGGGCTACGATGGCTATCCGAGTACAGAACCAGAGTACGAAACCTATCCAATTGCAGAGAGGTGTAAGACAGGGTGACGTCATATCCCCGAAACTCTTCACCGCTGCATTGGAAGACGTTTTCAAGCTTCTGGACTGGAAAGGATATGGTATCAACATCAATGGCGAGTACATCACTCACCTTCGATTTGCCGACGATATAGTCCTTATGGCAGAATCGCTGGAGGACCTAAGCACTATGCTCAATGACCTTGATAGTGTTTCCCAACGGATAGGTCTTAAGATGAACATGGACAAAACAAAGATCGTGTTCAATGTCCATGTCACACCTATGCCGGTATTTGTTGGGAGCACTAAGCTCGAAGTTGTTGACGAGTATGTTTACCTGGGACAAATAGTCCGACTAGGTAAGTCCAACTTCGACCGCGAGGTCAATGGACGGATTCAACTCGGCTGGGTAGCGTTCGGGAAGATACGACACATCTTCTCGTCTGACATACCTCAAAACCTGAAAACGAAATTGTACAACCAGTGCGTGTTGCCAGTGATGACTTATGGAACTGAGACGTGGTCCTTCACTGCTGGCCGTATGAGGAAGCTCAAGGTCGCTCAGCGAGCTATGGAGAGGGCTATGCTCGGAGTTTCTCTGCGTGATAAACTTAGGAATGAGGATATCCGCAGTAGAACCAGAGTAACCGACATAGCCCAACGGATTAGTAAGCTGAAGTGGCAGTGGGCCGGCCATATAGCTCGAAAAACCGACAACCGATGGGGAAGAAAGGTTCTCGAGTGGCAGCCTCGTACCGGTAGGCGAAGTGTAGGGCGTCCCCCCACGAGATGGAGTGACGACCTGGTAAGACATGCAGGAAGTCGATGGATGCAGGTGGCTCAGGACCGTGCTTTGTGGCATTCTTTGGGGGAGGCCTATGTTCAGCAGTGGACTTGTGAAGGGCTGTAATGATGATGATGATGATGATAATACCAAAAACATGTAACTTATAATGTTTATAACTTGTTGTATAAAATAAGTCACATAACAACATTTTGTCTTCGTGCTTCCGTTTGCACTTTAGTAAATTGTACATTATACAACAAATTTTGATATTTGTTGCTGTTTGTGTTCGCACTGAATAAAAACTTTTATCACAATCATCATCATTACAGCCCTTTATACGAGTAAGTCTACTGCTGAAGATAGGCCCGGAATAGCGTCGGATACGACCCGCTCTTGGATCGTTACTCACATTTGCGTGTGGCTCCAACGATGACGTGTACAGATGCCCATAGAACCTCTTAAACTCATTCAAAATCTCAGGTGTTCCGGAAACAATACCACCACACTCGGTCTTCAGCTTTGACAGTTGGCTCTTTCTGGCAGACAGATCTCTGGCAAAGAATTTGGAGCCTTGGTTCCGCTCGATCGCTTCTTCAATAGAAGCTGTATTGAAGTTGCGTAAGTCTCGCCGCATGCATTTGGAGATCTGTCTATTAAGTTGCCTATATGCTGTCAAATCTGTTGAAGACTGTAACTTCATCTCCCGTCTAACATCCATAAGATTAAGAGTGTGATCGGAGAGTCTTTCTGTTCTTCTGCGGCGGGTCTTGCAGAACTTAGCGCCGACCGCATAAACAGTTTCCTCGAGCTTGTCGTTCATATCGTCCACTTCATTGCAGTCTTCTAGGCACTGAAAACGGTTTTTAACTCGAGCTGAAAGGTTTTGGGAACTTGGAATAGAGCACAAGGGGGACGGAGCGTTGGCTTCATTAGACGAGACCTCTTTTACTTAACGTTTAGGTTCAGTGTGCCTCTGACCATTCGGTGATCGCTAACAGTTTTCACCCTTGCGATCACGGAGACATCACTGAACAGTTGTCGTCTGGTCGTCATAATGAAGTCAATCTCACTTTTTGTCGAACCGTTGGGGCTCGACCAGGTCCACTTCCTGTGGGGCCGCTTCTGGAAGAAAGAGTTCATCGTAAAAAGTTCCTCTTTCTTCATGATTTCGGCCAGCTGCTGGCCCATTGGTTTCCGTTACCCTATTCCAAATTTCCCTACTGGACTACGACAGATGGTCGCCCTCCCATTGATAGAGCAAGTTGCCGGATTCGAGGATTATGGTATCCTCCCCTTCTTTTCGGACCTCGGATAATCCTACCATATGGTATCCACGAATGGGTCGGCTCGACCGGGAAAGGACGTCGCTCTCACAGAAAACCAGCGTAAAATAGCAGCTTAACGCTGCTGTGTTTCGTATAGTGAGTGTAGAGAACCAGAGACTCTTTTTACTGGCAAAGAGGCATTCCATCTTAGTCCTCACGGGTGACAACGCATCTGCATCTCGAGTCTTTATTGAGGATAGATCTACATGTTTATGGGTCACAGTTACCACTTACCATCAGGTGGACTATGTGCTCGTTTGTCACCCTATCCTATAAAAAATATAGTCTTACCACTCTTAAAACATTTCTTGAGGCAATGTTTTTTATGATCTGTGTCACAACAGATACGACTGTATGGATATAACTGAGAATATAAATTATAGAGTAGATACCACAGCACTACAGCGCGTGGCCCATTCTCATTTTTTTATACGATAAGGATTATAAAAAATATCTACCAATTTATGCCGAACAAACACGGGAGGAAGGTATGGTCTAAGGTAGGACTTCAAGTACCAGTTTTTCACCCGCTTTCAGAATCTCGCTGTAATTCCATCCCCGCGCGGGGACTTGCCATTTTAAGGTGCTGGAGGGCCATTCTTATCTCGCTTGGACTGATGTCTGGAATATCTTCGGAATAGCGTCGGATAAGACTCGCTCTTTGATTGTTATTCACACTTGGGTGTGGCTCTAACGATGACGTGTACAGCTGCCCATAGAACTTCTCAATCTCACTCAAAATCTCAGGAGTTCCGGAAACCATGCTGCCACACTCGTTCTTCAGCTTTAACAGTTGACTCTTTCTGGCAGACAGATCTCTGGCATAGACTTTGGAGCCTTGGTTCCGCTCGATCGCTTCTTCAATACAAGCAATATTGAAGTTTCGTAAATCCCGCCGTATGCATTTGGAGATCTGTCTGTTCAGTTGCCTGTATGCTGTCAAATCTGTTGAAGAATGTAGCTTCATCTCCCGTCTAACAGCCATGAGATTAAGAGTGTGATTGTAGAGCTTTTGTGTTCTTCTGCGGCGGGTCTTGCAGAACTTAGCTCCGACCGCATGGACAGTTTCCACGAGCTTATAATTTATATCGTCCACTTCATTACAGTCTTCTAGGTACTGAAAACGGTTTGTAACTCGAGCTGAAAGGTTTCGGGACTTTGGACTAGAGCACGAGTGGGACAGAGCGTTGACTTCATTAGACGAGACCTCTCCATCTTAACGTTTAGGTTCAGTGTGCCTCTAACCATTCAATTATCGCTACAGTTTTCACCCTCCCAATCACTGAAACATCACTGAACAGTTGTGGTCTGGTCGTAATAATGAATTCAATCTCATTTTATGTCGAACCGTCGGGGCTCGACAAGGTCCACTTCCTGTGGGGCCGCTTCTGGAAGAAAGAGTTCATCATAAAGAGTCCATCTTTCACCATGAAATCGGTCAGCTGCTGGCCCCTTGGTTTCCGTTGCCCTATTCCGAATTTCCCTACTTTCAGCTCACCGTTCTATCTTTTGCCTAGTTTTGCATTGAAGTCCCCAATAACACCGTATAGTAGGTTTTGGATAAATACATGGCTCTAGAGATATCTTAATACGTTTCCTCCACCTCCTCATCAGGGGGTGCCGAGGTTGGTGCGTAAACCTGTATGACCTTCACCGAATACCGTTTGGTGATTCTGAGTATAAGGTACGCAACCCGAGGACGACAAAAACATAATTAACATACATAGCTTTTATTCTTAAATTTGCGGCTTAGTGAAAATTAAGTAAATTCTTATACCAGTATTTAGTCAATATGTTATTTATTAGTTGTTTATTTATTTTTATCATCAATATTATTATTTTTTTTAGTTTAAGTGTGTTTTATTCAATGTCATGTTGTCCGTGAGTCAATTAAGGTCCCAACCGAAAACTAGTGCTGTGGTACCCCACAGGTTATCGCTGAAATGGGATTCCTTTTGACACCTAACAACTGCATACTTACCAATTTGTAATTTGTAAGAATTTCTATGTTTCTCCATGTTGCGTGTTGTGTTTCTTTTTTTCTTTCTTTCTGCTATTTACTAGCTATGCCCGCGACTTCGTTCGCATAGAACATGTTTCATCGATTTCAACTGTTGGCAACTGCAGGATTTTCTATTATTATTGAATTATATTATATTAACATACTGCCCATCTCCTGTTTCATTCAGTAATGATACAGTACTTTTCCACACGATATTTTCACTTGCCAAAGAGCGTGTGGTTAATCAGCACTTAATTAGATAGAAATTAATTTCAATTTATTCATTTCATGATGAAGAATATTCAAGAAATATTATTTATTTTATTACATAAATTATTGAAAGATAAGGAAAGGTTAATCTTACATTTGAGAAGTATTTTAGACGTTTCTTTATGTTGCGTAACAAAGAAATATTGATAAAATGGATAGACCCGGACTACTACTATTACGTGAGGATTTATCCAAATATTCTTAGAAATGTAATTTGTGTAAGAAACTCTTTGTAAGGAGCAACGTCCTATAAATGTTTAGGAAAAAATATTTCGCACGAGGTAATTTAGGAGCTGGGGTTCGTTAACATCGATTTCAGGGTCAGAGGAAATTAAATTTTTGAAATTACGAGCGTTTTTTTTTATAAAACTGAAGTGAAGAACGAACTAACAGTCACCCTGGTGGTAAGTGGTTCATTGACACCTGCAGCCAACTTCATACAAAAATTGGGCTGCAGATGCATTATCCACTCTGAGGACTGAGAAAGAATGGTACCATCGTTCGTCATGCGTACAAAAAAAATGGAATAATTTTCCAGCATGTTTTCTTCCGTCCCATAACAATATAGGCATCTTCAAGTCAAGAGTGAACAGACTTTTTAAAGCTAAGTCGGTGGGTTTAATCATCAGGTGGGATAATAGTCTAACATCAAAAATGACACGAATTAGTACAATAAAACCAACGCGTTCGATGTGATGACAAACAGATCCAACTCTCTTACTAACGTCCCTACAAACAAACAACAATAGCAACAGACTCTCAGGAACCGAACGTACAACAATAAGAAGTAACAAAAATACCTTCAACAAGAAAATAACACCCTGCCCCAAGCCGACTGGTCATCGTGGGCGAAAATCCAACACCCTCTAAGGTTTGGTACACAAAAAAGGAGAAATAATTGTGATATACACATAGTATAGCATAACACACGATAACTAAAAACCCCAGAGAAACTTATTGAATCAGAAACAGCAATCAACACAATTAAATGGGATATTATTCGAATAAGCGAAATAAGAAGATTAGGAGAAGGAATAGAAAACCATGGAAAGTATATACTGTATTACAAAGGAGAAACATCAGGGCAATATGGTGTTGGTTTTTTGATAAAACGGAAATACATAGGTCGAATAGAAAAATTTAAAGGAATATCTGAAAGAATAGCAATTCTCAACATTAGACTTCCCATACAAAATAGAAAAGATAAATATTGGTCAGTCATTCATGCATACTCACCAACTGAAGCAGATAAAAAAGGATGTGTAGATAAAATAGAAGACCTTTATCAAAAATTATAAATAACTGTTGACACTGTTCACAAAAACGTAATATTAATGGGTGATTTTAGCGGGCAAATTGGTATATGCCACAGAGTATAAGAGTACACTGTAAGTAGACATGGTTTTGACAACAGAAGCAAACATGGTGAAAATTGGTGAACTTCGCTTTAGAAAATAAATTAAGCATCATGAACAAAAGAAAAAAATCAGAAATGTAGATGGACTTCCGCAAATGGACTGCATAGAATCGATATTATTACCAACAAACCAAATATTTTTTAAAACATGGCAATCACACTAAATTTAAATTTTAACTCTGACCATAAAAATGCTAGTGTGACACTACGAGTTACACATATATAGAAAAATCGAAGATTACATACTAAATCGGTACCCTATGTGAAGATTGAAAATAATGCGGAGCTAATGAATAACTAAAAAGAAATTCTGGATAGAAGGAAGAAAAGAAGAAAAATGCAATAAATCAATTCAGGAGAAATATTAAGGTTTTGTAAATACCCTCAAAACTGAGCCCAGAAAAGTATATACAAATAATAAATATCTACCAATATTCACTAAAACGACTCAACAATTAAGCAAAAAAAAATTCTTCCATAAGGCACGCAAAATAAAGAGAAACGTAAAGAAATTGCAGAAATTAGTGAAGAGGTTACCGTACAAATGAAAAAGACATCAAACAAAAAAAAGTCAAGCACTTTTCAATATCATATTAAGAAAAAAGGCGGAGTAAGGAAACCGTTTAAAGAGTTAGAATCAAAGAAACATTGGATACCAAATATAGTGGATAAACAGGGAAAATGTTCTAGCAAAAGAGTTGAAATTTTAAATATTGCTACGGAATATTATAAGGACCTTTATAAGGACCTTTGATTGTTCGCAAACTGACCGATTTATTCAACGAAATAATAAAAACAGAAAATATTCCAGAAGATTCGACGAAATTAGTATTAGTTTTATTAAATAAAAAGGAGAAAAAAGAGACATTGACAATTATAGGCCGATGAGCTTAATGTCTAAAAATAATACTATTTAAACTAACTAGTACCCTCGATAAAAATTAGCCAAAGGAGCAAGTTGTATTTAGGAGCAACTTTTCGACTATAGTCCATATTCACGTCCTGTGATAGATTTTTTTTTATTTGGTTCACTAATGGAATGTTACGTTTACATGGTTCAGGTAACAAAAAAGTAACAAACAAACGTTCATTCTAATAACAGTGAACACAGCATGCAACAAGTGGATGTGATAACAAATACAAATTAAGAAATGAAAAAACTCTCAAGTAATAAATATTAATTAATTAATGGCCTTAGAACCAGCTATTACAGGTAATCATTCTGTACAATGGCGAGTGATGTCCCGCCACTGTTTTACAGTGTGGCGTGACAAAAGTCTTTTTGCGGCCCAAGCGACTGCCAGCTCTAGGGACTGACACATCTAAATGATTTAAAATATCTATAATTTTATAAAGGAACATGACATCAGATGATTCCCGCCGCTTGGATAGCAATTCTAATTTGTAGTGTGCCAATCAACTTTAATATTTGACGGCTCCGTGGCGCAGTGGCTTAGCAATCAGTTGTTGCGCTGGGGGCCGCGGTTTCGAATCTCGCACGTAACAAGTATTTGTATGGCCTACAAATAATTCTTCCGGGTCTGGATGTTTGTTCTTGTGCAATTTATGTTTGTAAACTGCCTCCACGACACAGGAGAAAATCCTAGTGTGGGGGTAACGTTTTTTAAACAAAAAAAAACAAAAAAAAAGAAAAAAAACAAAAAGAAAGAATAAATATGAAATGAGTGTTCTGCATTGGTTATTTGCATACGATAACTGGTACATAAACATTTTCGGAATATTTTCCAGTCGGTTTGAATGACACTTGTACCGCGGATTCCAGACTGGGATAACGTATTCCACAATAGTTCTCTCCAAACATTTATAGATTGGAATGATTAAACCAGGGTCTTTAAATGATTTTATTTCCCTGAAACCCGGATGATTTTAGAATTTTTTTTTGTTATTACGTCAATATGACTTCCAAAGCTGAGCGTGCTTTAATTAAAACGCTTATATCCCAGATTACCGTGAACTCACCCAATGGCTCATCGTTTAGCTTGTATATTGCCTCGGTTATGTTTTTCCTTCTAGTTAACTTTAGATGAGAACATTTTCCAGTGTTGGGATCATATTGTTTTGATAACACCAGTCATATAATCTATCCAATTCGTACTATAGAGCGATCACATTTAGTATAGAGTCAATGATTTTGTACAGTTTTAGGTCGTCTGCGTACATTTTAAAATTACATTCCAATATATTGGTTAGGTCCTTTATGAGATATAGAAAGAACAATGGACCGACATGAGAGCCCTGGGGAACGCCTGAAGGAATCTCTCTAGCTGATGATAAGTAACCACGTAACAAGACCAATTGTGACTGATTCCTAAGATAAGAAACGCACCAGCGCAGCAGTGAACCATGGACCCTTATTAGCATGATCTTCTTTATACGCAGGTCGTGGTTGATGAGAGCGAAGGTTAAAATCGGTATAAATACTTTGTACCTCTTTATTCCTATCCAGTGCACATGCAATATCATTAACAAAACCAACTAAGTTAGATGTTGTTGACTTTTTAGGCTGAAAACCATGTCGGTTTGGGTGCTCTTGACGTGCCAATATATTTTTTAGGAACGAATGACTCTAGAACCTTCCCTGGTGCTGGAAGTATGGAAACAGACCTGTAATTGGACGCATCGGTAATATCTCCCTTTTTATGGAAGAGGATGATGCGCGCCTTTTTCCATACGAGGGGAGAAAATGCCGCTTCGGAGAGAGTGGTTAAATATATACGTAAGGGGTTTTGACATAGTTATTGCACACTTGTTTAGAACGATAAGGGGCAAGCCATTCAATACTGAACCCTTGCTTCCAGCCAATCCCATCAATTAACTTTCTACCTCGTATTCGCTAACAGTGAGGGAGCTGAAGGTCAGACTGTTCTCGCAATTATAGAGAGCTGTTTTATTGTCATTGGATGATTTTGATGTCAAATTGGTGACAATGTCATCGTATATTGACTTAAAGTGCTCTGAGAATAAAATCTCAAGGTCAAAAATCTCTTGGCTACCTCTGGCAGTCTTGGCACCTCGAGTCATCTGAGAAGGGAGGGAATTTGTATTTTTTTTGAGACCATTAACATAAGACCAGATGAACTTAGGGGTTTGAGCGTAAATGAGAAGCTGCGTTTTTTTTAAAGCTAGAGAAACAACTTTTGATCATTGTATTGCAACGGTCTCTTAGAAGTTCATATAGTAATCTGTCCAGGGGATTTCCATGCCGTTTGTATTTTTTGTGATACTTCGGTTTTTCTTTTAGGCATTTATTAAGTCTGTGCTAACCCACACCGGATATTTTTCTAAATGTGGTATTCGATATGGCGTGAGCTTCTTAATTATGAACAAAACTGTGCCATAAGATAGTGATTCACATTTTGAATATTTATTGAGGATACATGTAGATGTCCTTGGGCCACAGCAACTACTTGCCGTCAGGTGGACTGTGTGTTCGTTTGTGATATATCCCAATACAGGATTTTTTACTATCAAAATGCGCAGATAGTGTAGTCTTACGAAAATTTTACTCTTACGAAAACCAAATTATTTTGGAGAGATACAACTGTGTTTCTCTAGATAATCAACAAGGCGTTTATTTACAAATCTTTCAAGTAATTTGAAAATACAACTAAAAGCGAGTTGGGTCTATAATTGTGGATAGAATTCTTAGGTGTCTTTTTATAAATTGAACAAACCGAAGCGGTTTTTTAACTATCTGGGAAAATACCGCATGGGAGACTGAGGTTAATAATATACACACGTGGACGCATAATTTCGTGTTTTTTTTTATTAATTGCGATTGAATCCGGAGACAGTTTTATTCAATGTGTAGTGTTTGCGTAAATATAAGAAATCATTAACTACCCCTACTTTTTGTCTAAACGAGGATTAAACTGCTTGCTTTCTTTGGACTCCGCCTACCTCTTTACGGTGTACGGCGTGTGGATATATATGTATATAAAATTTATTTTACTAATTTCACTAGAATTTAACATATTAGCCTGTTGTGTTGCCGAGCGTAACTAATTCAAATAACCTATGTTGTAAAGGGATGAAACGCACCTTACACACAAATAAGGTCCCCATTTTGTTTAATATGAGAGCGAGATTAATGAGAAGTGACATGACATCGTGCATGACGAAGGTGTGATGAAATACACATGCGGATCATTGTGTGAAATCTGTTCTATATATTTAATTAAATTGTAAAGTTTTCATATAGTACATTGAATTTGATAGCAGAAATAATTGTGGGATGAAGGATAAAATTCCTTTTTAATACTTTCAGTAAACGTAAAGTCGGAGCTAACAGGCATTTTCTCTTAATTGGAGCACTCACACATGCACGCACGCACGTTTTGAGAAACATCCCTTTTTTAAAAGGTAGCTACATTCTTTAAAAAAAAGCTTAATTTGTGTTTAGTTTGTTTTTCCTTCGTTGAAAACTTTTTCTTAATTGGAGCATTCACACATGCACGCACGCACGTTTTGAGAAACTTCTCTTTTTTAAAAGGTAGCTACATTTAAAAAAAAAAGATTAATTTATGTTTAGTTTGTTTTTCCTTCGTTGAGAACTTTTTTTTTTAATTTTAATTGGGTAAGATTTTACAATGTTTAAATAATTTAACGTGATCGCTTTGAAATAGTTCCTTAATGTTTGGAGTGTTTAAGAATTTTTAGTTGAAACTTATATTATATTTGATTGGGCTATGTTTTATATGTGCGCCCATAACTACTGAGCCCATTTTGTATAGATTAAGCTAATAAATTATAAAGCTTTAACTTAACTTTGAAGGCTATGCGGTTCTTAACTGCTCAGGCGTTGACATTTTATTGGACCAACTTATTCAGACCTACGGTCAAGCTAAAGAGTAGGTCAGGCAAGGGACATTTTTTTGAATAAAGTAAATATAACTTCATTTTGTAATTAATTTTACTATGTGCTTATCCAAATATAAAAAAATTATCAACAATTAAAATATCGAATTATTAGTATGAAGGTCAAGTGAGCGCTAGAGAAACGACGATTGTAAGATGTTATCGATAAATAAAATGTATTGAGAAGTGTATTAAGTTTATTATTTTTAATTACCATGGCGTGGCGGTATATGGATATCCATACCATCCCGTGGGTCTCGTAAGAGGCGACTAGACTTGGGGAAAATGTGTTTTTTTTAAATAACCGTGACCGTCGTTTCGGTTACCAAAAAGTTACAATGAAAAATCAATGGAAGTCACGTTGATAAAGTTGGATAACTTCTTGGATCATAAGAACAACTTACTATAGGCATGTAACTTTATATATGTATTTTAGATTTAGTATTAGGTTTTATTTCAATAGTCAATTTTATTACCTTCGTTACTGAAGCTAAGTGGCTATGTTATAAGTTCCATTTTAATAATTATTACTGAAATATAAAAATTTTACCTAAACTAGGCGATCAGTCAGTGTACCAATCAAGTACACGGTACACGTACGTTATTACACAGTAACAAGCTAGAAGTAAGTTAGATGAATAACTAAATTTATTTTTAGAAAAATGTATTGATGACTAACGCCAATTATTGCAAAATCCGGCAGTACGAACGGGACATATTATGCAAAGATACCGATACAAAACTTAACATAAATAAAAATATTTCTCTTTATACCGACTAATTTAGGTTTTCTTTGTGGTATTCTTTGGAAGAGGTCTATGTTCAACAGTGGACTTGTAATGGACTGTAATGATGATGATGATGATGATGATGATGACTAATTAGGTACCATAAAAGAAATACAACAATTGTTAATATGATATTTTCCTGCAAATATTTCTGTGTATTTTATTTTATTCTGACCTAGAGATTTAGACTTAATTGATGGTTCCCATCCCTAGCATACATGTTTACAAAATAATGTTATTAGTTCGCCCAGTTATTGATATATATCTTATCGATATTTTTAACCATCATCGATACATCCATTACAGCCCATAAAAGTCCACCCGTATGATCCCGTGGGTGTCGTAAGAAGTGACAGAGGAAAGTCAAAATACGTGATGATCAGCAGCATCTTTCTGATATCGATATATCATAATGTTCTGCAAAAGTTTTATTACTGGATGGTTGGACGACGAAAAACAAATCGACAACAGCACATGAATACTTTTTAGCTGCTTTTGTTGCTTAATGTTTAGTGTATTAAAACAACATTTTAAAATATATCGAAATTGAAACGAATTCGATACTCTAAAAGAAATATCTATATATTTAGATTAAATATATATGTAGAAAGAAACAAGGACATCGTATCGTAATATATATATATATATATATATATATATATATATATATATAATCTGTGGAGCGTGACTACCCTTTGCACGTTCTTTTCATAGATGATCCACTTTTTATTACCAATGATCAGTATTTTCAAAAATGGGTCGGTTCAATAGAGAACCGCAAATAAGTACACGGTTCATTAGTTTTCTTTCAGTGACCTCGTGTGAAACCCAAGAGCTGTTTTGTATAGCCAGACTTTTACAAATGGCTGTGTTTTAAATACTGTTACGCGCCACTGTTAATGTCTTGTACATGGCAACACTAGTTACACTAGCGCCCCCTAGTGTCGAGTAAATGAAAGTATTGCGCGCCACTATTAATGTCTTGTACATGGCAACACTAGTCACACTAGCGCCCTCTAGTGTCGAGTAGCAGAACTAGGAGAGTCGAGATCCTTCCAGAAATTTCGGGACCGATATGTACTCGAACATTCTAGATGTCGCTACAGTAGAAGGTTCTGGAAACTATCTGTAGCCCTATATAAGACCGGTATAGACCACGACCGAGGCAGTATGGAATTGGCGATACAAGAGAATACTTCGAAGCGAAATAACGGCGAACTGTGTTTTATTATTAGTGTGATTTTTGATTGTAATTAGTGTTGTGTAATTAAAGTGTCAATTTTGGTAATTCAGTCGGCAGTTTTTAATTGTCTCGAACCCGAAGCTCGTAACAATTGGTGTCAGAAGTGGGATCAAATATGCCGATTTTACCTAAAGACGACACGGAGGATATCCATACCCGAAGTCAACGCCAACAGGAGACGGACCAGAGACGATTTGGTAATGCAACGCCGCAAACGTCGGAGGGCCAGTTGTTAACCACGGAGGCTGGCCCGTCAGCAGCTCCTGCATCTGCAGCACCTGAATTGGGTGCTCTGATGATGATGCTGCAGGAACAGGCCCGCCGACAGGAGGAACAGGCCCGCCGACAGGAGGAACAGACCCGTCGGCTGGAAGAGCAGCTGCAGCGCGGTATGGAAGAACAGATGCTCCTCAGGAAGGACCTTCACGCTACCTTCGGGAAAGAGATAAAGGAGGTGAAGGATAGGGTTGCTCAACATGACAACCGCCTGTCGGAAGCTGAAACCCGAATCGACCAAGTGAACAATCGGGTTGACAACGTGATGGCTGATGTGAAGAAAACGCTGGACGACCTCAAACTTGGGGATGGAATCACAGCTCCCGTGGTAGCTACAACACCTTCGCTACGTGGATTCAAAGTGCCGCCGTTCGACGGGAGTTCTTCCTGGTCGGCCTACAAAATCCAGTTCGAGGCTGTCATGAAAACGAACGGCTGGAATAAAAGTCAGGCCATGACTGCTCTCACCCTAGGCCTACGCGACCAGGCCTTAACTGTTTTGGAAGCGCTCGGTAAGGAAGTGACTTACGAGCAGCTCCTTGAGGCATTGGAGGCGAGATATGGCGATGCTCACCTGGAACACGTCTTTCGTGCGCAGCTCAAAGATCGCGTGCAACGCAGTAACGAAAACCTGCAGCAGTGGGCCCTTGAGGTGGAGAAGCTGGTTCGAAAAGCGTACCAGTCTGTACCTGTGCTCATTGTAGGGAACCTGGTGCAGACTTTCATCGACGGCATCCGCGACCTTGAAGTCAGAGCTGCTGTGAGGCTCGGGCACCACCAGACGCTTAAGGACGCCCTGACCCATGCACTGGAGGTGGAAGCCGTGCGGCAGGATCATCGTTCCCACCGCGTCAGGGAGGTTGCAGCAGCTACAGTTCAGGACCGCAATAAGGGCTATAACCCTAGGTGCTACGGCTGTGGGGAAAGCGGCCATCTTCGATCCAGCTGCCCTAAACGAACTGTAGAAAGGGAAGGTGATCGATCTCGAGAGGGTAGTGCGGATAATAGCACCGCCCAGCAGCAGCAGGGAAACGAGTAAAAGCCAGGACTGCGGGGCGGGTGCTGGCTGATGTTAAAAGAGCCCCAAGGATTTCGATCTTACAAACCCATGATGGGAACAGCCTAATCATCAAGGGCGAAGTCAACGGAACGCCGTGTAAACTGACCATAGACACTGGAGCCTCTCGCACGGTTGTCAGTTCCCAACTTATAAGTCGGTTCCTTGGTGACTCCGCATACAACCGAGAACGCATTAATTTGGTGACAGCCACTGGTCAGCGCATACCCGTCCGTGGAGAGAAGGAGATGGAGTTGAAGCTAGGCAACATGATCTACCTGCATAATGTCATCGTGGCTGATATAATGGACGACTGCATCCTGGGCCTAGACTTTATGAGGAAGAATTGTTGTGAGATCGACGTTAAGCAAGGTGTTTTGAAATGTGGACAAGAAGAACTTTTCATGGAAGGGGCGTTACCAGGGAATGTGTACAGCCTTAAGAAGATTGTTCTTCCGCCGAAATCGGAAACGATTGTGCCGGTTAGTCTTCCTCGGAGTCCTGGGCAAGCTCATCGTTGTGTACTCGTGGAAAGGGTAGACAATGACCTTCCATGGAAAGTGGCTCGAACCTTGGTCAGAACCACCGACATCTCAGGAGTACGTGTGTTGAACCTTTGTGATCAGGAACAGATTATAGAAAAAGGCACATTGGTTGGTACTAGTGAGGAAGTGGATTGGTTGCGTCGGTGCGAATATCTATCGACCGGGACCCCTAGCAAGGATGGACAAACGAGAGTGACCACACTTTTAGAAGACTGTCGCAGCGTTCTCTCCCCGAATGAAATGGTCAAGGCGAAGAAGTTGTTACTCAAGTACGCCAATGTTTTCTCGTCAAACGAAGCTGACATAGGAAAGACTGGCTTAGTTCAACACAAAATAAACACAGGACAAGAATTGCCTATTCGTCAGCGGCCAAGAAGATTGCCTGTAGCACGTGAAAAGGAAGTGGAAACCATGATTGAGGGAATGGTGAAGGATGGTGTTATTGAACCTTCATCTAGTCCATGGTGTTCACCTGTGGTGCTGGTAAAGAAGAAGGACGGCAGCATGCGGTTTTGTGTTGACTACCGCCGCCTGAACGACGTTACGAAGAAGGACAGCTATCCCTTGCCTAGAATTGATGACACGCTGGACATGCTCACAGGCGTAAAGTGGTTTAGTACGCTGGACCTGAAAAGTGGCTACTGGCAGGTTGAAATTGACCCTAAGGACAAGGAGAAAACTGCATTTTCCACAGGAAAGGGTCTGTGGCAATTTAAAGTTATGCTGTTTGGATTGTGCAATGCTCCAGCAACGTTTGAAAGATTGATGGAGCTTGTACTTACCGGGCTAATTGGAGATGCTTGTCTGGTCTATTTGGATGACATCATCATCGTAGGCCGTACGTTTGAGGAACACCTTCAAAACCTGGAACGCGTGCTCATGAAGATCCAGAGTGCCAACCTCAAGTTGAGTCCAAAGAAGTGCTCAATATTCAAACGGCAAGTTAGTTTTTTGGGGTATGTAGTGTCGGAAGAAGGTATCCGCACGGATTCAGAGAAAATTGCTGCTGTCAAGGAGTGGCCGGTCCCAAAAAACAAGACACAGGTTAGAGCATTTTTGGGTTTGTGCTCTTATTATCGGCGATTTGTGAAGAACTTTGCAGATATAGCCAAACCTCTGCACAAGCTAACCGAGGAGAAGCGACAATTCTGCTGGGATGAAAGTTGCGATATTGCATTCCAGGAGCTCAAGAAACGTCTGTGCAAAACACCTATTTTGGGGTACCCTGATGCGGGCAAGGAATTCATAGTTGACACAGACGCAAGTGATATAGGACTTGGCGGTGTGTTGTCTCAACGGAATGGTGATCAAGAGATTATGATAGCGTACTTCAGCAAGTCGTTGTCAAAGCCGGAAAGGAACTATTGTGTCACAAGACGGGAATTGCTTGCTGTGGTAAAGTCCTTGCAGCATTTTAGCAAATATCTTCTAGGGCGGAAATTCCACTTACGAACTGACCATGCTGCACTGAAATGGCTATTGCAGTTCAAAAATCCGGAAGGACAAGTTGCGAGATGGATAGAACTACTGCAGGAATACGACTTTGTGATCGAACATCGCAGCGGGAAATCTCATGGCAATGCAGATGCATTGTCAAGAAGACCTTGCCCTGAAGATTGCAAGCATTGTACTAGGCAAGAGGGTAAGGAAGTGGTATCTGTGAGAATGCTCAGGACAGACCAGCTCAGCAATGAGTGGAAGGACAGCCTACAACATGCACAGCAGGAAGATTCGGACATTAAGCCGATTCTGGAATGGATGAAGGCCAGTGCTCCTAAGCCCAAGTGGAGCGACGTCTCAGCAATGAGTTCGACCACGAAAAGCTATTGGGCCCAATGGGACAGCTTGCTGATTCAGGATGGAGTCCTGTGCCGTAAATGGGAAAATGGTCGGGGAGACAGGTGTCATTTGCAAATGGTTGTCCCTAAGGCTAAAGTGCCGGATATTCTACAGCTGTACCATAGTGGTTGTTCAGGAGGCCACTTGGGAGTTAAACGAACTCTCCTGAAGATCCGAGAACGGTTTTACTGGGTCCACTGTCGTGACGATGTCGAGGACTGGTGCCGCAAATGTACAAGTTGTGCGGCTGTAAAGGGACCTCAAATTCGTAGTAGAGGCGCATTGAAATTGTACAATGTTGGTGCACCATGGGAGAGGATAGCCATTGACGTTGCGGGGCCGTTTCCAGAAACTGAAAGTGGTAACAAGTATTTCATGGTAGTGATGGATTACTTCACTAAGTGGCCAGAAGTCTTCGCCATTCCAAATCAAGAAGCTTCAACAGTTGCAGATAAACTAGTTCATGAAGTCTTCTGTCGTTTTGGAGTACCTTTAGAGATTCACAGCGATCAAGGAAGGAATTTTGAGTCTCAAATATTCCAGGAAACTTGCCGAGTTATGGGTACTCAGAAAACACGAACAACTTCTTACCACCCACAATCTGATGGAATGGTAGAAAGATTTAATCAGACATTGGAGAGGTACCTAGCAAAAGTTGTGGAAAAACGGCAACGAGACTGGGACAGGCACATACAACCGTTTTTGTTGTCATATCGAAGCGCTGTTCACGAAAGTACATCAGTGACACCAGCTTTCGCAAACTTTGGGAGAGAATTGCGGCTGCCTGCAGACCTGATCACCGGAATACCACCTGATGCCCCACGCAGTATAACCGATTATGCAAATGACTTGCGGAACAAAATGAATGACATTTATGAGCACGTCAGACAGACGGGCCAGCAAACGTCTGAGAAGATGAAAACACGGTATGACCGCAAAATGAACAACAAAGGCTTTGATGAAGGTTCACTAGTGTGGTTACACAATCCAGTTCGCAGCAAAGGGAAATCTCCTAAGCTTCAAGCTAAATGGGACGGACCGTACCGGATTGTGACAAGGATCAATGATGTAACCTACCGGATACAGAAAGGTGCCAGAGGTACTCCTAAGATTGTCCATGTGGATCGACTGGCGCGTTATTATGGGGCCAATAATGCTCGGGACGAGCATGTCTTAGGAGGGGGCAGTGTTACGCGCCACTGTTAATGTCTTGTACATGGCAACACTAGTTACACTAGCGCCCCCTAGTGTCGAGTAAATGAAAGTATTGCGCGCCACTATTAATGTCTTGTACATGGCAACACTAGTCACACTAGCGCCCTCTAGTGTCGAGTAGCAGAACTAGGAGAGTCGAGATCCTTCCAGAAATTTCGGGACCGATATGTACTCGAACATTCTAGATGTCGCTACAGTAGAAGGTTCTGGAAACTATCTGTAGCCCTATATAAGACCGGTATAGACCACGACCGAGGCAGTATGGAATTGGCGATACAAGAGAATACTTCGAAGCGAAATAACGGCGAACTGTGTTTTATTATTAGTGTGATTTTTGATTGTAATTAGTGTTGTGTAATTAAAGTGTCAATTTTGGTAATTCAGTCGGCAGTTTTTAATTGTCTCGAACCCGAAGCTCGTAACAATACTAATATGCCAATCTTGCTCCACTTTTTAAAAAATGGAGCTGCATCTTTGACATGAAAATTCCTGGACCGAAAACGCTGGAATCAACTTTAAGCTACTACTTTAAGACATTAGGTCCATAAACGTCAGAAATTTTTTTCACGGCTTGAAACGCATTTTCCCCTTTTTTGTAATAAATTTCGGAGTTTATCGAATTTATTCGTTAGATTTTGGCGGACAGAGAAACAATTGCAAAATGACGGAAAAGTGTTTTTTACTTTTTTTTCTCTGTTTCTCAATGTCCTTTATATATTGATATTAAGACCAGCCAGATTCAAACATTACAACCAAAGACATTTTTTTCACACTCCCGATCGTCCGACCGTGCGGTTCGAAGAACCTTGTCGCCGAGCACCGGACCGAAGACGCCACGTCCTCCGCGCCTTCCGGTCTTCTCGGATGCGAATCAGGCTCCAACTTGGAAACAGAGACGTGCGCCCTGTCAGAGCCCGAAGACGAGAGCATCACCCTCGTTCAGGGCAAAAAGCACAAACGCGCAACCCCCAAAATGGCAGCGCACGAGAAACGCAACCTTAGCGTAGCTGTCCGCGGGCTCCCCAAGCAGCTCGAAACGGAAAACCTCATAAACGTCCTTAAAGGTTAAAATCTCCTGGTCCGAAAGGTGCACAGAATACACCACAAGACTGACTGACTGAAAACTCTTCCTTGATCTGGGACTTTTTATTCTGGACCTGTCTCCAGAAGGCAAGGAGATTTTCAATAAACGGCGGATCTGCAACCTTACGGGGATTTCTGTTGAAGACCCCCGAAACATGGGCATCATCATTTGAATAAAACTAGTTTTTACGGATTTTATCGCGTGTATAAACATATTCCATATTCCCAACGTTTCGAGCAATTTTCAACACCCATGTTCACGGGGAGGACTGAGTTGTTGTATGACTTCAAAATATCATAGTTAACCACGGCTACCTTCAGATTAAAATTAAAAATGTTTGTTTCAATATGAACTTATAGTATCTTGAAATCTTGGAGTTGTATACTTGGGTTGGCATTTAATTTTATTAATTATAGGATCCCAAGCAGATGGTAGCACACAGCTATCTTCTCTATTGAAAATAGGAAATTTTTTGATTTTAATAGCCTCGTGAGTCATCCTTGGAAGTAATCGGTGTTCTTTAGCAAGGATTTGTAGTTTATCAAATCTAATTTACTAACGAGGGTGATCCTGGACATGTTTACAAACTACAGACTTCCCGAGGCCTCTGTTTTTCACATCAGCTATGTTTTCTTTAACGCGGGTTTTAATTGATTTTTTAGTTTGTCCTATATAAGATAGACTACATTGACAATCAAGCTTGTACACCTGCAGCTTGCAGAGTGACATTATACTTGACTGATGGTATGAACTGACTAATCTGAATCAGCGGCTTGAAGCATATTTTAATAGAAGCACGGTTCAAGATGTAGCTAATCTTATCAGTGACACCTCAGACATATGGCCGTACAGCAGGCACTCGCTCGACTGTGGCCGACTTCACTCGTTCACTGTGACCCGAATCTTGTTGACATGCAAAACTTGCGTGATGTATTGGAGCTTAGCGGCCAGATGTTTACTGTCATAGATCCCTCGTGCTCTCTAAAACAAAGATTTTTCCCACGGTAGCTATCAGTAGAAGGACAGTGGTGAGAATCACCGTTTAAATATCTATCTGTATGGGTCTTCTTTCTATACCTAGCTCAAGATGTTATGAGGATTCCAAATTACTAATTCATCTAGAAGAGCTAAATAACTGTTAGCTTCTAACTCCATCATGAACTCAATTTTAGAATTTATAGAGTTAAGTTTGAAATGTAGTTACTTAAGCTAAAGGTAGAATTGTGAAAGTGTCGTCTACGTACCGCTTGTAGAATCTTGGGTTTACGGGAGAAGTAAGCAGGGCTTTCTCCTCCAAGTTTTCTTTGAATATATCAGCGACAATTCACCGTGTGGTGATGGGCTCACCTGTATCTCCCAGGTGAACCCATCGCCACACGGTGAAAACCGCCCAGAACTACTGGTATGTTGGTATGAATATATGTATGCTTATGTATGTACGTATATATTTGTATACATGTATAAATAGGATATATTTTTATAGTTTATTTATTGTATATATTAGTATAATGTATATATAACGTAATTAATTATCATTTCTATTTTGTTTTTAATCTATATTGCTACACCTACTTCCAATTCACACCACTCCATGGGTTGACTGGTAGAGAATGCCACAAGGCATTAAGTCCGCCCTTTGTATCCTTTTAGATTAAGGAATGCCATAAAGAATGAATAAAAATAAATAAATAAATAACTTTGAACGATATGAGCTAGCCGTCAGAGCAGGGGCCCGTCACCCTGAGACCGATGAAGCTATAAAATCCAAGAGGCTAACAGCATAACCATCATCAGAAATCGGAGATTTTCTTCAATTTTATACAAACAAAATACGAAGAAACTTTTTCCCCGACCTATTATGTGTACTTATTCAACTTAACTCGACACCCTAACCTTATTAAATTCTGTATACTTTGCAAAGTTTTACACCCTTCATAATTACTTACATACTGAAGTTTTGAACTTTTTAAAGTATCAAGGAAACTTTGTGAGTCTTATCAAGTATTGTAGGCTTAAAATAACAAATACAATTTTATGATATTTTTAAATGAAACTAATTTTACAGTTTTTGTCGCTATTAATTTTAAATTTTTAATTCTTGACGTTTCGAGTGCTTTACAGCACCCCCATAATAACAGGAGACACAGATGTTTGTTGTCCCGATGTCAAAGTTAGCCCGGATATCTTCACTTCAGTAAACATCGGGAATTAACAAGTGGTAAAATTAATAATTATGTACCATTGACATAAATTACTAAGGATGACTCAAAAACTACTGGTCAGATCTTGATCACATTTATACGGAACCACATGAGAAGCACCAGCTTTCAAATAAAAAAGAATTATCTATATCGGTTTACCTAAAAAAATAATGAGATAAAACACATAAAATTTAAAAAATACAGTAGAATTGAGTACCTCCTCCTTTTTAAAAGGTTAAAAGTTTAAACTAAATGCGATAAAATCCGTAAAATTAGTTTCATTTAATTTGCATTATTAGCGTATAAGAAATCATTACATTCTTTTTATAAAAGCTATGTGATGGCGGCGTAGGAAAATCCATCACCCCATTTCGTCCCGTGTGTGGCGTAAAAGTATGTCGTCTTCGTAATTTACGGACGCACCCACAATCACTTACCAATGAACTGCCAACCAAAATGAATGGGATAGGAACATATATATAAAAAATAACAGACCCTTTTTACGAGACATTACCTCTTAGTCCTCAGGGGTGCAACGCATTTTGTTTTGACGCATCGCTTTTTGATTATTAATCGGGCATTTAATTACCATCAGGCGGAATGCGTGCTCATGTTTCACCCTTATTCAATAAAAAAAATATATTAGTTTTTATATTTTTTTTATAGGATAGGGTGACAAACGAGCACACAGTCCACCTTATGGTAAGTGGTTGCTGTGACTCATAGACATCCACATCTATCCTCAATAAAGAATCAAAACGCAGATACGTTGTCACCCGTGAGGAATAAGATGGAATACCTCTTTTTCAGTAAAAAGGGTATCCGGTTCTCTACACTTTACATACGATACTCAGCAGAGTTAAGCTGTTATTTTACGCTGGTATTCTGTGAGAGAGTGTGCCTTTCCCTTCCCATTTGCTATAAATCTTTTTAAATACATATTTTATACGTGGTAGAGCCTTGCTGCGGCTATATTAGTAGTATAGTTGTAGCACGAATGGGTCGGCTCGACCGAGGAAGGACCGCGCTCTCACAGAATACCAGCGTAAAATAGCAAGTTAACACTTCTGTGTTAAGCAAAATACGCGTATATTGTCTGATTTCTCGAAATTCTGTTGAACCTTAAATTATTTTTACAAAAAGCAAAAGAAAACATGATTCTATACGACCTCAGCCACGAAGACTAAAAAAATAATAAGAAAAAAGACAAGGTATGGGAAGTTTTATCAAGAATCGAACAAAATATGTTTCCGTATATTTTGTTCGATTCTTGATAAAACTTCGTTATAGCATTCTTCTGGCATACGAATATCTTCTCACATCTTGACATTCTTCTTCAGTTAATGCTAATAAAAACAAAACCTCAGCTTCAATATCAAGACATGTTTTCCTATTGAGAAACCAAAACTAATGACGTACTAGATTTACCTCAGTTTGGGGGGCTAAGCGAGCGAGCGAATAGCGCAGATTCGCGTCCCGCGTCCCGCGCGGAATTCGCCTCAGTTTGGCTGAAGCTTCGAGCTTGGAGTTCGAGAAAATTAAAAACTGCCGAGTGAATTACCAAAATTGACACTTTAATCACAGAACACTAATTACAACTTAAAACCACACTAATGACAAAACACAATTATACTACTGATCACTTTAGTTCGCAGTTGTATCGCTTCAAAGTATTCACTTGTATCGTCAACTCTACACTGACTCCGGTCGCTGTCTATACCGGCCTTAGATAGTTCCAGAATCTTCCACTGCAGAAACATCTAGAATGTTCGAGTACATACCGGTCCCGATTGAAGAATAGGTGCTATTGCTCTAGAAAGTTCTTCCATGGACATTTTTAGAAGGATCTTGACTCTTCTAGTTCTGCCACTTAATACTAGAGGGCGGTAGTGGTAACTAGTGTCGTCATTTACCAAGCATAAATGGTGGCGCTCAACATTATAAAGCATGACATATTAATCCTTACGAAGGAAAGTTACTTCATCATCAAGACTGACGCTGCACCTATATTATGGTTGTAGCAAGAATGGGTAAACTTGACCGGGGAAGGACCACGCTCTCACAGAATACCAGCATAAAATAGTAGCTTACCGCTACTGTGTTTCATATGGCGAGTGTAGACAATTGACAACCTCTTTTACTGGAAACGAGGCACTCTATCTTATTCCTCACGGGTGACATCGCATCTGCATTTTGATTCCTAATCGAGGAATCAAATGTAGATTGTCTATGGGCCACAGCATCCACTTACCATCTGGTGGATTGTGCGCGCGGTTGTTACCCTAATACTTTTTTTAATTTTAAATGCGGAAAAACCTACACATACGCAGAGGTAAGGATGGATTTTGTCGGACTCACACCGACTATAACCCCATGGTGTTCCACCAGCGCCGGCCACCCTATGGCATCCCCTCCATGGGGGAGAATTATTCCTCCCACATCTCCTTCTCAGATAATCTACCTCCACCAGAACATATGAATGCCCCCGTGACCGATGCGCGAAGGCCATGAGGCCAGGAAAAACGAGCACTCAGAAGTACTAGCCTTCCCTACCCCAGCGGTGTATCTAGTCTATGGCTCCGCAGCCAACCATGATTAAGCTGCGGAGGGTAGGGAGAGCGGCGCCTCGCAATAACGACATTCCTCTTCCTCAACAGCCCCACCACCACCGCATAAACGGTGCAGCCCCGTCAGTCTGGCGGAAGATAGGGCGAGTGGCGCAATTCCATACCCACACTTCTCTTCCTCCGTAACTCCGCCTCCGCTGCACCGGAAGGGGGAGGGGACACCCCTCTCGCCACAGCTCACCAACACACATGTGAAGTGAGCTCGCTAAGGCCACTTGTATTGGCCACCTTGGGCCAGTCATGTGAGTTCCCCTTTGTTGTGGGTGACCAAGCCACGCTCTGGGCTTACTATGGCCGGAATTACGCCGAGGGTTACTAAGCCCGCCCACCACAACAAGGCGGCAATCCGTTTAGGAGTGGGGGGTTACCCCTATACTTTTAAAAGAAAAAACACCTTTCTTCAGAATCTCACTGCCCCAGCGTCTCTACACAAAACTGCACAAACGTGCCCTCTTTGAGGGCTGCGTATATACGCCGCTTGTTAGACTGCAGAAGCAGCAGCCGCGCCAGCCTTGCTAATTTGTCAACACAAGTTGAATTTCATACTGAAAAGCGCCCATTTTCCCATGAAATGAGCGTCATTACATCAGGCCTCTTACCAACGTCCCGCAATATTATCATTTGACTCTAAAATTGCGGATACGTTGACACTGCTCAAGGCCTGTCTAATGACGTAATTAATTTGCAAGGGATACAACCAGCACTCTGCTGCCAGGCCCTGGTGGCCGAAAATGTCAACCTCTTTACTATAGCTGCAAAGCTATTAGTATATACAGCTATTTTTCTTATTTTGTACTACACAAAATGTCAAATGCAACCAATGCAATGGCATCCGAAAAATGGTTATCCATCTCGTTTTCACAGAATAATAGCGTGAACTAGGAGCCTCATGTTGTAAGTGTAGAGAACCTGAGATCTTTTTTACTATGAATTCTATTTTAGTCGTCAGGTGTGACAACGCACTTAATTTTCATTATACATAATATGAATATATGTAGATAGATGTCTATGGGCCACAGGATTGTGTGCTCGTTTGCCACCCTTATTCAATAAAAATCACAAATACACTCGTCGTTCCCTACACATCTTATCCAAAGATGTCAACAGGCATCGTATAAATTATATAAACTTATCCACACTACGTGCTGTAAGTGGGTCAGTCGTGAGTCCATTCCATTTGCACGTCTTTGTAAAGTTAGTTAACCGAGCTTTGCGCATGACGAAGCAAGACGTACCAGTATCGAGTAGTTAAACTTTGTACATAAAGCATATACACTAGTAGTAAGTTCGCCTTATAGACAGTCGCGTACTACGCTCAGTGAGCGATGGATTTATTACACATTTGACATTTATTACAGCGTATGAAAAGTTCAGTTCATTAATACCTATATTTCTTACAAAAACATCATACATATCAACGTCAACATGAAAAAAGAACATAAGTTAAATTTAAATTTGTAATGAAATTAACTTATTTAATACACTACAAAAAAATTCTAATCAGGTAAGTAAAAGGAATAATAACAGATATTAAATAAATTTACTCATACAAGTAACAAAGGCGTAAGACAAATTTAAGATATATCTACATATCTACTTCATGTCAACGTATTGCTAAAATAATCGAGATCACTATTACAGAGTATTGTACTGTACTGTCATAACTATCTGTCATTCATGTAGTTATGGAGTGGTTTACATCCACTGATGTTAATATGACTATCGAGTTGTTTTCTAATGCATCATTTTTAGCTCAACACGCCACAAAACATACGGCCTTACTCATAAAAATTGATTTCATATTAAGAAATGTTTAAAGTTGCTTTTGCTAACTCTCTCTCTCTCTCTCTCTCTCTCTCTCTCTCTCTCTCTTTCTCACTTAAGTCTCATGGTAGAGCCACTCTGCTGCACTATATTACGTTTGTAGAACGAATAGTTCAGCTCGACAGGGGAAGAACCACGCTCTCACAGAATACCAACGTGTATTTTAGTCCTTAAGGGTGACAATACATCTGCATTTTGATTTTTAATTTAAGATAGATAAAGATGTCTATCGGCCTTACTTATTCAAAAAATATATAATCATAGCTTGTCACTTATTTAAATACATTGCAATAGAATAAGGAGAACAAACGAGTATATAGTCCACCTGATGGAAAGTGGATGCAGTGGCCCATAGACATCTACATCTAGCCTCGTTTGCGAATCAAAATGCAAGGTTGCTTGATTGTTCATGAGTACAGGAATGCCAGTATCTGTCTATACAAACTGCCTCTATTGCCTCATAAATATTCCCTATTTGCCATAGCTGCCAAGCTTTTCGGGCAGGTCAACAACCACCGTTTTTACTACTTTGAGTTATAATCAGTGAAATTCTGCATCCCATCTCCTGTTTTATTTCCCTTTGTCACATTTTACGACACCCACGACATGATATGTGGTAGTGAAATCACTTACGCCACTCTCACACGGCGTAAGAGAATCAACTAACCCACATAATTTATTTCACTGTTTTATTCAACATTCATATTGTGATTGAATATTGAATAGTTGGTAGATAATAAAGATATCCCCTTATTTGTGATTTTCTTCTAATTGTAATTAGTTTATATTTTTAAATTATCCCTTTTTATTATCCATTAGTATATATATAGCATTAAATGCATAGCAATTCAATATTATATACTGATGCGTAAGTATTTGAATGCGTTTATGTTTTTATTTTTAACTAGCTGTTTCTCGCGACATCGCCCGCGTGTTATTTCAGGGTGTATTTAAAAAAAAAACCTGTTTGTTTCGAGTACGTTGTAAGTCGAAAACAAAGGGGTGAAGTCTGGCTAAGTCTGGGTGTCCGATGTTTAAAGGGAGAGTGGAATTAAGTCACGCAATTCTTACGCAAAGAAAATAGTATAGTCCTGTTGTATCATCACCACAGCCAAACAAAAGTCCACCGCCAAACACGGCCTGTGTGTGACCTTCATAGATTGCATTATCTATATATTTTTGCCTTAAAAGGAAATCCATAGTTGCCGGGCTCAACAGGTGGCGACCGAAGTTCTTTATTTTTAGTTTTTAATAGAATGACGTTGACAGAAGATGGGCTTCTGTTTTTCCTCTGTTGCCTCTTGCGACGCCCGTGGGACGATATAGATATTCTTACAACAAACAAATGTATAGCATAAGTGCTGGTGAAATCACAATGATTTACCGCCAATTGTTACTTAATGCTTTTTATTCATACTTTTACTGTCATTATTATCATCATCATCATTACAGCCCTTCACAAGTCAAGTGCTGAACATAGGCCTCACACAAGAAATGCCACAAAGCACGGTCTCGAGCCACCTGCATCCATTGACTTCCTGCATATCTACCAGGTCATTACATTGTCTTACATAATCATTTAAATCAACACACCATTTTTTGGTCACTTCGGCTGGGATAATTTTAATTTTTCGGCCTGGAAAAGTAATCTTTTCTATCCATTTCTTTACATATTATAAAAATATATACGTATATATTATTAAATTATATAAATTATAGTTCTAATTTAATTATATATAATTTATATTTGTCCCGCACCGCTTTTTACACGTATATAATTTCCTTTATAACGCATACCCCACCGCATCATTATTACTTTAATGATATTGTTCTTGTTTCATTAATTGCCATCTTTCTAGTTACTTGAGATAGCTTCCTTTTGCAGTATAGCTAATTCTACTCAGGCGCAGTACCAGACTGAAATTTTGGAGGGGTCACTAATAGTAAAATAGGTAATGTAAATTAGACTTTATTGCACAATACACAAGTTTATTGCACACATTATAAAACAAATGGAAGTCAGGGGCTAGGCGGGGCAGTGCCCCGGGCTCCCAAGCTAAAGGAGCACCTTGGCCTCCAAAAACGACGTTCGGAAAATTATATACTATCCTAGTTGTATAAAGAATTTTCCTTTAAGTCCTCCATGCGATTCTGCCATAAGGACTATATCGTCGGCAAATCGAAGGTGAGTGCTGTACTCGCCATTGATGTTGATACCGTATCCTTTTAAGGTTTTGAGGTATGTCTGACGAGAAGATGTGTCGTAGCTTCCCGAACGCTGCCCAGCCGAGTTGAATCCGTCGATTGACCTCTCGGTCGAAGTTGGACTTACCTAGTCGGACTATTTGTCCCAGGTAAACATACTCGTCAACAACTTCGAGTTTAGTGCTCCCAACAACTACCGGCATAGGTGTGACATGGACATTAAACATGATCTTTGTTTTGTCCATGTTCAGCTTAAGACCTATCCGTTGGGAAACACTATTGAGGTCATTGAGCATAGTGCTTAAGTCCTGGGATCATCCGGCGAGAATCATACCCGCCACTGTTCTTAAGGGAAGGATGCATAAAAAAACCACATCCTGTCCCAATCGGCCAACTTATAGTGCCAAACACGGCGGCAATCTGCAGAACGAAACCGCAATGGGAGTGTGTGTGGCACCATAGTCCAGATCAGACAATGGTCCAATGAGCCAAGAGGGGCGTCCACGGAAAGCTGATATCCGTCCGGATGAGAGGTCTGCAGGAGGTCCTACAGAGAAGGTGCACGATCCTCCACATCTTATAACCTAATAACCATTTATGTCGGACCATATGCCAAGGCAAATTCATAAGCAGATCTTCCGCATGATCGGTTAAAAGAGAACCAAGCCATTTAGCGCGTTGGCCGTTAAAATCACCAAGGATCACGATCTCTGCAAGTGGCACCAGTTGTAGCACGGAGACTGCAGCGAATTGGACGTAGTCGATGAGTTGGTCTGTGTCGGCAATACCTATAGAGGCACCCGTATAAAAAGTGTGCTCCACTGCTAAGGCATATTTAAGCAACAAAATTAAAACTGCATCCGACAAAATTAAAATGACCTGGAGAATAATAAATAGTGAAACGGGCAAGGTCAAAACGCGCAACTCGGATTTTCAATTGAATATTAACAATAATTTAACGCGATCTGATCAAGAAGTTGCTATGGCTTTTTAGAAACATTTTACTGATGTTCCTCTTTTGACAACAAAATCATTAAATTCTTCTCCTACTGTCACCGAATTATTGCTCAAATAAAATGTAAAGGCTTGTTGAAATACTTTTAAATTCCATAGAGTACTGCCGAAAGATATCGTTAAATATTTTAAAACTATTGATGTTAAGAAAACGGAAGACTTATGGGGGATTTCCGTTAAAGTTATTTTATCTATAATAGATATATTAGCACCTTATCTAGCCACTATATTTAATATAAGCGTCGAATCTGGTGTGTTTCCTGATTTAATGAAACATAGTAAAGTCATACCTATATTTAAATACATTAGACCCCGCCAATTTTAGACCAATTTCTGTACTACCAACATTTACTTAAATTTCTGAAAAAAATATTTAGATCAGATGTTAAGTTTTTTTAATATTAATAAATTGTTACATAAAAATCAATTCGGTTTTACAAGGGGTCGCTTGATAACTAACGCTGGAGTTGAGCTTATTAAACATATTTTTGTGCATGGGAGAATTCAGAGGATGCTTTGGGTAAATTTTGTGACCTTTCCAAGGTCTTCGACTGTGTTAACCATGACATTAATCAGGAAGCTACAGTACTATGGTGTCAAGAACACAGTGATCATCAAACTGACGTAATTATTAAACTTTCAAGCAATACGCTAGCATTATTCGATCGACTTTAGTCCAGCATTAGACTTAAAAAGCCTGTTGATGTGTTAGTTTCTTTAATTCATTCCTTACAACCTATCAGAAGTTCTTTGCTGAATATAGGCCACCCCTCTCCATAGAAGGATTGCTTTAAAGTGAGTATATTTCCCTTTTTTACTACTCTTAGTATGCGTGTTGGCAGCTAATTTTGGTTGAGTTTTCATTAACCTTGATACGGCCAACAGCTGCCCTGCCTCAACAGGAGTTGGATCCTTCGCGGCCCATAGACGAAGGAGCTACGGGCAGATGCTGGTCGGGCGTTCCTACGCCGAGGGTCAAATGTTTCTAATGAACACACGAGGGGAAAGGTCACTAGGATAAATGCACTTACCTGCCCCAGGAGCGCAGACGATTCTCCTCGACCGGCCCGGCTGATGACAGTGTTGTGAGTGTATGTGTAATTGTATGTGCTGGTATGTTGACGGGAACCGATCTGGATGACGCAACGACGTCCGGGAGAAGGCACGCGCTGGTATCCCCGGAACTTTCCTCTTCTGGAGGCACTCGTAATGGGTTGTCACGAAATGGGACAGCTACTCGTAGTCCTTCAGAGGTAAATCACTGTGATAGTTGCACGCGAATTTAACCGAGTTAGTACGTTCTAATAACGATACCGTTATTGCAACGATTTACGCGGATTGTTCCTTTAGCAAAGTTAGGCGCGAAAACATACGTCCGTATAGCTCGCAAGAAAATCCTACTATAACCGCGAGAAGTGCCCCGCCGACGCGTCCGGCGGCCGGGGGGGGGGAGCGGGGGAGAGGGAAGGTGCCCTTGATATCGAGGCCAAACGCGCGCGTTAAAAACTACGTTTTTATTGTAAATTTTTCCTGCCTAAACAACCCCCCGCCCCGGACATAAGGCATTAAGTCCGCGAGTAGATTGGCAAACGGGACAAGGTCGCGACGGCCCGTTGCAAGACCGAATCTCCGACCAAAACCTCGGCCACTCTAGGCACCCCATCCGTTCCATACGACAGTTTAACAATGCGCCCACGGCGCCAATACAAAGGTAGCGCGTTTGGTTCTTTAATCAACACGAGGTCTCCCACCCGAGGAGGCTCCGTCTTGTCAGACCACTTAACGCGCTGCTGCAAAAGATGTAGGTACTCCAGAGACCATCGGTGCCAAAAGCGTTGAGTCATCTGTTGCAGAAGGGCAAACCTGCTAAGCCGTGAAGCACTCGTTTCCCTGAAGGGATACTCGGGCAGAGCGTTAAGAGGCTGGCCAATCAGGAAGTGTCCCGGGGTTAGAACCTCCAAATCATTCGGGTCAGAGGAGAGGGGACAGAGGGGCCGAGAGTTGAGTACCGCCTCAATTTTACAGAATACAGTGGCGAGCTCCTCAAATGTCAAAATGGCTTCACCAATAACGCGACGGAGATGCGTTTTGGCAACCTTAACCACCGCCTCGAAAATACCGCCCCAGTGGGGACACGCCGGAGGGTCGAATTTCCACTGGATGCCCCTTTTCGACATAGCATTTCCTAAATAAGTCCGGTGGCTGGACAGAAATTCGACGACCTCCTTGAGATACCTATCCGTGCCCTTATAATTCGTCCCGCAGTCCGACCGGATCAAGTCCGGCAAGCCGCGCCGCGACACGAAACGGCCAAGCGTGGCCAAGAAGGCTTCCGTGCTGAGGGCGCTCACCAGTTCCAAGTGAACGGCTTTAGTGGAGAGGCACACGAAGACGCAAAGATAGGCTTTACATGAACGCGCGTTACGAAGGTTAGAGGACTTGACGAGGAAGGGGCCAGCGAAGTCTGTTCCGACCCCAGCGAATGGTCGGATGGCCCTGACGCGGTCGGGCGGCAAGTCACCCATCAGAGGCTGCGATATGGGGGCCTTCAGTTTATAACAGGGGATGCACTTAAAGATGACGCTCCGAATGGTGCGCCGGCCAGACAAAATCCAAAACTCCCGCTGCAAAATAGCCGACAGGGCGTTACACCCAGCGTGGGCATTCCTAACATGGTGGTGGGTCACCAGCAACCGGACAAGGGCGCCGTCCTTAGGGAGCAGCAACGGGTGTCGAGCCCCGCACGGCAATTGAGAGTTTTTCAAACGTCCGCCCACGCGCAGCATCCCAGCGTCGTCCAGAAAGAGGTTCAGGCGGGCCAGAGCGCCCTTGATAACGGAGCCACGCTTCAAGTTTTCGATAACGGGCTCAAAATGCTCCGTCTGGACCATACGGATCCAATGCATCAGGGCTTCCCGACGCTCGCTAGGGGACAAAACGCAATCAGAGAGTCGGTTGGACGGATCTCTCGAATTGTGGACAAAGCGGCGCAGCCAAGCAGTCACTCCTAAGAGCTTATCGAGAGAGCTGTACCGTTCCAGAAGGGAGAGATCCCGAGTGGGCTTATCCTTGCCCACTCCTACTCGGGCCCGTAGGCCCGGCAACTCAGTAGGTTCGGAGTAATTACCCTGGGGCCAGAAGGATTGAGGATCAGATAACCAACCGGGACCCCACCACAATGAGTGGGCAACAAGCGCGGGGGCCTCACAGCCGCGGGAAGCGCAGTCGGCGGGATTCAACTCCCCGGGGACATGTCTCCAGTGGAGAGAAGTCTCAGAACTCTGGATTTGAGACACGCGGTTCGCCACAAAGACCTCAAGATTGTGAGGTGCGGCTCGGAGCCAACAAAGTACTATCTCACTGTCCGACCATGCGTAGACGTCCGTAATGTCGATTACAGGCTTCAAGGACGAGTGAACGTGGTTGAGGAGCCGCGTGAGAAGAGCGGCTCCGGACAGTTCCAATTTAGGGATAGTTAAACGGGATCTAATGGGGGCAACCTTGCTTTTGGCGAGTACGAGATGAACTGCAGTATGCCCAGAGGAACTCACAGTCCGCAAATATACGACAGCAGCATAGCCCTTCTCAGAGGCGTCGCAAAACCCATGTAGGGTAGCCCTGCATTTCCCTGGAGGTAGGAAGCACCTTGGCATGGAAACCCGGTTGATGTCCGGAAGGGAGGAGAGCATGGAGAGCCACTCTCGCAAGAGGACCCCGCTAATAGGCTCGTCCCAACCCAAATCGGACATCCAGAGCTTTTGAAGAAAGCACTTAGCCAAAAAGATGACAGGGGTGATCCATCCATTCGGGTCGAAGGTGCGAGCTACTGTAGACAGCACGGAGCGCTTGGTCCATGCTTTGGGAGGTGGGTCAAGTTTTACTCTATACGTGAAGGTGTCCTGAACAGGCTGATATTGAATGCCCAGCACAGTCAACAAATTAGGATTCTCAGGGTGCTCGAACAGATGAGGGTCTTGTTGATCCTCTCCTGGGAGGTCCCTCAAAATGTGTGGGGAGTTCGACAACCACTTGCGCAACTCATAGCCTCCAGACTTCAGGATGGCAATTAATTCGTCTCGCAAGACCAGAGCCTCCTCGACGGTGGAAGCGCCTGTACAAATGTCGTCCATGTAGACCGAAGTCTCCAAGATAGAAGCTCCCCGAGCGTATCTCAGGCGCTCTCTCTCAGCGAGTTCAAGGAGGGTTCGCATGGCGATATACGGGCTGGACCGGAGTCCATATGTGGTGGTGTTCAACTCAAATACCTGTATGGGATCGCTGGGCTTCTCGCGCCACAATATCAGCTGATATCGGCGGTCATCACGATGTACCACCGATTGGCGAAACATCATCCGAATGTCCGCGACAAAAACCACTTGGTGTCGACGGAATTGGGTCAGGATGTCGGATATGTCCTTGATCAGTTTAGGACCCGAGTGAAGACACTGATTCAGGGACACACCGTTTGATGTGGGGGCGGAACCGTCAAAGACTACCCGAATCTTACTCTCAGGGGTCCTCAAGACCGCATGGTGAGGGAGGAAGTAGTGCTCCTGTGAACGCCATTCGAAGTTGGACGGTGACATGTGACCCAGCTCCTGATACTCGCGCATGAACTCGACATATTTGTCGCGAAAGGCTGGGTCACGCCGCATGCGGCGCTCCATGGAAAGCAACCTCTTCTCGGCCAGAGCACGGGATTGACCCAAAGAGGGGCGGGAGTCCAGAAAGGGTAAGCGAGTGACGAAACGACCGTCAACCCGCCGGCCGGTATTGTTCTGGTAGAACAACTCACACTCACGGTCCAGAGGGTCGACTCGAGCTGCATGGGGTGGTTCCTCAATGTCCCAGAATCGCTGGACGGCGTCCGATAGGGACACGCCCACGACGGAGAGCGGGTCCGCCGTCGGAGGAGGAGGAGACCACATAACCGGTCCAAAAAAGCTGTGCCCAAATATCGTGGAAATGGCTGACAGGCCATCGGGCTGCAGAGCTCGTATCTCACCTAACAAGAGGGCACCCAGCGTGTCGGCCCCCAGTAACAAATCTATCGGCCCTGGTTGGGCCCACCGAGGGTCTGCCGGTCTCAAAGCCGACGCACAGCGCACAGCGCTGTCATTTATACGAACGTTAGGGAGGAACCCTACAATGTTGTCGAGGACATTTACCTTGACTAAAATACGAAGGTGTTCGCTGTCAGGGCTGAACACCAACTCCGCTTGTCCCCTAGGAGCAGGAGGCTCGGCACCTCCGATACCTACCATCGGACGTGATTCAGAGCTCCAGGGGAGCCCCAGTCTTCCCACCAACCGAGTAGAGGCCACACTACGCTGGGAACCCGAGTCCAATAGAGCTCGAACCGTTAAGTGGTCGCCGCTCGGGTAACCTCAAGTACAAGTACAACAACAAGTACCTCAAGTACCTAAAACCTCAGTAAACCTTCACTGAGGCTGTCGGCAATAGAACAGTTTGACAGGTGGACTGCTGACGACTTATAGGCTCAGTGGAGGCGGCCATGGCGGGAGCTAGGGCGGCAGCCTCCTATCTGGAGCTGCCTCTGTTAGGCCGGCACCCGAACCGGGGGCCCCGAGCGCGGCACTCCGACGGCGTCTCGATGACCCCAGACTGGAATTCCCCGAACGGGCCGACCGAGGGAAACTCGGGGATCCTCGGCTCCAAGGCCCGGGGCCGATACGCAGTCTCCGGAACCCGGTAGTACCGGCACCGGTCAAAGGGGGGCGGGCGGCGTTCCAGTCGCGGCCACTCAGCCAACGGTGGTGAGAAAGGTCTAGCTGACCGCTGAGTGGCCGCGAATCCACTATCAACTCGAGGAGGGCGGGTGAAGACCCCCCCGCCCCTGGGGGAACGACTCCCAGACCGATCGGGGGAGGGACTCCCCTCAGAAGGAGGGGCGCTGTGGTCCGCCGGTGAGCGCCGAGCGTCGCCCGACAGTGGGCGTGGCTGGGCGCCCCCGCCCGTGGGAGTCGGGGGGCTGGCAGGGCCCTGCGAGGACGAGCCGCGCGCACCCAGGCACAAGAGGACGTTGTGGTTGCCCTGGCAGTGCGTGCAGGGCCGCTGGTGCGGGCAGTCTCGTTGTAAATGCCTCTCCAGGCACGAGAAGCACCAGCGGCGCTCCCTGGCGATGGTTCGCCTCGCCTTAGCCGGCTTGCGCAACAACTTCGGGCACGACGCCGGCCGGTGGTCGGATGCTCGACAATAGGAGCAGGGAGGCGCCTCCCGGGCCGCTAGGCCACTATAGGAGGGTACGGGGGGGCGCCCTCCCGCGGGGGCTCCACTCGGCCTCAGGGGGGTGGGCGCCGCCTTGGCCGGCTGACTCCGCCTTTCCCTGGGCACCGCTCGGGAGGCGGCCGGGGGGCCCTCGACGGCGCCTGCTGCGTTCTCCAGCAGCCTGCACTGCTCTTCCAGGAACCGCAGCAGGTCCCTAAAGGGGGGCATATAAGAGGCGCCATCCCCTCCGAACCTCTCCTCAAAATGGAGCCGAAGGTCGAGGGGCAGGCGGGACAGCACTATATGAAGGAGCAGAAAAGACCACTCGTCCACAGGTAAATCCAGCCGCCGCAACGAGTTGCACGCTACGACGACTGGATTCACTATGTCTTCACGTAGTCTAGTCCGGTCCTTCAGCAGCGGGAGGTTCAGCAGCCTCCGAACATGATCGTCCGCAATCCGCCGGACGTTGGCGTACCTTCCAGCGAGGAGGTCCCTGGCGTTTTGGTAGGCGTCGTCCGACACCTTAAGGTGGCCGACGACGCTCAGGGCCTCCCCCTCTAGTGAAGCCAGGAGGTACCCCATTTTTTGGCAGGGGGTCAGGTCCCTCCGGGCGTCCACCAGGCTGTCAAACAGGCCGACGAAGGTCATCCACTCCGAGAGGACCCCGGAGAACCTTGGCAGGTCCAGCGTCGGAAGTCGTCCTAGCAGCTCTGGCTGAGCAGACGGCTTCCGCGGGGACTCGAGAAGGCTACTCAGCCGAGCTTCGCGCTCCCCCTCCGCATCCTTGGCCCCCGCCTCGATCAGGTCGTCCGTTAGCGCAAGGAACTGCCTGTAGTCCGCGCGGCAAAATTCCAGGACTCCCTTTTCCACCTAAAAGTCCTCGAGCTCAGAGTAAGCCTCCTCCACGGCCGCCCTTCGAGCATCGACCTGCTCAAGGCTCTTCCTCAGATTGTAGACCCTGTCCGGTCGGCCTATCAACGCGTGTGCGCTGGTAGCCCAGCGCAGCTCAGTCCGCAGGCAACGGATTAGCATTTTGGGCGAGGACATCACTACTAAATCCAAATTACGACGCGGCTCGAGCACAATTACAACAATAACAAATAAAAAATACAAAAAAATTAACAGCTAACTAATGCAGTTCCTATCAAATCGAGTTGAATAGAATGTACACAAATAAGAACCGCTATTATTAAATCAAACACAAGTTAGTACAAAGGAAAAGGTAAATCAAATTAACAATAACAAATACTAGTACGATCAAATCAAGTTAATTTAAATTACGTAAATACAAATTACCACTCTTTAGTTCAAATACAATTTACAATACGAAAGATACATAACGAAGATACACATCAACAAAAATGCCTTGCTCGGAAATCAACCCTTCGATATGTAACACACTACCATCCGACAACGACAATCAACCGATTACGTAAAAATAACCATCTACCTACATGACGCAATCTCCCGCTTGCGCGCGAACCGGGCGTGGCCTTTCAAATTTACCCGCTAACAACAAAGCAAGCTAACAAAGAAAGGAATTTTATTATTACGTATATAATAAAAAGGTATTTTACGTATTACGGACGGGCGTGATTGTAGCCACAAAATCAACCCAACGTTCCTGCCACCAATTATTTAATTTTTATCAAATACTATGGTCGGTGGATCGACCGGGAATCGATCCCAGAACCACGCTCTGCTACCAAATGATACGGCCAACAGCTGCCCTGCCTCAACAGGAGTTGGATCCTTCGCGGCCCATAGACGAAGGAGCTACGGGCAGATGCTGGTCGGGCGTTCCTACGCCGAGGGTCAAATGTTTCTAATGAACACACGAGGGGAAAGGTCACTAGGATAAATGCACTTACCTGCCCCAGGAGCGCAGACGATTCTCCTCGACCGGCCCGGCTGATGACAGTGTTGTGAGTGTATGTGTAATTGTATGTGCTGGTATGTTGACGGGAACCGATCTGGATGACGCAACGACGTCCGGGAGAAGGCACGCGCTGGTATCCCCGGAACTTTCCCCTTCTGGAGGCACTCATAACGGGTTGTCACGAAATGGGACAGCTACTCGTAGTCCTTCAGAGGTAAATCACTGTGATAGTTGCACGCGAATTTAACCGAGTTAGTACGTTCTAATAACGATACCGTTATTGCAACGATTTACGCGGATTGTTCCTTTAGCAAAGTTAGGCGCGAAAACATACGTCCGTATAGCTCGCAAGAAAATCCTACTATATACGCGAGAAGTGCCCCGCCGACGCGTCCGGCGGCCGGGGGGGGGGAGCGGGGGAGAGGGAAGGTGCCCTTGATATCGAGGCCAAGCGCGCGCGTTAAAGACTACGTTTTTATTGTAAATTTTTCCTGCCTAAACAAACCTTTTTAAGCCAGTGTTTGGCTAAGCTTTGCTTGACCATGCTTGAAACTATTACAGAACTATAGAACTATATCAGATATATACTATATCAGAAACTATTTTTGTTTTAGAGAAGAGGGACATTAGAGCTATTTACAACCTCAAACCGACAAAGTCTTTTAGAGACAAATATAAAGAAATAAATATATTAACTTTGGCCTCTCAGTATATTTACGAAAATTTAATGTATGTTCGCAAAAACAAAGGTAGTTTTAGTAAAAAAAGTGATATACATTCTGTAAACACTAGGAGCAATCACAAGCTAGTGATACCAGTTTCTTGACTCCACACAGTCAGTAATTCATTCTTGGGGCAATGTATACGCTATTACAACAAGGTCCCGGAAAGTGTACAGGCTCTCTCTATTACCAAGTTTAAATGTTTTGTTAAGTTTTATAAAAAGGGTTATTATAGTATAAATGAATAAATACATGGTTGATAATAACCCCTGGGAATGAGGTGGTCGCTTCCAAGCTGTTTGTAAAATAAATTTTGTACTTATTTAGTTTGTACAACTATCAATGTAAAGTTTTCTTTTAAAAAAAAGTCCCGCTAGGTTTCTTGCTGGTTCTTCCCAGAACAGAGGTTTTTTTCGAACCAGTGGTAAAGTAAAAAATGACTTTCAATAAGAATTACACATGTGATCTATATTGAATAAAAAATTATTCTATTCTATTCTATTCTATACTTGAATATGATACAGCCCAAAATGATAAGCGCACCATTATCTGCTGGTAAATCATTCCAATTCTTGGTTTCAGGCATATCAAGCAACATGCAAACCGTTTATATAATGATACGTTGATTGAAATTGAATATTTTTTTATATAGGAGAGGGGACAAACGAGCATGCGGCTCAACTAATGGTAAGTCACTACCGCCGCCCATGAACAACTGCAACACCAGGGGAATCGCAGATGCGTTGCCGGCCTTTTTAATTAAAAATTAAAATATTTTTATATTTCTTTTTATTACACTCCGGCATTAGTTGTTTTAGGTTTGGCAGAACAACCTTTGCTAACAACTCGGAGAGACCGTTTACTCAAAAAGTCCTTCATCCAGCTGATCAGATCAGATACGGATGCGTGATAAGTCGTCAACGAAGAAGTGGAAACAGGCCAAGCGTTTGGTTGTCCAATGAGGGAATGATGCAACTGCCGAACTGAATGTTCTCCGAAATATATCCTGAAGAACATTGAAAGACCGGCTACTTTGCGCCTGTGCTCAAGACTGGTAAGATTGGCTTTAACAAGATTCGGGGCACAGATAAGTATTTAATTATGCCTATCTGGAAGCTGTTATTAGGAAGATGCTGTTGTCCATCGTCTGTTTTAAATTCTCTGTAGACTGTTACGAATTTGGCGGAACATTATGGTGTAGTGAATTATTTTACGCCAACACTACTCGACAAGTGATGAGTTGTTGTGATCTTATAATTTGTTTATCGTTCAAAAAGTAATAAAAGAATTTAAAAAGAAGATATATATAACACAAATTAATCAAGAGCTGTGATGATCCTAATAAGAATACTAGATCGTAGTCGTGAAATAGTAATATTATCATCGTTCTCAATACGCCTGCATAATTTCATATTTTTAAAACATCTGAAGTGGGCATAAATTTAATTATAAAATTACATTACATTCATACATATGTTTTCTCTCCAGATCACTCAGCTGGTTGATTTTCTTGTCTAACTGACTTAACGATGGGTGGAAGCAAAGGGGGAGGCCCTGGTGGTTAGTTTGGATATAGCGAAAACCTTCCATCGGGTTTGGTACAAAGCGCTTCTTTCAAAGCTTCCCTCTTATGGATTTTCCGAGAAATTATGAAATTCATCAGTTTTCTTACAGATCAGAGTATTAAGAACGTAATCGACAGTGCATAATCTGACTCCAAGCCTGTAAATGCGGGTGTTCCACAAGACTGCGTCCTATTGCTTATCTTATTCCCTTTGAATGTTTTTGATATGTTATATACTAGTAACATTTATTTCAATGCAATATGGCGATGCTGTATACACCGGTGAAGTTAGTATTTCTAACATATAGTCGAGTGCCGAAACAACCTTGTGTCTGAAGTCGAGTCTTTATTAAATAAAGTTTTGGATTAGGGGCAAATTAATCTAGTGCAGTTTAACCCCCAAAAGGCACAGGTTCGCGTTTTTAACGGAAGAAAGAACCCCTTTAATGTATCTGTTCAATTTCAACGCACATCCTTCGTTACCTCAGCCAGCTTCTTAATGCAGAAGAATTTTTTTATATAGAATAAGGATGACAAACTAGCACACAGTCCACCTGATGGTAACTGGTTGCTGTCGCTCATAGACATCTACATCTATCCTCGTTAACGAATCAAAATGCAGATGCTTTGTCAGCCGTGAGGACTAAGGTGGAATGCCTCTTTTCCAGTATTATACGCTGGTATTCTGTGACAGCGTGGTCCTTCCCCGGTCGATCCGAACCATTCATGCTACAAATATACTATTAATATAGCTGCAGCATGGTTCTACCACGTAAAGAACCAGCACTTGACCGTATTCAACGGATGGAGATCCAACTCGTCGACTGCAACTCTGTGCATTTTTACTACACATACCACGAGGAGTGATCAGAGAAATTGTTCAGATTAATTCCAGTTGCTGAATTCCACTACTTACACTGAGACAGAACTCAAAATTACATCCTCATCATCTCAATGGCTGGCGTTCCACTACAGTGCAATTCACGAACGAAATCTATCTGGCACGACCATACTGTGGAATTTAGTTTTTCAGGAACGATACAACTTAGAGAGCTTCAAGAAAAGAGCCTACATATATTTCCAAAAGGCTGGCAACTCACCTGTTCTCCCAAGGTGTTGCAAATGTTCATAGGCGACGGGGCTCACTTACTATCAGATGAGCTGTATGCTAGTTTGCATACTCATAAAAAACATATATACATACATTCTGGTCAAGCTAATATAAACATGTTAAAATAGCTATTTTCTAACAAATAAATAAAACCTTCATGGAGCTTTACTAACAAATTAAACTATTGATTGAAACAAATTTACAGTTTTAAAACAATACGATTGAATATTCGGACTTAACCATTTGTCATGCACGTGTGCGTGAAATTGCGACGCCAACTTTCACACTGAAGTTAGATTAGTTTTCATTGTTTCACAAAAAGCACTTTGTATTTCATTTTGTAAATAAAACGATAGACCCTATTATAATAAGAAGATTTGAATTTTAATGTTTTACGTTTTTTGTACGTGGTAGAGCCATGCTGCAGCTATAGTAATAGTATAGTTGTAGCACGAATGGGTCGGCTCGACCGGGGAAGAACCTCACTCTCACAGAATACCAGCGTAAAATAGCAGCTTAATGCTGCTGTGTTTTGTATCGTCAGAATAGAGAACCGGAGACCCTTTTTACTGGGAAAGAGGCATTCTATCTTAGTCCTCACGGCTGACAACCCATCTGCATTTTAATTCGCAAACGAAGATAGATGTAGATGTCTATGGGCCACAGCAACTAGGTACTTACCATCAGGTGGACTGTGTGCTCGCTTGTCACCCTTATTCTATAAAAAGAAATATAAATAAATGTTTTTATATTATTTTCTTATATTATATATTTTAATCATATTTTATAACTAATAGGTTATATGACGAAATTACACCTTATAATATTAAAAGTATCTATACTTATACTATTTGAGTTGAAAAAGTGGTGTAAGATAAAACAAAAAAAAAATATTTGGTTTCAAAAAATTCAAAGCTAAAGATAATATGAGAACGAAGTTTATATTAAAAATCATTATCAGAAAAAATCACCAACCAAACCAAAAGTTTTGATATACCAAAACTGGTGAAATATGTAATAATTAATTATGTTAAATGAACACCCTTGTACTATTATTTTTTATAAATAAATTTATTATTGACTAAGTAATTTTCATAATATATGAACCACAAAGTACTATATAGCTGTTCAAGTGGTCCTCTTATAAGTGCATAGAAGATGAATAAGAAAGGAAAAAAAAGGTGAGTTGATGTAATGAACTGGTTAGAGATGTAGGAAGTGTATGGATGCAGGTGGCTTGGGACCTCTATTTATAGGAGTCCTTGGAGGAGGGAATATTAATGGGCTGTAATAATGATGAATATGATGAGTCTATGCAGCAAAAATTGCTTTCTTGCATATCTCGAATGCTAAGCGTGCTATAGTTGGTATCAGAGAACACTTCTTTTTCTATTCTATTGCTATGAATGGAGTCGGGGCGTGCTAATTTAATTTTAGTACAGATTCGATCAGATATAGATAGACATCTAAAGATATATGATCATATCTATAGAGCCAGGTTGCCTTCGCTCCCGCCACATACTTCTAACCTATTACAACTTAAAGTATATCTGGGTGTCAAGTATTTCTGGGCAGTTTTAAACAATTCTGAAATAAAACAGTATAATATTATAATCATTTCTTACTTGACACTTGACAGAGAGTGTAGACAGTAGAATAATGTGACATTAGTCTTACGTCCTTGTCGCACTTACACAAAATTCTGTGTGCTATCCAGCTTTCACAGTAATATTGCATACGTTTTTCCATGTTTTACGCGTTATAATAGTTTTTATTAACTTAATATAATTTCGATAACGGTGCATTACCTTTTAATGTGAGTGGTATTATTATAATCAGGGACCAAAACTCTATCAAATAAAACACCTTACTCCCCCAAATTCCTGCCAAACGATTCTAAATCCAACCCTAGATAAATGTAGAGACAGATTTTCATACATTATAAAACTGAAGTACGTTAAAGACAAAAAAATTTTGAGATTATCCTTTTTAAGCTATTATGAACCCAACTAAGTATCTATTTATCACCCAAAATAAATGTATTACCTTATTTAACCAACCGCACAGCCTCACGGTCATACCAGTACAATATTCATAGCATCACGCTATTTTTCCCAAGGGATTGAGCGGACCTTCGGAACTTCGGATTATATTCCTGTTGCGCGCCACTTTTAATGTCTTGTACACGGCAACACTAGTTACCACTAGCGCCCTCCGAGTAACAGAACTAGGAGAGTCAAGATTCTTCTAGAAATTTCGGGACCGATATGTACTCGAACATTCTAGATCTTTCTACAGAAGAAGGTTCTGAAAACTATTCGAGGCCCTATATAAGGCCGGTATAGACCACGACGGAGTCAGTATTGAATTTGCAATACAATCGTATTCTTCTTAGCGATACAAATGCGAACTTATGTGATCTGTAGTACAATTGTGTTTTATTATTAGTGTGGTTTTAAGTTGTAATTAGTGTTTTGTAATGAAAGTGTCAATTTTGGTAATTCACTCGGCAGTTTTTAATTGTCTCGAAACCCAAGCTTGTAACATTCCCAATGTCACAGTGACAATGATAAATCTTTTAGCGTAGTTAGGTATAGATATTTAGTAATGATAGTATGACAGTATAAATTCCATAGTAATTGATACTTACAACGGTCGATGCGCAATTCATGCTTGATGGCCGGCGACATTGTGCCGAGGGCTTAAAAGCTTGGTTCATCGCCTACGACGTTAGTTGTAGAGAAGAGAAACTCGTGGTTAAGTAATAGCTACGCAGATTAATAGATCTGCGAGATTAAGTAACATTTGCCGCGGTCAGTCCATGAATGAGTGACCATTTTCTTAACATACCGAGATTGAGAGAATGGACAGTGCATCTGTATCCTCAGACTCTTAGTCCACTTTACTGTGTTAAGATTATTATGTTTTTAAAATTAATGCAGCTAAAATGATAATAAGTTTATTATTACTTTATACTTTTCAGGGACAGATGAAAGAATATAAACATAAAGCATGATGAAGCCGCATAAACATATTGGCCTTTAAGCAGATCAATCTTATTTAACTGATTCCTTCAAGTTTCCTTCCATGAATTATTAAATTTACATTTATGCTTAAGTGGAATGTTAAATGAAAGTTCTATAATGTATTTAATTATTAATTATTAAATGTTTATAATTTTCACAAGTAATACTTATATGAAAAATAAAGCAGCCGTTATGTACTCCGTGTCCCCGTTTTTATTTCCCCATCAAAACATTTTCTCAAATATATAAAATATAAATAAGTATATACTTAGTTAAGTATCTACCTATTTATATTAACAATATGTTAAAAAAAATCCGGGGAAACTGCCCACGGCAGTAAATATTTTTCCCCAAAGATCATAGCTCGAAAATACAACTTTACGATCTTTGGTGAGTTTGATTTTTTTTTGATTGGGGAGTTTTTTAGGTTTATCGGTAAATTCACCTGGGATTTTATACATTTTATTTGAAATCCAACAAAAGGCAGGTAAGTTCAGCTTATTCCCAGGTACATGTTATATGAATACTTTTTAATTGTTTTAGAACTAATATGGTAAAATTCAGTTAATTTATAAAGTTATTCAACTTCATGCTATAAACACTTTTTTTAATCCTTTTACGGCTTCCTTGACAATCATTTTTGATAGTCCTTGTAAGTAAAATATACATCACTAGCTAACGCACACAATAACAAATCAAAATTGGTCACGCGTTTTCGGGTTGTCAGGTGGTCTATACGCCAGTATATTCTAAGTCTATGTATTTTACTAAGTTATTATGCCGCTTAACGTATTAATATCTCACCAACTTTTGTATCGTGATATAATATTATATACCGTTTCATCCCTAGTAATAAATAGCCGACATTTTTCATTAGTTTGTGTTTTTATTAAATCTCCTTCATACTGTTTTGTGACAAAAGCTTAGTCTGACATTGCGAATAAGGATGCTTAGAGCATTGGAGATAAACTTTTTTTAGCTATTGGAAGGATAATTCGTCAATCAATATTATCCTAACCTACAACTGCTTTTAGTAATTGACCATGAAAATTCTTGTTTCTCGAGATTTGTATTAGTTTCTTTATAAATGATTTTTTTTTTGGTCTGTGTAAATATTATTTTATGTAAGATATAATTCCTTTTCAAATTTTCGCGGTATCGTCATTATAGAATATTTCTGTTTTTTTTCGATTATGCTGTCCTATTGCTTTTATTAATAATCATTCTTTTAATCCATATATTGATTATTATATTATAGGGAGAATTAAAAAAAAAACAAGTCATTTCATCTTAATTTATTACTTAAAATATTAATCACAATAAGTGACAACTGTACGATGTTTGTTACATAAGTGACTTACAATTAGGAGGATTTTTATAGAAAATAGTGGTGAGTAAATGGGGAGATCCTTTCGCTTGCTCTTTGATTGGATCCTTTCAGATAAGGGATCTATATAAAGAGCAAGCGGAAGGATGTCCCCGTTCAATGAGAGAGGAACATATACACAAAATTGATTTCCCAAAAGTTAAATACTTAAAATAATTGTTAATTCCTGATCCCATCAAAAACAATTTTCCAAGGGGTATAACAGAAGCAAGAAAATTTGCTATTCTTTTAATAGATTTTTTTGAGTTGCCTACGGAAGAAGTGTTCCGTTTAAAGAATTTAAGGCGAAAGAGTCAAAGTAGCCCGTGAAATTCCAATTTGATTGAAAATTCGAATTACGATTTGTTACCCCGGAGTGTCCACCTTAATGAGTGTATTATCTAATTTAAGTTTATTGTTTTTTTGCAACAAGCATTGCTTTAATACTTCAATTAGTTTCAGTACATTGTTACTAAAACTTTTTTTTAGTATAAACGCTTCTTGCAAAGCTTCTTAAAATGATGTAATTTATTTTAACGTACTAAATCACATGATTATTATTAATAATAGGTAAGTCACGATTTTTTATTAAATCTAAAAACGTATACAAAGAGATTGTTTAAAATCTATATACATAAAAATCAATTGCTGTTCGTTTGTCTCGCTAAAACTCGAGAATGGCTGGACCGATCTGGCTAATTTTGATCTTGAAATATTTGTGGAAGTTCAGAGAAGGTTTGAAAAGTGGGAAACAAATAATAAGTAACAGAAAATGCTAAAAAGGACAATTTAGTTTTTCAATACAAAATGTTCCAGCTGTGAAATTAGGTCCGATCTTTTTGGTCTGTTCCTAGCTGTGAAATGAGTTCCGATCTCTTTGTTCTGTTTTGTTTGAAAAATATAAAATGTCATTTAGTTGTCAAAAAAAAATTAAGGCGATTGAATAAAACTATTTTTTACGGATTTTATCGCGTTTAATTTACTATTTTCATTCCCGACGTTTTGGGTGCTTTACAGCAACCCATGGTCACGGGGGGACTGAGATGTTTGATGTCACAGCTAGCCCGACTACCTTCAGTTTTTTAATATTAATTTTTGGTAATTGGAAGGTAGCAGGGCTAACTGTGACATCGGGACGTCAAACATCTTAGTCCCCCCCCCCCTCCCCGTGACCATGGGTTTCTGTAAAGCACCCGAAACGTCGGGAATTAAAATAGTACATTGAATGCGATAAAATCTGTAACAAAATAGTTTTATTCAATGTGTAGTGTTCGCGTAAATATAAGAAATAATTTTAAGGCGATTATTAAAATCTATCATCAGTTTGTCAGTGCATGAGAACAATTTTATTGTTATTGTTTTAAAATGCCAAGTAGAAGACGACCTGACTTAGATCATCGAAGTCAATTAAATGTGCGACGAGCTACCTCACGTTCAAACCGCACATCATATTATCTGTCTCTCGCTGACGTCTGACGAGAGACAGATAATAATAATATTCATATTGGTATGGCAGAAATGCTTTCTACAGTGAATAATAATGAAGTAGATATGTTTAGAATGGAATGAGTTAGGGCACACCAAACACAACAATAGCGAGCACGACACAATGAATTAGAACGATTCGGCAGACGTGGTATTCCTGTTAACCTGGAACGAGTAGCTACGACCCGAAAATAGATTACTGTGCCGACCAATCTGTAATGGAAATGATAACCATTTGTGACTACTGTAAGGTGTTAAAATACAGCAGTGAATCTACTGGATTATGTTGTTTTTTTTTATAGGTTAATGGTGACAAACGAGCACACAGTCCCCCTGTTGGTAAGTGGTTGCTGCGGTCCATAGACATCTACATCTATCCTCCATTATAAATCAAAATGCAGATACGTTGTCACCCGTGAGGACTAAAATGGAATGCCTCATTTCCAGTAAAATGGGTCTCCGGTTCTCTACCCTCACCATACGAAACACAGCAGCGTTAAGCTGCTTTTTTACGCTGATATTCTGTGAGAGCGTGGTCCTTCCCCGGTCGAGCCGACCCATTCGTGCTACAAATATACTACTAATATAGCTGCAGCATGGCTCTACCACGTAAAAAAATTGCTGATGGTAAAGTAAAATTGCCACAATTGGTTCCACCACCAGATCCATCACGCTCGATCATTAGTTATATATATACATATTGTACAAGAAAATTGCATGCCTACTATATTTTCTTGTAGAATATGTATATGGTTTAATTATGGTTTACTACCTAGATAGGTAGTAAACCATAATTTAAAAAGTTAAAAAGATCAAATACAAACAAGGACAAATATATCACCTACTGGGAGTGCTGCTGCCACTGCCAGATGCGGATCATCAATTGTTGCAAATTTATTTTATGAGTAATCAAGATGCGAAAGTTGATAGGCGTTGTGCTCATAATCCAACAGTGAAGCGAAACATTGTTCAAGAACTGCAAACGTTTCTTCATCAGAACAATGACTTTGTCAAAATGTTCAAAATGGCATTGGATTGGATGCCATCGGACAGACATAATATTGTCATTAAAGCTGACAAAACTCCTGCTGGTAAGCATGCGAGGAGGTTTAATTCCCCGACAATCGACAAAGTGGCTATTATCGTTGATGGAGAAAATTTGCAGTCTAGAGATATTGTGCTTCACCATCGGAACAATGTTTTAAAACGTGTGTTTGAAATAACGAAATAAATCTTTGTTACACTGCATTATGCCTTTTATTATAGATATATTCAATTTATTAACTTTGCTAATGCATAATGCAGTCAATGTATGTCCTAGTTACAAATGCAGTAACCAACAGGAATACTATATTTCACTTCACTATTTTGCAGTATCACAAATAGAGAAACCAGGCTGAAGGGTAGGTTATCCCAGACCTGTAGGCAATTATAACGCTTTCCCAGCTCACGCCAAGTAGCGCGACGTTTATTCTGCATTTCTTCGCATGGTTTTTTGATTAATGATGCTTGATCATCTCCAGTTAGTGTCTCTCTTTTACTTAAATAGTCGATCATTATTATAACGTCCGCATCCCAGAAGACAGAAGCCATTAGTTTTCCAAAGGACGCAGACACCTTGAATATCTTGGCTGGCGGGGAACTTTTCAACACCTTGCTTTGGTTTTTAGTCTCAGGGTCAAAATGATGTACCCACGTTTCATCTAATGTTACGAAACAAACGCAAAAAGAATATGGATATTCTTCAATTATTGCTAAATTTAGCTTTGAAATTTCAACTCTTGCATTCTTTTAACATTCGGACGTCTGTTAATATAAGAGGAACCCAGCGCGCGGCCACCTTTTTAAATTTTAAGCTGTGACTTAAGATAATCTGAATTTTGTCAAATGAAAGCCTTAGAATCTCAGCTAAATAACGGATAATCGCACGTCAATCTGCCTTAACAATTTCTTAGATTTATTTAACGTTTTCTTGCGTAGCGGCCGTTGTTGGCCACCCGGAGCGAGTGTCGTCATTGCAGGCAGTTCTGCCACATTTAAATTTAGCGCACCAGTTTGAGTTTCTCCATTTTGCATACTAATCAAAGTCATGCCAAAAGTGAATTTTGAAAAAAAAAACAATTTGGTATTGTTTTTAATTTAGTTATTTCTGGCCTTCGCTACTAACGAAAATTGTGATTCGAAAATTTAGAACGCATTTCTATAACTCATTGATAAGTGTCCTATTCCGAAAACTTTTTTATCAACCTAGTAAATTATACATAATATAGCTCTCTGCCATGAAGATCACATCATATTGAGACTTTAGAGAATTACTATCAAGCAAAATTGCTAAGTCGGCTTCCAATGCTAGAGGATCTAGTGTTAAAAATGAAGTTTTCAGGTAAATCAACTTCAATGTTTGTTAAATATGTTCCGTCTCTCTAAAAAAGAAATCACACAGTTAAACTAACATTTTACACCTTTTTCAACTGACAAAATAATCGATATTAGCAAAACAAAGTATGTATGTATAATAATCTAGGTGTATATCTATAACTTGCGTGGAAATAAAATAAATTTGCTTATTCTCAATTAATGCCCGTTGGGTACTTAGTTTTCTTCTGTTCATTTTTTATGTGCCACGGTGCCAAGTAAGATTAAGCATGATGATGATTAATAATAGGTAAATCTAATCTAAGATATTTTCTATAACTTTAGTTAATCACCTTGTACTGAAGTGAAGTGGCAACCCCAGGAATAAGTTTGTAAAATATTAGCTCCCAAATAAATTTAAGTTTTATTATTATAAATCATTAATATCCACCCCAATTTTGTGTTGCAATTGTTAATTGTGTTTAAATTATACTGTGTATTAAGTAAAACGTAAGTTACTTACCCAAATATATTATATTTAAATGTTCGGATTTTAAGTGACAGGTAACGTACATATTGTTTGAATATTACGTATTGTAATTCTTGTTATCCCTTCTTATTACATAATTTTTCAGTTCGGTTTTACATATTTAAATCTTTTCTTAAGCGTTTCATTTAAAATCTACAAATATAACCTCACACCATAACTTCTTGTCTTTATTTACACTGCTACTTCTGTAGTAAGTAGAAGTTCTAGTTTTAACATTTTTAACTAGTAAATACATAGCAAAATGAATACTCGTAATGCCAAGACGCACCAGCTTAAGACCCAGCTCCAGCTCGCGCTTCAGGAAGTAAAGGTGTGCAAGAAGCAGTGTAGAATATTACTAAAAGAAAGGGATGACAATGAAAAAGAAATAGTTGAAATAATTAAAAATAATACACAATTAAAGTTTGACATGCCAATGTTACACACAGATTATCTTAATATAATAAAAGAAAGGGACCAGCTTCAGGGAACGATCAATGAGTTTGATAATTGCACCAAGGAATATGAGGAAGCTCTCAAATTCATTGCTGCATTGCAATTATAATTGAATGAAGCCCAAGCGCAAATTTTACAACTAAACAAAAACTTAGACAACTTAAAAGCCTCCAAAACTCAGAGTCTGTTCCATGAACTTGTAGAATGCACAACGTCTCAAGAATCCTCAAAATTGTTACAAACATCATCAACAGTGGATTTCACAGGTGAAGATGCCTTCCTATCGGGAACAGCAGGAAGAATCGCTTGCAGTAACAATAAATTAAAAAAGTACATTAAAATTAATAAAAACAATTATAAATTGCAAAAAAAAAACATAAAAAATAAAATAAGTATTAAAATCATGTTAAGTTATGTAAAGAAAAACAAGGATTAATTAATAAGGTCAAAAGATATTCAATTGAGGTGGATAGCATTAGGAAAAGTTATGAGACTGACATGGGGTATCTTAATTCAGACATTTCTTCACTTCATAATGCACTACAAGTTATGACAAATAAATATAAATGAGCTAAAAATAAAGGAGGAAACTTCAACATTACGGTGTTAAAAATTTAGCGCTTAGAATTATTACTTCATATTTAAGTAACAGAATTCAAAAAGTAGTTATTAATGGTAAAGGTTCCTCCGGATCGGTTGTATCAATGGGCGTTCCTCAGGGCTCGATTCTTGGCCCATTCATGTTTTTAATCTATATTAATGACTTATCTTATCTTGTAGGGGACAATCACGATATAGTATTATTTGCTGACTATACCTCTTTAATTTTCAAACTCAAACGACAGTTAATTAATTATGACGATGTAAATAATGCTCTATCGAAATTGGTACATTGGTTTAACGCCAACAATATGCTCTTAAACGGAAATAAGACAAAGTGTATTAAATTTACAATACCTAATGTAAAACATTCGAATACCAATGTGCTGTTAAATGGGGAGGTGTTGAGTCTTGTGGATACCTTGTTATAGAGTATTGTTGATTCTTGGTATTACTATTGACGCGAAACTTCAATAGGGCCCCCATATATCTAAATTAGCAAGCAGATTTAGTTCTGCAGCATATGCTGTAAGAAAGATTAGAATTCTCACAGATGTTGAGACAGCTCGATTAGTGTATTTTAGTTACTTTTATAGCGTAATTTCTTATGGAATTTTGCAATGGGGTAATGCGGCTGATATTGAAGCTATATTTGTTTTGCAAAAGAGAGCCGTATGATTCGACGGGCGATTTATAACCTAAATTGTAAAGACTCCCTTAGCGAAAAATTTAAAGAAATAAACATATTAACTTTGGCATCGCAATAGATTTATGAGAAAGTAATGTATGTGCATAAAAACATAAATAGCTTCAATAAGAAGAAGGATGTGGATACCAGTAATGCCAGTTACTAGACTCCACAGAATCAGTAATTCATTTATGGGGCAATGTATACGCTTTTACAACAAAATCCCAGAAAATATTCAAAGTTTGTCAATAAACAAGTTTAAAAGTTTTATTAAAGAAAAACTGTACAAAAAGGATTATTATAATATCAAGGAATACATGAATGAAAATAACCCCTGGGAATAGGGTGATCGCCACCATGCTGGTTCTATGAAAAATCATTTATAAATTGTATAAACAAAATCATTGTTAAGTGAAATTATTTTTTTTTTAAAAAGTCCCGCTGGGTTTCTTGCTGGTTCTTCCCAGGACTGAGGTATTTTCCGAACCAATGGTAAATAAAAAATGACTTTCAATAAGTATTATGTAATAATCAATATTGAATAAAAAATTATTCTATTCTATTCTATTCTATAAAAAAAATTCTATACTTATACGTATATAACTACTATAAATCACAAAGTTGCACCTAAATCAGAACACGTAAACAAAGAGACTATGTAAATTATAAAATAAAAAGATGTTCACCGTTAATCAAAAATCGTTTTAACATTGCATTTAGCCTTATTCCTAGATATGTTCAGTTTATTAACTTTGGAAGTGCTTAATGCAATCAATGTATTTCCTAGATGAAAATGCAGTAACAAATACGAATACTGCTTTTTACTTCACTACTTTGATGTATTACAAATGGAGACAGAAGGCTTAAGTATAGTATTCACGCTTCTACGAGTAATCAATGTACAGGAATCGTTTTGTTAGAGTACTATAGATAGATATAGATATAGAATATAAAAATATAAGTTTTTATTACGTGTAAATGACAAAATTTGTGATGCAAAAATACTTTGCTAACAGTAATTTCGCTGACATAAGTTAGATGCCACAATATAAGTCTCACACATGAGGCCGGGTCTTGGAAGTTTTGGTACTTCGCAAACTAACTGAAATTCATCCCTGACCTCATCAAAGCTTTGATCAAGTTTGGCAAGAGTAAGCGTGTGTAAGGAATAAATTAGTGTTACGTGTTATGAATTTCATTGATGTTTGATGTTCGGTTAGATTAATGTGTAACAAGCTCTTTACAGTGTTTGCTCTCAATGACTTCAGAATTAATGTTAAATCAGACTCAGATATATTTTTTATAGAATAAGGATGTCAAGCGAGCACATAGTCCACTTGATGGTGAGTGGATACTGTGGCCCATAGGTATTTATATCCATCCTCAATTAAAAATCAAAATGTACCAAAACAACCTTTAAAATATTTTGTAGACAAAACTTAAATATTGAATCAGCGATTCAAAATTTAACATCTGTCAGAAGTTGCATTTGCTGATGAGTGTATTTTAAGCTAAGGCTTTGATCGACAATTTTATCTCTTTAAATAAACTTCGTTATTTCTCTTGATGTATAATCAAACAAAATAAATGGTAGGCAATACGCTTTCAAGAATGATTCCTATAAAATTTAAGCTTCTTTAACCCACCTTAAACAAAATAGAAGAGTCGCAATTCGACTGTATTTATTTTTACCCGACTGCCCATGGAGGGGCAGGGGATTTTTTTTGAGTATAAAATGTATGTGTGTGTGTAGCCTAAACAGTCTAATCGATTTTAACATGTGTTATAAGGTAAATATATAAAAAAGAGATTAGTTTCTCCTAATAATTGAAGTAGAACCAGAGTAACTGACATAGCCCAACAGATTAGTAAGCTGAAGTGGCAGTGGGCCGGTCACATAGCTCGAAGAACCGACAACCGATGGGAAAGAAAGGTTCTTGAGTGGCAGCCTCGTACCGGTAGTCGAAGTGTAGGGCGACCCCCCACGAGATGGAGTGACAACCTGGTAAGACATGCAGGAAGTCGATGGATGCAGGTGGCCCAGGACCGTGCTTTCCTTGGGGGAGGCCTATGTTCAGCAGTGGACTTGTGAAAGGCTGTAATGATGATGATGGTGATGAATAGTTGAAGTGACATAGAGTATAATATTTAAATTATTTTCTTTACAATAGCAATTTTACCTAGTCAGGTTTTTTTTAATTAATTCCAATAGATTTTATGACGATCGAAAAATAGATGATGAAAATTTTAATGTACTGTTTAGACAACCATAATTTGTTATATATGCTTTGCTTAGCATGCGGATTAGAAACAGCAGCTTCTCTTTTTTTAGTTGTTATTAGGAAGACGCTGTTGCCCATCCCTAGTTTGTTTCCTTCTGTCAACTCCTACGACACCCTCGAGACAATATGGTAGTGGATATTCTGACATTGCCACTACACAGTGAAAAATCATACAGTGTCAAATCATACAGATATCATCATACACATACATAATGTATATTCAACCTGCGAACCAGCGATGTATTGGCTGCCCCCCCCCCCCCCCCCCCCACCCGCCACTAAATGGAGTCACGACCTGGTAAGATATGCAGTGAGTCCTTGGAATAGAATAGAATAGAATAGAATAGAATAAAATAGAATAGAAAAGATTAAAATAGAATATTTTTTTTATTCAATATAGATTACATGTGTAATTCTTATTGAAAGTCATTTTTTACTCCACTGGTACGAAAAAAAACCTCTGTCCTGGGAAGAACCAGCAAGAAACCCAGCGGGGCTTTTTTTTTAAAAGCATATTTTACATTAATGGTTGGTACAAAATTTATTTTAGAAACAGCTAGGAAGCGATCGCCTCATTCCCAGGGGTTATTATCAAGCATATATTCATTTATTAACTTCATTCATTCATATATACTTAACAAAACATTTAAACTTGAAAGCTGGTGGCTCAGGACTGTCTTTTTAGGTATTCCTTGGGTGAGGCCTATGTTCAGCAGCGGACTTGTAAAGGGCTGTAATGATGATGATGATGATGATTAAGATCCAAAAAGATTTATTTAACATTTTTCTTTGGAAGTAGACATTTAGTATTTGGAAAAATCGATTTTATAGAGCCTGCTTAGCTCTTCGGGTGATAGGTGGTCCATTTTAACATGGAAGAGACAACCAGGTCTGTTTCTTTCGGGAGGAATTGCCCGTACAAAAGTGACCGGGAAGCCCTTCTCAATAAGAGCCTCTTGGATATCTTTTGGGTCCGTGTCCGCGGGGAGCCTTCTTAGCCCCACCTTCGTGGGTTATTCATCTTGAGGAGCGTAGCAATATCACGCCAAAGTGGCGTCCTCTTTGCTACGCTCTATCAGGTATTTCTGGATTTTTCTATATTCAATATCGGATTGAGACCTAAATCTTACTCCCTTTCCATATGGGCGGGCATTAGGAGCGTGGCCTATAATTTGGAGAAGAGTTTTAAAATGCGTCGCCCAATTGGGAAAGCATTCCACGATTATGGGGGGGCACTTGGCCGTTTGCCTTTCAGTGGGTTGTTCTGGCATTTGCGCAGGTGGTGATGGGGATTTTGGTGCCGTTCTTGGTGCTGCTGTAACGCCTGCATAGGAATCTGGTGCCAAGGATGGTCCTGGTGCAGACTCTATATTAATTTGAGCCTCCTCATGTATAGGGGCAAGGGTGGCGTAAAACGTGTTGTCCCATTCCCTCTTCCCTTCTGTGTCCTGCTCTTCGAACTCCTGTATGTCGATCATACCGGCCGGAAAAGTGGTTGGTGATGGTGTATCGGGTGGGGTATTGTGTCTCGTCATGGGTGGTTTTTCTCTTGTTTCAGGAGTTGGTGTTGGCGTTGAAGCTAAGGTGGAGGGCGAGGCCAATTAATAATGCCAGATAATGAGTCCGAACCGAACTTCAGCCTTTTCTCCTGTTGGAGTTGGTCTTCCTCGATTTATGGTGGTGTTCTCCTACGTGACGCTAGGTTCCGGCATGGTAGTGGAGCCAGTTCAACGCTAGGTGGAGACACAGCTTCTATTTCATCATTATCTTTGATTTTCATAAGAAAATAGAAATGAAATGGTACTGAATAATTTAATAGTTAAAATCAATTGCAATTATGATCGACAGTCAATTAATCTATCAGAAATAATTAATGTAAAAATAATGCTTTTACTTTATTTTAATTGACTTTTCGTATTATATGCGACCAATACTTTGAATTTAAAAAGTGGTACGTCAAATTATTAAAAATTACTTGCAAATTTTATAGTGATTGCCGCCTCTAATTCTTACGTCGACGGCAAAGCAACATGGCAGCATTGCCAACACCAATTTGTCAAATCCCCCGAAAATCCATGTCAAATTCCAACAACAACTTCAAAAAACTTCAAGAAATTCCCTTCAATTTTATTTTTTTATAGAATTAGGGTGACAAACGAACACAGTTCAGCTGATGGTAAGTGCTTGCTGTGGCCCATAGACATTTTCATCTATTTTCGGTTGTGAATTAAAATGCAGATGCGTTGTCTGCCGTGAGGACTAAGATAGAATGCCTCTTTCCAGTAAAATGGGTCTCCGGTTCTCTACACTCACCATACGAAACACAGCAGCATTAAGCTGCTATTTTACGCTGGTATTCTGTGAGAGCGTGGTCCTTGCCCGGTCGAGCCGACCCATTCGTGCTACAACTATACTATTAATATAGCTACAGCATGGCTCTACCACGTTCAAAATTATTTTAACAAAATTATTATAAGAAATAAAACAATTTTCAAAGCAATTTTTGAGATTAATCTTTTAACTAACAGTTTTGTCTTTAAAATGAAAAAATAAAGAAATAAAGGGCATTAAATGATACACAAAAGTTGCCAAAATAAATCAGAAAATTTAATTTGGTGCAATGGGAGTCATAAGTAATCTAACAAACTTATTAAGATAAGTATTTAGACTTCTTGAAAAAAGGTTCTGACTTCACCCAGGCTATCGTTTTAAATATCTACGAATTTTCCCCACATAATACCAATCCCCAAAAAATCCCCAACTAACTTTGAATTCCCCACAATTTGGGGAATTCCCCACATGTTGGAAACGCTGACATGTGTAAATTGCACAGCGCGAGGCAACACGAGTCGGCCTGGCGGCGGCATCGCGTGTGTGATAGGGAAGGGTAGAGTGAGTAGTATTTCCTTAAGGCATTGTTTCGTACCGAGCTAGATAAAAGAGTTTGGCGTCCCCATGAATATTGACCCTGGTCAGCTGATGTTAAATTACAGTGCTGGTTTTATGTTTGAGTATTTTCATGATTTTTTTAATGAAGTCATCGTTTCATTTAGCTGTACCAACATGATGGAGCGTGAATAAAGCTAATAAAACATTGTGAAAAGATGTTGTTTTTTTCCTCGGGATCGTTTGCGTTAAAATTTTTCAATTATAATAATTTTTTTAACCCTTTATTTTGGAAAATATTTAAAAATTTTAAAGAATAATGTAATAAATTAGTTCTTTTACTTTTTTTATGCTGTATAGTGGTGACGCAGTAATCCTCTCATAAATGAGAGGCCTGTGCAGTCCGAGGCTCCGAGTCCGTAGAGTCCGTAGGCTTAAGCTTCACTTTACTTTTACAATACGAGTAATATTACAAAAAAACTCAAAACAGATTCCTTTCAAAATGAGATTCAATCGTAAAATATAACGTATGCGATAAAATATGCAAAACTGTACTTTACCCTTCTAAATATATGTTACCTGTTATGTTAAGAGCTGTCTAGGGAATATACTGTATTTAGTATATTTATTCACAGAAATACATTTAATGGTGTTAAGACAACGTTATTTTATTTGTGACTAAGTCTTTCGTCTAAAGGTCGTAAGCGCGATTGCTGATTATAAGGTCCCGGGTTAAAATTCTTGGTCGGGCCAAAATCATCTATTGAATTTTCTGCTCTTTTCAAAAAGTTCTCATTAGCAACTTAGAGTCAGGAAGTTGGCGGTATTTCAACACTGTGCCAGGGAAAGCTAATCTCTTTCCGGTCGTGTCAAATTGCCGTCCTATCCAACTATGAGAGTGAGAGAATAGAAAACGATCTTCTTCTTAACCAGCGTATAAATTTTCACAACTGAACATGGGCCAACTCATTATTGTACGGAGGCAAAGGGGAATGCCCACCGTTCATAGACACTTCGGCCATGGGTGCCCACATATAAAAGCATATGGAAATATTAATATACAATTAAAAAAAATGAAATGGTTAAGGAATTGGTTTAAAAAAAGTCCGAATTTTTAAGATTTTTTATTTTCACAAGAACAGTTTTTTTAACAACATATGACTTCGTATTTTCGTGACATTTAAACCACAATTGACACAGCGTAAATGTCCTCTTGAATGAGTTACTGAGAGCTGGGAAGAAGTCTGGCGGGTGTGGAAGCTGGGGTCATCGTTAACAGTGGATATCGAGTCCCAAGTACGTGCAGAGGTTATCGTAAGAAGTAGGAGCGGGATCCATTTTCAGGCCGTGGTCAATAGGGTGGAAGAATTATCGCAGTCCATTTAGAAAGCTTATTCGTTGCTAAGATAACAAATCCGCGAGAAAACAAACAAAATAACACAAATGCAAAGGAATTCGACTTGTGACTATTTAGTTTTATTAATTATGTTACGGGCCTAGCTGTCAGATTCGATGTTGCCAATTCACAGACATAAAATCGTTAAATAGATAGCGATTTCTTTTATTCGATTTATAATTTCATAAAAAGAATAGTCTTCGATTCGCTTTAAGTTCTGCACTCGTTTTAAAATATGTTTTGTTTTATTTATTGAAATTCCATTTTAAATGTATTTTTAAAAACAGATAAGAATAATAGTTAAATTGTGCAGTAGCGTTTTTGTTATGTTCTAAAGAGTTCATGGTGAATCAACTAGCAATTCGCTTGTTTAATTATTATAACATTATAATAATTATCGAAATTTAATATTACCAATACAATAATGACACCATAAATATCGGTTGAAAAAACAGAATCGACTTTTTAACGAGATTTGTGATTGGCAACACTTATTATTTTACCCACAAACTAATTACTTGCGGATTGCGGATTTACCTAATTTCGTATTTATCTTTTCGGTACTTTTTTTTTGTGCAAAAATATTGCAATCTTTTTTGGATACATAAATACCGCGAATAATTACCATAAAATAAGATGTATTATTTTAACAAATGCGAATTGTTGGGCGTTTCATGGCCAGAATTGGGCATTCCCCTTTACGATCGTGATTCCAGAAGTTTCGAACTTTGACATTTTGACTTAAATAAACTTATTGAAACATAAAAAAGGGTGAAAATAAAAAGCAGCACTCATTAGTCTTCATTGTTAAACTGGTATTCATTATCCAATGAAAGCATTGAATGTAATTAAATTGGATTTATTATCAAGAATACTGATCTAAAAGGAGTAAAAATTTATCTATTAATGAAAAGTAAAAACCGATTCAAGGAATCGAAAAGATGAAATATATTTTCCAAACTAATTAATTGCATTCGACGCTTAATTGTATGATGATAACTGTTTCAGTTTTCCCTAAAAAAATTGAAAATACATAAACAACTCGTATCAATCCTAAGCTGATAACTTTATTTTATCCTGGGGATACTGATCAGGATACAAGGATAAAGTAATTAAATAATTTTACTGTCATCGGTTCTTGATAAGAGTGCAAATTTTCATGTCAATCGGCCGTCTACGAGTTGGTAAAAATGAGATAACAGCTTCCGTTACATAGACACGCGAAACCAATTAAAGCGTTTTAAAAAACTTTATTTTTTTTACTAGCTGTGCCCCGCGGTTTCACCCGCGTATATCACGCATCTGCGCCTTGCGACATGCGAACTTCGAGAGAGACATCACGACGGACGGTTGTTGAATTAACAAAGATTTAAAAAGTGAAATATGTTACTAAAATTACATGGTAACGTAATTGGTGGTTATGCATGATACAGGTACTGATACGAATAATGTCTAGGCCACATTATTCGTATCAGTACGTACTCGTATTAGTAGTATTTGTACCGGCGTTACTATTTCACATTTTAACATGAAAAAGTAGTTATTGTGACATAACTGTAATAGTTAAACATATGGTATCGCAGACTTTTTTGTAGAGATTAATATCCTCTATAAAAGTGAAGTACATTACTTTGCTCTATTATCAATAGTTTCCGAAGCGTACGCGATATAAGGATTCTTTTTGTTATTTTTTTCACACCTTGGGTTACATTAACGAAGTTTTCATACGGATCCCTAACTTTTTGAAAATATTACATAGCCTATGTTCATCAGGGATAATGTAGGATTCTAATGATGAAAGAATTTTTCAAATCGGTCTAGTAGTTTCGGAGCCTATTCAATTCAAACAAACAAACATACAAACAAATCTTTCCTCTTTATAATAGTAATATAGTATAGGTGTAGATGTAGAAGTGTAGATGTATGATACAGGTACTGATACGAATAATGTCTAGGCCACATTATTCGTATCAGTACGTACTCGTATTAGTAGTATTTGTATCGGCGTTACTATTTCACAGTTTAACATGAAAAAGTAGTTATTGTGACATAACTGTAATAGTTAAACATATGGTTTCGCAGACTTTTTTGTAGAGATTAAAATCCTCTATAAAAGTGAAGTACATTACTTTGCTCTATTATCAATAGTTTCCGAAGCGTACGCGATATAAGGATTCTTTTTGGTATTTCTTTCACACCTTGGGTTACATTAACGAAGTTTTCATACGGATTCCTAACTTTTTTGAAAATATTACATAGCCTATGTTCATCAGGGATAATGTAGGATTCTAATGGTGAAAGAATTTTTCAAATCGGTATAGTAGTTTCGGAGCCTATTCAATTCAAACAAACAAACAAACAAACAAATCTTTCCTCTTTATAATAGTAGTGTAGATGTAGATTACTACTTTGGGCGGACTGCGAAATATCATGGTAACAAATAAAATGTTGTTGTCTCAGTAGTTTTAATTTTTTTTATAAAATTTATATGGGACCACACTTGATGTATAACTAAATAATAAAAAAAGAATAATTATAATTGTTTTACAGTGGACGAAGATTTCACGTTACATACAAACGAAAAAAGAACATACAGTCAAATAGAGAATCTCTTTCATTATGAAACGCGACTAAAAATTATATTCTGTAGATTGTCGACAAAATCTATTTTACAATACAATTCCTTGTACAAAAGAAAATTACGATTCTAACGTCATCACTAAGTTTCATTCTAGGTAGGAAAAGATTTTATGTTTTACCAACAATAAATTCCGTTTCATTTGAACAAACTAAGAGAAGAAAAGAAACTTGTGTTTTAATTATTAATTCATTTCCTATAATGTATATAAATAGAGGACCTTTGAGTTTCAAAAATAGATTCGATATAGGATTACTTTATTTTTATTATAAGTTTTTTTTCCTATATATATGATAACAGTATTTCGGTATTCAGTCGCGATCGACCTCCTTACCTAATCATATATGAGTCTGACTGTATTCATCTTCAGCAGATCTCGAATAAAATGTATGGAAAAATCGACCCCCTTGGATTTGGTTCAAACTTTGTATGGAGGTTTTATACGTTAAATCATTGCACAGACATATTAAGCCATTACTTTACTATAATACTTATCAATGCATTTTGATTGTTTGCAATGTTACTTCTATAATATTTCAAGATGTCTTCTTATATAAATTAATTATTATTTGTTTTTTACTAGCTGATACCCGGCGCCTTGCTGCCACAGAAGAAACAATTGTGGTAACATCGTTTTAAATTTGGAAGAGTATATAGTATATATTGTATATTATTTAATTAAAAATTATATTACCTACATTTAAGTTGAATGATATATATCATCATCATCATTACAGCCCTTCACAAGTCCACTGCTGAACATAGGCCTCCCCCAAAGAATGCCACAAAGCACGGTCCTGAGCCACTTGCATCCATCGACTTCCTGCATGTCTTACCAGGTCGTCACTCCATCTCGTGGGGCGACGCCCTACACTTCGCCTACCGGTACGAGGCCGCCACTCGAGAACCTTTCTTCCCCATCGGTTGTCGGTTCTTCGAGCTATATGGCCGGCCCACTGCCACTTCAGCTTACTAATCCGTTGGGCTATGTCGGTTACTCTGGTTCTACTGCGGATATCCTCATTCCTAAGTTTATCACGCAGAGAAACTCCGAGCATAGCCCTCTCCATAGCTCGCAGAGCGACCTTGAGCTTTCTCATACGGCCAGCAGTGAAGGACCACGTCTCAGTTCCGTAAGTCATCACTGGCAACACGCACTGGTTGTACAATTTTGTTTTAAGGTTTTGAGTTATGCCTGACGAAAAGATGTGTCGTAGCTTCCCGAACGCTGCCCAGCCGAGTTGAATCCGTCGATTGACCTCTCGGTCGAAGTTGGACTTACCTTTTTTTTTTACGGGGGGAAATCCTCATGGACTACCTCCGCCTGGGGAAAAGCGGAGGGGCGTGCCGGACTCTTACCGGCTAAAACCACCCCGGTGTCTTCTCACAAGTGCGCGTGGGGCCGCGGGAATCCAAATTCTTACGCAGCCCCACACTATGCTGGCCCGGTCTGTCCGGGCCTCGTCTCCTGCACGAGGTAGTGAGGTGTTCAACTACCCCGTGTATCGCCTCAGGGGCGCGCGCCGACACCCGCGCTCGCCTCCGCCTCAGGTCATTTGACTAGGGGTGGCGGGGGCTTCCCCAAGTCCCTCGCCCCTGGACCCATTCATGGGGGCCGGAAAAGGGCGTTGTCCGCCCTTCTCCTGTGCCCGGTGCGCCTTCTGCGGCCAGGGAAGGGAGTCGAGATCTCCCTTTCTTGTTCCGCAGTTTCCTTCTGCGACATCACGTCCTCGCAGAAGGACACCACCGCATCCCACGACTCTGCGCTACCGACCATCTTCCGCACTAAGGCCGGCAGCGACAGATCGCCTCCTACTTTATTTGTGAGGACACGGTACTGCTCCTCCCAAGCTACACACTCGGCGAGCGTGTGTTGCGCCGTGTCCTCCCCGCAATGGACGCAGTGGTGGCACCGAGCGCCCGGCTCCCTGTCTATGCGGCGCAGGTACTTGCCGAAGCAGCCATGCCCCGACAGCACTTGCGTCACCCTAAACGACAGGGAGCCGTGCCTTCTCCCGAGCCAATCGTCGAGTACTGGCCGGATCGCCTCGACGGTAGCGAGGCCGGCGGTAGGGCGCAGAAGCCTTTGCCGCCATTCCGCCACCAAGACCTGACGGAGCTCCTCTCGGCGCAGCGCGATCTGCCGCTGCACCGGCCTCGAGCCCCGTGCCCGCTCTTCCTCGCGCCATCGATATAATGACGCGAGTACTTTCGCCTCTAGGTCCCAGGGCGAAGTTGGACTTACCTAGTCGGACTATTTGTCCCAGGTAAACATACCCGTCAACAACTTCCAGCTTAGTGTTCCCAACAACTACCGGCATAGGTGTGACATGGACATTAAACATGATCTTTGTTTTGTCCATGTTCATCTTAAGACCTATCCGTTGGGAAACACTATTGAGGTCATTAAGCATAGTGCTTAGGTACTCCAGCGATTCTGCCATAAGGACTATATCGTCGGCAAATCGAAGGTGAGTGATGTACTCGCCATTGATGTTAATACCGTATCCTTTTCAGTCCAGAAGCTTGAAAACGTCTTGCAATGCAGCGGTGAAGAGTTTCGGGGATATGACGTCACCCTGTCTTACACCTCTCTGCAATTAAATTGGTTTCGTACTCTGGTTCTGTACTCGGATAGCCATCGTAGCTCTACTGTACAAGCACTTCAACACTTCGATATACCGACAGTCAACTTGGCACCGCTGAAGGTACTGCAGCACCGCCCAAATTTCGACGGAATCAAAGGCTTTCTCATAGTCCACATACGCCAGACATAGTGGCAAATTGTACTCTTCGGACTTCTGTACAACTTGCCGAAGGGTATGTATGTGGTCTATGGTGCTAAAGCCCTTTCGGAAACCGGCTTGTTCGGGAGGCTGGAAGTCGTCAAGTCTGCGCGCGAGACGATTCGTAATGACTCTCGAAAACAGCACGTAGACGCAGCTCAGAAGGGAAATCGGTCTGTAGTTCTTCAAGAGAGCGTTGTCACCTTTCTTGAAGAACAAGACCACCGCACTTCTGCTCCACGCCTCCGGTGTAATGCCACCATGGAGGACGGAATTAAAGAGCTTCTGAAGGACTTCAAGTACCGGTCTTCCACCCGCTTTCAGAAGCTCCGCTGTAATTCCATCCTCGCCTGGGGCCTTACCGTTTTTAAGGTGCTGGAGAGCCATTCTAATCTCGCTCAGACTGACATCCGGGATATCTTCGGAATAGTGTCGGATGAGACTCGCTCTTGGATCGTTACTCACACTTGCGTGTGGCTCCAACGATGACGTGTACAGCTGCCCATAGAACCTCTCAATCTCACTCAAAATCGCAGGTGTCCTGGAAACGATGCTGCCACATTCTGTCTTCAGCTTTGACAGTTGGCTCTTTCTGGCAGACAGATCTCTGGCAAAGATTTTGGAGCCTTGGTTCCGCTCGATCGCTTCTTCAATACGAGCTGTATTGAAGTTGCGTAAGTCTCGCCGCATGCATTTGGAGATCTGTCTGTTCAGATGCCTGTATGCTGTCAAGTCTGTTGAAGAATGTAGCTTCATCTCCCGTCTAACAGCCATGAGATTAGGATTGTGATCGGAGAGTTTTTGTGTTCTTCTGCGGCGGGTCTTGTAGAACTTAGCTCCGACCGCATGGACAGTTTCCACGAGCTTGTCATTCATATCGTCCACTTCATTGCAGTCTTCTAGGCACTGAAAACGGTTTTATAGCTCGAGCTGAAAGGTTTCGGGACTTTGGAACAAAGCATGAGGGGGACGGAGCGTTGATTTCATTAGACGAGACCTCTCCAACTTAACGTTTAGGTTCAGTGTGCCTCTAACCATTCGGTGATCGCTACCAGTTTTCACCCTCGCGATCACGGAGACATCACTGAACAGTTGTCGTCTGGTCGTCATAATGAAGTCAATCTCATTTTTTGTCGAACCGTCGGGGCTCGGCCAGGTCCACTTTCTGTGGGGCCGCTTCTGGAAGAAAGAGTTCATCATAAAGAGTCCCTCTTTCTCCATGAAGTCGGCCAGCTGCTGGCCCCTTGGGTTCCGTTGCCCTATTCCAAATTTCCCTACTTTCAGCTCACCGTTCTCTCTTCTGCCTAGTTTTGCATTGAAGTCTCCCATTAACACCGTATATTGGGTTTTGGAGGAATGCATGGCTCTAGAGATATCCTCATATTTTTCCTCCACCTCCTCATCGGGGTGTGCCGAGGTTGGTGCGTAAACCTGTATGACCTTCAGCGAATACCGTTTGGTGATTCTGAGTATAAGGTACGCAACCCTCGTCGACACACTCCCGATCTTTACAACGTTGTTAACGAGAGACTTGTGGACGATAAATCCGACACCTCCTTGGGACAGATGGTCGCCCTCCCGGTGATAGAGCAAGTTGCCGGATTCGAGGATTACCGTGTCCTCCCCCTCTCTTCGGACTTCGGATAATCCTATAATATGCCAGCGCAACTTGTCTATCTCTTCTTCCAGCTCCACGATCTTCTCGTCAGTCCTCAGGGTGCGTGCGTTGTATGTTGCCAGGTCGAGTCATCTAAGGTGGCAACTGAACCTCCACCGGAGATTCTTAGCACCCCCTGAATGAATGATATATAACTATCTAATAAATTTCTGGTACGATTCGCGCACTACTGTGAGTTAATTGTGCTATGCCTATAACCTTAACGCAAGTGTAAGCAATAAGTTAACAAAGTTTTAGCGCCATCTGATGAATGGTATGGCAGCGCATAAAATACGAACAAACAAACATTAATTTTATAGATTAGAAGAAAACACAATAATGCACCGACACACATCCATCTAAATTTGTCCATGAGTATCATAATTTCGTTCAGTATTAAACTATAATAAGTATGCGGGCTTCTAATATAATATTAGGATATCACTTGGTTAGTAAAGTGGCTACGGTAGTCCTGGTATCTGTCCAGACGGACTTAGACAGAAAAAGAGCCTAATCTGCTCAAGTAAAGGAAAAATTTAAGATTTCCCTTATGCTTTTAATTCTCATTTTTATTGCAGGCTCCCTCCATGAAGGCTCAACATGAAAGAATAATAAAGCGTGTTGTTTTTATGATTTATGAAATAATTTTTAATATCAATCCACGCTAACACAATATTTGTATTTTTGCTGGTATTATTTATGTGGCCCAAGGGATGGTAACGTAAGTTTAAGCACAGAAAATTTAAAAATTTTTTCTTGTGATTTTGCGTCTTTTATGAATGTAATAATTTTTGAGCGAATATTTTATTTTTAGCCTTATACAACACAACATACAACAATACGTATATAATTAATTTACAGTTTAAGCTAGAATCATGTTTCACAAAAGAGGTTCCTTGGAAATATGCGAGTTAAAATGTAAAGTATGGAATTTGACAGTTAATCAAATTTCGCAACTATTGTGGCGCCACACCTTTGGAGGTTCTTTAGTTACAAGGACTTTACTTAATATATAGTTAAGGCCTAACACATTGTGACACATCATAATTATTATTAATAAATAATAATTAAATTCATTATAAAAACATTTAAAAATTTCATAGAAATTATATTTTAAACAATTAAATGCAAATAATAAGCATTAAGTTCAAATATATTCATTTGGAATATTGAATATTATAGTATTAGTAAACGCTTAAATTGTCTCTAAAAATCTCTAAATTTATTAAAGATCTGCTTAAAATATTCAAAATGTATTAAATCATATAAATACAAGTCGATTATTTTGCAATAATAAAGATAAATAACATTTGTAATATAATAGAAAAAATTTGTTGAAAAAAGTTGATGAAGGTGTTCTTGTAATGTTTCCTTATATGGGGGCGTTGCCGGAGACACATACCCAAGGTTGTACATATATGTGGGGTGGTCGGCTGACCGACTGCTAGTACTAAGGTTGCACAATGACTAGTCCTATATTAGGGACTTATCATAGTAAGGTCTAACGAACCAAAGCATTAATATAGAATGTCTCTATGATGCATAAGCATTATGATAGCAGAGTTATGACTTGAAGTCCCATATGAATAAGACATACAATAGTATGGTCTATGAAATAAAGCAAATATGTGGAAGGTCTCAAATATGTAAACGCATTATATTGAAAGAAATGGGACTTGAAAAGGATTATTATAGTGGCGTGTAGTTTGCTTCGTAGGTAAACTTGGACTCGCTAACCGATGTGTCCTAGACATCCTAGACATCTTAGTGTCGGTGATAAGCGGGTTTGTTGTACCAATACGTTTTTGCCCGCGGACATCACACACCCCTACCGTTTGTGGGCGATGTCTTAGCGCAAAGCGTTATGATACGTCGGCTATCTTTCGGATTAGGGTGAGTGTGTTTGGTAGTACTTTTAAGTGCAGGAAGCATACTCGACTTCATGTCTTAGTGCAATAGCGTTATGATATGTGAAGTTTTGGCTACTGACGTCTTAATACCGTGCTACTATGATACGTTGGTGGTATTTTTAGTTAACAACATTATCAATTTTGATACCAAAGTCGATAGGGATCATCTGGGTGTGTTGTTGAGGGGGCGCCATCCGTATGAAAGTTGCATTGATGCTTACTGCTACTTGCAGTATTATGTCTTGTGATGGATCTGCGGGTGCAGTACGGGTGCAGCAGCGCATTAAGTGGTCTGACAAGACGGATCCCCCTCGGGTTGGAGACCTCGTTTTAGTTAAAGAACCCAACGCTTTGCCTTTGTATTGGCGCCGTGAGCGCATTGTTAAGTTGTCGTATGGATCGGATGGGGTGCCCAGTGTGGCCGAGATTTTGATTGGAGATTCGGTCTTGCAACGTGCCGTCGCGATCCTATCCCGTTTGCTAATTTACTCGCGGACATAAGTCCCTATGCCCGGGACGGGGGTTTGTTTGCGCCAAACGCTAAAATTTAAAATTACTATAACGGAGGCGCGTCGGCACGCTTCTCCGATGTACCTAGCATCGGCTGGCAGGTGGCTCGCGGGTGCCTCCTCGCACGCGCCGGGCGCGGGGTGATCGGGCATTTTTTTGTCGTGAAGCGGCGGCCGGGCGGGGCATTGCTGTGTGTCGACTCGAGCTGCGTAGTTACCTATGATCGTGTCGATTTTGTTAGCAAATTTATGCAACGACGAGGAATTGTGTAGTCTAGAACAATAGACGCCGGGTTGACTAATCGTTGGGAAGTTAATGTTTAATTGTACCGTCGCGTTAAGTGCCTAAAATGGTCGCGTTCAGTTCTCGAAATAATTTGTTGCAGAGTGAACGGAAGTGAACTGTAACCCCCGTTCATCAGTCGTGCCGCGTGTTATGTTTTTAATTATAATTAACGGGATTTAGTTAAGTTGTGAACGTCAAGTGATATTTCCTGTGTCGGTTAAAACAGCTAAACCTTGTGACCCGCGAAAACCAGCGTTCGTATAAGATTATAGATTTGTGATAATGGACGCTAGAATTTGAGTGACACCGAGTGACGTCGCTGGAGTGATACCACATAGGGTGGCGGTGCTGGAGTCAGTGTTGCTGCTGATTAAAAAGGGCTAATTCAGGTTAAACATATATACCCCTCTCACACACTACTTACATGCACCCACTTAACGCCTGAACGAGCCTTGTGATCCTTCTTCGCCTCTGAACAGGTAAGTACTATTTATTTACCTAGCTTTATCACTGTCGTGTAGTTTAACTCTCCAATGGCCTTACCATTTGGGCCCCGTCCTTAGTTATCCGTCGAGTCTTCAGCAGTATGGGCCCCTGTGTAGTCGGTCTTTTTCGGGACAGCTAATAAGGGCGTGTACATAAGGATAGATCCGATGTTGAGTGTTGCTAGGCGTATAAATTACACTTGCTTGAAAAAATAACTTCTATATTCCCATGATAACATATTCATTTCATAAATTATCTATGAAAGCTTCAGTGACCCACCCTACAGCAGAGATCAACAGGTCAGTGAACTTCTATTCCAGAAAACTAATATCACACCACGTTGACCCCGGAGAAGGTGTGTCACTTAAAGACCGTCTGTACCCTTTCTGAAAAGAAAGGTAAGACGACTAAGATTACGACGGGTCCCTATGGAATGGTCCCGGTCTTGACATTCGTTGGAAGTGGACTGTATTTTAGGGTATTAGGTTCGACGCTGCTTCGTCTTCTTAAATAAAAAATCAATTTATCTTCTTAATTTCCCCGAGAGTGCAACGTTGATACTTTCACTACTTTTTTCTATTACTTTCTCTACGATCTTCGATCTTGATTTAAACTGGAAAACTAGTAAATAGTCCCGAACTGTCCCGAACAAATTTCCACTACATTATCTTCCGCATGTGTGCTTGTTAGCACACAGCAGGTGTCGGGTCTCAGGGCATTACCCCCTTCACCCGCAATCTCCTCGCGGTGCATTATTACTATGCACCGGTCGTGGGCGTCTTATATGGCGTTGTAGGTGTGTTGCAGCGATCCGGGTTCGATTCCCCAGCCGCTGTATGTTGGTTGAAATTTTCCTGGAAAAGGCGTCTTATTTGGCCTATGGTAGTCCAAGTTGACCTGGTCGGCTAAGTCGGTTTATAGGCGACTAATTCGACCTAGGCGACTAAGTTGGCCTGTCTGCGGCATTGTGGGTTGTTACTCGACTCTCTAATCGCTATAGAGAGGAGTTCTCTTGGTTGAGGTCGCCCGTCCGGTGGCCGAACATGTAGAGGTCCGAAATTGTGTTGACGTTCGTGTGGCCCGTTATTTGCGCGGTCAAACATGCCGCGCGCTAATCGTGCCACAAATTCCTCGATAGTCTCCAGCTTCAAGTTGGCCGCGATGACGTCATTCCGGACGTAGCGACCTGCACTGGTGATGGTCCGTAGTGATAAATTCTGCTGGATCTGTAGTCTCCGCTTCTGACGATCGCTCAAGAGCGCGTACCAGGCCGGAGCAGCGTGTGTGAATTTTGATCTTACATACATCTTGTATAGTTACAGCTTGGTGTTCAGCGGTAACTTGGATGCTAGGACGGGACGGAGTGCCGCCCGCGCACGTCTGGCGTTGCGGACGACGAGATCGACGTGCGCGGTCATGCGCAGCGTCCAGTCGATCCGGCATCCAAGATAAGTCACGGCCTTCTCGTACTTGATCTCCTGACCCCTGAGCGTCAATGGTGGTGGGAAGTTACTGAAGCGGCGAGTGAGTGGAGTGGTCCTCTTGCCAACATTGACGGCCATCCTCCACTCATCCAGCCATGGTGGCAGCAGGCCCAGCAGACGCTGTATCCTGGCAGTGGCTATGTTGGCTCTTCTAGACGATGTGAAGTAGGCACTATCGTCCGCGTATAGTGCCAGTCCAACATCGTCTTCCCATTCGCGCAGATGGTCTGCCAGGGTGGGGATGCCATTGGTGTAAGCCGCGTACAGGATCGGCGACAGACAGCTGCCCTGTGGTACGCCACCTCTAATTAGTCTCGCTGCGGACTCGGCGTCCTCTACACAGACGTAGAACTTCCTATCTCACAGGAATGACGTTACTAGCCGCAAAATAGCAGGAGGAGTACTTGTTTGAGTTTCTAATTTGTAAAGTAATCCAGAGTTCCACACCCTGTGGAACGCCTTCTCTATGTCGAGAAAGACGCCCAACGATGTGCGGCCGCGGTTGTACTCGCCTGCAAGATAGTGCAGCACCCTGGTCAGCTGTGTTCCTGTAGAGTGGCCCCTCCTGAATCCGTGCTGTCTCGCCCGAAGTTGTACGCACGGGCGGAAGCTTCTTAGCAGCATTATTTCGCACAGTTTAGCTATGTACAGTAGCAGCGTGATCGGCCTATAACTGGATGCTCTACACCTGTCCTTCCCGGGTATATCCCACGGCAGCTCTTCTCTTCTGTGAGTTATCGGACCGATCGTAGAGGGCGCGTGTAGGGCTTCTTTGATCGTATTTGTTATTCTTGTAGCAGAGGCCTCTACGTCGTCCGCTGAATTAATCTGCGTAACCACTGGAGGTCTCTCCTGCAGGTGTTGGTGGTAGAGCCTCCAGTTAATCTTGGTTTTTAAAGCTCTGGGCGGCGTAGTCACCGCCTTGAGGCCAAGGATGATTAAGATCGGGAGGTGCTGTAACATCAGATATCCACTACCGGGTAGTTGACGTTCCTAGAGAGCACGATGTCCAATACATCCTGACGTTTTCTGTGATCTGTAGATACATGTTAATTGTACGTTGTAGTTGGCCCTTCGGGACCTAAAACGTCATAATTGTTGTTTTCCGTATCTCGATAGAGTTCACGACCCCCACGCCGGGTGTTTTGCGTTTAGGTCCCCCACGACTATGGTTGGTATTGTGCCTTCCATCACTGTCTGGATGTCTGAGGAGCGAAATGGAGTCCCTGGCGGACGGTATGCTGCATAGATCCTAAGTTCCTCGCCCGCCGCGTCCATTTTTATACCGATAGAGCGCATCGATTGGTAATCTGGCAGGTCTAGGCTCTTGATAGACGATATCTCTCCTCACTAAAACCGCCGTGCCTCTATAGGCGGTCCCTTGAGGATTGACCCCGTCCCGCCTGTAGATGTGGTAGTTGGGCAGCCTTAGATGCGCGGATGTTCTCAACTTGGTCTCTCCCAGCAGGATTAACTGGATGTTCTGTTGTTGGGCGACCATGCGGAGTTCATGGATCTTGTGCTGGATTCCGGTTACCAAATTCAAAAATTTCCAAATTAGCAGCCTCCTATCCTTGTACGCAAGCTATACGTGAAAGAGAACCGCGCGCCGCACGCCATTTCGACGTAATCTGACACTAAAGTTCATCATCGCACCCTTGCATTTAACCTCATATCTTTATATCGTATTTCTTAAAAACATACGGTTACATAATTTCACTTATAAGAACACATACAAAGTCTTATTATTATAATATACATTGCATCGCTATCACATAAAGACATATTAAGATATTCAACAAAATACATCGATTTTATAGAATATTTTTAAAGTTATAAACCTTAAATATCTATCACACATGTTCAAAATACTCGTATCTTTATTAACAAACATGAATATCTAAACTAATACATTAGTTTAATTTACAAACTAAAACCTTTAAACAACATTAATACACTTTACTCGTAACTCCACTTTAATTTTCTTATATAAATCTGTTATTATTTCGTTATTTTAAGCACAAATTTTGAAACTTTTAACACATCACTTATCTTATTGTTATACACAATAATCCTGAAACACTTATTGTCTAGTTCTACACAAATTACTGATATGCAACGTAATCAGAGACGATTGCAATCGTATGAATACGTACTATAAGAGATCTATAAGTATGGAGGAAAGATTGTACTCACCTGAGTGTTTAGTAATTTATATAATTTACTTTCTTAAATGATCACCTCCATTTTTACCCGACTGCGTTAGCAAAAACATATTCGAGTGTATGTATTTCAATCCCACATAATTTTTTTTAACTGGAGTTGATAATACTTGTAATAGAATTTGTTGTAAATTTAATTAATTATTGATTATATATTTCTACAGAAATTATAAAGGAAGTATTTGCTAAGCTTAATAAACAGAATAAATCTGTTGTAATATATGGAGACTTTAATATCAATCTCCTAGAAGCTTCCCCAATCAATATTAAGATGATTGTTTAAATCATACGGTCTGTTTAATTTATTTTTAGAGCCAACGCGTATTGCTCAATCTAGTGCAACATGTAAAGATTACATTTTTACAAATATATAGCCGTTGCATAAAATGTATAATTCAAAAATTAAGTTCTGATCACTGTGGACAAATAGTTTCGTTACCTTATGTTCACAAAAAGCAAGTAGATGAGAAAGTTGTGTTTGTTCCAGTAAATGCACGTCACTTGGAGAAATTTAGAAGTAACATAGTGAAAAAACTTCCATCACTTTCATACCAAAATGATCCAAATTTTTTGCATGGAACATTATTTAAGCTTATTTGCAATGAATTTAATAATACTTTTACTTCTAAAACATTGTCCTTGAACAGTCGGAAGTCATTTAATGAATGGGCGACAGTAGGAGTCCATAAGAACAAACATTGATTATATGATTTTTACCATGAAAGGTCATATAATCATAGCGTCTAATTAAGGGAATATTTAAAAAAATATTCAATAATATTTAAAAGAGTGTGCTCCACAGCCAAGTCTTTACATTTGAGCAACAAAATTAGGACGGCTTCTAATAAATTCAAAATGACATGTAGTATAATGAATAGCGAAACTGGTAATATCAACTCTCGCAATTCAAACTACCAGTTAAGTGTTAACAACAAATAAACCGAATCAGATCAAGACGTCGCAATGGTTTTTGAGAAATATTTTACTTATATTCCGATATTAGCCAATAAGTCACTGAATTCTTCTCCTGCTGTCGCCGAATCATTGCTTAAACAAAATGTAAATGCGTGTACAAATAATTTTACATTTCATAATGTATCATCAAAAGATATTGTAACATATTTTAAAACTATTGATGTTAAGAAAACTGCGGATCTGTGGGGGATTTCCGTTAAAGTTATTGCGTCTATAATAGATACAATTGCGCCTCGTTTAGCTATTATTTTTAATACTAGTATCGAATCTGGTGTGTTTCCTGATTTAATGAAGTATAATAAAGTAATACCTTTATTTAAATCTGGTAGTACATTAAACCCCGCCAATTTTAGACCTATTTCTGTTCTACCAACTCTCAGTAAAAACCTTCATAAAATCAATTTGGTTTCACAAGGGGTCGCTCGACAACTGATGCCGGTGTTGAGCTGATTAAATATATCTTCAATGCATGGGAGACTTCACAGGATGCTTTGGGTATATTTTGTGACCTATCCAAAGCCTTCGATTGTGTTCACCATGAAACATTTATCACGAAACTTCAACACATTAATAAGGTGTAAGAAGTGATGCTCTTAAATTAATTATTTCATATACAAGTAAGAGAACGCAAAAAATTGTCATTAACAGTATGAGTACTTCCGGGTCGATAATACAAATGGGCGTGCCTCAAGGCTCAATTCTCGGCTCTTTTTTGTTTCTCATATACATCAATGACTTACCTTACATAGTAGGAGATAACCATGATATAGTATTGACAGATGACACTTCTTTAATTTTCAAATTAAGTCAACAATTGCTAAAATATGACGAAGTAAATAATGCTATATCTGAATTAGGAAATTGGTTCAGTGATCATAATTTACATTTAAATGGCACTAAAATGAAATGTATGAAATTCATGACTCCAAGTGTCAAACAATTAAAAATTTTAAATGGGGAGAAACTTGAGTCTTGTAGACACCACCATTTTTCTTGAAATCACACTAGACGCGAAGCTTCAATGGAGCCTTCATATATCAAGACTAGCAAGCAGACTTAGTTCTGCAGCATATGCCGTAAAAAAGATTAGAAGTCTAACTAGTTAATAGAATCAGGCGTTACTTTGCGGAAATCCATTATATAAAAGGCTTTAGAAAATATATGCGAAGTAAATTTTTCTAATACCTTTTTTTAGTCTAACTAGTGTTGAAACAGCTAGACTAGTTTACTTTAGCTATTTCCATAGCATAATGTCGTATGGTATTTTGCTATGGGGACACGCAGCTGACACTGAAATTATATTTGTTTTACAGAAGAGGTCCATAAGAGTAATTTGTGATTTAAAGCCTAAAGAGTCGCTGTGACAAAAATTTAAGGAAATTAATATATTAACTTTGGCCTCTCAATACATTTACGAAAATGTAATGTACGTAAACAAAATTAAAAGTAGTTTTACAAAAATAAGTGATATTCATTCTGTAAATACTAGGAACAGACACAAGCTAGTACGAGTAGTACCAGTTATTCGACTCCATCGAGTCAGTAATTCATTCTTGGGGCGATGTATACGCTTTTACAACAAAATTCCAGAAAATATACAAAATTTGACCTGCTCAAAGTTCAAAAAATTTATTAAAATAAGTTTGAATAAAAAGGGTTATTATAATATTAAAGAATTATAACCCCGGGAAATGAGGTGATCGCTACCAAGCTATTTCTAATTTGTTGTGTTGTTAATTTGTGTAACATACATGATTGTAAGCTGTTATTTAAAAGAAAGTCCCGCTTGGTTTCTTGCTGGTTCTTCCCAGGACAGAGGTTTTTTTCGAACCAATGGTAATTATACAAAAGAGTGACATTCATTAAGTATTATTTATAATCTATATTGAATAAAAAAGTTTCTGTTTCTGTATTAAATTAAATCAGTTAGCTAATCTTGTCTCAAAGTTCATGTATTTAATATTATGCAAAATATTTGGGAACTATGTTTGTATGAAGTCTTATTTGACCTTATATTTGTTAAGGGATAAAATCTTTTCGGGTTTTGGGATTTTTAAGTTTTGCTCAGTAATCTACCGACTTCAAACAGGAGGAGGTACTCAATTCGACTGTGTTTTTTATGTGTGTTATATTATAACTTCTTTCTGGGTGAATTGATTTCGATGATTCTTTTTTTTATTTGAAAGAGGGTGTTTCATATGCGGTTTCATATAAATTTGATCAAGGTCTGATGTTTATGAATTATTCTTAATAATTTATATTGAAGTCGGTTGTACAAAATTATAAATTTTAAATTATTTAACTTAACCATGTATATTTTTATATATATCTTACACTGCTGGCCGTATGAGGAAGCTCAAGGTCGCTCAGCGAGCTATGGAGAGGGCTATGCTCGGAGTTTCTCTGCGTGATAAACTTAGGAATGAGGATATCCGCAGTAGAACCAGAGTAACCGACATAGCCCAACGGATTAGTAAGCTGAAGTGGCAGTGGGCCGGCCATATAGCTCGAAGAACCGACAACCGATGGGGAAGAAAGGTTCTCGAGTGGCAGCCTCGTACCGGTAGGCGAAGTGTAGGGCGTCCCCCCACGAGATGGAGTGACGACCTGGTAAGACATGCAGGAAGTCGATGGATGCAGGTGGCTCAGGACCGTGCTTTGTGGCATTCTTTGGGGGAGGCCTATGTTCAGCAGTGGACTTGTGAAGGGCTGTAATGATGATGATGATGATGATGTATATTAAACGGAAGGAAAACAAAGTTCATACATTAAATTGAATGTTTATTTAAGTACAAAGTAAAAAAAATCAAAAGAAACTGGAAGTAGGTACCTATCATTTATTAAATTTCCTCTTTGTCCCGTTTAATAAGAAGAGTCATTTGTTGAGGTTTCGTACTCATGTAGACCTAGAGGATCATTTTCGTAGTAGTGCCGCACCGACGTTGAATTATTCATGTATGAGTATGACGCGTTTACCGGAGAAGGTAATATAGAATGTAATCTTGTTGTAGATAATGTCGAAGGTGTATTCATACAAACTTCATCAGAAATAATATATTGAGTTTTACTTTTTAGTCTAAGTTTTTGCTCTGGTGTTATATATTTAAAATATAGCGCAAATGATCTTAAAAACAACATGTCTTCATCATATTGTTTTTTGTTTTTCTCATTAAACGTATCTCCGTAACCGTAACCGTAACCGTACCTCAAAAGAAAAAAATGGAACTCTTATAGGATCACTTTGTTTTCCGTCTGTCTGTCTGTCTGTCAAGACCCTCTTTCTCAGGAACGCGTGGAGGTATCAAGCTGAAATTCATAACAAATTCTCAAATCTACTGTCCATTGGAGTTGTGAAAAAATCAAACTTCTAAGCCAACGAAATCAAAAGATACAGCCGTTTATGCCGCAAATTTTCGACATTCGCAAGGGAATCGGAACCTACAGGGTACTACTCGTGAACTCAGAATCTTAAAATTTGGTAGAAAGCAACGTATTATAGCACAGATTAAGAAAAAATTGCGAAAAGCATAAATTTTTAGTAACATCATATAATAAAAATATTGTTAATAATTTTAAACTTATATACCTACGGATTTGTTCGGAACCCTCGGTGAGCGAGTCCGACTCGCAATTGGTCGGTTTTTTTTGTTAAATATGTGACATTTGTTGTTGTTTTATTTGTTTACGTTTAATTGTTTTTTTTTTTAACTCGCTTGCTCTAGAAGATGAATCAGATGAGTTTTCATCCATTCCAGAGACTCCCTTTCGAGCAATCAAATATGGTAGACCCATGCTGCAGCTATATTAGTTGGATAGTTGTAGCACGAATAGGTTGGCTCGACCAGGGAACGACCACGCTTTCACAGAACACCAGCGTAAAATAGCAGCTTAATGCTGCTGTGTTTCGTATGGTGAGTGTAGAGAACCGGAAACCCTTTTTGTTGAAAACGAGGCATTCCCTCTTAGTCCTCAATGGAGACAACGCATCTGCATCTTAGTTCGTAATCTAGCATAGATGTAGATGTCTGTATGCTACAGCAACCATTTACCATCAGATGGACTGTGTGCTTACTTGTCACCTTTATTCTAATAAAAACATGATCACTAGCTTCAACTTCGAGAGACCTTTCGTTAACAGACTCCGAATTTAACTGAGTAGGTTCTGGATTTTTGACCACCTCTTCAATTTAAGCCATTTCTGAAGTCTGGACCGACTCTGATTTTCGGAAGCTCTTTTCGAAATCTCATTGTCATCAGCCCTAGCATTCGAATCCTCAAAGTTGCCTCGGGTAGCCCTGGGTTTCAGGATATCTTTTTAAAAAATATTTCCTTAAAATAACCCAACTTGCCTATATAAATGGCATCATTATAAGGACTGCCTGGGTCACCGGATCGAGGCTGTCGGAACTTCTTTGCTTTTTTCATGTATCCCTCAAATTTTTCCATTTGTTTTTGACGATAGTTTCTGTAATAATAATAGAACTAAATCTAATAAGCGCCGTTTTAAAAAGTAACTGAAAAAATTTACTACCTTTTCCACCATAGTCTAAAACAAACCAACTCCCTGGTTCCCGTTTGATGTTGGAGTTTTTGTTCACCATAGTTTGCATGATTTCAATATATAGAGTGGTTTTTTATTTCGTATTAGTGGTCGATATTGTACTTAGTGGGTGAATACGAAAAATATGTTATTCTCTAAAAAAAAAACCAAAGGTCAATCATTTTATTGTTCTACTACATTTCGATAATCGATCGTTAGCAATGTAATAGATTGTACATTTTTTCGACCCAGATTTCTTGGGAAAACGATTGTCTTAACGAGTAAGCCCACATCTTTAAGTATCCGGTTTCTTACAAAAAGTCAGCCTATATAAATTAGAAATAGCGTATGCTTAGTGAAATCTAATTTAATAAAAATATTTGTTCGTTTACAGGTGCCTAAGAACAGGTACTTCTTTCCGGAAATTATCAATACTTTCCGTATTTCAAAAACAGCCAAAGCAAGCATTGTATTGGAAGTTTGCGTTGCTGTCTGGAAAAAAAATAATTTCAAACACATGAAATTTCCCATGTTTGTTTGTTCATGTTCCATTTGTTTTATGAAGTAAAGAAGAATAGAGTCTTATAAATTATTATTATATTATCACATATATTGTCACTAAACTATAATATCATAAATATAAATACAATCTATATAAATAATTTCGGCTATTTTCCACCGCGGCGAGGAATCCTAAGCCATCGGTGAACTTAGGCATCCAAAGATAGGAACCTTCTTACTATTCGAGCCGTATTTAATAAGGCCGATTTATGAATTAATCCCTTCAGCCATTTGCCCAAACCTAACTTGGACAGATAATCGTCCATATTTTTACCAATAAGCCCATTGATTTATACAACTATTGGTTCAATAATAGTAGAATAAACGTCCCACATAGCGACTATCTCATGAGCCAAGTCGATATATTTTATTTTTTTATTATTCTCTGCTTTCAGGAGATTCTCGTCATGAGGAACACTGATATCTACTATTATTGCCTTGCGCGTAGTTCGGTCTATGACCACAATGTCAGGTTTATTTGCCACTATAAACCTGTCTGTGATAATTGACCGATCTCAGTACAGCGTGACACTTCTATTTTCAAGGAATGGCTTTGGTTCATACTTATAATATATAACGTCCTGTTAAGTAAAACCAAATTGAATCGCAAGCTGCTGGTGTATTATTCTAGCTACTTGGTTATGTCTGTGCAAATACTCGCCATTTGATAGTTGTGAACAACCGGAAATAACATGTCTGAGGGACTCTCCAGGGTGGTGACATGCGCGACATACGTCAATTGTGCCGTCACTCAAAATGTACTTCCGGTAGTTGTTGGTTTTAATTACTTCATCTTGTATTGCTTAGATAAAACCTTCAGTTTCTGCAAAAGGGTCACCAAACTATAACCAATGTACTGATGCAACCATGTCTACACAAGGATTAGTCAATGTTTTAAAAAATCGCCCATGCAGTTGTTTGTCATTCCAAATCTTTTTGCGTTCATCTATAGTCATAGTATGAGGCCTCTGCCAGTCCTTTGCTGACATATTAAGCGGGGTTAATGATTTGTCATTAATCACTACGTCACTATGAATGCGTGGTGTGTCCTTTTTAATAAAATTGTCTCTGAGGTGGTATACTTCACGGTTGTGTAGGTTTTTAATGTTTAATAAGCCCCGTCCACCATCTTTTCTTGGAAGATACAACCACATGACAGATGATCGCGGGTGGTGCATTCTGTGCGTAGTCATTAATGTACGGACTCGTCTATCAAGTCATTCAATTCCGTTTGAGACCATCTTGTAATACCAAAAGTATATAGAAGGCTAGGCATTACCCAGGAGTTATATGCTCTAATTTTGTTTCCGCTGGATAAATGACTTTTGATAACTTTTTTAATCTTGACATAAATTTTCCTTTTGAATTTTCTTTAATATTTTTGTCATGTCACGCTTCTGCCATGCCCAAGTATTTATAGGTTTCTGTTTCAGAAAGAGAACTTAAATATAAGTCATTTGTAATTGCAAAATTATTACAATCTTTAATTTTGCCCCTATTTACGTTGATGACAGCACATTTATCTATTCCAAATTCCATTCTAATATCATTGTTGAAACTATGTGTTAATTTCAACAATAATAGTAGATCACTCTCTTTTGATGTGAATAGCTTGAGATAATCCATATAAAGTAGATGTGAGATGGGTGAGTTTTCTTTTCGAAACCGAAACGCTAATCCAGATTCCTCAAAAGCAGTGCTTAACGGATTCAGGGCTAAACAAAACCAAGTTGGGCTCAAACTATCGCTCTGGAATATACCCCGCTTAATATTTATAGAATCTATCGAACTACTTTGCCACTCAACTGGTAGATTTTGGACAGTGTTCCACTGGCCCATTAATTTACTTAAAAACTTACAAATTTTGTCATCTATTTTATATATTTCTAAAACTCTCTTTAGCCATGAATGTGGAACAGAGTCATATGCCTTTTTGTAATCCACCCAAGCAGCGGACATATTTTTTGCGATTACGAAAGACTTGTTGGCAAATAGCTGTGTCAATGAGAAGAAGTTCTTTACAACGATGTGACCCTTTCCGACATCCGTTCTGTGCAGTTGAAAGAATATTATTATTTTCCAAATGTGTGTAGATCATGTTATTTAAAATTGCAGTTATTAAATTGTATACAGTTGAAAGGCATGTTATAGGTCGGTAATTTTTAGGTTCCGTGGTGTTTCAATTCAATGGCTTCTTGAATCTGTGCAGCTAAACGTACGTGGCTACTTGTTATCCATTTCAGCCAAAAGTTGTGTATACTATCTGGTCCAGGTGATTTCCAATTATGTAATCTACGAGTAATTGAGTATACATCATCTTCAGCAGTAATTGAGATAGAACCCATGTTAGCCAAATTAGAAAACTTACGTTCAGTTGCACGAATCCAACCTTCATTATGAAAAACTTCGCTAGACCACATACTTTTCCAAAAATTTAGACATTCAATTAAACTTGGGCTGCCACGAGTACAACTATTAGTTGTAGTGTTCTCCCAAGACCGATACACCCACTTTTGGTTACTTTCAAATGTGCGATTCTGAAAGTACCGTTTTGATTTTTCTGAATGTCGTCTAATACGGTTGGCCCATGCTTTTAACTTTTGTTTTTGCGTATCAATGTACTCAGTAATTTTATCCGGAAATTGGGGATCTAATTGGTTAATATAATTTTCATTAGCGATTTGATTTACTAAAGTAATAATTTTTTTACGCCTGTTACCTGTTTGGAATCTTATTAATTTTCCTATAATTTTGCGAGTATTGTCAATTCGTTTTTGAATTCTTTGTTTCCACTTAGGTTATGTATTATTTTTCTTAAAATTTCGTACTGAAATGACAGGAATTTTCATTATCATACATACAGCATGGGCACAACAGTATAGAAGAGACATAGTTTCCAAAACAGAATTACTTTTTTCAAAATAATCTTTACATAGAATATTCATTGATGCTACTGTTAATATAGTTTTTTTGTTGTTAGGAAGTTTAGGTAGTTTAGGTCTATTTTCTATAGGTGTATTTTTATATTCTAGAAGGGAACATTCGAAAGTCCTTCTCATATATTCGCTGTCCTGGGAACTCACATCTATATCAAAACAATTTTAATCTACTCTTTCGTTGTTTAAGTTAGTAATATTTATATTATGGTTACTGTTATTAACATTTAAGTCATCAGTCATCAGTCATCAGAATTGAATTGATAGTAGATGTTGAGTACTTACTGTAAAGTTGTTCAAGTAATCTGTCGTCCAAAATCTTACGACTTAGAATGACACGCACTTGATCTGAAAGTCTTTGGGCAGTTAAGTTTGTTAGGTTGGGCTGTAGCTGTTGGAATTCAGAAAGCATTTTAGGGCGATAAGATGTAAGATTGGTTCCTCCTTTGGTAGCCTTATAGTACGCGCGCATAACACTTATATTTAATTCTTTAGTCCAGCGCATGCGTCGTCGCACTACACCATCAGTAGCGGGGTCCTCTTGTAGGATGGTAATTCCTGCAGGTCCCAAGCCAGCCGGTGGCGCTCTTCGTCCTCTCAAAGATGGTACGGGGATTCTTCTTGTGCCTCTAGGATTACATTCCATGGATGTGTAGTCCTCCATAGGCGATGTTACTTGTGCGATTGTGGTATTGGCTGTATTTATTCGTATTTGTCGTCTCGTTCGATGCATAATGTAACGTTAAATTAATTATTTTATAAATCTGTTTGTAAAATTTCTGTAAAATGACAGTTGTCAATTTGAAAGAAATAAATTTTTCCTGAAATTAGTTTCTTATCCACAGATTTTTAAAGTTTTATTTATATTGATATTGTAAAATCTATTTGCGTTGAAAATTAGTTATTTAGGAGCTTGAAATACATGCTATAAAAATTCATTTTTAAGATTTTGTACTGACAACGTCCGCCATTATTATTATTATTATTATTATTTGGGGCATCTATATAGTTTACTCATCTGGTTGGGCTGTATAAATATATAATTGTAAATGAAAATGATAAACATACATAAATATCAACAAAATATTTTTTAGTATAGTTATAAAGTTTTCTCATCTGGTTGGGCAGTATAAATATATAATTGTAAATGAAAATGGTAAACATACATAAATATGAATAAAATAAAATAAATACATAAAAAATACATAAATATATAAAAACCCAACCAGATGGAAGCCCTCGGCAGGGGAGACCAGACGGCCGAGGGTTAGGGGGAAAGGGAAAGAAACCGGCGGACGATGCGGGCGGTATCGAGGAGCACCGCCTTCTGCATTTGAGCCTGGAGCGGTCCGTCACGGAGTCCCAGTCGCCTCAGATGACCCGGGAGGCTGACTGGGATTAACCCGTTCGCAGAAACGACCACAGGAATAATTTCGGCCGGCAGACCACCCCACATGCCGGTAACCTCGTGAGCCAGGTCCAGATATTTTGTCACCTTATCTGTTTCAGCTTTCACGAGGTTCTCGTCATAAGGAATGGTAATGTCGACCAAAAAGATCCTTGACTGTGCCCGGTCCATCAGCACAATATCAGGCTTATTCGCAAGAATAGTCCTGTCTGTGATGATGGCCCGGTCCCAGTAGAGCCTGACGCGGTCATTTTCGAGCACGGCTTCCGGCAAGTACTTATAATACGGCAGTTTCCGATCCACGAGGCCGTATTTCAGAGCGAGCTCCTGGTGTAGAATCCTGGCTACTAGATTGTGTCTGTGCAAATACTCAGAGTTAGAAAGCGCCGAACAACCGGAGATGACATGCCTAAGTGACTCACCGGGATGGCGACAAGCTCGACAGATGTCGACGGCGCCATCCTTTAGGATGTATCTCCGATAATTGTTGGTCTTAATAACCTGATCCTGTATTGCACAGACAAAACCCTCGGTTTCCCCGAAGAGGTCACCGAAACGTAGCCAGTGAAGGGAGGCGACTGTGTCTACGAAAGGCTCATGTAGAGCCTTGTAGAACCTCCCGTGGAGCTCCTTCTCCTTCCATACGGCCTCCCGGTCGGAAATGCACTGTACTGCTGGGTCTTGCCATTGCTCGTTGGCTAAGGATAGAGGGGTCAGTCCTTTATCACAAGAAATAACGTCCCTATAGTATGGATCATCCGCTCTCGTCAGAAAGTAATTACGGAGGCTGCACACTTCGCGATTATGCATGGTAAGCGCGCTTAAAAAGCCGCGCCCACCATGCTTCCGCGGCAAGTACAGCCTCATTACTGACGATCTCGGATGATGCATCCTGTGGGACGTCATTATAGTGCGGACTTTTCTGTCCAGAGCGTTTAGTTCGGTCTGAGTCCACCTAAGTATGCCAAAGGTATACATGAGAACAGGCATGACCCAACCGTTATATGCGTGCGTCTTATTCACACCGGACAAAAGGCTGTTAAGCACTTTGGTCAAGCGTGCATAAAACACATCGCAAACTGACTGTTTCATACCCGCTTCATCTACACCGATGTTCTGTGACATACCCAGGTATCGGTATGTTTCAGCCTCGGAAAGGGTCCTTATGTTGATGGGCATAGATAAATCTATGCCCTCAGAGTTAGCAACCCTACCCCTTTCGACATGGAGGACCGCACACTTATCCGTCCCCAGCTCCATTCTAATAGAATTGCTAAAATCACAAGTGATGTTTAGCAATTCCACAAGATGAGAGCGACTGGAGGCGAATAACTTGAGATCATCCATATAGAAAATGTGGGTCACTTTTGTACCTCCTCTCCGAAGCTGAAATCCCCTCCCGGAGCCCTCCAGTAAGGTACTGAGAGGGTTCAGAGAGAGGCAGAACCAGATTGGACTCAGACAATCGCCCTGGAAGATACCCCTTTTTATCCTTATGTGGTTCTCCGCAGCCGTCATCCGCTCGCCTAGATGACTAAGGATCGTACTCCACTGCCCCATACACTGCCCGAGGAAGTCTCTAACTGTACAGTCAACCTTGTACAGCTCGAGGACCCTCTTCAGCCATGTATGAGGCACCGAGTCGAATGCCTTTTTGTAGTCTATCCAGGCGGCGGATAGGTTCCGACGGTTGCGTTTAACCACTTTGCCAACGACCGCGTCAATGAGGAGTGGTTCCTTGGTTCCACGACCACCGCCCCGACATCCATTTTGAGCGCGCGACATCACCTGATTTGAGTTCAGGTGACGAGTGATTCTCGCGCTCAAAATGGATGTTAGTGTCTTATATATCGTGGGTAGACACGTGATGGGGCGGTATTTGCTCGGGTCTATGGTATCCCGGTCTTTAGGAACCAAGTGACTGATCCCAGTAGTGAAGAGGCTCGGGAGCGACTTTTGGTCGAGAGCCTCTTGAAATTGTCGGGCGAGCACAGCGTGACACACAACGAACCCCTTCAGCCAGTAGTGATGCAGCCCGTCGAGCCCCGGACTTTTCCAGTTCGGGGCCCTTCGGACCGCCTCAGCTACATCGTCCGGCGTTATAATGACGGGGTCCATGGGCGTAAGATTCGCACACTGACTCACCACAACTTCCGTCCAAGGGCCCTCGCTGTGGTTTACGGGCTCTGACTACAGGCCGCGCCAGAATGCGACAGTGTCGGCCTGATTCGGTGCTTGGCCCGTTCCACGTACCATTGGTCGCTCCAATGATTTATATAGCCTCTTCTGATCACTCTGGAAGAGACGATTCTGGTTGAACCGTGTCGACCTCTCGGTATATCGCCGAATCCGCTTCCCCCAAGCAGCGATTCTCTGCTTCAGGTCGTCTATGCGCTCCGTCAGTTTTTGCGTTATATCCGGCTGGGACAAACTGATGTTTGTCCCAGCAAACGCCATCCTGACGGTGCGCACAATTCTCGGCCTATTATTGCCCGACCTGAAGCTTATCAGCCTGCCGATGAGGGCCCTTGCCTTTGCGATACGGTCCTCAATCCTTCTTCTCCAGGCTGGGATGGCGCTACTTTGTCTAGTAGCGCGTCCAGCCTTGGGAAGTTTGGCGCCAATAATACGACAAACTGCCAGTGCGGCGCCAAAAAGAATTGAGTCCGTCTCGCAAAGGTCCCGGCTGGCTTCCAAATAGGTCACCAGCATTGGGTTGAGAGCCCTCACGACAGCCCGATTCCGCTTGCTTAGGGGTATGCGCGGGAGTCGCGGTCGATTTTCGAGAGGCGTACTGCGCGTTTCCACAATCGCCTCCTCCAATTTACTCCTCATATGCTCTAGTTCTTGGGTGACCATTCCATCATCGCCTGAATCAACCAGAGCAGGGAGATCCATGGCGCCCTCTAAATGTGGCTGCTGGTCTGTGGCCTGAAGAGCCGCATCCCCAGCTATAGCCGGTTCATTCGATGAGGGAATAGCCTCACGTCGTAGTCGTTCGAGTTCGGCATCATCAAATATTTTCGAGCGTATGATGTACCGAACTCGGTCTGCCAGGTTTTGCTCCGTGACGGAAACTGACGGCTCAAGCTCAGCAAAAAAGCGATGCATCCGAGCCCGATACGCTATCCCTCCAGTTTCTTCCCCTTTCGCCCTATAGTACGCCCGCAATGCGTTTATGTTCATATTTTTTGTCCAACGCATGCGGCGTACTCCACCAGCGGCGGGTGCCGCTTGCCGAGTCCGAGAGGACCCCGCCGACACCAAGCCGTCTGGTGGGGATGATGGACGTGAGGGGCTGCTAGGTGGTCGTGCAGCACCTCGCGCTCGGCTGGCGGCTCGCATGCTGTCACGTCCAGCGCCAGCTCCAGACGCGCCCCGGCGACCCCCAGGCAGCGGCCCTATGCGCGTTCTATTATCTTCCATCATCCATTAAATTGGGCGTCAATTAACGGGAGACGCCCAGACCCGGCGCCGTTTAATAGTGTGGCCGTAAGCACAAACGGGCCTTTGCACCCTCAATACTGCCGAGGCACGGCGCTCACACCTCTTGGCAAGGCACTGACTGACTGCGCTGACATAGCAGTTTTGTCACTTAACTGTTACGTCAGCGGGCGATGGGGTCGTCACTTCCCTACGCCGTTTAGTATAGTTATTATTATTATTATTATTAAACACATTCGTGTCAAAAAGCCACAGTAGTGTGATAGCATGTACTTTACTTATCATCATCATCATCATCATCATCATGCCGTGTAGTGGCGGTTGCCGTGTAGTGGCGGTTAAGAATATCCACTACCCCATATCTTCCCGTGGGTGTCGTAAAAGGCGACAAAGGGAAACAGGCAGGAGATGGGCAGCAGCATCTTCCTGGTAACGGCAAAAATACAATAAAAAACTGCGGTTGCCAACCCGCTCGCCAAGCGTGGCAACTATGGCAATATACCCCCCATAATGAAAGTTACGAAGAGACGGCCCCCAGTCCCCGGCGGCCCCGCTATTCCTGGCTACGGTGGCGACCATGGTAACGGCGGGGCAGGGGGTGCTAAGAATCTCCGGTGGAGGTTCGGTTGCCACCTACAACGACTCGACCTGGCAACATACAACGCACGCACCCTGAGGACTGACGAGAAGATTGTGGAGCTGGAAGAAGAGATAGACAAGTTACGCTGGCATATTATAGGATTATCCGAAGTCCGAAGAGAGGGGGAGGACACGGTAATCCTCGAATCCGGCAACTTGCTCTATTACCGGGAGGGCGACCATCTGTCCCAAGGAGGTGTCGGATTTATCGTCCACAAGTCTCTCGTTAACAACGTTGTAAAGATTGAGAGTATGTCGACGAGGGTTGCGTACCTTATACTCAGAATCACCAAACGGTATTCGCTGAAGGTCATACAGGTTTACGCACCAACCTCGGCACACCCCGATCAGGAGGTGGAGGAAATGTATGAGGATATCTCTAGAGCCATGCATTCCTCCAAAACCCAATATACGGTGTTAATGGGAGACTTCAATGCAAAACTAGGCACAAGAGAGAACGTCGAGCTGAAAGTGGGGAAATTTGGAATAGGGCAACGGAATCCAAGGGGCCAGCAGTTGGCCGACTTCATGGAGAAAGAGGGACTCTTTATGATGAACTCTTTCTTCCAGAAGCGGCCCCACAGGAAGTGGACCTGGTTGAGCCCCGACGGTTCGACAAAAAATGAGATTGACTTCATTATGACGACCAGACGACAACTGTTCAGTGATGTCTCAGTGATCGCGAGGGTGAAAACCGGCAGCGATCACCGAATGGTTAGAGGCACACTGAACCTAAACGTTAAGTTGGAGAGGTCTCGTCTAATGAAGTCAACGCTCCGTCCCCCTCGTGCTCTAATCCAAAGTCCCGAAACCTTTCAGCTCGAGTTGCAAAACCGTTTTCAGTGCCTAGAAGACTGCAATGAAGTGGACGATTTGAATGACAAGCTCGTGGAAACTGTCCATGCGGTCGGAGCTAAGTTCTGCAAGACCCGCCGCAGAAGAACACAAAAACTCTCCGATCACACTCTTAATCTCATGGCTGTTAGACGGGAGATGAAGCTACATTCTTCAACAGATTTGACAGCATACAGGCAACTGAACAGACAGATCTCCAAATGCATGCGGCCGGACTTACGCAACTTTAATACAGCTCGTATTGAAGAAGCGATCGAGCGGAACCAAGGCTCCAAAGTCTTTGTCAGAGATCTGTCTGCCAGAAAGAGCCAACTGTCAAAGCTGAAGACCGAATGTGGCAGCATCGTTTCCGGGGCACCTGAGATTTTGAGTGAGATTGAGAGGTTCTATGGGCAGCTGTACACGTCATCGTTGGAGCCACACGCAAGTGTGAGTAACGATCCAAGAGCGAGTCTTATCCGACATTATTCCGATGATATCCCGGAAGTCAGTCTGAGCGAGATTAGAATGGCTCTCCAGCACCTTAAAAACGGCAAGGCCCCAGGCCAGGATGGAATAACAGCGGAGCTTCTGAAAGCGGGTGGAAAACCGGTACTTGAAGTCCTTCAGAAGCTCTTTAATTCCGTCCTCCATGGTGGCATTACACCGGAGGCGTGGAGCAGAAGTGCGGTGGTCTTGTTCTTCAAGAAAGGCGACAACGCTCTCTTGAAGAACTACAGACCGATTTCCCTTCTGAGCCGCGTCTACGTGCTGTTTTCGAGAGTCATTACGAATCGTCTCGCGCGCAGACTTGACGACTTCCAGCCTCCCGAACAAGCCGGTTTCCGAAAGGGCTTTAGCACCATAGACCACATACATACCCTTCGGCAAATTGTACAGAAGTCCGAGGAGTACAATTTGCCACTATGTCTGGCGTATGTGGACTATGAGAAAGCCTTTGATTCCGTCGAAATTTGGGCGGTGCTGCAGTCCCTTCAGCGATGCCAAGTTGACTGTCAGTATATCGAAGTGTTGAAGTGCTTGTACAGTAGGGCTACGATGGCTATCCGAGTACAGAACCAGAGTACGAAACCTATCCAATTGCAGAGAGGTGTAAGACAGGGTGACGTCATATCCCCGAAACTCTTCACCGCTGCGTTGGAAGACGTTTTCAAGCTTCTGGACTGGAAAGGATACGGTATCTACATCAATGGCGAGTACATCACTCACCTTCGATTTGCCGACGATATAGTCCTTATGGCAGAATCGCTGGAGGACCTAAGCACTATGCTCAATGACCTCAATAGTGTTTCCCAACGGATAGGTCTTAAGATGAACATGGACAAAACAAAGATCATGTTTAATGTCCATGTCACACCTATGCCGGTAGTTGTTGGGAACACTAAGCTCGAAGTTGTTGACGAGTATGTTTACCTGGGACAAATAGTCCGACTAGGTAAGTCCAACTTCGACCGAGAGGTCAATCGACGGATTCAACTCGGTTGGGCAGCGTTCGGGAAATTTCGGCACATCTTCTCGTCAGGTATACCTCAAAACTTGAAAACGAGACTGTACACCCAGTGCGTGTTGCCAGTGATGACATACGGAACTGAGACGTGGTCCTTCACTGCTGGCCGGATGAGGAAGCTCAAGGTCGCTCAGCGAGCTATGGAGAGGGCTATGCTCGGAGTTTCTCTGCGTGATAAACTCAGAAATGAGGATATCCGCAGTAGAACCAGAGTGACCGACATAGCCCAACGGATTAGTAAGCTGAAGTGGCAATGGGCCGGCCATATAGCTCGAAGAACCGACAACCGATGGGGAAGAAAGGTTCTCGAGTGGCAGCCTCGTACCGGCAGGCGAAGTGTAGGGCGTCGCCCCACTAGATGGAGTGACGACCTGGTAAGATGTGCAGGAAGTCGATGGATGCAGGTGGCTCAGGACCGTGCTTTGTGGCATTCTTTGGGGGAGGCCTATGTTCAGCAGTGGACTTGTGAAGGGCTGTAATGATGATGATGATGATGATTAGCTGTCACGGATTCAAAAAAAACAAGTTTATAATTATTGACGTAGGTGCATTTGTAAAGATAGTGATGGCGGTGTGCTTAGTAATAATTCATGTTTCTATCAAAAACTAGAGAACGGAAGTATTCAATTTCTTCCCGAAGAACCATTACCGAACTCCAACATTGTAGCACCACATTATGTGTTTTTAGGAGACGAGGTATTCCCACTAAAAACTTTTTTAATGCGACCTTATCCTAGAAGGCATTTGCAAGATCCGCCACAGAAGAACACAAAAACTCTCCGAACATACTCTTAATCTCATAGATGTTAGACGGTAAATGAAGCTGCAGTCTTTAATAGATTTGATAGCATACAGGAAACTGAACAGACAGGTCTCAAATTTCATGTGGCGGGACGTTCACAACTTTAATACTGCTAGTATTAAAGAAGCGATCGAGCGGAACCAGGGTTCCAAAGTCTTCTGAGATTGGTCTACTAGAAAGAGCCATGTGTGGAAGCTGAATACCGAATATGGCATCATCGTTTCTGGGACACCTGGGATATTGAGTGAGATAGAGAGGTTCTATGGGCAGCTGTACACGTCATCGTTGGAGCCACACGCAAGTGTAAGTAAAAATCCAAGAACAAGTCTTATCCGACACTATTCCGATGATATCCCGGACGTTAGTCTGAGCTACATTGGAATGGCTTTCTAGCTCCTTCAAAACGGCAAGTCCCCGGGCGAGGATGGAATTATAGCGGAGTTTCTGGATGGAAAACCGGTACTTAAAGTCTTTCAGAGGCTCTTTAATTCCGTTCTCCATGGTGGCACTACTCCGGAAGCGTAGAGTAGAAGTGCGGTGTTCTTGTCCTTCGAAAAAAGCGACAACGCTCTCTTGAAGTACTACAGACCGATTTCTCTTCTGAGCCGCGTCTACATGCTGTTTTCGAGAGTCATTACGAATCGTCTTGCAAGCAGATTCGACGACTGCCAGCACCATAGACCACAAATATACCCTTCTGCAAATAGTACAGAAGACCAAAGAGTACAATCTGCCACTTTGTCTTGCGTATGTGGACTCTGAGAAAGCCTTTGATGCTGTCGAAATTCGAAATTCAATGACCTCAAAAGTGTCTTCCAACGGATAGGTCTTAAGATGAACATGAACAAAACAATGATCATGTTTAATATCCACGTCACAACTATGCCGGTAGTTGTTGGGAGCACTAAGTTCGAAATTGTTGACAAGTATGTTTACCTAGAACAAATAGTCCGAATAGGTAAGTCCAATTTCGACCGAGAGATCAATCGACGGATTCAACCCGGCTAGGCGTTCGGGAAATTACAATACATCTTCTCGTCAGGTATATCTCAAAACTTTAAAACGAGATTGTACAACCAGTGAGTGTTGCCAGTGATGACCTATGGATCTGAGACGTGGTCCTTCACTGCTGGCCGTATGAGGAAGCTTACAGTCGCTTAGTGAGCTATGAAGCTTAAAGTTAGCTATGGAGAGGGCCGTGCTTGGCTTTTCTCTGCGTGATAGACTGGAAAACGAGAATATCTGCAGTAAAACCAGAGTTACTCACATAGCCCAAAAAATTAGTATGCTGAAGTAGTAATAGACAGGCCATACAGCTCGAAGAACCGATGGAATGACAACCTGGTAAGACAAGCAGAAAGTCAATGGATGCAGGTGGCTCAGGACCGTACTTTGTGGCATTCCTTGGGGGAGGCCTATGTTCAGCAGTGGACTTGTTGGGCTGTAATGATGATGATGATGATGAAATAAAATAATAAATAAATAAAACATATACTAACTTGTTTTATTTAGAATTTCCGCAAGAATACTCTACGCTTTGTCACTCTATAGACGGCTTTTGTAGTAATCGGCCGATAAATTACCTCAATTATAAATTTATCTTCAAATGACATTTTACACAAGAGATTATTTTGCTTCCCGCAAATGAACTACGAGTAGCGTGCATTGCGCTGTCTACAAATCACTTTCCCAAAATGGCGACGGGCTGGCATAGTGACATGCGGGCGGGCGCGAGCAGGTCGGAACCCTGCCCTTCACCCCGCTGCCCGTGTACGTGACAATATTGTTTCGCGAATGTCAAGTAGATATAACATAGATTTTCAAACATTTAAAAAGCTATTGAAGAAAAAATCATAAGCATAATACATACATGTTATGCAAAAGAAAATCTTTTGCTTAATAATAATTTATGTGTTTCATATTCTAAAACACCAACTAATTTTAAGTATTTCTTATTCATATTGAAAATACAAAATATACTGTGACCGTGTTAATTTTTTTGTTAAATTTATGGAGTTATGTGTTAACAGATTTAATTTTTCCCCAACGTGGTATTGTTTTACTCTAAAAGCTACTATTTTAGCTGTTAAGCTCCTAAACTGCCATTTCACCCCCAGAGGGCTTGAATTTTTTAAAATCTTCTTGATTTTTGTGGGTGTAATGTCGAAAAATTAGTATATGTGATAAATTTGAAGTAAATTGAGCGTATAATTTTGGAAGTCTCGTGATGACTGACTGAGTCAACATTTCACTTATATATTATATAGATTATAATTAATTGTTATAATTATAACTTTTTTATTTTAGTGTGTGCAATAGAAATAACAATCTCATTTAAATTAATTCACGTAGACGCAGCTAAATCCAAAGAGGATATATTTGGGTCAAATACGATGTTATCGAAATGGAAACTATCATTTCGATCTAATCCTGTTTCAGTGATTGTACAAATAGAGATCCTATTAATCCTATTGAATGTGGTTGTGGATTTAATTGTTATGTTTTCATTATTGATAATTTATATCTTTTATATATAAGTACGAAAGAAAACACAGTCAACGGACTGGCTAATGGACGCTGTGGCCCATAAACACCTACATTAGAATTAAATTTAAGGTGTTAGAACCACGCTGCAGATATATTATGGCTGCAGTACGAACGGATCGGTGTAAGGGGTGAAGGACCACGCTCTCATATATTACCAGCATAAAATAGCAGCTTAATGCTGCTATGTTTCGTTTGGTGAGTGTATAGAGCCGGATATCGTTTTTACTGATATCGAGGTTATATATTTCAGTCTCCAGGGCAACGGATTTACATTTTGATTCTAAAACGAGGAGAGATATAGGTATCAATGTGCCTGAGCATACAGTCCACTTACCATGAAGTGGAGTGTGTGCTCAGGCACACATATGTTGAGGTGCCACTCCTCCTATCCTCCGTAACTCTGGAAGGGCCACACTGTTGACGCGGTGGTGGTGGGGCTGCAGTTAGAGAAGAGTGAGGGTATTACAATGCGCCACTTTCTCTATCATCCGCAGCCAAAACTTGTTTAGCGGGGGAGCCATATATTGGGGTCGCGGATGTGTGCGAAAGTGTTTCCGTGGCGCTGCCACTATGCGACGAAGGTGGAACACCATGAAGTTTTAGTCGGTGCGAATCCGATATAACTTGTCCTTGCCCTGCGAAGTGGGTATGCGTAAGTTTTCCATGTAAATAAAAACATATGCTCGGCGGTGATAGATAACACAACGAGTCTCTTTACATTCAAAAAAAATATTTCAAGAATTTATGATGCCCGCAAACACGTGCTGGAACTGCGCAGCAGACTAATTACTTAATAACGCTTTCAGAAATGAGAGGAAGCCTAAGGCCATAAGTGTGCCTTTTTTCACTAATACCAATTAATTCTTCAATGACATAACACATGGGAGAACTACGCTGCTGCTACATTACGGTTGTAGCACGAATGTGTCTCACAGTATACCAGCGTAAAATAGCAGCCTAATGCTGCCTTGTTTCGTATGATGAGTGTAGAGAACCGAAGTACCTTTTTTAGAGTAAGCATTTTTTGATTCTTAATCGAAGCTAGATATCTATGAGCAACAACGCCCACTTGTGATCGGGTAGACTGTATGCTAGTTTATCACCTTAAACTATTAAAAAAACTTGTGTAATATCCTTATATTATACTATTATTACTTTAAATAACCGCGTAATATAAGAGAGAAATTTAAATGAAATAAACCAATTTATTTTGTACACGCATTAAAAACAAAAAAGAAACATAGGTTATAATATTATGTACTTGATACCAGCTTCTTATGCTACTTGTGCTTTTATAATTAAGAAAATACAAGAAAAAAAAAAGAAAAATCAGTATGTATACATACGTATTATACAGAATGGCGTCCCACATATATGCAATAAATTAAACCACAAGTAATACTAGTCCATAGAAGTGTAGAAAAATTAAATATTAAATTAAAACCCGTAAAATAAAAAAGTGAAATTTTCAAACAAAATAAATATTAAAATAAATTCAGTAAAAGTAAACACTCTGTTTAGACAACGTACCTTGACCCCTTGGAAGAGTGACAACGTTGCACGCGGGTGGCATGGCGGTTGGCGGCAGGCAGCGTTATTGTTTGTCGGCACGGCCTATGGTTCGTTGGACAATGTGCGACGAAATAAAAACTTACTCACTAAACTGTTTAGGTATTGTACCGCCACTTTTTTATTTCGCGAAAATGGAACTGAACGAAATAAATATTATTGCATATTAGTAGCAAAATTTAATGAAACCCTAAATTTTTAAAAATTTCAAAGTCGTTCTTGAATGCACAAGTTACATCGCCGCATAATGTTGTCCTGAAGCTTGCTCAAAAAATTTCGTTCAGGATTCAGAGCCACGGCTTTTAATTTGTTAAAGGCGGCAACAATACGATTGCGCAGTTCATCTTCGGTTTCGAAGATATAGGTATACTTCATTTTTAATAAAGCCCCATAAAAAGAAGTCTAGAGGAGTGAGGTCAAAAAAAGTAAAGTAGTGTCAATATCACAGTGAAAAAATAAACGTACTTAAAACACTATTTACACACACAAAGTCAATTAACTAATAAGTGTCTATTTCACCGTAAAAGAATTGTTTGACTAATTGTATTTATCTTACGATAAATAATTACGATGCGCGTAGGCAGCGAAACGCACCTGTATCCTGGAACAATTGCGCGTGAACTGGAAGCTAAATTTCCTAATTCCAAAATTGCGAAAATAATAAAAGTAATAAATAGGGCGGCCACAAGGTGCAATTATCGTTTATCGATACTTTTCTTTTTACGCTTACTTACCTACTACATTTGAATACAAGTAATTTTGATTTTTGATTTGATAACAATCGACAAGTTATTGATTGTTAAAAAAAAAGTTTATTTTTGTACAATTGAACTTACGAAACTACCGATTTGTGACTTCCTGGGAAACGGGTAAGTATGTATGACTTTTTAAATGGTTGTTTTTATGGGTTTTTTTATCATGTTAAAATAATTTATTATCTCTAAATCTACAAGAACACACTTAAACAATAAAAAGCTTTAAAGTTTAGCTTTAAATACTTAGGTCGTAGTGTTTTTAGGATTATCATAACAACACGATAATTCTAAAAAAAACCATACCCTAAGTGTTTAAAGCTAAACATTTTTTTTTTTGGTTTATCGATTATTACTTTCTCCCTTTTAAATAAGCTAATCATCGATAACAGGTGTCCTACTCTACGACAAAGGCGCGCGCGCAGTTGCGCCGTCGCTTTTGAAGTACGCCGCGTGCCTCGTGCCGCTTGTTTATGCACGCCGACAAAAGATACCGCTGTCGATACGTCGCAATACCAATAGTTTGCACTGCGTGGCAACGTCGCTTTTTAATGTTCAAGGATTCAAGTTCATTGAATCATTGACTTAGTGACCCAATTCTATAGAGGGTTCAAATTTGCTTAAAATTAAAACTCTACTTTTTGACCTAATTACTGGGCCGATTACGTTTATTTTTTGTATACCGTCAGCAAAGGCGATAACAAGTATGTGGTTTCATTTATTGCATATATGTGGAACCCCATTCTGTATAAAAAAATATTATAAATTTAACTAAAAATAAATAAACATGTGACACCAAATAGGTTGCTAGACTCGCCCAGGACCCGATGGCTTGCCTGGCAAAGCCTGGGTCCTGGCCTCGGAGGCTCTCGGGCCCCGACTGGAGGGGCTCCTAAGCGCATGCTTGGAGAGAGGCCAATTCCCGCTTCGCTGGAAGACGGGGAAGCTGGTCCTCATTCGGAAGCCGGGGCGCCCTGCGGACTCTCCGTCCGCATACCGGCTCGTGGTGCTGCTCGACGAAGTGGGCAAGCTCTTTGAAAGAGTCATTGCAAACCGCCTCGCCGAGCACCTTGCGGGGACGGGGCCGGATCTTGCGGAACACCAGTTTGGTTTCCGCAAGAGGCGCTCTACGGTGGACGCCATCATGCGCGTGAGAGCCCTCACGACGGGGGATGCAGTGGCCAGGGGGGGGTTGTTTTGGCGGTGTCTCTCGACATCGCCAACGCCTTCAACTCCGTGCCCTGGAGCTGCATTAGGTATCACCGGGTGCCGACCTATCTCCGTCGTATAGTCGGGGACTATCTGATGGATAGGGCCGTCATCTACCTCGGTCGCAACGGTGAGTGGAACCGGCGAGAGATGTCGTGCGGTGTCCCACAGGGTTCGGTTCTGGGGCCGCCCCTGTGGAACATCGGTTACGACTGGGTGCTGCGCGCCGACCTCCCTACCGGCGTCAGCGTAGTTTGCTACGCTGACGACACGCTGGTACTGGCACAGGGGGGGTCGTACGAGGCGGCGGCGGAAACTATGACACGCGGGGTTGCGATAGTCGTTGAGAGGATCCGGCAGCTGGGTCTTGAGGTGGCTCTGCACAAGTCCGAGGCCATGCACCTCCATGGTCAGGCCACCACCGGGATCCTCAGCGATGGTAGGAGGGGTATCCATCGGCGTCGAGTCGACGTTGAAGTGCCTAGGACTCGTCCTCGACGGCCGATGAAACTTCGTTGAGCACTTCCGACGTTTGGCTCCCAAACTGGAACGGACCGGGGCTAACTTCAGGCGGCTCCTGCCGAACCTGGGGGGGCCAAACGCCTCCTGCCGGAGGCTCTACGCGGGGATTGTGCGGTCCATGGCCCTTTACGGGGCCCCGATGTGGGCGCGTGGTTTGGCGCGGCTTGCCGTCCACCACCTGAACGCGCCCCAAAAGGTGGTTGCCGTGAGAATGGTTCGCGGCTACCGCACGATCTCCCGCGAGGCAGCGTGCCTCCTTGCCGGATTGCCGCCGTGGGATCTGGAGGCGATAGTCCTCGCGCGCCTGCACGAATGGCGTGCGGAGGCACTATGCCGGGGGGAAACCCCGCTGCCGCGGCAAGTTATCGTGCAGCGGACAGACTTCCGGCATGATCTCATGGCGACATGGAGAGAGCGACTGTCGCAACCCCGTGCTGGGCACGCCACTATAGCGGCGATAAGACCCCTCTTTGAGGAGTGGCTTGAGAGACGCCACGGCGTCCTCACCTTCCGCCTGACGCAGGTCCTCACCGGACACGGTGTGTTCGGGAGGTTCCTGCACCGAATCGGGCGGGAGGAAACGCCCGGGTGCTCCCACTGCGAGGATCGACCGGAGGACACGGTGGAGCACACCGTGGAGGTGTGCCCTGCCTGGGCGGAGCACCGCCGTGTCCTTGTAGCGGCGATAGGCGGCGGCGACCTCTCGCGTCCGGCCCTGGTCGAAGCCATGGTCCGGAGCGAGACGGAATGGGATGCCGTCACCACCTTCTGCGAAGCAGTGATGCTAGCGAAGGAGGTGGCGGAGCGGGAGAAGGAGAGAGCAGCAGCTTTCCTTCCCGGCCGCCGCGGGAGACGCCCCGGGCGTCGGGGGCTACGTCGTGGCCCACGGCCACCGTAGGCGCGGGCCTGTGGACGGCGAGCAATGGGTAGCTCGCCGTCCGTCCGTCTAACGACGACAGGCCGTGTCGACGGCGCGTTTTATCCCACGCGCGCGCCTCAAAGAGCTGTCAGCAGCGTGAAGGGGCCCGCAAGGGCCGACGCCTGCCGGGGCTGCGGGCTGTTCGAAAGAGATACCGCGGCTCCGGAACGTAAGGGCACTGAAGGAACACGGATGGTTTTTAGTCAGTAAAAGTCTGACACTCCCTTCCGCTCCACCTAGAGCGAAAGGCGTCATTTGATGATTTTCCATCCGCAAAAAAAAAAAAGGGTATAATAATATGTACTTGATACCAGCTTCTTATGCTACTTGTGCTTTTATAATTAAGAAAACACAAGAAAAAAAAAAAGAAAAATCAGTATGTATACATACGTATTATATAAAAAAATATTATAAATTTAACTAAAAATAAATAAACATGTGACACCAAATAGGTTGCTAGACTCGCTGTTTTTAAAGTTTAAGTCGTTGTATGTGACGTTGTGATAAATCATGAACAGTGCTCTAAAACAAGTATAAGAACGTAGCAGACGTCACAGCTTGCTGCACTCAATGCAAACATAGGTAGTCATTCTATGTTTTTTGAATAACAATTCTATAAGTTCTATTCCTGGCTCATATTTTGGCCCTGCATCTGATTTTCATTTTTGTCACTATTATCGTTACGCATCTGTTCCGACGCAGACATCAAAAAATCTTCGATATCCCCTTAATTATCAGAGTGATCGGAAGCTAACAAATTATTCACTTCCTCTTCAAAAGATAGGTCTGCTACTTTGAATATTTTGCTTGCAGGAGCCTGTTGAAGATTTCTGGATTATCGTTATTTATTAAAATAATTCGATTCACTATTTTCTGCCATTTTCAACTAGAAAACCTAAAATAAAAGTAATTATTTTCATAAAATCTATATTATGGTAACAATGAACATGCTTATTGTGCTGGCTTAGTAAAAATTGCATGCTCATTGTTTGAAATAAAAGACAAACACAGGTAAACATAAGTTTAAAATAGAAAAAAATATCATGTATAACGTCACATGCTTTATGTAGATATTCTATACAAAGGTGCTATTTACTACACAATCCAATGTGATATATGATACGCAGATGTGGTAGAAACAACGAAGGTAAGCTATGAGTACAACAAAGGGTGTGTGATACGTACCATAAAGCTTAAAGCAATACATTGTTTTTTGCAAAATACGAGTATACCAATTTCAAATTGTTCTTAACTTCCGGATATGATTTATATGTTATATTTACGGGAATAATAGACAATGATTGAAATGATTTTACAGATTTTATCTTAAAAATCGTTCTACGTAGATCGTACTAAAAATTAATATTCAAAACCTGAAGGTTGCCGGGCTAACTATGACCTCGGGACGTCAAACATCTCCGTCCCTCCCTCCATGACCATGGGTGCTGTAAACCAACCCGATACATTGGGAATACAAATAAGTAAATTAAACGCGATAAGATCCGTAAAAATAGTTTCATTCAATTGTTATATTATGTTTTCAATAAGATATGTCTAAAAATGAGATTGTCTTTGCGATATGATTAATGTGGCGTTTAAGAGGTGGTTCTTTTATATGTGTAAATTAAACTTTTTATTACCAACGGTTTGTTTAAAACAGTTACTCGCGAGCCAATCGTAGCAACTATAGCAAAATCTACCCTATGAGGCAATCTATGGGGGAGGGTTACGTTCAGCAGTGGGTGACGGTTCCGTGGCGCAGTGGCTTAGCAATGAGTTGCTGCGCTGAAGGCCGCGGGTTAGAATGCCGCACGGAACAAGTATATGCATGACGTACAAATAATTTTTCCGGGTCTGGATTTTGTCCTTGTGCAATTTGTGTTTGTAAATTGCCTCTGCGATACAGAAGAAAATCATAGTGTGGGGGTAACATTATTAAAAAAAAATAAAAAAATTATATGCTGTAAATGGATGGATGGATGAAAATCAAAGTATTAGTACTGTAGTCAAAAATAAAACTCGACGATGCTTGCGTCGAGTTTTATTTTTGACTACAGTACAAAATCAAACAATCTAATACAAAGCCTAAAATCTATTTTCCGTTCTAAACGTACGCTCATCATAATAAGCTTTATAATTTATAAAGTAACGAATATTGGCAATCAGGTCAATTTAAATCAATATACACCAACAGATGCTTAATCAAACTAATGGTATGAAGTAGCTATAAATATCCCGTACAAATTTCGAATAACATATAATAGTTTTTTAAAGAAACTTCGGCTTCCAACCTTCCTGCCAAGCGTGATAGCAATGGAAACACCGCCCATATAATGCTATGTATGTAAGAGACCTATGTTCAGAAGTAGACTTGACCTTGATAAATAAATGAAGGAATTTTAGTAATAGATGATATAACAGAAGACATTTAGAATGAGCATGGGAAACTTGGTAACTAAACAAATGGTAAAATAACAAAACATAATCTTTTGATTCTTTTATACGTTCTAGAGCCATGCTGCAGCTAAATTAGTAGTATAGTTGTAGCACGAATGGTTCGGCTCGACTGAGGAAGGACCACGCTCTCACAGAATACCAGTGTTAAATAGCAGCTTAACATTGCTGTGTTTTGTATGTTGAGTGTAAAGAACCGGAGACCCTTTTTACTGGAAAAGAGGCATTCCTCTTTAGTCCTCACGAGTGACAGCGCATCTGCATTTTGATTCGTAAACGAGGATAGATGTAAATGTCTGTAGGTCACAGCAACCACTTACCATCAGGTGAACTGCGTGTTCGTTTGTCACCCATTCCTTTAAAAAAAATCATCATCATAATCAGCCTGTTAAAATGCACGGCTTGATTCCCCTCCCTCTACATGATATGTCTTAACTGTCACACTTGGCAGGTGTATTGAGAAATATAAATAAAACTAATTTTACGAATTTTATCGCGTATATTAACTTGTTTTATATTCTCGACGTCTCGAGCACGTTACAGCACTCATGGTCACGGGGAGGACTGAGGTGTATAACTCCCGTCCCGGAGCAGTCTGCAGTCTGTGAACACGTACAGGATCGCCCCCGTCACTACATTAGATTTGATAGACCACAAATCCTCGCTAAAGAACACCAATTCCTTCCAAGATAAAATCCGTAAAATTAGCTTTATTTAAATGTTTAGTGTTCGCGTAAATATAAGAAATCGTTATGAGAAATATAATTTAGAATTATAAATTTTCTACAACCGACTTCAATATTTTTTTTTATATAGGATAGGGTGACAAACGAGCGCACAGTCCACCTGATGGTAAGTGGTTACTGTGCCCCATAGACATCTACATATATCCTCAATAAAGACTCAAGATGAAGATGCGTTGTCACCCGTGAGGACTAAGATGGAATGCCTCTTTGCCAGTAAAAAGGGTCCCCGGTTCTCTACACTCACCATACGAAACACAACAGCGTTAAGCTGCTATTTTACGCTGGTTTTCTGTGAGAGCGTGGTCCTTCCCCAGTCGAGCTGACCCTTTCGTGCTACAACTATACTATTAATATAGCTGCAGTATGACTCTACTACGTAATAAATTATTAAGGATAACTCAAGAACTATTTATCAGACCTTAATAAAATTAATATGGAACCACACGAAAAGCGTTAGCTTTCAAATAAATAAACAAATCATCTAAATCGGTTTACCTAGAATAGAGTTGTGAGGTAACACACATAAAAATAAGGTTTTTCCTCGAGGATATTTCCTCAAAAGTTTAGCTCGTTTACTTGTAGTGACTTATAAGCAAAGACGTGCTATCAATACGAAATTGCTAAGAGAGCTGAGGTTTATCATGACATAAGTTTTAGGCAACGATATGGTTACGGTAGATAACCAAGCTCTAGCAGTAAGCCCGGGGCCGAAAAAATTATATAGAATTTGTTCTGCAAAAAAACATAGAATGACTACCTATGTTTGTATTGAGTGCAGCAAACCTGTATGCCTGCAATGTTCCTATCCTTTTTGCGATGACTGCTAATAAATTCACATTATTCAACGGTTGCCACTTTTATTGTATTTCTTACCAGAAGTGAATGTTATGTTTTAAGTTAATTATTTGATATCCACCATGACCTTATGACCACAATCAAATTCTGCGTATGTGTTGCCATAAGGTGCTCAAATGAGGTGCTTCTCTCTCAAAGCATTTTTAAGACGAGCAGCGCAATCTTGCGATCAAAGTGAAATTTTAAAATCATAAAAAATCATCTCCCAAAATTTTTTTTGCCTAAATTCCATTTTTACTAACTGTTACGAACTTAAACTTGTGATAAAATACAATTGACACGTGAACCAGTGTGATGATTTAAAGAGCTAGTTTAATTACAGTCTGTGAAGCATTCCATGTTAATCCTCAGAGATGACAACACTTCATGACACTTATCATCAGATGGACTGTCAGCTCGTTTGTCATTTTAGTTTTAAAATATAATAAAAACTGCGAGATGTCATCCATAAATAATACTTTCAAATTAAACGCATAAATTAAACTGATACGGCTGTGACATCTGCTACGATCTTACATTCGTTTTTCTTTTCATGATTTATTACAACGTCACATACAACGATTTAAACTTTAAAAAGAGCGAGTCTAGCAACCTATTTGGTGTCACATTTTCGTTTATTTTTAGTTAAATTTATAATATATTATATTTTTTTTATTTAATACGCATGTGCGCCACATACTGCTTTTTTTTCCTTGTGCTTTCTTAATTATTAATAAACAAGTAGCATAAGAAGCGGGTATCAAGTACATATTTTTATAGCCTGCGTTTGTTTTTTTTTGTTTTTAACGCGTGAACAAAATAAATTGGTTTATTTCATTTAAATGTCTCTCTTCTTATTGTTACGTGGTCATTTAAAGTAATAATAGTTCCAATAAAGGAAGTTATTTATATATAAGAATATAATTAAATTTTTTAATAGTTCAAGGTGATAAACTAGCCTACAGTCTACCTGATAGCAAGTGGATGTTGTTGCTCATAGACATCTATCTTCGATTAAGAATCAAAACGCAGATGCGTAGTCACCCCTGAGGACTAAGATGGAATACCTTGTTTGCTGTAAAAAGGTACTTCAGTTCGCTACACTCACCATACGTTTTAAACAAGGCATTCAGATTATACACAATTTTACGCTGGTGTACTGTAAGACCCATTCGTGCTACAACCATAATGTAGTTGCAGCGTAGTTCTCCCATGTGCTATGTCATTGAAGACTTATTTAGTATAAGTGAAAAAAGGCCCACATATGAACATAGGCTTCCTCTTATTTCTGAGAGTGTTATTAAGTAATTAGTCTGTGGCGGCGTTCCAGCATCATAAATTCATAAGTTCTTTAAATATTTTTTTCGAATGTAAAGAGACTCGTTGTGTTATCTTTCACCGCCGAGCACTTGTTTTTATTTACATGGAGAACTTACGCATGCCCACCTCGCAAGGCAAGGACTGGTTATGTCGGACTCTCACCGACTAAAACTTCATGGTGTTCCGCCTTCTTCATTATACGCGATAAAATCCGTATAAATAGCTTTATTCGATGTGTGGTTTCGCGTAAACATAAGATATCTAATTATATCATATTTTTTGTCTAATCGTGATCCAAGTTTCTTGCTGCTCTTCGGACTCCGCTTAACTTTTTATGGTGTATTGGCGTGAGGATGTGTATGTATATAAAATTTATTATACTAATTTCACTAGAATTTAACTAATTAGCCTGTCATGTTGCTGAGCGTAACTAATCATAATAACCTATGTTGTAAAGGAATGCAAGCACAAGCAAATGTTGCTGAGCGTAACTAATTATAAAATTTTGTACACACATTAAAAACAAAAAAATATGTACTTGATACCAGCTTCTTATGCTACTTGTGCTTTTAAAATTAAGAAAGCACAAGAAAAAAAAGAAAGATCAGTATGTATACATACGTATTAAACAAAAAAAAATATTATAAATTCAACTAAAAATAAACAAACATGTGACACCAAATAGGTTGCTAGACTCGCTGTTTTTAAAGTTTAAGTCGTTGTATGTGACGTTGTGATAAATCATGAACAGTGCTCTAAAACAAGTATAAGAACGTAGCAGACGTCACAGCTTGCTGCACTCAATGCAAACATAGGTAGTTATTCTATGTTTTTTGAATAACAATTCTATAAGTTCTATTTCTGGCTCATGTTTTGGCCCTGCATTTGATTTTCATTTTTGTCACTATCATGGTTACGCATCTGTTCCGACGCAGACATCAAAAAATCTTCGATATCTTCTTAATTATCAGAGTGATCGGAAGCTAACAAATTATTCACTTCCTCTTCAAAAGATAGGTCCACTACTTTGAAATTTTTGCTTGCAGGAGCCTGTTGAAGATTTCTGGATTATCGTTATTTATTAAAATAATTCGATTCACTATTTTCAACTAGAAAACATAAATTAAAAGTAATTATTTTCATAAAATCTATATTATAGTAACAATGAACATGCTTATTGTGCTGGCTTAGTAAAAATTGCATGCTCATTGTTTGAAATAAAAGACAAACACATAAGTTTAAAATAGAAAAAAATATTATATATAACGTCACATGCTTTATGTAGATAGTCTATACAAAGGTGCTATTTACTACACAATCCAACGTGATATTTGTTACGCAGATGTGGTAGAACAACGAAGGTAAGCTATGAATACAACAAAGGGTGTGTGATACGTACCATAAAGCTTAAAGCAATACATTGTTTTTTTTGCAAAATACGAGTATACCAATTTCAAATTGTTCTTAATTTCCGGATATGATTTATATGTTATATTTACGGGAATAATAGACATTGATTAAAATTATTTTCACAGATTTTATCTTAAAGATCGTTCTGCGTAGATCGTACTAAAAACTAATATTCAGACCTGAAGGTAACCGGGCTAACTATGATCTCGGGACGTCAAACATCTCCGTCCCTCCCTCCATGACCATGGGTACTGTAAACCAACCTGATACATTGGGAATACAAATAAGTAAATTAAACGCGATAAAATCCATAAAAATAGTTTGATTCAATTGATATATTATATTTTAAATAAGATATGGCTAAAAATGACATTGTCTTTGCGATATGATTAATGTGGCGTTTATGAGGTGGTTCTTTTATATGTGTAAATTAAACTTTTTATTACCAACGGTTTGTTTAAAACAGTTACTCGCGAGCCAATCGTAGCAACTATAGCAAAATCTACCCTATGAGGCAATCTATGGGGGAGGGTTACGTTCAGCAGTGGATGACGCATCCGTGGCGCAGTGGCTTAGCAATGAGTTGCTGCGCTGAGGGCCGCGGGTTCGAATGCCGCACGGAACAAGTATATGCATGACGTACAAAAAAATTTTCCGGGTCTGGATTTTTGTCCTTGTGCAATTTGTGTTTGTAAACTGCCTCTGCGATACAGGAGAAAATTCTAGTGTAGGGTAACATTATTAAAAAAAAATAAAAAAATTATATGCTGTAAATGGATGGATGGATGAAAATCAAAGTATCAAGCATCGTCGAGTTTTATTTTTTACTACAGTACAAAATCAAACAATCTAAAACAAAGCCTAAAATCTATTTTATGTCCTAAACGTACGCTCATCATAATAAGCTTTATAATTTATGAAGTAACGAATATTGGCAATCAGGTCAATTTAAATCAATACACACCAACAGATGCTTAATCAAACTAATGGTATGAAGTAGCTATAAATATCCCGTACAAATTTCGAACAGCATATAATATAATAGTTTTTTAAAGAAACTTCGGCTTCCAACCTTCCTGCCAAGCGTGGTAGCAATGGAAACACCGCCCATATAATGCAATCTATGTAAGAGGCCTATGTTCAGAAGTAGACTTGACCATGATAAATAAATGAAGGAATTTTAGTAATAAATGATATAACAGAGGACATTTAGAATGAGCATGGGAAACTTGGTAACTAAACAAATGGTAAAATAACAAAACATAATCTTTTGATTCATTTTATACGTGCTAAAGCCATGCTGCAGCTAAATTAGTAGTATAGTTGTAGTACTAATGGGTCGGCTCGACTGAGGAAGGACCACGCTCTCACAGAATACCAGTGTTAAATAGCAGCTTACCACTGCTGTGTTTCGTATGTTGAGTGTAAAGAACCGGAGACCCTTTTTACTGGAAAAGAGGCATTCCATCTTAGTCCTCACGAGTGACAACGCATCTGCATTTTGATTCGTAAACAAGGATAGATGTAGATGTCTATGGGTCACAGCAACCACTTACCATCAGGTGGACTTCGTGCTCGTTTGCGACCCATTCCTTTAAAAAAAGTCATGATCATAATTAGCCTGTTAAAATGCACGGCTTGATTCCCCTCCCTCTACATGATATGTCTTAACTGTCACACTGGGCAGGTGTATTGAGAAATATAAATAAAACTAATTTTACGAATTTTATCGCGTATATTAACTTGTTTTATATTCTCGACGTCTCGAGCACTTTACAGCACTCATGGTCACGGGAAGGACTGAGGTGTATAACTCCCGTCCCGGAGCAGTCTGCAGTTTGTGAACACGTACAGGATCGCCCCCGTCACTACATTAGATTTGATAGACCACAAATCCTCGCTAAAGAACACCAATTCCTTCCAAGAGAAAATCCGTAACATTAGTTTTATTTAAATATGTAGTGTTCGCGTAAATATAAGAAATCATTATGACAATTTATAATTTAGAATTATAAATTTTCTACAACCGACTTCAATATTTTTTTATATAGACAAACGAGCACACAGTCCGTCTGATGGTAAGTGGTTACTGTGACCCATAGACATCTACATCTATAATAAATCAATAAAGACACAAGATGAAGATGCGTTGTCACCAGAGAGGACTAAGATGGAATGCCTCTTTGCCAGTAAAAAGGGTCCCCGGTTCTCTACACTCACCATAAGAAACACAGCAGCGTTAAGCTGCTATTTTACGCTGGTTTTCTGTGAGAGCGTGGTCCTTCCCCGGTCGAGCTGACCCATTCGTGCTACAACTATACTATTAATATAGCTGCAGCATGACCCTACCACGTAATAAATTATTAAGGATAACTCAAAAACTATTTATCAGACCTTGATCAAATTTTTATGGAACCACTCGAAAAGCGTCAGTTTTCAAATAAATAAACAAATCATCTAAATTGGTTCACCTAGAATAAAGTTGTGAGGTAACACACATAAAAATAAGGTTTTTCCTCGAGGAGATTTCCTCAAAAGTTTAGCTCGTTTACTTGTAGTGACTTATATGCAAAGACGTGCTATCAATACGAAATTGCTAAGAGAGCTGAGGTTTATCATGACATAAGTTTTAGGCAACGATATGGTTACGGTAGATAACCAAGCTCTAGCAGTAAGCCCGGGGTCGAAAAAATTATATAGAATTTGTTCTGCAAAAAAACATAGAATGACTACCTATGTTTGTATTGAGTGCAGCAAACCTGTATGCCTGCAATGTTCCTATCCTTTTTGCGATGACTGCTAATAAATACACATTATTCAACGGTTGCCAATTTTATTATATTTCTTACCAGAAGTGGATGTTATGTTTTTAGTTAATTATTTGATATCCACCATGACCTTATGACCACAATCAAATTCTGCGTATGTGTTGCCATAAGGTGCTCAAATAAGGTGCTTCTCTCTCAAAGCATTTTTAAGACGAGCAGCGCAATCTTGCGATCAAAGTGAAATTTTAAAATCATAAAAAATCATCTCCCAAAATTTTTTTTGCCTAAATTCCATTTTTACTAACTGTTACGAACTTAAACTTGTGATAAAATACAATTGACACGTGAACCAGTGTGATGATTTAAAGAGCTAGTTTAATTATAGTCTGTGAAGCATTCCATGTTAATCCTCAGAGATGACAACACTTCATGTACACTTATCATCAGGAGGACTGTCAGCTCGTTTGTCATTTCAGTTTTAAAATATAATAAAAACTGAGAGATGTCATCCATAAATAATACTTACAAATTAAACGCATAAATTAAACTGATACGGCTGTGACATCTGCTACGATCTTACATTCGTTTTGGAGCACTTTTCATGATTTATTATAACGTCACATACAACGACTTAAACTTTAAAAAGAGCGAGTCTAGCAACCTATTTAGTGTCACATTTTCGTTTATTTTTAGTTAAATTTATAATATATATTATATTTTTTTATTTAATACGCATACTGATTTTTTTCCTTGTGCTTTCTTAATTATTAATAAACAAGTAGCATAAGAAGCGGGTATCAAGTACATATTTTTTGTTTTTAACGCGTGTACAAAATAAATTGGTTTATTTCATTTAAATGTCTCTCTTCTTACTGTTACGTGGTCATTTAAAGTAATAATAGTTCCAATAATGGAAGTTATTTTTATATAAGAATATAATACAATATTTTTAATAGTTCAAGGTGACAAACTAGCCTACAGTCTACCTGATAGCAAGTGGATGTTGTTGCTCATAGACATCTATCTTCGATTAAGAATCAAAACGCAGATGCGTAGTCACCCCTGAAGACTAAGATGGAATACCTTGTTTGCTGTATAAAGGTACTTCGGTTCGCTACACTCACTATACGTTTGAACAAGGCATTCATATTATACACAATTTTACGCTGGTGTACTGTAAGACCCATTCGTGCTACAACCATATTAATGTAGCTGCAGCGTAGTTCTCCCATGTGCTATGTCATTGAAGACTTATTTAGTATAAGTGAAAAAAGGCCCACTTATGAACATAGGCTTCTTCTCATTTCTGAGAGTACTCGTATTAATAAGTAATTAGTCTGCGGCGGCGTTCCAGCATCATAAATCATAAGTTCTTGAAATAATTTTTTCGAATGTAAAGAGACAAGTTGTGTTATATTTCACCGCCAAGCACGTGTTTTTATTTACATGGAGAACTTACGCATGCCCACCTCGCAAGTTACTGTTACATCCTATTAAAATCCACTGATGAACATAAGCATTGACTCATAAAGGGGATATTTACCATAGTTACCACACTTGGCAAGCATGTTGGCAATCGCAGATTTTTATTTTAAGTCGTTATTAAAAAGACTCAGCTGCCGGACTCCTGATTTATTTCCTTTTGTCGTCTCTTACGACACCCACGAGATGATAAGGGGTAATAGATATTCATAAACCACGAATACTAGAAAAGACTCATTTAGCAACAGATGCAGATAAAATTAAATAGCTAATTTAATAATAATAATAATAATGTTTACTTTATATGCTCTCACAAGTTTACTTAAGTTTAGTTAAGTTAATTTGTGAGAGCCTGGTGTTAGTACTAGGAAATACCTGTATGACTAATCACCAGACTCTCGTCCCTTAATGTAACATTTATCAACATACCTTTAACTTTAGTACACTTCGTGCGACAATATGATTTGTAATTGCAATTTCTGTTTTATAAATATTATTAACAATAATTAAAGTTACAATAAACGAGAAAGAATAAAAAAAAACAATTGAAAAACAATTTTAAAAACTAAAAACTAATTTACACGTGAGCGCTGTGTGTGTGTGTGTGTGTGTGTGTGTGTGTGTGTGTGTGTGTGTGTGTGTGTGTGTGTGTTTGGTGTTTGTGCGTGTGTGTGTGTGTGTGTGTGTGTGTGTGTGTGTGTGTGTGTGCGTGTGTGTGTGTGCGTGTGTATGTGTGTATGTTTGTATAATATTGTAAATAATGGGAGTTACTAGGGATTCTGTTTCGGTGTAGTTTAAGCCCAAAAGCCATTTAGATATTAAAGTAGCCTTTAGTCTTTATTTGCAAATGTTCCGATAGTAGGATTATTTTTCTGTTTTGGAGTCCGTCTGGGTCACACACATTCTTATCTACTTCTTACACCAATAGTAGTGTTTGCAGTGCTGTATTCCATTCCAAAGGGTATGTGGTGCCAGTAAACTTACAGACTGTAAAGTATTCCATCTTAGTCCTTAGAAGTGACAATAAAGTTTAAAGTTGGATACAGAAATCCATATATTGCAGTTACTACTCATCATCAGGTAGCTCAGGATAAGCACTAGCCTAAAAATTACATAAATCACGAGCAAACCGAATTCGAACCCTACTGGTACCAAATAAATTTTTATTTGCAACTATAACTTCTAATTTACCATGTGCTCGGCGTTGAAGTTAAATATTCGAAGAAAACTTGCATGTGAAAGAAATAATATATTGAAAACTTTTAAACCAGGCTACATGCATTGAGGCAGCGCTGTGAACTCTTTCTTGCCCTAAAACTCTCTAAGGAGTGAGAGCAAACCTGTGGCCGTGATATGTATACGTGCAATAAAACAACCTCTCCCGTATTCGGGCAGTTACGCCCGAATGACTATTGGGTAGAAATACAATATACATTGGCTTTCGGCTTACTATTCTTTATCAAAACATCTAAATTAACTTTTTTATAGAATAAGTGTGACAATGGAGCACAAAGTCCAAATAATGTTAAGTGTATACGCACCTGCAATTCCCCTGGTGTTGCATTTGTTCATGGGCGGCGGTCCACACGTTTGCCTTCTCTTCTATAAAAAAAAGTGGACAGAAATCATAGACATCTACATCTATCCTCGATAAAGAATCATAATACAGATGCTTTGTTACCCCTAAGAACTAAGATAGAATGCCTTGTTTCTAGTAAAACGGGTTTCCGGATCTCTAATCTTCACAAACTTTCAAATAAAAATACTAGTATGGAATATTGATTATATCCACCACAATTATTTGTTTCTAACTTTATAACATTTTCACAAACATTCTCCATTTTCTTACTTTGGTATATTTTGATGTTTGACTGTTGCCTTTTACGTTATCTTTCTTACGCTGGACGTTTGTACGATATATGATAGATTATTATGTTAAGAATATGTATGAGATATAGATTCTTATGTTTTTATTTTTGTTCAGTTTACGCTGTGGAGCCACGCTGCAGCTATAATATGGTAGTAGCATGAATGGGTCGGCTCAACCGAGGAAGGACCACGCTCTCACAGAATACCAGCGTGAAATAGCAGCTTAATATATTATAGTGTTTAAATGTAAAGAACTAGAGACCCTTTCTAGGCATTATAAGTTAGTTGTCAGGGTTTTTTATTTACAGCGCCTCCATATCTATACAAATAATGTGTCTATACAAATAAAGTGTCTGTTTGTAATGTCAAATATATATCGATTTAGTAAATGCATAAGAAAGTATAAAGAATATTTATAATAAAAATACACTTTTATATTTTTTGTATGTCTGTCTGTATGTTTGTTCCGGCTGATCTCCGAAACGGCTCGACCGATTTTAACGGAACATTCACTGTCAGATAGCTGATGTCAAAAAGAATTTTAAAAAATAATTAGGGGTCCTCGCAAAAAAATTAAAACTCTAAATTACACGCGAGCGAAGTCGCGGGGAACAGTCAGTATTGAATATTAATGGAGGATAGCTGTAGGTGTCTACAGCATCCACTTACCTTGTTGTTGACTGTGTTATTGAAAATCTGTTAAATCTCTGATTAATATTGCAAAAAACACACGCACACCGGTGTTTTGTACAGTGTTAATCAGAGTGCGTGCGCACTTTAGGATTAAACATAGAAATCTCTGGGATCTAGGATCAATGGAAATGACTGTAAGCAAAAAACACTGTCTAGCATAATGGAGGACAAAAATTGCCGATCACTTTTTATGTAATTTGCGCTACCAGTGCTAAAAATAGTTAATTCAGAAAATGGAAGTAAAACAAATAACTAATAAAAAAAAACTAATCAATGTAAATGATGTAGTATTAAATGAGCTAGAATTAAGCTAGATTCGTAAATCAGCTAACCTACATGTATAATATTAGACTTAGTATAACATTTATGTATGTCAAAACAAAGTTAACGTAAATAGATAATTATTGTAAATGCTTCGAAAGAATATAAAATAAATACTATACTATTAATATAACAAGGAATATAACATAACTTAGTATTATTAAGTCAGCTAGAAATTAACATTTAAATAAGCTAATTAACATGTATAACTTTAGATAAGTACAAATTGTCTGTATTATCAAAACATGATTGACCGTAAAAGATAAGATAAATGTTGTAAATAAATCGAAAAAGAAAAAAAAGGAAAAAAAAAGAAAAAATGGAAAAAATAGGTAAAAAAAGAAAAGTAAAAGAAATATGTAAACCAAAGGAAAAAGAAAATAAAAAAGAAGAAAAAAAAGGAAAAAAATAGTAATTATAATTATTGAAAAAGTAGTACGTAAGATAAACTTTGCAAAATAATTATTCTCGAGGCAACAGGAATAAGTGTCAACTGATTGTATAGTATTATATTATAAAGGACTGTGTTTATTAGTCAGTAAAAATTATAAAGAAAGCTGTATAATGTAGTATAAAATATTATAAAGTATATATAACCTCCAAGCCTATGTAACGTTCAACGTTAGAAATGATAAGCGCGAAAATAATTTAAAAAAAAACTCAGTTATAAAATAATTCAAAGCATTTTAATACAGTCAGAAGGGTACTGCAAAATAGCAGTAGTAAACAAAGTATAAAAAAAAAAGAAATCTTAACAAGCTAAAGTGGTCACACAGACGTGATCTCGGTACAGGTGATCAATGGGACTTTTCTTATAATAGAATCAGTTCAGCTACAGTTTGCTTGCAACTCGGAGGTGTTAAACTTGTTACATATTTTCAGCAAATTGGCTACATATTATCATCCATTCACTTCTGATAAATGCCTTATGGATAAGTATATTTTTAATAAACTCTTAATCGATGTGTCTGTAATAGCTCTATAATAGCATGTTATAGCTTACAGGCTAAACATTCAGGCGGGTTGGCAACCGCAGCTTTATTTTATTTTTAGTCTTTATAAGGAAGACGCTGCTGCCCATCTCCTGATTTGTTTCCCTCTGTCGCCTCTTAGGACACCCACGGGGTGATATGGGTGGTAGAAATTCTTTCATTTATTTATTTTGATAAAAAAAAATCAAAGGCAATTTTATTAATTTTTAATTATTTCAAACATATAAAAATACTTTGCATATCGGATAAAGTATAGCCTATATGACTCCCGACATCACTCTCTGTATTATGTTCGTGTAGTTTTATTATAATAGGTTTATCCATTAACAAGATAAGCCTGGACTGACAGACAGATAAAAAATTTTAAAATGATTATCATGTCTTAATGACATGCAAATAATCAACTCAACGCAATACTCGTACTAGACAGTTTTTTTTTTAATATTACTGACAGACCCTTAAATTTATTTTCACGCACGTATGTGTGTAGATAAGTTTTAACTCATACAATTAATAAAAGTAATGAAAGTTACATGTTTATATTTTATTGGTATAATCTCTAGTGTCACATTCAAAATGTTTTTAAGACACCTGAAGTCCGCAAACTCGCATTGAAACAACACTCACAGAAAATAAAATTCAGGTTGGTTTTTTCTAACAATGGGACGTATATAAGTTACTTTACTAATATTAATAGGTATATAGTGTAATGTGAATTGTGAACTAATATCGATATACATATACGTACATATCTTCAGTAATGCGTTATTTTATGTAATATTCCCCTGTAGACTGTAACGAATTTCCTCGATCTGTGGTTGCTGCCAGACTGTCTGGCGCTCTCATATAAGGTCACAAGAGTCTGGTTAAATAAATGGTTAAGGTAACCTTGACATGGTTAAGGAAAGTTCGGTCGTTTACAGTAACATTGAATTTGAAAGTGCTACTAAATTTTGCAACATATTCAGGATTTTTTTGTAACCAAGCCAATTTTCTTATTGATAAAATCCACTTTTATATAGTCTTAACACAACACCGCGTACATTTCTTAATTTGTCGATACAATCCAATGATGAATGTATGACATTATTTTTATTTATGCATTTTGGTGCATTTTTACATTATAATAGGGTTGACCAACGAGCATACTGATGGTAAGTGGATGCTGAGAACCCATAGACATCTACATCTATCTTCGATTAAGAATCACAATTCAGATGCATTGTCACCCCTGAGTAAGAAGGGTCAGTACTCTACACTCACCATACAAAACACAGCAGCATTAAGCTGCTATTTTACACGGTTATTCTGTGAGAACGTGATGCTTCCCTGGTCGAGCACACCCATTTGTGCTACAACTATATAGTGGCAGAATGGTTCTACCACGTAGGCCAAATTTAAGATCGCTGTGATTTTATAAGAAGAAGTAGAGTATTCAGAAATGAATCGTTATGAAACCCTATTCATTATTTCAATTGATTGTTTTAAAAGATGCTTTGAAGTACCATGCTCAGTGGAGCAATAAAAAATTAAACTTTAAAGATTTTTTTAATACTTTCCATTGGAACTCAAATAAATGATACACATGTTCCGATTGAGCTCTAGCTCCTGAATTAGGAATCCTGTATGTCAGTATATGGTATGGTATGCTAGTACCTTCCATACTGTTACTATTTAGTGTTAAATTGTATTGGTTTAAGAAATATATCTTTTTGTATTTATAAAGTATTCTCATCTGGTTGGTCTGAATAGACATGTGAGAATACTTAATGACAAATATACATAAATATATATTAAATATACCAAAAGAAAGAAATAATAAATAAATAAATAAAAGCCCAACCAGATGGAAGCCCTCGACAGGGGAGACAAAACGGCCGAGGGTTATGGGGAAAGTAAAAAAACCGGCGGACATTGCGAGCGGTATCGAGAAGCACCGCCTTCTGCATTTGAGTTTGGAGCGGTCCGTCACGGAGTGGCAGCCGCCTCAGATGACCAGAGAGTCTGACCGGGCTTAGTCCGTTCGCAGAAACGACTACAGGAATAATTTCGGCCGGCAGACCACCCTACATATCGGTTACCTCGTGAGTCAGGTCCAGATATTTTGTTTTCTTATCTGTTTCGGTTTTCACGAGGTTCTCACCATACGGAATGGTAATATTGACTAAAAATATCCTTGACTGTGCCCGGTCCATCAGCACAATATTAGACTTATTCGCAAAAATAATCCTGTCTGTGATGATGGCCCGGTCCCAGTAGAGCCTGTTGCAGTCACTTTCGAGAACAGCTTCCAACAAGTACTTATAATAAAGTAGTTTCTAATCCACGAGACCGTACTTCAGAGCGAGCTCCTGCTGCAGAATCCTAGTCCTAAATACTTACTCAGAGTAAGAAAAAGCCGAACAACTGGAGATGACATGCCAGACTTTGACGGCGCCATCCTTTAGGATGTATCTTCGATAGCTGTTGGTCTTAATAACCTGATCCGGTATCGCACACACAAAGCCCTCAGAGTCCGCAAAGAGGTCACCAAAACGTAACCAGTGGAGGGAGGCAGCTGTGTCTACGAAAGGCTCATGTAGACCCTTGTAGAACCTCCCGTGGAGCTCCTTATCCTTCTTCTTATTATTATATTTTATGGTCAAATAATATTAACATTAATTAAAGCCTTCAATTCAATTTAATTTAAATTCTACTTTAAAAATCTACTGATAATGTTGTGACCAAGATAAAGATAGGAATGCTTCGGTGGCTTGGCCATATAGAAAGAATGAACGAGGAAAGACTGACAAAGCACATTTATTTTGTAAAAGTGAACGGAAGAGTCGGGAAAGGACGCCCTAGACGTAATTTTATCGATTAAATTGGCGATATATTGAAAATGACCGAGATCAAGAGTATACCACTTAATCGATGAGGATGTATGCGTAGGTATATGGATGTAAAGGGGGCGAGAGTGGTGTGTCAAGATCGTGCCAAAGGGAAGTCTGTAATCTCTGCCTACCCATCTGGGTGACAGGCGTGAGTGTCTATTTTTATGTATATACTTTCTACTTTGTTTTCTTAAAATCAACACATATTAGGTTAATTAAATTATTAAATTAAAATTAATGCTCAACATTAAATACTAAAGAAAAGAAAAAGAAAATTGTATAATAATAATATGCAATAATAACTAAGTAATAATATGATAAATGTGGGGGTGTATGTATGTGTTTTGCGTTTGTAAGTGTTTTGTGTATGTTATAATATCCGAAGTAGTATGGTTATTGCGTGGAAGTGATAGTAAGACCAAAAAATATGTATGTTTAATCAATTATTAAGTATGTATTTACATTCAATAGATTTTCGCAGATATAATTATTATGATATCTGCGAAAATCTATTTAATATGTTCATTTAACCACGATAAAAGTACATCTTTTATTTATTTTTGGTTAAGTTTCGTTAGCTTTATTATTTTGTGTCACTTATTATTTAAGTATGAGGCCTGAAAATCACAAAACTTTCTTGCATACGGCGTTCTAAAAGTGGGAATGGGATAGTTATGAACCCTCTTTTCTGTGGTTAGAATGGTTGACGCAGTAACACAATGATATCGTATTATGTTGTGAAAAATATAAGTCTTACGTATACTTAATACAATATTATTTTTTATATACTGATGTGGTAGAATGTTTGTAGGATAAACACATAACCTTTTACAAAGTCCTCTGTGCACGTTCCAATTCAATCATATTATGTCTTTTATGTGTCCCTCACAAAGTACAAACACAGTAGAAAGTAAGTGTAGGTTTCAAAGAACTAAAAGAATAATATAATATACATATGTAATAGCTTCTGAAGTATACCTTAAAAATAAATAAAAACAATAAAAATAATACAGAAGAATAAAAGCTCTAACTTCATAAGCTATCACGTAGAAATTATTTTTAGTGTTTTGATGACGGCATTTACTCTTTATTAAAAGTTGAATTTTTTTTTTTGATTGGACAAAAGGATATAAGTAGCTTAAGGTAACAACTAAAATGGTGTCTAAATAGTTACCTTAAAAACTTCTTCGCCTACTTTTCTGCCCTTTAGGCTGGGATTATCTCCACAAATTTACATATGGCCGCGTCTTACTCCTGGGCCTCCTCTCATTTTTGTAAGGGTTTAAAGGTAAGAAAATATCCGCCGCGTAATCACAGCCAGAGCCTCTGAACGTAAATTGTGAAATTGGAACAATGGTTTCTCTTCATTACGTAGACATCCACTAAAAACTATATTGGAAAATTATCCTCCTAAGTGGGTAAAATAGGATGTTACAGTTTGTACTGTACGAATATTTTTACTTAGCAATTGACTCGAATAATCGCGTATATCTGCAACATCCGGAGACATCATTCGTACCTTAACGCCGTCCATTGCCATCTGGAGACGGCGAAGCTCTTGCTCTTTCTAATCAAGACACAGGTGTCCTCTCCAGCTGACACTCCTTATCTCATCTAACCGGGGTATAAATTAGAACACTCCTTTACGCTTTATTTTATTTGATTTGATTTTCTATATAGTTCATATATCAGAGACAACATTAAATAGTTAATATATCAGAGAAAACATCTGGTCTAGACGCCTCTGTATTTTTGAAAATACAGACTACCATTCCTGGGCTGCGCGCAGACAACCCAGGCCATCCCCGCGTCTATGGGTGCCTCCTTAAGTTCCATAGCGATAATGCCGACACAGATCAAAGGGTGCAGATTTCGTGCTACAACAGGTCCCATCCGCTAAGATCGTGATCCTCGGTGACTTTAACGCCCACTACATTGAATGGCTTGATTTACCTTTAACCGATTATGCGGGAAAATCTGTTTATGGCTTTGCTTTGGCATATGTTGTGACACAACTGGTTACTTTGCCTACGACGTTTCCATATGTGGAGGATGATGCACGTTCTCTGTTGGACCTTCAGCTGACTTAGCACCTGAATGAATATCGGGTCTCCATTAATGCCCATATTGACTCTTCCGACCATTGTCTCATCCAGAGTGTGGTGCCACTCACGCTCCTATCGTGGTTACACTCTGCAAGTTGCTGCCGTGTTTGGGACTATAGGTCGACCGATTGGGGCAGGATGCGGTCTTTTCTTGCATCCTTCCATTTGGGGTGAGTTTACGTCTCACCAGAAGACCCCAACGTTGTTACTGATTTTGTCATTGATGTGGTACTTCAGGGAAGGGAACTTTTTATTCCATCATCCAAAGTGCATATTGGAGGCAGATCACAGCCATAGTTTGGTCACTCGTGTAAAATTGCATCACGCTATAAGCAGGTGTGCTACCGGGCTTTGGCTGACATATTAACGTCTCGGGGTACAAATACCAGCGCTCTTAGAAAGAAGTATAATTTCTCCTAGTCTTTGTTAAACAAAGTCTCAGATTGACGACGTTTAAATCTAGACTAGATTAATCCCCAGAAGACACAGGTTTGCGCATTTATCGCTAAAAATAATCCCTTTATCATATCTCCTCAATTTTAGCGCACTACATTCATTGCCTTAATGACGTTTATACCGTGGTCACTTGAAAGGGAAGGTCAAATTAGGCGTAAAACGCTTGGCGTGTTTTTAAACCGAAATTTGCGAACATCTTGTATAGATTTACAGGTATTTTTTAAAATACTCTTCCCTTGTTCATTTATTTATATTCTTTCATCTCATTTATTATTATTTTAAATTCATTTATTTTATACTTTTATATTTGTCCAACCATTACTTATTTTTCTGTTTACTTCATACCTGCTATAGTATTTTAGATATTTATTAACATTTGTGTCATTACTTTCATGTATACCGCTCACGTATCTACATGATCAAGATAATAGACTATGTCAAAATAGAGCTTTAAACTGTAGTAACTAAAAGTGAGAGAATTTGATATAGGAATTATATGTAAAATTGTACACTGGGATTTTATTTCAATGGACCTACACTCTTTTCACTGTCGACGATTCCGTATATTTTAAGTACGCAAAAGCTCAATCAAATTCATAATTCTTCGGCCGATACGTCGACAGTATTAATAAAATGTTTATATTGTTTTCGTTGTAGAATTTTCACATTCAAAGACGTTATGTGAACATAAAAATATCTGAAACAATTGTCGCGGAATTTAGACTCCTTTTCTGCCTGGGAGTTTATTTGGATAGGTATCACCCTCTTACTATTTCTGAAGTCAAATTGCAGTATTAGCACTGTTGTGTTTTGATCTGAATTTTATAGAGACACTTTAATTACAGGCTGTGAGGCATTCCATCTCAGTCAATAGAAATGACAACTGCAACCTTCTTTGTTTGATTTTGACTGCAGGTGTCCATATACTGGTGTAGCCACTTCTCTTTTTTATTATACGATAAGGGTCAAACGACTACACAGTCCACCTGATGGTAAGTGGATCACACAGACATCTGCATTTATTCTCAAATCAAAATGCAGATGCGTTGTCACACCTAAGAACTAAGATGGAATGCTTTGTTTTTAGTAAAAAAAAGGTCTCACTCACCATACGAAACCCACCAGCATTAATCTGCTATTTCACGCTACTATTGTGTGAGAGCGTGGTCCTTCCTCGGTCGAGCCGACCCATTCACGCTACAATCATAATATACAGCTTGACTCAAGCACGTAAAACTGATTGTCATGTCCGTTTTATAAAATAAAAAATTAAGGCCATTTCCTGATTGGTCGGTACGATGAGGTTTACAGGTCTCCTAATGATATCTTCCTTCACTGCCAAGCAAGTGGTAAATTAGCAATTATTGCAATTGAAAATTCCACTGCCGCCAGCGGCGATCGAAATATGGTTACTTTAAAGCGAGTGCTCCCGACGCCATAACGGCTCTCCATCATAACCATGCTGTGTGGCAATCATGGTGAAGATCTATGTGGTGAAGAGCTTAAACTTAAATAGTCCATTGATATTTATTTTGGCAGTTTCATATATTAACTTAGTTACAAAATCGGATTACTTATATAATATAACGGGGTTGATCGCGTACTGTGAAATTTATGGCTAACGCTTAGTCCCTGAGCTAGGCTCAAAATTATTATGAAGTCATTGCAAATATTAAAAATATATAACTATGTCCTGTTTCGACAACGATATTGTCATTAATAGAACTAAAACGGGGCATGCTTTCCGCTAAGATTAAAAAGTGTTCTATGGGTATGTCTTGTAGAATAATTAAGACAAATCAAGAAGTGCAATTGGCATCCGTAAGACCTTGACAAGACGAGCATCACTGTATCATTATCGTATCGACCATAATGAAACGTTTTAAATACAGAAAACTACTGATTCAATGTTTTAATTTGGCTTCTAAATGTATGGTGTACTTTAAACATAGTGCATAGCACTAAAACCACCGTTCATTATACGTCATTTACTTTACTAAACTAGAATCAGAACGGTGGTGCATCAATTACACAAGAGGGAAGCCATTTTAAAATAGACTCTCTTTAAACTATGGTAGAGACTGTCTAATTGAAAACTGCTCGCGATTTCTATATAGTTTTAGAAGTTCTTACCACTTATATAATGTTGAATGTAATGAATATAAACTAAACATATTACTAAGGGTGGCGCCCTTGTATTTTTGATTGATTTTGTCACACTTACCGTATCATGAAATGTAAATCTACGTGCCCTTTGTTTGTGGAATTTTGTTTCATTCAACATGATATAATACATAAAAATTACCAAAACAATAAAGGAAACGTGTGCAGTTTTAAATAAGATGATCTCTAAAATCTTAAATATTACAAAATAATACAAGTAATTCAGTTTAAAATTAAATTTCTTATTTTGATTTCGGAGAAATTTTAATTTTTTCGGATTTATTTGACCACCAATGTGTATCTAAGTAAATATCATTGACTTGCCCTTGCATAATATTTTAGAAGGCTGAACTTATGAATGTAAAGTTAAATCCCACTGTTGGGTATAGCCGTCCTTTCACTTCTGAGAGGGTTCAAGGGTAATAAAGCGTCCGCTGCGCTGCTCCAATGCGTGTTGGCGGACTTCACTTCATGTCTTCGAAATATTTTTTTTATTTCTCAGATATGCAGGTTTCTTCAAGAAATTTTCCTTCACCGCACAGTACGTGGTAAATCAGCACTAAAAATAGCAATTAACAATTTAATTGTTGACGGCGGTCGAACCCGGTATGCTCGCGTACTATGAAATTTTAGGCGAGTGAAATTTAATGCAGCCAAAGATGGCAAACCGCACTGATTAGGCTTAACAAAAGTATATTTACTCTTGACTTGAATACAACCTCGGTTGACCTTTTAATCGGATGAAAGGACTGATTCTGGCAAATTATTCCACCTATTTTATGTACCGACACAATGTAAACGACAAAGCAAACCTATTAGTTTGCATGCGTGGTATATCAACTTAAAGGAGTAGAAAGTTGCCTAGAGGTCCAATAATAAATTTAATTAGTGGAAACAAGAGTTTGATTAATGTGAAATAATTTGTTTTTAAATTATTAATAACTTTCGACCTCTCACTAATCTAGTAAATAGAGTAAGGTTTATTTTATGCCTAGGGGTCATTTTAGGAAATTACCGGCTTTTATACTAATCGTAAGGCAACATAACTTGCACTGCTGTCTTCCATTCTAAAGGTTATAGCGTGCCCGTAAATAACAATATAATTTACAATTAATTTAAAACAACGGTAATATGACATATTGTGAGGCAACCGTAGTTTTTTTTATTTAGCTGTTCATCATGAAGATAATGATGCTTATCTTCTGGTTGGCTTTCCTCAAAGAACACTCACGGAATAATATGTGGTAGTGAATATTCTTTCACCGCGGCTACACGCTGTGACATGCAATAAATAATTTTAATTTCAATAAAGTTGGTTGATGGTATCCAAGGGCTATAGTACACTGTAACCGCGTTTGTCAGTTTAATATCTATAAATATAATAAATATGTAAAAATGTTGTGTTCACGATTCACGCAAAAACTATAGGACCGATATTCATGAAATTTTGTATGTAGGTAGTAAATGACCGTGTATAACATATAAGCAACCTTTTCTCTGATTACGGAAGAGTTAAAAATGGTTATGTTTTACCGTTTTTTAGTTTATTGTCATTATGACTTCTGATGCTTCCTGAAGAGGATTTAGCTATAGGTATAATAAATCTATAGAAAAGTGTGTGTGTGTGTGTGAAAATGAACTCATCGCGCTACTTATCAGAAAGGGCAGAATAACGTCTGCCGGGTCAGCTAGTTTAAAATAAGCCTACACATAGGCCCTACTTGAGCTTATAATATATACGTGTACTTATTCAACTTAACTCGACACCCTAACCTAACCTTATCAGATTCTGAGAGGATACTTTGCAAAGTTTTACACCCTTCATAATTACTTACGTACTCAAGTTTAGAACTTGTTAATGTATCAAAGTTCGTGAGTTTTATCAACAATTTTATGCTTAAAATAATACATACAATATTAAAATATATTTTTTAAATGAAACTAATTTTATAGGTTCTATCGCATCTAATTTTAATTTCTTTTTTATAGGAATGGGTGAGAAACGAACGAACGAAACGTAGATCTACTACCATTTTTTTTATTTTGTTTAGATATAATTTTTTGCAGTTTTTCTATGTTTTAGTTGTGGCATTTTTCTAAGATCTTATTAATTGGTTAGCTGTTTAATTTTGAAATATTTAATTTTTTACGTTTTGTGCTACATATTTTGTTGACGAAAATGGTAAAAGGTACATTTACGTAATTGTGTTTAAAATTATCTTGCGATTAAAAATAAAAAATAAATTATATGATTGACATCTTTCATGTTCTGTATAAAAATCGTGACAAGTTTGAGAACCTCTAGTTCAATCTTTCCCCGGCGGATCAAGGTTGAAATATAAAAAACAAATAATTTGTGTTATCTGTGTTATTTGAAGGTATTTTGATATTATAGACAGTTTTGAAGTATTAGAACAATTAAAATTGTAGCCTACTGACTGTCAATATCATCTGAGATTAATTTGAACGATTTTAGAAACTACTTCGATCTTACCCCACCACCCTTTCATCTTCCCCCCTGTTTTTTTCTTTCGATAAAAACATTGTAATTATTTTTTTTTTGCTTTCGAATAAATATAACAGGTATTTATCGATATGTCATAAAAATATATTTTTTGTACTTTATTCAATATAGATATAATTTTAGCTTAAGTTAATATGTGATATCTATGGGCCACAGCAACCACTTACCATCAGGTCGACTATGTGCTCGTTTGTCACCCTTAATCAATAAAAATCATAAATAAATTCGTCGTTCCTTACAGATATTACTCAAAGATGTCATCAAGCATTGCATAAATTCATTAAACTTATCCGCACTACGTGTTGTAAGTGGGTCAGTCGTGATTCCATTCCATTTGCACGTCTTTGTAAAGCTAGTTAACCGAGTGTCGCGCATGAAGAAGCAACACGTATCAGTATCATGTTGTTAAACTTTGTGCATACAGTGTATACACAAGTAGGACATCCGCTTTATTGACAGTCGCGTACTATGCTCAGTGAGTGATGTATTCTAGGGAGATTTTAATATTCATAAGAGCCCAGGAAATCTGTGAAACTGGCAACGGGGGAGAAGAAACTTAGCTTCAGTGCCGTAGCTATTAAAATTATAACCACTAAGGCTGTGGTGAAGCGCAGTGCAGATATTGCAGGCATTCTAACCTAACGCAACTGAAGGGATTTTTGGGTACTCAGTATTTCTGAGCGGTAAACAAAAATAACCACTCTTTTTACCGTAATTCTAACCTAACTTAACTGAAAAAATTTCTTTATTGTTGATTGTTTTTGTGTTACACTATTCTTTGACGTTTTACCTCCTTGCCACAACTAAATAAAATGACGCTATCCTGCTTTCACAGTAATATTGTATTCATTATAATAGTTTTTGTTTTATTTTCTTGAAAACAGTGCATCATCTTTTAATGTGAGTGGTATTATTATAATCGGGGACCAAACCTCTACTAAAAACAACAACTTACTTCACCAAATCCCTGCCAAACGATTCTAAATCCAACACCTTGACACAACAGACCATTTCTGCATACGGTGATCTTCGCGGTGTTATTGCAAAATTCATTCCATTTGATAATACTCTAATTGTTGCATTATCCAGAGTTTGTTTTGACAGATTATAGACCGCGTTTAATCTATGATCCGTGTTTGTGGTAAACGGTTGCGTTCCGTTCCAACAGTTTTTTTTATTAGATAAGAATGACAAACGAGCACACAGTCCACCTGATGGTAAGTGGTTGCTGTGGCCCATAGACATCTACATCTATCTTCGATTACGAATCAAAATCCAGATGCGTTGTCACCCGTGAGGACTAAGATGGAATGCCTCGTTTCCAGTAAATAGAGTCTCCGGTTCTCTACACTCACCATACGAAACACAGCAGCGTAAGGCTGCTATTTTACGCTGGTATTCTGTGAGAGCGTGGTCCTTCCCCGGTCGAGCCGACCCATTCGTGCTACAACCATAATATAGTTTAACCATAACATATTTTACTTGCCTAATTTAGAGAAGATGGCTGGGTGCTACCATCTCTTGGAATATTATAATTTATCATTTTCATCATTACAGCCCTTCACAACTCTACTGCTGAACATAGACCTCCCCCAAAGAATGCCACAAAGCACGGTCCTGAGCCACCTGCATCCATCGACTTCCTGCATATCTTACCAGGTCGTCACTCCATCTAGTGAGGGAACGCCCACTTCTTTTAATTTACACTTCGCCTGCCGGTACGAGGCTGCCACTCGAGAACCTTTCTTCCCCATCGGTTGTCGGTTCTTCGAGCTATATGGCCGGCTCATTACCACTTCAGCTTACTAATCCGTTGGGCTATGTCGGTCACTCTGGTTTTACTGCGGATATCCTCATTTCTGAGTTTATCACGCAGAGAAACTCCGAGCATAGCCCTCTCCATAGCTCGCTGAGCGACCTTGAGCTTCCTCATCCGGCCAGCAGTGAAGGACCACGTCTCAGTTCCGTATGTCATCACTGGCAACACGCACTGGGTGTACAGTCTCGTTTTCAAGTTTTGAGGTATACTTGACGAGAAGATGTGCCAAAATTTCCCGAACGCTGCCCAGCCGAGTTCAATCCGTCGATTGACCTCTCGGTCGAAGTTGGAATTACCTAGTCGGACTATTTGTCCCAGGTAAACATACTCGTCAACAATTTCGAGCTTAGTGTTCCCAACAACTACCGGCATATGTGTGACATGGACATTAAACATGATCTTTGTTTTGTCCATGTTCATCTTAAGACCTATCCGTTGGGAAACACTATTGAGGTCATTGAGCATAGTGCTTAGGTCCTCCAGCGATTCTGCCATAAGGACTATATCGTCGGCAAATCGAAGGTGAGTGATGTACTCGCCATTTATGTTGATACCGTATCCTTTCCAGTCCAGAAGCTTGAAAACATCTTCCAATGCAGCGGTAAAGAGTTTCGGGGATATGACGTCACACTGTCTTACACCTCTCTGCAATTGGATAGGTTTCGTACTCTGGTTCTGTACTCGGATAGCCATCGTAGCCCTACTGTACAACACTTCGATATACCGACAGTCAACTTGGCACCGCTGAAGGGACTGCAGCACCGCCCAAATTTCGACGGAATCAAAGGCTTTCTCATAGTCCACATACGCCAGACATAGTGGCAAATTGTACTCCTCGGACTTCTGTACAATTTGCCGAAGGGTATGTATGTGGTCTATGGTGCTAAAAGCTTTTCGGAAACCGGCTTGTTCGGGAGGCTGGAAGTCGTCAAGTCTGCGCGCGAGACGATTTGTAAAGACTCTTGAAAACAGCACGTAGACGCGGCTTAGAAGAGAAAGCGGTCTGTAGTTCTTCAAGAGAGCGTTGTCGCCTTTCTTGAAGAACAAGACCACCACACTTCTGCTCCACACCTCCGGTGTAATGCCACCATGAAGGACGGAATTAAAGAGCTTCTGAAGGACTTCAAGTACCGGTTTTCCACCCGCTTTCAGAAGCTCCGCTGTAATTCCATCCTCGCCTGGGGCCTTGCTGTTTTTAAGGTGCTGGAGAGCCATTCTAATCTTGCTCAGACTGACGTCCGGGATATCATCGGAATAATGTCGGATAAGACTCGCTCTTGGAACGTTACTCACACTTGCGTGCGGCTCCAACGATGACGTGTACAGCTGCCCATAGAACCTCTCAATCTCACTCAAAATCTCAGGTGCCCCGGAAACGATGCTGCCACATTCGGTCTTCAGCTTTGACAGTTGGCTCTTTCTGGCAGACAGATCTCTGGCAAAGACTTTTGGACCTTGGTTCCGCTCGATCGCTTCTTCAATACGAGCTGTATTGAAGTTGCGTAAGTCCCACCGCATCCATTTTGAGATCTTTCTGTTCAGTTGCCTGTATGCTGTCAAAACTGTTGAAGAATGTAGCTTTATCTCCCGTCTAACAGCCATGAGATTAAGAGTGTGATTCGGAGAGTTTTTTTTGTTCTTCTGCGGCGGGTCTTGCAGAACTTAGCTCCGACCGCATGAACAGTTTCCACGAGCTTGTCATTCAAATCGTCCACTTCATTGCAGTCTTCTAGGCACTGAAAACGGTTTTGTAACTCGAGCTGAAAGGTTTTGGGACTTTGTATTAGAGCATGAGGGGGACGGAGCGTTGACTTCATCAGACGAGACCTCTCCAACTTAACGTTTAGGTTCAGTGTGCCTCTAACCATTCGGTGATCGCTGCCGGTTTTCACCCTCGCGATCACTGAGACATCACTGAACAGTTGTCGTCTGGTCGTCATAATGAAGTCAATCTCATTTTTTGTCGAACCGTCGGGGCTCGACCAGGTCCACTTCCTGTGGGGCCGCTTCTGGAAGAAAGAGTTCATCATAAAGAGTCCCTCTTTCTCCATCCTTGGGTTCCTTTGCCCTATTCCAAATTTCCCCACTTTCAGCTCACCGTTCTCTCTTGTGCCTAGTTTTGCATTGAAGTCTCCCATTAACACCGTATATTGGGTTTTGGAGCAATGCATGGCTCTAGAGATATCCTCATATATTTCCTCCACCTCCTGATCGGGGTGTACCGAGGTTGGTGCGTAAATCTGTATGACCTTCAGCGAATACCGTTTGGTGATTCTGAGTATAAGGTACGTAACCCTTGTCGACACACTCTCAATCTTTACAACGTTGTTAACGAGAGACTTGTGGGCGATAAATCCGACACCTCCTTGGGACAGATGGTCGCCCTCGGTAATAGAGCAAGTTTCCGGATTCGAGGATTACCGTGTCCTCCCCCTCTCTTCGGACTTCGGATAATCCTATAATATGCCAGCGTAACTTGTCTATCTCTTCTTCCAGCTCCACAATCTTCTCGTCAGTCCTCAGGATGCGTGCGTTGTATGTTGCCAGGTCGAGTCGTTGTAGGTGGCAACCGAACCTCCACCGGAGATTCTTAGCACCCCCTGCCCCGCCGTTACCATGGTCGCCACCGTAGCCAAGAATAGCGGGCCGCCGGGGACTGGGGGCCGTCTCTTCGTAACTTTCATAATGGGGGGGGGGGGGGTATTTGCCATAGTTGCCACGCTTGGTGAGCGGGTTGGCAATCGCAGTTTTTTATTGTATTTTTGCCGTTACCAGGAAGATGCTGCTGCCCATCTCCTGGCTGTTTCCCTTTGTTTAATCTAGAGGTGGCCGTGGTTAACTATGACATTGGGACGTCAGACACCTCAGTACCCCCGTGACGATAGGTGCTGTACAGTAATCGTGTAGGAAATATAAAATAAGTTAATATACGCGATATACTTCGTAAAAACAAACTAGTTTTAAAATAGTTATTTAAATGTGTTGCGTGCGCGTAAATATAAGAAACCTTCATTTATCTTCGATTAATAATCACAATGAGGACTAAGATGAAATGCCTAGTTAGCACTAAAAAGCCTTATTTTGCTGTTTCACCATTCGTGATACAGCTAGGCATGGCTATCATAACTGCAGCATTTCTACCACCTGAAAAAGTCTTTGTTTTTTTTTTTAATTTTAATGAGTACAAAACAAACTGCATAAAATTGCATATATGTCAGAAATAAATTGACATGATCTATATGGGGTCAGATGAGACTTTATTAAAGGTACAGATATAAGCTTTTGTTTAGTAAGCAGACCACGTTTAATGTTGTGGGAAAAATATTTGCTAAGAAAGTTTTGATTGTGTAGAATCGCTGGAATTTATCAAGCTTAGATTGTAGTTTCGAAGAAATTAGTAAAAAATTTATACAATATTTTGGAATATTTTGATAAAATTGTGGCATCCAATCTGATGGGGTTTTATCCATATCTAAAAACGCCAAACGTAGAAAGCGGGAAACAAATTATAAGGTATGATCAATGTTAATAGTATAGCGTCGATGGATAGTACTTAGAAAAAGAAGAAAAAAAAACATTTATTTAATACACATATTGTAAATACCATTACTATTTACCATTACAGCCTATAAAGGTCCACTGCTGAACATAGGGCACAAAAGATTTCCCTGGGGATTTCGCTATAGTTGTCATGGTAAGTTGACAACCGCAGTTTTTTTTTATTATTCTCAGTTGTTGTCAGGAAGATGCTGCTGCCCATCTTCTGTTTCGGTTTCCCTCTTTTGCCTCTGGCGACACTCAAGGGACTATGTGGTAGTGGATATCTATACACCACCACTACATGGTGTTATCTATATTACAAATAAATAAAATTGAAGTGTCTGTTTGTAATGTCAAATTTACAGTTTTTTACTAAATGGATATGAAAGTCTATACGGTACTAATAATAACAAAAATACAATTTTAAAAGTTTTTGTCTGTCTGTCTATCTGTCGGTACGTCTGTCTGTCTGTTTGTTCCGGATAATCTCCGAAACAGCTGGACGGATATTGATGGGATTTTCACTGGCAGAGAGCTGATGTCACAAGGAGTAACTTAGGCTACTTTTGTGTTAGAAAAATAATTAGGGTTCCGCGCAAAAAAATTAAAACTCCGAATAACACGCGAGCGAAGTCGCGGGGAACAGTTAGTTAAATATAAAACATATAAACGCATTCAAATATTCACGCATCAGTACCTATATAATTTAGCATTGCCATGCATTTCCTATTATATGAACGTGTACTAGTGGTTTACACAAGAGGATAAATTAAAAAGATAAACTAATTACAAATAATAGAAAATTTTAATTAAAGGAATATCTCCACTATCTATCAACTGTCCACTATTCAACCACAATATGAATTAAACAGTGAAAGATATTATATGAGGCAGTAGTTTCTACTACGCCGTGTGAGCGTGGAATCTACTATCCCATTTCATGTCGTTGGTGTCGTAAAAGGCAACAAAGGGAAATCAAATAGGAGATGGGCAGCAAAATTTTCCTGGTTACTATTCAAAGTAGTACAAACGGTAGTTATAGACCACCCCGAGAAGCATGACAACTATTGTAAATATTCTCTTTATAAGCCAATCTATGGGAGAGTCTTATGTTCAGCAGTGGACTTTTAGAATCAAACAATGGCATAGCTAGGAGAAGGCTATGAACGTGAGCCTGAGCGGCTTTTTACTTAGCATAAATCTATTCACTTTTACCTTGCCTCAGTATGTAGTGGCAATGTAAGAATATCCATTACCACATATCAACCCGTGGGTTTCGTATGCGGCGACAGAGTGAAACAAATCAGGAACGGGTAGCAGCGTCATCCTAATAACGACTTAAAATAAATAACTACGGTTGCCAAGCGTTGCAAAATGATAAAATTATGAGGCAATCTCAGGGGAGGCCTTTGTTCAGCAGACTTTAATAGGCTGTAACGGTAACAGTTGCCTGTGTAGGTATCACATTTTAATTGTTTGGATAGATAAATGCTGACAAGTTATTCCACTGTATTCTTGTGTGCATTATATTCCCGTTTAGTTCGAGCTGGTAGTATGTCGGCTACAAAAGGGTGAAGTTTTTGCGCACAGACAGTAGTATTCGTGTTGTATCATCAACACAGGCCGCCAAAAGTCCACCGTCGAACATAGGCCTCCTTCAGCGATTGCCTTATAGAGGGAAATCCATAGTTGCCGGGCTTAGCTGGTGCCAACCGAAATTTTTTAATTTTAGTTTTATTAGGATGACGCTTGTGCCTATCATCTGTTTTTCCTCTGTCGCCTCTTGCGACATCCGTGGGACGATATGGATATTCTTACACCACAACAAACAAAGGTATAAGTAGTATAAGTGTTGGTGAAATCACAATGATTTACCGCCCATTGTTACTTAATGCTCTTTATTCATACTTTTAGTGTTGTCCTCACATAATTCGCAAAGTTCAAGTATCTACAAAAAACGTTAAAAGAATAATTCTTGGCGACGGAAGTTCTTATACAGAGGACCTCTCAAGTTTTTTGAAGCTAAAATAACTTTTCATTATTCTAAGTGCTTCAACTAAAGCTATAATAAATATTATATAAGAATTAAACGCAATCTATTTATTGACCTGACTGGTATTTTAAGTTCATTAATTAATTGTGTAAATGCTATTGAACGTGTGTAGCACTTGTTGAATTCCCGCGAGAACCTACGCTATTTAATAATTTGCTTAACAAGGGTGTATTTGCTGAATGCAGTAGAGGTTAAGGTAAATATCACTAGAAAATCCCACAATACGCATGGGAGTGGCGGTAGGGTTATTGTTTGCCTATTACATCTTAATTATCTATTACATTGTTAATCTTGGGCAATAATGATTAATCTAAATTGATGTTAATAATGCCTGAATTAATAATCAAAAGAAGGTAATGACACTTTCCGGTGTCAATCAATGAAAAGGCCGTGATTCGAAAGCAGCAAACAGTGATTCCTACTATCAATAAGACAACAGGCCGTGTCTTGATGGTGGTAAACGATAGTTGGTGGTATAAGTAGAATAACAGGCCATGTCCCAGTGGTGGCAAACGCTAGTTGGCAGTAAAAGTCGGACAACAGGCCGCGTCTCGATGGTGCCAAGCGGTAGTTGACCATATCCGTCTAAGAACAGGCCGTTTCTAGATGGTGGCAGACGGTAGTTGGGAGTATCAGTTGAGCAACAGGCCGTGTGCCGATGAAGGCAAACGATAATTGGCAGTATGGATCGAACAACAGGCCGTGTCTCGATGGTGGCAAGCGGTAGTTAACCATATCAATGTAACAACAGACCTTGTCTAGATGGTGGCAGACAGTAATTGGGAGTATCAGTTGAGCAACAGGCCGTGTGCCGATGAAGGCAAACGGTAGATGCCTAGATGGTGGCAAACTATCAGATGAGCAACAGGCCGTATCTCGATTGAGTCAAACATTAGTTATCTGTGGCTATACACAACAGGTTGTTAATAGGTCCCTAACGCAGGACAAGCGATAGACATCTAGATCATTTCTACAACAGGCAAGGGCAACAGATACCAACGGAGGTGTCAAGGGCTCAAGGTGACATTAACTGCATTGTATGCATTTTAGTCTCAAGTAAACGGTCATAACATAAACACGTAGTTTCTTTTCCGAGTCACATGCTATACGAATATAGACCCTAGCGTTCTAGACATATGGTCCTTCGAGCCGGATTTGTGAAAAAGACATTAAAGGTGAAAATATTTAAGGAGTGAATAAACGTTAAGCTACTTTTACTGTAAATAAATGGACAAAATATATGAAACGAACAAAATAGTGTTAGTTGTGGTTTATTATGAACAATATATACGTAAGGAACTGTGAGATTAGTGGTATGTATTAAAAACATTCATTAACGATTTACGATTGAAGTGTGTTGAACAGTATAGTTAACAAACGCAGTGATTTATAAAGTAGTTAGTGAGAGAAATAAGCAAAGGTTGTGAGAAACTATTTCGTTCGGACGCTTGAACTTTGAACTATTTTTTTATACCCACGAATACATAACTTTCGCTTGACTGTTGTTAGTTTGTTACAAAATTTAAGAACATTAATATTAAAGAGCAACACAAACATTTATTTTGACGAAAATGGATTCTGCAGAAAAACGAATGAAGGTTCAATGTGAATAGTTATGAGAATATACAAAGGGCTTATGCAAATTTTAAAAAGGCACCAAAGGAAAGAATTACAGTAGGCTATGTAACGTCTAGATTAGATTCCTTAGAAGTTTATTGGAAAGATTTTAAGTGTTTGCATCAAAAATCATACAAGAAACATCGAAGGAAGAAAGAAAGTCATGTTATTATTTCGATTATGAAGTTTATGATCATTTTGAGGAATTATATTATACATATAAAGGAGAATTACGTAATGCTTTACAAAAATTGCAACCAGATACGGATACTGAAAATAAAGCACAACAATTAGAACAAAGGCTATGCCAAAAACCAAGTGATACAAAGTTGCCGAGAATTACGATACCTATATTTAGTGGAGATTACACCGAATGGCAATCGTTTCACGATTTATTCTTAGCACTTATTCATAAAAACGATACCCTAGAAGACGTTCAAAAGTTACACTATCTAAAGAGCAATTTAAAGGGAGATGCTGAAGTATTATTACGACAATTTGCTGTTACGGGAGAGAATTATGCAGAAACCTGGTCCGCGCTAAAAAGGCGTTATGATAACAAAAGGTACATAGCAAATTGTATTTTTAAAAAATTTTTTAGTCAAAAACCCTTACCTTTTGAGTCAGCAAACTTATTAAAGCAGCTCTTGGACACATCTGTGGAATGTATTAATTCGTTAAAAAATCTCGGTTTGCCAATTTCACATTGGGATGCAATTGTAAATTTTGTAATCGTATCTAAATTGGACACTGTTACACATAAACAGTGGGAGGAGTCTATTGGTAAAAATAGCACAGAAGACTTACCTTCATTCGATCATTTAAAAGGGTTCCTGGAAACTAAGTTTAGAACTCTTGAGATGGTGGAACCTGCGAAGAAAATTCCTAAACCTATTAACCCAAAGTCTTTTCATGCTGCTGATGCTGAAAATGTGCCGCGTAGCTACTGTAAAGAGAAGCATTATATATTTAACTGTAAAAAATTTGTGAAGCAACCTACAGAAGAAAGATATAAGTTTGTACAGAGTAACAATTTATGTTTTAATTGTCTTATGCCTAATCACACAGTATTTAAATGTAAAAACACAATATCCTGCAAAATTTGCAGAAAACGTCATCACTCCTTATAACATAATGATAGAAAGCATTTGACGACGAATGAAAAGATGACAACAGAAGGAACTACTTCAAAGCAACAAGGTGAGACGGAGATAAAGGTAACAGCGCATATGTCTAAGGAACAACCTGGTCAAAGGATTTTACTGGCAACAGCATTGGTAGACATCACATCAAGGGCAGGACAAACACATGTCTTCCGTGCACTTATTGATCAGGGATCAGAGGCTTCGTTCGTGACCGCACGAGTTGTCGACTTATTAGGCTTAAGAAGAACTAACATCAACGGCGTGGTCTTTGGTGTAGGAGGGGAAGGTAGAATATGTATCAATCACATGGCAGAATTGGTAGTTAAGTCAAAATGTGTATCAAACTTTTCTGTCAACATAAAGGCATATGTGCTTAAATCATTGACTCGTAGGTTACCGGCGAAAGAAGTAAAAATTTGTGGTTGGCCTCAGCTTAAAAGTATGAAATTAGCTGATCCCCATTTTCACACGCCGAGTAGAATAGATATTCTTCTCGGTGCTGATGTTTTTTGTAAAATAATTGGCTCAGGTTTGATAAGGGGGCCTGGTGACTTAGTCGCCCAGTACACAAACTTGGGGTGGATTTTATCAGGAAACGTTAGCAAGTCAGCAAGTAGTTTACCGCAAATAACAAGCCTACATGTCACACGTTTGGATGATGAAACTAATAATCTACTGAGAAAGTTCTGGGAGATAGATGTTGAGCATTATAGAAGCAAGAAAATATTAACTAAAGAAGAAACTAAATGTGAAGAAATATACAAAAATACAACTACAAGAGATGAAACAGGAAGGTATGTAGTACAGTTACCGTTAAAGCAAAGTTATGAAGATACAGTAAGGATGTGTGGAGATACGAAGAAGCTGGCCATCACTCGACTGGAGTCTCTAGAAAAAAGATTTAGAAAAAATGAAAGGTTAAAAATTGCATATAAGGAAGTAATACACGAATACTTACGATTGGGACACATGATGAGAGCTGAAGATGAAAATCATGAAGGTGCAGTCTACCTGGCGCATCATCCAGTTATCAGAGAAGACAAAGATACTACAAAAATTAGAGTAGTCTTTGATGCCTCAGCAAAGGGTACCGGTGGTTTCTCATTAAATGACTGTATGATGATAGGACCCGTGTTACAACCAGATCTTCGTAGTATAATCATCAGGTGGAGAATACATAAATTTTGCGTAATCGGTGATATAATCAAAATGTACAGGCAAGTAAGGGTAACAGAAGACCACGCAAACTTGCAACGTATAGTGTGGCGAAACGAAGAAAGCGAAGAAGTTAAGAGCTACAAACTAATGACAGTTACCTTTGGCACCGCTGCTGCACCTTACCTTGCCGTAAGAACATTATGTCAGCGAGCTCAGGAAGAAGCGGAAGAATATCCTGAAACTGCATCTGTTATAAAAAATTCTTTTTACGTCGATGATTTAATGTCTGGGAATGAAGATATAGATAAAACGAAAGTTATGTGCGAAGAAATTAAAATGATACTAAGAAAGGGGGGATTCGAAATGCAAAAATGGTCCAGCAATTGTGACGAAGTATTAGATTTTTTACAAGAGAGGGAATGTACTATGAAAGAAAAATTAGATATAAAACTAGACAAGGTTATAAAAATTTTTTAGGTTTGACATGGGATAGAAAAGATGATAGATTTAAAATAACTGTAAACTTACCTGAAGTAGAGGGTCCCATAACAAAGAGATCAGTCCTTTCCGATGTAGCTCGCCTATTCGACCCATTTGGTTGGTTGTCTCCAGTAGTAATATCAGCAAAAATATTAATACAAAAATTATGGATCTGTAATTTAGGTTGGGATGATGTATTACCGCCACATTTGATTGAAGACTGGTTGAGATATAGGAAAGAGCTGATTCATTTACAACACATTTCTTTACCACGGTGGTTTAATACAACGGCGCAAAACTTGAAAGACATGGAAATACATGGATTTGCAGATGCATCAGTAAACGCATACGCTGCGGTTGTTTATCTCAAGGTAATTAATAACGCGTCAATACATGTCATGATAATCGCATCGAGGACTAAGGTTGCACCTTTGAAGCAAATATCTGTTCCTAAATTGGAATTATGTGCGGCAGCTTTACTAACAGAACTCATGAGTGATGTTGTTGATCTATTGTCCATCCCTAAAGAAAGAATTTTTGCTTGGTCCGACTCAATGGTAGTTCTATCATGGTTACAATCGGAACCAAGCCGGTGGCGAACATTCGTAGCAAATAGGGTGGCTGAGATAACACGGGTATTAGACAACAATCACTGGAACTACGTACAATCTTCTGACAACCCGGCTGATCTAGCAACAAGAGGAATTAAAGCGCATGATTTGGCTAATCAAGATATTTGGTGGTCTGGTCCCGACTGGCTTAAACAAATACAAATAGAAAAGGATAGATTGGAAATTCCTCAAACAGAATTAGAAAGCAAGAACGCATTTCATAGTTATTTTGAAGGAGAACCGATTTGGCAAAGATTTTTTAGAATAACTTATTCTAGAAAGATGCTGTTTGGCGGACTTCACACCGGCCTCCCATAAACCGCCGAAATTTGGAGCTTTGGGTGGTATAAAGTGCCAAGTGGTGCCGTCGTTGGCTAAAAGTTCAGCTATTTCTTTAGCCATGTTGTTCTTACCAACTTCAAACATACGTCTCAGTTCTTTTGCAGCGCCTACAAAATTAGTGCCGTTGTCACTCCACAAATGTGAACAATGGCCTCGTCTAGCGACAAATCTTCGAAAAGCTGCAATAAATGCTTGCGAAGTAAAGTCGGTGACACATTCCAAATGTATTGCCTTAGTCGACATACACACGAAAAGACAAATGTAGCCCTTTGAAGACTTATGACCTCGACCCTTTGATGTCCTTACTTGTATAGGGCCTGCATAATCTACACCACTGCTGGAGAACGCACGAGATGGAGTCACCCTCGGTGCAGGCAATTGTCCCATCAGCTGTTGCTTCGTTTCAGCCTTGTCTCTTATGCATGTTGTACAATTACGGATAAATCCTCTTACAGCTGACTTTAGGTTGATAACCCAAAACTTGCGTCTTATAAAGGCCATCGTTTGCAGTACGCCGCCGTGTAAAGTTTTTGCATGACCGTCGTTTATTATAAGTCTGGTAACATGTTGCTTTGCTGGTATGATAATTGGGTGCTTAGCATTCGTCGATAAAAACTCTGCATTATTCAATCGTCCTGCAACCCTCAACAATCCATGTTCATCTAAGTAGGGTGTCAAATTGGCCAATGAGCTTCCACTTCGCACTCTTCCGTCCTTTTTTAAGCACTCTACCTCTTGTCTATACATTTGTCCTTGATAAAATTTAACGCATCTTGTTTCTATTAAATTCATTTCATCAACTGTTAAGAATTTTTCCTTTTTCCCTTTGTTCGGCAATAACCTTCTGCAGTATGCTAAAACTCGTTTCATTTTTGACAACGAAGAAAATCTTTGCCAAATCGGTTCTCCTTCAAAATAACTATGAAATGCGTTCTTGCTTTCTAATTCTGTTTGAGGAATTTCCAATCTATCCTTTTCTATTTGTATTTGTTTAAGCCAGTCGGGACCAGACCACCAAATATCTTGATTAGCCAAATCATGCGCTTTAATTCCTCTTGTTGCTAGATCAACCGGGTTGTCAGAAGATTGTACGTAGTTCCAGTGATTGTTGTCTAATACCCGTGTTATCTCAGCCACCCTATTTGCTACGAATGTTCGCCACCGGCTTGGTTCCGATTGTAACCATGATAGAACTACCATTGAGTCGGACCAAGCAAAAATTCTTTCTTTAGGGATGGACAATAGATCAACAACATCACTCATGAGTTCTGTTAGTAAAGCTGCCGCACATAATTCCAATTTAGGAACAGATATTTGCTTCAAAGGTGCAACCTTAGTCCTCGATGCGATTATCATGACATGTATTGACGCGTTATTAATTACCTTGAGATAAACAACCGCAGCGTATGCGTTTACTGATGCATCTGCAAATCCATGTATTTCCATGTCTTTCAAGTTTTGCGCCGTTGTATTAAACCACCGTGGTAAAGAAATGTGTTGTAAATGAATCAGCTCTTTCCTATATCTCAACCAGTCTTCAATCAAATGTGGCGGTAATACATCATCCCAACCTAAATTACAGATCCATAATTTTTGTATTAATATTTTTGCTGATATTACTACTGGAGACAACCAACCAAATGGGTCGAATAGGCGAGCTACATCGGAAAGGACTGATCTCTTTGTTATGGGACCCTCTACTTCAGGTAAGTTTACAGTTATTTTAAATCTATCATCTTTTCTATCCCATGTCAAACCTAAAAAATTTTTATAACCTTGTCTAGTTTTATATCTAATTTTTCTTTCATAGTACATTCCCTCTCTTGTAAAAAATCTAATACTTCGTCACAATTGCTGGACCATTTTTGCATTTCAAATCCCCCCTTTCTTAGTATCATTTTAATTTCTTCGCACATAACTTTCGTTTTATCTATATCTTCATTCCCAGACATTAAATCATCGACGTAAAAAGAATTTTTTATAACAGATGCAGTTTCAGGATATTCTTCCGCTTCTTCCTGAGCTCGCTGACATAATGTTCTTACGGCAAGGTAAGGTGCAGCAGCGGTGCCAAAGGTAACTGTCATTAGTTTGTAGTTCTTAACTTCTTCGCTTTCTTCGTTTCGCCACACTATACGTTGCAAGTTTGCGTGGTCTTCTGTTACCCTTACTTGCCTGTACATTTTGATTATATCACCGATTACGCAAAATTTATGTATTCTCCACCTGATGATTATACTACGAAGATCTGGTTGTAACACGGGTCCTATCATCATACAGTCATTTAATGAGAAACCACCGGTACCCTTTGCTGAGGCATCAAAGACTACTCTAATTTTTGTAGTATCTTTGTCTTCTCTGATAACTGGATGATGCGCCAGGTAGACTGCACCTTCATGATTTTCATCTTCAGCTCTCATCATGTGTCCCAATCGTAAGTATTCGTGTATTACTTCCTTATATGCAATTTTTAACCTTTCATTTTTTCTAAATCTTTTTTCTAGAGACTCCAGTCGAGTGATGGCCAGCTTCTTCGTATCTCCACACATCCTTACTGTATCTTCATAACTTTGCTTTAACGGTAACTGTACTACATACCTTCCTGTTTCATCTCTTGTAGTTGTATTTTTGTATATTTCTTCACATTTAGTTTCTTCTTTAGTTAATATTTTCTTGCTTCTATAATGCTCAACATCTATCTCCCAGAACTTTCTCAGTAGATTATTAGTTTCATCATCCAAACGTGTGACATGTAGGCTTGTTATTTGCGGTAAACTACTTGCTGACTTGCTAACGTTTCCTGATAAAATCCACCCCAAGTTTGTGTACTGGGCGACTAAGTCACCAGGCCCCCTTATCAAACCTGAGCCAATTATTTTACAAAAAACATCAGCACCGAGAAGAATATCTATTCTACTCGGCGTGTGAAAATGGGGATCAGCTAATTTCATACTTTTAAGCTGAGGCCAACCACAAATTTTTACTTCTTTCGCCGGTAACCTACGAGTCAATGATTTAAGCACATATGCCTTTATGTTGACAGAAAAGTTTGATACACATTTTGACTTAACTACCAATTCTGCCATGTGATTGATACATATTCTACCTTCCCCTCCTACACCAAAGACCACGCCGTTGATGTTAGTTCTTCTTAAGCCTAATAAGTCGACAACTCGTGCGGTCACGAACGAAGCCTCTGATCCCTGATCAATAAGTGCACGGAAGACATGTGTTTGTCCTGCCCTTGATGTGATGTCTACCAATGCTGTTGCCAGTAAAATCCTTTGACCAGGTTGTTCCTTAGACATATGCGCTGTTACCTTTATCTCCGTCTCACCTTGTTGCTTTGAAGTAGTTCCTTCTGTTGTCATCTTTTCATTCGTCGTCAAATGCTTTCTATCATTATGTTATAAGGAGTGATGACGTTTTCTGCAAATTTTGCAGGATATTGTGTTTTTACATTTAAATACTGTGTGATTAGGCATAAGACAATTAAAACATAAATTGTTACTCTGTACAAACTTATATCTTTCTTCTGTAGGTTGCTTCACAAATTTTTTACAGTTAAATATATAATGCTTCTCTTTACAGTAGCTACGCGGCACATTTTCAGCATCAGCAGCATGAAAAGACTTTGGGTTAATAGGTTTAGGAATTTTCTTCGCAGGTTCCACCATCTCAAGAGTTCTAAACTTCGTTTCCAGGAACCCTTTTAAATGATCGAATGAAGGTAAGTCTTCTGTGCTATTTTTACCAATAGACTCCTCCCACTGTTTATGTGTAACAGTGTCCAATTTAGATACGATTACAAAATTTACAATTGCATCCCAATGTGAAATTGGCAAACCGAGATTTTTTAACGAATTAATACATTCCACAGATGTGTCCAAGAGCTGCTTTAATAAGTTTGCTGACTCAAAAGGTAAGGGTTTTTGACTAAAAAATTTTTTAAAAATACAATTTGCTATGTACCTTTTGTTATCATAACGCCTTTTTAGCGCGGACCAGGTTTCTGCATAATTCTCTCCCGTAACAGCAAATTGTCGTAATAATACTTCAGCATCTCCCTTTAAATTGCTCTTTAGATAGTGTAACTTTTGAACGTCTTCTAGGGTATCGTTTTTATGAATAAGTGCTAAGAATAAATCGTGAAACGATTGCCATTCGGTGTAATCTCCACTAAATATAGGTATCGTAATTCTCGGCAACTTTGTATCACTTGGTTTTTGGCATAGCCTTTGTTCTAATTGTTGTGCTTTATTTTCAGTATCCGTATCTGGTTGCAATTTTTGTAAAGCATTACGTAATTCTCCTTTATATGTATAATATAATTCCTCAAAATGATCATAAACTTCATAATCGAAATAATAACATGACTTTCTTTCTTCCTTCGATGTTTCTTGTATGATTTTTTGATGCAAACACTTAAAATCTTTCCAATAAACTTCTAAGGAATCTAATCTAGACGTTACATAGCCTACTGTAATTCTTTCCTTTGGTGCCTTTTTAAAATTTGCATAAGCCCTTTGTATATTCTCATAACTATTCACATTGAACCTTCATTCGTTTTTCTGCAGAATCCATTTTCGTCAAAATAAATGTTTGTGTTGCTCTTTAATATTAATGTTCTTAAATTTTGTAACAAACTAACAACAGTCAAGCGAAAGTTATGTATTCGTGGGTATAAAAAAATAGTTCAAAGTTCAAGCGTCCGAACGAAATAGTTTCTCACAACCTTTGCTTATTTCTCTCACTAACTACTTTATAAATCACTGCGTTTGTTAACTATACTGTTCAACACACTTCAATCGTAAATCGTTAATGAATGTTTTTAATACATACCACTAATCTCACAGTTCCTTACGTATATATTGTTCATAATAAACCACAACTAACACTATTTTGTTCGTTTCATATATTTTGTCCATTTATTTACAGTAAAAGTAGCTTAACGTTTATTCACTCCTTAAATATTTTCACCTTTAATGTCTTTTTCACAAATCCGGCTCGAAGGACCATATGTCTAGAACGCTAGGGTCTATATTCGTATAGCATGTGACTCGGAAAAGAAACTACGTGTTTATGTTATGACCGTTTACTTGAGACTAAAATGCATACAATGCAGTTAATGTCACCTTGAGCCCTTGACACCTCCGTTGGTATCTGTTGCCCTTGCCTGTTGTAGAAATGATCTAGATGTCTATCGCTTGTCCTGCGTTAGGGACCTATTAACAACCTGTTGTGTATAGCCACAGATAACTAATGTTTGACTCAATCGAGATACGGCCTGTTGCTCATCTGATAGTTTGCCACCATCTAGGCATCTACCGTTTGCCTTCATCGGCACACGGCCTGTTGCTCAACTGATACTCCCAATTACTGTCTGCCACCATCTAGACAAGGTCTGTTGTTACATTGATATGGTTAACTACCGCTTGCCACCATCGAGACACGGCCTGTTGTTCGATCCATACTGCCAATTATCGTTTGCCTTCATCGGCACACGGCCTGTTGCTCAACTGATACTCCCAACTACCGTCTGCCACCATCTAGAAACGGCCTGTTCTTAGACGGATATGGTCAACTACCGCTTGGCACCATCGAGACGCGGCCTGTTGTCCGACTTTTACTGCCAACTAGCGTTTGCCACCACTGGGACATGGCCTGTTATTCTACTTATACCACCAACTATCGTTTACCACCATCAAGACACGGCCTGTTGTCTTATTGATAGTAGGAATCACTGTTTGCTGCTTTCGAATCACGGCCTTTTCATTGATTGACACCGGAAAGTGTCATTACCTTCTTTTGATTATTAATTCAGGCATTATTAACATCAATTTAGATTAATCATTATTGCCCAAGATTAACAATGTAATAGATAATTAAGATGTAATAGGCAAACAATAACCCTACCGCCACTCCCATGCGTATTGTGGGATTTTCTAGTGATATTTACCTTAACCTCTACTGCATTCAGCAAATACACCCTTGTTAAGCAAATTATTAAATAGCGTAGGTTCTCGCGGGAATTCAACAAGTGCTACACACGTTCAATAGCATTTACACAATTAATTAATGAACTTAAAATACCAGTCAGGTCAATAAATAGATTGCGTTTAATTCTTATATAATATTTATTATAGCTTTAGTTGAAGCACTTAGAATAATGAAAAGTTATTTTAGCTTCAAAAAACTTGAGAGGTCCTCTGTATAAGAACTTCCGTCGCCAAGAATTATTCTTTTAACGTTTTTTGTAGATACTTGAACTTTGCGAATTATGTGAGGACAACACTAAAAGTATGAATAAAGAGCATTAAGTAACAATGGGCGGTAAATCATTGTGATTTCACCAACACTTATACTACTTATACCTTTGTTTGTTGTGGTGTAAGAATATCCATATCGTCCCACGGACGTCGCAAGAGGCGATAGAGGAAAAACAGATGATGGGAAAAAGGATCATCTTAATAAAAACTAAAAATAAAAAACTTCGGTTGCCTCCAACTAAGCGCGGCAACTATGGATTTCCCTCTATAAGGCAATCGATGAAGGAGACCTATGTTCGACGGTGGACTTTTGGTGGCCTGTGGTGATGATACAACACGAATACTACTTTTTGTGCGCAAAACTTCACCCTTTTGTAGCCGACATACTACCAACTCGAACCAAAAGGGAATATAATGCACACAAGAATACAGTGGAATAACTTGTCAGCATTTGTCTATCCAAACAATTAAAATGTGATACCTACACAGGCAACTGTTACCGTTACAGCCTATTAAAGTCTGCTGAACAAAGGCCTCCCCCTGAGATTGCCTCATAATTTCATCGTTTTTGCAACGCTTGGCAGCCGTAGTTATTTATTTTAAGTCGTTATTAGGATGACGCTGCTACCCGTTCTTGATTTGTTTCACTTTTACTCACTTTCACTTACAAACAGACACTTCAATTTTATTTATTTGTAATATAGATAACACCATGTAGTGGTGGTATATAGATATCCACTACCACAGTCCCTTGAGTGTCGCCAGAGGCAAAAGAGGGAAACCGAAACAGAAGATGGGCAGCAGCATCTAGGAAGATGATTTTCAGTTTTTCAGATTTTCAGTTGTTGTCTCCTGACAAGAAGATATATGAAGGTTTCTTATATTTACGCGCACGCAACACATTTAAATAACTATTTTAAAACTAGTTTGTTTTTACGAAGTTTATCGCGTATATTAACTTATTTTATATTTCCGACACGATTACTGTACAGCACCTATCGTCACGGAGGTACTGAGGTGTCTGACGTCCCAATGTCATACTTAACCACGGCCACCTCTAGATTAATTTTTTTAAATTTTGTTCCAATCTACACAGTATGAACTTATAGTATCTTGAAATCTTGGAGTTGTATGCTTGGGTTGGAATTTAATTTTATTAATTATAATATTCCAAGAGATGGTAGTACCCAGCCATCTTCTCTAAATTAGGCAAGTAAAATATGTTACGAACGATAATCCAACAAATACGCTCTTATCTACATAACATAAAAAAATCCATAGACACATCATCCAGCGTATTAATGGCAGCAGACGAGAAAATAATAAATATAACGTATGCAAAAACAAACATATAGAAAAATATCAAAATTAACGACCACATTAAATATCAAACATCTGTATCAACGTTTTATACGTGCTAGAGCCATGCTGCAGCTATATTATGGTTGTAGCACGAATGGGTCGGCTCGACCGGGGAAGGACCACGCTCTCACAGAATACCAGCGTACAATAGCAGCTTAACGCTGCTGTGTTTCGTATGGTGAGTGTAGAGAACCGGAGACCCTTTTTACTGGAAACGAGGCATTCCATCTTAGTCCTCACGGGTGACAACGCATCTGCATTTTGATTCGTAATCGAAGATAGATGTAGATGTGTATGGGCCACAGCAACCACTTACCAACAGGTGGACTGTGTGCTCGTTTGTCACTCTTATCCTATAAAAAAAAACGTTGGAACGGAATGCAACCGTTGAGCACAAACACGGATCATAGATTAAACGCGGTCTATAATCTGTCAAAACAAACTCTAGATAATGCAACAATTAGATTATTATCAAATGGAATGAATTTTGCAATAACACCGCGAAGATCACCGTATGCAGAAATGGTCTGTTGTGTCAAGAGGTTGGATTTAGAATCGTTTGGCAGGAATTTGGAGAAGTAAGGTGTTGTTTTTGGTAGAGGTTTGGTCCCCGATTATAATAATACCACTCACATTAAAAGGTGATGCACTGTTTTCAAGAAAATAAAACAAAAACTATTATAATGAATACAATTGTCACGGCCTACGGCTGCTCCCACAAAGGTCAAATCCTGGCGGGGGCCCATAGCAGCTTCTTCGTTGTGCAGACGTAGGTTGGGCCTCAATATGGTCACGTGGAATATGTTCTATCACAATAAACTATATGGGAGAAAGCTAGAAACACATAGTACTTACCATTATCCGAAGCTAACTTCGCACAAAGTCTTGGGCAGGCCGTGAGTGTGTGTAATAGTGGATGGCGAGTAGTGTACAGTGAGGTGTAAATGTCTGCGACCTGAGCAAGCTTAGGCGACCAGCAGCGGCCGAGTTCCAGGCTGCCCCAAAATGTTGCATCGCTCCAGCAGGCTTCAGCGCCGGACCACTTCTTTCTTCACTGTCACTACACGGTATCTCAGCTTCATCGTACATTTAACTAACTTCAATTCGCCTAATTCCACACTCATCACAGAATCGAACACGTGATATCCGACACGGCAAGGACAGTAACACAAAATTCGACATTGAATGTCCCGGATTCACTTATCACAAATTATAAATTCGGCACCAGAAAACACGTCGCGCCAGATTCAAATACGCCTCGTTGATACTCAAATTAATCTAACTAGGCAACCAAAACACAAGAGGGGCACTAAACGCGACGACACAATTATAATGATATCTTGACAATTAGGTACCATCTCTTGGAATGAATGTACATAAAAACATAAATAGCTTTAATAAGAATAAGGATGTCCATACCTTAAACACTAGGAACAAACATAAGCTTGTAATGCCACTTACTAGACTCCACAGAATTAGTGATTCATTTATGGGGCAATGTATACGCTTTTACAACAGAATCCCAGAACATGTTCAAAGTTTGTCAATAAACAAGTTAAAAGTTTTATTAAAGAAAAACTGTACAAAAAGGGTTATTATAATATCAAGGAATACATGAATGAAAATAACCCCTGGGAATAAGGTGATCGCTACCATGCTGGTTCTATGAAAATTCATTTAAAATTGTATAAACAAAATAATTTTTAAGTGAAATTATGTTTAAAAAAAAGTCCCGATGGGTTTCTTGCTGGTTCTTCCCAGGACAGAGGTATTTTTTGAACCAGTGGTAAATAAAATAATGACTTTCAATAAGTATTATGTATTAATCCATATTGAATAAAAATCATTCTATTCTATTCTATTCTATTCTATGAGATAATAACGTAACACAAAATCAGTTATAAATAACTGAATTTTACAGTAAAGGAATTATTTACTATAAATATAAAGCTAGATCACCTTAAATGGAATTCTTTATCATATAATCCAATCATATATCTAATCCGTTACAGCCTAACAAAAGTCCTCTGGTTAGCATAGGCCTCCTCCATAGATTGTCTCATAGGTTGCTTTTCTTGCCTAAAGTTTGTCTTATTTGCCATTGTCGGTGGGTTGGTTATTGCAGTTTTTTTTTTTTCATTATTAGGTAGACGTTGCTGTTCATCATCTCCCGTTTGCTTTCCTATAGCATCTCCTACGAAGCCCATGGGACAAACTGGGATATCCTGTCCTTGCCCGACGACTCTTCCCCACAAAAAAATAGCTCATGTCATCCCTTGCGACGGTAGCGGCATACGAACTTATTTATCAGGTCTAAGTCAATTTAAGAAATACTTAAAGATACTCTCTCTTCCTCACACATACACACACACACACACACACACACACACACACACACACACACACACACACACACACACACACACACACACAAACGAAACGAAACGATGAATATAATTAAAATAGTGACAGGTTTATGGACATACCTTCGATATTTTCTTCAGTACACGTACTTAATGATTTTAAGCCAGATTTCTTCCAAACTTTTGATTTCTAGCATTTATAAAGTATGTATAAAGCCTTAAGAAGCCCTCCACATTTTTACATACAAAAAAATATTGCACTGGTATCGTGTGCAGCATCGCTCTACCACGTACTTTACATTTAAATAACCATTTCAATCACCTCTCTTCATAATCCACTTTCATTCATTTCAGAATTTATTTATTTAAGACATAGTGTGTATCACGTACAATAATATACACACGAATATATATATATATATATATATATATATATATATAACGAAATATTATAGAAGTAATCCTCACCTCAAGGCTTACAATCAAATATTTTCACTTTAAATCTTTGGGATCCATTTCTTTCATCTACAAATTCTGTGAGGTTCGTGTTATTTTAATTAACAGTTTAAAATTGCCGCAAGCTTAAAGCTCGTTTTATTCATAAACAGCAAAATTTAAAGCATTAATCTGATCACAAAACGATTATAGATGCAAATTTTACATTAAATTTTAAATCTTGATCAATTAATTAGGATCGTAGCTTTATTTTCAGATACATTACTCATATACATAAACCTAGTCAGGTCATAAGTATTGTCACACAGTAAAAACTTTTATTTTAGAATGCTGGCCACAAAAAAGTTTATTGAATTTGAATTTCGAATTGTTCATGAAAATAAAACTGTATACTTTTTAGAATTTCACTTATTTTTAAATATGGAGTGGACGCTTAAAGAAGACCATGTTGCAGTTATTGCGTTTCATCGTTGCGGTTACGCGCCAATTCAAATTTTTCACATACTGAAAAATTTGAATATAACCAAAAGATTCGTTTATCGTACCATCAAACGATACAATGAAGACTCTAGTGTAGATGACAGGTCAAGAAGTGGTCGCCCTCGGTCTGTTAGGACTCCAGCAGTGATAAAAGCTGTGAAGGCGCGAATTCAAAGAAATCCCAAACGTAAGCAAAAACTGTTGGCCCTTCAGATGGGGTTAAGCAGAACCACGGTGAAAAGGGTGTTAAATGAAGACTTAGGGCTTCGGAAATATCGAAGAAAAACAGGACATCGTTTGAATGCTCGTCTAATGGACCTGAGACTGAAGAGATGCCGCGCTTTGTTGAAGCGGTACGCGGGAAAAAATATCGGGAAATTCTTTTTTCGGATGAAAAAATTTTTACCGTAGAAGAGAGCTACAACAATCAAAATGATAAGTTGTACGCACACAGTAGTGAAGAAGCGAGCAACCGTATTTGGCGTGTCCAACGAGGTCATTTTCCATCCTCGCTCATGGTATGGTTAGGAGTTACTTATTGGGGCTTAACAGAGGTACATTTTTGTGAGAAAGGTGTAAAAACGAATGCAGTTGTGTATCAAAATACAGTCCTGACGAACCTTGTGGAACCTGTTTCTCATACCATGTTCAATAACAGGCACTGGGTATTCCAACAAGATTAGGCGTCAGTTCATAGAGCGAAGAGCACACAAGACTGGCTGGCGGCCCGTGAAATCGACTTCATCCGGCACGAAGACTGGCCCTCCTCCAGTCCAGATTGGAATCCGTTAGATTACAAGATATGGCAAAACTTAGAGGAAAAGGCGTGCTCAAAGCCTTATCCCAATTTGGAGTCACTCAAGACATCCTTGATTAAGGCAGCCGCCGATATTGACATGGACTTCGTTCGTGCTGCGATAGACGACTGGCCGCGCAGATTGAAGGCCTGTATTCAAAATCACGGAGGTCATTTTGAATAAACTTTAGTGTCATAAGAATCTATGTTTTGTTAAGTTCATTTTGGTATATAAATGGTTAGATAATGAATAAACTTGTTTCAATTATTTTATATTAAACATGTGACAGAATTTATGACCTGACTAGGTATATACATTTGCTGGATTTGTTTTATAATCAGGTATTCTATTATAGTTTTTCAATCTACGATAAATATTTTGAAGTTTCTGTCTGTAATATCGAATTTTTTTTTAATTGGTTATAAACATACTATTTACACATGAGTAACCAAATTCAAATTTTAGGACGAAGTTCCTTATCGGACGGTACAGGTTTGGCAAATTGGAGCTAGGCGACAAAAAGTGTAAGAATTTTTCGTCACTTACCCCTTGTGTCATTGTGTATTTTATTTTAAATGACGCTTCATTTTAATAGACGCTAATAATTTATATATATATATATATATATATATTTGTTAATCAATAATATATAATACCGGGATGGAAGATGTGATTTAGATGTGGACAGGCGTGTCGCTGCCGGGAACAAAGTCAATGGTGCCCTGACTGCGTTAGTCAAAAGGCAAGGCGTAGTGAAGAGTGCACGCCTTGTAATAAATAACGCACTGTTGGTACCGACTTTGTTATAGGGCAGCGAAACCTGGGTATGCCAGAAGAAGCATAAAAGCAAGTTGAATGCAGTGGAAATGCGATCTCTTCGTAAAATGTGCGGCGTTACCATGGCCGACCGAAAGCGAAACGAAGAGATTCGCAATATGGCAGGTTTGAAAGATGACCTTATCACAAAAATTGATAAGGGCGTGCTTCGGTGGTTTGGGCACGTTGAGCGAACGAGTGAAGACCGAATGGTGAAGAAAACATATAGCGCGAAAGTTAATATTAAAAGGTGTCGAGGTAGACCGAGACTAACTTTCGAAGACCATGTGAGCAAATTGCTCGAAGAGGGTAGGGTCAAGAGTACTCGGATACCTAGACGTGCATGTATGAAGAAGATAATGAATCTGTAAGAAGCGAAAGAGGTATGTAAGGATCGTGAAACTTGGCGATCTGTTCTCTCTGGCTACCCCGTCAGGGATTGTGCGTGAAGATAAGTAAGTAAGTAAGTAAGTTAATCAATAATATAATATGTTTATCAATAATAATATACTATGACAGCAACTTCGTTCCAAAAGAATGTTCCACGACACTCAAGCATGTTCTTTCTTTTCGGGATAATTTTCGAAATGTCTTTCAAAATTTCTTTCTGACGTTTAGATTTTGTAGAACGTCGCCATATTATCGATAATTAGTTTATTTAAAAAAATCTGCGGATGCCAACCAGGCTTCTAAACGTGGCAATTATGGCAAAATCTCCCTATGTGGCAATATATGGGGGAGACTTATGTTCAGCAGTGGACTTTTATAGCCTGTAAGGTATAGATGCCTAATTAGAAGAGTTACGTCGCGATGGGTATTTCTTCTTCTTACTTATAAGCCCGTAAAAGTTGTTGGACATGGGCCTCTCCCGTCATAGGGACTATTTGCGTTAATTGTTAGGATTGGAAGGCAGATTGATGAACGAGTACCAAACGAATACCTTCGACACTCAATCCCATTAAAATGTTAAATCCAAATTTGACGAACTTTGACAATTCTTTTGAAGCTTTTATAGGATAGGGTGACAAGCGAGCACACAGTCCACCTAACGGTAAGTGGTTGCTGTGGCCCATAGACATCTACATATATCCTCGTATGCGAATCAAAATGAAGATGCGTTGTCAGCCGTGAGGACTAAGATGGGATGCTTCTTTTCCAGTAAAAAGGGTCTCTGGTTCTCTACACTCACCATACGAAACATAGCAGCATTAAGCCGCTATTTTACGCGAGTATTCTGTGAGAGCGTGGTCCTGCCACGGTCGAGCCGACCCATTCGTGCTACAACTATACAATTAATATAGCTGCACCATGGCTCTATCACGTGTGATATGGGCTTCCCGAGAAATTATGCAATTAGTCACCAGTTTTCTTACAGATTGGAGTATTAAAGTCGTTGTCGACGGTGCTTGCTCCGACTCCAAGCCTGTAAATGCTGATGTTCCACAAGGTTGCATGCTATCGTCTACCTTGTTCTTCTGGATATCAATGATAAGTTGCATACTAGTAACATTCGTTTTAATGCAGACTGGGGATGCTTTATACACTGGCAGAGCTAATATTTTTCGAGAACATATTGTCGAGTGGCGAAAAAAACTGGTGTCTGAAGTCGAGTCTTTGTTGATCAAAGTCCCGGATTAGGGGCAAACCAATCTAGTCCAATTTAACCCCCAAATGACACCTTTCACAGAACCGAGGAAAAAAACCCTTTGACAGAACTCTTCAATTTCAGGGCACTCTCTTCGTTGCCTCAGCCAGCATCGGAATCCTTGGCGTCCACGTTTCGAGACATGTACATTTACGCAGTTACTTGGAAGGGAAGGTTTAATTGGCATCAAAAAGCTTCGTTTGCTCAGTAGATTAAGATGATATTTCATGCTGGCCCACCACTCGCATGTTTACAAAGCGCAGTTTTGGCCTCATATTGAATACTGTTGTCGACTTTGGGTCAGGGCACCACAGTGTCAGCTCTTTCCACTTGACCGTTTTCAACGGAGAGCAGCCTGAATTGTCGACGAACAAGTTATTTCTGATCGGCTTGATTTAAGGCGTTGCCTTTCCGCAAGACAACTATTGCATCTTTTACCATTTCTGATGGTTCACTATATTGCGATTCACGCGGATTTGCCTGCCTCTCACGATTAACTATGGAATTAAGTTTTTCAGAACCGATACGACTAAAAATTTATATATCATTTTAATATATGTATATAAAAATTATACATACATACATATATATATATATATATATATATATATATATATATATATATATGTGTATATATAATTTGCATTTTTCAACTTTATTACCATCGTAAAAAGTTTTATTTCTATTGCAACTAAGATAGTTTTAGGACCATTTGAACCGGATTTGTGATTCGGAAACCGAGTTTATTCTCAAGTGATTAAAGTTCACATTTGTATGAATTGCAATAATTTGAAATTCTTCCTGCTCCGCGATCACACCATAGCTCTCTACACCGGAACACAGCAGTGCACGCAACGTCACCACATAATTGTTTTATAATTTTCCCTAAACATTAATTTAATAATTTTATATATATATATATATATATATATATAAATATATATATATATATATATATATATATATATATATGTATTGACGGCTCCGTGGCGCAGTTAGCAATGAGTTGCTGCGCTGGGGGGCGCGGGTTCGAATCCCGCACGGAACAAGTTATTTGTATGGCCTACAAATAATTGTTCCGGGACTGGATGTTTGTCCTTGTGCAATTTGTGTTTGTAAACTGCCTCCACGATACAGGAGAAAATCCTAGTGTGGGGGTAACGTTTTTTAAAGAAATAAAAAAATATATATATATCTTTAGATATAAAAATTACGTGTCACATTGCTTGGACTCCTAAACAACTCAACTGATTTCAATGAAATTTTGCACAGTGTGCATTTTGGTCCAACTTGAGAGATAGGATACTTTTTATCCCGATAAATGACCCTCAAAAATTTTATTGCGAATTTAAGGATTTTTATAGGATGGGTCGTTGGACAAGGCAGAACAACCTCTGCCCGGCGAGCTAGTATAACGATATAATAAGATCGCGATAAGTAATCCTCAATATTTTTTTATTGTGAATTTTAGGATTTCTTAAAGGAAGGATCATCGTAAAGGGCAGAACAACGTTGACGTTGTTCACAGCTGCCTGGCTATATATATATAGGTCAAATTACACAATTGATTGAAACAAATTTACAGTTTTCAAAGAAGAGGATCGAATATTCGGGTTTAACCATTTATCATGCATTTATGCGTGAAATTGTAACGCCAACTTTCACACTAAAGTTAGATTAGTTTTCATTGTTTTACAATAGTACTTTGTTTTTCATTTTTTTCTTATATATATATATATATATATATATATATATGTTATGTATAAATATGTTTATATTATTTTGTCATATTATAAATAATATATTATAAATTATGGGTTCTATGACGACATTATATTATTATCTTAAATTAATTAAAAAAGCATTAACATTTTTTCCCATACAAAATTGAACATCCTCTTGAAATTGAAAATCGAAATTCCGTCCCGTAAAATAAGTTAGTTAATAAGTTACATACAAACTGTAAGAAACTATTTCACCCTCTTAGGGGTCGTATCTCGTAGGGGTCAAATCTTAGTAGATGTCTACGTCATAAAAAGTCGCTACGGTCCAATCTCAAATTTCTAGGTTGGTGCTGCAAAATGCCACCTGGCAGCGTTGGACTTAGTGGAGAGACGTGCTAAGAGGCTCATTGGTGACCTTGATTTGGTTGAAACTAATCTTGTCAGCCTTGAACACAGGCACAGAGTAGCCAATCTCTCGGTATTCTATAGGATGCATTTCGGTGAATGTGCGCAGGAATTATACGCTTTAATTCTTCCCTCTCCTTTCTACCATCGATTGACCGGCGGTCGATGGGTCTTCACCCCTTTGTTGTCGATATTCCACCCATTAGAACCAAACGATTTGCTTCGTCTTTTGTAATGCGTACAGCAAAGGAGTGGAATAATTTGTTGGCGTCTATCTTTCCGTCCGAATACAATCTGGGCGTCTTCAAGGCAAGAGTGAATAGGCTTTTGTTACGATAAGACAGTGCGATTTACTATTTAAGGCTACATCACCACTTACCACCAGGTGGGATTGTGGTCTAGCACTGGCTTGTAATAAGTAAAAAAAATTCTACATCAAGGGATATGGGTTGTGAGTTGATAAATGAGTCAGTCATTCAGGACATCTTTTATATTAAAAAGAGGATACAGTAAAAGTGGATAAATGGCAAAACTAAATCTGCGGCTATTTAAATTCCACCCTCCAGCCCCGTGATTGACTGAAATGATTAATGGCAGAAAGAATGACGCAAAGTCAAGACACAGGTCATCTTCAAAGAATGACAGGATTCGGGAGTAGTACAGACTCAATTTAAACTAAAACTTTAATAACATATGTATTCCTTTTGTTCAAGAAATAGCATCCTCAATCCTCTCCAATATCGCTTTTGATCTTGTCATAGTACGACTATGGCTTTATTAAAAATCAAGGACAACATTCGCCATGGTATAGATAATCATCAAGTCACAATATTGGTGTTGCTGAATTTTAGCAATGCCTTAACATCTTTGTTTTGTCTGTATATCTTTATCGATAGTATAGTATACCCTAGTTCAAATTGTATAAATAATAATTTAATATACAGAAATCGCATTATTAGAGTTTTATATATAAATGTAGTTATAGAATAGATGTAGATATAGAATATAGATAAAAATGTAATCTTTTATAAATGCAAAGTTTGTGATGCAAAAAATACTCTTCTAACAGTTATTTCGCTGACATAAATAGACGCCAAAATATAAGGCGCTCCCAAGAGGCATGGTCTTACAAGTTTTGGTACTCCGCAAACTATCTCAAATTCGTCTTTGACCACATCAAAGCTTTGATCAAGTTTGGCAAGTGTAAGCGTGTGTAAGGAATAAATTAGTGTTACGTGTTATGAATTTCATTGATGTTTGATGTTCGGTTAGATTAATGTGTAACAAGCTCTTTACAATGACTCAAAATTAATGTTATATCAGACTCAGAGATATTTTATAGAATAACTTGACTTTAACGTTGTTCTGCCCTTTCCAACGACCCTCCCTATTAAAAAAAATCCTTAAATTCGCAATAAAAAACTATTGAAGGTCATTAATCGGGATAAAAAGTATCCTATCCCTCAAGTTGGACCAAACTGAACACAGTGTGCAAAATTTAATTGAAATGAGTTCAATAGTTTAGGAGTTCAACGCGGACAAACAATGTGACACGTAATTTTTATATATAAAGATGGTGTCAAGCGAGCACATAGTCCACCTGATGGTGAGTGGAAACTGTGGCCCATAGGCATCTATACATATACATATATATCCTCAATTTCGAATCAAAATGTAAATGCGTTGTCACACCAGAGGACTAAGTTGATATGCCTTGAAAGCAGTAAAAAGAGTCTGCGGTTCATAGTAAACACAGTACCATTATTCTGCTTTTTCACGTCAGTATTCTGCAAGAGCATGGTCGTGGTCATTGGTATATAGTTGCGTAAAATACCAGTGTAAAATGGTAACATATAACTGCAGTATTTCGTGTAGTGAGTGTGTGGAACACGAGACCTCTTTTAATCGTAACGACACATTCATATTTTGTTTTTTAATCGAGAATAGATATTTTTCTATGACTACTGCATCCACACCATGAAGCTTGTTATTAAACAATAGTGCTTGTACCACCTTTTCGATCTAAAGTATAGCGAGCTAGTATAATTTAGAGACCACGTTTAGAATGTTAAACGTGGTCCGAGTAGCTTGCTGTTCTTTAGACGCTACTTCTCTCTCGGGGATTAAAGACGTGACGCTATATATGTATGTATTTTAAGTTTAAATCCAAAATTTGGATATTACAGTAGATACATAGAATGTAAGTGGGTGATGTATTCGCGAATAAACTGCCCTATAGTTTGGTGAAAGCAGTATAAGAAACAACAAATGTATAATTGCAAACTTTGAGGCGTGTGTGTATTTTAGTCCTCATAGGTGATGCTGTACTTCAGCTTTATAAAAAAAAAAAGTTTTTTATTTGCTGATGTGTTTCGCAGTTTTCTTATTACCGATACAATATTTAAAATTGTCAGCGATTGAATATTTAACATTTATTGAAAGCCGCATTTAATGATGAGTGTGTTTCAAGCTAGCGCTTTGATCGATAAGTTTTTCTCCTTACATAAACTTTGTAATGTCGCTTGTGATTGTACAATACTTTGTAATGAAATAATAGGTCGGGGAAAAAGTTTTTTCGTATTTTATATACAAATTCAAGACATTTTTTCTCAAAGTTTTACTACATTTAATTACAATATATATGTGGCATTTAGTTCTATAACATGTTGCTATCTTGTAGGTAGTGACATAATAAATTTTACGTGGTAGAGCCACGCGGCAGCTTTTGCTGTCGCACGGATGGGCCGGCTCGAACCGGGGTAGTACCACGACCTCACAGAAAACCAGCGTGAAGTAGAGGTTTACCTCTGCGTTTCGCTTGGTGAGTGCAGGTGGCCGGAGGCCCTTTTTACTGGAAATGAGGCATTCCATCTTAGTCCTCACGGGTGACAACGCATCTACATTTTGATTTGTAACAGAGGATAGATGTAGATGTCTATGGGCCGCAGCAGCCACTTACCATCAGGTGGACTGTGTGCTCGTTTGTCACCCTTATCTTATAAAAAAAAAAAAAAAAAAAAAAAAATCACGATGCTGTAGAAATCTTGGGATATATGATCGAAAAAATGCGACAAGTAGTTTTGACAGTCCCATCTTGATGTTAACCGAAACAGGTGAAAATCTGAGGGTTAGGACTATATGGTGGATGCATTAACACTTCCTATCCAAGCTCTCCCCATTCTTGCTGAGTAACCACTCCTTTTCTGGTGATCCAGTCCTTTTTTTCTCAATTTAATGCTTGAGTCTAAATAGCTATTGGCAATAGAGATCCAAATCGAAGGTTTTACCCGGCAGTAAAAGCTCATAATGAACGTTGCCCTTGTAATCCCACTATACACACAGCATCAGCTTATTGCGTGTTAATTCGGGCTTAGCTGCAGTCTGCGGAGCTTGACTTCCTTTTGACCATGATCTTTTTCGCACGTTCTCGTCGTAGGTGATCCACATTTCAAAAATGGTTCGGTTTTATAACGTTTTAATGGAGAATCGCAAATGAGTAAACAATTCATTAGTTTTTTTCCAGTGAGCTCGTGTGGTACCCAAATATCGAGCTTTTTGTATGGCTATACTGCTTTGCTGCACTGCCTTAGGTCCATATACTCACAATTATTTTTTTCGTAACTTGAGTCGCACTTTGACGTTGTTTGTAAATAAATTTCGGAATCTATCGAATTTCTTCGTTAGATGCACCCATTTTGGTGGATAGAAAAACTTTTTAAAATGGCGGGAAAGTGTTTTATTTACATTTAATTTTTATATTTCTTAATGTCTTTTATGTATTGATATTAAAACCAGCCAGATACAAACATTACAACCAAAGAGATTTTTTTTTAAATTTTATACAAACAAAATACGAAGAAATATTTCCCTGACCTATTTTATATAATCAAACAAAACAATAGGTATGCAACACGCTTTCAATAATAATTCCTAGAAGATATATGCTTTTTTTGAAAAAAACCTTAAAAAAGGAGAAAGTTTGCAATTTGACTGTACTTCTTTTTAACCTACTGCCGCTGAAGGAGGGTAATATTTTTTGAATGTATGTATGTATGTAGCCTAAGCCGCTTGATAGATTATAACAAGTATTATGAGGTATACATATGATGAGATTCTCTTTATAGTTGAAGTCACATATAGTATAATATTTAAATTATTTTCTTCTATGTAATAGCCATCTAACGCAATCAAGTTTTTTTAATAGTTTCAATTAGATTATAATGATCTTTTTTCTTATTGAATAGGATATACCACAAGAGTGTTTTAAATGGAATTAAAGTAATTATTTTATCCCTAAGGGTGGAAAAATAGGGGACGAAATTTTTACAGTACTGTAGTGTATAGACAACATATGATTTTTTATGAAGTTTAGTTATTTGCAGTCGGTTATCACTTCTTGTTACAAGATTAATTACTTTTTATCATCATTTATAGTCCGTCACCAATTGTAAATATTTGTCTTCTTGCATATCATACCAGGTCATCAAGTAGTGGAGGCGACCTTCCACTCCGCTTATCGGTACGCCGCTGCCACTAGAGTATCATCCTTGTCCGTCGTTTATCGGTTCTTCGAGCTTTATGGCTGACCTACTACGAGTTCAGTTTACTGATCTGCTTTAATTAAATTTAATATCTTTCTTAACAAACACATTCCCATTTTCTCGCAAACACATAATCGACATCATTACATCCCTTCAAAACGTTAAAGTAATAACTTTATTTAAAACTTGTTTGTCAAATTTTTTCAACTGTCAAAAGCTAAGTATATATAACTTCTTTTATTTTGTTATTTAGAGGCTAATTCAAGCTACAAATTTCAACAAAAGATCAGTAAATATATTAGACAGTTATTTTAATAATTATATTTTGATTTCAGACATAATACTCATTTATAAAGGAAAATAAATCATAATTAAAAAAAACCTTTTTAAAACAATTTTTATTTAAATGCGCTAAAAAGAATAAAATAAAATTTTCCTTTAAAACTCTTACTATCAACTTATAACGTGATTACACGATTTATATGATATAAAAGCTTGTAGCGAGATTTAAGTTACTACACATTTCTACTTACTCGTATTTATTTAGTTTGAAAATTTTAAAAATTAAAATCAATCAGATCCTGTTTATCTACACAGGTAAATCTCGCGAGAAGCTTATATATCATATAAACTGTGTAATCACGTTATAATTTGATAGTAAAAGTTTTAAAGGAAAAGTTTATTTTATTCTTTTCAGCGCATTTAAATAAAAGCTTGTTTTTAAAAAAAGTTTCTTTTTACATTTAATTTATTTTTTACTTTTTATTTATCGCTGGACTGGTTTCTCAGTCTGATCATCTCATTTAACGCATCATTGTTGTAAGGTTGTTGTGTTTGTTAATTTCGAACATTCTAGCTCTTGCTGCTTGACCAGCAGCGAAGAGCTTCGTACCTAAGTAGACAATGGCATGGTCGACAGTACTACCCTGCATTTTGTGTACTGTGCAAGCCCAACATAATATAATTGGCAGCATTTTTCGTTCTGCTGTGCCGTGACTGTGATTGCCGTCTCATCAGACCACGCAAGTGAGAGGAAAGAGAGTGCATTTGTTCTTGTGCACACATTTGTACACTATAACCTGTGCTGCGAAGATTCCTAGCCTCCGTTAAGAATGACTGCCACAATTGAAATTCGGTCTGGAGGTCATTCATAATTGCGAAGCTGTTATTGAGGAATTACGTAAGAAAGAGAGCAAATTGTACATTCGCTCTCAGACTATATTATTATTTTAATAAAAAATGTTGAGTTCTTAAAATAATATTCAGCCCTTTTAAAGCAACTACTAGACATAGGCCTTTTCAAGCGCAAGCAATACGCATATGTTTGAAGTATACTCACCCTTATTTACCACGCTGGGTAGGCACGTTAATGAGGGAACAAATTTGTCAAAACAGAACACTTACATCACGGTGTTTATCACAAAAGTTTTTCGCACGATATATTTCACTAAAATTATTTAAATTTTGTATAGTTTTATTATATAGTTAGTCAATTATAAACGTGGGGTAAAAACTTTGATTTCTAATGAATCGGGTTAAAAGGGAGTTAAAAAAATCGTTGACTGGAATATCAATTAAAAGCTATTTTGAGCAACATTTTAAAATGTACTATTTTGAGTTCAGTTTTATCTAACATTTTTCCATATATTAAATATCTGTTCAAAAGTATCAGAAAGAAAAACCTCAAACAAAACCTTCAGGATTTCAATAATACCTACATGATATAAAACTAAATTTTATTGATAGTATTGCATAAAATTTTCAATTGCGTTATATTTATTTACTCTTTTTTATTAGAAAATATTGTTTCGAACTTGGGATTTGAGACAATTAAAAACTGCTGAGTGAATTACCAAAATTGACGATATAATTACAGAACACTAATTACTACTTAAAATCACACTAATAACAAAACATAATTGTACTACTGATCACTTTAGTCGCAGTAGTATCGCTTCGAACCGACGAGACTAGCCAGTCGAACATGTATTGACAATTTTGCACATAATTTCAAAAAGGGTTGTAAAACTGAAATTTTAGAATTAGGTCTCTCAGACCATACTGCTCAGTTAATCAAAGCACCTGCTAAAAAAATACCGACATTAAATTTTTGGCGTACCAGAAAACGTGATTATAGCTCAGAGAACATTGAAAAATTTAAAATGTGTATTAAAAGTTTATCTTTTTTGAATATTTACCATGCTAATGACCCAAACATAGCCTACCAATATTTTATTGATGATTTCAAACTTTTTTATGACCTTTGTTTTCCGCAAATACAAGTTTTGATAAAAGTCAATAGTAAACCAAAATGGGTATCCCATGGAGTCAAGGTTTGCAGTAGAAAGAAAAAAGATTTGCTCTGGAAATTCAGATTGAACTCAACTAAAGAGAACAAATTAAAATATGTAAAATATAGTAAATTATTTAAAAAAATTATAACCTTAACGAAACGTGCACAAAATAATTATAAAATAAAAATCTCAAATAATAAAAGTAAAACAGCGTGGCAAATTATAAACAAAACAAGAATCAATATACCTAAAGAAACTATTGTCAACATAAAAGTTAATGATCGAATTTGCATAGATAATCCTAAAAAAATAGCTAACGCGTTTAATAATTATTTTATTGAAAAAGTTAATCCCCTTACGGATGCCGGGAAAAAGGTAAATACTACAATTAAAAACCAATTAAATTCAATGTTTCTTGCACCAAGTTCACCATACCAAATAAATAAGATTATAAAAACATTGAAAAATACGAACAGTGTAGGATAAGATGGTATTTCCACAAAAATAATTAAAGCAGTAAGTGAGGATATATGCCACCATCTGAGTCACATCATTAACTTAAGTATATCAACAGGAATATTTCCAAAAGACCTTAAATTATCAATTATAAAACCATTATTCAAAAAAGGAAATAAACAGTTAATGGAAAATTATAGACCTATAGCATTATTATCAATATTTTCGAAAATTTTTGAAAAATGTCTTTATGGTGAAATTAATTCCTATCTCGAAAAAAACAAAATTTTGTGCAATGAACAAAAAGGGTTCCGGCAAAATAAGACCATAAATATGGCCATTTATGAATTTATTGAAAATATTATATGCCACTGTAACGAACCCCCCCCCCCATCTTTTTTCTTTTCTACTATATCCCACTTATACTTGTATTTCTTTAGAATCTATATCTGTAAGATATATAAATATATCAAATTTACGTGACCAGTATAACTTGATCTTTCTAAAGGTTTAAATATAGGCCGTTTAAATTTATGGCGTGATCGTCTTAGTTAGGACCCTTTTTTACGTTGTGTTTGTATAGTAACTTAGTTCTTTTAGGTGTATCTTGGAAGAATGAATATTCACGAGAGCAATCGAAAGCTGTTGGTAGAGTCTTATAAGCTAGAGAACCCCGTTCACGAAGACAGAGCTCAAAAAGGTTAAGAACAATAAATTGTCCCTATTCCACTTGTATCTGGTTCACAACAGTCAATTCCTTATTAATTAATCCCTTCCCGCTTGGAAAAGGCTCACAATATTTATATCAAATACCAGTCACAAGGGCTTCGCTCTCCCACATTTTAAAAAAAATGTGGAGGAGGTACACGGCCCCACACACGCCGCGCACGGTGAGCGCCAACCATTTTAATGCGCTCCCCCCGAAGGGTACGCAAAGTTGGGAACTGGACCGTAGTCCACAGCAAAATAACTGGCGAACCAGTAAAAGAGGACTTGGCCCCTTGATAGTGCGTAAGCACAAACATCGACCGAAGTCGCGCATGTCAATGCGTGTAAACGCCATACAGAATACGATCAAATCCAGCCACAGTGAATGTACGTCACACGGGTTAGGCAACAATAGGCACACTGACCATAAAAAGCCTTCCGTGAGCGCCACCACCTGCCAGACCGCCGTTCCTGCAGACGTGATGTAAGTGTAAGGCATCACCACCAATTGCATGGTCAGCACGGCCAATTGGCCGCAGAGCGTGTCATGAGTCTACCGCTCACCTCAAGGGAATGGGGTCCCACGTTGCGCGGCTTTCGGCCGCAGCCTTGAGAGCCTCCTCAGATTCTCCCTCCAGCTACCACCCGCATGAGGTCAACACATATGCTCCACCAACCAATACAATGGCAGATATAGCCAATAGGCAGTTATAAGATAATATTAATAATTCGCCATCAGAACGGGTTTGTGTCACTGACGTTGAGTATATGCATTTTTCGATCATGTTTGTCTCACCCACCAACAAGTTGCCTTCAATCTCTCAAAGGTGGGAACTTTATAGAGATATATTATTAAGTTGTTATATAAAACATCATGGAGGGCAGACAGTCTGCAGCCCCGCAATGAAGGGACCCGACTTGGGCAAAGCTACTTAGGTTGTGAGTCAAACCAAGACGCAGAGAGCGCCATTGAGAATAGCGACCCGCCAAACAACCATCGTAGAGACACAATGCTACAGAATGCAACAAGCATCAATACGACTATCGTCGGGCTTACACCATCCCAAGGTCCCCCATACAGTCCCAGCAGACATCACCACCCGCATACCTCCATCGACCAGAACCACAAGATGCATCGAATCAGGTGCAGTACACCCGCAGATCCATCACAAGACGCAATACTGCAAGTAGCAGTAAGCATCAATGCAACTATCATACGGATGGCGCCCCCTCACAACACACCCACATGATCCCTATCGACTTTGGTAACAAAATTTGATAATGTTGTTAACTAAAAATACCACCGACGTATCATAGTAGTACGGTACTAAGACGTCAGTAGCCAATACTCCACGTATCATAGCGCTATTGCACTAAGACATGAAGTTGAGTATGCTTGCTGCACTTAAAAGTACTACCAAACACACTCACCCTAATCCGAAAGATAGCCGACGTATCATAACGCTATGCGCTAAGACGCCGCCCACAACCGGTAGGGGTGTGCGATGTCCACGGGCAAGTCGTATTGCTACAACAAACCCGCTTACCACCGGCACTAAGATGATATGTCTAGGACACATCGGTTAGTGAGTCCAAGTTTACCTCGGTCTCAGAGGCTGCGAAGCAACCTACACGCCACTATAATAATCCTTTTCAAGTCCCATTTCTTTCAATATAATGCTTTTACATATTTGAGACCTTCCACATATTTGCTTTATTTCATAGACCATACTACTGTATGTCTTATTCATATGGGACTTCAAGTCATAACTCTGCTATCATAATGCTTATGCATCATAGAGACCTTCTATATTAATGCTTTGGTTCGTCAGACCTTACTATGTTAAGTCCCTAATATAGGACTAGTCATTGTGCAACCTTAGTACTAGCAGTCGGTCAGCCGACCACCCCATATATATGTACAACCTTGGGTATGTGTCTCCGACAACGCCCCAATATAAGGGAACATTACAAGAACACGTTCATTAACTTAGAAATTTTCCAATTATTACACGAACACCTTCATCAACTTAGAAAATTTTAATCTATTTTTTCTATTATATTACAAATGTTATTTATCTTTGTTATTGCAATATAATCGCCTTGTATTTATATGATTTGATACATTTTGAACATTTTAAGCAGGTTTTTAATAAATTTAGAGATTTTTAGAGACATTTTATGCGTTTACTAATATATATAATATTCAATATTCCAAATGGATATTTTTGAACTCTATGCTTATTATTTGCATTTTATTGTTTAAATTATAATTTCTATGACATTTTTAAATGTCTGTATAATGAATTTAATTATTATTTATTAATAATAATTATGAGGCGTCACAATCCACCCCCAAATTTTATGTTAATGATCCACATAGTGGAGTCGTTAATATAAAATTTTAGTATTTTGAGAGCATATACACTACACTCAAATAATTGTTTATATATCTGTTCTTTCCTCTTTTAATCTGTTACAATACGGCATATGTTATCAAATCCCCCTGCCCCAGAGAATGGCCGCCACCAACACCCCTTCAACCACAATTATCACAATGTGATAACACCATAATTCAAGTTATTGTATATCGTGTTGTTAATAAAGTTTGCAGTCAATTGTCGATTTCTTATTTTATTAATTTATCTTTAAATTTTTGAAACATTATTTCGATAGTGTCACACTTTATGTGCATACAATCCAGTTTGATATTTGTTGAGGTCAGTTCGATACCACATAGGATAAATGTGTTTGAGCCATTCGCCCTGACCCAACTCCCATATTTATTTAATAAAAATGATTAAAAAATTATCTTACGATCTATATTTACAACTCTTCATTATATATTAATAACGTTCTACTATCATATAACAAATCTCTTGCTCATAACTTTAATAATTTTAGACCTTTAACTTAAACAATTATTTCCATGGGCCACCCACAAAACCCTTTTATGTTACAATATTTATTTAATTACTCTAATTTATACAAAGAGAAATTATTATTTAAAATATTTTAATAAGTGAATAGCATTGAAAATTCCTCTAATTTCGTTTGTCTCTGGATTTGCTAAGGTATATACATTGTCAAATGGTACGGCTGCTATTACATAAGGTCCTTCATATGCCAAATTAAACTTACTCATAACTTTATTATCAGCGTCTGATCTACTATATCTTGAAATTTTTACTAAGTCACCAATATTATATTTTATTAATCTATTTCGCTTATCAAATTTTGTGTTTCTTATTCGACTTGCCTCTTTTAAATTTTTACGCACTTGTTGTCTAATTTGTTCGACATTATGTTTGTCTTTACTTTTGGAAATTACTTTGTCAAAAGACATCTCATTAGACTCACCATAAAGAATCTCACAAGGCGTGAAGCCTGTACTATTGTGATAAGAATTATTATACAATTCTTCTAATTTCGGCAATATTAACGCCCAATCTTTGTGGTTAGTATGACAAAGCGTCCTAAATAATCTGCTCAACTCTTTATTTACTCGCTCTGTTGTATTTGGTCTAGGATTTCTAACTGTGGTATATATTGGCTTTATATTTAATTCACTCATTGATTGTTTCCAGTGATTACTTACGAACTGTTTTCCATTATCTGTCATTATTGCCTTGGGCTTTATAATCTCAACAAAATGCTTTACTTTTGTTACAACAGACTTTGCTGTTGACTGTTTTAAAGGATATAATTTGATAAATTTACTGAATGAATCTTGAATGACAAATATGAAAGTGTACCCAAAGGTACCTGATACAAGTGGTCCATATAAGTCTGCCATGACTATATCGCCAATGTTTTCTGTTATTATAGATTTGCAGGGACCCACATATGTTATATTGCTTTTCTTAGATAACTGACATAAATGACAAGCCCTTAATTGGTTTTTAATATCTTTTGTTAAACCTTTCCAAAAGAATCTGTCTCTCACATATTTAATTACCTTATAGGGTCCTTGATGACCCATTTCGACATGCACTTGATTTATAATATCTTGTCTCAATGCTTTAGGTAAATATATTACTTCTTGTAAATTCGTTTTGTAATATAATACATCATTTTTCAAACTATACCTTTTAAATTTATTGTTTTGTTTTATTATGGAAGTATTTAATGTCTTTAACTTTTCAATAATAGCCAACGACTCTGAATCTTGTAATTGATATACTGTTAAGGATTTTAATTTTTCTATCAACTCAATATTCGGTTCGCTCTCTGTGTAAGCAATTTCTAAACTATTATTTTTATCCTCTTGTATTAAATCGCCATCAGGAGGATAACGTGATAGCACATCTGCAACAATATTACGTCTACCCGATATATGCTGTACTTCATAATTAAATTGTTCTATATACAAAATCCATCGGGTTACTCTACCATTGAATAACTTCATATTATTAATAAACAATAATGCTTTATGATCAGTTAGTATTATTACTTTACTGCCCCTCAAATATGTTTCAAATTTCTTTAGGCAGCTTATTACAGCATAAAACTCTTGTTCAGTAACAGACCAATTTAATTCGGGGCCTTTTAAGGCTTTACTATGATAGCCTAAAATTCTCATTTCATTATTATCATCTATCTGATATAGTACTCCGGCCATACCCACACCGGAACAATCTGTTTGTAAATAATACGGCTTATTAAAGTCTGGATGATGCAATTGTATTGTATTAATAAATTGTTGTTTTATAAAATCAAATGCCTTCTGTTCTTTACCGCTCCATTGGAACTTTCGTCCCTTTTTAAGTAATTCACAGAGCGGTATTATGCTCTCGCTGTAATTTGGTATAAACCTTCTATAAAAATTGCATAGACCTAAAAAGGCCCTTAATTGTTTAATCTTTTTAGGTGCTGGAAACTCTTGGATCGCTCGAATCTTATCGGGATCTGTCTTTATGCCTTCTGTTGAAATTATAAAACCCAGCATTTTAATTTCTTTACAAATAAATTCACATTTCTGCAAGTTACACGTTAAGCCAGCTTTGTTCAATTTACTTAAAACAATATCAATGTGCTCCAAATGTTTATCTAACGTTCCTGTTGTAATAATGGCTAGATCATCTAAATAGTTCACACAAAATTCTTGGACTTCTGGTCCTAATATTAAATTCATGGCTCTGCTAAAGCTTCCTACTGATGTTTTTAATCCTTGCGGCAAAACATTATATACATATGACTTTCCATTGAATGTGAATCCAGTATATTTTCTACCATCTTTATTTATCGGAATTTGAAAATATGCATTATTTAAGTCAATGGTAGTGATATAATTCGCTCCGTGAAATGAATTCAAAATATCTAATTGTATAGGTGGTTTCTCTGTTTCTGCAACCATTTTCTTATTTATGCTTCTAGCATCAAGCAGAACTCTAATTGAGCCGTCTTTTTTAAGAGTGAATGTCAATGGACTACTGTAAGGCGTTGATGTCCTTGTGATGATACCAGCTTGTTCCATTTCATTTAACTTTTCTTCCATTTTCGCTCTATATGCATATGGAATGGGATAGGACCTAGTAACTATAGGTTCATCATCGATCATTTCAATTTTATGCTCATAGCAATTGGCTCTTCCCAATTTGCTCGAAAACATATTCTTATGCTTTTCCAAAACCTTACTAAGTTTTGCCCTTTCAGAGACCTCCAATGTAGATCCTATTTTTATATTTATTAAGGGATCATCGGTACATTGTTTGATGCAGTTATTATGTAATACAGATTTATTATTATATTTGAAAGGTATAAAGTAGTCTTTGTTTTTCACTTTAAATTCTATTCCAACAGTAGTATTTCTCAAATCAATCAATATTTTATTTCTCTTGAGCCAGTCAAAGCCTAATATTAAAGGTCTTATTAAATTACCTACAATTAAAGTTTGTGTTTCAAAGACTACTTCATCTATCTTTATAGGCAATATGATTATCTGTTGTATTTTTGTGCTGCGCTGCCCAACAGCACCTTTTATTTGCATTGCTTTAACTGGCATTATTGATATTTTACGATTATTATCTTTAATTTGTAAATATAAACTTTCTGAAATGCATGTAACATCGCTCCCAGTGTCGAGGAGTGCGTCTATTTCTTTGTCAAATATTGAAACTTTAATTTCAGATCTCATATTCCCTATAAATTCCCTTTGATATTTATCTTCGTCTTCCTCGAAGACGGTTTGCACGAATAACTCCGTTATAGGCAAGTCCGACCTGGCTTTTAAGGTGTTTAATATGCTATTTACATTGTCGTTATAACCAAGGCCTTCTCTGTTAAAATTTGCTTTTAAAGTAATAGGTTTTCGCAACCCTCTATTGTTTTTACCCAATGTTTGACCAGGTCGCCAACCCAGTTTTAATAACATATTTAATGCTTTGTTCCCTTTTACATTGTAAGGGGTCGAATTGGGAACTAGTTCGACCTCTACAGCTCTAAATTTGGCTCAGGGGCCGTAACATCAGGTTGGTCATTAGTGAAATGTATTTCATGTACTTCATTAACCTTCTTTTTTCCCTCTTCGGGTTTACGCCATATTTTGTATGATTGTTGTATTTCTTTATGTTTTTGCTCCGTATTATTATTAAACTTCCTCCTTTTCTCATTATAGTAAGGTTCACGACCTTCATCTTGTTTGTCGATGTCATCTAAGTTTCTTAAGAAATCTGTCGTGTCTATTATTGTCTCAATATTAGCTATTCTCCATAATTGCTGCACAGCTTTAGGATAATGTCTGATTACATCAGTTACTAATTGTTTTTCAGGTATCGGATATGATAATGTTTGTGCCTTCTCAACCACATAAAGAAAATAACTAACCATGGTGGGGTGTGTACTTCTATTCCATTTATTTTGCACAAGGAATCTCTTTACTTTATTTTGTTCTTCTTCACCCCAAAACACTCTAAGGAAGTCAGCTTTAAAATCATCAAAAGTTGTCCAACGCACATTATTAATGCGAGCCCAACACTTGGCTTCACCTACTAAGCACTCTTGTGCTATCGAAATTTCGAGACCATTAGATGGAACTTTCTTTAAATAATTGGTGAGATCTTCCAAAAATGATACTGGATGAGTATTTCCATTTCCAAATTTCGGCTTTTCTATTGTTACATTATGTACATTATATACAATATTTTGTCTAGGATCATTTACATGAGAGGTGCTCGCCCCGGACACCTCTCCTTGATTTATTTTAATTTGGTAATCTTTCGTTTGGTTAATAAATTTTTCCTCAAGATCCTTTATTTTAACCTCAAAGGTTTTCACTGCATTCTTAATTAATTTCTGAAGCATTTTCATCTCATCTTTAGGCTTAGCCTTAATTGAGGTTGATTTTTTCTTATGTTTAGCCATTTTTAATTTTTATTACCACTTGTTTTTTTTTTTTTTTTTTTTTTTTTACACTTTTTGTGTCCTTCACTTACTTTAATTGAGTTTTTCCACTTATTTCACTTTATAATATATAGTATTGCAGTTTTTTTTTTTTTTTTTTTTTTTTTTTTACACCTGTTGTGTCCTTCACTTAGTTTAATTGAGTCTTTCCACTTATTTCACTTTTATTATTTCGCTCCGTTATGCACACACCTCCTATATTATTACTCAATTTTAATATTTAAGCCCCACCCCCAGACTCTCAACCACCCCCAGCAAACACCACTCTCCAAGACACCTCTTCATTTCACGGACAACAAATTGTAGGCATATAGCCTACCTCATAATTTTATATTACCGGCCTCCTATTTAAAATTTAACCTCTATCCTGGTCACGGCACCAAATTGTAACGAACCCCCCCCCCCCATCTTTTTTCTTTTCTACTATATCCCACTTATACTTGTATTTCTTTAGAATCTATATCTGTAAGATATATAAATATATCAAATTTACGTGACCAGTATAACTTGATCTTTCTAAAGGTTTAAATATAGGCCGTTTAAATTTATGGCGTGATCGTCTTAGTTAGGACCCTTTTTTACGTTGTGTTTGTATAGTAACTTAGTTCTTTTAGGTGTATCTTGGAAGAATGAATATTCACGAGAGCAATCGAAAGCTGTTGGTAGAGTCTTATAAGCTAGAGAACCCCGTTCACGAAGACAGAGCTCAAAAAGGTTAAGAACAATAAATTGTCCCTATTCCACTTGTATCTGGTTCACAACAGTCAATTCCTTATTAATTAATCCCTTCCCGCTTGGAAAAGGCTCACAATATTTATATCAAATACCAGTCACAAGGGCTTCGCTCTCCCACATTTTAAAAAAAATGTGGAGGAGGTACACGGCCCCACACACGCCGCGCACGGTGAGCGCCAACCATTTTAATGCGCTCCCCCCGAAGGGTACGCAAAGTTGGGAACTGGACCGTAGTCCACAGCAAAATAACTGGCGAACCAGTAAAAGAGGACTTGGCCCCTTGATAGTGCGTAAGCACAAACATCGACCGAAGTCGCGCATGTCAATGCGTGTAAACGCCATACAGAATACGATCAAATCCAGCCACAGTGAATGTACGTCACACGGGTTAGGCAACAATAGGCACACTGACCATAAAAAGCCTTCCGTGAGCGCCACCACCTGCCAGACCGCCGTTCCTGCAGACGTGATGTAAGTGTAAGGCATCACCACCAATTGCATGGTCAGCACGGCCAATTGGCCGCAGAGCGTGTCATGAGTCTACCGCTCACCTCAAGGGAATGGGGTCCCACGTTGCGCGGCTTTCGGCCGCAGCCTTGAGAGCCTCCTCAGATTCTCCCTCCAGCTACCACCCGCATGAGGTCAACACATATGCTCCACCAACCAATACAATGGCAGATATAGCCAATAGGCAGTTATAAGATAATATTAATAATTCGCCATCAGAACGGGTTTGTGTCACTGACGTTGAGTATATGCATTTTTCGATCATGTTTGTCTCACCCACCAACAAGTTGCCTTCAATCTCTCAAAGGTGGGAACTTTATAGAGATATATTATTAAGTTGTTATATAAAACATCATGGAGGGCAGACAGTCTGCAGCCCCGCAATGAAGGGACCCGACTTGGGCAAAGCTACTTAGGTTGTGAGTCAAACCAAGACGCAGAGAGCGCCATTGAGAATAGCGACCCGCCAAACAACCATCGTAGAGACACAATGCTACAGAATGCAACAAGCATCAATACGACTATCGTCGGGCTTACACCATCCCAAGGTCCCCCATACAGTCCCAGCAGACATCACCACCCGCATACCTCCATCGACCAGAACCACAAGATGCATCGAATCAGGTGCAGTACACCCGCAGATCCATCACAAGACGCAATACTGCAAGTAGCAGTAAGCATCAATGCAACTATCATACGGATGGCGCCCCCTCACAACACACCCACATGATCCCTATCGACTTTGGTAACAAAATTTGATAATGTTGTTAACTAAAAATACCACCGACGTATCATAGTAGTACGGTACTAAGACGTCAGTAGCCAATACTCCACGTATCATAGCGCTATTGCACTAAGACATGAAGTTGAGTATGCTTGCTGCACTTAAAAGTACTACCAAACACACTCACCCTAATCCGAAAGATAGCCGACGTATCATAACGCTATGCGCTAAGACGCCGCCCACAACCGGTAGGGGTGTGCGATGTCCACGGGCAAGTCGTATTGCTACAACAAACCCGCTTACCACCGGCACTAAGATGATATGTCTAGGACACATCGGTTAGTGAGTCCAAGTTTACCTCGGTCTCAGAGGCTGCGAAGCAACCTACACGCCACTATAATAATCCTTTTCAAGTCCCATTTCTTTCAATATAATGCTTTTACATATTTGAGACCTTCCACATATTTGCTTTATTTCATAGACCATACTACTGTATGTCTTATTCATATGGGACTTCAAGTCATAACTCTGCTATCATAATGCTTATGCATCATAGAGACCTTCTATATTAATGCTTTGGTTCGTCAGACCTTACTATGTTAAGTCCCTAATATAGGACTAGTCATTGTGCAACCTTAGTACTAGCAGTCGGTCAGCCGACCACCCCATATATATGTACAACCTTGGGTATGTGTCTCCGACAACGCCCCAATATAAGGGAACATTACAAGAACACGTTCATTAACTTAGAAATTTTCCAATTATTACACGAACACCTTCATCAACTTAGAAAATTTTAATCTATTTTTTCTATTATATTACAAATGTTATTTATCTTTGTTATTGCAATATAATCGCCTTGTATTTATATGATTTGATACATTTTGAACATTTTAAGCAGGTTTTTAATAAATTTAGAGATTTTTAGAGACATTTTATGCGTTTACTAATATATATAATATTCAATATTCCAAATGGATATTTTTGAACTCTATGCTTATTATTTGCATTTTATTGTTTAAATTATAATTTCTATGACATTTTTAAATGTCTGTATAATGAATTTAATTATTATTTATTAATAATAATTATGAGGCGTCACACCACGTTGACAAAAGATCTCCCATTTGTGCTATTTACTGCGATATGTCACAGGCATTTGACTATGTAAACCATAATATACTTATTAATAAACTTGACGCTTACGGTATTAGAGGAAATGTCTTAGATTTAATTCGTTCCTACTTAAACAATCGACAACAAATAACAGAAATAACTAGAGTGAATCTTGAAACCAAAAATGAAGAAACATACACGTCTAAGAAGCGCTATGTATCATATGGCGTGCCCCAAGGCAGTGTACTGGGGCCACTCTTATTTATTATATATGTTAAGGACTTGCCAACTGCAACGACACAGCCTATTGCATTATTTGCTGATGACAGTACTGTTACAATTGCATGTAAAGACATTAATCATTATAAATTTGACATCAAAAACGCATTGACATCTATAATTTCATGGCTAAACAATAATAATTTAAAAATCAATTTAACGAAGACAAATATAATGCACTTTGGACAAAGATCACAAAATCCATTAAATGTAAATTTGGTTTATGATAATTACACGATAAATGAAGTTACTTCTACCCGTTTTCTTGGATTAATTATAGACAGTAAATTAAATTGGAAAGAACACATTAACGTATTATGTAAAAAAATCAGCAATCTTTCATACGCCCTTCATAAACTTGCTCCAACTATCAACACTGATACGCTTTTTTCGGCATATTATGGTCTTGTTGAATCTGTTCTCAGATATGGCATCATTTTTTGGGCCAACGCAACTAACACAGATATGGTATTTAAAATGCAAAAGCGATGCATACGGGCCATGTTTGGTATTCAAAGTACGGAGAGCTGTAAGCCATTATTTATCAAACACAAAATTCTCACACTTCCATCACTATATATTTTGGAAATAGCTTTATTTGTTAGAAGCAACCCACAATTGTTTCCTCGCCTATCAGACAATGTAAGACGTAATCGTCGAGACAACAATAGACTATGTGCTCACCCTGCTAAAACAGCGCTATTGCGTAAAAGTGTAGTATGCAAAGCTCCATTAATATATAACAAAATTCCAAACGACATTAAACAATTGAATACAGGATTATTTAAGAAAACATTAAAAAAAATATTAACTGCAAAATGCTATTATAATGTTAATGACTTCCTTAATGACAAATCTATATAAATGTAAAAAAAAACTAATTTAATTACTATTTACTACTTTATTATATACATTGTTAATATCATTGTATTGTTAATAATGCTATTGTATAATTATTTTTGATGATTTTTTTACTTGATGATGATGACATTATTTAGTAGATATTATACTTTTTGTCATAACTCATTAATTATCTGTTACAGCTATTATTATTTTCAATTTTTTCATATTTGTACACCAACTATGGTCAAACATGTTGATTCAAAGTTATAACTTTAAGACCAATAATAAACAACAAATGTATTATTATCTACACATGTTTTTGCAAATAAATATATCTTTATCTTTATCTTTATCTCTTCGAAGTATTCGCTTGTATTGTCAACTCAATACTGACTCCGGTCGCGGTCTATAACGGCCTTACATAGGGATTCAGATAGTTCCAGAATCTTCTATTTTAGAAACATCAAGAATGTTTTAGTACATACCAGTCACGATTGACTAGGTGTCTATAGTTCTAGAAAGTACTTTCATGAACATTTTTATAAAGATCTTGACTCTCCTAGTTCTGCAACTCGATACAAGAGGGCGCTAGTGGTAACTAGTGTTGCCATTTACTAGGCTTTTATAGTGGCGCTCAATACTGCCCCTTCCTAAGACATGCTCGACCCGAGCATTATGGGGCCCACAATTACGCGCCAGTCGATCCACAAGAACGACCTTAGGAATACCTCTTGCACCTTTCTGACTCCAGTAGGTTACATCATTGATCCTTGTCTTAATCTGGTACGGTCCGTCCCATTTTGCTTGTAGCTTAGAAGATTTCCTTTTGCTGCGAACTGAATTGTACAACCACACTAGTGAATCTTCATCGAACCCTTTGTTGTTCATTTTACGGTCATACCGGGTTTTCATCTTTTCAGACATTTGTTGCCCCATTTGTCTGACGTGCTCATAAATGTCGTTCATTTTGTTCCGCAAGTCATTTGCATAATCGATTATACTATATGGGGCATCAGGTGGTATTCCGGTGATCAGGTATGCAGGCAGCCGCAATTCTCTCCCAAAGTTTGCGAAAGCTGGTGTCACTGATGTACATTCGTGAACAGCGCTTCGATATGACAACAAAAACAGTTTTATGTGCTTGTTCCAGTATCGATGCCGATTTTACACAATTTTAGCTGGGTACCTCTCCAATATCTCAATAATTCGGTCTACCATTTCATCAGATTATGGGTTGTAAGAAGTTGTTCTTGTTTTATGAGTACCCATAAATCGGTAAGTTTCCTGGAATATTTGAGATTCAAAATTCCTTCCTTGATCGCTGTAAATCTCTAAAGGAACTCCAAAGCGACAGAAGACTTCATGAACGGCGAATGGCGAAAATTTCTGGCCACTTATTGAAGTAATCATAATAACAGCCAATCAAATACTTGTTACTACTTTCACTTTCCGGAAACGTCCCCGCAACGTCAAGGGCTATTCTCTCCCATGGTGCACCAACATTGTACAATTTCAATGCACCTCTACTACGAGTCTGAGGTCCCTTTACAGCCGCACAACTCGTACAGTTGCGACACAAGTCCTCGACATCGTCGAGTGGACCCAGTAAAACCGTTCTCGTATCTTCAGTAGAGTTCCTTTAACTCCCAGATCATGATACAGCTGTAGAACTTCCAGTACTTTAGCTTTAGAGATTTGACCAATTGCAAATGACAACTGTCTCCCCGACTATTTTACCAATTACGGCACAGGACTCCATCGTGAATCAGCAAATTATCCCATTGGGCACAATAGGTTTTTGTGGTCGAACTCATCGCTGAGACGTCGCTCTACTTGTGCTTAGGAGCACTGGCCTTCATCCATTCTAGAATCGGTTTGATGTCCGAATCTTCCTGCTGTGTATGTTGTAGGCTGTCCTTTCATTAATTGCTGAGCTGGTCTGTCCGGAGAATCTTCACAGATACCACTTCCTTACCTTCTTGCATAGTTCAATGCTTGCGATCTTCAGGACAAGGTCTTCATGACAATGTATCTGCATTGTTATGAGATTTCCAGCTGCGATTTTTAATCACAAAGTCGTATTTCTGCAGTGGTTCAATCTATCTCGCAACTTGTCCTTCTGGATTTTTGAACTGCAATAGCCATTTCAGAGCAGCATTGTCAGTTCGTTAGTGAAATTTCCCCCCCATAAGATACTTGCTAAAATGTTGCAACGACCTTACCACAGCAAGTAATTGCCGTCTTGTGACACAATAGTTACTATCCTGCTTTGACAACGACTTGCTGAAGAACGCTATCACAACCTCTTGATCATTCTGTTGAGACAACACACCTCCAAGTCCTACATCACTTGCGTCTGTGTCAACTATAAATTCCTTACACGCATCAGGGTATCCCAAAATAGGTGTTTTGCAAAGACGGTCCTTGAGCTCCTGGAATGCGATGTCGCAAATTTCATCCTAGCAGAAATGTCGTTTCTCCTCGGTAAGCTTTTGCAGAGCTTTGGCTATATTTGCAAAGCTCTTAACAAATCACCGATAACAGGAGCACAAACTCAAAAATGCTCTTTTTTACTTATTATAAGCCAGTGCTTGACCACAATCCCACCTGGTGGTAAGTGATGATGCAGACCTAGATGAAGAATCGCACTGTCTTAGCGTAACAAAAACCTATTCACTCTTGCCTTGAATATACCCAGATTGTATTCGGACGGAAAGATAGACTTACTTACTTATCTTAACGCACAATCCCTGACGGGGTAGCCAGAGAGAACAGATGGCCAAGTGTCACGATCCTTACATATCTCTTTCGCTTCTTTCAGATTCATTATCTTCTTCATACATGCACGTCTAGGTATCCGAGTACGCTTGACCCTACCCTCTTCGAGCAATTTGCTCACATGGTCTTCGAAAGTTAGTCTCGGTCTACCTCGACACCTTTTAATATTAACTTTCGCGCTATATATTTTCTTCACCATTCGGCCTTCACTCATTCGCTCAACGTGCCCAAACCACCGAAGCACGCCATTATCAATTTTTGTGATAAGGTCATCTTTCAAACCTGCCACATTGCGAATCTCTTCGTTTCGCTTTCGGTCGGCCATAGTAACGCCGCACATTTTACGAAGAGATCGCATCTCCACTGCATTCAACTTACTTTTATGCTTCTTCTGGCATACCCAGGTTTCGCTGCCATATAACAAAGTCGGTACCAACACTGCGTTATGTATTGCAAGGCGTGCACTCTTCGCTACGCCTTGCCTTTTGACTAACGCAGTCAGGGCACCATTGACTTTGTTCCCGGCAGCGACACGCCTGTCCACATCTAAATCACATCTTCCATCCCGGCTAAAAGCACTCCCCAAGTATACAATTTCATTTACCTGTTCTAGACATTCCTGATTTACCCATATTTCACACTTCGTTCTCTCTTCGTCCCTTTCAAATACCAGAACCTTAGTTTTATTAGCATTCAAACGGAGACCTTTAATTTCACATTCCTCTTTCATACACGTGACTAATGCCTGCAGTTCTGCCTCTGATGGTGCAATAAGCACTGCATCATCAGCATACAGCAGACAATTTACTTTTATGTCACCCGATTTCACACCCAAACAGCTATCTTTCAGCTTTTGTAAACAGCTGTCGAGATACAGTATGAACAGCCAGGAAGACATGACACAACCCTGTTTTACGCCCGTTTGGACGCTAAACATGGGTGACAGGTCATGCCCTACCCGCACACAGGCTTTACAGTCACAGTAAAGAGACTGCACAGCCCTTAGCAATCGGCCATCCACACCACACCCCGGCAACAGTTCCCACATTTTCTTCCTTACAACCTTATCAAATGCTTTCTCAAGATCCACAAAAGCACAGAAAATCTTCTGGTTAACAGCCAGAAGCTTTTCCGTGATCATACGGAGAGAAAACATTTGATCCGTGCATCCTCTTCCAGGTCTAAATCCGCATTGTGCCTCCCATAGAAATCTTTCCGATTTCTCTTGCATCCTACGTGTCAAAACCTTCGAGTAAACTTTACTTGCTAAACTGGTCAAGCTGATCGCCCGATAGCACCCGCAGTCAAAATGTGAACCTTTACCTTTATATAAAGGCACAATGACTGCGGATCGCCAATCATCCGGGACATCCCCCGTCCGCCAGCACAAATTGCACAGCAGATGAAAGCTGTCCCAGACGCGAGGCCCACCATACTTGACCATTTTGCAGCGATGGAGCGAATTTTATAGAGAAATGTATGCGTGTGATGATCTTAGTGAGGGATCCGGGGATGACGCCGTGACTGGCACGCCAGACCCGGACCTCGATGACACTGAGGTCATCAGTATGAAAGAGATTGAACGTGCGATTCGAAGTTTGAAATGTGGTAAGGCTGCGGGACTAGACAGAGTTACTGCTGAAAGATAGACTCCGGCAAATTATTCCACTCCTTTGCTGTGCATTACAAAAGACGAAGCAAACCTTTTGGTTCTAATGCCTGGAATATCGCCACTGAGCCCAACGCTGCCAGTTGGCATTTTGCGGCACTTGCTCATATGTGACAGCAGTACTACATGCACGACCGGACTTGCACTATATATAAGGTAAGAAACTGCCCCGGCGCGAAGTACCGCCGTACCCTTGCAGGAACATCAAGTTTCCTTGCAGCTGCTTTGGCTTTACACTCAATGAACCGCTCATAGTTGAGGTTCGGAGAAAATTCAACCCCTAACAACTAAAGGCGGTCAGTGTACTCCAAGGATACATTCCGGAAAGTAGGAGACAAGGTGAGCGGGATCCTTTTAGCGGTGAAAAGACACACTTGTGTTTTGGAGGTGTTAAATCTCACAAGATTAGCATCGCCCCATTCGGAGACTGCCTGTTAAGTTAGATCCACACGCTCAACCATAGCCTCTCTTTCTGAGTGGATTAGATCCCGACTGACCCGGTCACCTGTCTGGTGTCTCTCCACAAATGTGGTGTCATCTGAATACTCATAGATACCGGGAATGAGCAGATCATTTATATGCAGCAGGAAGAGAGTTGCGCAGACGACGGACCCCTGAGGAACACCGGCGTTAGCCACCACAGTATAAGATGAGCAGCCATCGACGACGACCCGGAGATACCGTTCACTCAGAAAGTCCTTCACCCAGACAATCAGGCCAGAGTATAAGCCGTACGCTGAAAGCTTGCCCAATAGACTAGCGTGCCAAACTCTGTCAAAGGCCTTCGTAACATCGAGGGAAATAGCAAGTGCTTTACCACTGTTCTCGAGGGTTTGGCCACATATGTGATTGGCATACGCTAGAAGGTCCCCAGTTGATCGATTTCAACGAAACCCGTACTGGTGATCACTGAGGAGATTATTTTGCACTAGGTATGCCATGAGGTGGGCGTTCAATATATGCTCGATAATCTTGCAGAGTATGGAGATAATTGAAATTGGCCGATTGTTGGCGGGGTCAGTACGGCTACCTTTTTTAGGCAAAGGCTGCACATTGACCAGCTTCCAAGATTTGGGCACTATTCCAGGCCTGAATGAGATGCGTAACAAGCGTGTCAACACTGGAGACAACTCAAGTGCACATCTCTTTAGAACTATAGCTGGTATAACATCAGGTCCACTAGCTTTGTTCACGTCTAAACTTCGCAAGGTTTTACAAACATCCTTCTTGGTGATACGGACCTTCGACATAGAGGTACCGCAGTAAGGTAATTGAGATGGTACGCTTTTGCTACTGTCCAGACGCTAATTGCAAGCAAAAAGAGAAGCAACTAAGTCCGCTTTCTCCTTAGGAGCATGCGCCAGTGAGCCATATGGTTTTACCAGCGGAGGCAGTGTAGACCGACAGAACTTTTTCTTGCGTTGTTTTTGATGCGTCTAATGTCGTGGAAACTGGCTTTGCGTAATGCCTTTTTGTATGACTTGGCGGCTTCTTTAAAGGCTCTCTTCTTAAGACTAATATCCGAAGCTTTGCTGTCTCGAGAATCGACTCAGGATAAGTACGCCATATGCTTGTGCTTTTCAGTACGAGCACACTCGGCGTTGAACCATGGGCGAGCTTTACCACCAATGGGCACGTCAACAAAGGGTATTCAATACTCAATTGCTTGACGTATCACATCGCTTATGGCATCCGCGCAGCTCGACGGGTATTCAGATGAAAAGCAGACCTGCCGCCAATGATAAGATGCTAAGAAATGCCGCATCTCATCCCAATCTGCTGACTTGTATCGCCACAATCGCCGCACACCGTGGAAATCGTAGTTAGGTGGGGAATATAATGACACAGACTTCACTGGACAGTGGTCAGAAGTTCCCATGGGTGAGGTAACCTGAATATTGGATCGGTCATCAGCAGAAGGTCGAGGCAGTTGGCTGTGTGCCCATCCACATCAGGTACTCTAGTCACTTGTTGTACCAGCTGGGACAGCCCCAGCGACGAGGCAAAATTCCACGCCTCTCTCTCAGTGTGGTTCGTCTTTTGGAATAGGAACAGCCAGTCCTGATAACAGGCATTAAAGTCCCCCAGAAAAACTAACTGTGCATTAGGGTACCGATTTAGAGCCACATCAGAGGCTTAACTGAGGTGTTGAAACAGCCTAGTTGTCCCCTGGTCACCGCTATGCTATCGGTAGACTCAAGTATAAATAATTTTATCCATTCCTGTGTCTATCAACACACAGATCCGAGAGAAAGTGGGGTCTTCAAGGTGCGGGATACGCTTACACCAGATTTCGTTGCGGACGTAAACACAGACTCCGGCGCACTGATGAAAATTATGCTCTAATGTATTCTCATGGTAGCCAAGGTGCCTCGAATGTTTGTGAGGTGCACTTTGATAGACAGGGAGTGCAACTTCTGTACAAACTTACTCTTCTTTTTCCTGTCTTTCATAAATGTTGGGAGTGAATATGTTCAGAGAATGGCAGTTGGACGAGGCGTCGTAGATATAACCTAGGGACGCAAACAGAGTCACAGCATCGATGGTAACTAGCATGGAGATCGCGGGGATGCCCGAACCCCCCTGGAAATCGCCACCAGGCGCTCTCCTCCGGTCGACAACTGGCATAGTGAAGCCATCTCAGGATTTTTTGTAAGATGACGGGGCAGCCTTTCATGAGTGGCTGGCTCAGTAATTGGGCCCCCAACTATCTACGTTCGGCCAGCGGTGCAACCATGCTTCGGATCCCGCTAACCTACATAACCAGATACCTGACACTAAGAAACAGCTGCGTCGCAGCCGGTTCTTATGCACAACGCAACTGTCCAGATCAATTCTCCCTAAGAAATGGGTTTCACCTAACATCATACCGGAACATGATTGGCATCATTTGGGGGTATGTCTTTGCCAGGTGGGTAGTAACTAACCCTCGACCAGGCCTCTTACTAGTAGAGGACCAACCTACCACCAGTATGTAGTGCTGCTCGTTTAGCACTACCCAGGAGATACGTGCAGGGTGATTCCCTGAATTGAAGTAATTCCTACGGACGCGAGCAACTTCATCCCCCACTGTACCCCACAATGCTCTAATCTGCGTCTTGTCTTTTGGAACCAGCCAAACCTTGACAGCGGCAATTTTCTCTGGATCCATGTGGATACCATCTTCCGATACTACTTACTTTTTTACTTATCTTCACGCACAATCCCTGACGGTTTAGCCAGAGAGAACAGATCGCCAAGTGTCACGATCCTTACATACCTCTTTCGCTTCTTTCAAATTCATTATCTTCTTCATACATACACGTCTAGGTATCCGAGTACTCTTGACCCTCCCCTCTTCGAGCAATTTGCTCACACGGTCTTCGAAAGTTAGTCTCGGTCTACCTCGACACCTTTTAATATTAACTTTCGCGCTATATATTTTCTTCACCATTCGGTCATCACTCATTCGCTCAACGTGCCCAAACCATCGAAGCACGCCCTTATCAATTTTTGTGATAAGGTTATCTTTCAAACTTGCCATATTGCGAATCTCTTCGTTTCGCTTTCGGTCGGCCATGGTAACGCCGCACATTTTACGAAGAGATCGCATCTCCACTGCATTCAACTTGCTTTTAGGCTTCTTCTGGCATACCCAGGTTTCGCTGCTATATAACAAAGTCGGTACCAACACTGCGTTATTTATTCCAAGGCGTGCACTCTTCACTACGCCTTGCCTTTTGATTAACGCAGTCAGTGCACCATTGACTTTGTTCTAGGCAGGGACACGCCTGTCCACATCTAAATCACATCTTCCATCCCAGCTAAAAGCACTCCCCAAGTATACAATTTCATTTACCTGTACTTCGTTCTCTCTTCTCTCTCTCTCTCTCTCTCTCTCTATACGCAGATGATCTTCAAATATATACTCATGTTTCTCCTAGTGAACTATATGTAGCTATTAGTACTATAAATAGTGACCTTGAGCAAATATCAGATAAGGCAAAATCATATGGCTTAAAGATTAACCCTCTAAGACTCAGGTAATTGTAATCGGAAGTTCGAATATGATTGGGAAATCAAACCTTTCTCAAGCACCTCAAGTTGTTTTTGATGGAAATTTTATTCCTCTTAGTGAAAAAGTCAAAGACTTGGAAATTTATATTGACAGTAACCTATCATGTGGTCCTCAAATACAGGAAGTTAGTCGTAAACTCTTTGCAGCTGCTCGATCATTGAACAGATTAAGGAACTTTCTGCCTACTGCCACTAAAATTGCGCTTGCACAATCTCTGCTTCTCCCGATTCTGGACTATGCAGATGTCAGCTATCTTGATCTCACCGAAAAGCAACTTGATAAACTTGAGCGTCTTCAAAATTTTTGTATAAGATTCATATTTGGTTTGCGCAAGTATGATCATGTTTGTTGTTTTTGTAATAAGCTCAAGTGGCTTCCTATTCGTCTTCGCCGGAATGCTCATATTCTGTCACTTCTTTACAATGTTCTATTTAATCCTTCCTATCCTTCTTATCTTAAGGATTGCTTTGAATTCCTTCACTATTCCCATTCGAAGGTTTTGAGATCATCAGAAAATTTTACATTAAAAATGCCTGCCCATAATACCAAATTTTTGGACAGGTCGTTTACTATCCAAGCAGTCCATCTATGGAATGCACTACCTCTGTCAGTGAGACGCGCCCAACCTTTATCTGTTTTTCAGAAGCTTGTACACAACCACTATCTTAACCTTTGAATTCGTGCCATCTATATATGTATGCATTCGTATTTTATGTCTTTATTTGTTATTTATTTCTATATATTATAATTAAATCTTTATAAATATTGTCTCTGTATCACCAAACCACACAATTTTCAGCTTTTTGTAATCCTGTCCATCCAATGGTTGTCTGGAAAAAATCGCTTTTAGCGATAAGACCGCCCATTGTGTCACTATTTTTATTTTCTTTTTCTTTCGTTTATGTATTGATTTGGTGTACAATAAAGAATTATCTATCTATCTATCTATCTCTTCGTCCCTTTCAAATACCAGAACCTTAGTTTTATTAGCATTTAAACGGAGACCTTTAATTTCACATTCCTCTTTCATACACGTGACTAATGCCTGCAGTTTTGATGGTGCAATAAGCACTGCATCATCAGCATATAGCAGACAATTTACTTTAATGTGACCCAATTACACACCCAAACAGTGCACTTTCAGCTTCTGTAAACAGCTGTCGAGATACAGTATGAACAGCCAGAAAGACATGACATAAACCTGTTTTACGCCCGTTTGGACGCTGAACATGGGTGACAGGTCATGCCCTACCCGCACACAGGCTTTACAGTCATAATAAAGTGACTGCACAGCCCTTAGCAGTCGACCATCCACACCATACCCCGGCAACAGTTTACAACCTTATCAAATGCTTTCTGAAGATCCACAAAAGCACATAAAATCCTCTAGTTAGAAGCCAGAAGCTTTTCCGTGATCATGCGGAGAGAAAATATTTGATCCGTGCATCCTCTTCTAGGTCTAAATCCGCATTGTACCTCCCATAGAAATCTTTCCGATTTCTCTTGCATACTACGTGTCAAAATCTTCGAGTAAACTTTACTTGCTAAACTGGTCAATTTGATCGTCCGATAGCACCCGCACTCAAAATGTAAACATTTACCTTTATATAAAGGCACGACGACTGCGGATCGCCAAACATCCGGGACATCCCCCGTCCGCCAGCACAAATTGCACAGCAGATGACAGCTATCCCAGACTTGAGGCCAACCATACTTGACCATTACAGCAGTAACTCTGTCTAGTCCCGCAGCCTTACCACAATTTAAACTTCGAATCGCACGTTCTATCTCTTTCATACTGATGATCTCAGTGTCATCGAGGTCCAGGTCTGGCATACCAGTCACGGCGTCACCCCCGGATCCCTCACTAAAATCATCACACGGATACATTTCTCTATAAAATTCGCTCCATCGCTGCATAACGTCCGATTTTTCTGAGAGGATGTCATTGGTTCTCGAAAGCACTTTGTTCATGCTTAAGGCCGTCGCACCACTTCGGGTCCTTTCAACCTCTTTCCAGAAGAGTTTGGAGTTTTCCTTAAAGTTGTGCGACAACCTTTCGTCCGCTTCCATTCTACACCTTTCACGCACTTCCTCAATCAATGCTTTCGGGTGAACTTTCTGCAGCTTATATCTATCTTTCATATTCTCACTCATATTCTTATTATTACTAGAGGCCAAGCAGTCTAACCATGCTTTCTTCTTCTTCTTTACAGCTTCTTTCACTTCATCATTCCACCATGCATCTCTTCTTTTACTACTACCTCTTTTTATCGTTCACACACTTCTTCCGCTGCACTGACCATTCCATCCCTAAGGTTATGCCATGTTCTTTCCACACATTCTTTTCTACCATCGATGGTGTCAAGCTTTTCGGCTACCCTCGCATGATATTTGTCCCTAGTATCCGCTTCCTGAAGCTTCCAGCTTCGGATGCGACAGACCGACTGTGGTTCTGTTACTGCCGTCCGGTAGCGCCAACCCGCGAACAGACCCCTAAATCTAGTAATCACTAGATAGTGTTCCATTTCCAGGTCAGCACCCCTGAAAACTCGCGTATCCATCACCTGTTTTCGCAGTCGGTCATCCACTCGGAACAAATCGATCATACTTCTCTCATTCTTTCTTTCTCTAGTATACAAGAAGACCCTTTTCCTTGCATACAACCAGTATAAGCTTGCCAGCATCATTAACCCTTTTATCGCCAAACTTTCCAAGTACCGACTCGTACGCTGGTCGAGCGGTACCAACCCATCCATTCAAATCACCACATACAACAATTCTTTCGTTTCTCCTAACCAAATCTAGAACTTCTCTTACATTCTCCCAAAACTCCTCCATCTCAGCCCTGGACGACGAAGCTACCGGCTCATAAACAGCCAAAAGGAATAACTTCGTCAGTCCCAATTTAAAGCGAACCCAGATAAGTCTTGAGTTCACAACCTTATATTCAGTCATAATATCGACCAACCGAGACGAAAGCAGCACCCCCACTCCCTGGCAGGCGTTCTCGCTCTCCGGGACTCCGGACCATAGAGCTAACGCCCCGCCAGGGAGCTCTTCAGTACCACTGCCCTTCCGTTTGGTCTCCGACATACACACGACATCTAATTCTCTTTCTTTCATTATTTCGATCAACTCATTCGTCTTATCTCTCATGCCTACTCTAACATTCCACGTGCCAACTCTGCACTCTGTCCTCCACATTCCGCCGTGACGGGCTGTGCGTGACGGGTGGCGGTCCCCATCGCCGCTTTGCGCGCTGCATTCCACACTAACGGGGACGAGCTGGTGTGCGTCGCCTTGGGGGTCGCCCTAACCCTCGTTGGCATGGGTGCGCAGCTGTGTAGAATTGCAGCCCTGAAAAGGGCTGGCAGGGGTCGCGACGATCACGCTTCTACAATGACCCCCTACCGATACTACATACCCCAAAAAGCTAACTTGCCGTTTGAATAGTGAACATTTCTTCAGACACAAAAAAGATTGGCACTCTAGATTTTCATGAGCACGCGTTCTAGGTTTTTTGAAGGTGTTCCTCAAACGTACGGCCTACAATGATGATGTCGTCCAAGTAGACCAGATGTACATCGCTAATTATCCCGGTAAGGACAAGCTCCATCAACCTTTTAAACGTTGCTGAAGCATTGCGCAATCCAAACGCCATAACTTTAAATTGCCACAGACCCTTTACTGTCGAAAATACAGTTTTGTCCTTGTCTTTAGGGTTTATTTCAACCTGCCAGTAGCCATTTTTCAGGTCCAGCCAACCACTTTACTTCTATAAGCATGTCCAATGTGTCATCAATTATTGGCAAGGAAGAGCTGTCCTTCTTCGTAACGTCGTTCAGATGGCGGTAGTCATCTTAAGAGAACGCAAACGAGCAGAACCACAGGTGAACACCATCCTTCACCGTTCCCTCAATCATGGCTTCCATTTCTTTTTCACGTGCTACTGTCAATCTTCTTGACCGCTAATAATAGGCAATTCTCCTCCTGTGTTTATTTTTTGTTGAACTAGACCAGCCTTTCCTATGTCAGCATCGCTTGAAGAGAAAACATCGGCGTACTAAAGTAACAACTTCTTCGCCTTGACCATTTCACACCGGGAGAGAACGCTGTAACAGTCTTATAAAAGTGTTGTCACTCTCGTTTGTGCATCCTTGCTGGGGTCCCAGTCGATAGATGTTGGCACCAACGCAACCAAATCAGTGTATCATTCATTCATTCAATACAGCATATCAAAGTCCAATGCTCCAATGCCACATAGATTGACTTATAATGGGGCATAAGATAACAGTCTTTTCTTTAGACGGATTGGCAATCACTGTTTTCTATTTTCTAGTTGTTATTAACTAAATGCTGCTGCCTATCTCCAGGTAGGTTTCTCTCTGTCGCCCCTTACAATATCCACGGTCATATGGAGTAGTGAGTATTTTTACAGCGCCGCTACATGGTGATTCATTTATCGTAACGAATTTAGGAAATAAGCCATTGCCCTCTTATTCTGATATTACAAGAAATACCAAAATTCTGATGTAACAGAAGGTTCCCACCTTCGGTAGCTGAAGAGATATCAGAACTCTGGTATCTCTACCTCTACCGCTCTCTGACTTAGCGTAACAAAAATATATTCACTCTCATTATATCTATATATTTATAGTCAATAATAGAAAGCCTGTTCCCAGACTTAAGATCTAAGTAGATTGTTTCTTTAACTTACTTTTAACATTTACTTATTTAATATTTGCATTGATCATATCCGTATATAACATTCAAGAAAGCATATGAGAATCTTACATAATTCATACAACTCATTTCACGGGCGCGTGCTAACTTCCATGAATTTTTAGTAGCTTATTTACATATGCCACTGCCCGCAAGATCAGATTACTTCTTATCCATATACATATTCAAAGTAATTTTAAATCCTAAACAACTAAATTTTATCATCGCCGTTAATTCCATATATTTTCATTATCATTTCTAATGTTCCGTGGCAAAACGAGGAAGTAACAATACGAGACTACCACTCGGGAAACTTTTTGCTGAGAAGCGATGTTTTAACATAATCCACCACCCCATATCATCCCGTGGGAGTAGTAAGAGGCGTCAAAAGGAATGAAAGTCAGAAAATAAGCAATACTACATTAATAATAACAACTTAATTAAAAAAAAAAAACCGCGGTTGACAATTCGCATTTCAAGCGAAGTATTAGAAACCTAGAAGAAAGAAGATATTTAATAACATGCATCAATGATCCGTAATTACTCCACAAAACTTGAATAGCCGTCTAATGTCAATTTTAATCTAAAACATGACGGTAATAACATTTCCGGAATATATTTGTACAGCGCGGAAATGAAACAAAGATATTCTTTAAAATATTATACGATGATAAAATATCCAGTGGTTCTTTCATAACATCCGTCATCTGAGTATCACCTTGGGAAATATTCAATTCTTTCACCGTATTTTATTTCTTCAAAGCCACGGGATAAATAATACTATTACTGGTAACGTACGCAAGCAACAAAAAATTAAATTATTTACTACATCTTATTTTTTTAAAGTAAGGAAGGAAATAATATTGCACATTAAATATAAATTCTTTCTTTATTAATTTAGAAATTGCACTTCACTTCACGCACACGCAAAACATGTAATTTGCAGCATTTATTTTTAGTAGAACTATATCCATTCTATTACAGCCTATAAAAGGCCACTGTTGAATATATGCCCCTCATAGATTGCTTTATGGGGAAATTTTGCCATAGTTGCCACGCTTGGCAAGCGGGTTAGAAACCGCAGTCTTTTGTTGTTATTAAAACTTCAAAAAATGTTCAGTCGCTCTTCAAACTAAATCTTCTACTGAGATGGTGATCTAATATATAAAAAATTATGATTTTTGTTCGTTGAATAAAACTATTTTTACGGATTTTATCGCTTTTAATTTACTATTTTAATTCCCGACGTTTCGGGTGCTTTACAGCAACCAATGGTCACGGGGGGGGGGGGGGGACTGAGATGTTTGACGTCCCAATGTCACAGTTAGCCAGGCTACCTTCAGTTTTTTATTTTAATATTAATTTTTGGTTCGATTAACGCAGAATGAACTTACAGTACCTTGAAGTCTTGCAGTGGTATGCTTGGGTTTGGATTTAATTTTGTTAATTATAGGACCCAAGAATATGGCAGCACCCATCCATCTTCTCTATTGAAATTAGGATGATTTTAATTTCAATAGCCTCGCGTATCATCCTTGATAGGAATCAGTGTTCTTTTGCGAGGATTTGTGGTCTATCAAATCTGATGTAATGGCGGGGACGATCTTGAACATGTTCACAGACTGCAGACTTCCCAGAGCGTCGGTGCTTCACGTCAGCTATATATATTTTCACGCGGGTTTTAATTGATTTTTTGTTTGGCCTATGTAATAGGGACCACATTCGCAATCAAGCTTGTACACGCCTGCATCTTGTAGAGGGATATTACACTTGACAGATGGTAAAAATTGCCTAACCTTCTTCGGCAGATTGAAGTATGTTTTAATAGAAGCTTGCTTCAAAATGTAGCCAACCTTGTCTATGACTCCTCTGACATACAGTAGTACAGCAGGCACATGCTCAACTGTGGTCAGATTCACTCGGTCTTTGTGACGTAGGCGCGGGACCTGAAGCTTGTTGTCTTGCTATACTTGCTCGACGTGCTCGAAGCTCGGCGGCCAGATGTTTTCTGTCACAGATCCCTCGTGGTTTCTGTAACAAAGATTTTCCCACGGTAGCTAACTCTGATGGATAATGGTGCAATTTACCATTTAAATATCGATTGGTATGGGTCTTTTTCCTATACACAGTGTGACCAATAGTGTTATCAGGATTTCGGATGACTAAAACATCTAGATGCTTTCCTAGGAAAGCTAAAGAACTTTTTGCCTCTTACTCTATCTGTGATCTAAAAATGCAGTTACTTTGTTAGATGTTAAAATTGTGAAAGTGTCGCCTACATACCGCTTGTAGAATCTTGGATTTACAGGAGCAGTAAGAAGGGCTTTATCCTCAGTCCTTCATAAATATGTCGGCTGTAATGGAAGATTCCGGTGAGCCCATGGTCACACCATCTACTTGCTTGTAGAACTCCTCCTTCCACAAGAGATAGCCAGATGTAAGACAGTGTTTGAGTAATACTGCATATTCTTTGGGCATGTTGTATTCTTATAGCTTCCTGGTTACAATTGAGATGCAATATTCAATAGGTAAGCATGTAAATAGTGACTGAACATCAAAACTGCCCACAGTTTCATTGTCAGCGAGATGTAGGTATTTTATATCACTAACAAAATGGTAGGAATCTTCGTCTGTGCTGTAGTTTGTCCTCTCAGTGGTGATAGCATTTTTGCCAAGTGTTGAGCCAACTTATAAGTTTATAAATCGATTTGGCTCACTATGGGACGTAGTGGAGCGTTTCGTTTGTGTATTTTCGGTAACCCATATAACCTCGTTCGTTTGGTACACGGTGGTATTATCGAATTTACGTCGCGATTTAATTTTTCGTAGTAATTCTTTATTAGATCGCTAGTTGTTTTAAGCACATTGGTTGTAGGATCTGTTTTGACCTTTTTGAACGTACTTTAGTCCTATAAAAGTTGTTGTATTTTCAATTTATAATCTGACGTTTCCATTACTACCGTAGCATTTCATTTATCTGCACGGGGAATCGTGAGCTGTGGTCTGTTGCGTAAGTTATACAACGCTTTTATCTTGTCTTTGCGGAGGTTTAGTTTCGGCACTGAAATTTGACCTAACAAGGACAAAATGTCTTGACTTATGGCCTCTAAACCTTCCTTTCCTATATTGTTTTTAAACAGACAATCCTTAAAGTTGCAGATAATTTCTTCATAAGGGCTTTTTCGCGGTGTTATTGTGAAGTTCAGGCCCTCGATAATACTTTTATTGTAGGTTCGTCCAGTGTTTGTTTTGACAGTTTATAGACCGTGCGTTGTTTATGGTTCGCGTCTGTGGTCGGTTTTGTTTCGTTTCTACGTTGACATGGATGTTTGGCATTTGATTTGATCGTAAATTTTTGGTATTTTTCTATGTGCTTATTTTTGCATTCATTAAAATTATATTTTTCACGTTTGTCTAAAGTTTCCATGCAATTATTAAAATCAAATGTCGTTATTTATGAATTGTAGATCGAACCGATCGATTTGAGAAATATTTTGCTGATATTCCGATCTTGACCACTAAGTCACTGAATTCTTCTCCTGCCGTCGCCGAATCATTACTTAAACAAAATGTAAATGTGTGTACAAATAATTTTACATTTCATAAAGTGTCATCAAAAGATATTGAAAAATATTTTATAACTATTGATGTTAAGAAAACTGCGGATCTGTGGGGGATTTCCGTTAAAGTTATTGCGTCTATAATAGATACAATCGCGCCTCATTTAGCTATTATTTTTAATAATAGTATCGAATCTGGTGTGTTTCCTGATTTAATGAAGCATAGTAAAGTAATACCTTTATTTAAATCTGGTAGTACATTAGACCCCGCCAATTTTAGACCTATTTCTGTACTACCAACACTTAGTAAGATTTTTGAAAAAATTGTTCTTGATAAAATGTTAAATTTTTTTAATATAAATAATTTACTTCATAAAAATCAATTTGGTTTCACAAGGGATCGCTCGACAATGCATGGGAGAATTCACAGGATGCTTTGGGTATATTTTGTGACCTATCCAAGGCCTTCGATTGTGTTCACCATGAAACATTAATCAGGAAACTTCAACACTACGGTGTAAGAAGTGATGCCCTTAAATTAATTATTTCATATTTAAGTAAGAGAACGCAAAAGTTGTCATTAACAATATAAGCTCTTCCGGATCGATGGTACAAATGGGCGTGCCTCAAGGCTCAATTCTCGGCCCCTTTCTGTTTCTTGTATACATTAATAACTTACCTTACATAGTAGGGGATAACCATGATATTGTATTATTTGCAGATGACACTTCTTTAATTTTCAAATTAAGTCGACAGTTACTAAAATATGACGAAGTAAATAATGCTATATCTAAATTAGTAAATTGGTTCGATGTTAATAATTTGCATTTAAATGGCACTAAAACAAAATGTAAGAAATTCGTGACTACAAATGTCAAACAATTAAATACTAATGTAATTTTAAATGGGGAGAAACTGAGTCTTGTAGATACCACCATTTTTCTTGGAATCACACTAGACGCGAAGCTTCAATGGAGCCCTCATATATCAAAACTAGCAAGCAGACTTAGTTCTGCAGCATATGCTGTAAAAAAGATTAGAAGTCTAACCAGTGTTGAAACAGCTAGACTAGTTTACTTCAGCTACTTCCATAGCATAATGTCGTATGGTATTTTGCTATGGAGACACGCAGCTGACACTGAAATTATATTTGTTTTTCAGAAGAGGGCCATAAGAGCAATTTATGATTTAAAGCCTTAAGAGTCGCTGCGACAAAAATTTAAGGAAATTAATATATTAACTTTGGCCTCTCAATACATTTATGAAAATGTAATGTATGTACACAAAAATAAAAGTAGTTTTACAAAAATAAGTGATATTTTTTGCTGAGTCACCGTTCGTAACAACTTTTTATTTGCCTGATTTAAGATCTTTAGAAATTTAAAGATGTTATATATCTTGCGCGCTTTGTTTTAATATCTTCTAATCGGCGAATTTTATTTGCTATTACCAGTCCGTACTGGTTTACACAATGATTTCTTATACTTAAACCAACACTACACATTGAATAAAACAATTTTTACGGATTTTATCGCGTTTAATTTACTATATTAATTTCCGAATTACATTGCAACCCATGGTCACGAGGGGGATTGAGTTGAGGGGGAGAGACAGTTACTTAATTATTTTTTTGTTCGTATTATATGCGCTGTCATACCACTCTTTAGATTGCGTTTAAGCTTGTCAAGCGTTATCTATATCTATACATATAATAAAAATGTAAAAAGCAGACGTCTGTACATTTTATATTTTTGTAATAAAAGTGATTGAGAGGTACTAAAAATAAGTAACTAAATACATTTCTACCATTTTTAGAATTTTCTGTCTGTCTGTCTGTCTGTCTGTCTGTCTGTTTGTTTGTTAACGTATCACGTATAAAGTACTAATTTATATTATAAGAATCATTAAGGAAAATATAAAGTGTATCTTCGCGTTACATTTAGTCTTTATTTTATTAAAATCAGTTCATTCAATCAAAAGTTATGATAAATATTCTGAAGTATGAATACGAAGTATAGGTACGAATTTGTTCAACGGTGGCGTTGGTTGAGTCATCAAGTGCATTTTAAACTAATACTATATCATAAATCATAATTAAATTAGGTAAAATAATGTTCTATAATGATATAATTATATCTAAAATGCAGTAAACAAAAGTATTAAAGAACGTATTAAATAAAATAATATACAAAAATATATTATAAACTTATTAACTAAATCTAAAGTGAAATAGGTAACCAATTTCATCAATAGATGGCGGTATGGTCAAAATGTAATATAAAAAGGCGTTTTGCTTACTATGCAGACACTGGTTTATAAGTTCTTTTATGTTTTATATAATAATGTACCAATCGCGTCAATTAATCTCTTTTATTTTTAGAACTGATTGCTGTTAGCAGCGCCATCTCTTTTTAAATATATACTTATAATAAAAATGGTGATAACATGTTGTGTCTGTTTTTGTACATTGTTTTTATATATATAATAATGTACCAATCGCGTCAATTAATCTCTTTTATTTTTAGAATTGATGATTGCTGTTAGCAGCGACATCTCTCCTTAAATATATACTTATAATAAAAATGGTGATAACATGTTGTGTCTGTTTTTGTACATTGTATAGAATATTTGTCACTAAAATCATTATAGGGAAATGAAAATAATTAAGTAAACACATTTTTATAATTTTTAGAATTGTCTGTCTGTCTGTCTGTTTGTTTATAAACGCATCACATCTAAAGTAAAAGAAATCGTTAAGAAAATCATAAAGCGTATCTTCAAGTTACATTTAATTTTTGTTTTATTAAATTTGGTTAATTCTATCGAAAGTTATGATTATTAGTTTATAATGTAGGTTCTAATTTGTTCAATGGCGCCATAAAATCTCAGAAAAAGTAATAAAAACATTTGTGTGTAAAAAAAAACGTTCTATAATAATATATTTATACTTAAAACAAAGTCAACAATAAAAAAGATGTTTTCCTTAAATTAAAAAAGTTTTCTCACAACGAACGTAATAGATGGCATTGTACAAATTACATTCTTTTCTGAATTGCGGCGTTAAGATACTTCGAATCGTATTGAGACTCACTGACGTGCAGTCAGTCTCACAAATAACCATACATTACGCAGAACCAATGTAGATATTATATATTTTCAATTTCAATTTCAACTTGATAAATTAAATTAAATGATACATATTATGAGTTATAAATATATATATATATATATATATATATATATATATATATATATATATATATATATATATATATATATATAAGTAAAATAGTCAATTTATTTTATATCAGATTATAATGAACATACTAATATCCAAAATCACAACTTCCCACAACTCAATAGCGAACTCATATCACAACTTCAAAGGTTGCTACATGAAATAAATCCATACGTTCATAGTTTTAGGGTTGCATTGCAATCGATCCGTCAAGATTTAATAAACAATTATAAAATAGTTATTAACGCTGACAGGCGTCCTGTTACTAAAAAAAAGTTACTGAACACCGCGGTAGCAACGTTCCTGTCACTAATGAAGTGGCAGTGGTATTAGTTGACCAGGAGTGCGATAGACGTGACATCGTGTTGCACACACATGACGATCGACTGCCAGGGATTTATGAAACGCATCGATATTATGATGCTCTACAATATCCATTAATATATTGTCACGGTGAAAATGGGTACAATTTCGGAATTTATCAAGTTTATCCTAATACCAGAGAGACCAATTTTAATAAAAAAATATTTGCTCTGCAATTTTATTCGCACCTGTTACATGTAAGGCATATATCTTCTTGCGTATCTGCAAAGATTTCGGGGGTTGTTTTACCAATTTATAGTGTGCGAAAATAGAGACGGAGCGCTTAGTGTATCTATCACTAACCAGAGACGTCTGTTACACTGACGTCTAATAAGTGATATTGATAGAGTAATGATATAAGTCGTTTAATATTTTCTTACCTGAATGTCAAATTCTCCAAGTAAAACCTATATACGCGAGCTACGCCGCGGGCACAGCTAGTAGGCATAATATAATTAGCTTACAGTATGTACCAACAAAGGAGAATGCCAGATCGTGCCCCACCTTGTACAAAAAAGGTAAAAATATGAAAAATAATTTTATGAATTTTGAAGTTTTTTGTGATAAATCGTTATTTTGTAAAACTTGTGGTGAAATATTTTTTAAAAAAAAGGAAATCAACTAATAATATTTCCATTTCCAGTCTTTTCTAATAACATCTGCGTTTCTTTGTACGAATAAGTAAAACTACACATAATGTATAAAACAATACATATTTCTATCAAAATAATTCTTTGTCATTTAAAAATGTTACGAATAAGTACATATGTACGTACGCATCAAGTATCAAACTATACATATTACTATTAAAATATATTATAAAGGTTAGGTATAAATTTTACTTATCGATTTTTATTTTCAGTTATTATTATAAGTCGATACAGTATATTTATCTTAACACTGCTGTGTTTCGTATAGTGGGTGTAGAGAACCGGAAACCCTTTTTACTGGAAACGAGGCATTCCATCTTAGACCTCACGGGTGCCAACGCATCTGCATTTTGATTCGCAAACGAGGATAAATGTAGATGTCTATGGGCCACAGCAACCACTTACCATCAGGTGGACTGTGTGCTCGTTTGTCATCCTATACTAAAAAAAAGATAATAATCATGAATTACATTAGATAATTACTAAATAACAATTTTGATTTTCGTGCATTTTGTGATATGATACACACACGACATTGTGTCAATATCGTAAGTACGTATGTCTAATTAATGTCGATTATTTTCACACATTTACTAATTTGTGCTTGTGAAATATATTGATTATGATTATATCACATTTTTGCTTGTCTAGTCTAAAAAAAAATCGCAAGTTCTAGAGACTTTAAATTACATAATTTGGATTAAGTAATAAAGTAGAAATAAAATATTGCATACGGTATCACACTATTGGGTGGGGCAAAGTTGTATAGAGAATCTGGCATTTTCCTTTATTAGAAAAATATATCATTCAATTTCAATGAATGTATTATCGTTCCTCATTAAACAACTAAACTCTTCTGAATTTAAAATGATATTTTCGGTTAGGATCGGTGGTAAATATAAAAATTACTTTCAATAAGTATTAAGTATAAATCAATATTGAATAAAAATCATTCTAAACTATTCTATTATATTCTGTTTTATTCTAAACTTGTTTGTTTTAATTTGACTGCAGATGTCTTTGGACTGCATTAGCTAATTACCATCAAGTGGATTGTTAGTTTTTTTTTTACTTTTGTTTTTTTTTTAACTTTATCACTTTAGTTTTATTTAAATAAATAATTAATTATGTACATGTCTTAATTTTTCCTTTTCTGTCAGCATCGCACAGTGAAGCGATCAGGTTGTATTCACCCCTTTGTTGGCAATATTCCAAAAATTTTAACCAACCAGTTTGCTTCATTTTTCGTTATGCTTACATCCAAGGAGTGATATAATCTGCTGGCTTCTGTCTTTATTTTCGATTGCAATCTAGGCTTTTTCAAAGCAAGAAGGAGAAATAAGAAGAAGAATTAGGAAATACAGAAATTTTAACATCTAGGGCTTCATCAAACATTACCATCAGGTGGAATTGTATTGGTTTATAACAAGTAATAAAAAAATTCATTTCATTTCAAATACTTTATATATATATATATATACATATATTACAGTAATACTAATTAAATTGAAATTTCTAAATTAGATTTACAAGCAAGTACAAGTTATATCAATACGCCTTACAGCAATTTAGCTTAAAATCAAACGGAATTAAGATCCCTTGCGTTTACAAGAACGATTTGAATTTATTACAAGGCTTGAGCGTGTTTTCCATGAAGCTAAGCCGAAATAAAGGAACTTATTAGTCGTTAAAGTGGCATACAAATTAATTAAAATGATAAAGCCGTGTACAGGGCCTCAGCATACGTGAATATATTAGTCTATTTCGTTTCGTGTGTGTCGTAAGATACTATTTTGAGAAACTCTAGAAACTTCATGGCTTCCTTAAGAGGGCGTAAAATAACAAGATCAGTGACAGGGAGTAGAGTCTCGTAATACGATCCCCAATCCGACTGTCAAGCGTGACATGATTATGACAAAAAAGAAGAAAACATACTAATTACTCGTAGTACCTTTATTACCTGTAAGTTTTGTCTACTGTAATTACGTTTGTCACTTCAGTTTCATAAAAAAAAAGAAAAGAGTCTACTATTACTAGTTTAAGCCTAACAGTTTTTATTGAATAGGGATTGACAAACGAGCGCACAGTCCACCTGATAGTAAGTGGATGCTGTGGCCCATTGAAATTTACATCTATACTCGAATATGAATCAAAATGCAGAGGCGTTGTCACCCCTGAGGACTACGATGGAACTGCAGGATGATATGGGGTAGTGGATATTCTAACGCCGCCACTACACGGAGCATTTTTTCTTATTGGTACCTAAATCTAAATAATTGGTATCTTGCTAAATTAGAAGAAAGAATACAAAGTTAACGTTGTTATAGACGTTCTAACTAGTTTATCTCTTATCTAATGACTTCCGATATAATATGGTGGCATGGCCATATCGTTTACGCCAGATGTATAAAATACCAGATTTATACATGTTAGAGTTATTCCGCAGCTATATTATGGCGGTGTCACAAATGGGTCAGCCGGACTAGAAAAAGATAACGCTCTCACAGAATACCATCATACATCGGAAGAGTTGCCCTGAGTTGTTTAATTGATGGTGGTGATGATGACACAACGCTAAAGTAATAACGAGGCAACATAAGGAATCACTCTCACTCCAAAGATTTTGAAAAAGTCACCTTTTTTCTAAAACCTTACTCACACTCGGATCTTTTGCTGTATCGTGGAGGCAGTTTATAAACATAATTTGTGCAAACAGGTACAAACATCCAGACTCGGGACAATTATTTGTAGGCCATACAAATACTTGTTTTAGTGTAGCCGTCAACTAATGCTATAAAAAGCAAGTTCGACATCAAAAATTATTTTGATTCCGTTGTAGGCCGTGTCTGGAGAGCTCCTTTCCAGAGATGGGAACAGTATTCCATGTGAGGCCGAACCTGCGCCTTGTAAAGTTGCAGGCGGTGTGCCGGCATGAAATACTGTCCCGCTCTGCTGAGCACGCCAAGCTTTTTAGAGGCCAATTTAGCCTTCTCTTCTAAATGACCACGAAACTGCTCGTCACTCGATATGTCAACGGCGAGGATTCCGATAATGGCTGAGGCAACAAGGGGAGTGCCTTGAAACTGAGGAGATACGACAAAGGGGCTCTTTATAACGGTGAACGCGCAAAGTTGTGTCTTTTCGGGATTGAACTGGACTAGATTTAGTCGCCCTCAATCCGAGACTTATCTGTTCAACAAAGTCTCGACTGCAGTCTCAAGTTTGTTCCGATATTCGGCGACGTTTTCTCGAGAAATATTGGCACAGCCAGTGTATAGAGCATCACCAGTGCTATCATCTGCATATAAATATATGTTATCGGTTTTTTCTATTAAAGACAACGATTCTTACATGAATCATCGATGTCATTTATATTTATAGACGTATATGTTTGTAGTTATTTATATGTACTATTTGTATATGTATGTTGATAGGAACATATGTATGCTTATGTGTATACGTATACATTTGTATACATGTATAAATAGGATATATTTTTATAGTTTATTTATGACTGGTAGAGAATGCCACAAGGCATGAAGTCCGCCCTTTGTATTCTTCTAGATTAAGGAACGCAATAAAGAATAAATAAATAAATAAATAAAACATATCATTATTATGCAGAAGAAACAGCGTTGGTGATAGCACGCAACCTTGTGGAACACCAACGTTGATAGGCTTGTAGTTGGAGCATGCATCGTCAACTATGACGTTGATGCACCGATCTGCCATAAAATAGGTGATCCAATTGCACAATTTTTTGGGAAGCTCATAGAAAGGAAGCTTCAAAAGAAGCGCTTTGTGTCAGATACGATCGAAGGCCTTCGCTATGTCCAAACTAACGGCCAATGCCTCCTCCTTGGACTCGATTGCCTGCGGCCATCTATGTGTTAGGTAAACAAGAAGATCACCAGCTGAGCGATCCCTACGAAAACCGTACTGGCAGTCACTAATCAGTTGGTGCTCCACCAGGTACAGCATGAGCTGGCAGTTAATAATGGATTGCATTTTTTTCATGGATAAGGAGGTGATGGCGATAGGCCTGTAAGTGGACGAATCAGAGCGTTTACCTTTTTTAAAGACTGGGTGCACGAAAGCTGTCTTCCATGAATTCGGGACAACGCGACAATGGTAGTGATGGCTTACAGAAATTCCCTTGGACGGCCTTGGCGAGAGACCAGAATGCATGGGTTCCCGAAGGAAGGCGAACTAGTTTATCGCCAATTCTGTCTATGTGCTCTGACTTTGCCTTGGCAATAGCTTTTTGAAGGACCTGGAGGCGAAGTTATACTTCTTTTTAAGCATGCTGGTGCTTACATCCCGAGCCACCGACGCCTCAGCCTAAGCCTCATAACATGCCTACTTACGCGTAATGCAGTCTTACAGCAGTGACCAAACCAAGGCTGAGATCCGCCACTGATGGGTACCACAGATTATGGAATAAATAGTTCTATTCCCTGTAGCACCACATCGGTGACAGAGTCAGCAACAGCGCTTGTTTCATTCGGCGAGAAGCAAACCCAGAAGCAAGAAGAGTTTTTTTTTGGTGGGTAGGTGTGAAACAAGTAACAGCTGACTAATTTAGCTCTTATATTTTATTTACATTAAAATATTTTAAATCAGTGTTTGGACTATATTTACTTATCAATTACATTTCTATTACCTTTTCTTTTGAAGTCCTATTAAAATATATGTCCAGATAAGATATTTGTGACTTACACATACCACCCATTAGTGTAACTTTTATTGCAAACTATATCACACATTATCACTTCACTTTGTGTTCACTAATATCACTGCAAATATTGCAAGGAATGGCAAAAGTAACTGATGTGGAGATTATCCAGAGAGAACTGGAAGGAAGCTGGAGTCGTAAGATGGCTGAATTTGAGAATAGATTAAAGGCTGCTTCTACGCCTACAAATCCCTCACTTAATCAACTCCGTGAGGAGTTTTATGAATTCAAGGACCTTGTCTGTTCCATTCTCAATCTCCTTCGGCAACAGATTCAGGCTTGCACTAAGTCAATTGATGCTATTGATATGCAGCACAGGCAGAACATTCTTCTATTTAATGGGATCACTGACTCTCCAGAAGTTAATATGGAACAAGAAATTCTGGGCATCATACATAAGACAATGGGTATCCCACATGTAACAAATGGGTCCTTATTACGTTGCCATCGAATTGGTGCTCAAAAGGATGGTCATTCACGTCCAATTCTTGTACAATTTCAAGAGCATCGCACAAAGTCTGAGGTGTGGAAAGCTAAAACTAAGTTAAAGGGCTCTCAAATATCTGTTTCTGAGTTTTTAACTAAAATGAGGCAATTTGTTCTTAAAAAAGCACGCAAGCATTTTGAAATGAAGAATGTGTGGACCTTAGATGGCGTAATTTTTATTAAACTTCCCAATAATGAACGGGCAAAGATCTCCACTGAAGAGGAGATTGATACTCTCGCTGAAAAGTTTCCTGTTGATTGTTCACCGGCAAGTCTTGGCATAGCTTCTAACAGCGGTATTACTAATGCTGAAAAGAAACCCATTCAAGCACAGCATAGTTCTTCAAGCACAAAAATTCTGTCTGAGATTTCTCGACGCAATCAAGATGGTATAGTGGGGCAGAAAGAGGATCCTAAAAGGTCCCGTCGTTTAGTAGCCAAAAAATAGCTTGCTTTATTTCACATATTATGATATTCCTAGGTATCCTTTATTTTAATTATTTTTTCTCGTATTCTCGTGTTTTTTTTTTCTTTTTTTCTATATTATTAATTTACATATTAATTATTTGTAGACCCGCATCTTCATGGTTGTTATGTCTATAGCACAGAACAATATTGTCTGTAATCATAAGTTGTTTGCCTTTTAATAGCTGTATTATTGCTTTTTTTAAGTTAGTTTTTTTTTTGTCTAATAATATTATAATCTCCATATGATGTTTTGTTTTTCTATATTAATATTTAATAAGATTTTAATCATGTAGAACACAACTTCTTGCGTTTAGTTTTCTTTTGTTTCTTAGTTGAGGTGTCTTACTCAATAGGTTGGTTTCAAAGATATTTTATTTATTATTTACATTACATTATCTTTGTTTGGTTTATACTATGCTTGGTACATATATTGGTAATAATACTTGTTTTGCAAATGTACCTACCACATATTATTATTTTCAATTTGATTTTTATGAGTTTTGATTTTGACAATAACATTTTTTTTAGCCTTTGATAGACAAAGGACACGTGTATCATTCAGCCAATGTCGTTTTTTTTTTTTACTTTGACAATCGATTTTCTTTTGGTAAACATTCTCTTGTACTATTTTGTGTGACACCTACTTAGAAATATTAACATTATTATTAGATAAGAGTATCTTTGCCACTTTAGATATTATAGATCCTATGTTTGCATATAAAATTTATTTTATTAAGTTTACTCTGTAAACAGTGAACTGATGGGTTGGTGATGTTTATGTTTAGTAAGTGTTAGTTTATAAATTAGTCTTAAGTGTACATTCCTAAGTTTTTTTTTGTGTATTTATTTTAATTCTTTTATATTTATTTAATTTATTTTTATTTTAGTCCATAAACTATGTCTGATGTTGAACTGTTTAGCTCTGCAAATGAATCTTCTAATTTATCTTTTCACTCTTGTGATGATTCTTTCAATGATAGCGTTCTTAATTTACATGAACTACTCAAAGGAGTTTGTACATCTTTTAACAACTCTCTGAACATATGCCATATTAACGCTCAAAGTATCCCGAGCCACTATTCCGAACTTGAAGCTTCATTTTCCCCCGAGTATATTCATGCCATATTAGTGTCGGAAAGTTGGCTGAAGCCTACTTTACCGTCAACTTTATATCCCCTTCCTGGCTTTGTACTCGTTAGAAATGATCGTGTTGGAAAAGGTGGAGGTGGTGTAGCCATCTACCTACACGCATCAATTCCTCACAAAGTTGTTCTAACATCTCCTTCCTGCTATTCTGCTACTTCTGAGTTTTTATTTGTGGAACTCGATGTCAAGGGCATCAGGATGCTTCTAGGGGTAGTGTATTGCCCCCCTTCGACTGACTACTTCGCCACTTTAGATATGGCTCTCACTGATATTTGTTCTGAGTATACACACTGTATAATCATGGGTGACTTTAATACAGATCTGTTGAAAAGCTGCCCTCGTTCCAAAAAGCTTCTTTCAATTATTGAGTCGGTTAATCTTTCTATTCTCCCTTTAAAGGCTACTCATCATAATATCGGAACCGATGACTCATTGATTGATTTAATCCTTGCTGCTTCTCCTGAACGTGTGATGATGCACGGTCAGTTACCCGCTTTGGGTATCTCACGCCATGACTTGATTTATGCTTCGTATAAGCTTAAACCACCCAAATATTCACCTACTGTAATGCATCTTCGCAGCTTTTCTAAAATAGACTTTGATAAGCTAAAGAATGACGCTCTTAATCTCGATCTAGCCTCTTTAATTGCAGCACCTACTGTTGACGATAAAGTCTTGATTCTTAACCACAATGTTCTCAGCCTCTATGATGCTCATGCTCCAGTTCATAAGGTCAGATTGAAGCGTCCGCCTGCTCCATGGATGACGGAGGACGTAAGGTTGGCAATGACTAGACGAAATCGAGCTTTTCTTCGTTTCAAGAGAGATCGTACTGAAGAAAATTGGTTATCTTTTAAAGCAGCCAGGAATAGGTGTAATCAGATGGTACGTGCAGCTAAACGCCGATATTTCCATAATTGTATTAATAACTCTTCACCAGCCGTAGTGTGGAAATTTCTAAGATCTTTTGGTCTTTGCAGGCCAGCTACATTGGATTGTGGTCCTTCTCTATCACTAGATGAAATTGTAACGAACCCCCCCCCCCCCATCTTTTTTCTTTTTTACTATATATCCACTTATACTTGTATTTCTTTAGAATCTATATGTGTAAGATATATAAATATATCTAATTTACGTGACCAGTATAACTTGATCTTTCTAAAGGTTTAAATATAGGCCGTTTAATAAATTTATGGCGTGATCGTCTTAGTTGGGACCCCTTTTTACGTTGTGTTTGTATAGTAACTTAGTTCTTTTAGGTGTATCTTGGAAGAATGAATATTCACGAGAGCAATCGAAAGCTGTTGGTAGAGTCTTATAAGCTAAAGAACCCCGTTCACGAAGACAGAGCTCAAAAAGGTTAAGAACAATAAATTGTCCCTATTCCACTTGTATCTGGTTCACAACAGTCAATTCCTTATTAATTAATCCCTTCCCGCTTGGAAAAGGCTCACAATATTTATATCAAATACCAGTTACAAGGGCTTCGCTCTCCCACATTTTAAAAAAAATGTGGAGGAGGTACACGGCCCCACACACGCCGCGCACGGTGAGCGCCAACCATTTTATTGCGCTCCCCCCGAAGGGTACGCAAAGTTGGGAACTGGACCGTAGTCCACAGCAAAATAACTGGCGAACCAGTAAAAGAGGACTTGGCCCCTTGATAGTGCGTAAGCACAAACATCGACCGAAGTCGCGCATGTCAATGCGTGTAAACGCCATACAGAATACGATCAAATCCAGCCACAGTGAAATGTACGTCACACGGGTTAGGCAACAATAGGCACACTGACCATAAAAAGCCTTCCGTGAACGCCACCACCTGCCAGACCGCCGTTCCTGCAGACGTGATGTAAGTGTAAGGCATCACCACCAATTGCATGGTCAGCACGGCCAATTGGCCGCAGAGCGTGTCATGAGTCTACCGCTCACCTCAAGGGAATGGGGTCCCACGTTGCGCGGCTTTCGGCCGCAGCCTTGAGAGCCTCCTCAGATTCTCCCTCCAGCTACCACCCGCATGAGGTCAACACATATGCTCCACCAACCAATACAATGGCAGATATAGCCAATAGGCAGTTATAAGATAATATTAATAATTCGCCATCAGAAAGGGTTTGTGTCACTGACGTTGAGTATATGCATTTTTCGATCATGTTTGTCTCACCCACCAACAAGTTGCCTTCAATCTCTCAAAGGTGGGAACTTTATAGAGATATATTATTAAGTTGTTATATAAAACATCATGGAGGGCAGACAGTCTGCAGCCCCGCAATGAAGGGACCCGACTTGGGCAAAGCTACTTAGGTTGTGAGTCAAACCAAGACGCAGAGAGCGCCATTGAGAATAGCGACCCGCCAAACAACCATCGTAGAGACGCAATGCTACAGAATGCAACAAGCATCAATACGACTATCGTCGGGCTTACACCATCCCAAGGTCCCCCATACAGTCCCAGCAGACATCACCACCCGCATACCTCCATCGACCAGAACCACAAGATGCATCGAATCAGGTGCAGTACACCCGCAGATCCATCACAAGACGCAATACTACAAGTAGCAGTAAGCATCAATGCAACTATCATACGGATGGCGCCCCCTCACAACACACCCACATGATCCCTATCGACTTTGGTAACAAAATTTGATAATGTTGTTAACTAAAAATACCACCGACGTATCATAGTAGTACGGTACTAAGACGTCAGTAGCCAAAACTCCACGTATCATAGCGCTATTGCACTAAGACATGAAGTTGAGTATGCTTGCTGCACTTAAAAGTACTACCAAACACACTCACCCTAATCCGAAAGATAGCCGACGTATCATAACGCTATGCGCTAAGACGCCGCCCACAACCGGTAGGGGTGTGCGATGTCCACGGGCAAGTCGTATTGCTACAACAAACCCGCTTACCACCGGCACTAAGATGATATGTCTAGGACACATCGGTTAGTGAGTCCAAGTTTACCTCGGTCTCAGAGGCTGCGAAGCAACCTACACGCCACTATAATAATCCTTTTCAAGTCCCATTTCTTTCAATATAATGCTTTTACATATTTGAGACCTTCCACATATTTGCTTTATTTCATAGACCATACTACTGTATGTCTTATTCATATGGGACTTCAAGTCATAACTCTGCTATCATAATGCTTATGCATCATAGAGACCTTCTATATTAATGCTTTGGTTCGTCAGACCTTACTATGTTAAGTCCCTAATATAGGACTAGTCATTGTGCAACCTTAGTACTAGCAGTCGGTCAGCCGACCACCCCATATATATGTACAACCTTGGGTATGTGTCTCCGACAACGCCCCAATATAAGGGAACATTACAAGAACACGTTCATTAACTTAGAAATTTTCCAATTATTACACGAACACCTTCATCAACTTAGAAAATTTTTATCCATTTTTTCTATTATATTACAAATGTTATTTATCTTTGTTATTGCAATATAATCGACTTGTATTTATATGATTTGATATATTTTGAACATTTTAAGCAGGTTTTTAATAAATTTAGAGATTTTTTGAGACATTTTATGCGTTTACTAATATATATAATATTCAATATTCCAAATGGATATTTTTGAACTTTATGCTTATTATTTGCATTTGATTGTTTAAATTATAATTTCTATGACATTTTTAAATGTCTGTATAATGAATTTAATTATTATTTATTAATAATAATTACGAGGCGTCACAATCCACCCCCAAATTTTATGTTAATGATCCACATAGTGGAGTCGTTAATATAAAATTTTAGTATTTTGAGAGCATATACACTACACTCAAATAATTGTTTATATATCTGTTCTTTCCTCTTTTAATCTGTTACAATACGGCATATGTTATCAAATCCCCCTGCCCCAGAGAATGGCCGCCACCAACACCCCTTCAACCACAATTATCACAATGTGATAACACCATAATTCAAGTTATTGTATATCGTGTTGTTAATAAAGTTTGCAGTCAATTGTCGATTTCTTATTTTATTTTATTAATTTATCTTTAAATCTTTGAAACATAATTTCGATAGTGTCACACTTTATGTGCATACAATCCAGTTTGATATTTGTTGAGGTCAGTACGATACCACATAGGATAAATGTGTTTGAGCCATTCGCCCTGACCCAACTCCCATATTTATTTAATAAAAATGATTACAAAATTATCTTACGATCTATATTTACAACTCTTCATTATATATTAATAACGTTCTACTATCATATAACAAATCTCTTGCTCATAACTTTAATAATTTTAGACCTTTAACTTAAACAATTATTTCCGTGGGCCACCCACAAAACCCTTTTATGTTACAATATTTATGTTAGAGTAATTATCTAATTTATACAAAAAGAAATTATTATTTAAAATATTTTAATAAGTGAATAGCATTGAAAATTCCTCTAATTTCGTTTGTCTCTGGATTTGCTAAGGTATATACATTGTCAAATGGTACGGCTGCTATTACATAAGGTCCTTCATATGCCAAATTGAACTTACTCATAACTTTATTATCAGCGTCTGATCTACTAGATCTTGAAATTTTTACTAAGTCACCAATATTATATTTTATTAATCTATTTCGCTTATCAAATTTTGTGTTTCTTATTCTACTTGCCTCTTTTAAATTTTTACGCACTTGTTGTCTAATTTGTTCGACATTATGTTTGTCTTTACTTTTGGAAATTACTTTGTCAAAAGACATCTCATTAGACTCACAATAAAGAATCTCACAAGGCGTGAAGCCTGTACTATTGTGGTAAGAATTATTATACAATTCTTCTAATTTCGGCAATATTAACGCCCAATCTTTGTGGTTAGTATGACAAAGCGTCCTAAATAATCTGCTCAACTCTTTATTTACTCGCTCTGTTGTATTTGGTCTAGGATTTCTAACTGTGGTATATATTGGCTTTATATTTAATTCACTCATTGATTGTTTCCAGTGATTACTTACGAACTGTTTTCCATTATCTGTCATTATTGCCTTGGGCTTTATAATCTCAACAAAATGCTTTACTTTTGTTACAACAGACTTTGCTGTTGACTGTTTTAAAGGATATAATTTGATAAATTTACTGAATGAATCTTGAATGACAAATATGAAAGTGTACCCAAAGGTACCTGATACAAATGGTCCATATAAGTCTGCCATGACTATATCGCCAATGTTTTCTGTTATTATAGATTTGCAGGGACCCACATATGTTATATTGCTTTTCTTAGATAACTGACATAAATGACAAGCCCTTAATTGGTTTTTAATATCTTTTGTTAAACCTTTCCAAAAGAATCTGTCTCTCACATATTTAATTACCTTATAGGGTCCTTGATGACCCATTTCGACATGCACTTGATTTATAATATCTTGTCTCAATGCTTTAGGTAAATATATTACTTCTTGTAAATTCGTTTTGTAATATAATACATCATTTTTCAAACTATACCTTTTAAATTTATTGTTTTGTTTTATTATGGAAGTATTTAATGTCTTTAACTTTTCAATAATAGCCAACGACTCTGAATCTTGTAATTGATATACTGATAAGGATTTTAATTTTTCTATCAACTCAATATTCGGTTCGCTCTCTGTGTAAGCAATTTCTAAACTATTATTTTTATCCTCTTGTATTAAATCGCCATCAGGAGGATAACGTGATAGCACATCTGCAACAATATTACGTCCACCCGATATATGCTGTACTTCATAATTAAATTGTTCTATATACAAAATCCATCGGGTTACTCTACCATTGAATAACTTCATATTATTAATAAACAATAATGCTTTATGATCAGTTAGTATTATTACTTTACTGCCCCTCAAATATGTTTCAAATTTCTTTAGGCAGCTTATTACAGCATAAAACTCTTGTTCAGTAACAGACCAATTTAATTCGGGGTCTGTTAAGGCTTTACTATAATAGCCTAAAATTCTCATTTCATTATTATCATCTATCTGATATAGTACTCCGGCCATACCCACACCGGAACAATCTGTTTGTAAATAATACGGCTTATTAAGGTCTGGATGATGCAATTGTATTGTATTAATAAATTGTTGTTTTATAAAATCAAATGCCTTCTGTTCTTTACCGCTCCATTGGAACTTTCGTCCCTTTTTAAGTAATTCACAGAGCGGTATTATGCTCTCGCTGTAATTTGGTATAAACCTTCTATAAAAATTGCATAGACCTAAAAAGGCCCTTAATTGTTTAATCTTTTTAGGTGCTGGAAACTCTTGGATCGCTCGAATCCTATCGGGATCTGTCTTTATGCCTTCTGTTGAAATTATAAAACCCAGCATTTTAATTTCTTTACAAATAAATTCTCATTTCTGCAAGTTACACGTTAAGCCAGCTTTGTTCAATTTACTTAAAACAATATCAATGTGCTCCTAACGTTTATCTAACGTTCCTGTTGTAATAATGGCTAGATCATCTAAATAGTTCACACAAAATTCTTGGACTTCTGGTCCTAATATTAAATTCATGGCTCTGCTAAAGCTTCCTACTGATGTTTTTAATCCTTGCGGCAAAACATTATATACATATGACTTTCCATTGAATGTGAATCCAGTATATTTTCTACCATCTTTATTTATCGGAATTTGAAAATATGCATTATTTAAGTCAATGGTAGTGATATAATTCGCTCCGTGAAATGAATTCAAAACATCTAATTGTATAGGTGGTTTCTCTGTTTCTGCAACCATTTTCTTATTTATGCTTCTGGCATCAAGCAGAACTCTAATTGAGCCGTCTTTTTTAAGAGTGAATGTCAATGGACTACTGTAAGGCGTTGATGCCCTTGTGATGATACCAGCTTGTTCCATTTCATTTAACTTTTCTTCCATTTTCGCTCTATATGCATATGGAATGGGATAGGACCTAGTAACTATAGGTTCATCATCGATCATTTCAATTTTATGCTCATAGCAATTGGCTCTTCCCAATTTGCTCGAAAACATATTCTTATGCTTTTCCAAAACCTTACTAAGTTTTGCCCTTTCAGAGACCTCCAATGTAGATCCTATTTTTATATTTATTAAGGGATCATCGGTACATTGTTTGATGCAGTTATAATGTAATACAGATTTATTATTATATTTGAAAGGTATAAAGTAGTCTTTGTTTTTCACTTTAAATTCTATTCCAACAGTAGTATTTCTCAAATCAATCAATATTTTATTTCTCTTGAGCCAGTCAAAGCCTAATATTAAAGGTCTTATTAAATTACCTACAATTAAAGTTTGTGTTTCAAAGACTACTTCATCTATCTTTATAGGCAATATGATCATCTGTTGTATTTTTGTGCTGCGCTGCCCAACAGCACCTTTTATTTGCATTGCTTTAACTGGCATTATTGATATTTTACGATTATTATCTTTAATTTGTAAATATAAACTTTCTGAAATGCATGTAACATCGCTCCCAGTGTCGAGGAGCGCGTCTATTTCTTTGTCAAATATTGAAACTTTAATTACAGATCTCATATTCCCTATAAATTCCCTTTGATATTTATCTTCGTCTTCCTCGAAGACGGTTTGCACGAATAACTCCGTTATGGGCAAGTCCGACCTGGCTTTTAAGGTGTTTAATATGCTATTTACATTGTCGTTATAACCAAGGCCTTCTCTGTTAAAATTTGCTTTTAAAGTAATAGGTTTTCGCAACCCTCTATTGTTTTTACCCAATGTTTGACCAGGTCGCCAACCCAGTTTTAATAACATATTTAATGCTTTGTTCCCTTTTACATTGTAAGGGGTCGAATCGGGAACTAGTTCGACCTCTCCAGCTCTAAATTTGGCTCAGGAGCCGTAACATCAGGTTGGTCATTAGTGAAATGTATTTCATGTACTTCATTAACCTTCTTTTTTCCCTCTTCGGGTTTACGCCATGTTTTGTATGATTGTTGTATCTCTTTATGTTTTTGCTCCGTATTATTATTAAACTTCCTCCTTTTCTCATTATAGTAAGGTTCACGACCTTCATCTTGTTTGTCGATGTCATCTAAGTTTCTTAAGAAATCTGTCGTGTCTATTATTGTCTCAATTTTAGCTATTCTCCATAATTGCTGCACAGTTTTAGGATAATGTCTGATGACATCAGTTACTAATTGTTTTTCAGGTATCGGATATGATAATGTTTGTGCCTTCTCAACAACATAAAGAAAATAACTAACCATGGTGGGGTGTGTACTTCTATTCCATTTATTTTGCACAAGGAATCTCTTTACTTTATTTTGTTCTTCTTCACCCCAAAACACTCTTAGGAAGTCAGCTTTAAAATCATCAAAAGTTGTCCAACGCACATTATTAATGCGAGCCCAATACTTGGCTTCACCTACTAAGCACTCTTGTGCAATCGAAATTTCGAGACCACTAGATGGAACTTTCTTTAAATAATTGGTGAGATCTTCCAAAAATGATACTGGATGAGTATTTCCATTTCCAAATTTCGGCTTTTCTATTGTTACATTATGTACATTATATACAATATTTTGTCTAGGATCATTTACATGAGAGGTGCTCGCTCCGGACACCTCTCCTTGATTTATTTTAATTTGGTAATCTTTAGTTTGGTTAATAAATTTTTCCTCAAGATCCTTTATTTTAACCTCAAAGGTTTTCACTGCATTCTTAATTAATTTCTGAAGCATTTTCATCTCATCTTTAGGCTTAGCCTTAATTGAGGTTGATTTTTTCTTATTTTTAGCCATTTTAATTTTTATTTCCACTTTTTTTTTTTTACACTTTTTGCGTCCTTCACTTACTTTAATTGAGTTTTTCCACTTATTTCACTTTTTATTATTTCGCTCCGTTATGCACACACCTCCTATATTATTACTCCATTTTAATATTTAAGCCCCACCCCCAGACTCTCAACCACCCCCAGCAAATACCACTTTCCAAGACACCGCTCCATTTCACGGACAACAAATTGTAGGCATATAGCCTACCTCATAATTTTATATTACCGGCCTCCTATTTAAAATTTAACCTCTATCCTGGTCACGGCACCAAATTGTAACGAACCCCCCCCCCCATCTTTTTTCTTTTTTACTATATATCCACTTATACTTGTATTTCTTTAGAATCTATATGTGTAAGATATATAAATATATCTAATTTACGTGACCAGTATAACTTGATCTTTCTAAAGGTTTAAATATAGGCCGTTTAATAAATTTATGGCGTGATCGTCTTAGTTGGGACCCCTTTTTACGTTGTGTTTGTATAGTAACTTAGTTCTTTTAGGTGTATCTTGGAAGAATGAATATTCACGAGAGCAATCGAAAGCTGTTGGTAGAGTCTTATAAGCTAAAGAACCCCGTTCACGAAGACAGAGCTCAAAAAGGTTAAGAACAATAAATTGTCCCTATTCCACTTGTATCTGGTTCACAACAGTCAATTCCTTATTAATTAATCCCTTCCCGCTTGGAAAAGGCTCACAATATTTATATCAAATACCAGTTACAAGGGCTTCGCTCTCCCACATTTTAAAAAAAATGTGGAGGAGGTACACGGCCCCACACACGCCGCGCACGGTGAGCGCCAACCATTTTAATGCGCGCCCCCCGAAGGGTACGCAAAGTTGGGAACTGGACCGTAGTCCACAGCAAAATAACTGGCGAACCAGTAAAAGAGGACTTGGCCCCTTGATAGTGCGTAAGCACAAACATCGACCGAAGTCGCGCATGTCAATGCGTGTAAACGCCATACAGAATACGATCAAATCCAGCCACAGTGAAATGTACGTCACACGGGTTAGGCAACAATAGGCACACTGACCATAAAAAGCCTTCCGTGAACGCCACCACCTGCCAGACCGCCGTTCCTGCAGACGTGATGTAAGTGTAAGGCATCACCACCAATTGCATGGTCAGCACGGCCAATTGGCCGCAGAGCGTGTCATGAGTCTACCGCTCACCTCAAGGGAATGGGGTCCCACGTTGCGCGGCTTTCGGCCGCAGCCTTGAGAGCCTCCTCAGATTCTCCCTCCAGCTACCACCCGCATGAGGTCAACACATATGCTCCACCAACCAATACAATGGCAGATATAGCCAATAGGCAGTTATAAGATAATATTAATAATTCGCCATCAGAAAGGGTTTGTGTCACTGACGTTGAGTATATGCATTTTTCGATCATGTTTGTCTCACCCACCAACAAGTTGCCTTCAATCTCTCAAAGGTGGGAACTTTATAGAGATATATTATTAAGTTGTTATATAAAACATCATGGAGGGCAGACAGTCTGCAGCCCCGCAATGAAGGGACCCGACTTGGGCAAAGCTACTTAGGTTGTGAGTCAAACCAAGACGCAGAGAGCGCCATTGAGAATAGCGACCCGCCAAACAACCATCGTAGAGACGCAATGCTACAGAATGCAACAAGCATCAATACGACTATCGTCGGGCTTACACCATCCCAAGGTCCCCCATACAGTCCCAGCAGACATCACCACCCGCATACCTCCATCGACCAGAACCACAAGATGCATCGAATCAGGTGCAGTACACCCGCAGATCCATCACAAGACGCAATACTACAAGTAGCAGTAAGCATCAATGCAACTATCATACGGATGGCGCCCCCTCACAACACACCCACATGATCCCTATCGACTTTGGTAACAAAATTTGATAATGTTGTTAACTAAAAATACCACCGACGTATCATAGTAGTACGGTACTAAGACGTCAGTAGCCAAAACTCCACGTATCATAGCGCTATTGCACTAAGACATGAAGTTGAGTATGCTTGCTGCACTTAAAAGTACTACCAAACACACTCACCCTAATCCGAAAGATAGCCGACGTATCATAACGCTATGCGCTAAGACGCCGCCCACAACCGGTAGGGGTGTGCGATGTCCACGGGCAAGTCGTATTGCTACAACAAACCCGCTTACCACCGGCACTAAGATGATATGTCTAGGACACATCGGTTAGTGAGTCCAAGTTTACCTCGGTCTCAGAGGCTGCGAAGCAACCTACACGCCACTATAATAATCCTTTTCAAGTCCCATTTCTTTCAATATAATGCTTTTACATATTTGAGACCTTCCACATATTTGCTTTATTTCATAGACCATACTACTGTATGTCTTATTCATATGGGACTTCAAGTCATAACTCTGCTATCATAATGCTTATGCATCATAGAGACCTTCTATATTAATGCTTTGGTTCGTCAGACCTTACTATGTTAAGTCCCTAATATAGGACTAGTCATTGTGCAACCTTAGTACTAGCAGTCGGTCAGCCGACCACCCCATATATATGTACAACCTTGGGTATGTGTCTCCGACAACGCCCCAATATAAGGGAACATTACAAGAACACGTTCATTAACTTAGAAATTTTCCAATTATTACACGAACACCTTCATCAACTTAGAAAATTTTTATCCATTTTTTCTATTATATTACAAATGTTATTTATCTTTGTTATTGCAATATAATCGACTTGTATTTATATGATTTGATATATTTTGAACATTTTAAGCAGGTTTTTAATAAATTTAGAGATTTTTTGAGACATTTTATGCGTTTACTAATATATATAATATTCAATATTCCAAATGGATATTTTTGAACTTTATGCTTATTATTTGCATTTGATTGTTTAAATTATAATTTCTATGACATTTTTAAATGTCTGTATAATGAATTTAATTATTATTTATTAATAATAATTACGAGGCGTCACAAAATCAACCAACATTTCGCTTCTGTAAAAGCATTGGACCCTACAATTCGCTCCCAAACTATGACATCCATTGCTTCTATGCAAACTCCTAACATTCCTACCTTTAATTTTTCTCCTGTTTCTCAGGATGATGTCAAAAAGTCTATTTTAGCAATCCAATCCAAGGCGGTGGGTTATGATGAGATTAGTAGACATATGGTAGTATTTATACTAGAGCACCTTCTTCCTGCAATTTCCCATATCATCAATTTTTCCCTTGATTCATGTCAGTACCCTAATCTTTGGAAGAGGGCTTTTATAAAGCCTCTCCCAAAAGTTCCTACTCCCATTCTTCCCAATCATTTTCGCCCGATATCCATTCTACCCTTTCTTTCCAAAATTTTAGAATCCTGTGTTTACAAGCAAATCTCTACTTTTATTTCGAAAAATAACCTACTGAGTATATTTCAGTCTGGGTTTCGCCCTGGTCATAGTACCACTACTGCTTTAATTAATGTTACTGATAATATTAGACAAGGTATGGAAGAAAAAAAGATAACAGTACTGGTACTAGTTGATTTCTCAAATGCTTTCAACACAGTTGATCATGAAATCCTCCTTTCCATACTATCTCACCTGAATTTTGGTCCTACTGCTTTGGAATGGTTTGCATCTTATCTTCGCGGTCGACAGCAGTCAGTCTGTGTGGGGCAAATGTCCTCAGCTTGGGCTGATGTGGATGCTGGTGTGCCGCAAGGCGGTATTCTTTCTCCTATAATATTTTCAATTTTCATAAACTTTATTACCTCCATCCTCGACTGCTCGTATCATTTGTACGCCGATGACCTTCAGCTTTATGTGCAAACTGAATTTGAGGATATACATAATGGGATCAAAAAACTTAACGACAACTTATCAGCTATCAAAGATTGGTCTACTCGTTATGGCGTTTTGGTCAATCCTTTGAAATGCCAAGCTATACTAGTGGGTAGCTCAAGAATGCTAGCCAAGATTAATCTGGCAGATTTACCTCCAATTTATTATGATAGTATTATAATTCCGTTCAGTAATTCTGTTAAAAATCTTGGCCTACATATCGACAGCACGTTGAATTGGAGAACCCAGGTTTCAGAAGTGAGTCGTAAAGTCATTGCCACCTTATGCTCTCTGTATCGTCTAAAACATTTTCTTCCCACAAAAACTAAAATCATGCTTGTCCATTCGCTCATATTACCCATAATTGATTATTCAGATGTTTGTTACCCAGATCTGTCCCAAGATCTTCTGAACAAACTGGAACGCCTTCTTAACAACTGTATACGATTTATTTTCGGGCTTCGTAAGTATGACCATATTTCGCAATATAGATCTAAGCTAAATTGGCTTACAATCCGTCAGAGGCGCAATTCCAGAATATTGCTTGTTCTTTTTTCCATTTTAAATGACCCATCTTCGCCTTCTTATCTTAAGAGTAAATTTCACTATCTCTCCTCATCTCATGATAGGGTCCTACGTTCTTCTTCTAACAACAAAATCTGTATTCCTGTTCACTTCACCGAGTTCTATGGCAACTCCTTCACAGTTCAGGCTACACGCCTTTGGAACTCCTTGCCCGATGACATCAGAAAAACATCCAACAAGTATGTTTTTAAAAAATTGGTCCGTAACCATCTATTGAAGACAAAGCATTTTACTTGATTCATCCATTTGATATGTATTGCTAAACAGACGCATATATTCATAGGTATTTGTATGTACTAATTATATATTATGTATTTAAATATGTATATTTGTATGTATATTTGTATGTATATATTTGTATATATGTTTGTATACGTCATATATGTATAGTTTATTTATTAGTAAATTGTATGTATTATGTAGTTAATTATTATTTTGTGTACTGTTATTTTATTCTATATTGTCGCACCTACGTCAAATTCTCACCACTCCATGGGTTGACTGGTAGAGAATGCCTCAAGGCATTAAGTCCGCCCTTTGTATTCTTTTGTTTTAAGGAATGCAATAAAGAATAAATAAATAAATAAAAAAAAACCCGCCTCCACGGGTAGGATGCAAAGAAAGACAGCATTCCGTCCCAATCCGCCAACCTGTAATGCCAAACACGGGGCAACCTGCAGAACGCGACCGCGGGGATAGTGTGAGTGGTACCATACTCCGGATGAGACAATGGTTCGAAGAGCCGGGAGGGGCATCGACGGAAACTTGATATCCGTCTGAAGGAGAGGTTAGCAGAAGCTTTAACAGGGAAGATGTATAATCTTCTACAGCTGGAATCCGCGTAGGCAACTGGTAAGTAACCAGTTGGTTTGTAACCACATGCTAAGACAAAGTCATAAACATATCTCCCCGCATGATCGGTTAAACGTGAACCGAGCCATTAAGTGGTGCGCGTTAAAATTGCGAAGGATCACGATCTCCGCGTATGGAATTTGTTGTAGCAAGAAATCTGTAGCCATTTGTACGTAGTCGATGAGTCGGTCTGTGTCGGCATAACCGCTATGGCACTTATATAGGCACCCGTAGACGCGGGGATGGTCATCGCTGTTTACGCACAGCCAAAGGGTGGACAGGTCCGTACCTTCAAGACTGTCTAGAACAGATATGCTCTCTGATGTATATGCAAACTCCAGCCCGGGGCACAAAGAAGTGTTCTAATTTTTACCCCGGGTAGGACAGGTACGAAGTATCAGCCGGAGAGGACACCTGCGTTTCGGTCAAAAAGAGCAAGGCCGGCTTTGCCGTCTCTAGATGGTAGTGGACGACGTTAAGGTTTGAGTCAAATCCCCTGATGTTGCCGAAGTCCACGGATAACGTCATAGTTTAATCGCTCTGTTTACCCGGGCGGGATTTTGCACCACCAGAATATGCGGGTCAGTGAGGGATTCTCCATTCTTTCTTTCTCTTTCTGAAATATTTGTTAAATTTTTATATTAATTAGATCTTTCTAAAGTAGAACATTAAAAAAAAAGCTGAATATGTATATATACATATACTATAAACGGAAAAAAATATAATGGAATGGCATCTTTTTAATGATGATGACACTGTGAGACTATCTGCGTAACAAATAATAATTTCACCTTAGTCCCAACTAACGACATCTGGTGAGCGTAACTTTATTAGCTCTCATTAAGTAAGTTCTATTATATTATTAGCACGAACTGCATATTTTTATTTCCAGTGCGGGAATTCGTTAACAAAATATATACTTTTAAGAAGATAAGTAGATAGATAAGGTTTAATGCGTTCCCATTTGAAACATCTAAATAGGATTACGAGATCTAAATAACAATTTCCATTTCCATTATGCTGCTTTTGACACCAAAATATTTTAAACAAGACGGTAATTCAATTTGCTATATAAAATTTTATTACACTAGCTTTTGCTTTTGACTTCTTACGCATTTTAACCGACTTCAAAGAAGCAGGATGTTCTCAGTTCGGATGTTTAATTTTTTATGTGTGTTCGTGCATAACTCCGTCATATAAAAATGGATTTGTAATATTCTTTTTTTGTTTGAAATAGGTTCATTCCTAAACGGTCCCATGTAAATTTCGTGAAGATCTGATGATGAGTTTCGATGAAAGAGAATGTTATTCTTTAAAAATGCCAGCAATTACGATTGCTGCTATCATATATCAGGAACCAATAAGGAAAAATTCTCCGTGTAGTGGCGGCATTAGAGAATCCACTACCCCATATCGTCCAGAGGTTCCATCGTAGTCCTCAGGGCTGACAACGCCTCTGCATTTTGATTCGTATTCGAGTATAGATATAAATGTCTATGGGCCACAGCATCCACTTACTAGCAGGTGGACTGTGCGTTCGTTTGTCAATCCCTATTAAATAAAAAACTGTTGGGCTTATACTAGTAATAGTAGACCCTTTTCTATTTTTTTTATAAAACTGAAGTGACAAACGTAATTAGAGTAGACAAAACTTAAAGGTAATAAAGGTACTACGAGTAATTAGTATGTTTTCTTCTTTTTCTTCATAATCATGTCACGCTAGACAGGCGGATTGGGGATCGTATTATGAGACTCTACTCCCTGTCGTGGATCTTGATATTTAACCCCATATTTAGAAAGCCATGAGTTCTTTCTACAGTTTTTTAAAGTAGTATCTTACGACACACACGAAACGAAATAGATTAAAAGATTCGCATACGCCGAGGCACTATACACGGCTTAATCATTTTAATTAATTTGTATGTTACTTTAACGTATTCGTTATCGTTATACTTGTTATTACAAGTTCCTTTATTTCGGCTTAGCGTTGTGGAAGACAAGCCTTGTAATAAATTCAAATCGTCGTTATAAACACAAGGGTTCTTAATGCCGTTTGACTTTAAGCTAAATTGCTGGACGGGAGATTGATATAATTTACACTTGCTTGTAAATCTAAATTAGGAATTTCAATTTAAATAATATTATTGGAATATATATTTGAAATGAAATGACTTTATGTATTTTATTCTTACTCGGATGTATTTTATTCTTTTTTGTTATGTATTTTATTCTTACCAACCCTTACATGGGTTTTGAGAAATAAAAGAATTCTACCCTCATTATTTGATTTATTTAAAGCAAGTTGTAAATATCTTTGGAAGATTAAGTCGTAAACTGTTAATTGTAGTCGCAAGTATCGTAGTGAATTAATTAATTTCTAGTGATTTTTTGTGAGTGAAATCGTCGGAATTGGAAATTATAAAATATGTTCTCAAAAAGGTAACTTTATATAACAAAATATTTACATTCGTATAAATAAAAAATAGGCAATATTATAATTTTTTTATTGCAACGAAAATTATAGAATTGGAGATATTTGTTACCTTTATTTAAACGCAAATTCCATGAAACCATACATGGACTCGGCACAATCATAAGTAATCATTTATCACATTGGCAGTTTTTATTAAATTCATTTGTTTTTGTTATTTCAGATCAAAACCTATATCATTGCATGAAATTTTGAACGAATTAGAAAATGGTGATGATCCGGTCCCAGAATGCATAACATTTAAGTCACCAGATAATGCAAATGCTACTGTTGCGGAAGATGATAATATTGCCATATGACTTACCTGGTTCCATCCTAAGTGCACCTGCGAAGCTAATTATGGCAATCTGACTAGTTCTGAATAGGAAAGGAAGATGATACTCCTTTGGTTAGTTTATAAAAGAGATCTTGCATTGAATAGCCAATTCAACAGCCACAGACATCTACATCTACCATACTGGATAATACTCTAATTCACCCTACATCTGTGCAAAATAAAACGTACCAATAGAGGAATTGACATAAATCAAACGAGTTTCCTAGTTTCCAACCACTGGAACGCCAGGAAAACTATTTACGTTCTCCATTTAACTATTTTGAGTAATTACTCAATGACGCCGTTATCAAATTGCTTGTGGAATATACGAATCTGTACGCTTTTCAAAAATTAAACCAGCTAATGTTACTACGAGTGAAATAAAATGCTTGCTTCATTGGATATACTTTATAATAGATTATAGTAGTACAGTAGTAGTAGATATATGTATAGTACTTTATAGTAGATAGTATTTATAAGTCAATAAATAGACAATCAACGCTTTTGATTTGACTTCAACGCTTCGTTTTCCCTTACAATTCATTTATAGCATTGCTTAAATGATCATTCAATAATAATAATATTGTAATACATTTTGCGTGGTAAAGCCACACTATAACTATATTGTGATATTAGTATGAATGGTTCGGTTCAACTAGGCAAGGGTCACGCTCTCGCAGAATAACATCGTGAAGCAGCAGCTTAATGCTTTCTTTCCTATGTTGAGTTTAGAAAACTGCAGACCCATTTACTATAAACTAGGCATTCCGCCTGTCCTCAGTGGTGATAAAACATCTGTATTTTGATTTTTAATCAAAAATAGATGTAGATATCCATGTGCTACATCATTCACTTACCATCACGTGGAGTGTGTGCTTGTTTGTAACTATTATTCGATAAAAAATGAAAATTGATTAAATTATGAAATTTGATAGAATTCAACACTTAAAACTTTCATGAGTTTTATTTATAAACGATAATAATAACAATTGGTTTAGATTTAAGTGTAAGAAAAGAAAAATATACATATGGACGTTATAAATAATGTAAGATACTCGTATCAAGATTCTGTAAACTCGTTCTTCGTGGATCATGCCAAAGTTAATATTCAAAGACCTTTGTTTTTGGAAGAATGTAATATGTTATCCATTTTCTTTTGTAAAAAAATTACGAAATTTTGTAAATGAATTACGAACTCTGAAATCCGTTGGTTAGGATTAACATTCATCATCATCATCATTACAGCCTTTCATAAGTCCACTGCTGAACATAGGCCTCCCCCAAGGAATGCCACAAGACACGGTCCTGAGCTACCTGCATCCATCGACTTCCTGCATGTCTTACCAGGTCGTCACTCCATCTCGTGGTGGTTCGCCCTACACTTCGCCTACCGGTACGAGGCTGCCACTCGAGAACCTTTTTTCCCCATCGGTTGTCGGTTCTTCGAGCTATACGGCCGGCCCACTACCACTTCAGCCTTTTTTTTTTTTTTTTTTACATGGGGAAATGCCTACGCATACCCGCCTCGCGGGGGCAAGGACGGGTTATGTCGGACTCGCACCGACTAAAACGCCATGGTGTTCCACCCTCGTCGCATATTGGCAGGGCCACGGGAACGCTTTCGCACACTTCCGCGACCCCACCTGCGCTGGCTACCCCATGGCGGCCCCTCCTCCGGAGAGGACCACTCCTCCCCCATCTCCCTCTCAGGTAAGGCGCACCAGAACACATGGTGCGCCCTCCTCCTCGGCCTCCAACCTAACATGCGCAACGGACGCCCCCGCGCCCGATGCGTGAAGGCCATGGAGCCAGGAAAAACCAGCACTCAGAAGCACCGGCCTTCCCGGCCCCAGCGGCGGATCTGGTCCATGGCTCCGCCGCCAACCACGATTCGGCTGCGGAGGGTAGGGAGAGCGGCGCCTCGCAATACCGACACTCCTCTCCCCCCGCAGCCCCACCACCACCGCATCATTAACGGTGCGGCCCCGTCAGAGTCGCGGAGGATAGGGCGAGTGGCGCATCGCCATACCAACACTCCTCTTCCTCCGCGACTCCACCTCGGCTGCAGCGGTAGAGGGTGCGGATTCCCCTCTCACCGCAGCCCCCCGAGCTAAGAACTTCGAGCTTAGTGCTCCCAACAACTACAGGTTAAGGTGTGACATGGACATTAAACATGATCTTTGTTTTGTCCATGTTCATCTTAAGACCTATCCGTTGGGAGACACTATTGAGGTCATTGAGCATGGTGCTTAGTTCCTCCAGCGATTCTGCCATAAGTACTATAAAGTCGGCAAATCGAAGGTGAGTGATGTACTCACCTTCATTTATTTATATTCAGGATTAACATTAACTAATTCTTAATATGCTGGAGGCTCAGGTCCATGCTTCGTGGTATTCCTTTGAGAGGTTTAGCAGTGGACTTAGAAAGGGATGTTAAGATGATTATAATGATAAAGTCTAAGTATAAATGGGAGGACTACAAACATTTAATATTGTTTTATATCTGTCTAAGTGTTTGTGAATAATTTATATTAAATTAAATCAAAAAGGATAAATAAACTGACTAATTGCCCGGGTTCAAATTTCGGGTCGGGCCCCCAAAAAATAATTTTTGTAAAGTATCAAAATAAAGTAGCAGCCCGGAGTCAAAAAGTTGGCGTTGTTTTACCGCCGTGCCTCAGACAGCGCGTAAAGCCGTTGGTCCTAGGCATGATCTCTCTCTGATCGTGTCAGCTTGCCGTCCTATCGGAATATGAGAGTAAGGGAATAGACAGTATACCTGTTCATGCGCATAATTTTGCGCGCTATAATTCCATCCTGTGCAGATGGCAAGTCTCCGTTGAGACTGGATGCCGTAACCGTTATTCGGTCTGGAGCACATTATATATAACATGAAGGCAAAGTTAAGAAGAGTAACAACCTACGTCCCACGGATGGGCAAAAGCCTCCTCTCATTATTGAAAGGGTGATATTATGGTTTGCCCGCTGTGTTATTCCAATGATGGTGGACTTCACATGTCCCCGTTTTCTCACTACACATAATCATGCTCAGGTTTAATTTAAAGGTATATATCCAGATTCGCCGTGAGTTGGTGGCCTAACAGAATCTATTACCCTATTTAGTCCCGTGGGTTTAGTAAGAGGCGACTGTGGGAAATACCATTAAAATCTTATAGCCTCTAATACGTGGTGATATAAACGTTTACTTCAGAGCCAAAATACCCAGATCGGCGACGGATATCAAATGTGATAGACCTGTGAAAACCGATGAAGGTTCTGCAATATACCCTCTACTAAGAAAAATCCATATCCTTCAGTTTCAGTCTCCAGATGGCAGTGGATGGCGTTGAGGTTCGAATGAAGTCCCCGGATTTTGCAGAAATTCACTGATTTTGAGTCAATTGCTCCACGAAAACAATTACAATACAAATTGTAACATCCTATTTTACCCACTTAGGGGTGTAATTTTCAGGTATAATTACGTAGGCTAATCTATTTCATTATTATTAATCTAAATTTATCATTAATAATTTATTTCATTACGTAGGCATCCACTAAGAAACGATATTTAAAAAAATAATCATTGTTTAGTGCATGCCTACGTAATGAAAGGAACCCATTGTCCCAATCTATTAAATTAAAGTGCGGCCGTATACAAATTTGTATAAAAAACCCCACCCAGAAAAACCAGAAACACCAGAAAAATAGGCTAATAAAGTTTTTAAGGTAGCTATTTAGACCATATTTTAGTTGTTACCTTGAGCTAGTTAAATTCTTTAGTAGATTCATGAGGGATACAAATTCAACTTTTAATAAAAAGTAAATGCCAACTACAAACAACTTAAATAAATTTAAAGCGATAGCTTCTGAAATTAGGGCTTTAATTCTACTACTAATACATCTTTGTCTTAGCAAAAGACTTCGGAGGTTATTAAATGTGGATATTTCATTATTATTTTCGTTCTTTGAAATCGACTCTTACTTTTTTCAAGTTTTATTTTTTTATTACTCTACACGAGACGTGGCAGCTCTTTGGTGGTTAGCGCTCGCCGTAATTTTCACAGTAAGCGAGCAACTCGGGTTCGATCACCGCCGGCACCAATGAGATTGTTAATTGCAATTTTTAGGTCCTGATTTACCACGTGCTCTGCGGTGAAGGAAAACATTGTGAGTAAACCTAAATGTCTGTCCATAAACACGCATAGGGGCAGCGCGGCGGACACTTCCTTGCGCTAAAATTCTCTCAGATGTGAGAGGAGGCCTGTACCCAGCAATGGGACGTATATAGGCTTATTTCTTTTTTAACTCTACACTTTATTATAGATTCAATTATTAATACTCTTCTTCTTCCCATAATATTACAGTCTGGTCTTAAATGTGTCCTACGTGGTAAAGCCATGTTGCCTCTATATTGTCACTGGAATGGCAATACTACTTAAGCGCCATTTTGGCCAAAATGAGTTATATATATCGTTGGATTGGATTTTTTTTTCTGCGTCGATTGGTCTATATTTCGTGATGATCAAAGCACTTTTTTGGCGCTTAAGCACTGCAAAATTATGGTATTTATCATAATTTTCATGTTTTGACAAATACTTACGTAATACAAGTTATGATTAATTTTTAGTCGTTGTCAGTTTAGTATTTTTCTTTACTGACAACAGACATTTCAATTTTGTTCAGCGACTCAAAATACTATAGTTTGAGTCATTGATATAACTTTAGTATTTTTTGCCGGCCGTAAATACTAGCAAATATGTAGATAAGTAACTTTGCCTTATGTAAAAATTGATAAGCATGACGCGTTTGTATATTTTGTTTTCGCAGTTTTCTTAGAGGGAACGGTTTTAGTAACTTTGCTTTACATATCTTAGTATTTGGGTGTCTATTTAGAATGTTTTACATTCAATGAAATCGAATAATTATTTTATTAAGTATGGATTATTTTACTCGACAAAATATTAATAGTTGGTTTAGCATTTAGATGTGTGAAAAACGTACAAAAAATATTCAGTTATGTCTTTTGAAATAAAATTTTGTTTTGATTATGAATCGTTAAGTACATAAAATCTATATTTTGATTTAGAATAAGTTTTAAATACGCCATATGGCCCAAGTATGTTATTATACTACAGACGCAAATAAGCTGTATATAATCTTACTTTTTATGAGTCCAGAACTAGAGAAGTCTATTGTTATTCTTGGAATGAGACAGAAAGCAAACGTGGAGCTAACGAAATGTGCACCATATTAGAAAAATATATCAAGTTGATAGACGATCATACGTCATTCAGACATCTTTTGTTTTATAGCGATACGTGTCCCGGACAAAATAAAAACAGAATTGTTCTTGCATGCATTCATACTCATCTGCAAAATTACAAGAACATTGCCAGCATTCAAATGAATCATCTTTATTTGTGGAAACTTTGTACAAAAGCTTTTAGAAAAATTTACTTCGCAAATATCCGCGTTATAAAATAAAATGATGTGTCTTACCTAGTATGAAGAGCACCTCCTTTGTACATCAAAGATAATTCCTGAAATGTATCACTATGAATATGAAAATTTTCCTTGTGCCGTTAATGTTCAGGACACCCTTCAAGATACCGGTGTCGAAGACATTATCAAATTATAAAATTTAAAAATTACTAATTTCTTATATATACGCGAATACTACACATTTAAATAAAACTAATTTTACAGATTATATCGCGTATATTAACTTATTTTATATTCCCGACGTTACGAGCACTTTACATCACCCATGGTCACGAGGGGGACTGAGGTGTATGATATCCCAATGTCATAGTTAACCATGGCTACCTCCAGATTAAAAATTATTAATTTTTGTTGCGATCTACGCAGTATGAACTTACATTATCATGAAGTCTTGCAGTTGTGTCCTTGGGTTGGGATTTAATTTTAATAATTATGGGATCCCAAGCAGATGGTAGCAACAAGCCATATTCTCTATTGAAATTAGGATGTTTTTGATTTCAATAGCCTTGCGAAACATCCTCGGAAGGAATCGGTGTTCTCTAGCGAGGATTTGTGATCTATTAAATCTAATGTAGTGAAGGGGGCGATCCTGCACGTGTTCACAGACTGCAGACTCTCCGGAGCGTACAAATAACACACTTAAAATAACAAGTGACCTCATAAAGAATCACTCCGAAAAATTAAATCTAGACGTAAAATCGATAATACCTACGTGTGCCAAACCACCGAAGTTGTATCGGTTACCAAAAATACACAAGCCTAATGCTCCACTACGTCCCATAGTGAGCCAAATCGATTCACCAACTTATAGATTGGCTCAGCACATAGCGAAAATACTCTCACCGCACAAGACACATACAAGAGCACACACAAAGGATTCCTACCACTTTGTCACGGAGATAAAAGATCTACATCTGGCAGAAAATGAAACTATGGTCAGTTTTGATGTGCAGTTTCTGTTCACATGCTTACCTGTTGAAGACTGCATCTCGATTGTTACTAGAAGGCTGGAGGAAAACAACATGCCCGTAGAATATGCATTAGTAATCAGACACTGCCTTACATCAGGCTACCTATTGTGGAAGGAAGAGTAGATGGAGAAGATGGGCCCACCTGTATATCCTATTGTCGCTGATATATTCATGGAAGACTTTGAGGAGAAAACCCTGCTTACTTCTCCCGTAAACCCAAGATTCTACAAGCGGTACGTAGACGACACTTTCACAATTCTACCTTTAGATAAAGTAACTGCATTTTTAGACCATCTTAACTCCATTAATTATAAAATTCAGTTCACAATGTAGTTAGAGGCAAACAACTCTTTAGCTTTTCTAGATGTGTTAGTTATTCAAAATCCTGATAACACCTTGAGCTACACTGTGTATACGGAGGGGCACACTGAAATGATCGGGAATAGAATATTTCGGATTGAGTTACAATAAAACATTTTTTAGAATTTGAATACTGGCCTCTTAGAATCTTAATGATATTCAAACAATTAAAAAAATGGTTAAAAACAAAAACTATGTTGGTTTAAAGTTGACACGTCGTTAACAGAAATGGAGCTCACGCGTGAATATTTCTTAGAAGAGCAAAAGGCGGCTATTGTAAATTGGTGCCGGAATACTCTGCAACGCTTCAACGGAGGGAAGTCAAATGCCGTTTATAATATCGTATCAGGTGACGAATCATGAATTTAATTATATGAACCTGAAAGAAAACATCAGTCAGCATTTTGGGTCTTCGAAGACGAGGTCAAACCAACGAAAGTGGTTCGCTCCCGCAGCGTGTCAAAGAAAATAGTTGCTACGTTTGTCTCGAGAAAGGGGCATGTTGCTACAATTCCTTTATGGGAACGCAGAACGGTTACCGCTGAGTGGTATATAGCGGTTTGTTTGCCAGAAATAATAGCCGAACTCCGAAGAAATAACCCGAAACGTCGCATCATCTTACATCACGATAATGCGAGCTCCCATACGGAAGACAAATGATTTTTTGAAGCAGGAAAACGTTGAGCTGATGAGCCATCCTCCGTACAGTCCTGACCTGAGCCCAAACGATTTTGTGGCTTGACGTGTTGGATTTTTAGATTGATTCTGTGGATTACATTCCCTGGAATGAAAGATTTATTATGCGGTCAACGGTTTGAAGACCCCGAAGCAGCTGTGGAAGCGTACAAATCAGCCATTTTGTCAAGATCAACTTCAGACTGGAATTACTGTTTTAATGATTGGTTTGCAATGGAAAAGTGGATCAAGTTGAACGGAGAATACTTCGAAAAACAATAAAATACAATTTAACTATACCGTGCATGTGCTTTTTCTTATTCGCGATCATTTCAAGGTGCCCCACGTAGAAAAAAGACCCAAACAGATAGATATTTAAACGGTGATTCTCATCATCATCTTTCACTGTTAGCTACCGTGGGTAAATCACACCTGGCCGCCGAGCTCCAACACGTCAAGCAAGTTTTGCACGACAATGTGCTTCGGGTCCCGCGCCTACGTCACAGTGAACGAGTGAAGCTGGCCACAGTCGAGCGAGTGCCTGCTGTACTGCCATATGTCAAAGGTGTCACTGACAAGATTGTCTACATCTTGAAGCGTGCTTCCATTAAAACATACTTCAAGCCGCCGAAGAAGATTAGTCAGTTTTTACCATCAGTCAAGTGTAATGTCTCTGTGCAAGATGCAGGATCATACAAGCTTGGTTGTGAATGTGGTCTCTCTTATATAGGACCAAACAAAAGTTCCATAAAATCCCGCCTTAAAGAAAACATAGCTGATGTGAAGAATCGACGCTCCGGGAAGTCTGCAGTCTGTGAACACATACAGGATCGCCCCCGTCACTACATTAGATTTGATAGACCACAAATCGTCGCTAAAGAACACCGATTCCTTCCAAAGATGATTCGCGAGGCTATTGAAATCAAAAAACATCGTAATTTTAATAGATAAGATGGCTGGGTGGTACCATCTGCTTGGGATTCCATAATTAATAAAATTAAATACGAACCCCGTACCCCTTACCCCCGTACCCTTCAAGATACCGTAAGTTCATACTGCGTAGATTGGAACAAAAATTCATAATTTTTAATCTGGAGGTAGCCGTGGTTATCTACTGTACTCGAATCGTCGGGTATATAAAATAAGTTAATATACGCGATAAAATCCGTAAAATTAGTTTTATTTAAAAATTATTCAAAAATATTATAAATTTAAAGTTTATTTTACACAATAATTATACTCAGGTTTAGTAGATTTTTAATACAATTTAAGTATTATTTTTGAAACTGCATGATTAGATACAACTTTTTTTTTACAAGGTATTCAAAATGTACTAAGCATATAAATTTAATCTCTTCAAAAATTGTACCAAATAATAGGTTACTTAATACATAATTATTATTATAGATTAATAATAAAATTGTGTTGCATGACTTTTGCCACATGTTTGCTACAAGTAACCAAGTTTTAAAACTGTCAAAAACTCTCCTGTAGTTTTTATTATTATTTTTCATTAAAAGTAATTACTAAGCAAGTTTATATTTTGTGTTTTCTTTCTTCAACCAATACATTAAAAAGATTAAATCTAACTCGAATTAGGAATTATAGTTTTTTTATCCATTTTGTTTGCTGCTAGTACAATTATTGTTAGCACAAATAGTCCGTTAAGAAAAAAACATTTAAATTTAAATCATATTATGTCTGTTACATAAGTCTTTTTGGCATAACAATGGTACTAACTTTTAATAATATACATCGCTTTTCCGTATGGTCTTGTCACATGTTATATTGTTTAAGTACTATTATCCTGAGACCGTTATCAACTCGTAATGCGTGTAAGTACTTTTCATTTCATACATTGGAAAGGACGTTAGTTGTTAGTATTTAAAAAAATATATATAATGGAGATAAGTAGTTTCTCCTTACGTAATGTACAGAGCAAATGTACTAAAGTGACAGCTATCTTTTGAATTACAAGAAATATGCAGAATATCTCGGTTCCAGTACGTAGATAATAGAGTCACGATATTTTTTTTTTGCTTTTATTGTATTTCGATATCTTAACTAGAAAAAAAGTCAAGCCCGGTTTTGTAAAAAAAAAATTAAATGGCTCTACTGTAAAATGCCCTTTTGGCGTTTAAGTAGTATTTGCTTTCCAGTGACGATATAGTTGTAGCACAAATGGGTGTGCTCGACCGGTGACCACGCTAACACAGAATACCAATGTAAAATAGCAGCTTAATGCTGCTACGTTTCGTATGGTCAGTGTAGAAAACCGGAGACCATTTTTACCGTGAGTAAATGCGGGTGACAACGCATCTGCATTTTAATTCTTAATAGAGGATAGATGTAGATGTCTATGGGTTCTCAGCATTCACTTACCATCAGTGTGCTCGTTAGTCAACCCTATTATAATGAAAAAATGCACAAAAATGTACAAATAAAATATATTTTAGTATCATGTTTCATTGGATTGTACAGACGAATTGAGAAATGTACGCGGTGTCGTGTAATCTTATTTAAGTAGACTTTATCAATAAGAAAATTGGCTAAATACCAAAAAAAAAACCTGAATACTTGGCAAAAATTTTAAGAACTTTCATGTTACTGTAAATGACCGAACTTTCCGCAAAAGCTTCTATGTCAAGGTTACCTTAACCATTTATTCAACCAGACTCTTGTGTATTGACCTTGTATAAGAGCGCCAGACAGTCTGGCAACAATCACAGATAGAGGAAATTTGTTTTTGTCTGCAGTGGAATATTACATAAAGATATATGTATATACGAGTACAGGGTTATTTTGCAATAACCGGCCAAATTTGCAAAGAAAGTTCAGTATAAGCAATTTAAGCAAATGGTGAAAAAAAATTAATTAAAAAAAATCTCAAACATTCTGTCCTTTTTATATTTTTAATCGAAATCGGTGGTAACGCATTATTTTAACTGATTTTAATGCGCACGCACACATTTGTAAGGGTCAATAGGTAGGCAAAAACATTGTTGCCCAAAAATCACATTCAGTTTGGGATAATTTCAAATAAAATTAGAAGCCTTAACTACTCGTATTTCCAAAAACTGCAATAAAGCTATATCATTATTTATATATTTGAACTTAAGTTTAAAATTTCGCTTTTCTTTGAAAAATAACCCTGTATACTTCAATATTAGATCACAATTCACATTACACTAGATACCTATTAATATTAGTACAGTAACTTATATACGTCCCATTGTAGGGAAATTGCCACCTCAATTTTATTTTCTGTGAGGGTTGTTTCAATGCGAGTTGGCGGATTTCAGGTGTCTTCAAAACATTTTGTATGTGACACTAAAGATTATAACACTAAAATATAAACATGTATCTTTCTTTACTTTTTAATAAAAGTATGAGTTAATACATCAATATCAAAAAAACTTCATTATATTGCGCTGAAAAGGTTATTTGAATACCATTAAGCTATGAATGATTTTAAGATATGAGAGTTTTTGTATATCTTTCTGTCTGTGCGGGCTAATCTTCGGAATGGCTAAACTGCTTGTAATGAAACTTCATGAACATAATACAGAGAGCAAGAGCAAAAGTGATCTAGGCGGTAATTTATCTTAAAAACTTGGAATTTGTTTTTAGAAAAATCAATATTTATAATATGGTCTTTGATTTTTATAAACCAAAATAAATAAATGTACCCACTGGTCGAATTCGGTTTGCTCGTGTATTATGAAACTTGTAGACGAGTGCTTATCCTGAGCTACCTGATGAAAAGTGGTAACTGTAATCTATATATATGTACCTGCATCCAACTTTAAACTTTGTTGTAACTTCTGAAGACTAAGTGCCCCTGCGCATTAGGCGACCAAGCCGTGCGACCAGGTCGCTGCGGCCAAATATTCTTCCGTGATATATGTAACTGCGCGCATTATGCGGTCAGCGCAGCGGTTAGCGGCCACGTTCATGCCGCTCGACCACCGAGATATGCCATTTTGTATGAAAATAACTTAGAGTGCGCGCACTTGTCGCAGCGTCCGCACGTTTTTTGTGTGTACAGGATGTCGTTTGATACCGAACGTTTCATTTTAGAAATACAAAACCAGACCAGAGATCGGATGATTATTCGGACAAAAATTTAAAAAGGCAATTATGGTTGGAACTGATAATATACTGATAATAGTTGGAGATAATAATAAAATATATTCTATGGGAAAAATTTGACAGAAAAAAAAGGAGAACTTGGTAAATATTTTTTAGTATTTATTATTGTTTTAGTACCAAGTTTACCTATTTACTCAATAACTCGGCTACATACGAGTACATAGGTATTTTATTTTTGTAACAAAATAATATTTTTTAACATTAAATTTTAAATACAGGCGTACAGGTAGCATGGAAGGTTTATTTTATTTATGATGTGAAAGCCAGCCTATCTTGCCACGTAAGCTTTCTGCAAACACTCAAAGTTAGAAAGCGCCGAACAAACGGAGATGACATGCCTAAGTGACTCACTGGGATGGCGACAAGCTAGATAGATGTCGACGGCGCCATCCTTTAGGATGTATTTCCGATAATTGTTGGTCTTAATAACCTGATCCTGTATTGCACAGACAAAACCCTCAGTTTCCCCAAAGAGGTCACCGAAATGTAGCCAGTGGAGGGCGGCGACTGTGTCTACGAAAGGCTCATGAAGGGCCTTGTAGAACCTCCCGTTGAGTTTCTTCTCCTTCCATACGGTCTCCCGGTCGGAAATGCTCTGTACTAACGGGTCTTGCCATTGCTCGTTGGCTAAATATGAAGGGTTCAGCCCTTTATCACAAGAAATAACGTCCCTATAGTATGGACCATCCGCTCTCGTCAGAAAGTTTAAAAATTATGGAGGCTGCACACTTCGCGATTATGCATGGTAAGAGCGCTTAAAAAGCCGCTCCCACCATGCTTCCGCAGCAAATACAGCCTCATTACTGACGATCTCGGATGACACATCCTGTGGGACGTCATTATTATGCGGAATTTTCAGTCAAGAGCGTTCAGTTCAGTCTGAGTCCACCTGAGTATGCCAAAGGTATACAGGCATGATCCAACCGTTATATGCGTGCGTCTTATTCAGACTGGACAAAAGGCTATTAAGCACTTTGGCCAAGCGTGCATAAAACACATTGCAAACTGACCGTTTCATACCCGCCTCATCTACACCGTTGTTCTGTGACATACCCAGTTATCGCTATGTTTCAGCCTCGGAAAGGGTCCTTAATATGTTGATGAGCATAGATAAGTTTATGCCCCCAGAGTTAGCAATAATAATTATTAATAATTATTATTATTATGAGGGATATCTATATATTTTTCTCATCTGGTTGGGCTGTATAAATATATAATTGTAAATGAAAATGATAAACATACTTGTACATAAATATCAACAAAATAAAATAAATACATAAAAAATACACAAATAAATAAAAACTCAACCAGATGGAATCACTCAGCAGAGGAGACCAAATGGCCGATCGTTAGGGGGAAAGGGAAAGCAACCGGCGGACTTAATTAACTGATCCTGTATTGCACATTCAAACCCTCGGTTTCCCCAAAGAGGTCACCAAAACGTAGCCAGTGGAGGAAGGCAACTGTGTCTACGAAAGGCTCATGTAGAGCCTTGTAGAACCTCCCGTGGAGTTCCTTCTCCTTCCATAAGGTCTCCCGGTCGGAAATGCTCTGTACTGTCGAGTCTTGCCATTGCTTGTTGGATAAGGATAGAGGGGTAAGTCCTTTATTACAAAAAATAACATCCCTATAGAATGGATCACCCGCTCTCGTCAGAAAGTAATTACGGAGGCTGCACACTTCGCGATTATGCATAAATAAAAAGCCGCGCCCACCATGTTTCCGCGAGAAGTACAGCCTCATTACCGACGATCTCGGATGATGCATCCTGTGGGACGTCATAGTAGTGCGGACTATTCTATTCTTTATTATTATTATTATAAGATAAAGCATCTTGATGCATTTGCCAGAAGGATTTCCTTTTAAACATTCTAATAAAGTACTAAAATTAAAAAGGCTGTTTATGGTCTCAAACAATCATCATTAGCTTGGTACCAAAGAGTAGATGAGACATTGTGTAACTTAGGGTACAGTCATAATAACAATTAGAAAACTATTGTTGGTATTTATGTCGATGATTTTATAATTTTATTAATAAAGTAATATGAATCAAAAATCTAACTCAAGTTAAACAGTATTTGTACATGAAATTTAATATGTATAAAAAGGTTATTACAATAGATCAGGAGAATAAAATTGAACTGTTGGCGAATGGTTTAATTTGACTGATTGTAATTTAGCAAACACACCCGTATAAAGAAAATTGAACGTAGATAAATCTAATATGTGTGATAAAAACTTACCTTTTCAGAGACTAATAGGTAGCTTGATATATTTAGCGGTGTTGACATAACCAGATATTGCATACGCACTAAGTTATCTTAGTAAATTTAATAATTTTTCTTAATAATTGCATTGAAATTATGCCAACAGAATTTTAAAGTAATTTTTTGATAACAATAAATTGTTGCTTAAGATATTCTAAAGAAGGAATTGGTTTTGTGGATGCCGATTAGGCCAGTTATGGGACTGATAGACGTTCATATACGGGATTTTATATTTATTTTTTATTTTATTTATTTTGGACAACAAACAATTACATAATAATGCTTAAACCAAATAACATGTTATAAATAATATTAGTCATTATGTAACCAGCACCGTTATCCACAAGGTTATATTAAATTGGTAACAGTAAATAATAAATGCACAATAAACAGAGTATAAGTGAAAAAGGGAAAATAAAATAATATTGACACTACTCAGTAACATAAAAATCAAAATGAGACAAAAGGAAAAAAATTGCTAACAGTACAAATTTATCTTGTAAAATATTTTAAGATACTATTTAATGTCTACAAACTTTCTTAGAACTTTCTTGCGAAATTGTAACTGTGATGAAGTGAATAGATCAATATTTGAAAAATGCATGTTATATACTTTCATAATACGTCTTAATGGGGCGCGTTCACCTGCATTGGTTTTAAGTAGTTTAGGCGGAAACAATTTATGTGTATACACGTCTCTAATGCGTTGAGAACGACTAGGGACAGGGATATATATTTTGTTAAGTAGTTCACTACAATCTAAATCATTTCGAATTATTTTGAATAATAGTATTAGATCAAAGTATATTCTTCTTGCTTTTAAAATATGAAATGAAAACTTTTGTAATAAGTTGCAATACAATGATTTAGCGTGGTAACATTTATAATTTATAAAACGAAGAAACTTTGCTAATAATGATTCTAGAAGTTCTCCGTCTTTATTATAATAGGGGTTGCATACATACATATTTGAAAGGGACGAAGAGAGAAAGAAGTGTGAAATATGGGTAAATCAGGAATGTCTAGAACAGGTAAATGAAATTGTATACTTGGGGAGTGCTTCTAGCCTAGTACCGACTTTGTTATATGGCAGCAAAACCTGGGTATGCCAGAAGAAGCATAAAAGTAAGTTGAATGCAGTGGAGATGCGATCTCTTCGTAAAATGTGCGGCGTTACCATGGCCGACCGAAAGCGAAACGAAGAGATTCGCAATATGGCAGGTTTGAAAGATGACCTTATCACAAAAATTGATAAGGGCGTGCTTCGGTGGTTTGGGCACGTTGAGCGAATGAGTGAAGACCGAATGGTGAAGAAAATATTTAGCGCGAAATTTAATATTAAAAGGTGTCGAGGTAGACCGAGACTAACTTTCGAAGACCATGTGAGCAAATTGCTCGAAGAGGGTAGGGTCAAGAGTACCCGGATACCTAGACGTGCATGCATGAAGAAGATAATGAATCTGAAAGAAGCGAAAGAGGTTTGTAAGGATCGTGACACTTGGCGATCTGTTCTCTCTGGCTACCCCGTCAGGGATTGTGCGTGAAGATAACCCAACCCGTTGCATACTTGCGTTGCATATTCAATTTGTGGTCTGATAAGTGATTTGAAAAGTAGTAAAAGTAGTATATAAGTTTTTAACGGTGGTAGAGCCACGCAGCAGTTTTTGCTGTTGCATGTATGGGCCGGCTCGAGCCGGGTTGGTACCACGACCTCACAGAATACCGGCGTGAAGTAGAAGCTTTGCTTCTGCGTTTCGTCTGGTGTGTGCAGGTGGCCGGAGGCCCAATTCCCCCCCCCCCCCCCATTAACATGGTAGCGGAATTACATGAAGAACTACCCCAGGAGGGTACCAGCACCCCTGGAGAATCCCTCGCTGAGCATCCACGACCATGTTATTTCGATCCTGAGCGTGGGTGCTCAGGCTGCCCCGCGTATTCTGGGGGGGGGGGGGCAAAATTCCGCTCAAAAGCATTACTGCTAGAGGCAAACTGAGCAAGAACACCAAGGCGACCCCTGCCACGCTATCCGTGAATTTCTGCAACATCAGGGGACTTCACTCTAACGTAAACGCCGTCCACTACCATCTCGAGATGGCGAAGCCGGCCTTGCTCTTTCTGACCGAGACGCAGGTTTCCTCTCCGGCTGATATTTCGTATCTCTCTCTCACAGCGTGCTCACAGATGTCCTGTTCTCACAGCGCTCGGTTCCCAAAGCACTGCTCTCTCTGGACATCCAGAAGTCGAGTGGGCCTGACGGAATCCCCCCAATTGTGCTGAGGACGTGTGCTCCGGAGTTGGCACCGGTGCTAACGCGTCTTTTCCGGTACTCCTTCTCCCAAGGCGTAGTCCCGAATTCATGGAAGACAGCTTTTGTCCACCCGATCCCTAAAAAAGGCGACCGCTCAGACCCATTCAACTATAGGCCTATCGCGATCACCTCCTTGTTCTCCAAAATAATGGAATCCATTATTAACTGCCAGCTCATCCGGTACCTTGAGGATCACCAGCTGATTAGTGACCGCCAATACGGTTTTCATCGGGATCGATCAGCTGGTGATCTTCTGGTCTACCTGACCCATAGATGGGCGGAGGCAGTAGAGTCCAAGGGGGAGGCGTTGGCCGTTAGTCTGGACATTGCGAAGGCCTTCGATCGGGTTTGGCACAAAGCGCTTCTTTCGAAGCTCCCTTCCTATGGGCTTCCCGAGAAATTGTGCAATTGGATCACCAGCTTCCTTGCAGATCGGAGCATCAAGGTCGTTGTAGACGGTGCATGCTCTGACTACAAGCCTATTAACGCTGGTGTTCCACAAGGCTGTGTGCTATCACCAACGCTGTTTCTTCTGCATATCAATGATATGTTGCTAACTGGTAACATTCATTGCTATGCGGATGACAGCACTGGTGATGCTCTATACACCGGCCGTGCCAATATTTCTCGGGAAAACGTCGCTGAGTACCGGAACAAACTTGTGTCTGAAGTCGAGTCTTTGCTGAACAAAGTCTCGGATTGGGGGCGACTAAATCTAGTCCAATTAAATCCTCAGAAGACACAAGTTTGCGCGTTTACCGCTAAAAAGAACCCCTTTGTCGTATCTCCTCAGTTTCAAGGCACTCCCCTTCTTGCCTCAGCCAGTATCGGTATCCTCGGAGTCGACATATCGAGTGACGTGCAGTTTCGTGGTCACTTGGAAGGGAAGGCCAAATTGGCCTCTAAAAAGCTTGGCGTGCTCAGCAGAGCGGGACAGTATTTCGTGCCGGCACACCGCCTGCTACTTTACAAGGCGCAAGTTCGGCCTCACATGGAATACTGTTCCCATCTCTGGGCAGGGGCTCCCCAGTGCCAGCTCCTTCCACTTGACCGCATCCAACGCAGAGCGGCTCGAATTGTCGACGACCGAGCCCTTTCCGATCGGCTCGATTCATTGGCACTGCGAAGAGATGTTGCATCCCTTTGCATTTTCTTTCGCATCTACCATGGGGAGTGCTCTGAGGAATTGTTCGGATTAATCCCAGTCGCCAAATTTCACGAACGCACATCGCGGCAGAACTCCCGATACCATCCACACCGTCTGGATGATTGGCGGTCCACCACTGTGCGATTTAGAAGATGTTTTCTTCCTCGCACGATCTCCTTGTGGAATCGATGACCATCAGTGATTTTTCCGGACCGATACGACTTAGGGACCTTCAAGAAAAGAGCGTACTCCTTTTTAAAAGGCCGGCAACGCATCTGCGATTCCCCTGGTGTTGCAGTTGTTCATGGGCGGCGGTAGTCACTTACCATCAGGTGAGCCGCATGCTCGTTTGCCCCCTCTCTTATAAAAAAAAAATAAGATGAGAAGCATTAAAAAAAATTGTTTCATGAAATCTTGATCTGCTATTTCTTGGGAAAGTAAAAAGCAAAGAACTGTAGCTTTCAGTAGCTGTTTATATGGCTTTATCAGAAGCATGCAGAGACCTTTTATATTTACAGAATTAAAAATATGAAAGGATAGGTTGTTGCAATCAAATTGTTCTATATAATGATAATCTATAAAATGTTTAGTAGTCCAGTTAGTTGTAGATATACATAATTTAAAATAAGAAGATTGAGACAAAGTACCTACCAACTTCTAGTATGCCTGCAGATCTGCTAACTAAAGGATTGTCAGGAATAAAACACTATGAATTCATAAAAACACTTAGTATTGTTCAAAAGAAAAGTGATTATTGTTTATAATGTATAAAATTATTTGTTTAATTTTTGATTTGTGGAGGTGGGCAAAGAATGATATCAAAAATAGTACATACAGACATCTGCTGATAATTATGTAAACTAAACTATCAATGTTAAGTTTTTTTCTCTAATTATAGAAGTGGTTAACCTGCAACAACATGTTTTACTTATAGGAATTATAATATAAGAACAGCTTAAAATCGAATAGTGTTTTTTTTTATAGAAGAGGGGGCAAACGAGCATGCGGCTCACCTGATGGTGTGACCGTGAAGTGACTAGAATAGAGAGAATAGTGAGAAAAGTTGTTTTCTCCCAAGGAAGGGCACTAAAATGGTGGTTTGCGCTGGTAGAGCCGCAGATATATGTGAGAGCGTTCCCGTAGCTCTGTTCCCATATGCAGGGAAGGTGGAACTCATTGGGGTTTTAATTATTACTAGTCCATAATGTGTCACAGACCTGAGAGGCGTTTATGCGTCTTAGGAACTTTTCCTTTAGAAAAATACTGCTGGATTCATTTAAAAAAGAATTTGGGTGCCATCTAAATGTTGCGTTTACTTGTGAATTATTAGTATAATATCATATGTAAATATTACAAAAGTTTGTGCATATATGAATCTCAAATACCATAGCTCGTTAGCAACATAACGTGGGAATCTGATTAGATATATATATAATAGGGGATCTCATTAGATTTTAACGGTTATAATTTGTTGCACGCCTCATAACGCGAAGCGTTATTAGGCAGTGCTTTACTCTCGAGACGGCAAGATCTTCTATCATAACTATGTTACTCTTATAAGATAGATAATATGAGGAGCCGTATATCAAGAAAACACTCCATCTGATATTTTATAAAAAAATCATATTAAATTGCTACTTTGAAAAAAAAACTGTTTGAATAACATTTTACGTGAACGTCCGGATGTTGATTTTGTATGTTTTCACGATAATACCCAAAAAAGTAGACGTATCGAGACCGGGCTTTCTCTATTAGCTTTAGATTTACATCAACTAGTTCCCTATTTCATATCAATAGCCTAGTATGCGTAGCTTGTTAATAAAATGATTTTCAACTTTTATAAATTTTATTGCTATAAAAAATTTAAAGAAAATTAAAAAAAATCATATTATTTGTTTAGCCCTTGATAGGCAAAGGACTAATGTACCCTATATCGATTTTATACTTTGTGTAATCAATTTATTTTGGTATTATTTATTTTTTTCATCAAAATTAAATGAAACGCTCATGAGGCGTGCACTTTTGGATTCAAAAATCTATTGTAATCTATAGGAAGAGCGTAAGTTAAGCCGCAGATGGTTATATCAACATCTGAAAAGGAAAAACATTTTAATATAATATATTTAATTTCCTCTTTCATATTGCATAATTTGAAAAATATACAAGAGGAAATAAGATCGAGAGATCAAGCTGTTGCTTAACATGTAAAATGTTAATCTGAAAATATTGAAACACATTTTAAGAGCCATAATCATAGTAGCTCAGAGGAAAAGTGCTCGCCTCACCAGTAATGAGGCTTGCGAGCTGAACTGGGGCGTATGTACGCTGAATCAGCCTGGCTAAAACAAGTACTTTATATTTATTTTTAATTTTTTTTCGATATTTATAACTTAATTTGATATGCCGTTGGTATAATATATGCAGAATGCATATATCCTATTTATTTATTTATATATTTAGTCATTTTAGGAAGACTTACAGACTAATATCTTCGGTAAAGTTACATAATGGTGATAATAATTGCTAATTACAAGCCTCCATATATTACTTTAATACAATTTTATACAAAATTAAAATACTCTAGGGATTATTTAAACTACTCATAAAGAAAATAACATAAACAAAAAAAAAATAGGCAAAAACAATAACAAGAAAAAAAAACCGCATAGTTTAACTTTCCATGAGACCAAGGAGCTTGCAACTTTAGTCATGCTAGTCGCGGCTGTGAGTGAAAAATTCTCTGTTCATCACTTTTTTTACAGATTTAGAACTAGTAGAAAATAGATCAATATCTACTACAGATGAAGGTTTATTAAATTACATTGCGCTACGCAGAAAGAAGGAATTTCTTCTGTAATTCGTTGAAGCAAGAGGTATATATAGCAAGGGTCGCTGTCTAAATCTCATTAAATGGGTTCGAATCATTATGTGAGTAAGTAGCACAGAAGAATCAATAGATCCATTTACAATGTTAACTGCGAAACAAATATCATTGACTTTACGTCTATATATCAACGGCAAAAAATGATATCTCTTACATCTTTCTAGATGAATGCCTTGAAGTCGAGGTATCTCAGAAATGTTTTCTGTATACTTTCAATGCGAGATATGTAAACCTTATATTGTGGGTTCCATACTTGGGATACATATTCTAAACGGCTTCGCACATATGAGCAATACAAAATCTTAATAGCTTTAAGAGAGCGGAAGCGGGCTGAAGTTCTTAAAATGAAACCAAGAGCCTTGGATGCTTTGTTGACAATATATTTAATGTGTTTGTCGAATATAAGTTTACTATCATGTATTACGTCGAGATCATGAATATGGTTTACCCTGCTGATAGTCTGATTATTAAGAGTATAACCGAACTCAATACTAGATCTTTGTCGTGTGAATGTTATATGAGAACATTTGGAGATATTCAATTGAAGCTTATTGAATTTACAGTAATCAGAAAACCTGTTTAGGTCTTCTTGAAGTTGATTAATATCTGTTAGATTATGAATAGTTTTAAGAATTTTCATGTCATCGGCGTAAAGTAGTATGAGAGATTTTTTAAAACCAAGGGCCAAGTAATGAGCCATGAGGAACACCAGATGGGATTGAGCACCAACCAGACATGTAACCACGCAAAACCACAGTCTGTGTCCGATTCTCTATATACGAACAAAACTACCTATACAAGTCACCATGTATTCCCGAAGCTAACAGCTTTTGTAAAAGAACACGATAATTAATACGATCAAAGCACTTGCTGTAATCTGTGTAAATTACGTCTACCTGTGCACGCTGCTCCATGCCTTTAGTGATGAACTCATTAACCGAGATGAGATTAGAAGTAGTTGAACCTTTTCGAAGAAACCCATGTTGTTCATCACCCGAATAGTTTTGTACTGCATAATAGACTTCATTATAAACGATTCTTTCAAGAACTTTAGAAAACAAGCATAACTTCGAGATGGCACGATAATTTCCGACATTCGACTTGTCGCCTTTTTTAAATACCGGTGTCATGAAGGCAGATTTCCAAACTTGTGGAACTATTCCTTCTGTTAATGACTGCTTAAAAAGTATACTAATGGGTTTGACTAAGCTTTTCGCACAATTTATGATAAATATTGGTGGTATATGGGCCACCAGATTTACAGATGTCGAGGCCTTGTAATAGCTTCAAGATACCTTTATCTGAGACGTGTATTGAGCTAATACTGTTAATACTGTAATCAGTTATAGGAAATAATTTATAACCGGAAGTTTCCAATTCTGGTTCAACGAAAGTAGTACTAAAATATTTAGCGAATAAGTTACTAATTCCTTCACCAGTGTTTGTGGAAGATTCCTCATAGTACATTACATTAGGAGTAGCAGACGCATTATTACTACTTTTTATAAAAGACCAGAAAATTTTTGGGTTACTAGTTATGGAAGATTCAATTTTATCAATATAGGATTCAACTAAATTAACTGGTTAGCCCTTTTACGTAATAGTGAAAAAGATTGGTAGTCGGATAAATTACCATATAACTTAAACTTACGATGATACTTGTGTTTTTCTTTTAAGACCTTTAGTAGCGCAGAATTATACCATGAAGGGTGTGACGAGCGTCTAGTGGATTTTATGGGAATAAACTGTTACATAAGTTCATATCAATTTATTATAAAAAAGAGTAACTACATTGTCTACAGATTTATTCCCCAAAAGTTCCTACCAGTTTACCTGGTCAAGAGCTGAACTAATAGCCGCGTAATCACCTTTGTGAAAGAGATAAGTGTTTTTCTTTTTATCATCTAGTTTATGTAATTCAACAAAATCAGCCTTTACAATCAAAGGCTTATGGTGCATATCTGGGGGCATTGCTAATGGTTCATAGCACTCCTTAACATCTACAAGGTCATCAGAGAAAACCAAGTCAAGTAGTCTTTCATTTATGTTACGTATACAATTATATTGAGATAAGCTGCAGGTATTAACAGAGTCAAGGAAATCAGAAATATATTGACAGGAATAATTGGTTGGTAACAACACACTACTGTCACTGCAAACATTTCAATCTACTTGACTACCAAAATTGAAATCCACTAAAATTATGAATTTATCACACGGATTAGACAGAATTATGGTATAAATATTTTGTGTGAAATTTTGCAGTTGGGTATTATATGAGTTACCGATATTTTTTCTACACAGGTAAAGCGCACAAATGTTTATATTGTATGTCACTGACGGCCTAGATCTTTTTAGCAAAATAGAGACCCAAATATCTTCCGCTGAACTACGCACACCTCCCCCCCCCCCCCCCCCGCGTTTGTGACGTGCTACAATAATTGCGATTCCGCCTCCATACTAAATATCGGTCATCAAATAATTCACTGTTGTGTATACTATCGACCAACCACGTTTCGGTGAATATAATAATATCATAAGAATTTAAACATACGTTCCTAAATAAGTTAAGTGTTTTTGTTCGTAAGCCGCGTACATTTTGGTACAGCTTAACTATAACTAAATATCTTATCACAATACAGCAATTCAATAAAAGTAAATTAAATAGTAAAAGAAAAGTAACATTTAAAACAGAGAACAAAAATGCCATATAAAAGCGGGTAGATAATTCATAAACGTAGAACAATGCTCCGTAATATGCAACACGCGAGTCTCGAATGCATACGTCCACGACTAATGACCAATAAGTAAAATCAATGATATACGTACAAAAAATCGACAAACAAACATCGTTCCTATTTGACAGTAAATTAATAGACCAAAAGCGAACCCAATTATATGTAATAAGGTTTAAAAATAGTTTATCCACATTGGTAAGTTGTTTAAAAATTATAATGTAAATTAATACGCAATTGCACAACAAAGTGAATACGTTAACACACCGCGACAACGCATGGATCTCAAACTGCAATGTTACAAGTTTCGAATAGTACGAAAATAAATTATGAATAATTGTAATAGAATAAACAGATAATAAGTTTAACATCACGCTATTTTTGTAAGGTCTCTTTCTGACTTCACCATAATTATATGCGACGAATCGATTTTTCTTACATGTATCTTGGCATGCTTGACCCAGACATAACGAAAATTCATTTCAATCGCTGCCTTTTTAGTTTTTGAAAATAAGGTCTTATTGTGTATAGTTAGGTGATCATTGATATAAATCCTATTATTGCCCACAAATCCCATGTTGCCTGATGTGAGATGACAAGTTTTTGATAAATATCTGGCTGCCGCCATAAAATCTTCCTTCATAAAGCGATTGCAGAAACAGATTACTTTCGGATTGTAGTGCTCTTTCTCACGGGTTGGTACTCTTGTGACGAAATTTACCTGAGTCTTTGTAATCGGATATTGTATCTCAGACCCAATTTTGGATATGATTTCAAACAAATTTTCACCGCTTGCATGAGGTACTCCCTTTATTTCAACATTATTCATTCTTGACCATTGCTCCGCAGAGTTCGACTCCTGCTCCAGTTTTTCTAACCGAGTCTGAATTAGGTTAGCATGTTTTTGCATTTTCTCAACCTGTACTAGACGCTGTTCGAAGTTCTTAATTTTGTTATTAAATTGATTTAGCGCTACGTTAGTATTATTTAGTGAAGATTTAAGATCAGCAAATTCAGTTCTCAAGGCAATAACTTCATCTTTAAGGCATTCTAATGGCGCCAGTTTGTTAGAGAGAGCTCGTATCTCCTTAAATATTATTGCATCGGATTCAACCCTTGGTAATAAAGGAGGCTGGATAGAGTGAGTTTGTTTACATTTGACACATCGCCAGGTAGACATCCTATCTCCCAGCTTGCGATAGCCAGCTTCAGTTATTCCAGCAGAGTGAAAATGTAGTTCTTGATTGCATACAGTGCAGTATGGACCTTCTGATAACAACTCCCCACATGTACCACAATTATGAGTGTCCATTATGACAGGTATTAACAACTTATAAGCTTAGATACTGAACAGTTTGAGAAGCACTGGCTAAAATTACACCGGTTGCACCAATCGGAGCAAATAGTAAATGCGACCGAACGCTACGGAGCAAAAAACAGAACTGATCTGATCATGAACATGAATCTATGCACATATAAATAAAATTAAAGTGCCTCTCTGAGATAATGATAAAATTATATATTTAAATTTAAAACAGTAGTTTAATTAATAATATAATTAATATTATATTATTAAAACTTCCGTCAACGTGTAGTGGCCGTGTAAGAATATCGACTACCCCATATTATCATCATCCCATGGGTGTCATAAGAGGCAACAGAGGGAAGCAACTATGGCCAATACTCACCCTATGAGGCATAATAAATAACGCCGCATTAATAAATCTAAGCCAAAGAGGGTCGCTAATATTAAATAAAATTTAAGTGTCTGTCTGTTCTGTTAAATTGAAAAAACTACCTTACGTAGAGGTGAGGGGATATTTGCATGCCGTTAAGACATGATTCACCATTTTAAATATTTTGTCCATTGGTCTCTGTTTATCTGTCCGTCTAGGCTAATCTTCAGCTGAATAGATTGTGTTGAAACTTGATGAGCAAATAAAGAGCATATTGGAAATAATCTAGGTTAGAAAAATTTATGAAATGAATGGTCACTGATGTTGTTAAAATCGAAATGATAAATAAATGTCATTAAAGAATACCTCCCAGATAAAACCGGAGCAGGTTGTTGGTATATAATATAAATAAACCACACAATGTAAGCTTTGACTGTATCTAGATGCGTTATCACCCGTAAGAAGAATGCCTCATTACCAGTAAAAGGGCCTCTACATAAAAATTACAGAAACATTTATCTGCAATTTAACGCAGGTATTTTGTAAGAGTATAGTCTTTTCCCATTATTTAAAACATAGTATTCTTCTTTTTATTAAAGTTTTATTTTTAAATTTATCGTGTTTTGTTGCATACCTTAAGCGAAAGCGCAAGGTATGTTCTAATATCGCCTAAAAATTAAGATTCCAACGTTTTATCCAAAAAAATCGTATCTAGCAATCATATTATTATAAATTTTTAGAAAGATAAGTGATTGTTGAACTTTTTTTTATAGGATAGGGTGACAAACGAGCACACAGTCCACCTGATGGTAAGTGGTTACTGTGACCCATAGACATCTACATCTATCCTCACTAAAGACTAGAGATGCAGATGGGTTGTCACCCGTGAGGACTAAGATGGAATGCCTCTTTGCCAGTAAAAAGGGTCCCCGGTTCTCTACACTTACCATACGAAACACAGCAGTGTTATGCTGCTATTTTACGCTGGTATTCTGTGAGAGCGTGGTTCTTCCCCGGTAGAGCCAACCATTCGTGCTACAACATACTATTAATATAGCTGCAGCATGGCTCTACCACGTCCATAACGAACTTATTAATATTTTTATTAAATCGATTAATTGCTATTTTTAAATTAAAAAAAGGGTTTTAGTGGCTTATGGTGTGGATTTATCACGTCCCTGTGGCTTGTAAACACGATAACTTTTGAAAATATCAATTCTTTAACTCAATCTATTTTTTAATCTCTTCATCTATCACGTGAGAAGCCACTGAATGTAAATGGCAGTGTAATTTTGTTTTGTTTAGCTATAATTAATTTTATTCGGCTCCAATATGGTGAAATTTTCGTTGATTTGGTAGCCTTGTATGTAAATTATTTCTATAAATGGGGAGTTACAGCCACAGAGTAGTTTAGTTCGGCTTCAGTCGCCGTCATGAGTGGACATTGTTTCGGTTGTTTGCAGCAGTTAAAAAAGATCGTTACACAATATTCGAATAACCAAATTTCTTAAATATTTGATTATTATAATAATCAGAGATTTTTTTTATTACAATAATTTAAAAGCACAGAATAATAGTAGTAATAATAGTAGTATGTACTAAAAGTAAGTAGTATAATTTTTTTATCATGGGTGACATTTTTATAGTTTTGGAGGGTGTTGAAACCGATAGGGTTGTCGAAATGTAAATACAAGATAACGGCCGCAATAGGTATCAATGTTTTCATCATGGGTGTCATTTTCATGGTTTTCGAGGGTGCTGAAACCGATAGTGCTGTCGAAATGTAAATCCAAGGTGGCGGCTGCAATAGGTATAAATGTTTTCATCATGGGTGTGATTTTCATGGTTTTTGAGGGTGTTGTAGCCGATAGTGCTGTCGAAATGTAAATACAAGATGGCGGCTGAATTAGGTAGGTACCAAATTTTTTCATCATGGGTGTCATTTTCATAGTTTTGAGGGTATTGAAGCCGATAGTGCTGTCGAAATGTAAATCCAAGATGGCGGCTGCAATAGGTATCAATTTTTCATCATGGGTGTCATTTTCATGGTTTTCGAGAGAGTTGAAGCCGATAGGGTGGTCAAAATGTAAATCCAAGATGGCGGCTGCAATAGATATCAATTTTTTCATCATGGGTGTCATTCTCATGGTTTTTGCGGGTGTTGAAGCCAATAGTGCAGTCGAAATGTAAATCCATGGTGGCGGCTGCAACAGATATCAATTTTTTCATCATGGGTGTCATTTTCATAGTTTTCGGGGGTGTTGAAGCCGATAGTGCTGACGAAATGTAAATCCAAGATAGCGGCTGCAATAGGTATCAATTTTTTTATTATGGGTGTCAGTTTCATGGTTTTCGAAAGAGTTGAAGCGGATAGGGTTGTCAAAATGTAAATTCAAAACTGCGGCTGCAATAGATATCAATTTTTTCATCATGGTGTCATTCTCATGGATTTTGCGGGTGTTGAAGCCAATAGTGCAGTCGAAGTGTAAATTCAAGGTGGCGGCTGCAATAGGTATCAATTTTTTCATCATGGATGTCATTTTCATGGGTTTCGAGGGTGTTGAAGCCGATAGAGCTGTCGAAATGTAAATTCAAGATGGCGGCTGAAGTAGGTACCAATTTTTTCATCTTGGGTGTCATTTTTATGGTTTTTGAGGGTGTTGAAGCCAATAGTGCTGTCGAAATGTAAATCCAAGATGGCTACTGCAATAGATGTCAATTTTTTCATCATGGGTGTCATTTTCATGGTTTTCGAGAGTGATGTAGCCGAGAGTGCTGTCGAAATGTAAATCTAAGAAGGCGGCTGCAATAGATACAAATTTTTTATCTTGCGTACCATTTTCATGGTTTTTGAGGGTGTTCAGGCCGATAGTGCCGTCGAAATGTAAATATGGCGGCTGCAATAGGTATAAATTTTTTCATCATGGGTGTCATTTTCATGGGTTTCGAGGGTGATGTAGCCGAGAGTGCTGTCGAAATGTAAATCTAAGAAGGCGGCTGCAATAGATACAAATTTTTTCATCTTGCGTACCATTTTCATGGTTTTTGAGGGTGTTCAGGCCGATAGTGCCGTCGAAATGTAAATCCAAGATGGCGGCTGCAATAGGTATAAATTTTTTCATCATGGGTGTCATTTTCATGGGTTTCGAGGGTGCTGAAACCGATAGTGCTGTCGAAATGTAAATCCAAGATGGCGGCTGAAGTAGGTACCAATTTTTTCATCATGGGTGTCATTTTTATGGTTTTCGAGGGTGTTGAAGCCGATAGTGCTGTCGAAATGTAAATCCAAGATGGCGGCTGCAATAGATATACATTTTTTCATCTTGGGTGTCATTTTCATGGTTTTGCGGGTGGTGAATCCGATAGTGCTGTCGAAATGTAAATCCAAGATGGCGGCTGCAATCGGTATCAATTTTTTATCATGGGTGTCATTTTCATAGTTTTCGAAGGTGTTGAAGCCGATAGGGTTCATCATCATCATCATCATCATTACAGCCTTTCATAAGTCCACTGCTGAACATAGGCCTCCCCCAAGGAATGCCACAAAGCACGGTCCTGAGTCTCCTGCATCCATCGACTCCCTGCATGTCTTATCAGGTCGTCACTCCATCTCGTGGGTGGTCGCCCCACACTTCGCCTACCGGTACGAGGCCGCCACTCGAGAACCTTTCTTCCCCATCGGTTGTCAGTTGTTCGAGCTATATGACCGGCCAACTGCCACTTCAGCTTACTAATCCGTTGGGCTATGTCGGTTACTCTGGTTCTACTGCGGATATACTCATTTCTAAGTTTATTACACAGAGAATATCCGAGAATAGCCCTCTCCATAGCTCGCTGAGCGACCTTGAATTTCCTCATACGGCCAGCAGTGAAGGACCACGTCTCAGTTCCGTAAGTCATCACTGGCACCACGCACTGGTTGTACAATTTCGTTTTAAGGTATTGAGGTATGTCTGACGAGAAGATGTGTCGTAGCGTCCCAAACGCTGCCCAGGCGAGTTGAATCCGTCGATTGACCTCTTGGTCGAAGTTGGACCTACCTAGTCGGCTTAACTGTCCCAGGTAAACATTAACAACTTCGAGCTTAGTGCTCCCAACAACTACCGGCACAGGTGTGACATGGACATTAAACATAATCTTTGTTTTGTCCATATTCATCTTAAGACCTATCCGTTGGGAGACACTATTGAGGTCATTGAGCATAGTGCTTAGGTCCTCCAGCGATTTTGCCATAAGGACTATATCGTCGGCAAATCGAAGGTGAGTGATGTACTCGCAATTGATGTTAATACCGTACCCTTTCCAGTCCAGAAGTTTGAAAACGTCTTCCAATGCAGCGGTGAAGAGTTCGGGGATATAACATCAGCCTGTATTACACCTCTCTGCAATTGGATAGGTTTCGTATTCTGGTTCTATACTCGGATAGCCATCGTAGCTCTACTGTATAAGCACTTCAGCACTTTGATATACCGACAGTCAACTTGGCACCGCAGAAGGGACTGCAGTACCGCCCAAATTTCGACGGAATCAAATGCTTTCTCATAGTCCACATACGCAAGACTTAGTGGCAAATTGTACTCTTTGGACTTCTGTACAATTTGCCGAAGGGTATGTATGTGGTCTATGGTGCTAAAGCCCTTTCGGAAACCGGCTTGTTCGGGAGGCTGGAAGCCGTCAAATCTGCGCGCGAGACGATTCGTAATGACTCTCGAAAACAGCATGTAGACGCGGCTCAGAAGGGAAATCGGTCTGTAGTTCCTTAAGAGAGCGTTGTCACCTTTCTTGAAGAACAAGACCACCTCACTTCTGCTCCACGCCTCCGGTGTAATGCCACCATAGAGGACGGAATTAAAGAGCTTCTGAAGGACTTCAAGTACCGGTCTTCCACCCGCTTTCAGAAGCTCCGCTGTAATTCCATCCTCGCCTGGGGCCTTGCCGTTTTTAAGGTGCTGGAGAGCCATTCTAATATCGCTCAGACTGAAGTCCGGGATATCTTTGGAATAGTGTCAGATGAGACTCGCTCTTGGATCGTTACTTACACTTGCGTGTGGCTCCAACGATGACGTGTACAGCTGCCCATAGAACCTCTCAATCTCACTCAAAATCTCAGGTGTCCCGAAAACGATGCTGCCACATTCTGTCTTCAGCGTTGACAGTTGGCTCTTTCTGGCACACAGATCTCTGGCAAAGACTTTAGAGCCTTTGTTCCGCTCGATCGCTTCTTCAATACAAGCTGTATTAAAGTTGCGTAAGTCCCGCCGCATGCATTTGGAGATCTGTCTGTTCAGTTGCCTGTATGCTGTCAAATTTGTTGAAGAATGTAGCTTCATCTCCCGTCTAACAGCCATGAGATTAAGAGTGTGATCGGAGAGTTTTTGTGTTCTTCTGCGGCGGGTCTTGCAGAACTTAGCTCCGACCGCATGGACAGTTTCCACGAGCTTGTCATTCATATCGTCCACTTCATTGCAGTCTTCTAGGCACTGAAAATGGTTTTGTAATATGAGCTGAAAGGTTTCGGGACTTTGGAACAGAGCACGAGGGGGACGGAGCGTTGACTTCATTAGACGCGACCTCTCCAACTTAACGTTTAGGTTCAGTGTGCCTCTAACCATTCGGTGACCGCTACCAGTTTTCACCCTCGCCATCACGGAGACATTCCCTACTTTCAGCTCACCGTTCTCTCTTGTGCCTAGTTTTGCATTGAAGTCTCCCATTAACACCGTATATTGGGTTTTGGAGGAATGCATGGCTCTAGAGATATCCTCATACATTTCCTCCACCTCCTCATCGGGGAGTGCTGAGGTCGGTGCGTAAACCTGTATGACCTTCAGCGAATACCGTTTGGTGATTCTGAGTATAAGGTACGCAACCCTCGTCGACACACTCCCGATCTTTACAACGTTGTTAACGAGAGACTTGTGGACGATAAATCCGACACCTCCTTGGGACAGATGGTCGCCCTCCCGGTGATAGAGCAAGTTGCCGGATTCGAGGATTACCGTGTCCTTCCCCTCTTTTCGGACTTCGGATAATCCTATAATATACCAGCGCAACTTGTCTATCTCTTCTTCCAGCTCCACGATCTTCTCGTCAGTCCTCAGAGTGCGTGCGTTGTACGTTGCCAGGTCGAGTCGTCTAAGGTGGCAACCGAACCTCCACCGGAGATTCTTAGCACCCCCTGCCCCGCCGTTACCATGGTCGCCACCGTAGCTAAGAATAGCGGGGCCGCCGGGGACTGGGGGCCGTCTGTTTGTTGCTTTGATCATTGGGGGGTATTTGCCATAGTTGCCACGCTTGGCGAGCGGGTTGGCAACCGCAGTTTTTTTATTGTAATTTTGGCTATTATCAGGAAGATGCTGCTGGCCATCTCCTGCCTGTTTCCCTTTGTCGCCTTTTACGACACCCACGGGAGGATATGGGGTAATGGATATTCTTGACCGCCACTTCACGGCAATGGATAAAATGGCGGCTGCAATAAATATCAATTTTTTCATCATGGTGTCATTCTCATGGTTTTTGCGGGTGTTGAAGCCAATAGTGCAGTCGAAGTGTAAATTCAAGGTGGCGGCTGCAATAGGTATCAATTTTTTCATCATGGATGTCATTTTCATGGGTTTCGAGGGTGTTGAAGCCGATAGAGCTGTCGAAATGTAAATTCAAGATGGCGGCTGAAGTAGGTACCAATTTTTTCATCTTGGGTGTCATTTTCAAGGTTTTCGAGAGTGTTGAAGCCAATAGTGCTGTCGAAATGTAAATCCAAGATGACGGCTGCAATAGATGTCAATATTTTCATCATGGGTGTCATTTTCATGGTTTTCGAGAGTATTGTAGCCGATAGTGCTGTCGAAATGTAAATCTAAGAAGGCGGCTGCAATAGATACAAATTTTTTCATCTTGGGTACCATTTTCATGGTTTTCGTGGGAGTTCAGGCCGATAGTGCCGTCGAAATGCAAATCCAAGATGGCGGCTGCAATAGGTATAATTTTTTTTATCATGGGTGTCATTTTCATGAATTTCGAGGGTTTTGAAGCCGATAGTGCTGTTGAAATGTAAATCCAAGATGGCGGCTGAAGTAGGTACCAATTTTTTCATCATGGGTGTCATTTTTATGGTTTTCGAGGGTGTTGAAGCCGATCGTTCTGTCAAAATGTAAATCCAAGATGGCGGCTGCAATAGATATCAATTTTTTCATCTTGGTGTCATTTTCATGGTTTTGCGGGTGTTGAATCCGATAGTGCTGTCGAAATGTAAATCCAAGATGGCGGCTGCAATAGGTATCGAGTTTTTCATCATGGGTGTCATTTTTATAGTTTTCGAGGGTGTTGAAGCCGATAGTGCTGTCGAAATGTAAATCCAAGATGGCGGCTGCAATAGGTATCAATTTCTTCATCTTGAATGTCATTTTCATGGTTTTGCGGGTGTTGAATCCGATAGTGCTGTCGAAATGTAAATCCAAGATGGCGGCTGAAGTAGGTACAATTTTTTTCATCTTGGATGTCATTTTCATGGTTTTCGAGGGTGTTGAAGCCGATAGTGCCGTCGAAATGTAAATCCAAGATGGCGGCTGCAATAGGTATCAATTTTTTCATCATGGGTGTCATTTTCATGGTTTTCGAGGGTTTTGAAGCCGATAGTGCTCTCGAAATGTATTTAAACTACTTTAAAAATTCCGTATATCATGTTATACGTAATTTTTTAATGCGCTTAAGGTATGCCCAATTGGATTTACCAATATTTGTAATATTATGTTAAATTTAAGCTATATTCTAGCAAAATATCGAATCTGTTTTTAAATTACTTTCAAGTAGCTGTGCCCCAATTGTTTGTGTTGTGTTTTAATTTTTTGCGCGGAACCCTAAAAATTAAAAAAAAAATTAAAGTAGCTTAAGTTGTTCCTAATAACATCAGCTATCTGCCGGTAAAAGTCCTGTCATAGTCCCGCCATTCCGGAAAATAGCCGGAGCAAACATACAAACAGACAAAAAATTTAAAAATTATGGTTTTGTAAGTACCGTATATAGGTAGTTTCGTATACATTTAATAAAAAGCTGTAATATTTTAACATTACATACAATCACTTAAATTTTATTTGTTTGTTTATAGATTTTAGCAGCGTTTCAATGTCTTTCAGTGTGAAATTATTTTCTCGTTAATTAATAAAAATAAATAATTCTCGTAATTTTCTACGTTATGAAAAAGGTTTTGGAAGGAAATTGAACATATTTCAGTGTTCTCAAAGAGAGCAAAGTTATCGATATTTTTTAGCAATGCAATATTAATTAGGAGCTTGGAGGAAATACACAAGTGAGCTTTTGTTGAATTTTGAGTATTTTAGGAAAAGTTCTCAACGAAGGAAAAAAAACTAAATATAAATAAATGTTTCTTGAAAGAATGGAGCTGCCTTTTAAAAAAGAGGAGTTTGCCTGAACGCGCGTGCGAGCGTGCGCGAGTGCACAATTTAAGCGAAAACGTCAGTTAGTCCGACTTTATTTTTACTAAAATTATTTAAAATGCATTTTTTCCTTTATATCACTATTATTTTTGCTAACAAGTTAATCGTATTATATAAAAAGTTTACAAATTAATTAAATATAACATGATCTTTTAATTTTCTTTTCTTGCTTAAATACAAAGAATAGCTATTCAGCGAGGAAACGCAGCCAGGGTTCTTGTTACGATGCCACGGGGAGTAGGACTGTTTGATAATTTCAGTAATTAGTTTTTTTAATTATAGTTTTTAATATTAGATAAATATATATTTGTTATTAGTGAAATACAAAAATAAAATATTTTTTATTAAATGTATAGAATAGATTTTGCACAATGATCCACATATCATAAGGACGACTTAATCTAGTAGAGTTTAATCCTCAGAAGGCACAATTTTGCGCGTTTACCGCTAAAAAGAACTCCTTTGTCATATCTCTTCAGTTTCAAGACACTCCCCTTGTTGCCTCAGCCAGTATAGGAATCCTCGTCGTCGACATATCGAGTGACGTGCAGTTTCGTGGTTAATTGGAATAGAAGGCCAAATTGGGCTCTAAAAAGCTTGGCGTGCTTAGCAGAGCGGGAAAGTATATCATGCCTGAACACCGCCTGTAACTTTAGAAGGCACAGATTCGGCCCCACATGGAATACTGTTCCCATCTATGGGCTGGGGCTCCCCAGTACCAGTTCCTTGCACTTGACCGCATCTGGCGCAGAGCGGCTCGAATCGTCGACTACCGAGTCCTCTCCGATCGGCTCGATTCGCTGTCGCTGCGAAGAGATGTTGCATCTCTTTGCGTATTTTATTGCATCCACCACGGGTATTCCTCTGAGGGATAGTTTGGATTGATCCCGTCCGCTCAATTTCACCATCGCACATCACAACAAAACGCACGATACCATCCATACTATTTGGATGATTGGCGGTCCACCACTGTGCGTTTCAGAAGAAGTTTTTTTCATCGCTCAACTTCCTTGTGTAGTCGATTATCACCAGTGATTTTTCCGGACCGATACGACTAATCGACCTTCAAAAAAAGCGCCTACTTCTTTTTACTCTTAATCTCCGGAGTCCCGGAAAGCGAGAACGCCTGCCAGGGAGTGGGTGTGCTGCTGTCTTCTCGGTTGGTCGATGTTATTGTAACGAACCCCCCCCCCATCTTTTTTCTTTTCTACTATATATCCACTTATACTTGTATTTCTTGAGAATCTATATCTGTAAGATATATAAATATATCTAATTTACGTGACCAGTATAACTTGATCTTTCTAAAGGTTTAAATATAGGCCGTTTAATAAATTTATGGCGTGATCGTCTTAGTTAGGACCCTTTTTTTACGTTGTGTTTGTATAGTAACTTAGTTCTTTTAGGTGTATCTTGGAAGAATGAATATTCACGAGAGCAATCGAAAGCTGTTGGTAGAGTCTTATAAGCTAAAGAACCCCGTTCACGAAGACAGAGCTCAAAAAGATTAAGAACAATAAATTGTCCCTATTCCACTTGTATCTGGTTCACAACAGTCAATTCCTTATTAATTAATACCTTCCCGCTTGGAAAAGGCTCACAATATTTATATCAAATACCAGTTACAAGGGCTTCGCTCTCCCACATTTTAAAAAAATGTGGAGGAGGCACACGGCCCCACACACGCCGCGCACGGTGAGCGCCAACCATTTTAATGCGCCCCCCCCCCCCCCCGAAGGGTACGCAAAGTTGGGAACTGGACCGTAGTCCACAGCAAAATAACTGGCGAACCAGTAAAAGAGGACTTGGCCCCTTGATAGTGCGTAAGCACAAACATCGACCGAAGTCGCGCATGTCAATGCGTGTAAACGCCATACAGAATACGATCAAATCCAGCCACAGTAAAATGTACGTCATACGGGTTAGGCAACAATCGGCACACTGACCATAAAAAGCCCTCCGTGAGCGCCACCACCTGCCAGACCGCCGTTCCTGCAGACGTGATGTAAGTGTAAGGCATCACCACCAATTGCATGGTCAGCACGGCCAATTGGCCGCAGAGCGTGTCATGAGTCTACCGCTTACCTCAAGGGAATGGGGTCCCACGTTGCGCGGCTTTCGGCCGCAGCCTTGAGAGCCTCCTCAGATTCTCCCTCCAGCTACCACCCGCATGAGGTCAACACATATGCTCCACCAACCAATACAATGGCAGATATAGCCAATAGGCAGTTATAAGATAATATTAATAATTCGCCATCAGAAAGGGTTTGTGTCACTGACGTTGAGTATATGCATTTTTCGATCATGTTTGTCTCACCCACCAACAAGTTGCCTTCAATCTCTCAAAGGTGGGAACTTTATAGAGATATATTATTAAGTTGTTATATTAAACATCATGGAGGGCAGACAGTCTGCAGCCCCGCAATGAAGGGACCCGACTTGGGCAAAGCTACTTAGGTTGTGAGTCAAACCAAGACGCAGAGAGCGCCATTGAGAATATCGACCCGCCAAACAACCATCGTAGAGACGCAATGCTACAGAATGCAACAAGCATCAATACGACTATCGTCGGGCTTACACCATCCCAAGGTCCCCCATACAGTCCCAGCAGACATCACCACCCGCATACCTCCATCGACCAGAACCACAAGATGCATCGAATCAGGTGCAGCACACCCGCAGATCTATCACAAGACACAATACTGCAAGTAGCAGTAAGCATCAATGCAACTATCATACGGATGGCGCCCCCTCACAACACACCCACATTGATCCCTATCGACTTTGGTAACAAAATTTGATAATGTTGTTAACTAAAAATACCACCAACGTATCATAGTAGTACGGTACTAAGACGTCAGTAGCCAAAACTCCACGTATCATAGCGCTATTGCACTAAGACATGAAGTTGAGTATGCTTGCTGCACTTAAAAGTACTACCAAACACACTCACCCTAATCCGAAAGATAGCCGAGGTATCATAACGCTATGCGCTAAGACGCCGCCCACAACCGGTAGGGGTGTGCGATGTCCACGGGCAAGTCGTATTGCTACAACAAACCCGCTTACCACCGGCACTAAGATGATATGTCTAGGACACATCGGTTAGTGAGTCCAAGTTTACCTCGGTCTCAGAGGCTGCGAAGCAACCTACACGTCACTATAATAATCCTTTTCAAGTCCCATTTCTTTCAATATAATGCTTTTACATATTTGAGACCTTCCACATATTTGCTTTATTTCATAGACCATACTACTGTATGTCTTATTCATATGGGACTTCAAGTCATAACTCTGCTATCATAATGCTTATGCATCATAGAGACCTTCTATATTAATGCTTTGGTTCGTCAGATCTTACTATGTTAAGTCCCTAATATAGGACTAGTCATTGTGCAACCTTAGTACTAGCAGTCGGTCAGCCGACCACCCCATATATATGTACAACCTTGGGTATGTGTCTCCGACAACGCCCCAATATAAGGGAACATTACAAGAACACGTTCATTAACTTAGAAATTTTCCAATTATTACACGAACACCTTCATCAACTTAGAAAAATTTTATCCATTTTTTCTATTATATTACAAATGTTATTTATCTTTGTTATTGCAATATAATCACCTTGTATTTATATGATTTGATACATTTTTAACATTTTAAGCAGGTTTTTAATAAATTTAGAGATTTTTAGAGACATTTTATGCGTTTACTAATATATATAATATTCAATATTCCAAATGGATATTTTTGAACTCTATGCTTATTATTATTATATGCTATGCTCGGAGTTTCTCTGCGTGATAAACTTAGGAATGAGGATATCCGCAGTAGAACCAGAGTAACCGACATAGCCCAACGGATTAGTAAGCTGAAGTGGCAGTGGGCCGGCCATATAGCTCGAAGAACCGACAACCGATATGGAAGAAAGGTTCTCGAGTGGCAGCCTCGTACCGGTAGGCGAAGTGTAGGGCGTCCCCCCACGAGATGGAGTGACGACCTGGTAAGACATGCAGGAAGTCGATGGATGCAGGTGGCTCAGGACCGTGTTTTGTGGCATTCTTTGGGGGAGGCCTATGTTCAGCAGTGGACTTGTGAAGGGCTGTAATGATGATGATGATGATGATGCTTATTATTTGCATTTTATTGTTTAAATTATAATTTCTAAGACATTTTTAAATGTCTGTATAATGAATTTAATTATTATTTATTAATAAAAATTATGAGGCGTCACATTATGACTGAATATAAGTTTGTGAACTCAAGACTTCTCTGGGTTCACTTTAAATTGGGACTGACGAAGTTATTCCTTTTGGCTGTTTATGCGCCGGTAGCTTCGTCGTCCAGGGCTGAGCTGGAGGAGTTTTGGGAGAATGTAAGAGAAGTTCTAGATTTGGCTAGGGGAAACGAAAGAATTGTTGTATGTGGTGATTTGAATGGATGGGTTGGTACCGCTCGACCAGGGTACGAGTCGGTACTTGGAAAGTTTGGCGATAAAAGGGTTAATGATGCTGGCAAGCTTATACTGGCGGTATGCAAGGAAAAGGGTCTTCTTGTGACAAACACTATGTTTAATCACAAGAAAATCCATATGTATACTAGAGAAAGAAAGAATGAGAGAAGTATGATCGATTTGTTCCTGGTGGATGACCGACTGCGAAAACAGGTTATGGATACGCGAGTGTTCAGGGGTGCTGACCTGGGAACGGATCACTATCTAGTGATTACTAGATTTAGGTGTCTGTTCGCGGGTTGGCGCTACCGGACGGTAGTGACAGAATCACAGTCGGTCTGTCCCATCCGAAGCTGGAAGCTTCAGGAAGCGGATACTAGGGACAAATATCATGCGAGGGTAGCCGAAAAGCTTGACACCATCGATAGCAGAAACGAATGTGTAGAAAGAACATGGCAGAACCTTAGGGATGGAATGATAAGTGCAGCGGAAGAAGTGTGTGGAACAATAAAAAGAGGCAATAGTAAAAGAAGTGATGCATGGTGGAATGATGAAGTGAAAGAAGCTGTTAAGAAGAAGAAGAAAGCATGGTTAGACTACTTGGCCTCTAGTAATGATAAGGATATGAGAGAGAAGATGAAAGAAAGATATAGGCTGCAGAAAGTTCACACGAAAGCATTGATTGAGGAAGCGGACGAAAGGTTGTCGCACAACTTTAAGGAGAACTCCAAACTCTTCTGGAAAGAGGTTGGAAGGACCCGAAGTGGTGCGACGGCCTTAAGAATGAACAAAGTGCTTTCGAGAACTAATGACGTCCTCTCAGAAAAATCGGACGTCATGCAGCGATGGAGCGAATTTTATAGAGAAATGTATGCGTGTGATGATCTTAGTGAGGGATCCGGGGATGACGCCGTGACTGGTACGCCAGACCCAGACCTCGATGACACTGAGGTCATCAGTATGAAAGAGATTGAACGTGCGATTCGAAGTTTGAAATGTGATAAGGCTGCGGGACTAGACAGAGTTACTGCTAAAATGGTCAAGTATGGTGGGCCTCGCGTCTGGGACAGCTTTCATCTGCTGTGCAATTTGTGCTGGCGGACGGGGGATGTCCCGGATGATTGGCGATCCGCAGTCATTGTGCCTTTATATAAAGGTAAAGGTTCACATTTTGACTGCGGGTGCTATCGGGCGATCAGTTTGACCAGTTTAGCAAGTAAAGTTTACTCGAAGGTTTTGACACGTAGGATGCAAGAGAAATTGGTAAGATTTCTATGGGAGGCACAATGCGGATTTAGACCTGGAAGAGGATGCACGGATCAAATTTTTTCTCTCCGCATGATCACGGAAAAGCTTCTGGCTGCTAACCAGAGGATTTTCTGTGCTTTTGTGGATTTTGAGAAAGCATTTGATAAGGTTGTAAGGAAGAAAATGTGGGAACTGTTGCCGGGGTATGGTGTGGATGGTCGATTGCTAAGGGCTGTGCAGTCTCTTTACTGTGACTGTAAAGCCTGTGTGCGGGTAGGGCATGACCTGTCACCTATGTTTAGCGCCCAAACGGGCGTAAAACAGGGTTGTGTCATGTCTTCCTGGCTGTTCATACTGTATCTCGACAGCTGTTTACAAAAGCTGAAAGATAGCTGTTTGGGTGTGAAATTGGGTGACATTAAAGTAAATTGTCTGCTGTATGCTGATGATGCAGTGCTTATTGCACCATCAGAGGCAGAACTGCAGGCATTAGTTACGTGTATGAAAGAGGAATGTGAAATTAAAGGTCTCCGTTTGAAAGCTAATAAAACTAAGGTTCTGGTATTTGAAAGGGACGAAGAGAGAACGAAGTGTGAAATATGGGTAAATCAGGAATGTCTAGAACAGGTAAATGAAATTGTATACTTGGGGAGTGCATTTAGCCGGGATGGAAGATGTGATTTAGATGTGGACAGGCGTGTCGCTGCCGGGAACAAAGTCAATGGTGCCCTGACTGCGTTAGTCAAAAGGCAAGGCGTGGTGAAGAGTGCACGCCTTGCAATACATAACGCAGTGTTGGTACCGAATTTGTTATATGGCAGCGAAACCTGGGTATGCCAGAAGAAGCATAAAAGCAAGTTGAATGCAATGGAGATGCGATCTCTTCGTAAAATGTGCGGCGTTACCATGGCCGACCGAAAGCGAAACGAAGAGATTCGCAATATGGCAGGTTTGAAAGATGACCTTATCACGAAAATTGATAAGGGCGTGCTTCGGTGGTTTGGGCACGTTGAGCGAATGAGTGAAGACCGAATGGTGAAGAAAATATATAGCGCGAAAGTTAATATTAAAAGGTGTCGAGGTAGACCGAGACTAACTTTCGAAGACCATGTGAGCAAATTGCTCGAAGAGGGTAGGGTCAAGAGTACTCGGATACCTAGACGTGCATGTATGAAGAAGATAATGAATCTGAAAGAAGCGAAAGAGGTATGTAAGGATCGTGACACGAGGCGATCTGTTCTCTCTGGCTACCCCGTCAGGGATTGTGCGTGAAGATAAGTAAGTAATAAGTATTATGTAATAATCAATATTGAATAAAAATAATTATTTTTTTATAAGGATCACCGACAGATTATACACAAATACTAAAAACAAGATCCAAGCATTGTGAGATACATGCAATGTGCTCACCCAGTTATAGGCAACCACAGCTAACACAAAGTAATAATGCGAAAAGTTTATTATGGTAAAATTTAATAGTACAGTAGCAAAATTGCGTATTTTTGAGAAATTAAAAAGGGTGTACACACATACAGTACATTTTTCTTCTGAAATTATTTAAATTGTCATTGAAAATATCTAAATCAGATGGCCTAGGTATATCATTATACAGTATAAACATTCTGCATAATGCTGAATTAAGACCAAGGTTAGTCCTGTGAGGTGGGACCATAAACAGCTTGTAGACATTAAATCGTGGTAATCTGCTTGGATCATTAATGTTAACCATTTCCAGTAATTGAGGACAGTCGATGCCATTATTGCACAGTTTGTAGAGGAAGCTCAAATGCAAAAGTTTGCGCCTGTTATACGTAAGGAAGATATACGGAAATGCTTAAGCCGTTCATTATATGAAGTTAAGGAGCGATGTCAGTTAAATTTTAATGCTAGCAAACTAAGAAACCTCCGCTGTACTCGTTCAATTCTACTCTTATGAACCTCATAGTAAGGAGACCAAACTTGAGAACAATATTCAAGGTTGCTCCAAACTAAGCTGTGAAAGAGTTATAATTCTATTTATATGTGTTACGAAAGACAGTTTATTATCCAAAAAAAAAAAAAAACGCCCAGGCCTCGTATACACTCTACTTGATTGAGTATTGTGTTGTCAATTTTATATGTAGTTTGGATAGGAGTATGTTTGCGAGTGAACGACATATGATAACACTTTTTAGCATTCAGTAGCATATTGTTTTGAGGTATACTCAAACCAATATGCCTACCGATTGATACTCGATCAATCTATCCAGATCAGCTTGAATAAGCTGGGAGTCTGTTGATGATCTAACAGGTCTAACGAATTTCAAATCATCAGCAAACAGGTAAACCTCTGTGTTCAAAAACATTCTGTCACCGAGTTAATAAAAATTAGAAACAAAAGGGGCCCTAAATGTGACCCTTGAGGAACACCCGAGATTACCTTAAACGGTTCAGACTGGCTCCCATTAACACTACATATCACTCACCAAGAGTTAAGTAAGATCTAAAACAATCCAAAATAGGGCCACCAATACCACAACTACTTAATTTTATCTAAAATCAGTATAGATAGCATCGACTTAAGAACCCAGATTGACATGCTGTATAATATATTTGATAAGCTAAAAACCGGTGTTGGACGATAAGCGATCCTTGTAAAACTGAAAAGAAAGAAAGAAACATTTATTTGACCAACACGCAACATAAACATTTTTACAAATTTCAAATTGGTATATATACAGCATGTGTGATGTCAAAAGAAATCCCGCTTCAGATGTAGGGTACCACAGCACTAGTTTTCAGTTGGGACCTTAATTGACTTACGAACAATCTGAAAATGATGACAAAAAGCAGTTAAACTGTTAAAAAATCAATAATAAACTAACATTAAAATAACAATAACGATTAAAAAACCAATAAATAACATATTGATGATAAGGTTGATTACTTTTAATTGTTATGAACTAAATATGTTCACAAATTTTCATTAAGCTGCAGGTTAAGAATAAAATCTAAGTAATGTTTTAGTTACTAATTACCATCATGAATAAAATCATGAATAAATGTCTTTCTTTCTTTCTTTTCTTTCTATCATCAGCATCGATTAAATTGTTAATTACATCTGTAAATGCTGTTTTATCACGGCCTCGGTGATAAAGGAAACCACCATGAAGAAATCAATAAAATTGAGTATAATATGTTAAGACCACCAACACACACACACCGCCACATTGGATTAGCACGGTGGGACTCTTTCCGACATTAAAACCCTTACAGAAATGCAAGGTCTTCATCCTATGTAAGCTGTTACTCTCATCTTATTCTATATAAAATAAAATTTAAGCGTCTGTCTGTTATATCGAAATAACTGGCTGTTATTAAGCTCAAGTTGTTTGAATGCTAAGACATGAATAACCATTCTTTAAAATGTATCTCTGTGGTTTCTATTTTAAAAATTTTGTCTGTAGTCTGTACCGTTAGCATGTAATATAGACAGACAATCTGTGTATTAGTCTGTTCGAGCCAATCTTGGAAATGTGGAGCTGATTATGATATAACTTCATGAAAAAATAGCGAGTAATTCTTGGAGTGATTTAGGATATACAAATTTTACCTGAACAGCAGCCAAGGATTTTTTTATGAAGTCGATAATTAATGAGAATTTGTGTTACGACCTAGATGTAGAAAGAAAGCGTAGGGTATTGTCTGTACGTAATAATATATTGGTACATAGGTTAGCTCGTTGTACACAGCAGTCAAAATTATTTTATTAAAAGTTTTATTCTTTTTGCATGAAGAAATGCCTACGTATATCTGAGGAATAAAATATTACGATGACATGTGGAATATAGTAACATACTGGAGCAGAGAATCGCAATATCATCGCAGTAGTTTGGAGATAATATGTACAGCAGATACTTATAGAGGTATGTCATCATTAATTGCTATCTTCTACATTCATTTGCTTTGTCTTTTTACTTAAAAGCTGATAAACGCAAAACTTTATAAAGCTTTCTAAAACTAATCTAACTTCGCACAAAACTAACTTGAAAATGTTACGCACAGGTGTTGTGCAAATAACTTAGCACTATTTGTTTTAAAACATAAACGCATACAGACGTTATATCACTTGTATGTTGAGAATAACCTTAGATTGAACTGCGTCTCGCACAGTTCAATTTAAAATCACCTTTCAAATCAGTTTTAACAATGAACAAGCTATTCCACGCGAATTCTTCCACGTAGTAGTGATCTTTGGGCAAGCAGTGACTAAGACATTTAAACTATAAGTAGTGTTAAATAAGGGCATTTTGTTCAGAGTTAATAATAGGATATCATCTGGAGTTTTATGGTTTCCGATAGATGGTAGACAACCGTCTTGTTTACGCAACAATACCTGTATAATACAAGTTGTGAGGCATTCCATCTTATTCCTCAGAACTCGCAACACATCTGTAGCTTTCTTTTTTTGAAGTGGGCTGAGAAAGTCCACGAACTGCAGTAGCCATTCACTATCAGGTGGACAGTGGTTTCTTTTGTCACTTTTTTTTAAACGATAGGCACAAACACAAACAATAACAAATGCTAAGAAAATGCCTATGAGTAAGAGGCACGGGAAGAAACGAAAATCACGGGACCTGGAAGATATTATTGGGTTAACGAAGAGTGCTGACCCAAGTAAAGAGCAATGGCAGAGAAATAGTTGACAAAAATTATAGCGTCTAGAAATAAGTTATATATAAAATGAGTTTTATTATTTTTCTATGATTTTTCAAATAAAAATGTATTTTAATTAAAGCTACAGAAAAAAACAAACATTTTTGGGAATATCAAATGACTTATATGATTTTACTCTATTCAAATGTTGCCATTTAATATATTCATACTATTTTCGTATACACTTTGTAACACTACCAACACAACACACAAAATATTTTTATGTTAAGTTATTATTAGTAATAACTGTACTATCAGTAATAACAAAAATAAAAGTGATATGGCTGAGAATAAGTCTCTTACAAAGAATTTCCTACAATAATACATTATCTCAATCATAGTACTATGTAACAATTCCATTTATTGGTATGCCAACACTAGCTAAAATAAAATGTAACTGTTTTTTTTTACTGGCTTTACGACTCTGGGTTCTAGCCCTTCTGAGAATGTCACTATGGTACAAAAGCCCTGGAGCCATGCCAGAAATATACATTTATAGTATGCAAATATATAATAGAGATACAATAATCTAAAAACTCTCAATTATCTATTATGTATTAAGCTAACATCAAACAACCACAGGAAGCATGACTTTTCCAAGTGACATAGGACATAACCTAAAAAGGTTCATATGTAAATATCTTTTTTTTGACGCCTTCTCAGTACAAAATTCTTTGACAGAGTTATTAAGGGACTGACGTTTAACATTTTAAGATATTTTTGGTATATAGACGCTACCATTTCTTCTCAACTAATTTTATGTATGAAAGTCTGCCATTGCTCTTTCCGATTTTCTGTATCCGGAATCTAGATTTGATACCCCCGGTGACTTACGATCATGTGGACGTCACCCGATTTATTAAGGAGTTGTTGTCGCTTAAAAACAGAATAAAGGTGTTGGAAGAAAATGCTGTTAATGCCGAGGAGTTCAACCTTCTTAAGCGGGAGGTGTCTCATATGAGACATGCGTCGTTAGTAGATGAAACCAATTTTAAAATAAATAAAAGAAGAGGCGTGTGCTTTCAAAGTAGCTTTGATTACGATAGTGGACCGATCGGACTGCCTTATGTGCCTGAATAAACTTCGACAGAACCACAGAAATCAGCTGTTATCGAGGTAAATGATCGACCTTATATGAGTCATAATACTTGTTCAAAAGGAGTAGTCATGGATAATTCTGTCTCACTCGCTAGCAAACAACATGAAGCGATGGAATCGGTGCAACACGTGGAGGCCAGTACTGCGGTTCCAAACATACAAAGTCTGGCTGAAGGAGCTATTATATGTGCAAGTAGGTTGGCTATTGCATGTGCGCCGAGTGCATCTAAGACGAAAGGGAGCGATCATCGGTCAAGTACGGCAAACGACGTTAGTAAAAGTGTAAACGAGATGGAACTAGAGTTGACATCTCTCGCTGAGGCCAGTACTGCGGTTTTAAACACACCGAGTCCGAGTAGCAGTAACACCAATAGAATAGGTGCAAAAAGGACGGCGAATGCGTCGGGTACTTCCGATATGGAAGGGAGCGGTTGTCGGACAATATCAGCAGGAGGAAACAAGACGGCGTGGAGTGTCAATAGCGCTACCCGCGGAATCCCCTCTGCGTGCAACGGTCGGTGGCCGGTTAGCTGTACGGACTGAGAATGTGTGCGTGTCGGAGACAAGCGGAGGCCCTACTATTGGAAATCGACCGAGACCGACGCATGACTTTGGAAGCGGCATTATTGGTGTCAGTGTTAATAATGGTGAAAAACATGAGCAAATGGTAGGGGACTCAGAATGGCAAATTGTAAGAAATAAATCTGCAAAACGATATAAGTTAATAGGGCAGAAAGGATGTGCTCCTACTGCCCCGAATGGTAAATTTAAAGCTGCAGATATATGATACCAATTTTAATATCGAATGTTATAAAAGATACAAGTAAGGAGGATATCATTAACTATATAAGGGAAAAACTAATGAACTGTATCATTAAAAAAGATTAATATGATAAAAACAAAATTATATAACTCCTATAAACTGTATGTCTCGAAATTTAAAATAGATACATTTTTAAATGATAATTTGTGGCCAAATGGTATAACTTTCAAACGTTTTGTTCGTCTAATGTATAAAACGAAATTAAATAATGTAAATAGTTCATAGTTAAAGCTAAAAATATTATATCTACATGTATTTAATGCTAAATCCAACTTTGAATTTTGTTACTTTTAATTGTTATTTTGTTTCTAGATCTTTAAATGACATACAGAGCATATGTAAAAATCTGATGTCGTTGCGCTGCAGGAGACTTGTCTGCTCCCCACACGATATACCGGTACTTGGAACGATTTCAAATGATTTTGTATATACAGGGAAGTCTGCGGTGGACACGTCTACCGGCCCTTTGATCGGAAGACTTTATGGGGGGGGGGGGGGGGTAGCGATATTGGGCGGCGGGCGTTTCTGGTTTTTGCCGTATACATGCCAACTGACTCACTAACCAATCTACCCATATTTACCGATGTGCTGGGCGAAATTAACGCTATCATTGATAATGAAAATGTTGAGAGTGTATTTATACTGGGAGATTTTAACGCGCATCCCCACGAACTGTACTACAATGAACTCATAGCCTTCTGCTCGGAGCAGAGCTGGGTCTGCGCCGATGTTAAAAAACTAGGTGAGCAAAGTAAGAGTTATACATACGTATACGTACATATAATAAAAGGAACCCTGCAAATAAATTCAATAGCACTCTTTAAGGAGTGACTGGAAATTATTCACCTGTATTTGTGATTGAGCACCTGTCTCCTTCTTACAAAACTCTTCACGCTATAGCTAGACTGAAAGCAAATGAAAACGGATACCAATATCATGTATATTGTATGACTAGCTGTGCCCGCGGCGTAGCTCGCGTTTACAGGTTTTTCATAAAGAATTTGTCGTTTAGGTAAGAGAATATTAAACGATTTATTTCATTACTGCATCAATAAGTGGTAACAAAATAAATCATTATCATCAAAGTTCTAAGTCGTTTATGATAGAGCTTCTGTGTAAACGACGTTAGAAGTAGGCTTAGCCGGGGTGTACACAAAAAGGTTACGGGGGCTACTAACGCGGGAAAAAGCAACATAGAGTTGCCCATGTGCAAAACAGTCAGTACTGAGGTACACTCCTACAACGCGTAAAGTTTGACCTTGCGCTTTCTTTACGGTCATCGCATAACACACGCTCACTGTAACTGGGAACTGAACGCGCTTAAAACTGAAAGGAAAGTTACTTCTTAATAGAGGGTTTTTGGGCAGTGCTGCCAGATAAAAAAAAGCTCATTCAGCTCTAGGACAACACAAAAAGCGCTAGATTTCGCGCTAAATTAACTACAAACAAAGTTTGTGTTTTTTTATATAATCATAGTAAAGAAAACAACATTAAGTTTTTTTTCTGGCAATATTTTTTTGATGTATCAATACTTCGCAGGACATCGACTTATAATTATGGCAATTGCTGTCAACAGTAGTTAGTAATGTACGAACAATAAAAATTTCATTAATTGTTTTAAAGTGCAATGTATTTCGCAACTTAGTTTCAGATGTCAGCATCTGATTGTGTTTATAACACAGTTTCTTTGTGTTATAACTTCTAAGTAACTTTTAACTTACTCTGTGCTCTAAGCAACTGACTGAAACTGAATAAAGCAAAATAAATGCGTTGCCAAAACCATGAACGAAAACTTTAATGAAGGGGATTTCCCCGCTTATAGTCGTCGGTAAAAAAATCAAGTTGATATTCCTAAAGGGGAAGCCAGGATATCCATAGCACAGGGTATCCTAGTTTGGACTCGTCTCCCATGCTCTTTGTTTTGTGGAAAAAATAAGTTTGAAAAAGATAAACTGCAAATAGTACATATTTGTGGGAAAAAATAATAAAGGTCATTATTATTATTATCGGTAATGTGAACTAACTGTGCTGCTATAAAAGAGTTAATAACCCGCTAGTCGCCAAAATATTGAAATGTGTGCTAAATACACCAAAAAGCGCTGGATTAAGCGCTAGGTGCTAAAATTTCGAAATGCGCGCTATACATTCCAAAAAAGCGCTAAATCTAGTTCCCAAAGCGCTAAAATGGCAGTACTGATTTTGCGTATATTATAAATACATTATCACGACATTTCGTTGCAAAATTTTTATTTTTGGTCGGGTTCCGTTGTATGGCTTCGATGGATACAAATTTCTTCAGTAAGTCTCAATACGATTCATCGGCGAAAAATCTCAACACAGCAATTCAGAAAAGTTTGTAATTTGTACAACTCCATCTATTACGTCCTTTGTGTGAGAAAACATTCTTTTTAAATCTCTTTTTGTGTTTTAAGTATAAATATATTAATTATTATGGAACGTTTTATTTACACACAAATCTTTTTATTACTATTTCTGAGATTTTATGGCGCCATTGAACAAATTCGAACCTACATTTCAAAATAATAATCATAACTTTCGATAGAATTAACCAATTTTAATAAAACAAAGATTAAATGTAACTCGAAGATACGCTTTATGATTTTCTTAACGATTTCTTTGAAAATAAAAGATGTTTACTTTAGACGTGATGCGTTCATATAATAACAGACAAATAGACAGACAGACAATTCTAAAAATTATAAAATGTTCTTATTTAATTATTTTCAGTTCCCCATAATGATTTTAGCCACCAAAATATATATACAATGTACAGAAAGAGACAACATGTTATCATCATTTTTATTATATGTATATATTTAAAGAGAGATGGCGCTGCTAACATCAATTCTAAAAATTAAAGAGATTAATTGACGCGATTGATACATTATATAAAACGTAAGAGAACTTATAAATCAGTGCCTGCACAGTAAGCAAAAAATAAAGTTTGACTCTCGCCAAAACCAACGCAATTGTTAATAGCTCTTTTAAAATTTGATTTACCACATAGAGTACTCGGCGGTAAAGAATAAATTGAGTTTGTCAACACGCAGTAGGGCAGAGTGTAATATAATAAAGATTAGCAGTAAATATGAAAACTCATCGACAGGAAAAAACCGCATTGCAATTGCATTACATTTTCACAACACCACCATCTATCGAAGAAATGGGTTAACTATTGTGTTTCAGATTTAGTTAATAAGGTTAATATATTTTTGTATAATATATTTAATACGTTCTTTAATACTTTTGTTTACTGCGTTTTAGATATACATAATTATATCATTATTTTACATAATTTAACTATGATTTATGATATGATATTAGTTTAAAATGCACTTGATGACTCAAACAAAGCCACCGTTGAGCAAATTCGTACCTATACTTCCCTACCCATACTTCAGAATATTTATCATAACTTTTGATGGAATGAACTGATTTTAATGAAATAAAGACTAAATGTAACCCGAAGATACACTTTATAATTTCCTTAACAATTCTTATGATATAAATTAGTACTTTATACGTGATACGTTAACAAACAAACAGACAGACAGACAGACAGACAGACAGACAGAAAATTCTAAAAATGGTAGAAATGTATTTAATTACTTATTTTTAGTACCCCTCAATCACTTTTATTACAAAAATATAAAATGTACAGACATCTGCTATTTACAGTTTTATTATATGTATAGATAAGTAATGGCCGAATCTTTTTACGAAAGAATAATGAAGGAAGTTATACCCACGTCAGAAACAAAGACATGCTACTCGTACAAGACTAGGATAATTTACGTATCAAGTAAATTTAGTAGTAAGTATATTGTTGGTTACAAACTTTATGAAAAAATTATATATAAAATTCACACCTCTAAAGTTGATTTATGTAAATACACGTGGTTTGAGAAGAAAAACTAACTTTTATATCACCAAATTCTTTGTTGTGATTACTGGTATTCACGGAAACTTGTTTAAATAAATCTGTAGGCGCGTACATAAAATTCCGGTTGTATCGAGAGTGAGCGAGAGGTTGCTTCACTTTGGTTGAGCATCATATCGATGGTGGCGAGTGGGAATTGACAGTATTTTGAGAACCCCCCCCCCCTCCCTCGCACTCGTTTGTGCAGTATAAAGTTCAGTGTAGGTGCAAAGCGCGAGAGATTTCTCTCGACTCATTCTATGAATGAAGTAATTCTACGCGTGCTAAGATAGAGTCGTGGTTTTGTCCGTTGTAGTGACTCTTCTGGTGCAGACAAGGAGGATGGTGTTGCTGAGAGGCTGTGCTGTATTATTTTGAGATGGGTACTATTGCACGTGGTAGAGCCATGCTGCAGCTATATTATTAGTATAGTTGTAGCACGAATGGGTCGGCTCGACCGGGGAAGGACCACGCTCTCACAGAATACCAGCGTAAAATAGCGGCTTATAGCTGCTGTGTTTTGTATAGTAAGTGTAGAGAACCGGAGACCCATTTTACTGGTAAAGAGGCATTCCATCTTAGTCCTCACGACGCATCTGCATTTTGATTCTTTATTGAGGACAAATGTCGATGTCTATGGGTCACAGCAACCACTTACCATCAGGTGGACTGTGTGCTCGTTTGTCACCCTATCCTATAAAAAAATTGCTGCTGGTTTGCAAACTTTGGTGTTAATATGTAATTATTTCCTTCACGTTACACTAGTGAGTAATTGTGATGAAGTCATATTACGGTATGGTCAAAATGTAACCAATGTACAATTAAATATGCCTAATCGTTGTGCTACGACCGGTGCGTACTTTAAGATATTAGTACGAGCAACTGGTAGGTAAAATAACTCTCCCCTCAACCCCCGTCACAGCCTAGTAGTCTTATCTTTCATTCTTTTTATGTGGTCATCAACGGCTCTAAGTCAAGTTTGCATAAAATCACATCTGGCGTGCAAAAGGGATCTCATCTGAGCCTACTTCTGCCTAAAATTTTCTGAATATTACATGTATGCTGATGATTTAAAATTTTGCAAAATAATTGAAACCACAGATGATGCACGTAAACTCCAGTGTGATCTCGACAATCTCTTTCAATAGTGTAATTTGAATAAGATGGATTTCAATGCAAAAAAAATATTTCTACGTAAAATTTGCTCAGAAAATGAATTTCGTTTACTACAGTTATCACATAGGCACTAATAATTTACGAGTACATGAACTAAAAGAGACCAAGGACTTAGGCGTCATATTTGACAGCGAAATCACATTTATACCGCATTTGGAATATATTACAAAACGTGCCACCAAAATGTTAGGATTTTTTACGGAAACATTAAATTTTTTCGCAGCAATAAAATCAAAATACTGCTCTACAATAATTTAGTACGAAGTATCTTAGAATACGATTCTGTAGTTTTTAGACCACATTATGCAACTCATTCTTTACGCTTAGAACGGATACAAAAAAGATTCTTGTGGCATTTAGTATAATTAAATCGAATTTAAAAAAATAAACTTTCTTCGTATAAGAAACAGCTGTCTTTTTTCAAAATTACATCCTTAGCTAATCGTAGACATTATCCGACTTACTTTTTTTAAGCAATTTATTAAATAATAAAATTAACTGCTCTCAATTGCTGACTAAGATAAAGTTTACGTACGTACGTTTACGTTTAAGTTTTAGGTACCTCAAAGGTCGTAGGAGAATAATTCCTATTAGAACGGTATTTGGCGCAAATTCCCCGATCTCTAGGTAAAAAAAATTGAACTTTCCTATACATTTGGTATTGCTTGCCGACTCACCTAACAAACTTAGAAAAGAGCTACTCAAACATAATGCAAATGTAATAGATTAAGTTTGTGTAAGTATGTATTATTCTTGATGTTTATTCCAGTGCATGTTTTAGTCACCTGTAATAGTTTATAGTTTATAATATTATATTTAGGGCATTATTATTAACGGTAATGCCCTATTTACTATAAAATAAATAAGAAATATATATCGCAACGTTTTTGTAAACTTTTATATTTTTCTACTAGCGTTATGATATGTAGAAATCTTAAAAGTAAATGCATATATCTTTGCCATCCAGTAATAGATATTTCTGCCATTTCCCCCTTTAATCTACTTCAAAAAAATGAGGTTCTCAATTCGACTGTTTTAATTTTTGTAAGTATGGTCACGCATTGTTTTCGTCAATTTTGAATCAATTTTAATGATTCAATTTTCATTACATTAATAGGTTATATTTCTGGAGTAGTCTCATATTATGTATTTGAAGAGAAAATTTCATCCCGAAGGGTTGGAAAATAGGGGATGAAATTTTCAACTATTTAAATGAGGTGTTGTCATCAACTAGTTGCTTGGTCAAACAATTTAACTTTTATTAAAAAGCAAACGGCGACTTCAAAGAACTAAAAATAATTTTCTGCTGACTTCCAAAAAGGAGCCGGTACTCAATTCGACTGTATGTTTTTTTTTTTCGTTTTTTTTTTTATGTGTGTTACCTCAGAACTTTTTTCTGGGTGAACCGATTTCGATGATTCTTTTTTTATTTGAAAGCTGGTACTTCTCGTGTGGTCCCATATGAATTTGATCAAGGTCAGACCAATAGTTTTTAAGTTATTCTTAAATAACTTATATTGAAGTCGGCTGTACAAAATTTTTAATTTTAAATTATATTGTTTTATACTAATTCGTATGTACTAGAAATAGTGTGGTGTAGGAGAATTACAACCGTATTATTTTCTTTTATATTATAATTTTCACATAACAGCTCCTGTAGTGGGGGTTGTAATTCTTAAACTTAAATTTGTTTTTAGTACATATGAAATTTAGTGGTATGATCTCATTAACGGCCTTGCCGTGTTTGAAGTTGACTTTTATTTAAAGCATTTCAAACCGATTGTTTCCAGAAAGTCTATGCAATATTAACCTACTGTTTATATTCACGCAAATGAATAATAACTTCACACGTCGCTTATACAAAGGCAGGCGACGATGTGTAAACTCAAATGTATGCAAATTTTAAACGATTAATGTTGCTTAAATTTACGGACTCTGCTCTGCTGAACAGAACATTCTATTTTTATTATCTTTACCAATTTCACAAAATGATGTGTGTGTATAATAAAGTTGTATATGCACGAAGTTTATACAAATTAAACATTTTAAATCTATGTATAAATTAAAGTACTATATATATTTCAAGATGTAGAACATGATTGGTATTTGTTTTAAGTGGCAAAGTTAGGAAACCGCGAGAGAAACATAACTGCAGCTCGGACTGACATTAGAGATATGTATAAGAAGATTTGTGGTTATATCTGCATGCTTTTTCAGGGCGTTGATGTCGTGGTCTATGGATGTAGGTGGCTCAAGAACATTCTTTTTTTGAAAAACGTTACCCCCACACTAGGATTTTCTCCTGTGTCGTGGAGGCAGTTCACAAACATAAATTGCACAAGGACAAACATCCAGATCCGGAACAATTATTTGTAGGCCATACAAATACTTGTTCCGTGCGGGATTCGAACCCGCTGCCCCCAGCGTAACAACTGATTGCTAAGCCACTGCGCCACGGAGCCGTCGTAACATACTTTGTGTTATTCCTTGGGGGAGGCCTATATTCGGCAGTGGACTTGTGATGGGCTGTAATATACAGCTCATCACAAGTCCACTGCCGAATATAAGCCAATTTATATTAATTGTGAACAAAATAAAATTTAACAAAATATTAAACGGCCGGAGAGGCCCTTGGGCCAAGCCGAGCATCTTAGTTATCGCTGATAATAATTGACAGGAAAATTAACTAAAGTTATAGTTATTTCAATCATTATTTTTGTACTATACTAGACCTAGTTTCATCCCAAAGCAACTGCTTACACCTACTTTTATATAGCCATGAATTAATCGAATTCACTTAAGTATTACCAAACGCAATCAGCTACACAAGTTGTAATCGGCCTAGAGTTGTAGCTCGTCTAGTTACCGTATCATCAGTCAAGCCATATACTTTTACTTCACATCTTAACTTATTATTATGAAACGAAAAGCTATTTGACTCCTTTTATGTAAAAACGTCTTTTTTTAAACTTTCGAAATTGGGACATTTCCAAATTACAACTATTCCGATTAGGTAGTTATCAATTGCTGTTAAAGAGTTTTGAACTTAATGGAGCCTCTTTGAGAAATAAGTACATTACACGACGGCGCCGTTTTACGCGTGTCTAAACATACATTATACAACACGTGACATGAAGTGAAATCATCAAAGTATTACAATGAGGCTAATGATTTACCGCTCACCAGTAACAAATAACTTTGTGTGAAACTATTTGTTACACAGTGTTGCGTTTTTATATAAAAGTTTTTCGTTAACATTAAATACATAAAACAATGCCACAGCGGTTGCTCTTTAATTATTTACACATTCTTAACTCTCTTTTTAATTATTTTAGGAATATTCGCAGTTTCGTTTGTCCATTCAAATCAAATTAATATAAAATATAGGTATTATTTCATAAAGAAACAGAGATATTTAAGATTTTTTAAATATTTCACCTTTTTCCTAAATGGCGCCTCGCCACCCAATAGGCAGAAATTTTGCTTGTGTTACAACCGTTGTCCGTTCAAAAATGGTGAAGAAAAAGAGGGTTGTGACGTAGGTTAAGCTCTACATAGTCTCTGTGTTAAATATGATATTATTTCCGGTAAATGTAGTCTGTTATGAAAGGATGCGTTCATTACAAAATGTAGTATTTATCTCACGAAAAACATAAATGTGAAAAAGTCGGTACATACGATGTTCGGAGTTGTTGCCTTTGCCGACGAAACAGTTAAAAATCTCTTTCTATTCGTGGCAGAGCTACGGTGCAGCTATATTATGGATGTAGCACGAAAGAGCCTACTCGACTGAGGTAGGACCACGCTTTCACAGAATACCAGCAAAAAATAGCAGCTCAATGCTGCGGTTTTTCGTGTAGAAAGTGTAGAGAAGTGGAGATCCTTTTTATTGAAAAAGAGACATTCCATCTTAGTCCTCAGGGTTGACAACGCATCTGAATTTTGATTCTTATCGATAATAAATGTACATTTATGGGCCACAACATCCACTTACCTCTTTGCTTACCTTGTCCGTTTATCACCCGTATGAAAATCATGTGTAACCACTGAACTGTGTGCCCTTCACCCTTATGAAAATCTTGTGTACCTCCAGGTAATATGTCATCGAGATAACGGTAGCAGAAAGTCAATTTGGCTTAAACCGATAAACAGATACCAAGGTCCAGAGGAGTCACTTAAAATCTATACAAATAAATAAAATTGAAGTGTCCGTATGTAATGTTAAAATAAGAGATTTTAACTTAATTCATATTAATGAATATACGGTACTTATAAAAAAAAACAAATTTTTTAAAATTTTTGACTGTCTCTCTGTATGTCTGTCTGTTTGTTCCTTCTAATCTCCGAAACGGTAAGACTGATTTTGAAAGGTTTTTTACTGGCAGATAGCTAATGTTATAAGGAGCAAGCTTTTATTTTAGAAAAGCTATTAGGGTTCTGCGCCAAAACAATTTATCATCAACATTACAGCCTTTAAGTCCACTGCTGAAGATAGGCCTCCCGCAAGGAATGCCACAAAGCACGGTCCTGAGCCACCTGCATCCATCGACTTCCTGCATGTCTTACCAGGTCGTCACTCCATCTAGTGGGAGGTCGACCTACACTTCGCCTACCGGTACGAGGCTGCCACTCGAGAACCTTTCTTTCCCATCGGTTGTCGGTTCTTCGAGCTATACGGCCGGCCCACTACCACTTCAGCTTACTAATCCGTTGGGCTATGTCGGTTACTCTGGTTCTACTGCGGATATCCTAATTTCTAAGTTTATCACGCAGAGAAACCCCGAGCATAGACCTCTCCATAGCTCGCTGAGCGACCTTGAGCTTCCTCATATGGCCAACAGTGAAGGACCACGTCTCAGATCCGTAAGTCATCACTGGCAACACGCACTAGTTGTACAGTTTCGTTTTCAGGTTTTGAGGTATGTCTAACGAGAAGATGTGTATCTTCTCGTTAGACATACTTTCCGTATTTTCCCGAACGCTGCCCAGCCGAGTTGAATCCGTCGATTGACCTCTCGGTCAAAGTTGGACTTACCTAATCGGACTATTTGTCCCAGGTAAACATAAAAATGTGGTCAAATGTGGTAAAAATTTGATCGTAAAAAAAGTTTCTGGTAGACTTCATTTCTAATGTAAATTAGAAACGAAGACAATAATGTATATTAAGACAAACGAACACACAGTCCACCTGATGGTAAGTGGTTGCTGCGGCCCATAGACATCTACATCTATCCTCGTTTGCGAATCAAAATACAGATGCGTTGTCACCCGTGAGGACTAAGATGGAATGCCTCTTTTCCAGTAAAAAGGGTCTCCGGGTCTCTAAACTCACCATATGAAACACAGCAGTATTAAGCTGCTATTTTACGCTGGTATTCTGTGAGAGCGTGGTCCTTCCCCGGTCGAACCAACCCATTCGTGCTACAACCATAATATAGCTCAAGCATGGCTCTACCACATTTAAAATTCGATAAATTTTATCAGAAATGTGTTTTGCCAGAGGTGATAGATCCCCATTACCCTCGCAAACTACAATTTAGAGATCGATTGTAAATCAAATTGACATAAGCACAGACAAAAATAGCGGAATAGAAATAAAATTGAAAAAAAAAAACTCTCAAAATTTTAATAACGTTCCACTAATTTTACCTGTACTTACCTATGCCAATTTGATTTATATTCGATTATAATTATATTCTCAGACATGCAAGTTTTCTCAGGATGTTTTCCTTCACAGCCGAGCACGTAGTAAATCAGTACAATTGCAATTAACAATTTCATTCGTGCCGGCGGGGATCGAAGCCGGGTCTGCAGGATCTGAGAAATTAAAAAAAATATATATTTTGAAGACATGTGAAGTTCGCCAACACGCATTGGGGCAGCGCGGCGTATACTTCCTTGCCCTAAAAACGCTCTTATAAATTAGAGGAGGCCTGTGCCCAGCAGTGGGACGTATGTAGACTGTAACTTTACTGTTTTTACTTTTATAATTATATTATATTACAGAAGAAAATGTTAAATAAAAATAAAAAATAAGCAACCGACAACCTACTAGATTGACCTGCGAGATGTCAGTCTAACAAAACAAAACAGCCCAGGAAAACACTTTCCAACTGATTTTTAAGAATAAAAAGTTTGTTTCATTACCATTAGTAGGTAGGTACCTACTGTTTTCTAAAAACGTTGTGTCATACAACGTTTTTCAGTCTACGAGTTTGTAAAAACCGACTTTCCCCATAGTATAATAAGTACCTAACTATTTTTCTGTGTATTACGAATAATTTATTTTGAGCTATAGAGGCGGTAATTACAAACTGCAGACGTAAAAGGAAGCAATGTCATAATTGTGTAATTAATTCAGTAATAATAGTTTAATTACAAAAATATATTTTAATTTTTTTAACATTTTTATAAAAATAATTAAAATGTGATAAATATGTATGAAAATGTTATTAAAGTTACAGCCTGTACAGAATATACGTCCCACAATCGTCCCAAACTTTTTTCTTATTTCCCAGACATGCAGGTTTCCTCACGATATTTGCCTTCACCGCCGAGCACGTGATAAATCAGCCGAGGTGGAGTAGCGGTGGAAGAGGAGTGTTGGTATGGCGATGCACCACTCGCCCTATCCTCCGCGACTCTGACGGGGCCGCACCGTTATTTGATTTGGTGGTGGTGGGGCTGCGGGGGGAGAGGAGTGTTGGTATTGCGGGGCGCCGCTCTCCCTACCCTCCGCAGCCGAATCTTGGCTGGCGGCGGAGCCATAGATCGCCGCACCAGATCCGCCGCTGGGGTCAGGAAGGCTGGTGTTTCTGAGTGCTAGTATTTCCTGGCCCCATGGCCTTCGCGCATCAGACACTGCGCATGTGAAGTTGGAGGCCGTGGAGGAGCGCGCGCCAGGTGTTCTGGTGCGCCTTGTCTGAGAAGGAGATGAGGGAGGAGTAGTCCTCTCCCGAGGAGGGGACGCCATGGGGCGGCCAGCGCTGTTGGGATCGCGGATGTGTGCGAAAGTGTTCCCGTGGGCCTGCGAATATGCGACGAAGGTAGAACACCATGGGGTTTTAGTCGGTGCGACTCTGACATAATCCGTCCTTACCTCCGAGAGGCGGGTATGCGTAGGCATTTCCCCATGTAAAAAAGGTACGTCGGTACTAAGACAACAGTCTTGATGGGTCACTTGTGTTGATAAAAACATGTGCTTACATTTAGTGATTGTAAGAGGATTGAGTATATATAAAAAAACTAAGAAGACTGGTAAGTAAGTCTTTTTGAAAACAATTTATAGGTAGGAAGAACTAATTACAATTATTATCTAAATCACGCCAGAACGGCTAAAGGGATCTGGATGATATTTTGCACAGAAGATTATAGTCTGGAATAACACATATGATATCGTTTATTCAGGTATTTTGGGTCTGTGGGATAATTTTCGAGTTACACGCGTTTGAAGCCGCTGGCTCATGCTTCGGCGTCGTGAACTCTTGTGTGATCGCTGCATGACCACCCAGAGAAAACTAGATATAATAAAATAAGCAATCCATATTAGATATCTATAGAGCCATAGAGGTATAATATAAAGCGATAACGCAGCGCCTTATAATTTGATACGAGTTGGTAGGTACTTGCAGATTTCTCAGTAAGCGTCGAGCGGCGCACAGCGTAGGGCGGTATGTATAATAATATGTGTGCATCGTGTTCGTGTAACTTCGTTTTTGTTCGAACGGTTCAGGACGCCGTACGAACAAGACGTGCTTGAAAACTAGCGCCTAACTAGTCCGTCATCACTGATACTATCTCTATCGGGTACGATTCCAGGTGAGACAGCGTGCTTTTCGGCCGCACTCACTAGTGAGTTCGAGCCCGCGACTTGTGGCACCTTAACAGGCCGATCTTTTTTATTTTCAAACACATTTTTCTTGTGTTTGTATTGTTGACATTTTTAGGACGTGTTGGAAGCTCATTTAACAAATAGGTAGGTACGGGCTCAAGGCGAGAATTTCCTCCGTTCCACTGCATGCATGCATTTGTCAAATACGAAGTAAGAGTACGATGAATAATAATTTACTTTATTTGAAACGTTTTTGCTTAATATATATTAATATAGATACTTAATAGAAATGTAGTCGATGAAGAATCTAATTCAATAATATACCTTTCACGGTATCGTAAAATAGCTCTAGCTGAAAAAACGAGAACCCGAACGTCAAAGTTTTTTCCGGCAATTTAATAATAACTTTTCACATCAAAATTAATATGGAGCATTTCAAAAACCCATTGTATTAAGAATTTAATACAGTATTTCATGTAAGCACATATTTCAAGAAGTATCTTCAAAACCTGTGTTCAAATGTGTATAAAATACTATATTTTATGTGCCTTGGCTCTAAAAATTTATTTCACTTATAATAAATTTATAACACAATTAGATACCAATAACGACAACACCGTTTTGTATTAAGGTACTGACAAGACCCGTATAGATTTTTTTGAAACAATTTTCAGTAAATTCTGTACAATTTAAGACAGAGAAAAACAAAACCTCAATCTTGAACATGTATTTAAGAAAACAGTTGTTTCCATAATTTCAAATTAAAAATTTTGTACAACCGACTTCAATATAAATTATAAAGAATAACTCAAAAACTTGGTCAGACCTTGATCAAATTTATATGGGACTACATGTGAAGCATCAGCTTTCAAATAAATAAGACTCATCGAAATCGATTCACCTAATAAAAAGTTATGAGGTAACACACTTATAAAAACATACAGTCAAATTGAGTATTTTTTGATGTAGGTAGAAAATAAACTATTGGTAAATCCATTTGTGCACCTTATGCTCATCAAAAAATATGTGTAACATGATTATGCATAAAAATTTTAAAGTAGTTCAAACACACATTCAAGTTTCACTAACAAACTTATTTTTAAAATTCCAATTTTCCGATTATTTTATGTCAAACTTCAATTAAAAGAAAAGTTTGGAAAATCCAAAAGTGCACGACTCGTAATGCTCATAATTTCGTGAAACATTTTTAAAAAACTGTAAATTGTAGTTCTATTCATCAAAGAGTTCGAGTAGCAGTCACCGAAGCACACCTTCAATTCACTCCATCAAGTCTGGGGGTAAGGTCTCATCATAATTAACAAAACAAGCCCAAACTCTGCACACCTATTACTAATACTACTATTTGAGGAGTTCCAGTAGCAGATATCGAAGTACATCTTCAACACTGCCATTTAAATTCCATGGCTTCCCACATGATAGATGAAGAGATTAAAAATGGATTTAGTTAAAAAAATTATATTTTCAAATCATATTGTGTTTACCCCTCCATACGAACTTAATATATCCAAACCATAAGCAGCTAAAAGCACTTTTTGTAAAATAGCAATTGATAAACTAAAGAAAAATTCAACAATCTTTTTCTGACAATGTGGTTGTTCGCGCAAAACACTTTCAAGGATTGACGCGAGAGGGCGCTCGGCGCGGTGCATTTATACCGGTTTGACTTTCGGTCGTGCGAAAAACGCCCAAGGGCAATCAGTCGTCCATAAGCGGTGCTAACGATTGGCACGCTGTATTCTGTTAGGGAACTCGGAATAATTCGGCGCGGCCAGTAAATATACGGTCTATCATTGTGACGCGCATTCCTGCTGGAGAGCTTCCCAGGGACTCATTGTGTTTGACTCAGAATCTGCATAAGTGCATTAGGCAATAGTAGCTAGTGCGGCCTCTAATATTCTAGAACTAACTGTTGCTGCGCGAAACGGTAGTGACCTTTAATAAACTGTAAACTCCGTGTGCGTTTTGTGTGTTAACCTTATAACCAGCGATAGTTAGTGGCTTCTGTAAGTTAGTAAATCGTCCGATAGAGTTAATTGACTGTCAACGTGACGAAAGAAGAAAGTGACTGTGGATAACCTCGAAAGGTCCCCTCAAGTTGGAGCGGTGTCGACGCTCGGGCTGCTGCCGACGGCCAAGGTCTAGGTTCAATCACCATCAGTCACACCCAGATACACATCACATCACTTATTTCCCTTTCACTACACAACCACATGTGACCTGACCGACTCCGGAGGGACCAGTCGCCTTGGATATAGGTAAGTAAACTCCGCCTAATTCCTCTGCCGGTCGACTGGCCGTAGTATAGAACGCTCCCCCATATATTTATTGTAATTAGGAATTTCCACGTGGCCACATTGAGGCCCGACCTACGTTTGCTCGGGAAGTCTTCTGCTCATGGGCCCCAGAGGATTGGATCCTTTAAGGCAACCGTAGGCCGTAACAAACTGGTAGCAGAGCGCGGTTCCGGGTTCGATTCCCCGGTCGATCCCGACCATAGTGCTAGATAAACATTAAACAATTCTGGTGGCAGGGAGCGTTGGTTTGATTGGTTTAATTTGTATCTACAATCACGCCCGTCCGTAATACGTAAAAATATTTTTTTTGTACGTAATAATAGAATTATTTCCCTTTGTTCTTTGTTGCTTGCCTTTTTTTGGTTAGTGGGTAGATTTGAAAAGCCGCGCCCTAGGTTGCGCAAGCGGGAGTTTTCTAGAGATATACGTCATGTAGGTAGATGGTTATTTTTACGTAATCGGTTAATTATCGTCGTCGGATAGTTGTAGTGGATTGCTTATCGAAGGGTCGATTTCAGAGCTAGGCATTTTTTGTTGATCGACCGTGATGTGTATCTTCGTTTATACTGTAAGTTGTATTTGAACTAAAGAGTAGTAATAGTATTTGCGCCATTTGAATTTAACTTGATTGATCGCACTAGTATTTGTTATTTGTTAATTTGATTTGTGCCTTTTCTTTTGTGCTAACTTGTATTTGGTTGATACGTAGTAATTCGTATTTGTGTAATTTCTATTCAACGCGATTTGATAGGAACTGCATTTATTAACTGTTAATTTTTATTGTATTTTTTGTTTGTTATCTTTGTAATTTGTGCTCGAGCCGCGTCGTAATTTGTATTTAATAGTGATGACATCGCCCAAGCTACTGATCCGTTGTTTGCGGACTGAGCTACGCTGGGCCACAAGCGCCCATGCTTTGATAGGTCGACCGGATAGGGTCCATAACTTGATGAAGCGGTTCGAGCAGGTGGATGCTCGAAGGGCCGCAGTGGAGGAGGCTTACGCTGAGCTCGAGGATTCGAATGTGGAGAAGGGAGTTCTGGACTCCTGCTTCGCGGACTATGAGCAGTTCTTGTGGCTCACGGACGAGTTGATCGAGGCTGAAGGCAGGTATGCCGAGGAAGCGCGTGAAGCTCGGATGAGTGATCTGTCCGAGTCCTCTCTGAAGCAGCTTCAGCCGGAGCTGTTGGGACGACTCCCAACTCTGGACCTGCCAAAGTTCTCCGGGGTCCTTTCCGAATGGCTGACCTTCGTTGGTCTTTTCGACAGCCTAGTGGACGCCCGGAGTGACTTGACCCCGAGCCAAAAGATGGTGTACCTCCTGGCCTCACTGGAGGGGGAGGCCCTGGGCGTCGTCGGCCCCTTGAGATTGTCGGACGACGCCTACCAGACTGCTCGAGACCTCCTAGCCAGAAGATACGCCAACGTCCGGCGAATTGCGGACGAACATGTTATGCAGCTTCTAAGCCTCCCGCTGCTTAGTGACCGGGCCAGACTGCGTCCGGACCTGTTGGATCCAGTCTTGGTGGCCTGTAATATGTTGAGGCGGCTGGGCTTACCAGTGGGCGAATGGGCTTTTTTGTTGCTCCGCATCGTGCTGTCCCGTCTACCTCTCGACCTTCGAATCCATTTTGAGGAGAGGTACGGCGGGGACGAGGCCTCCTATATTCCGCCCTTCTATGACCTGCTGCGGTTTTTAGAGGAGCAGTGCCGGCAGATAGAGAGCGTGGCGGGCACCGTTGACCACTTACGAGCCGTGCCCAGTTAGAGGCTGAATCCTCCAGGTAAGTCGTCGTCAACCCCCCCCTGCTCCTATTGTCGAGCATCTGACCATCGGGTAACGTCGTGCCCGAAATTATTAGGTAAGCCGGTTACAGTGAGGCGAACTATCGCCAAGGAGCGCCGCTGGTGCTGCTCATGTTTGGGAGGACACCTCCAGCGAGACTGTCCGCATCGGCGGCCCTGTCTGCATTGCCAGGGCAATCATCATGCCGTTTTGTGCCTGAGTGCGAACGGCGTCTCCTCTCGGGGCTCTGCCAGGCGCTCGACCCCCACGGGCGGGGGCGCTCAGCCACGCCCTCTGCCGGCGCTCGCCGGCCAGCCATCAGGCCCCTAAGTTTGAAAGGGGTCCCTCCCCCGACCAGTCGGGGGGTAATTCCCCCAGGGGCGGGGGTATCATCACCCTCCCTAAGCGTGTGGAGAGGAACTTCACGGCCACTCATCGGTCCGCTGGACCCTTCTCACTCCCGTTAGCTGAGTGGCCGCGACTGGTGTACCACTGTTCCCCATTTGATGGAGGCGGCCCTGGCTAGCTGCCGCCTTAGCTCCCACCACGGCCACCTCCACTGAGCCTTAAGCCGTCAACAGTCCACTTGTCAAAATGTTCTGTTGCCGACGGCCTCAGTGAAGGCGTACAACCCGAGTGGCGACTGTTAGCGATCTCGGGTTCACGCCATGTGGCCTCCCCTTGGTGGTGGGAATATTAGGGCCCCTCTGGAGCGTTGAATCACGCTGTCAAGGGGTATTAGATTTGGCTTGGTCGAGCACTTAGTCAAAAAATACTTGAATTAAAATTAAAAATTGCTTTGGGCTTTCTGCAAAATTTTCCTATTTGAAGCGATTTAAATTAAAAGAATTGAATTTAATCTACTCCTTTAAATGCTACTGCATGTGTTTTGTACATATATTTAATCACTGTATTTGATTATTGCGTCTGTTTGCTGAAAGGAAATTGAATGGCGCACTATTTGAAAAATTATGTAACATATACATAGATAGTGTTTAATCATTTGGCTTTGCGAAGAAGTAGGGCTGTCCCTTACGTTATTGTTTTGTTTAATTTGCAAGTTGACCTATGCGCATCGGTGATTAATTTGGTTGAATTAATTCTGTAGTTGAACATTGATGCTTTTGAAAAATTAGTTGAAATATGAGCATAGGACTGCTTGCCTAACAGGCTAGCTAGTTTTGGAGATTATCAGATTGAAATCAGCTGCCGCACTATTTTAGTAAATGATAATATGGTGGGTGGCCTGGCTAGGCCTACTTGTTGAAAATTCATACTAGGGACTATCTGTGCGTTTCGTTCGGCTCTCCAGAGACGACGTTCATGTGGAATTTGTGGGTGCTCTCTGCACTGAAGCTTAGGAGGCCGCTCGGGGCCGCTTCGTGTCGCGTCGCTGTTAGCAGAGCTGATCCGGTCGGATTGCGAAACTAATCATAGGGGCACAGATAGGTGTTTGAAAGAGGTCGTCGGACTTCTGTCCAGTACAGGACTTGTTAAAGTGCTGCGATGCCCAGGAGGGGCATCCAGTGGAGGCTGACCCTCCGGCTTGCCACATTAGGGCTATTTTTTGAGGCGCTGGTTAGGGTGCAAGATCTGATGGGGTGCCTAAGGTGGCCTAGTTTGGTTGTAGATTCGGTCTTGCAACTTGCCTTCGCGACCTTGTCCCGCTGACCGGTTTGCTCGCGGACCTAAATCCTTATGTCCGGGAGGGGGTTTGTTCGCGCAAAACACTTTCAAGGATTGACGCGAGAGGGCGCTCGGCGCGGTGCATTCATACCGGTTTGACTTTCGGTCGTGCGAAAAACGCCCAAGGGCAATCAGTCGTCCATAAGCGGTGCTAACGATTGGCACGCTGTATTCTGTTAGGGAACTCGGAATAATTCGGCGCGGCCAGTAAATATACGGTCTATCATTGTGACGCGCATTCCTGCTGGAGAGCTTCCCAGGGACTCATTGTGTTTGACTCAGAATCTGCATAAGTGCATTAGGCAATAGTAGCTAGTGCGGCCTCTAATATTCTAGAACTAACTGTTGCTGCGCGAAACGGTAGTGACCTTTAATAAACTGTAAACTCCGTGTGCGTTTTGTGTGTTAACCTTATAACCAGCGATAGTTAGTGGCTTCTGTAAGTTAGTAAATCGTCCGATAGAGTTAATTGACTGTCAACGTGACGAAAGAAGAAAGTGACTGTGGATAACCTCGAAAGGTCCCCTCAAGTTGGAGCGGTGTCGACGCTCGGGCTGCTGCCGACGGCCAAGGTCTAGGTTCAATCACCATCAGTCACACCCAGATACACATCACATCACTTATTTCCCTTTCACTACACAACCACATGTGACCTGACCGACTCCGGAGGGACCAGTCGCCTTGGATATAGGTAAGTAAACTCCACCTAATTCCTCTGCCGGTCGACTGGCCGTAGTATAGAACGCTCCCCCATATATTTATTGTAATTAGGAATTTCCACGTGGCCACATTGAGGCCCGACCTACGTTTGCTCGGGAAGTCTTCTGCTCATGGGCCCCAGAGGATTGGATCCTTTAAGGGAGCAACCGTAGGCCGTAACAGTGGTTATTATATCATTTATATGTACAATATGATTGTTACAAAATATTGGAATCTTAATTTTTAGGCCCTAGTAGAACATTCTAAGCACTTCGAAAATTTTTCTTGATACAAATGCCTAGCATGTCATATAAGTAAACTATCGTGATATTTAGGCTTGTAATTGTGTAGGCCATGGACTAGCAATCTATTACTTCTTTTACAATTTTCATCTATACCCACTTCTTTTTATACTCTATTCCATTCATTATCTACCGACTTCAAAAAGGAGACGGTACTCAATTCGACTGTATGTTTTTTTATGTATGTTACCTCATAACTTTTTACTAGGTAATCTGATTTCGATGATTTTTTATTTGAAAGCTGGTACTTCACTGGTGAAAGCTGGTTGTCTCATGAAAATTTGATCAAGGTCTGACCAAGGTTTTAGAGTTATTCATAATAATTTATATTGAAGTCGGTTGTACAATTCTTTTTTGTAGGAGAGGGGGCAAACTAACATGCGGCTCACCTGATAGTAAGCGACTACCGCCGCCCATGAACAACTGCAACACCAGGGGAATTGCAGATGCGTTACTGGCCTTTTAAAAAGGAGTAGGCTCTTTTCTTGAAGGTACCTAAGTCGTATCGGTCCAGAAAAATTGCTGTTGGTAATCGATTCCACAAGGAAATTGTACGAGGAAAAAACAATCCGCAAGACCGCCAAACATCCAGATGGTATGGATGGTATCGCGAGTTTTGTCGCGATGTGCGGTGGCGAAATTGAGCGGCTGGAATTAGTCTGAACAATTCTTCAGAGCACTTCCCGCAGTACATACGATAAAATACGCAAAGTGATGCTACATCTCTACACAGTGCCAGTGAGTCAAGCCTATCGGAAAGGACTCGTTCGTCGACGATTCGAACCTCTGCGCTGGATGCGGTCAAGTAGAAAGAGCTGGCACTGGGAAGCCCCTGCCCAGAGACGGAAACAGTATTCCATGTGAGGTCGAACCTGCGCCTTGTAAAAATACAGGCGGTGTCCCGCTCTGCTTAGCAGGCAAAACTTCTTAGAGTCCAATTGGGCCCTCTCTTCCAAGTGACCACGAAACTGCACGTCAGTGGATATGTTGACACCGAAGATCCGATACTGGCTGAGGCAACAAGGGGAGTGCCGTGAAACTGAGGAGATATGACAAAGGGGTTCCTTTTAGCGGTAAACGTGCAAATTTATGCCTACTGGAGATTAATCTGGATTTAGTCGCCTTCAATCCGAGACTTTGTTCAACAAACGAAAGTGTGTCTGAAGTCGAGACTTTGTTGAACAAAGTCTCGACTTCAGACGCACGTTCGTTCCGGTATTTGGCAACGTTTGCCCGAGTAATAATGGCACGGCCGTTGTATAGAGCATCACCAGTGCTGTCATTTGAATTGCAATGTATGTTTATCATTGATATGCAGAAGAAACAGCGTTGGTGATAGCGCACAGCCTTGTGGAACACCAGAGTTAAAAGGCTTGTAATCGGAGCACGCACCGTATACTACGACCTTGATGCTCTGATCATCCAGAAAACTGGAGATCCCATTGCATAATTTCTCGGGAATGCCATAGGAAGGAAGCTTCAAAAGAAGCGCTTTGTGCCAGACCATTTAGCATTTTTTAGAGATCGGCTGGACAAAAGCTGTCTTCAATGATTTCGGGACTACGCTTAGGGAGTAGGAGTACCGGAAAAGACACGTTAGAATCGGTGCCTACTCTGGAGCGCACATCCTCAACACAATTGGCGGAATTCCATCAGGCCCACTCGACTTGTGGATGTCCACAAGGGAGAGGAGTGCTTTGCGTACTGATCACTGTGTGAATCGCACATCAGGCATAGATTGCACTGCAGGATGGTCGGCGGTGTGTTCCCCCTGTCATCAAGAGAGTCGAGTTAGATGCAAAAAGGGAGCCTAAAATGTCAGCTTTCTCTTTTGTGGCGTGGGCCAGTGAGTCATTCTCCCTGTGCAGAGATGGTAGTGATGGCTTACAGAAGTTCCCTTGGACAGCCTTGGCGAGAGACCAGAATGCACGGGTTCTCAAAGGAAGGCGAACTAGTTTCTCGCCAATTCTGCCTATGTGCTCTGACTTTGCCCTGACAATAATTTTTTTGAAGGACCTGGAGGCGAAGTTATACTTCTATATTGCTAGTGTTTACATCCCATGCCGCAGAAGTCTCAGCCCAAGCCTGATAACACTCCTGCTTACTGCAAAATGCAGTCTTACAGGAGCGACCAAACCTAGGCTGATATCTGCCACCGATCGGTACCACAGATGATGGAATAAATAGTTCCATTCCCTAGAGCATCACATCGGCGACAGAGTCAGCAACAGCGCTGGGATTATCCGGCGAGAAGCAAACCCGCTCCATGGGTAGCATGCAAAGAAAGACCGCATTCCGAGCTAATTCGTTGACCTGTAATGCCAAACACGGCGGCAACCTGCAGAACGCAACACTGATGAGAGCGTGAGTGGCACCACACTCCGGATCAGACAATGGTTCAAAGAGCCGAGAGGGGCATCGACCGTCCGGTTGAGAGTTTAGCAGAATGTCCAACAGGGAAGGTTTATGATCCTCCACATCTGGAATCCGCATAGGCGAAATAACCAGTTGTTAGATCATATGCCAAGGCAAAGTCGTACACAGATCTCCCCGCATGCTCGGTTAAACGTTAACCAAGTCATTCAGCGTGGTGGGCATTAAAATCGCCAAGTATCACGATTCCTATGGATGGGATCTGTTGTAGCAAGATATCTGTACCCATTTGGTTGTGTTCGATGAGTTGGTATATATCGGCCTTACCGCTATGGGACCTATACAGGCACCCGTAGACGCGGGGATCGTCGTCGCTGTCTACTCGCAGCCAAAGCATGGACAGGTCCGTACCTTCAAGACTGCCGAGGTGTTGAGAACAGATATCCCCTGTGACGTATACGAAAACTTCAGTCCGGGCATAAAGAAGTGTTCTAATTTGTACCCCGGCTAGGGCAGGTAGGAAGTATCAGCTGGAGAGGACACCTGTATCTCGGTCAAAATAAATTTTAAATAAATTTTAAATTATTTAACTTAAGAAAACACTTAAAAATTTTGTTAAACAGCGATAATTTTTAACATGTTTAAGGTTTTATTAACTGGACCTAGCTCATGTTTATCTATGTACGTAATGGAATTTATCAGTCAGTTTTATTTTTAAGCAAATGTTAAAAAAGTAGTTTAATTTATGTCTAGCTTGTTGAAACGTGTAGTGGCGTTTACCTTGTAGTGGCATTTTAAGAATATCCACAATCTTATAGCATCCCGTGGGTGTCGTAAGAGGAGACAGAAGGAAACAAATCAGGAGATAGGGAGAAGCATCTTCCTAATAACGACTAAAAATAAAATAAAATTCCGTTTTTTATTTTTATTTTGCCAAGCGTGCCAACTATGGCAAATATCCCCCTATGAGGCCTTTGATTAGCAGTGGATTTTCATACGTGGTAACGGTTGTTGAATTTGTAGTGAAGTCAAACTTCAAACTCCACTGCGTTTAAATATTTGAATATTAGAGCTGGTACGTCTCTCTGCTTTTCACGTTATGCAATCTTGTGTAAACTTAGAACAATAATATTGTAAAGCTCTGAATACTTTAGACCTCGCTGCCGAGTTTCTCTGTAATAACGCAAGTTAACGTAATAATAAATAGCGTTGGCTTTTACGTGCAACACTTTAATAAAGACATATATTTTTGAATCGAGTAACATATAAAAAAGGTTCTATTTTTTAAATTTAAAATGCGGTTTTCATTTTTATCAGGCTGCAGTACCAATGGATCAGATTGACTAAAGAAGGACCGTGCTCTCACAGAATACCGACGTCAAAACATACAGAAGAATAATGAGTGTGTTGGTGACGGCACATTTTTTTTATATAAAATAAGGGTGACAAACGAGCATACAGTGGACTGTATGCTCGTTTGGTACCCTTATTTTACCACTTACCACATACCATCAGGTGGAACCTGATGGTAAGTGGTTGCTTGGCCCATAGACATCTACATCTATCATCGTTTGCGAATTAAAATGCAGATGCGTTGCCAGCCGAGAGGACTAAGATAGAATGCCTATGTTCAAATAAAAAGGGGCTCCGGTTCTCCACACTCACCACACGAAACACAGCAGCATTAAGCTGATATTTTATTTACGCTGGTATTCTGTGAGAGCGTGGTCCTTCCCCGGTCGAGCCGACCCATTCGTGCTACAACTATACTATTAATATTACTGCAGCATGGCTCTACCACGTAAAAAATATTCTCATCATATTTCTCATTTGTGACTCTGTATCTGCATTTGATTTTGTATTCACCAAACACAATGTGCTCGTTTGTCTCCTTTACTGGAATAAAATATTCATCGTCATTATCATCATCATAACAGCCCATCATCCCATATCATATAAGTCCAAAGCTGAACATAGGCCTACCCCCACTATTTTATAGACACAAAGTATGGTTTTGAGTCACCTGTATTCTTCTACCATCATCCACCTGTATTGTTCAGGCCGTCTTTTCATTATCCAATACTGCACTTGCCAGTACGAGACTGTCACTCGCGAACCTTCTTCCTAATCGGTTGTCTATACTTGGAGCTTTATTGCGGACCCAAATAAATTGAATAATATACATAAGCAGTTTCTTAATATAATATAATTAATTTATAGTTATATTACAATATATAAAATATATAAATTTGCTACAAAAAAAGAAATTTTAATTGAATAAAACTAATTTGATGGATAATCTATAAAATTATTTAATTAATAACTATCACCATATAAATAACTTTTCTGTATTGTGAGAAATAATACGGATAACGTATCATGTATCTATAAACCGCTGTCCTCACACTGTCCTTACGGACTCTATGTTATTTACCGCGATGTTGATTTTTTTTCTATAGTGCTCTACGGATAATAAGAAGTGAGGGCCTTAAATACAGTGGTAGAGACACGTGGCAGCTCTTGCTGTCGCACGGATGGGCCGGCTCGAACCGGGGCGGTACCACGACCTCACAGAAAACCAGCGTGAAGTAGCAGTTTACCCCTGCGTTTCGCTTGGTGAGTGCATGTGGCCGGAGGCCCTTTTTACTGGAAATGAGGCATTCCATCTTAGTCCTCACGGGTGACAACGCATCTACATTTTGATTTGTAATAGAGGATAGATGTAGATGTTTATGGGCCGCAGCAACCACTTACCATCAGGTGGACTGTGTGCTCGTTTGTCACCCTTAGCCTATAAAAAAAAATATAAAAATCTACTTTAATATAATAAGTCTTGTAACATTTAATTCATTTAAACCCTAATATTCATCCACTACACCTATTATAGTCCCTGATGTTTAATAAGAGGCGACACAGTAAAGCAAACTAGGAGATCGGCAATATCATCTTTCACAAAACAACTATATAACAAAAAAAAAAGTATAAAATAACAAATAACTATAAAATAAAACTGCAGTTGCTAACTCACTTACCCAGCGTGGCAATTATGAAAAATATTCTATTTAGGTAGGAATATAAATAATATAACAAATATCCTATAACAGGTTGACCCCCTGATGTGTAGGACAGGGTGAAATTATATATCCGCTGCACCTGGAAGACATGAAGGAAGTCAATGTTGAAACGATACGATAATAAAATTCAGCAGCTGTAATTAATCATTACAATTCCTCTGACCCTCACACCCGTAAGCGAAGTGAAGGGCGGCCCCCTCTATATAAAGGTTGTATGGTATTGAAAAACCATTCAATAATACTTGTTGGAGCCGACAACTAATTTGATTTCAGATAAATGTGAACATCGCTATATAACGTCTCTAACGTCTATACACATTTTTACAACTTTTTAAAGCTTAATGGGCGGTGCCCTTCATAAAGGCCAAATTACTCAAATGGCCATTACCATAACAGAAAATACTTAAAAACAAACTGAGGTTACCAATCCGCTTGCTAAGCGCGGCTACTTTGGCAATTTTTATTATCGCTATGAGACATTTTATGGGGAAGGGCTATGTGTTAGCACTGGATTTTAATGGACTTTAATAAATGAAGAATTAAATGAATTCATTAAGTCTTTTATGTGTAACGTACAATTTATGTTCAATTTTAAACATTTCATATTTTAATGTTCATCTCATACATTCGTCATTGGTATTTTTAAATCTCCATTACACTAAGCACACTTCCCGGGCGTATTCGTGAGCGCCTTTGCACTTGCATTGCGCTAACATTGACATTGGCCTTTCTACCAAAACTAGTCCGTAGAACTTGGATGCAGCATATATAATGTCTAGATTTTCCAATATCATTCGAGCGTTAGGGTAGAGGTCCTTAGTTATAAATCAGGGTTAGCTACTCAAAGTTTAAAATATTAAAAAGGTGTTCGTCTAAGAGTAAAGGGAATTTTTCAACTAATATTTCAACGGAGACATATGATTACCCTCGCAATTTGTAATAATTTCGTTAAACCAGATGGATTAACCTTGGTCATCGCTTTTGTTATACGTAGCGTTACTGATTAACTAAAATTTATTTAGGCATTCAATTTATTGTCACCGTTTATCTAAATGGCTAACAATTGTCCGTCTAATTGTCTAATCAACGTGCTATGACGTTATAACTACAAAGTAATTGAAGGTTATGCCTTTGCGATGTATATGTGGTAGGATCGATATTTTATAACAATAAAGAATCTCCAAAACTTTATAACTTTGTTTATTTTAAACAATTATTTAATTATTCACATTCGTTCTATTATTATTCGTCCAGATACACAATTCTTTCTTTCAATTATTCGTCCAGATACACAGATAATTAATCATTTTTACATTACATATACGAGTACATTGTGTATAGAGTGTTGTAGGCTGGTATGTATAGGTTTTTGGGGTAAATATCCCTTGGCTGAGATACCACTATTCTGTCAACATACACGTTTAATTTTTTTACCAAACTGCTAATTCTACAAATTCAATAGGATTTGCCATTTGTATCAAACTTGATTGACAATTAATCTCATAAGAGTATTATTTATAATCTTTAATGCACACAAAGTATTACACAACACAACAAAGTTAAATTTAATAATTTATGTACAATTAGGTGGCCTTATCGCTAAACAGCGATCTCTTCCAGGCAAGCCTTGGTGAAGGAGATCATTTTCATATATATATATATATGTGTCGGAGTGTCTATAAAATACCCGGTTGGATCGAGGTAGAATGGAGGGTATATCGAGAAACCCCCTCTTGTGTCTGTAGTATAAAGTTCACTGTAGGTGACGTGCGCGAGAGATTCCGCTTAAGTCATTCAACTAGTTTGGTCATTCTACTAGTGCTAAGATAGTATTGTGGTTCTGTTCGTTGTTGTAATTCTTCTAGTGCAGGCAAGGAGGATTAGTGTTGCTGAGAGGCTGCCCTGTATTACATTGAGATAAGTAGTGTTGCTGTTGGTTTACATATTTTGGTGTTATCATGTAATTACGTACCTCACGTTACACTGGTGTGTGATTGTGGCGGAGACGTATTACGGTATGGTCGAACTGTAATTTCACTATACTGAATGTATAGTGCGTTACGTTGTCTTATTACTAATAATGATTAAACTGCGTAAGCAAGAGAGCAAGTTGAACATCCGCTCTCACACTTTTATTATTTTTAACAATTAACGCTATCCTGATATATTTCCGAAACAACAAATTGCAATAATCTGTTGTAATTCTCCGAAATATATATATATATATATATATAAGTGTGGATAAATAGTAAATAAACACGTATATATTTATAGTATAAGCTATACATAGTACATAAGGTAATGCAATAATCAAATATATATCATTATATATACATAAACACAAACACACAAATAGATAATACACATGATACACACAAATAAATAATGTGAAAATAAAATATATTATGTAGAACATATACTCGTATTTAGTATTACAGTATTTCGTTTGTGTAGATTTTATTTCTCAATAAATCTGCCAAATGTGACAATTAAGGTACACCTGGATCCTGTATCGGGAGTGGAGTCAAGTCGTGGATTTTTACAGGCTGATGATGATAATGATGATGAAGTAAAAGAATATTTTGCATATTTCACCATTTGTTGAGTTACCGTGTTTCCCCATCGTCATCTTAAATGTCTTCTGTTATATAATCTATTACTAAAAGGCTTTTATTAACTTATTACAGTCAAGTCTACTTTTGAACATAGGTCTTAACATTTCTGCTGGCGTTAACATTTTACGCAACGCAATTGCTATAGTTTGACAATAACAAAATTTGACTAAGTTCACGTTTTCACCGTAACCGTGACGACGCGAATTCATTAACATAACATTTAACATTATAACATTAACATTTAGCATTATGCAACAAATTTAAATCGTATATTTTTTATCGCTTATTAAACCGTTTCAACGCCAAATTTAAATTATTGCTGAACATTCGTCCAATACCTAAACATTTTTGTACCTTCGAGCCGGATCTGAACCAGCAACCTATGGATTTGAACATTATTATTATTATATTAACATTAACATTTACCATTACTCAACATATATTAATCTTTATTTTTTACTTGTTTATTAAACTATTTTAACATAACATTAAAATTATTATTGAACATTCGTCCAATACCCAAACATTTTTGGTCCTTCGAGGGAAAAATTAAAATTTTTTGGTTCTTTGCAAAGTGAATTGAACCCTCGTGAGTTTTAAGGACGGTGAGGTGACAGTGAGAACTAGCAAACATTTTAAACTCAAACATAACAGTAATCATCTTGCTCCACATCCTCAACATTTGGCTTGGCCAAGCAGCAGCTTTTCAGAAGCAGAAACATATACAGCATACATAAAATCGCAAAAAAGGCCCAGGGATCTACCTGTGCTACAGGAGTTTCTGCAATACTTAGAAAGCAAATTAACATCACTTGAATTATGTCAGCAAAAACAAGAAAATACATCAAAATTAAACGTTCAGTCTCAATATAACTTTAATAATTCATCATCGAGTAATAAAACTATAATGTAGGAAAACTATATGAGCATATCCGTAGCTTACAAAGTTGAGTCAACTTATTTTATATGTTTATAGTTATTTATATATACATTTATTGAGATATATACGTATAAATGTGTGTATTTATTTATATTTGTATATGAATAATATATATTTTATATATATGTGTATATTTTATGTAAGTATTTGAATAGAATTTTATCATGACAACTTAACTGCCCAAACTCACTCTCTGTTCTACCCAAGGTTAGCTGGTAGAGAATGCCATATAGCATTAAGCTCGCCTTTTGTACAAATATTTAGAGCAATAAAGAATAAATAAATAAATAATTACAAAAACCAATTTTAATCACACTGCGACAAATAAACCTTTTGCAAAATCATATAATCTTACTGAAATCAAATATCCTCTTTGTAATGATGATCATGGCATTTACAATTGCAAAACATTTTTAGTAATATCAAATGGAATTGAATTGGAAAACAAAAAACAAATTGCAACTTTGCATAAATTGTTTATTTAGCTACAATGGTAATCCACGCATTTCAACACAAAGATGCCGCAAATGCTTGCAGAAACATAATACTCAATTACATGACGCGTGCACAAAGTCCATATCTGGTACACAGGTTGCGAAAAAACCTAACGAGTCCGTGAAAAGCAGTTCGCACGTGTCACAAAATAATTTTGGAGGGGAAATTTTGTTGTCAACAGCTTTAGTGAAAGATAAGGCGTTAAATGGAACCTATCAGATCAAAAGAGCGTTGATAGATCAAGGACTTCAAATTTCGCTCATATCGAAAAATGTCGTACAAACCTTAGGCCAAAAAATACAGCACTGCAAGGGAGTTATATAATATGGCGTCGGGGAAAGGAGAACATTTAAATGTATGTACACGTAATATTAAACATGCGAGGGCATGTTCAATATTACGAGTACATCAATGTTTAATGATTTTTTTCAACATTAATGTTTATATAATCATCATCATCATCATCATTACAGCCATCCATAAGTCCACTGCTGAACATAAGCCTCCCCCAAAGAATGCCACAAAGCACGGTCCTGAGTAACCTGCATCCATCGACTTCCTGCATATCTTACCAGGTCGTCACTCCATCTCGTGGGGGGTCGCCCTACACTTCGCCTACCGGTACGAGGCTGCTACTCAAGAATCTTTCTTCCCCATCGGTTGTCGGTTCTTCAAGCTATATAGCCGGCCCAATGCCACTTCAGCTTACTAATCCGTTGGGCTTTGTCGGTTACTCTGGTTATACTGCGGATATTTTTATCACGCACAATCATTGCTATTTTTATCACGCAGAGAAACCCCGAGCTTAGGCTTTTCCATAGCTCGCTGAGCGACCTTGATTTTCCTTATACGGCCAGAAGTGAAGGACCACGTCTCAGATCCGTAAGTCATCACAGGCAACACGCACTGGTTGTACAATTTCGTTTTAAGGTTTTGAGGTATGTCTGACGAGAAGATGTGTTCTAGTTTTCCGAACGCTGCCCAGCCGAGTTGAATCCGTCGATTGACCTCTCGGTCGAAGTTGGACTTACCTAGTCGGACTATTTGTCCTAGGTAAACATACTCGTCAACAACTTCGAGCTTAGTGCTCCCAACAACTACCGGCATAGGTATGACATGGACATTGAACATGATCTTTGTTTTGTCCATGTTCATCCTAAGACCTATTCGTTGGGAGACACTATTAAGGTCATTTAACATGGTGCTTAGGTCCTCCAGGGATTCTGCCATAAGGATTATATCGTCGGCAAATCGAAGGTGAGTGATGTACTCGCTATTGATGTTAATACCATATCCTTTCCAGTCCAGAAGCTTGAAAACGTCTTCCAATGCAGCAGTGAAGAGTTTCGGGGATATAACATCACCCTGTCTTACACCTCTCTGCAATTGGATAGGTTTCGTACTCTGGTTCTGTACTCGGATAGCCATCGTAGCTCTACTGCACAAACACTTCAACACTTCGATATACCGACAGTCAACTTGGCACCGCTGAAGGGACTGCAGCACCGCCCAAATTTCGACGGAATCAAAGGCTTTCTCATAGTCCACATACGCCAGACATAGTGGCAAATTGTACTCTTCGGACTTCTGTACAATTCGCTGAAGGGCATGTATGTGGTCTATGGTGCTAAAGCCCTTTCGGAAACCGGCTTGTTCGGGAGGCTGGAAGTCTCAAGTTTCAAGTCTGCGTGCGAGACGATTCGTTATGACTCTCGAAAACAGCACGTAGACGCGGCTCAGAAGGGAAATCGGTCTGTAGTTCTTCAAGAGAGCGTTGTCGCCTTTCTTGAAGAACAAGACCACCACACTTCTGCGCCACGCCTCCGGTGTAATGAGCAACTCCACCAACCATTAAAGAGCTTCTGAAGGACTTCAAGTACCGGTTTTCCACCCGCTTTCAGAAGCTTCGCTGTAATTCCATCCTCGCCTGGGGCCTTGCCGCTTTTTAAGGTGCTGGAGAGCCATTCTAATCTCGCTCAGACTGATTTTCGGGATTTCTTCGGAATAGTGTCGGATAAGACTCGCTCTTGGATCGTTACTCACACTTGCGTGTGGCTCCAACGATGACGTGTTCAGCTGCCCATAGAACCTCTCAATCTCACTCAAAATCTCAGGTGCCCCGTAAACGATGCTGCCATTCTCGGTCTTCAGCTTTGACAGTTGGCTCTTTTTGGCAGACAGATCTCTGGCAAAAACTTTGGCGCCTTGGTTTCGCTCGATTGCTTTTTCAATACAAACTGTTGAAAAATGTTGTAAAAACTGAAACGCGAATCATACTGAATGGCTCGATATACAATCATAAATATGATTGATTAATTGCACGATTGTTACAACCTAGGTACACGTTTATTACAACCTTGCAGAGATTTTATATTGAAACCGTGTAAAACTATAATAAAATGGAAATGCTTCATATTTTTAAACAAGTTAAAAACGCATTTCACAAATTTGCATTATAACAACTTTTATATTATGAACAATAAAAAAATCGAGAATTAAATAACAAAATCGAAATTCATGCGCTCGCTGTAGACCGGACCTGTGACAGACGAACGTGGTTTTTTCTAAAGGTTTCCATACTTTTGTACTAACTCGCTCGACAACATGGTGCAAGGTAATATTTTAATACAAATACGCGGTGTACTACTAGATGGTCTTAAGGTGACACTAGTCGACATTATTTCCATTGAAATTTCGGAGGGGTATTACTTCGCTGTGTGACATTGTACATCCAAAATTAAACACCGTTTTTACTTGAACCGTTGACTGGAAATTGTTTGTTTTTTACTGGAAATGAGGCATTCCATCTTAGTCCTCACTGGTGACAACGCATGTGCATTTTGATTCACAAACGAGGATAGATGTAGATGTCTATGGGCCACAGCAACCACTTACCGTCAGGTGGACTGTGTGCTCGTTTGTCACCCTAATTCAATAAAAAAACATGAATCGTTTTGTCTTATTATTAGTTTTGGATGTGTCGAAATAGAATAGTAAAATAAAAAGTCATTAAAAAGTAACGAGCTACCAAAGATTCGTTTTATTACAAATTTTAATATAATTAATAGAATCAGGCGTTACTTTGCGGAAATCCATTATATAAAGTAACCGCTAAGTAGTACTTAGCGGTTAGTCACCGTAGAGTCTATATCATCTGAGCATGCCTCGTGTAGAGGCGAAACACGTGTCGTATTATCGTCAGTGGTGTGTCTTGCTTAGTGTAGTGGTGTTGGGAGTATCGGTGCTGGGATTAGTGGTGACGGGGATAGTGCACGCAATTGAGGAAGGGCGGGAGGTGCTCTTCATACTAGGTAAGAAAACATCATTTTAATTTATAACGCGGATATTTGCTGAGTAATTTTTTTTAAATATTTTGCATATTTAATACAAATTTGGGCGTAAATTGGTAATAAAAGAAGTGGAAAATTTCCAAAACAAAGCTGGTATCAACAAATATCAATTATCCAAGAATTTAATAAATTTTATTTGTAATTGATTTATGCAGTGGTTTTTTCATAAAACTCGATATTCCAAAGGCCCTTTCGTATTTTTTACGCGCGCGTTTTACTATGAATTATAGTGCATCTCACTGAATAATGTTTGATTTCCCCGGTGCGGTGTGAGAGGACTACGATCACGCAAACATGCACGAGCGGTTACACGCGCTTATTCGAGTTTTATTCGAAACCAAAATTTTTGCTATTTTGTTATTGGGACGCCAAATGACATGGACATTGATATAATTGAAAGAGATTATGCATTTGGACGACAGAAAAAGTTTTAAAATTCAACAAAACACAAACAAAAATAGCGGAATAGAAATAAATTTTGAAAAAAACCGATCTCAAAATTTTATTAATGTTCCGCTAATTTTATTTGTACTTACCTATGTCAATTTGATTTATATTCGGTTATACTTATAATTATATTTTCAGACATGCAAGTTTTCTCAGGATGTTTTCCTTCACCGCCGAGCACGTGGTAAATCAGTACAATTGCAATTAACAATTTCATTGGTGCCGGCGGGGATCGAATTTAATCTTGAACATGTTAATCTTGAACATGTATTTAAGAAAACCATTGTTTCCATAATATAAAATTAAAAAATTTGTACAACCAACTTCAATATAAATTATTAAGAATAACTCAAGAACTATTGGTCAAATCTTGATCAAATTTATATGGGACTACATGTAAAGCCCCAGCTGTCAAATCAAAAAGAATTATCGAAATTTGTTCACCTAATAAAACGTTATGAGGTAAAACACATTAAAAAAAACATACAGTCGAATTGAGTACCTTCTCCTTTTTGAAGTAGGTAGAAAATAAACTATTGGTAAATCCAATTGTGCATACCTTATGCTCATTAAAAAATATGCATAATATGATTATGCGTAAAAATTTTAAAGTAGTTTAAAAACATACAAGTTTCACTAACAACCTTATTGTTAAAATTCCAATTTTCCGATAATTTTATGTCAAACTTTAATTTAAAAAGCATTTGGAAAATCTAAAAGTGCACGAATCACAGTGCTCATAACTACGTGAAACATTTAACAAAAATTGTAAATTGTAGTTCTATTCATCAAAGAGTTCAAGTAGCAGTCACCGAAGCACACCTTCAATTCACTCCATCAAGTCCGGGGGTAAGGTCTCATCTTACTATAAAAACGAGCCCAAATTCCACACACCTATTACTAATACTACTATTTGAGGAGTTCCAGTGACAGATATCGAAATATACCTTCAAGTCACTCCATAAAGTCCAAGACACATTTAAATATATTTATATATAAATCCTACCTACTTTTAGCACTTACTACTTTTATTTATTCTGTGCTTTTAGCTAAACAAAATATTGTAATAAAAATCTGTGATTATAATAATAATAATTATCTTTTATCTTTATTACCGCCGCCCATGAAAAACTGCAACACCGGGGGAATCAGGGGTATTGCAGATGCGTTGCCGGCCTTTTAAAAAGGAGTAGGCTCTTTTCTTGAAGGTCCCTAAGTCGTATCGGTCCGCAAAAATTGCTGGTGGTAATCGATTCCACAAGGATGTTGTGCAAGGAAGAAAACAATCCGCAAGACCGCCAATCATCCAGTTGGTATGGATAGTATCGCGAGTTTTGTCGCGATGTGCGATGGTGAAATTGAGCCGCTAGAATTAGTCCGAATAAATCCTCAGAGCACTCCTCGTGGTACATGCGCAAAGAGATGCAACATCTCTACGTAGTACCAGTGTGTCAAGCCGATTGGAAAGAACTCAGTCGTCGACGATTTGAACCGCTCTGCCTGGATGCGGTCAAGTGGAAGGAGCTTGCACTGGGGAGCCTCTGCCTAGAGATGGGAACAGTATTCTATGTGAGGCTGACCCTGCGCCTTGTAAAGTTCCGATACTGGCTGAGGCAACAAGGGGAGTGTCTTGAAACAGAGGAGATACGATAAAGGTGTTCCTTTTAGCGGTAAACGCGCAAACTTGTGTCTTCTGGGGACTAAACTGGACTAGGTTTAGTTGCCCTGAATCCGAGACTTTGTTCAATAAAGTCTCGACTACTATACTCGTACGGCCGGTGTATAGAGCATCACCAGTGCTGTCATTTGCATAGCAATGTATGTTACCGATTTGCAACATATCATTGATATGCAGAAGAATCAGCGTTGAAGATAGTACACAGCGATTTGTGGAACACCAGCGTTAATAGGCTAGTAATCGGAGTACGCACCGTTTACTACGACCTTGATTCAGATCAGCCAGAAAACTGGTGATCCAATTGCACAATTTCTCTGGAAGGCCAAAGGACGGAAGCTTCGCAAGAAGCGCTTTTTGCCAGACTCGATCGAAGGCCTTTGGTATATCCAAACTAACGTCCAATGCCTCCCCCTCGGACTCGATTGCCTGCATCCATCTATCTGTTAGGTAAACAAGAAGATCACCAGCTGAGCAACCCCGATGGATGCCGTACTGGCTGTTACTAATCAGATGTTGCTCCTCAAGGTACCGTATGAGCTGGCAGTTAATAATGGACTCCATTGTTTTCGAGAAAAAGGAGGTGATGGTGATAGGCCTGTAGTTGGACTGGTCTGAGCGGTTGCCTTTTTAGGGATCGGGTGGACAAAAGCTGTCTTCCATGCTTTCAGGACTACGCCTGGGAGTATAAGTACCGGAAAAGGTGCATTAGAACCGGTGCCAACTCTGGAGCGCACGTCCTCAGCACAATTGGCGCGATTCTGTAAGGCCCACTTGACTTGTGGATGTCCAGGGAGAGGACTGCTTTGCGTACTGAGCACTGTATGAATCGTACATCAGGCATAGAACACTCACACTGCGGGATGGTCGGCGGTGTGTTCCCCTCGTCATCAAGAGTCGAGTTGGATGCAAAAAGGGAGCCTAAAAGGTCAGTTTACTCTTCTGCGGCGTGGGCCAGTCGGTCATTCTCCCTGTGCAGAGATGGTTGCGGTATGGTGATGGCTTACAGAAATTCCCTTGGACAGCCTTGGCGAGAGACCAGAATGCACTGGTTCCCGAAAGAAGGCGAAATAGTTTCCCGCCAATTTGCTCTGACTTTACCTTGTCAATAACTCTTTTGAAGGACCTGGAGGCGAAGTTATACTTTTTTTTTTCCTAGTATTTAAATCCTGAGCAGCCGAAGCCTTAACCCAGGCCTGATAACACTCCTGCTTACTGCGGAATACAGTCTTACAGGAGTGACCAAACCTAGGCTAATATCTGCCACCGATAGCTACCACAAATGATGGAATAATTAGTTCCATTCCCTGTAGCACCACATTGGTGACAGATTCAGCAACAGCGCTGGGATCATCCGGCGAGAAGCAAACCCACTCCTATGGGTAGCATGCAAAAAAGACCGTATTCCGACCCAATCCGCCGACCTGTAATGCCAAATACGGCGACAACCTGTAGAACGCAACCGCGAGGAGAGCGTGAGTGGCACCACACTCCGCATCAGACAATGGTTCGAAGAGTCGAGATGGGAGTCGACGGAAATCTGATATTCATCCGGATGAGAGGTCAACAGAATTTCCAAAGGGAAGGTGTATGATCCTCCACATCTGAAATCCGCGTAGGCGAAGTAAACAGTTGTGTCAGACCATATACCAAGACAAAGTCATACACAGATCTCCCTGCATAATCGGTTAAACGTGAACCGAGCCATTAAGCGTGGTGGGCATTAAAATCGCCAAGTATCACGATCTCTACGGATGGGATTTGTTGTAGCAAGATATCTGTAGCTATTTAGACTAAATAAATTTTAAAATTAATTTAACTAATGAAAACACATGGAAATTTTGTTAAACAGCGATAATTTTTAACATGTTTAAGGTTGTATTAACTGGACCTAGCTCATGTTTATGTATGTATGTAATGGAATTTATCAGTCAGTTTTATTTTGTTTTAACTCATAAATTATTGTTAAACAAATGTTAAACAAGTAGTTTAATTTATGTCTAGTTTGTTGAAATGTGTAGTGGCGGTTACCGTGTAGTGGCGTTTTAAGAATATCCACAACCCTATAGCATCCCGTGGGTGTCGCAAGAGGCGACAGAAGGAAACAAATCAGGAGATAGGCAGAAGCATCTTCCTAATAACGACTAAAAATAAAAATAAACTGCGTTTCTTTATTTTTATTCTGCCAAGCGTGCCAACTATGGCAAATATCCCCTATGAGGCCTTTGATTAGCAGTGGATTTTCATAGGTTGTAACGGTTGTTGAATTTGTAGTGAAGTCAAACTTCAAACTCCACTGCGTTTAAATATTTGAATATTAGAGCTGGTACGTCTCTCTGCTTTTCACGTTATGCAATATTGTGTAAACTTAGAACAATAATATTGTAAAGCTCTGAATACTTTAGACCTCGCTGCCGAGTTTCTCTGTAATAACGCAAGTTAACGTAATAATAAATAGCGTTGGCTTTTACGTGCAACACTTTAATAAAGACATATATTTTTGAATGGAGTAACATATAAAAAAGGTTCTATTTATTTAAATTTAAAATGCGGTTTTCATTTTTATCAGGCTCCAGTACCAATGGATCGGATTGACTAAAGAAGGACCGTGGACGTCAAAATATATAGAAGAATAATGAGTGTGTTGGTGACGGCACATTTTTGACACATGACAAACGAGCATACAGTGGACTGTTTGCTCGTTTGTCACCCTTATTTTACCACTTACCATCAGGTGGAACCTGATGGTAAGTGGTTGCTTGGCCCATAGACATCTACATCTATCATCGTTTGCGAATTAAAATGCAGATGCGTTGCCAGGCGAGTGGACTAAGATAGAATGCCTCTGTTTCAGTGAAAAGGGCCTCCGGTTCTCCACACCCACCACACGAAACACAGCAGCATTTAGCTGCTATTTTATTTACGCTGGTATTCTGTAAGAGCGTGGTCCTTCCCCGGTTGAGCCGACCCATTCGTGCTACAACTATACTATTAATATTACTGCATGGCTCTACCACGTAAAAATATTCTCATCATATTTCTCATTTGTGACTCTGTATCTGCATTTTATTTTGTATTCACTAAACACAATGTGCTCGTTTGTCTCCTTTACTGGAATAAAAATATTCATCGTCATTATCATCATCATTACAGCCCATCATCCCATATCATATAAGTCCAAAGCTGAAGATAGGCCTCTCCCCACTATTTTATAGACACAAAGTATGGTTTTGAGTCACCTGTATCCTTCTACCATCATCTACCTGCATTGTTGATCAGGCCGTCTTTCCATTATCCAATACTGCAGTTGCCAGTACAAGACTGCCACTCGCGAACCTTCTTCCCAATTGGTTGTCTGTACTTGGAGCTTTATTGCGGATCCAAATAAATTGAATAATATACATAATCAGTTTCTTAATATAATATAAATATTATTTATATTACAATATTTAAAATATATAAATTTGCTACAAAAAAGAAATTTTAATTGAATAAAACTAATTTGATGGATAATCCATAAAATTATTTAATTAATAACTATCATCATATAAATAACTTTTCTATATTGTGAGAAATAATTCGGATAGCGTATCATATATCTATAAACCGCTGTCCTCACGGACTCTACGTTATTCACCGCGATGTTGATTTATTTTTCTATAGTGCTCTACGGATCATAAGAAGTGAGGGCATTAAATAAAAAATCTACTATAAAATAATAAGTCTTGTAACATTTAATTCATTTAAACCCTAATATTCATCCACTACACCTATTATAGTCCCGGAGGTTTGGTAAGAGACGACACGGTGAAGCAAACTAGGAGATCGGCAATATCATCTTTCACAAAACAACTATATAACAAAAAAAAGGATAAAATAACAAATAATTATAAAATAAAACTGCAGTTGCTAACTCACTCAGCGTGGCAATTATGAAAAATATACTATATAGGTTGGAATATAAATAATATAACAAATATCCTATAACAGGTTGACAGGTTGACCCCCTGATGTGTAGGACAGGGTGAAATTATATATCCGCTGCACTAGAAGACGTTTTCAAGCTATTGGACTGAAAAGAATACGATATTAACATCAATGGCGAATACATCACTCACATTCGATTTTTCTATATAGTTCTTATAGCGGAATCGCTGGAGGACCTTAGCACTATGCTCAATGACGTTTATAGTGTCTCCTAATGGATAGGTCTTAATACAAACATGGACGAAACAAAGTTCTGTGTAGGATGGCCCTCCACTAGATGGAGTGACGACCTGGAAGACATGAAGGAAGTCAATGTTGAAACGATACGATAATAAAATTCAGCAGCTGTAATTAATCATTACAATTCCTCTGACCCTCACACCCGTAAGCGAAGTGAAGGGCCGCCCCCTCTATATAAAGGTTGTATGGCATTCAAATTCAAATTCAAATTCATTTATTTGCATAATACAGGTATAAAAGGTGTTACAGAAAATTATAATATGTACATTGTATTATTACCTTATGAGGTGTGCAAATACAATAAATGTTTTGTCTTAAAGACATACAAATATAATTGAGTGTTCTTTTGAAAAATCATGCCATAAGATAATTGAAAAACCATTCAATAATACTTGTTGGATTCGACAACTAATTTGATTTCAGATAAATGTGAACATCGCTATATAACGTCTCTAACGTCTATACACATTTTTACAACTTTTTAAAGCTTAATGGGCGGTGCCCTTCATAAAGGCCAAATTACTCAAATGGCCATTACCATAACAGAAAATAGTAAAAAACAAACTGCGGTTATCAATCCGCTTGCTAAGCGCGGCTACTTTGGCAATTTTTATTATCGCTATAATACATTTTATAGGGAAGGGCTATGTTTAGCACTGGATTTTAATGAACTTTAATAAACGAAGAATTAAATGAATTAATTAAGTCTTTTATGTGTAACGTACAATTTATGTTCAATTTTAAACATTTAATATTTTAATGTTCATCTCATTCATTCGTCATTGGTATTTTTAAATCTCTGTTACACTAAGCACACTTCCCGGGCGTATTCGTGAGCGCCTTTGCACTTGCATTGCGCTAGCATTGACATTGACCTTTCTACCCAAAACTAGTCTGTAGAACTTGGATGCAGCATATATAATGTGTAGATTTTCCAATATCATTCGAGCGTTATGGTAGAGATCCTTAGTAATAAATCAGGGTTAGCTACTCAAAGTTAAAAAAAATTAAAAAGGTGTTTGTCTAAGAGTAAAGGGAATTTTTCAACTAATATTCAACGGAGACTTATGATTACCCTCGCAATATGTAATAATTTCGGTAAACCAGATGGATTAACCTTGGTTGGTTATACGTAGCGTTACTGATTAACTAAAATTTATTTAGGCATTCAATTAATTGTCACCGTTTACCTAAATGGCTAACAATTGTCCGTCTGATTGTCTAATCAACGGGCTATGACGTTATAAAAACTTTATAACTTCGTTTATTTTAAACACTTATTTCATTATTCACATTCTTTCTATTATTATTCGTCCAGATACACAATTCTTTCTTTCAATTATACGTCCAGAAACACAGATAATTAATCATTTTTACATGACATATACGAGTGTATAGTGTTGTAGGCTGGTAGGTTTATAGGTTTTTGGGGTAAATATCCCTTCGCTGAGATACCACGATTCTGTCAACATAAACGTTTAATTTTTTTACCTAACTGCTAATTCTACAAATTCAAGAGGATTTGCCATTTGTATCAAACTTGATTGACAATTAATCACATAAGAGTATTATTTATAATCTTAATTGCACACAAAGTATTACACTGTGTAAGAAGAAGAACAAAACCAGCGCACTTCTGCTCCACGCCTCCGGTGTAATGCCACCATGGAGGACGGAATTAAAGAACTTCTGAAGGACTTCAAGTACCGGTTTTCCACCCGCTTTCAGAAGCTCCACTGTAATTCCATCCTCGCCTGGGGTCTTGCCGTTTTTAAGGTGCTGGAGAACGGTTCTAATCTCGCTCAGACTGACGTACGGGATATCTTCGGAATAGTGTCGGAAAAGACTCGCTCTTGGATCGTTACTCACACTTGCGTGTGGCTCCAACGATGACGTGTACAGCTGCCCATAGAACCTCTCAATCTCACTCAAAATCTCAGGTGCCCCGGAAACGATGCTGCCCCACTCGGTCTTCAGCTTTGACAGTTAGCTCTTTCTGGCAGACAGATCTCTGGCAAAGACTTTGGAGCCTTGGTTTCGCTCGATAGCTTCTTCAATACCAGCGGAATTGAAATTGAGTAAGTCCCGCCGCATGCATTTGGAGATCTGTCTGTTCAATTGCCTGTAAGCTGTCAAATCTGTTTAAGAATGCAGCTTCATCACCCGTCTAACAGCTATGAGATTGAGAGTGTGATCGGAGAGTTTTTGTGTTTTTCTGCGGCGGGTCTTGCAGAACTTAGCTCCGACCGCATGAACAGTTTCCACGAGCTTGTCATTCATATCGTCCACTTCATTGCAGTCTTCTAGGCACTGAAAACGGTTTTGTAACTCGAGCTGAAAGGTTTCGGGACTTTGAAATAGAGCACGAGGGGGATGGAGCGTTGACTTCATTAGATGTGACCTCTCCAACTTAATGTTTAGGTTCAGTGTGCCTCAAACCATTCGGTGATCGCTACCAGTTTTCACCCTCGCGATCACGGAGACATCACTGAACAGTTGTCGTCTGGACGTCATAATGAAGTTAATCTCATTTTTTGTGGAACCGTCGGGGCTCGACCAGGTCCACTTCCTGTGGGGCCGCTTCTGGAAGAAAAAGTTCATCATAAAGAGTCCCTCTTTCTCCATGAAGTCGGCCAGCTGCTGGCCCCTTGGGTTCCATTGCCCTATTCCAAATTTCCCTACTTTCAGCTCACCTTTCTCTCTTGTGCCTAGTTTTGCATTGAAGTCTCCTTTAAACACTTATATTGGGTTTTGGAGGAATGTGAGCCTCTAGCGATATCCTCATACATTTTCTCCACCTCCTGATTGGGGTGTGCCGAGATTGGTGTGTAAACCTGTATGACCTTCAGCGAATACCGTTTGGTGATTCTGAGTATAAGATACGCAACCCTCGTCGACACACTCTCAATCTTTACAACGTTGTTAACGAGAGACTTGTGGACGATAAATCCAACACCTCCTTGGGACAGATGGTCGCCCTCCCGGTGATAGAACAAGTTGCCGGATTCGTGGATTACCGTGTCCTCCCCCTCTCTTCGGACTTCTGATAATCCTATAATATGCCAGCGCAACTTGTCTATCTCTTCTTCCAGCTCCACGATCTTCTCGTCAGTCCTCAGGGTGCGTGCGTTGTATGTTGCCAGGTCGAGTCGTCTTAGGTGGCAACCGAACCTCCACCGGAGATTCTTAGCACCCCCTGCCCCGCCGTTACCATGGTCGCCTCCGTAGCCAGGAATAGCGGGGCCGCCGGGGACTGCGGGCCGTGTCTTTGTTGCTCTAATTATTGGGGGGTATTTGCCATAGTTGCCACGCTTGGCGAGCGGGTTGGCAACCGCAGTTTTTTTATTGTAATTTTGCTGTAATCAGGCAGATGCTGCTGACCATCTCCTGCCTGTTTTCCTTTGTTGCCTTTTACGACACCCACGAGAAGATATGGGGTAGTGGATATTCTTAACCGCCACTACACGGTTGGTTTATATAATGAACCACTTAATTTAACATTTGTCAAACCAATAGTTCGCAAAGCCTTCATGGTAATTTATAGAAAACATTAATTTAACTGATCCTGAGTTTTATAACATTCGTCCCGTGGGCGGACTCTTCGGTGCTGATATTTGTTATGTGATCGCGTCAGGTGGCATTTCAAAGGGAGATTCATCGCAGCCTATCGCACAACAATCGCAGCTAGGGTGGTTGTTGTATGGTAGTGTTAAAACATTTTAATATAATTTTATCACAAACGACATCGAAAATATTCAGAAATTTTGGAAAATAGAACAAATAACGGAACATCCAGAGTTGTCCTTAGACGAACAGCATTGTATACAATACAGCAACTACGAAACGTCATGAATATGGTCGATATGAGGTTAGGGTGGGTACCTTAACCTCATATTTCAATTTTGTTTAAATTTCGGGTTTTAAGGGTTTAAAACCCGAAATTTAAACAAAATTGGGATCAACAAAATCAATGACAATTGCACAGTTTCGAAATTTGGATAAAAAAACTTGTAAAACATAATAATTTCGCAGAAAAATATAAAGCCTTTATTAAAGAATATGAACAATTGAATCATACGAAACAATCAGACGGTCACACGATACCAGAGTGTTATCTTCCTCACCACGGTGTAGCGCGTGCCGAGTGACCACCGAATGACCACAAGCCTCCGTGTCGTTTTTAATGCATCGGCAAAAACTTCGAGTGGATATAGTCTTAACGATTTAAAGTATAAAGGGCCTAATTTACAAGATTTGCAGTGCTTATTATTAAAATGGCGTCAATATAAATATGCTATGCAGATATTGAGAAAATATATCGGCAGATAATGATAAATGAACAAGACCAGCGCTATCAAAATATATTTGGAGAGAGTTAACCGAACAAATTTTGCAGTCATATCACAGTTACAAACGGCACCAAATCTGCACTATTTTAGCAATGATAACGTTAAAACAGCTAGCAGAAGACGAACAGGCCGACTACCCGGAAGAATCATCCGTTTTAAAAGAAGCTTTTTATATGGACGAAAGGTAGAAAGTTGGTTTACGACTTAAACCCATTATTACAATTAGGAGGATTCACTTTGAAAAATAGGCATCGAATAACAATGAACTGCTTCATAGCTTAAGAAATAGTCATGTCAAGGAAGAAAGCATAATTTTTTAATATCAAAACTGAACACGCAACAAAGAATCTCGGACTCTGTTGGTTAAACAACAAAGACACCTTAACTTTTTGCTGTAACATTCAAGAAATTAAGCCTACAAAAATATGTTTGTTTTCGGAAATTTAAAAATTATACGATCCATTGGGCTGGTTGGCACCTATTTCAACAAAATTAAAAATATTATTTCAAAATATATGGAAATTAAATATTTCTTGGTACTAAAAAAATACCAGAAAAAATACAACAAGAATGGCGGAAAATTCGGAGCGATATGAATGATGTTCAAGAATTTGGGATCTTTCGATGGATAGGGTGTAATGAAAATGAAGTTATCGAGTTACATGCTTTAAGTGACGCATCAGAACATGCCTTTGCCTGCCTCGTTTACGCAAGGAAAAAAAACAACCTGAAACATTGAATAAAACTACTTTTACGGATTTTATCGCGTTTAATAAGCTTATTTTTTTATTTTTATTAATTCCCGACGTTTTCTGAAACAATTCTTTTAGCGGCCAAAATCCAACTCGTACCAAATAAAAAAGAGATATCATTGCCTAGGTTAGAATTAAATGCTGCTCATTTATTGTGTAAATTGAAAAATAAAATAAAACAACGTATGTGTTAACATAAAATAGAGATATATGGATGGACGGAATCCATGGTTGTTTTAGGTTGGCTAAATAGGGATCCAAATCGTTGGAAAGCTGTCGTTGCGAACAGAGTTAAATATATTACTACAATTATAGCTGGAAGCGATTGGATGTAAATTAAGTCTAAGGAAAACTCAGCGGATGCTGCAAGTAGGAGGCTATACGTATCACAACTTAAACACAACCAATTATGGTGGCACGGACCATCATGGCTACAAACATTTTCTTACCGACCTAATGAAAAACAACTTTATCAAACAAAAGAATAAATTTGATTAAAACACACAAATTTTATACAGAAAGACATACATAACAATATTATATATACATTATTAAATAAATTCAGTACATTTACAAAAACAACTCGTATTGTAGCATGGATGTTACGTTTTTTGACATCTAAACAAAATGGTAAACAACTGTCGAGCTACCTTACGTTACAGGAACTTAAAGCGTGCAAAATTAATTATTAATAAACATGTTTAGGAAAACAACTTTCAGATGGATATAGAATATTTATATAAGTAGAACACAGTGCATTCGAGTAGCAAATTACGGAGTTTGAATCCGGTTTTAAGTGAGGGAATACTTAGGGTTGGAGGAAGATTAAAAACGCTAACATCAATCACGATATGATACACCCTATAGTAATACCTCATAAAAGTAGATTGACGGGTATTCTAATAGATCATGCACATAACATGACATTTCACGGTGGTCTTCGACTTACTTTAGAATTATATATTTTGGAGCAAACAATGTATTGCTTCAATAATTCAGCTATATTGTACGTATCACACACCCGTATTTATGGCTTAACTTAGTTGTTTCCACCACATATGTTTGTCATATATCACAATGGCTTGTGTTATAAATACAGGCAGCACCCTTATATTACACCTGGGTGAGGTGTGTGATTAAGTATGTGATATTGTATTATCATCATCATCATCATTACAGCCCTTCACAAGTCCACTGCTGAACATAGGCCTCCCCCAAAGAATGCCACAAAGCACGGTCCTGAGCCACTTGCATCCATCGACTTCCTGCATGTCTTACCAGGTAGTCACTCCATCTCGTGGGGGGACGCCCTACACTTCGCCTACCGGTAAGAGGCTGCCACTCGAGAACCTTTCTTCCCCATCGGTTGTCGGTTCTTCGAGCTATATGGCCGGCCCACTGCCACTTCAGCTTACTAATCCGTTGGGCTATGTCGGTTACTCTGGTCCTACTGCGGATATCCTCATTCCTAAGTTTATCACGCAGCAAAACTCCGAGCATAGCCCTCTCCATAGCTCGCTGAGCGACCTTGAGCTTTCTCATACGGCCAACAGTGAAGGACCACGTCTCAGTTCCGTAAGTCATTACTGGCAACACGCACTGGTTGTACAATTTCGTTTTAAGGTTTTGAGGTATGTCTAACGAGAAGATGTGTCGTAGCTTCCCGAACGCTGCCCAGCCGAGTTGAATCCGTCGATTGACCTCTCGGTCGAAGTTGGACTTACCTAGTCGGACTATTTGTCCCAGGTAAACATACTCGTCAACAACTTCGAGCTTAGTGCTCCCAACAACTACCGGCATAGGTGTGACATGGACATTAAACATAATCTTTCTTTTGTCCATGTTCATCTTAAGACCTATCCGTTGGGAGACACTATTGAGGTCATTGAGCATAGTGCTTAGGTCCTCCAGCGATCCTGCCATAAGGACTATATCATCGGCAAATCGAAGGTGACTGATGTACTCGCCATTGATGTTAATACCGTATCCTTTCCAGTCCAGAAGCTTGAAAACGTCTTCCAATGCAGCGGTGAAGAATTTCGGGGATATAAAATCACCCTGTCTTACACCTCTCTGCAATTAGATAGGTTTCGTACTCTGGTTCTGTACTCGGATAGCCATCGTAGCTCTACGGTATAAACACTTCAGCACTTCGATATACCGACAGTCATTTTGGCACCGCTGAAGGGACGCCCAAATTTCGACGGAATCAAAGGCTTTCTCATAGTCCACATACGCCAGACATAGTGGCAAATTGTACACTTCGGACTTCTGTACAATTTGCCGAAGGGTATGTATGTGGTCAATGGTGCTAAAGCCCTTTCGGAAACCGGCTTGCTCGGAAGGCTAGAAGTCGTCAAGTCTGCGTGCGAGACGATTCGTAATGACTCTCGAAAACAGTACGTAGACGCGGCTCAGAAGGGAAATCGGTCTGTAGTTTTTCATGAGAGCGTTGTCACCTTTCTGGAATAACAAGACCATCGCACTTCTGCTCCACTCCTCCGGTGTAATGCCACCATGGAGGACGGAATTAAAGAGCTTCTGAAGGACTTCAAGTACCGGTCTTCCATCCGCTTTCAGAAGCTCCGCTGTAATTCCATCCTCGCCTGGGGTCTTGCCGTTTTTAAGGTGATGGAGAGCCATTCTTATCTCGCTCAGACTGACACCCGAGATATCTTCGGAATAGTGTCGGATAAGACTCGCTCTTAGATCGTTATTCACACTTGCTTGTGGCTCCAACGATGACGTGTACAGCTGCCCATAGAACCTCTCAATCTCACTCAAAATCTCAGGTGCCCCGGAAACGATGCTGCCACATTCGGTCTTCAGCCTTGACAGTTGGCTCTTTCTGGCAGACATATCTCTGGCAAATACTTTGGAGCCTTGGTTCCTCTCGATCGCTTCTTCAATACGAGCTGTATTGAAGTTGCGTAAGTCCCGCCGCATGCATTTGGAGATCTGTCTGTTCATTTGCCTGTATGCTGTCAAATATGTTGAAGAATGTAGCTTCATCTCTCGTCTAACAGCCAGGAGATTAATAGTGTGATCGGAGAGTTTTTGTGTTCTTCTGTGGCGGGTCTTGCAGAACTTAGCTCCGACCGCATGGACAGTTTCCACTAGCTTGTCATTCATATCGTCCACTTCATTGCAGTCTTCTAGGCACTGAAAACGGTTTTGTAACTCGAGGTGAGAGGTTTCGGAACTTTGGGTTAGAGCACGAGGGAGACGGAGCGTTGACTTTATCAGACGAGACCTCTCCAACTTAACATTTAGGTTCAGTGTGCCTCTAACCATTCGGTGATCGCTGCCGGTTTTCACCCTCGCGATCACTGAGACATCACTGAACAGTTGTCGTCTGGTCGTCATAATAAAGTCAATCTCAATTTTTGTCGAACCGTCGGGGCTCGACCAGGTCCACTTCCTGTGGGGCCGCTTCTTGAAGAAAGAGTTTATCATAAAGAGTTTCTCTTTCTCCATGAAGTCGGCCAGCTGCTGGCCCCTTGGGTTCCGTTGCCCTATTCCAAATTTCCCTACTTTCAGCTCATCGTTCTCTCTTGTACCTAGTTTTGCATTGAAGTCTCCCATTAACACCGCATATTGGGTTTTGGAGGAATGCATGGCTCTAAAGATATCCTCATACATTTCTTCCACCTCCTCATCGGGGTGTGCCTAGTTTGGTGCGTAAACCTGTACGACCTTCAGCGAATACCGTTTGGTTATTCTGAGTATAAGGTACGCAACCCTCGTCGACACACTCCCGAGACTTGTGGACGATAAATCCAACACCTCCTTGGGACAGATGGTCGCCCTTCCGGTGATAGAACAAGTTGCCGGATTCGAGGATTAACGTGTCCCCCCCTCTCTTCGGACTTGGGATAATCCTATAATATGTCTATCTCTTCTTCCAGCTCCACGATCTTCTCATCAGTCCTCAGGGTGCGTGCGTTGTACGTTGCCAGGTCGAATCTCCACCGGAGATTCTTAGCACCCCCTGCCCGGCCGTTACCATGGTCGCCACCCTAGCCAGGAATAGCAGGGCCGCCGGGGACTGGGGCCGTCTGTTTGTTGCTTTAATCATTGGGGGGTATTTGCCATAGTTGCCACGCTTGGCGAGCGGGTTGGCAACCGCAGTTTTTTTATTGTAATTTTGGCTATTATCAGGAAGATGCTGCTGCCCATCTCCCGCCTGTTTCCCTTTGTCACCTTTTACGACACCCACGGGAGGTTATGGGGTAGTGGATATTCTTGACCGCCACTACATGGCAGTGATATTGTATAGTGGTTAAAAAAGACTGGAAAGGGCCTATTCAGTTGTAAGAAAGATTTGCCTTAATCCTCAATTCTGGCAAACGGAATGACGATCACAGTGCCAGAGGTCTCGCCCGCCGCCGGTCAGGATATTTTAATAATGACGTTATCGATATGTTTGTACCGTCATCTATTGGAAGCCAAAACATTTTGCGTGATTTTGCTTGCATCTCCAATAGTCGCCTCTTACGATACCCATGAAATATGATAATAAAATTTATATAATGTATATAATACCCATAAGAAAATGGATGACGGATTCTCTTTCACTGCGACCATACGGAGGCAATACTAAGGTACATTTTAGAGTGAATCACGTATTACTTACCTACTGTTATGTTAATTATAATATACAAATTCAAAGTAAGACGTACCTATTTCTTTTATAAAATTAAGGTGACGAAGGAACACACAGTCCCCCTGACTTTAAGTTGATGCTGTGGCACTTACATCTACATCAATCCTCGAATTAGAATTAAAATGCAGATGCGTTGTCACACCTGAGGACTAACATGGAATGCCTCGTTTTTTATGAAAAAGGTTCTCCGCAAACTCATCATAAAAACATTATGCTGCTATTTCACGCTGTTATTCTGTGAGAGCGTAGTCCCTCCCCGCTCGAGTAGCATGGCTCTACCGCGTATAATAAAGCTGCATCACGAACATAACTTAATGGATTTTAACAGAAAATATTACAAGATTTTTGTAAAAATATTTTAGTTCGCATATTACATGGGGTATACTGAAAGTCTTGCGTACCTCATAAATATAATAGTTTATATAGAAACTAATATATTTTCTGCTTTTCAAAGTACCCATTACAAAGTACATTTAAAGCACCATTACAATTTTCATTCGGTTAAACAATATTTGAAAACGTAAAGACCAATGATCTTAGGGCATTTTTTCCACGTGCTAGTTGAAAGCTATTACGGCTCCTTCTTGCTGCGTAAATGTCGAACCTCTCGTTCATCATTCAATTTGGGAAAATAAAGAAATCGCATGATGCGAGGTCTGGACTGTCTGCTGGACAGGTGATGTGCTGCATGCACCTTTTCAGAAGTCAGAAATGAAGTTATCTTATTTGCGGTGTACACCGAAGCATTGACATGGTGCAATAGGATGCGATTTCTTGGTTATTTAAAAAAGTACATGATTTATGATGACCCCTGGGAATGAGGTGATCGCTACCATGCTGTTTCTAAATATTTTTATACTAATTGAATAAACTAATATATTCTTAATTAATTTTAATTCAAAAATAGTCCCACGGGGTTTCTTGTTACTTCTTTTCCGGAAAAAGGTATTTCCCGAACCAGTGGTAATGGTTAAAAGTAACTTTAACATGTAATCTATATTGATCAAAAATGATTCTATTCTATTCTATTCTAATTTTTTCACAAAAATTGATAAGCAAATGTTGTAGTGCCACTCTGCATTATCTGTCTTTTGCTCAACAAATAGGATCGTGCAGACAGAACCCATCTGAAAGAAAAGAACGGCAATACTTTCAAATTCTTAAAAAATCTTTAACCACGCTTCTTGTATCTGCCTCAAATGTGTTGGTTTGCTATCACCTTCCTACAACTAAACATAAGACTGTTATTTTTTTCTAGAATGTAACAATATATCCATGTTTCATCTCCTGTCACAATGTCATAAAGACACATTAAAAATCCAGCGGCAACAATGTTTTCTAACTATAAAATATTGTTGTAATTTTGTTTTTATTTGGCCCATTTCAATATTCAAAAATGTCCTCAAATTTCCTCAATGGCGATACGTCGATTTTCAAAGGTGTCACATTTTCTTCGGTAATCACAGTTGAGAGTTGAAACGAATTTTATCACGGAGAGAAATGAAATTCTGCGTACATATGCGCCATAAGGTACACAAATTAGGTGCTTCTCTCTCAAAAGCATTATTAAGACGAGCAGTGCAATCTTGCGAAGAAAGTGAACTTTCAAAATTTTACCATTTTACTGAGTATTACGAACCTAAACTTATGATAAAATACAATTGACACGTGAACCAGTGTGAAGGGTATATGAGCGAGTTTAATTAGAGATTGTGAGGCATTCCATATTAATCCTCAGAGATAACAACACTCCATGTCACTTACTATCTAATGCTGTCAGCTTCTTTGTTATTTCAGTTTTAAAATATAATAAAAACTGCGAGATGTCAGCCATAAATAATACTTCCAAATTAAACGCATAAATAAAACTGATACGGCTGTGACAGCTGCCACGTTCTTACGCTTGTTTTAGAGCACTGTTCATGATTTATTACAACGTCACATACAACGACTTAAACTTTAAAAACAGCGAGTCTAGCGACCTACTTAGTGTCACATTTTTGTTTAATATAGTTGTATAGTTATATATATAATATAATTTTTTTATTTTATACGAATATACCAGTACACTATATACCGATTATCCTTTCTTGCGCTTTCTTAATTGTTAATGCACAAGTAAAGCAAGAAGCACGTATCAAGTGAATATTCTTAAGCCCTGTATTTTTTTTTAATGCGTGTAAGAAATAAATTGGTTCTTCGCATTTCAATTTCCCTGTTGTTACGGCTCTCAGTTGCCCAGACAGAAGTCGACTGTATTAAGGCCCATCAGTAATACACTCCGCGAGCAACAAGAGAGTTCGGGCCCAAATGGCCTTATGGAAAGAGTACTTACCTGTATCTGAGGCGATGACTGTCTCAAGGTTCGGTCAGGACGGAGGTGTGTATGTGCATGTGTAGTGGTGTTTTTAGTGCTGTGGATTGTGGTTGTCCTGACTGGACCGTTGAAGTCGGCAGCCACCCGGACTCCGGCACCGCTCCAAATTGTGGTAATCTACCACCCACGGTCAATTTCTTTCTTCTTCACTATGTCAGTCTATTAACTTTATCGTACAATTAACTAACTTCAAGACGCAACTAACTCCCGTTTATTATAAAGCGTAACACGCGGCACGACTCGTAGGTCAAAGTTCATCTTCGCTCACTCCACAACAAATTGTTTCGAAAACCAAATGCGACCCTTTAAGGTGCTTAACGCTACTGTACAATTAAACACTAACTTCTCAAAAACTAGACAACCTGGCAACTAATATTCTAGACTACACGCTTATTCTTCGCAGCACAAAGTCGTTAATAAAATTCGGCGCCCCGAGGCTCGATTTGATTCACAGTAAGCATTGCTCGACTCCGCTTGACGACAAAATTACCGGATTTCCCCCGCGCTCCGCGCGGGCGGGGAGGTGCATCCTGCCCCTTTCATCGACGAAGCGCGCTAACTAGTCTCAATTATAGAAATTTTAAATTTTAACGTTTGGCGCAAACACCTCTTCTTACTGTTAGGTGGGCAATTAAAGTAATAATAGTTTCAATAATGCAACGACTTATTTATTATCAATACTAATAATAGAATAAAGCGGAAGCTTTTTTGATTTTTTGTTTGTTTGAATACGCTAATCTCTGAAACTACCAGTCCGATTTGAAAAATATTTTTTATGTTATAGCCAGATTCATGAGCAATAGTATACGGCATTGCAACAAAAACAAAAAAAATTACAGTGGTAGAGCCACGCGGCAGCTTTTGATGTCGCAAGGGTGGGCCGGCTCGAACCGGGATGGTTCCGCCCCCATTCAACATGGTAGCGGAATGAAATAAAAGACTACCCCAGGAGGGTACCAGCACCCCTGTAGAATCCCTCGCTGAGCACTTCTGAGTGTGGGTGCTCAGGCTGCCCCACTTAATCTGAGTGGGGGAGGGGGGCAATTGCGTATACGCCAGAGAAAACATCAGTTTTCGACGCATCGGCAGTCTTGAGGGTACGGACCTGTCCATCCTATGGCTGCCCGTAGACAGCAACGATCATCCCCGCGTCTACGGGTGCCTCTATAGGTCCCATAGCGGTAATGGCAACACAGACCGATTCATCGACCACGTCCAAATGGCTGCAGACTCCGTGCTATAACAGGTCCCATCCGCAGAGATCGTGATACTCGGTGATTTTAACGCCCACCACGCTGAATAACTTGGTTATAGTTTAATTGATCATGCGGGTAGATCTGTCTATAACTTTGCCTTGGCATAGGGTCTAACACAACTGGTTATTTTGCCACCGTAGATCCCAGATGTGAAGGATCATGTACCTTCCCTGATGGATCTTCTGCTGACCTTCCGGACGGATATAAGGTCTCCGTCGATGCCCCTCTGGGCTCTTCGGACCATTGTCTGATCCGGAGTACGGTGCCACTCACGCTCCCATCGCATTTGCGATCTGCAGCTTGCCGCCGTGTTTGGCACTATAGGTCGGCCGATTGGGACGGGATGCGGTATTTTTTTGCATCCTACCCTTGGGAGCGGGTTTGCTTCTTGCCGGAAGATCCCAGCATTGTTACCGATTCTGTTGCTGATGTGGTACTTCAGGTTATGGAACTTTTATTCCATCCTCTGTGGTGCCCATCGTAGGCAGATCCCAGCCATGGTTTGGTCGCTTCTGTAAAATAGCATCACGCTATAAGCAGGTGTCCTACCGGGCCTGGGCTGACGCATCAACAACTCGGGGGCTGATCGGAGCAACAAGGTCGTTGTAGACGGTGCATGCTCCGATTACAAGCCTATTAACGCTTGTGTTCCACAAGGCTGCATGCCATCACCAGCGCTGTTTCTCCTGCATATCAATGATATGTTGCAAACCAGTAACATTCATTGCTATGCAGATGACAGCCCTGGTGATGCTCTATACACCGGCCGTGCTAGTATTTCTCGGGAAAACCTCGCCGAGTACCGAGTCGAGTCTTTGTAGGACAAAGTCTCGGATTGGGGCCGACTAAATCTAATCCAGTTCAATCCCCAGAAGACACAATGGGCGTTTACCGCTAAAAAGGTTCCCTTTGTCGTATCTCCTCAGTTTCAAGGCACTTCCCTTGCTGCCTCAGCTAGCATCGGAATCCTCGACGTCGACATATCGAATAGTGTGCAGTTTTGTGGTCACTTGGAAGGGAAGGCCAAATTGGCCTCTAAAAAGCTTGGCGTGATCAACAGAGCGGGATAGTATTCATGCCGGCACATCGCTTGCAACATTACAAAGCGCAACTTCGGCCTCACATGGAATACTGTTCGCAACTCTGGGCAGGGGCTCCCCAGTGCCAGCTCCTTCCACTTGACCGCATCCAGCGCAAAGCGGTTCGAATCGTTGACGACCGAGTTCTTTTTGATCGGCTCGATACTGTGGCACTACGTAGGGATGTTGCATTCCTATGCATTTTCTATCGGATTTACCACGGGGAGTGCTCTGAGGAATTGTTCGGATTAATTCCAGGCGCAAAATTTCACGAAGGCATATCGCGTCAAAATTCCCGATACCATCCTCACCATCTGGATGCTTGGCGGTCCACGACTGTGCATTTTACTAGGAGTTTTCTTTCTCGCACAACTTCTGTGTGGAATTGTTTACCACTGGCAATTTTCCCGGACTGATACGACTTAGAGACTTTCAAGAAAAGAACTTAGTCTTTTTATAAGGCCGGCAAGGCATCTGCAATTCCGCTGGTGTCGCGGTTGTTTATGGGCGGTGGCAGTCACTTACTATCAGGTTAGCCGCATGCTCGTTTTCCCCCTCTACAGTAAAAAACAATTCATGGTTTTCCACCTTGGACGCATTTGGGCATGGCCACGGGAACACTTTCGCACACACATCCGCGACCACACTATATGGCTCCGCCGCCAACCAAGATTTGACTGCAAAGGGAAAGGGAGACCGGTGCATCGCATTACCCTCACTCCTCTCTAACCGCCGCCCCACCACTACTGCGTGAACGGTGCGACTCCTTCAGAGTCACGAAGGATAGGGCAAGTGGCACCTCATTATACTAACACTCCTCTTTCTCCGCAACTCCATCTCGGCTGCAGTGGTAGGGGGAGGGGCACCCCACTCAGCGCAGTACCACCATCACACATTTGCAGAAGTAGACTTGTCAAGCCTACTCGGAGTAGCCCCCTCAAGTCGGCCCTTCACTTCGGGCCAGCCATATGGGTTAGTCTTATTTGATCGTGGGTAACCAGTCCACGTCTACTAAGCCCTCCACGCCACGACAAGGCCCCAATTCTGAAAATTGCAATTTAAATTTTCATTGGTTCAGGTGGAATTCGAACTCATCCCGCGTATTTAGAAATATACAGTGACCTCCTCAGCTAGCACGGTTCTAATCTTTAACTTATTCTTGATCACCAAAAAGCCAAATGACGGACGTTGAGGATTTGCTTTAATAGTCATTCTTGGCAGGCAGATTGATAGTGTAGTAACCAGATGTTTCGCAAATTTACGCTTCTATCATTCACCATTTAGGGTATTTTACTTATACAGTAATTGGCACATCCCATAGCCGCGCGTAAGAAACTCTTAGCAGCAGCTCTGCCAAGTTGACGGTGTTTCACCCCAGTGCCTCGAAAAGCATACTAAAAGGTCGGGAAAAAAGTTTCTTTGTATCTTATATACAAACTGAAGATATTTTTTTTTCAAAGTTTAATTTCATTTAACTATAATATTTTTGTGCCATTTTGATCAATAACTTGTTGTTATCTAGTAGGTGGTGACATGCAGTTTGTGTTTGAGTTTGTTTGGTGGTGGCGTCAAAAATGCGACAAGTAGTTTTGCCAGTCCCCTCTTGATGTTTACCTAAAACACCTGAAAGAGTTCTAAAGAGACCGAAACAAGTAAAAATCTGGTGGTGCAAGGTCAGGACTATATGGTGGATATATTTAAACTTCCAAACCAACTTCTCTCAATAATTATTTCTTATGGACCGCTATCAGTTAGAGGTAAATAAATTAATGGCAACCACCGGTTTTTCGTTACGTCGTGTTTTATAAATAGAAACACGCTGATAAGTCATTAAATGAACACAATTTCAAAAAAATATTTTGAAATGCTTACTTGTGAGATTCTTGCGTATAATAATTATATCGATCGAGGGAGGACTCTACACGTGAGGGATGATACCGCATCTTAATTTTTTTAGGATATGGTAGGACAATTACTTCATGGTAAGTGGGTTCTCAGGTCCATATACACCTACGTCTGTCCTCGATTTTTAATAAAAATGGAGATACGTTGCCACCCCTGGGGACTAAAAGATATAGCCTCAATACTAGAGAAAGGGATCTCCGGGTCTCCATACTCAGTAAACGAAACACAGTAGCATAAAGCTGCTATTTTATGCTAGTATTTTGTGAGATCATGGTCCTTCCACTGTCGTGCTGACCCGTTCGCACTGCAGCCATAATATATCTGCAGCGTGGCTCTAACACATTATCCTATGTAGATGTTTATGCTCCACAGCCTCTACTAGCCATTAGGTGGACTATGTGCTCTTTTAGTAGCCTAACTTATATAGAAAAGAAATTATAAATTTTCAATAATTAAGACATAACAATTAAATCCACATCCACTTTCAATAGGATTAAGAGGAAATATATTTCTACAATCACTGAAATAGGATTAAATCGAAATGATAGTTTCCATTTCAATAAAATAGCATTAGAGCCAAATATATCCTCTTTGGATTTAGCTGTGTCTACATGAATTAATTTAATTGATAAGTTTTTTCTATTGCGCGCACTAAAATATAAAAATTCTATTTATGGATAGAAATATACTCCTTTAAAGCAGCGTCAAATAATGTTGTGGAATTGTGGTTAGCCCAACATGCGATATGGAAAGATTAATAACAAAATATCTAGAAGATAATCATATTTTACCAGAAATACAATCCGGGTTTAATCGAGGGTATTGCTTCTTAAAAATGTAAGGGTAGCATACTGGTGCTATTAGATTTTACTAGAGCGTTCGACTGCAATAACCATGATATACATTGAAATTAACCTACTACGGAGTATAGGGAGCAACATGTAAATGTTTTTACTCATTTTTATCAAATAGAAGTCAATGTGTTGAAATTAACACTGATCAAGGGAAAGTAGTGCACTCAAGTGTAAAAAGAACGTCCAGAGGCACTGCGCCAGAATCTATCTTAAGCCCCCATTTTATTTATACTGTTTACAATGAATATTAGCAAACGCTTCAAACATATCAAAATACATAACATGTATGCAATAATATGTAATGATGTATGCAAAATTAACTTATATAAATATTTATTGCGTGACAATAAATATTTATTATTAATAATAATTAGTGATGCGATGCGAAGCAGGGTTCCATATAACCACACAGCGCGACTCTAGCACTTCTGTCTATTCTTTCTATTACGGCGTGTTATTGTCCAAGGTCAATGTCAACCCGGAAGCGAATGCAATGTCCCCTGCCTTGGCATCCAAAAAGTAAATTCACAGATAATACTACATATACTGTGAAATGTAATTTATAACAGGCGCGAACAAATTGTGAAAATTAATTAAAATCTATATACGTACATATATATCCATAAGTTTGGTCATGTTGAACACCGTCCTATTGCGTTCGAGCTGTCGCGTCACCCGATAGTATGTAGGTGAAACGTTCACGCGACCGTTGTCGGGTCCAGATAGTTAGATTGAGTGCGTGTTAGTTGAATATGTGAATTTTGCAATATTTAACTTGTTCGGGGATGCGGAATTGTGCACGCGCGCGCATCGAGTAGATATACAGTCTAGGAGTCAAACCGCGCATTCCTTGTTCGAGAGCTTTTCCCGGTTGCTCGTCAGGAAATCATTATAATTGGGCCGTCGCGTTAAGTGCCCTTTTTTCTGTGTGTTGGCTTGTTAGTTTACGTGTCAACGAGGCGTATTTTGAATCTTTTCGCGACGTGGTGTTTTTGTATCGAATGAAGGAACTTAATTGTGTTTAACGCTGAGTAGTATGACTCATTAAGAGATCGCTTTAATTCCATGTTAATTAAATTGTAAATATAATCTGTATCTGCGAAAATAGATTACGCAAAAATTACAATATATAAATGGAATTCTCATAATGTTTGATCACAAATTATTTTCTACTTCTTTACAGCCTAAAACAGCATAAGAGAAGTAGGAGAATGTTGGAAATGGTTTTTTCCGTTATTGAAGTGAAATTTATTAATTGACGTAGTGGAGAAATTTAGTACGGTATTAAAAATGAAAAACCAATTTCGATGTTATTACTAGTTATTTGAAATGGGTTTTTACATTATTTACTTACACAGAATATGGGTGACAAACAAGATCACAGTTCACTTAATGGTAAAAGAATTTTGTGGCCCATTGACATTTACATTTACGAGTACCCTCAATTAAGAATCACAGAGAATCTCAGAGGAATTGTCACCCCTGAGGACAAAGATGTAATGTCTCGTTTCAAGTAAAAGGGGTCTCCGTTTCTCTATACTCATCATATATATACGAATCACAGCAGCACAGAGCTGTTATTTTGTGCTCGTAAACTGTGACAGCGAAGTCCTACCCTGGTTGAACCGACCCATTTGTGCTAAATTCATAATATAGCTGCGGCATGGCTCTACAACGTATATATTAAAATAAATCATTATTTTTATTGATTCAATCTACCATGGAATATTACGTTTTCAAAAGTTTGACGATTGTTAAATTTTCAGTCCGTACCCTTATGGGTAATTGTTATCAATTAGGTTATAGTGGTTTTTAACGCTAAATGTGATATCAGTTTAATGGTTTATGAAAAGTTAAAAAATATGTATAGTTGTCTTGTATTAAACCCACGCAAATCGTTTATATATTTTGTTAATAGCTGTCAATTATATGGAAACTTATATACATAAATGCCGAGTTAGGCAAAATAGGTTTGAGTTAGGCTTTGAATTAATTATGAAGTACGAATACTCGGAGGTAGAAGTGCTACAGTACATTTAATTAGTAAGCATGGAACGCACGAAATTCATGTTATATATAATCGTTGCTTCAATCTACTGGAAATGTGTATAACTAGTCTAGCTAGCGGAGAATCAGACTATGTAGCGTTATTTAGATTTAAGGTTATCTAAAAAAAAGTCCTAGTTCCTCGGATAAAATATTTCCTAAATCACTCCTGGCATTGCTCTCTATCTGTTTGTGTAGTATCACTACTATCACTTCGGCTATTCCCGAGATTAGCCCTGACAGACTACAGTTATTTCCATAACACATACACACACTTCAATTTTATTTACATGTATAGATTTAAATAGAAATTCGATATAAAAATAAGGTTAATATGAAACAGAAAAGGGACCAATGTATTGATTCCAATTTTTAGATGTAGAGTCTGATGGTTTATATAAAAATTATATATCTGTACGTGTACAATTTTATTTTATACCAGTGTAAAATGGTAGATTAATAAAGCCGTGTTTCGTATGCTAAGTGTAGGGAATCGGAATTACTGGAAACGACGCATTCCATCTTAGTCCTCAGGGGTGACAACGCATTTGCATTTTGATACTTAATCAAGGATAGATGTTGATGCCTATGGGCAATAGCATCCACTCACCATCAGGTGGACTGTGTGCTCATTTGTCACGCTTGTGCTATAAAATATAGTAGATAATAATAAGCCCTTAATAAGTCTTTTTAATAGGCCTCAAGAGTGACAGCGAATGAATTTTGATTTTTTTCTATTTTTTAAAAAAATCATTACCCCCACACCAGGATTTTCTCCTGTGTCGTGGAGGCAGTTTACAAACACAAATTACACAAGGACAAACATCCGGACTCGGAACCATTATTTGTAGGTCGTGTAAATACTTGCTCCATGTGCGATTGGAACCCGCGGCCCCCAGCGCAGGAACTCATTGCTAAGCCACTCATTGCGCCATGAAGCCGTCATTTTCATTGTTAGTTTAATTAACTAAGATAGAGAATCCACTTGGCAGCAAATAAACAGTGTTTTCATTAGTCACTCTTACCTTCTTTTATTTTTTGCATAAAATTAATACATGACTGCCTCGTTGATCTAATGTTCGTAAGCGCGACTGCTGTTCACGAGTTTCCTGGTTTTAATTCCAGAGCGGCTCATATCAGTTATTTTTTCTGTAAAAAAATTATCAGTAGCACACTGGAATCAGAAAGTAGGCTGTGCTTTATCCCCACGACTCGAAAAGCACACAAAGCCAATGGTCCTGTGCCTGATCTCTCTCTAGTCATGTCGTAATACCGTCCCATCAGACTATGAAACTGGTCATTAGTGAGTGCATAAAACAATTGATCAAATTACCAGATCGTCGATGGATGTTAGTGGCTCAGTATCATGAAATATCAGTGCCATTCTCTGGGAGAAGCCATAAAGATAAAAATAAAATGAAGCATTTTTTGCAATTTGCACATTATATTTCTTTGTAAGACTAATTCCTCATCTACACTATTTTTTTGTATCAATATTTCGTCCTAGGGTGGCAACCTTGTATCAGTAAGCGGAATTCAGTATGCCACACACTACCAAAGAGAATATATCCACTACATATTGAGGGTCACTTATCGAGATAAAAACTATCCTATCTCTCAAATTGGACCAAACTGCACACAGTGTGCAAAATTTCATTGAAATCGGTTCAGTAGTTTAGGAGCACACTACATGGAGTAAGGAATGCCAGAAGTCGATGGATGCTTGCTGCATAAAAAAGTGCTTTGTGGTATATTAGTGGATGCCTATATGTTCAGCTATGGCCTTGAGAGGGGCTGTAATGATTACAAAGATAGGTGGCATTTTCTAATGAACATACAAGCAGGTATATACGCAGCTACTCGCAATTAAAGAAATATTAAAAAATGAATTAAATGTGATTTGGATAGGCACGTGTACTTGTTCAACTAATATTTATTTTAATTTGTTATCTATAAAAATCAACCGGTTTCGCCACAGGGGCGTTGTCGTTCAGTTTTACAAAAATGAAGATAAAGTTTCATTAAGCGAAAACAATCGCAAATATTAATTATATCATTGAATGTTGTTTATTTTGTTTTATCATGAATCATTTTTAGCGACATTTAAGCAAATTTATCTTTATTGTTAATATTTCCTCCATCTTAAAGCACCGTCCTGTATATTCCTCAATATCTCATTTTATGAGACACTTCACCAAGCAACAACAATCGCAAATATAAGTTATATCATTAAATGTGGTTTATTTTGTGTTATTACAAATATTCTTTTAGAAAAAGATGATTATATTTTCTCCATGTTGCCCATGTCAACGCGTACGTATGTTCTTCAATTTCTCACTTTATGAGAAAGTTACATTTCACGTACAAAAGATATATTAAGGAGGGACTTTGATAATATCGTCACGTTCTTCCCTATATATTTCATTGTAAATAATTCTGATTTTGAGTTACGGATCACGGAATAGACATACTATATTGATATTTTAATTTTTTTATACAATAGGGTTGAAGCAAGTACACACTTCATCTGATGGTAAGTATGCTGTGGTCTATAAATAAATATACTCTTAAGAAAGAAAATGTAGACGCATTATCATCCCTAATGACTACGATGCAATGCTTCGTTACCAGTAAAAATGGGTCTTCGGATTTTTATACTCAACATACAGCATTATGGCACTGACAAGATCCAAATAGACTTTTTTTGAAATAATTTTTAACCAAATGAAAGAAATAAATATATGAATATCTGTTTTTTCATTTTTAACACTTTAACGCTTTTAAAAAATCGTAATAAAATGAATAGTAAGTAGCCATTTTATTTTTATATTCACAGCAAAAATCTGTAATATCAACATCCGTCAATAAAATTAATACAAATAACGTTTCATATTTGAATACAGAATATTGTTATTTTTCTTTTCGATTTCTCAACTTTTTCTTAAGCTGCTGTTGCACGCTGGTATTCTGTGAGATTGTGGTATTTCTCCAGGCAAAGCATTCGTACTGCAGCCACAATATAGCTGGCTTTGCCACGTATAATTTGAAACGTGCTTTATTCTTTACAAATATATAACAACCATAAAATAATCTTTCTAAAATAATATTGATTTTTTAAATTAAATATAAGAGGTTTGATATAAAGATAAAAAAATATAGTTCGAAAATTAAAAAGAAAATGTTATTAGAAGTAGAAGTATTATTTTAAACAAACTAAAAATGATTTAAAGATGTAAAATTGCCATTTATTTACATTCCAAAGTTGAGCACACGCCTCCTCTTATTTCTGAATGTCAACAAATAGTCCCCATTGCTGCTCCAGTGCTAGGTGGTGGACTTTATATGTATGGGAAATCTTTTTATTCCTCAAGCAAGCAGGTTTCCTTATGATGTTTCCTTCACATTCGGTAAATGAGCACATTTCATTGCAATTAACAATCTTAGTTTTGTCCCTGATCAAACCCTCGTTGAACACTTAGCGTAGAAAAAATATCTATAAGTCTGTAATTATTACAGGCTTTTTTACCCTGCAAATTAAAACGCAGCAGAAGTTGCACTGCTTCAGGGTGGCAGAATGGCATACCATCTAAGTCTTTAGGTGTGACAAAGCTTTGAGCAAAGTTTGATTCTTATCGAGGATAGATGTGGATGTCTATGGGCTAAAATCCGCTTACCTGTGCACTTGCTTGTCATCCTTATTGTATAAAAAATTTACTAACCGCGGTCAACTCCTAGACTGAAAAGTAACTACGCTATCTAGTCTTGTATTACCTCTAGAAATTTTGTTCAAATATGTAGAAATTCTGATCCCAATCTCAGCATAAATAAAGCAATAAAAGAAGAAAGGACAAAATCTGTCCATCTACAAGTGTTAAATCTAGCTTAGCCAAGAGACACTACATCTATATTAGTGATTATATTTACAACAAAATAAACAGAATGTTATACATATAACTCCTACCTAAATACAAAAGTAAAAAATATATAGAACAGGTATTGTTCAATACATTATAAGCACCGGTCTTTCACAAACTAGTGTTGAACACGTTTGTAGTTTATAGTTCAACATGTTTGACATCAATTATTGTGTGCCTGTTTGTGATGAGAAAATAAATATAAATTATATTCTATAAGCAGGTCTAGTATATACTTAAAAGATTTAATGTAGTTCAAAATTTAATTATTTTGTACAATCGATACAGTTTATGGCAAAGAATGATTTATTTTATATACGAATATATACACGTGGTTTTATATAAAACTAAATTTGTTTATAATAATAATAATAATCTTTATTGAGATAATATGAGGTTACAAATAGCTTATGAAGCTTCATAATAAGCTATATAATAATTATGGTTGTAGCAAATATGAGTCGGCTCGATCGAGATAAGACCACGCTCTCACAGAATACCAGCGTAAAACAGTAGCATAATGTTGCAATGTTTTCTATGGTAAGTATAGAGAACCGGGAACCCTTTTATCATGAAATGAGGCATATTATCTTAGTCCTCAGGGGTTACAACGTACATGTATTTTGATTCTTAATCGAGTATAAATGTAGGTGTCTATGGGCTACAGCATTATTAGCGGCTAAATGCTCAAACGCTACTCAATTTTAAGATGTCGTTAAGTCTCGTTGTGTCACAGTCACTTTGACTTAAAGTGATAGAGACAGCACGAGACTTAACGATATTTTAACATTGAGCAGCGTAGAGTATTTGGGTATTATTATATTGAAAAAAAAAACACAATTTTATCTTTGTATGTAATCCTTTTAGTTATTAATGTTTGTCATAAGCACCGTTCAAATAAACCATTGGGTCTAGATTAATGTTGTTGCGTGCGTAATTAGAAGTTATTTAGATAACCAACTTGAGTTGAGTTGTTTGTTAAAGAAGAGATGAAACTGAAATTTGCAATAACTTACGTGATTCAATCATCGAGACCATTTGCTAAATATATATTTTGTAAAGTGACTTTAGTAATACTAGTTACTTAAATTATGCAATTTATTGAATAAATTACATTATGATCTATCAAAAGTCCACTACTGAACATGATTTTCCTCATAGTATAACACATAAGGGGTGATTGGTATTGGCAGGCGGGTTGGCTAGTGCAGTTTTTTTATTTTTAATTTTTGTTATTAGGAAGATGCCGCTGATCATCTCATGATTTGTTTCCCGTTGTCATCTCTTACGACACCCACGGAGTAAAGGATATTCTTACATGGTTAATGTTTAGAACAAATAGATACTTAAAATAATATAATAATCTATTTTAACTTTTAATAATAAACATATAACTATTATTAAATTAAAAGACTACTCAAAAATTAATCAAACGCATTAACACTATATTTACACATAAACATACGATAATATTCTTGTATATATTACTTTATTACTCCATTACTCCATAGGAATGTGGCGGCGCTGTCGTCACGCCACAAGCGAAAATGCATCGCAGCCTAAATCACGCTATCAAATTTCCGAAGTACTGCGGTATATACAGGGTTATTTTTTTATATTGCAGTACTAAATAAAGAAATTATTATACACCAATATTACATTTTTCGACAAAACGAGTAAATAAGATCCCAAATTGAATGTTATTTATGGGCAACACTCTTTCGTGCGCTTCTGTGTGTATGATTCAACTCACATTTTCGTTTCTCAAGTTTTTGGCTACTGTTATTGTCGTATGTCGAATTATGATCCCACTTTTCCTTTTAAACGGGCTTAGGAACGTCATAATAAATAAAATTAAAAAATATAATTTTGCTTATCAACGACGTAACCGGCGACTGTCCTTATAATGGCGTATTGTAAAATTTGGAATAAACTATTTACACAACTAGTCCCAATATCTAATATTGGTACCTCAAAATGGAATCTGTTTCTCTTATAGGGATGTGAATAACGAACACACCACATATTAAGTAACCGTTTATTCACAACGTAAATTCAAAGTAGCGGATCGGAGGGTGAACGAGTGAATGTTTGAGTTTTTTTAATTAATTTTGCTTTACCATTTGTCTGCATTACTTATTCTGAACCTTCTCCGCAAATTTGGCCGGTTATTGCAAAATAACCCTGTATAGAAAGCTTTGTACAACCACGCGGAGCGTTGAATGCTCACAGGGCTGAAAAATTTGCCCGGTGGGAAATGTCTTTTCTTTTCACGACTAAAGAGCTACTCTATGTGATTAGACGTCAACAATCCCGCGTAACACGTACGTTATCTTATATTTCTAGGAGATATGTTCCATAATGACATTTAAAATAAGTATTTAATGATGGGGAGGTTAAAGGTTGTTACAGCACTTATCTCCTCCATTAGTTAATCATTACTTATAATTGTTTAAGAAGTGAAGTTCAGTTATTGCTAGATAAAAGAAATATAACTATGATTATAAATTATAAATATATCTAAAGATACATATATCTTATGGACGAAAATAGCGCACATATAAAATTTCAAAGTATTAAACTTCTTACTTCCAAATGTTTAGTGATACATTATTCAAAGCCAAAATATACAAGTAGTTAATGGCGAGTAAAATGTAACCCACAGGACTTAGCAAACATTAAGTCCTGAGCTTTTATACCTCATGAACTGACCTTTTACAGATAGCTTGTGGTATATTATTCATTAATAAATTTATTATTACCATTACAGCCTATCAAAATAGTTACTCGAACAGTTCACTTTAAACAAAACTACTTTTATGGATTTGGTCGCGTTTAATTTAGTAAAAGCAAATTAAAACAAACTCAATTACTTTTGTATCCATTCCCTTAAAGCCTATAAATCTCCACTGCTGAACATAACCCTCTTCCATAAATTGCGTCATAAGGGGGATATTTGCCATTATTTTTTATTATTTTGAATTGTTATCGGGAAGATGCTACTGCCCATCTCCTGTTTTTTTCCTCCTGTCTCTTTTTACGACACCCACGGGATGATATTGGGCAGTGGATTTTTTATAGAATAAGGGAAAGGGTCCTTATGTTGATGGGCGTAGATAAATGTATGCCCTCAAAATTAGCTACCCTACCTCTTTCAACATCGAGGACCGCACACTTATCTGTCCTCAGTTCCAATTATTTTTATTAAAATTTGAATTTTAATAAATTGAATTGGTAAAATAACAGGTGATGTTTAGCAATTCCATGTGATGAGATCTACTGGAGGCGGATAACTTGAGATCATCCATATAAAAAAGGTGGATGAAATTTGTCCCTCTTTCCCAAAGCTAAAATTCCTTCACTCATTTTTCCAATAAAAAAAACCTTAGGATACGGAGAGAGACAGAACCACATTGGGCTTAAACAATCGCCGTGGAAGATAAAATTTCTTATCCTTATTCGGTTTTCCTCATCCTCCATCCGCTAACTGCACGAAGAAGTCTTTAACTGAACAGTGAACCTTATACAGCTCAAGGACTTTCTTTAGCCATGTATGAGGCACCGAGTTGTATGCTTTGCCTATCCAGACAGTGGATAAGTTCCAACGGTTGCGTTTAACAATTTTGCTAAATACCGCGTCATTGAGGAGTGGGTTCTTGGTTCCACGACTACCGCTGTGATATCCATTTTGAGCGTGCAACATCACCATATTATGACATGGTATTTATACAGATTTTTTCATCTGGTTGTGTTGTATAAATATATAAATTAAAACAATAAATATATATATAAATATATATTAAAATAGTAAAATAAAAAAAACACATAATACATTAACAAATAAAGACCCAACCAGATTGAAGCCCTCGGGAGACCAAGCGGATGAGGGTTAGACTGCAAAGGAGAGAAACCGGCGGACGATGCGGACGGTATCAATTATCATTATATTATTATTATCACAGTATAAATTAATTTTTATCGATGTTTAATATTTGTAATAACAATAAAATTTGCAGTTATTTAATTACAAATCTCCGGCATACTCGTATAATGCAAAGATTACCATTCATTATAAATTTCTCTTAATACGTAAATTTACGAATTAAATTTTTGTTTCTATTTTAACATCAGAATTTTTGTCCTGTTGATCAATTTAAGCGATAATACCGGATTTGAGCGTAGCTTATGTCTCGAGAGTGACAATTTTAATTGAAAATGGTAACGCTTACAATTTTTTTGGACGTTGGTAAATCTGTTTGAGATTACTAGAATTGGACACCGTTTAACCGATCACCATCCTTTACATATTTTTTATGGCGAAGGTTTTATGAGATCCACTTTGTTGTTACTAGATGGTGCTACACAGTAACTTATTTACCGTCAAACAACACATTAACTTTTTTAACATTTAACCGATCGACATTTTTTTATATAGAATAAGGGTACAAACGAACACTCAGTCCAGTCAGTGGTAAGTGGATGCTGTGACATTTATCTTCGATTGAGAATCAAAACGCAGATGTGTTGTCATCGCTGAGAATAAAGATGGAATACCTCTTTTCCAGTAAAAAGGGTCTCCAGATCTCTACACTCACTAAATGAAACGCAGAAGCATTAAGCTGCTATGTTACGCTGGTATTCTGGGATAGCGTGATCCTTCCTCGGTTGGGTCGACCCATTCGTGCTACAACTATACTATCAATATAGCTGTAGCACGGCTTTACCACGTATCAAGTGGTTCAAAGATTGCGAGCTTCAAAGTCTGTAATTTTTCACAATAGTAAAGGATACTGGCATTTTACGCAATGTCAAACGACCGTACGAGTTATTATGGTAGAGGTCCCAAAAATTTTACTTTAAAAAAATGATAGAACCGTCTCATAACAATTAAATAAATAATAAAATATTTATGAAAAGTAAATAAAATAATTTGCAAATTACTACTATTATGGATCATAGGGATGGTCTCGATGGAGTCGAAATGTATGGAGTTGTGTTCTATAGTGCAAGTAGACTGTATGTATTTTCTCATTTCTTGAAGAGAGATGGATTTTACTTCGATAGCTTACTTTACTTTACTAACTGACTATTAGACTGGGTTCGACTGTATAAAAGAAAGGTGGGACAATATAACATCTATATATTCACTATATACAAGAATTATACGGCAGTACAATTAATTACTAATTCTAACACTAATAGGGGATACACAAGAGGGAGATTTCTTGATTCTTCTTTTCTTCAGAGTCTTCTTTTACTGCCGCTTGGGAATCGAAAAACTCCCAGCGGTTTTTTTTGCGCCCAAATCAAGGGGCTTTCTGTCGCATTAGAGGTTTACCTCTGCGTTGCGCTTGGTGAGTGCAGGTGGCCGGAGGCCCAATTCCCCCCCCCCCCCTCATCAACATGGTAGCGGAATTAAATAAAAGACTACCCCAGGAGGGTACCAGCAACCCTGGAGAATCCCTCGCTGAGCATCCACGACCAAACTACTTCACTCCTGAGCGTGGATGCTCAGGCTGCCCCGCGTATTCTGGGGGGGGGGGGGGCAAAATTCCGCTCGCGACTATTGCTGCTCGGGGCAAGCGGAGCAATACAACCAAGGCGACCCCTGTCACGCTATCCGTGAATTTTTGCAACATCAGGGGACTTCATTCCAACCTTAACGCTGTCCATTACCATCTAGAGACAGTGAAGCCGGCCGTGCTCTTTTTAACCGAGACTCAGGTGTCCTCTCCGGCTGAAACTTCATATCTCTCCTACCCGGGATACAAATTGGAACACTCCTTTGTGCCCCGGGCTGGAGTTTGTGTATACGTCAGAGAGGACATCTGTTTTCGACGCCTCGGCAGCCTTGAAGGTACGGACCTGTCCATCCTATGGCTGCGCGTAGACAGCGACGACACTCCCCGCGTCTACGGGTGCCTCTATAGGTCCCATAGCGGTAATGCCGACACAGACCGACTCATCGACCACATCCAAATGGCTGCAGACTCCGTGCTACAACAGGTCCCATCCGCAGAGATCGTGATACTGGGTGATTTCAACGCCCACCACGCTGAATGGCTTGGTTCTCGTTTAACCGATCATGCGGGTAGATCTGTCTACGACTTTGCTTTGGCATATGGTCTAACGCAACTGGTTACTTCGCCTACGCGGATCCCAGATGTGGAAGACCATGTACCTTCCCTGTTGGACCTACTGCTGACCTCTCATCCGGACGGATATCAGGTCTCCGTCGATGCCCCTCTGGGCTCTTCGGACCATTGTCTGATCCGGAGCACGGTGCCACTCACGCTCCAATCGCAGTTGCGATCTGCAGCTTGCCGCCGTGTTTGGCACTATAGATCAGCTGATTGGGACGGGATGCGGTCTTTTTTGCATCCTACCCTTGGGGGTGGGTTTGCTTCTCGCCGGAAGATCCCAGCGTCGTTGCCGATTCTGTTGCTGATGTGGTACTTCAGGGTATGGAACTTTTTATTCCATCCTCTGTGGTGCCCATCGGAGGCAGATCCCAGCCATGGTTTGGTCGCTCCTGTAAAATAGCATCACGCTATAAGCAGGAGTGCTACCGGGCCTGGGCTGACGCATCAACGTCTCGGGATGTAAACACTAGCGCACTTAAAAAGAAGTATAATTCCGCCTCCAGGTCCTTCAAAAGCGTCATTGCCAAGGCAAGGTCTGAGCACATGGGCAGAATTGGCGAGAAGCTAGTTCGCCTTCCTTCGGGAACCCGTGCATTCTGGTCTCTCGCCAAGGCTGTCCAAGGGAACTTCTGTCAGCCATCCCTTCCATCTCAGCACAGAGAGGACGACTCACTGGCCCATGCCGCAAAAGAGAAAGCCGATCTGTTGTGCTCTCTTTTTGCATCTAACTCGACTCTAGATGACGGGAAGAACACACCGCCGACCATCCCGCGATGTGAGTGCTCCATGCCGGATGTGCGATTTACACAGCGCTCGGTTCGCAAAGCACTCTTCTCCCTGGACGTCAGCAAGTCGAGTGGGCCCGATGGAGTCCCTCCCATTGTGCTGAAGACGTGTGCTCCGGAGTTGGCATCGGTTTTAACGCGTCTTTTCCGGTACTCCTACTCCCAAGGCGTAGTCCCAAATTCATGGAAGACAGCTTTGGTCCACCCGATCCCTAAAAAAGGCGACCGCTCAGACCCGTCCAACTACAGGCCTATCGCCATCACCTCCTTGTTCTCAAAAATAATGGAGTCCATTATAAATTGCCAGCTCATGAGGTACCTTGAGGATCACCAGCTGATCAGTGACCGTCAGTACGGTTTTCGCCGGGGTCGATCAGCAGGTGATCTTCTAGTTTACTTAACTCATAGATGGGCGGAGGCGGTAGAGTCCAAGGGGGAGGCATTGGCCGTTAGTTTGGACATAGCGAAGGCCTTCGATCGGGTCTGGCACAAGCCGCTTCTTTCGAAGCTTCCTTCCTATGGGCTTCCCGAGAAATTGTGCAAATGGATCACCAGTTTCCTTGCTAGCATCAAGGTCATAGTAGACGGTGCATGCTCTGATTTCAAGCCTATCAACGCTGGTGTTCCACAAGGCTGCGTGCTATCACCTGTTTATCAATGATATGTTGCTAACTGGTAGCATTCATTGCTATGCAGACGACAGCACTGGGGATGCCTTATATACCGACCGTGCCAATATTTCTCGGGAAAACGTCGCCGAGTACCGGGACAAACTTGTGTCTGAAGTCGAGTCTTTGCATAACAAAGTCTCGGATTGGGGCCGACTAAATCTAGACCAGTTCAATCCCCAGAAGACACAAGTTTGCGCGTTTACCGCTAAAAAGAACCCCTTTGTCGTATCTCCTCAGTTTCAAGGCACTCCTCTTGCTGCCTCAGCCAGTATCGGAATCCTTGGCGTTGACATATCGAACAGCGTGCAGTTTTGTGGTCACTTGGAAGGGAAGGCCAAATTGGCCTTTAAAAAGCTTGGCGTGCTCAGCAGAGCGAGACAGTATTTCATGCCGGCACATCGCTTGCAACTTTACAAAGCGCAAGTTCGGCCCCACATGGAATACTGTTCTCATCTCTGGGCCGGGGCACCCCAGTGCCAGCTCCTTCCACTTGACCGCATCCAGCGCAGAGCGAATCGTCGACGACCGAGTTCTTTCCGATCGGCTCGATACACTGGCACTGCGTAGAGATGTTGCATCTCTTTGCGTATTTTATCGCATCTATCACGGGGAGTGCTCTGAGGAATTGTTCGGACTAATTCCAGCCGCTCAATTTCACTATCGTACATCGCGACAAAACTCGCGTTACCATCCATACCATCTGGATGATTGGCGGTCCACCTCTGTGCGATTTAGAGGAAGTTTTCTCCCTCGCACAACTTCTTTGTGGAATCAATTACCACCAGCGAATTTTCCGAACCGATACGACTTAGGAACCTTCAAGAAAAGAGCTTACACCTTTCTAAAAGGCCGGCAACGCATCTGTAATTCCCCTGGTGTTGCGGTTGTTCATGGGCGGCGGTAGTCACTTACCATCAGGTGAGCCGCATGCTCGTTTGCCCCCTATACTATAAAAAAAATTGGAAGCGAACCCCCTTAGGGAAAGGGGCGCAGGCGACAAGTAGCCGCTGAGAGGCGCGCCTAACTAAGGCAAACTATAGAAAGGGGGAAGATTCGGCCTAAGTCGCCAGGAGGCAGTCCAGGTCGGCTGAAAGCTTGTTGGGAGGTCCGAGAGAGAGTTTCTCGGTCTGCGGACTCGATAGCGAGAGGGAAGTGGGGCTGCATAGGAAGCTGCCTCGCGAATAAGATGATAAGGGTTAGACTCTGAGGCTTTGAAAAAGTCCTCAGAGAGTGATTTTAGAAATTGTTTGATTGTGGGTAGCTCTAAGTTGCGGTGAAGGTCGGCGTTACGGACGAACCAGGGTGCGTTCGTAGCCCGACGACAAAAAGTGTTTTGAATTAATGAACTACTAAAGTTTGTTTAGGATTCTAGCTTAAGCGTGAGCTAAAATGGAGGCCACGTATGTCATAACTGGTCATATACATATCTTTAATAGGGTTCACTTGTTTTGGAGAGACATTTTACTTTGTCGGCCGAGCATGTTGTTTACCCAGGTAAAAACGCGCGGAGCGAGTTACTTGCTTAACATAGGGCTGACTCCTAAGTCTTTGACGGTCTTATGCCAGGTTACAGGGGTTCTTAACATAAGGAATGTCTTTGGTGAACAGTATATATAAAAGAGGGGCTAGCACGGGGTCCTAACGGACACCGGCTTTGATATGACGTGGAGAGGAGACCGGGCCATGAGACGTACGAGACGATCAGGGAGGCCTTTTGTGAAGTTTATAGATAAGGCCTTCGTGCTAAACAGTATCAAACGCCTTTGCTATGTTGAAAAAGACCTACATACTCTGAGGAATTTCTCCTACAATGCGGTGTGAGGCAGGGAGGGCTAACATCGCCTACGCTTTTTAATCTGTATGTTATTCAGCTGATCGAGGAGCTTAGAAGCACCAGACTGGGTTGCCACATTGTTTCTGAATGCTTTAATAACTTGAGTTATGCTGACGATATGGTGTTGCTGAGTCCCTCGATTGGTGCGCTGCGTGCACTACTCCAGATATGTGAGAAATATGCAATGGATCATAACCTATTGTACAACACCAACAAGTCTGTTTGTTTGCTTTTTAAGAGTGATAGGGTTCAACCTCATATCCCCCCATTGTATTTGTGTAATTCACAATTGGAGTGGGTAACGACATTTAAATACCTGGGTCATATTGTTACTCAGGATCTGTGTGATGGTTCCGATATGGACCGCGAGCATCGTTCCTTGTCAGTGCGTGCCAACATGATAGCTAGACGCTTTCAAAGGTGTTCTTATACCTCAAAGCTGGCGTTGTTTTCAGCTTACTGTCAGCCACTTTACACTCCTCAGCTGTGGACGAATTACACTAAAGAGGAATATCGCAGGCTGAAGGTGCAGTATAATGATTCGTTCCGCGTGTTGTTCCGTCAACCACGATACTGTAGCGTCTCAGATGTTCGCAGAGGCCCGTGTCGTTGGTTTGGATGCGTTGATCCGTCACCGTATCGCGCGATTAAGAAGTTTTGTTTTTGGGTCGCAAAATAATCTCATCAAAATTATTTGTAATATGTATGCATGTAGTAAAATTTTTAGTATATGGTCAAATTTATTAAAATGTTGTTAATAAAATGTAATAATATCATTGATTAACCAATAATTATAATTAAAATTTAAGGTATAGTTTAAAAAAAATTACTTTTAATTTTGTAATGGATCTGTGTTGTCTGTATTAAATAAATTATTATTATTATTATGGGGTATTTGTATAGTTTTCTCATCTGGTTGGGCTGTATAAATATATAATTGTAAATGAAAATGATAAACTTACATAAATATCAATAAAATAAAATAAATACATAAAAATTACATAAATATATAAAAACCCAACCAGATGGAAGCCCTCGGCAGGGGAGACCAAACGGCCGAGGGTTAGGGAGAAAGGGAAAGAAACCGGCGGACGATGGGGTCGGTATCGAGGAGCACCGCCTTCTGCATTTGAGCTTGAAGCGATCCGTCACGGAGTCCCAGTCGCCTCAGATGACCCGAAAGGCTGACTGGGATTAACCCGTTCGCAGAGACGACCACAGGAATAATTTCGGCCGGCAGACCACCCCACATGTCGGTCACCTCGTGAGCCAGGTCCAGATATTTTGTCAACTTATCTGTTTCGGCTTTCACGAGGTTCTCGTCATAAGGAATGGTAATGTCGACCAAAAATATCCTTGACTGTGCCCGGTCCATCAGCACAATATCAGGCTTATTCGCAAGAATAGTCCTGTCCGTGATGATGGCCCGGTCCCAGTAGAGCCTGGCGCGGTCATTTTCGAGAACGGCTTCCGGCAAGTAATTATAATATGGCAGTTTCCGATCCACGAGACCGTATTTCGGAGCGAGCTCCTGGTGTAGAATCCTGGCTACTAGGTTGTGTCTGTGCAAATACTCAGAGTTAGAAAGCGCCGAACAACCGGAGATGACATGCCTAAGTGACTCACCGGGATGGCGACAAGCTCGACAGATGTCGACGGCGCCATCCTTTAGGATGTATTTCCGATAGTTGTTGGTCTTAATAACCTGATCCTGTATCGCACAGCCAAAACCCTCCGTTTCCCCAAAGAGGTCACCGAAACGTAGCCAGTGGAGGGAGGCGACTGTGTCTACGCAAGGCTCATGTAGAGCCTTGTAGAACCTCCCGTGAGCTCCTTCTCCTTCCATACGGTCTCCCGGTCGGAAATGCTCTGTACTGCCGGGTCTTGCCATTGCTCGTTGGCTAAGGATAGAGGGGTAAGTCCTTTATCACAAGAAATAACGTCCCTATAGAATGGATCATCCGCTCTCGTCAGAAAATAATTACGGAGGCTGCACACTTCGCGATTATGCATGGTAAGCGCGCTTAAAAAGCCCCGCCCACCATGCTTCCGCGGCAAGTACAGCCTCATTACTGACGATCTCGGATGATGCATCCTGTGGGACGTCATTATAGTGCGGACTTTTCTGTCCAGAGCGTTCAGTTCGGTCTGAGTCCACCTGAGCATGCCAAAGGTATACATGAGAACAGGCATGATCCAACCGTTATATGCATGTGTCTTATTAACGCCCGACAAAAGACTGTTAAGCACTTTTGTCAAGCGTGCATAAAACACACCGCAAACTGACCGTTTCATGTCCGCCTCATCGATACCTATGTTCTGTGACATACCCAGGTATCGGTATGTTTCAGCCTCGGATAGGGTCTTTATGTTGATGGGCATAGATAAGTCTATGCCCTCAGAGTTAGCAACCCTACCCCTTTCGACATGGAGGACCGCACACTTATCCGTCCCCAGCTCCATTCTAATAGAATTGCTAAAATCACAAGTGATTTTAGCAATGATTATGAATGTGAATTCCATAAGATGAGAGCGACTGGAGGCGAATAACTTGAGATCATCCACATAGAAAAGGTGGGTCAATTTTGTACCTCCTATCCGAAGCTGAAATCCCCTCCCGGAACCCTCCAGTAAGGTACTAAGAGGGTTCAGAGAGAGGCAGAACCAGATTGGACTCAGACAATCGCCCTGGAAGATACCCCTTCTTATCCTTATGTGGTTCTCCGCAGCCGTCATCCGCTCGCCTAGATGACAAAGGATCGTACTCCACTGCCCCATACACTGCCCGAGGAAGTCTCGAACTGTACAGTCAACCTTGTACAGCTCGAGGACCCTCTTCAGCCATGTATGAGGCACCGAGTCGAATGCCTTTTTGTAGTCTATCCAGGCGGCGGAGAGGTTCCGACGGTTGCTGGTGGTTAAACACCTTGCCAATGACGTGAGGAGTGGTTCCTTGGTTCCACGACCGCCGCCCCGACATCCATTTTGAGCGCGCGATAATACCTGATTTGAGTTCAGGTGACGAGTGATTCTCGCGCTCAAAATGGATGTCAGTGTCTTGTATATGGTAGGTAGACACGTTATGGGGCGGTATTTGCTCGGGTCTGTGGAATCTCGGTCTTTAGGAACCAAATGCGTGATCCCAGTAGTGAAGAGGCTCGGGAGCGACTTTTGGTCGAGAGCCTCTTGAAACTGTTGGGCGAGAACAGCGTGACACACCACGAACCCCTTCAGCCAGTAGTGATGCAGTCCGTCGAGTCCCGGACTTTTCCAGTTCGGGGCCCTACGGACCGCCTCAGCTACGTCATCCGGCGTAATGATGACGGGGTCCATGGGCGTAACATTCACACACTGACTCGCCACAACTTCCGTCCAAGGGCCCTCACTGTGGTTTACGGGCTCTGACCACAGGCCGCGCCAGAATACGATAGTGTCGGCCTGATTCGGTGCTGGGCCCGTTCCACGTACCATTGGTCGCTCCAATGATTCATAGAGCCTCTTCTGATCACTCTGGAAGAGACGATTCTGGTTGAACCGTGTCGACCTCTCGGTATATCGCCGAATCCGCTTCCCCCAAGCAGCGATTCTCTGCTTCAGGTCGTCTATGCGCTCTGTCAGTTTTTGCGTTATATCCGGCTGGGACAAACTGATATTTGTCCGAGCAAACGCCATCCTGACGGTGCGCACAATTCTCGGCCTATTATTGCCCGACCTGAAGCTTATCAGCCTGCCAATGAGGGCCCTTGCCTTTGCGATACGGTCCTCAATCCTTCTTCTCCAGGCTGGGATGGCGCTACTTTGTCTAGTAGCGCGTCCAGCCTTGGGAAGTTTGGCGCCAATAATACGGCAAACTGCCAATGCGGCGCCAAAAAGAATTGAGTCCGTCTCGCAAAGGTCCCGGCTGGCTTCCAAATAGGTCACCAGCATTGGGTTGAGAGCCCTCACGACAGCCCGATTCCGCTTGCTTAGGGGTATACGGGGAAGTCGCGGTCGATTCTCGAGAGGCGTACTGCGCGTTTCCCTAATCGCCTCTTCCACTATGCTCCTCATTTGCTCTAGTTCTGGGGCGACTATTCCATCGTCGCCTGAGTCAACTACAAGGAGATCTACGGCGGCATCTACATGTGTGGGTTGCTCTGCAACTCGTAGAGCCGCATCTCCTGTCGTAGCATTTTCATTCGACAAAGGAATAGCCTCACGTCGTAGCCGTTCGAGTTCCGATGTACCGAACTCGGTCTGCCAGGTTTTGCTCGGTAACGGTAATAGATGGCTCCAGCTCAGCAAATAGTCGGTGCATCCTAGCCCGATACCCAAAACCTCCAATTTCTCTCCCTTTCGCCCCAAAATACGCCCGCAATGCATTTTTATTCATTTGCATTGACCAACGCATGCGGCGTACTCCACCAGTGGCGGGTGCTGATTGCTGGGCCAACGAAGACCCTGCCAACACCAAGCCAGCTGGTGGGGATGATGGATGCGAGGGGCTGCTGGGTGATCGTGCAGCACCTCGCGGTCGACTGGCGGTTCGCATGCTGCCGCGTCCAGCGCCAGCTCCCGACGCGCCCTGGCAACCTCCAGGCAGCGGCCCTTTGCGCGTATTTCTTAAATCCATCATCCATGAATTGGGCGTCAGTTAACGGGAGACGCCCAGATCCGGCACCGTTTCATGGTGAGGCCACGTGCACAATCGGGCCTTTGCACCTCCAATTTTGCCGAGGCACGGCGCTAACACCTCTTGGCAAGGTGCTGACTGACTGCGCTGACGTAGCAGTTTTGTCACATAACCGTTACGTCAGCGGGCGATGGGGTCGTCACTTCCCTACGCCTTATTAATTAATAATAATAATAATTATTATTATTATTATGACGACGAGTATAAAAACCGCTGAGGTCATATTCCACTATACGGTGAACTTGTTGGGGACATGAGTGTTTCGCTCGGAAACCAAATTGGTGGTGATTGAAAAGAGGGTTGCCGTCTGGGGGTAACAGATGGCACCTCATGCCAGTTAGGATGACGCGTTCGAAGAATTTGCTCATGGCCTTGAGGAGACTGATGAGACGGTGACTGGAGAGAAGATGGTGAGGCTTTCCTGGGTTGAGGATATCAATGACCGTTGCCTCTTTTCACATGGTGGGAAAGTAACTGAGGTCGAAGCAGGCGTTGAAGATTATAGCCAAAAAGGTGATCACCTGCTCAGGAAAACGTTTGATGTTGGAGATGCCATACCCGCCCTGTACTTTTTTGGGTTTCTGTCCTTTGATGATGGATGAGATCTCATCATTGGACACAGTGATAGGATCAGAGGCTGCGTGGGGTGAGTTCCGGCGGCGGACCACATCCTCCACTGTCTGGATGTTGAAGAGGTCAGTGGGATGTGAGCTGGGAGAGCATTGAACGGCGATGCTATCTGCAAAGCACTCAGCCTTTTCCATGTCCTCGAAGGAAACAGTGCCAGCGGGACGGGAGAGAGGGGGAGTGTGGGTGATAGCGTCCATGTGGAGGGCTCTCCGCATACGGTAGTACGTTGTATGAAAGGGGGAGACATTTTCTACGAGTTTACTCTTTTCGAGGTCTCTTAGATCGAAAAAGCGTGAGAGGACTTCTCCTTGAAGACGATTGGCCGTACGTCAATAGCCTGGGGTGGAATAGATATTATTAACAACCGGGATGACCCTTTCATTCTCCATAAGGGAGGATTAGATGAGGGTGGTGAGAGAATCGACCGCGGTGTCGATTTTGTCGGTAAGTCCGAAGAGTCCATAGCTGTGGCTAAAGACTCCCTGAAGCCCTTCCAGTAGGTGTAGGTTTCGGTGGAGGGAGTTGAAGGAGGTAGCTGAGGGCCAAGAATGAGGGGTACAGAGGGCGGTGGTCGAATCCTAGATCGTCAAGAATTTCGATTGCCCTAAGGTTGAGGGAAACTCCACTAATTAACTTTATTTTATTAAGTCTACGTCAGGAGCGTGGTCGGTGTTGTTGGGATAGTCAGTGACAACGCGGGGACTTTAGACTGTAAGATCGAGAGACTGAGTGATATGAAGCAGTACTTTGCTACTGTTTATGCCCAAATTTGGTCATTTTTGAACGCCATCCAATTGCGTTCGAGCTGACGCGTCACCCGATGGTATGTAGGTGAAAAAACGCCGCCAGGTGGTGCGGCCGTGTGCGGCTTGCAGTGGCTCGACGGGTGGGCGAACAAGCAGTAGCTCGCTGGCCACGATGCGGTGAATTCGCGTATCTCGATTATCGCGGCCGAAGTTCACGCGACCGTGTAGGGTCCAGATAGTTAGATGTAGTGCGTGTTACTTCGCTACGTGGATATGTGAATTTTGCAATATTTAACTTGTTCGGGTGATGCGGAATTGTGCACGCGCGCGTCGAGTAGATATACGGTCTAGGATTCGAACCGCGCATTCCTTGGTTGAGAGCGTCTCTCGGTTGATTGTCTGGAAATCATTATAATTGTGCCGTAGCGTTACGTGCCCTTTTTTGTGTTTTGGTTGGTTTGTTAGTTTACATGTCAACGAGGCGTATTTTGAATTGTTTTCGCGACGTGGTGTTTTGGTGTCGAATGAAAGAACTTAGTTGTGTTTAACGCTGAACCGTATGACTCATTAAGAGATCGCGTTAGTTCGCTATTTATAATTTTGTGATAAGTGAATCCGGGACATTGAATGTCGAATTTTGAACTACTGTTCTTACTGTGTCGGGTATCACGTGTTCGGTTCTACGATGAATGTGGAATTAGGCGAGTTTAAGTTAGTTAAATGTACAATGAAGCTAATAGACTGAAATAGTGACAATGAAGAAAGAAATGGTCCAGCGGTGGAGCCTGCTGGAGCGATGCAGCATTGTGGGGCAGCCTGGAATTCGGCCGCTGCTGGTCGCCTAAACTGGTCCAGGTCTCATACACATCACTAAACACTACTTGCCATGCACCTCACACCCACTTACAGCCTGACCGAGCCTTGGAGCGATCTAAGAGTCGGAAACAGGTACGTACTATATTTCCCTAGCCTTCTCCCATATAGCTTAGTATTATAGGAAATTCTTCCATATGGCCATTGGGCCCGACCTGCGTCTGCCCGTCGAGGAAGCTGCTATGGGCCCCAGCCAAGACGACCATTGCAAGGGCAGCTGTAGGCCGTAACATTTTTGGTAGCAGGGAGCGTTGGTTGGATTGGTTTAATTTTGTGTCTACAATCACGCCCGGCCGTAATACGTAATAGTAAAATTATTTTCCTTTGTTGCTTGCTTTTTTGTATGTTAGCGGGTAGATTGGGAAACCACACCCGTAGGTTGAGCAAGCGGGAGTTTTGTTAAGGCTAGTTAATTTGACTAGGTAGATAAGGTTATCATGTAATCGGATAATTATCGTTTTCGTATATTATTATATTATTATAGTAGATTAATTGTCGAAGGGTCGGTTGTCTGAGCGAGGCATTTTTTGTAGATCGACTGTGATGTGAATCTTATTTTTGTATTGTGGTTTGTATTTAATCTAATAAATAGTGATTTGTATTTGTGTAATTTGTATTTAACTTGATTTGATAGGAACGGTATTAGTTATTTGTTAATTTTTTTTTGTATTTGTTATTTGTTAATTTGTAATTTGTATTTGAGCCGCGTAGTAATTTGTATTTAGAAAGTAATGCCATTGCGCTGCCACTTCACTGCCACTCAGCGGTCAGCTAGAGCCTTCTCACACTCGTCAGCTGAGTGGCCGCGCCTTGGGGTACTACCGTTCCCCCTTTGATGCAGGCAGCCCCAGCTAGGTAGCTGCCGCCCTAGCTCCCACCACGGCCGCCTCCACTAATTCTGTGAGCTGTCAACAGCTCACTTGTCAAACTGTTCTATTGTCGACGGCCTTAGTGAGTGTGTACAACCCGAGCGTCGATTGTTTAACGGTACGTGCTTTATTGGTTCCGGGTTCACAACACGGTTGGCCTCTGCTTGGTTGTTGGGAAGACTAGGGCTCCACGGGAGCGTTAAATTGCGCTGTTAGGGATTGTTAGATTTGGTTTTAGTCGAGCACTTAATTAACGATGCTTTAAATTAAAATTGAAAATGGTTTTGTGCCTTCCGCGAAATGTTTCATATTTTTGGCGGTTGTGATTAAGAAGGCAAGTTTAATGTGCTCTTTGAATATTTGTACGTATGTTTTTATGTATGTTGTTGTGTTTGATCATTGTGTTTTGTTGAAAAGATAATTGAAATTGGATAACCATATTTGTGCCGAAAGGAATAAGAGTCATTCCTCTTTTGGGTTTCACATTTTGTTGGCACTGTCTACGATATTTATTTGAAATGAGAAATAGGGCTGTCTTTTACGTTTATCGTTTTGTTTAATTTGTCAGTTTGACCTATGTGCATCGGTGATTAATTTGTTTGAATTAATTCTGTAGTCGAACATTGATGCTTTTGAAAATTAGTTGAAACTTATTTTCATTGGACTACTTGTCTAAAAGGCTAGCTAGTTTGGAGATTATCAGATTGAAATCAGCTGCCGCACTATTTGAGTAAATGATTATATGGTCGATGGCTTGGTTATGCCTACTTGTTTGAATATTCATACTAGGGACTATCTGTGCGTTTCGTATGGCTCTCCACAGACGACGTTCATGTGGAATTTGTGGGTGCTCTCTGCACTGAAGCTTAGGAGGCCACGCTGAGCTGCTTTGTATCGCGTCGCTGTTTGCAGATTGCAGATCCGGTCGGATTGCTGAACGAATCATAGGGGCACATATAGGTGTTTGAAAGAGGTAGTCGGACTTCTGTCCAGTACAGAACTTGTTAAGGTGCTGCGATGCTCAGGAGGGGCATCCAGTGAAGGTTGACCACGAAACTGCACATTACTCGATATGTTGACACCAAGGATTCCGCTACTGGCTGAGGCAATAAGAGGAGTGCATTGAAACTGAAGAGATACGACAAAGGGGTTCTTTACAGCGGTAAAGGAGCAAACTTGTGTCCTTTGTGGATTGAAAAGGACTAGTTTAGTCGTCCCCAATCCGAGGTTTTGTTCAACAAAGACTTAACTTCAGACAAAAGTTTAATCGGTACTCAGCGAATTTTTCCCGAGAAATATTGGCACAACCGGTGTATAAAGCATCACCAATGCTGTCGTCTGCATAGCAATGAATGTTACCGGTTTGCAACATATCATTGATATGCAGAGGGAACATCGTTGGTGATAACATGCAGTTTTGTGGAATACCAGCATTAATAGGCTTGTAATCGGGGCATGCGCTGTCTTCTACGAACTTGATACTCCGAATTGCAAGAAAACTTGTGATCCAATTTCGCTAATTTTCGGGAAACCCATAGTAAGGGGGTGTCGAAAGAAGCGCTTTGCGCCACACCCTATCGAAGGTCTTCACAATATCCAAACTAACGACCAAAGCCGTCTCCTTGGACTCTACTGCATCCTCCCATCTATGTGTTAGGTAAGCGAAAAGATCACCAGTTGAATGACTCCAACGGAAACAGTACTGGCGGTCACTAATCAGCTGGTGATCCTCAACGTACCTTATGAGCTGGCAGTTTATGATAGTTTCCATTAGTTTGGAGAACAAGGAGGTGATAGGGATAGGCCTGTATTTTGACGGATCTGAGCGGTCGCCTTTTTTAGAGATCGGTGCACCAAAGCTGTCTTCCATGAGTTCAAGACTATGCTTAGGGAGTAGGAATACCGGAAAAGGCACGTTATAACTGGTGCCAACTCCGGAGCACACGTCTTCAGCACAATATGAAGGATGTCAATAGTCCCACTTGACTTGTTGGCGTAAAGGGAGAAGATTGCTTTGCGCACCGAGCGCTAGGTAAACCAGACCAGAATTTCTCGGCAATTCTGCCGATGTGCTTTGACTTTGTCAGGGCAATGACACTTTTGAAGGACCTGGATGCGGAATTATACTTATTTTTGAGAGAGCGTTGGTATTTGCATCCCGAGACGTTGATGCGTCAGCTCAGGCCCGGTATCACTCCTGCTTATGAAGTGAAGCAATTTTGCAGGAACGACCAAACCATGGCTGAGTTCTGCCTCCAATAGGTACCACAGATTATGGAATAGACAGTTCCATTCTCTGAAGTACCACATCAGCGAAATAATCAGCTATAATGTTGGGATCATCCGGCGAGACCTAAAACCAAGGGTAGGATGCAAAAAGACGGCATCGTGTCTCAATTGACTGACCTATAGTGCCAAACACGGCGGCAACATGCAGAACGAAACCGCGATGAGAGCGTTAGTAACACACCATATACCGGACTAGAGGATGGTCCGAGGAGCCAAGAGGAGCATCGACGGATACCTGATATTCGTCCGGATAAGAGGTCAGCAGAGATGATAATATATAGATATATAGAGAGATATAAAGTAGACGTAACAATAATATTCACTCATAAAAAAACTAATATTCAATAAAATGTATTCGTACTTAAATATGACGATAAGCAAATTTCTGGGAAATAAGTAGATAAAATTCCGAAAATATAAAAGAGACTACAAATAATGTACAAACAAGCAATAAAAAGAAAAGAAGTATGTTTTTATCCTCTCAAGAGAAAATTATCGTTCGTGGAAATGAAATCTTGCTTTTTGACCTCCACCTAACTCCCGCGTACGTATATTTCTTATCTTTTTTTTTACTCGTCATGTTTACCATTTCGTATATTGAGCAAAAGCTTACTAATATTTGGCACGATTTGTAATAAAAATAATTCAAATTTCACCGCAAATGTTTTGCATTTTATATTAATCATAACTTTCTAAATCAATCATAACCTTCAAAATTGAAAAGATCAAAAGATGCCAGTATGTTGTATTTTTCAAAAATATTTTTTATATTTCGTTTTAATATTATATTAACAAATACTAAACACACCATTGTAAAGACATCTATGCCAGGTTTCTGAACTAAATGAAAACGTGAGAAACTTTGGCATTTATTTGTCTATAATATTTTTGATAAGATCTTATAAAGAAATCCATTTTGCTAGTAGTTTAAAGTTATGAAAATTATGTTTGATAAAATCTAGTGGTTTTACTGTGAAACTGCGGCGTTTCAGAACAAAGGGTATTTGTACTGTAGTTATTACTTATTAAAAGGATCGACCGATTATGACGATCTGATGCAAAATGAATTCCTCACAAATCCACTGAACCTAGGTCTTCCTCAAAAAACACCTCAAAATAAGGTCCTGAGCCACCAGTATCCATCGGATGTCCTTCACTTAACTTATCGGTACGAGGCTGTTACTCGTGAATTCCCATTCCCATCGGTATTTGGTTCAGCTACATGGCCAGCTCATTGCCACTTCAACTTACTGTTCCGTTAGGCTATGTAGGTTACTCATGTTCTGCTACAAATATCATCATTGTGAAGTTCATCATGCAGAGAAATGCCAAACAAAGCTTTTTTCGTAATTCGCCGAGTATTATCTCGTAAATACTTGATGAAAAATACCGGGAATGAACTAGATGAAATGAGATTTCCCAGTTTCACTGTCGTTCTTAGACTTCTAGCAAAACAAACTTACTAAACAAATATATACAGAAAAGGAGCACCTTCCGTTTCTTTATCATGCCGTCAAGTTTCTTATAGAATATGGGTGACAAATGAGCACACAGTTCACCTGATGGTAAGTGAATGCTGTGGCCCACAAACTACATCTACATTTATTCTCTATTAAAAATCAAAATGCAGATGCGATGTCACCCCTAAGGACTACGATGAAATGCGCCCTTTCCATTAAAATGGTCTCCGTTTTGCTATGTATCAGAAGCTATGTCGTTCTGGAATGTTCCGTTGTCGCCTTTGACCTCACAGGACGAAATATGGTGATGGATTTCTTACGCCATCACCACGTGGCTACATAAATTGTGTGTGTGTGTGTGTGTGTGTGTGTGTGTGTGCGTGTGTGTGTTTGTGTGTATGTGTATGTTATATAATGTAAGATATTATTTAAATAGGTTAATTAAAATATATGATAAAAGTAAAAAAAAAAAAGATTTGTAATCATTGTCAGATTTTACGTGAAAAGATATCCAATAAATTATTTTTAGATACACAATTTTTTCTCTTCTGCTCTCCAAGGATTGAATTGTTATAGTATTGTGAAAGCAATGCCCAATTTTCGTGAGTATAGTCACGTTTTTCTGAATGTGTTTCATTGTTGCAAAAATTGGACTATGGCGTGACATACATCCTCAATATTATTATATTATATACTGAAAAGAAAAATGTTGTGTGTTTTCGTTATTTTTCGTTCGTCTCTAATCAACAGTATCATCAAGATGAAATAAAAATTAAATCAAAATCAAAAATATTTTATTACTTATAAACTTCAATAGAAGTAAACTGGAAGAAACTCTAGGGTCATTGATTTTTTTATAACATCTCTTAGGAATCGTAGAAGGCGGCAGTGAAAAAAGAAACAGAAAATAGACAGCAAAATCTTCCTGATAATGACACAAAATAAATAAAAATCAAGTATAGGGCAACCTCTGGGGGATGCCTATATATAGCAATTAATTGGATTTGTGATAGGCTGCAATTAATAACAAATATCGTATCTACGCAAGACTTAGAGTTATTACAAGAACAAGAGTAATAAATAATTTTTTAACATATTAAGATGTTTTCAAACATTTAAAATAAATTAATGAAAATGATTACTACATGCTTTCTGCGTTAATACTCGCAAGTTCTAATATGATGGTATTTTCAATGGAGTGAGTATAGAGACCTTTTTTACTGGAATCGAGTCATTTCATCTTAGGTGTCATGAGTGACAACGCATCTACATTTTGATTCTTAACCAAGGATAAATGTAGACGTTTATGGGTCACAGCATCCACTTAACATAATGTGGTCCATTGAAAATAATCAATTAAAATATAAAATAAAATATGTTTAGGCGATAACTATACTTTTAATTTTTTTTTCCATTAATAAAATAAAATGGCTCAATAACCGCAAACTGTAAGAAAAGAATTACGTCCACACTAGTTGTAACTTTTGCATCACGCCGTTATACAGAAATACATAAATATATAAAATAATATTTAAATAAAAATTATATCTAATATCTATATATCAAATAGACATAAAATTGTTAATTGAATGTCACATTACAAATTTAAGACGGTACATTATTTATAGGTATACATTGATGCCCTGCAAGAGCATAACAACACTAGAGGGCTAAGTATTTTTTATTATCTAACATTTAAACATAAATTATAAAATATCATATCTTAAACATTCAATACTATTATGTATAAATTAGTTAAATTAGAAATAGAATATGTACTTTAAGTATTCTTTCTTTGTCATTATTTATTATCGTTCATTTAAATTATAATAACCTTTATTAGTGAGGAATGTTTTTATTTGCTTATTAACATACCATAGTTAGTTGAGCTAGAGGATGAGTTTGTGTATTAAGGATTAGTGTTTCGCAAGGATGGTAGACGAGACAAGGATATAGAGAGAAAAGTGAATTCACAATGCTGTGCTAGTTCCGATATTAATGTTTGGTAGTAAAAGTTAGGTGTGGCAAAAGAAGCATGACCGTAAAATTAATGTTGTGGAAATGCGATCAAAAAGAAATAGGTAAAAGCTGACTCTAAATGATAAGACTAAGAAATTGTCTGAGAGAAAAGTGTGGTTTGCGAGAATATGTTGCGCATAGGATCAATAAAGGAATGCTTCTGTAGTTTGGGCAAGTACAAAGAATAAATGAGAAAAGAGTGACACAAATCAAATCTATGCTGCAGAAGTAAGTGGCAGAGTCGGCAAGGGACGTCCTAGATGGAAGTTTATTGATCAAATTGGTGATGTCTTGAAGATAAGCAAAATTATGAGTATCCTTTCTTCCTTATCCTAGCTTCTATACTGAGGTATATGTATGTGAAAGCAGTGAGAGAGCTAGTTCGCCATAAATTTCATAGTTGTCGCGTAACCGGAGTTCTGTTCCCGCCGGCATCACTAAAGTTTTTAATTGCGATATTATGTGTTGATTTCCCAAGTGGTCGACGCTGAATTAAAACATCATTTGGCGCATATCTGAATAATATTTAAAATTGTGGACATTTGAAGATCGTCAAGTTCATTGGTTCATATAATTTGTACGTGGCAGAGCTACGCTGCACCTATATTATAGTTGTAATATGAATGGGTCGGCTCGAGCGGGGTACGACCACACTCTCAGCCTAAGTTGGCAACAGACGTGCTTTATAATATTGATTTCCAGTACTGATTTGTAGAGTATCAATATAGTATATAAGTAATTAAATACAGTCTAAATATTATATTTTTATACAATTTCGTTTTTCCTTCCTAATTTTACTATTCAAGTGAAATTAAAATTGTGTTTTGGCAGCGTGAGAGAAGTTGGACTAATTTTGTGCCTAGGATTATGTCTGGGTAAGTACTACCCTCTTACGTATTTTATGCCGCCAATATTACAGGCACTTCAATCCTATAAATAGACAGTACAATTATAGGCTTCAAGGTTACCATCTTAGTTCTCGGAAGTGACATGACATAAAGCATTCTTCGTTTGAAGTTGATTGCAGGTATCCGTGGAATGCAGTTGACACTTAATTACTTTCCATTAGATCAAGTAATGTAAGTTCGTTTGTCATTTATGTTTTATAAAAAAATTCATCAAGCCATTTTGCCTCGTGGGTGTCCTATATATTTATATTTTCGTCTGTAATATATGTACACACGCACATAAATTAATAAACACGCCTTTGCAAAAAAGGAAGTTATGACATTAAAATTCATCATGGCTTTATTAAATACTTTTTATGTTTTTCATTCCCCAATATGATCAGAATACAATATGATATAAACTACGAAGGTGGTAGTGTTGCAGTGGCGTAAGAGAATCCACTTTGATAGTGAAGAGTGGGGGATGGAATTAGACAACAGAAAACAAAGTAGCAGCATCTGGCTGACTTCAAGCGGATTGATTCTATATGATGAATTCATTTTTTTCAGAATCCCCAATAAAATTGAAATTGGATTGACCCCGACGGTTTTATGCAGAAGAGATATAATTACATTCTGACGACAAAACAGCAACTATCTAATAATTAATATAATAACTATCTGGTGACCGTTAGGGTGAAAAGTAGCAGCGATCTCCGAAAATGTTAAGAAGTACATTGAAAACATTATACAGTTAATAAACAATAATACTATAAGTACACGGCAATCCTCTTATAACAACTCGATATAATAAAAACTGATGTTGCCAACCCATTAGTAGCAATCAATGGAAGAAGACTATGTTCAATAGTAGACACTTGATAGGCTGTAATGATGATGATTATGATGATATAACCAAGTTATTTATATGAAAGAAAAAGCAAGCAATATTTGGGGTACTTCTTATTGAAACAAGTTACATATATTTATTAAATTTAATGTCTGGTGCGGCCATTTTTTGATCTAAATTATACCTTGTATCCTTCTGATCATACTAAAGATGAGATTTATTATCTTTCATTTTGTATTGTTCTTGAGATTGTATTCAAGCACTGGCTTTTTTTTTTAATTTATTTATAGAAAGAGTGTTACATTATTTACATTTCAAACTTTGCCAAACTGTATGACAGTTTGTCGGCAACGCAACAGTTTATCGTTTCACACTCCTATATAACAATATGTTACTTATACAATAAATACTTAAATTAACACACACAAGTAGTGTAGTTGTACCACTTCTAGACCACCTGAGTCAGAAGCGGTTCAACGACGTTCGTCGACACACGATCCAAAAAAAAAAAAAAAAAAGGTTTTGGCATGCTCTGATCACGAATCTGAGGTCCATTTTTGTGTAGCATGCACGGTTCCGGAGATGTGCAGATCAGTTAGCTAATATCTAATTGATATCCGGTAAGGGCCTCCACCGTCATTAGCGTCCCATTGTTCCTATTTCTATTGTTCTATTGTTCATTAATCACCTTCATTGCAGCGTGTGCGTCGACTATATCAGTGCTATTGTATTATACTTCTTTGTTCCTAATTATACAACGCTAATCTGAATCATCAATAAAACACATTACATAATTTTGTTACAATTTTTATTTATAAAATACAAAATCTTATTACTTATTATCTATAAAATAGGAGCGAAACATCTCATCCACTAAAATATCGTTGTACAATGTGTTCCTTGTAAATATACTCATAAAACTATGTATTGAACATCCCTGAAACTTATATAGCAAATACATTAAGCAATATTCGCCACAAACTGAAGTCCACTCATTCTGAATCCTATCAACATTCCAGTTCCATCTTTTACAATTCCTTTTTAAAAACTCTAGATGATATCGTACAGGTGATCGTCCATATGAATCAAAATATTGACCGACGTCATTCGTATCGATATATAAAGCTACCCAATGTGACCCTGGTTTATCATCTGTATCCAAATTGCATATTATATACGTTGGTACGTGGGTATACATAGGCAGTCTATTAGCTGCATAAACATTATTTTCTAGACTGGGGTGAATCTTTTTCAGATGTTGTTGTACATCTAGTGTATCCATGATATTACTGCTATTAGTAGATTATTACAGTACCAATCTACTCAATGAATAACATAGGAATGGTCAATTATAGTGATTTCTAAATATTAAATTGCATTTTTGTGTTATACAAATCGTACTTGAGTCATTGATCACCAAACAAAACACAATACGAAGAAATGTTGAGATAGGCAACGGAAATGTGAGATAAACTGGTTGACGCATAAAGTAATTATCAACTCATTACGGAAATACTTTAGATTAGAATTTTTACGTACTGGTGATATATAAGACCAACAGACGCAGTCATCGAGTTAGTGTATAGTCGTTTGACTGCAGTGGATCTATCAATAGTACATTTGTGTTACTTCAATGCACCAAAGGCTATGGATGTAAGTGTTTATTCTATTGACTAAATTACTTTTTTTCTGTTATTTTCATGCGTGTGTATTATTTTATTTAAATATTGTGTATGTATATGATTAAGCCGTGGTAACTCAGATGGTTAGCATAGGCTGTAACTTTAACTTTTTTAACTTTTATGATTAAGTGTTAACAAATTGATATTAACATGATAACTGTGTTGTTGCAGAAATCATTGAGCTTCGATGAAAATACCTATAAACAGTATTACTACTCGCCACTCTCCCCTCAAGAAGAGAGTGATGACCTCGTCATTAATAATAACACATGCGATGGTGGAAAAAGAAAATCGCAATCGATTGATCATTTTTTTGAAGCTGAATCAAAAATAAAAAAGAGGAAGCTGTTATCATCAACCATAGCACGAGCCGCTAGAGATGGTGTATCATACATTTCTACTAATTCTGACGACGGAGACCAAGCGACGCATCTCATCAAAATTGAAATGTACGATATGAAGAAGCTATCCAAGATTCCAACTACTGATCATTGGAAACATGCTTCCACGAGAATTAAATATTACGTAAAGACTAATAAAGATAGCATCTACGACAACACAAACGCCCTCGTATACAATATAACAAAGACAATAGCAGAAAGTGAAAAAGTTAAAAAATACTTTTTTAACAATGACAGTCATTAGCTGATCATTAGTGAATGTGATTCTGTTTACTTCAATTACAGGAAGACAAGAGCGGAAGGAAGAGATGAGTGTGGCATACGTGTACAAAACACATCATTGAAGAACAAAACTACAACACTGAGTGGAGAAGAAAACGAGAAGAGTATGCAGTACTCAAGAGCTGAATATCCATTCTTCAGTTCAAAATCTAGCCGTTTGCTTAGTTTCGAAAACTGGCCTCTCGTTGTGCGACAGAAACCTGAAGATCTTGCAGAAGCTGGTTTCTTTTATACTGGTCATGCAGACGGGACCAAGTGTTTCCATTGTGGTGGTGGTTTAAAAGATTGGGAAGATGATGATGATCCTTGGCAGCAGCATGTTCAGTGGTTTAGTCAGTGTGCTTATGTAAAATTTCAACTCGAACAGTGTTTTGTATTAGATTAACCCTAGAGTGGTCGCGCGGATGACATTAGTCATCCACGCTGACTAAATGGCCGGGAATTCTTGATTTTTATATGGCAACACATCGCCGGCGCCCAGTTTAGTATTGCTCATAGTTCGCTGCGTGACGTCAATAACTGCCGTGCACTTGCGTGGTTCGGTTGAGTCAGGATAAGTGCAAATTAGTAGGTGGAGGACACATGTCATCCGCGCGACCGGTTATGTAAGTATTTTGTGACGAACATTTTATAACCTTTTTATCGATTTTGTAATTGTTATGATATATTTATAACACCTTTTATAGTAAATAATATTTATTTAATAAAATTAGTAATTTCTTATAGCTATTTTGCTAAAAAAATTGTTTTTAATTTTTATTTTAGAACTAAAAATGGCAAACCGAGATCAGCAAATCGAGTTATGGTTATTGGAGGAAGATGAGGACATTTTAGAGGGTACTCCATGTTCTGATGACGAAGAGTCGGATCACCTAGAAGTCCAGGGCGAAAATACGGACTCAGAAGAAGATGATGACCATGATTTAGGTGAATTTGAGTTGAACCAAACATTTGATAGTTCCGCAAGCCCCGCACATGTTTTCACGGATGAGGACGAGGTACCACTTTCAAATTTATTTTACCAAGCTGTTGACAATACTAGATGGCTGAAGGAACAAGTTCGTGCTCGACGTTTGATGCGCCAACACAACATCGTACGTGTACAATCAGGTCCTCGAGAAATAGCGAAAACGAAGGCTACTTCTCTAGATTGTTTGTCTCTCTTTCTTGATGATGAAATTGTAGCTATGATAACGAATTCCACAAATAAACGTATACTAATTGAGCAAAATAAATATTCAAGGGATAGAGATGCGAAAATAACTGATGAGTTAGAAATAAAAGGACTAATGGGCATTTTATATCTCTGTGGGAGTGTAAAATCTGGAAGGGAAAATATCTTGCAGTTGTTTGACGCTAAGAAAGGGACCGGGATGGAAGCTGTTTATCTTACAATGAATGTACAAAGGTTCAAGTTTTTGATGAGAAACCTTCGTTTTGATGATCCTACAACGAGAGCGCAAAGGATAATGGTTGACAAGTTGGCACCTATTCGTGATTTATTTCAGAAAATTGTCAAAAATTTTCAAAAACATTATACACCAAGTTCTGAACTGACTTTAGACGAACAATTGATAGCGTACAGAGGCAGGTGCCGATTTCGGCAATACATTCCCAACAAGCCAGCGAAATATGGGATCAAAATATTTGCCCTGGTCGATTGTGAACGTCCATACACATACAATTTGGAAATATATGGAGGCAGTAACCCCGGTCCCTTCGAAATAAGCAATAATCGGTTTGACGTAGTTCTGAGAGTCACTGAACCTATTCATGGTGAAAATAGAAACGTAACAATGGACAACTGGTTTACTTCTCTCGAAGCAGCTAAGAAGCTTTTTGAAAATAAAACCACTGTCGTTGGTACAATTAGAAAGGATAAAAGAGAGGTACCGAAGGCATTCCGAACAACTACAAACAGAACTGAATTTTCGTCTTTGTTTGGTTTTCATGAAAACACTACCTTAGTTTCATATGTGCCAAAAAAGAATAAGGTTGTATTACTTTTGTCAACTGTACATAATGATGGTTGTATTGACGAGAGTTCTGGTGACAAACGTAAACCAGATATTATTACATATTATAATCGAACAAAGAATGGGGTAGACCTAGTGGACAAAATGTGTTCCTTGTATGATGTGGCCAGAAACTCACGGCGATGGCCGCTGACGGTTTTTTTTAATTTGATGAATATAAGTGCCATAAATGCTTTATGCATATACAAAGCAAACAATGGACTAATAAAAGTATTACGTCGAGAGTTTCTTTCTGATATTGCGTTGGGTATGATGAAACCTTTGGCTAGTAGAAGAATGAGTACTGATTGTTTACCGAAGATCCTCAAGCTTAAAATAAGCGATTTTTTGGGTATTCCATTAGACGAACAACCACAAAAAGTGGCGAGTTCTCCTCGTGGAGGCGCGCGTGGTCGCTGCTTTTTCTGTGGAAGAAAACGTAATAAAACCACGCGTATATCATGCCAATTATGTGGGAAATTTACTTGTCCCGACCATTGCAATTATATGTGCAATAGTTGTTATGAAAATCATACCTAAGAATATTTTTAGTCTCTCATAATTATAGCTAATATCAAAAGTTGATCTCAGAAGCAAAGAAATTATAGTTACTCGTTCGTAAGTTCCTAATTTTAATTAAAACCCTTCTTTTTTATTCATTTTTTGTTTAGTTATGTAGGTGATATTATGTCAGTTACTTTCAAGAAAAATATGCACCCAAAATATTGGTATTATTATTATAAATTATCATTGGCAAATGGATGACACACGTCATCCGCGCGACCTCTTATGATATATTTATATGCGCGACCGCTCTAGGGTTAAATAGAAGATTTATAAAGAAATAAAAAAAAATATATTGCATACAATTTGTTTTATTTAATTTTATAACGTTTCACATAGTTACATACACACAAAATGCATTACACATAACACATAAAATCTAACACGTAACACATATTATAACCTTAACTACTATAGTCTACAGTAACATTTCTGTTTTTATCTATCTCAATAATATTATCAAACTCAGCATAAACTATACAGTTAATTGTTTGTATTAATGAGGATTCAAATCGTACTTCTATTCTTACACTACCATGCTTTATGACATTCCAATGAGTTGATGAGTTAGTTGATAAATCAGGAGTTAAGTCAAATGCTAATAGACAGTAACCTTTACCATACTGTTCACAAGAGATTCCATTTCCTTCATTAAGAAAGTGAATACCAGTTCCCGAGAATAGAGTATGATATGCTGATGTAAATATGCTATTATTAAAAGATGGTTGCAAAGCTTTTGAAGGTATTTGTTGACCATCAATATATAAGCTGAAAGAATTAATACCATAGTTTTCAAAGTTAAATGGATTTTTAGTAAGGGAACCATTAAATGCAGAATTGTTCACAAATCCAATTATACATCTTTTCGGTACCTGTCCTAAAAATATATTATCAAGAGTTTTTCCTTGAACACCCGAAGGAATTGTTAAAACTTTTACTTCAGCTCGAGTAATAGGATATTTAGCAGTGGTAGAAGCTAAAACTTTTTGATGTGCGAGTAATACACTTGGATTAATTCGTGCTCGTCGAACAATAAGAGTTGCGTCCGTAATGCAAACTTTAAACTTTACATCGTTTGACCCAACAATTAAATTAAAACTCTCTCTTGATCGAACCAATTTAACACTCATTTCAACACCATTAATTAAAAATGTATCTTGGTTAAAAATGTCACCGTGAAGATGACCAATCATTTCTATTTCCTTACTTTCACTAATCAATTCCTGTCTTTTAACAAATCCTATGTTTTTACCATCTGTAGAATCCATTTTTCCTGCTGTATCCTCATACCAAAGACTACAAGTAAGATGAGATTGTTTAGCAGCAGGGGCATAGTTTAAAAGGGTTTCCATGTATGCTCGATATGCATAGGTATTATTAGGTGGTGATACAAGTTTTTGGTTTAAATAAACATCAAGTTGACTAAAAAGTGAATGCAGCCAATTATTTACAGGTGCTACTATTGTAGTAGATACCAAGTTAGTTGAATCTTGATTTAATACTTTTGCCTTTATGTGGAGTAATGTATGAGACAAATCTATGTAGTCATCGCCGGTCCCAGGAACTTGAAACTCGATAGGTCCATCATCACCAAGAGATGAAATTGGTTTATAATGAATCCACAATCCATTTTCAATGCTAGTTTGTGTAGACGGTAGTGCAAACAAATCCAATTCTGACTTAACGCACTCGCAAGAATGATTATGAAGGAAAGACATATTTAGTTTGAAAATATATCTTTGATATTTTTTGGTTTTAGACAAAGTTTTTTCGCAGCTTTCACTTTAGCAGTTAATGGTGGAATGAACGATGTCAATCGTTTTCTTTTAGTTTTATACCCAGATCCAGTCATGTTAAATTGATCAATTTTCTCATCAGCCTTTCGTTTTAAATTCGTACTAACTTGCTTTAGACGATCTTTTATTGAGGCTTCCATAGGACGGGCTTGAACCATATCCGATAAAAGTCCTACTCCAGCGCTTAATGCCTCCTTACCAATCACTCGAGCACCACTTGAAAGTAAAGGTAAAACTGATCTGAATAACCCCCCTAAGAAGCTCCCAATACCATGACCGCGTTGATGTGGTGAACCCTTATAAATTACTCCAACTCCTGATCCAGCTTGATGTGTATAATAATTTTCATATGGACATTTATGATGATCACGAAGAGAATTCATTATTATAATTTTCGGAAATGTAGTTTAATACACACGGTTCCAAACTGGAATGGTATTTTTTGTCCTGTACTCGATCTTATAACTATTTCCAGCGTATCGAACTCTCTTCGCATAACAGGTAAGTAGTGAGGTTGAGAGAAAACGTGCATTTTATTTGCACCATAAATGTATTTTGTAGGATCTAATGAAATGACTCTTAATAAAGGAGTCATAACATCACCCACAATCTGAGGATCGATAATGTCGCAATATAGAAATAGTTGAGATGGTAACCCTAAGTGTAAATTAGCAGGACACTTTCCAAAATTTCTCTCTAGGAGATTTTTATTTGGTTCATAACCTAGCTGTAAACTTAATTTGGGTGATAATGTTACGGATGTTATATTTTTATCCAATACCGAAATAGACACAAATTTTGTTATTTCATCATAGCGAAATTTCAAGTTCTCTCCGATACCATTTAACACTCTTAAAATATGTTCAACGTTATCATAGTTGGTAGCTGGAATATGTTTTTTGTAGTACACTGTGGATGGTTTATCTTCATTAGGCATTAACATAGATTTTGTAATGTATATAACATTTTCATGGTCTTGAACAGTAAACATGGTACATGGATATTGAAACTCGACAACTCCAACCGACCATTCACCTTCTAATTTTATAGCTTTTGGTAATTTCGTTGAAAAATTTGTGGTCTTGTTATCAGGAAAGTATTCCATTGAACTATTGCTGAGCAAAGTTAAATAGAAACTTTCTTTATTCATATTTCTTTTAAACTAGAAGCTAAAATCCAACTGTTAAATTTATCTGGATAACCTTTCCACTTCACTAATACTTCTTTTCTGTTACCTGAATAACGAGTGTCAATTATTTTATCTATTTTATGTTGTGAGGTGGGGTTGTAAGTGATCTTCTGTAATTCTCTTTCATAAAAAGTACCAATTATTGGTTCATTTTGTAAATCTGTTATTGCATAAACAACCAATGGAGATCTATTAATTATTGAAGATATAATAAATATTTCATCACTCCAATTTGATTCATATCCTTTTTAGAATACATGTTTATATTTAGTTATTCGAACATAATCACCCACATTGAAATTTGGTTTAGGATTTTCTAAAGAAAGTTTTTTTGTCCGTCTATCATAAAGATTAGTCCAAACTGTCATAATATTGTTGGAATTTACATCACATGGACACATCTTAATACTAGAGTGAAAGCTGTGATTATAAGAGTATATTAAATCTTGTAAAACATCTATATATCTATAAGTATTATTATGAGTGAAATAACGCCACATTTTCATTTTTAGTGTTGTTTGAAATCGTTCAACAATACTGGCCTTAATGTCAGGATTGTTAGTGGTATAGTAATTAATCTTTTTGGATTTAAAGTATTTTTGTACATCTTTTGAAACAAATTCTGTACCTTTATCGGATTGTATGTGAGTGGGTGTTAAATTACTTTCAGTAAATATACTTTCAAAACATTCTTTAGTTGTTTCTGAGTTTTTCTTTTTCATTGGTCTTGCAAAAGCATATTTACTAAATACATCAATAACACAAAGTATATACTTGAAACCATCATTATATTGAGAATAAGTTCGCATATCACTTAAATCAGCTTGCCACAGTTCATTAATATTTGATAGAATGTACCTATTACGCGGGAATTTTTTTCGAATGGGTTTATGTAATGTGTATGTTTCTTGTGATTTTAACCATTCCTTTACTTGCTTTTTATTCATTTTACCCTTCATGGCTTTTGATAATTTATCAATACTACCAAAACCAGCGGGATTAGATGGATCATAATAAATCCTGTTAATTTCTTCTAGTACGGGGTCCATTTTTCCCACTCAAGTCCTTTACGTATTTTAGTTGTAGACTTTTTATCTCTACTGCCCGGTGTAGAAAACTCTTGAACTTCAATCTCAGAGGGTTTGTTCAGATCTTTTGCTTGAAGTTGGTTAATAAACTCACATCTCCTTGGATTTCCAATATAAGTAAGTGGTACTTTAATATCTTTTAATGCTTCAGCAAATCTAACCCACCCTACCGGATCACTTCTTTTTAGGGGTCTTAGTGAATCATTTATTAAATTAACAATATTACTTCCAGGAATTTTTTCTCTATCAATTATGACTGTACCTTCATTATCCCAATGTATTTTACTTTTACTTGTTTCAACTAAGTTTAATAATAACTGCCCTTTTTTATGATAAGTTTTTGGTATTAAACTGAGTATTTGAGCTGGTGTGTAAAGTGGATTTTCATCATTTTCTTTACTTTTAATGGATCGATTCTCCTCCAGCAAAGATTCAATATCAACTGAAGTTTTTAGATCTCTATCTTTATTTTTAAAACCAATTTTTGACTCATTTGAATCTTCATTACATGTATCAGAATAAATTGGTAATTTGAGTGGTTGACGATCCTCTTCGGTAAAATGAAGGTATCTTTGCAGTGTTTGTAAATATAATATCCATTTCTTTCGGTCTTCCGTCTTACTATTCATAATATTTTGCATTTCAATATCTAATCGAGATAAATTACTATTAACCTTATTTTCTTGTTTTAATTTTTCAATCAATCCAGGTTCGATAAGTATCATTTTCTTTGCATTTTCCATGTTAACTGGCTAGTCCACTCACTAATCCACTCAACATTGCACCTAATATTGTTGGTAAGAAAGCCCCTCCTTTTTGTATAATTATATTTTTTCTTAGTTTATGTTTACACTTACGTACTAGTTTACGGAGTATGTTTTTATGTTTATTCAATTTTTGTTTATCCTGATCTTTAAGAGGTACTTTTCCTTGTAAAACGTTATGAATACACTCACAAATACAGTTAATTTCTTCTTCATCACACGTTTTAAGTAATGCTCTTTGATATTTTGGTTTAAGCGTATGCAAAGCGGTTAGCAAATGTTTATACGTTGTGAGTCGACGATGCATCATTTAGCAATGATTTCAATTGTTTGATTCTTGGTGTATTTAAACTCTTTTGTGGGGGCGTAGACTGTACAGAAACCATTAAATGGAAAGACATTTGTCTTGATACGACAAAAATCATTGGTATTCTGTTTTAAATCTACCATTAAATATCCATGCGCCTCTAGAGTTGCATCCCTGTAGGCATCTTCAATGAATTTTGGGTTATCTGGTGATACTTGTCTTGCTAAATATCTTATTTGAGTTTTATCTCGAGGGTTTTTAAAATATATTATATAACTTGAGTTTAAAGATATGTCTCTTTGTCCTTTACCCTGATGAAATAAATTTTGTGTTAGATAAAATACACTAAGATTCCTGTGATGACTACCTTTTGTAAATATATCCACAATTCTTCCATCGGACTCTCTCATTAGATCATCAATAATAACAAGATGTGGGTTTTCACCATCAAACATATTAAGATTTGGAATTCCTTGATGATAGTTAACATTTGGTAAATTATATAATGGTTGCATTTCATCAAAGCACCATGTGATCTGATTAAAATCACAATTACATATTTCTGTAACTGATTTTATGAAATTTGTTACAAAATTTGACTTCCCACACCCACTTGGTCCTGCCACAATAGCAGTGAACGGATGGATAAAGTGAAACATAACACACGTCTAAAGTTCAAAGGGGTGAAATAAAAAATGAAAGTGTTGGTGTAAACAATTAATATATATTCCAAAAATTATATAAAACAGAATTATCTGTATACTATTTCTAACACAATTAGTACAGCATAATTTTACAATTAACTCAACCTCAAATAAATAGAAACAACAATTAGTACATCATAATTTTACAATTAACTCAACCTCAAATAAATAGAAACAACAATTAACTTAAATTATTTACAATAAAACAATGATTAAATATGTAATAAACTACGTCATATTATAGTATTATCATAATTTTACAATCAATATAAATTTTTCTTAAACGCAGACATAAAAGTAAAAACTATCAACACTTAACGCAGTTTATAATGACCCCAAGCTAATGTTTCAATATTATTATCTAAAATATGTCTCTTTGTGTCATTATATGATAAACCTATCTTATTTAATTTTTGTGTGAAAATTGTGTATTTAATTGATTTAAATCTAAGCATACTATAATATTGCACTTTTTTATTAAATAGAGAAGACTTATAACTATTCATTGTCATCTTTTTAGTGATACATTTATTTACCCCTTTTGCCTTGGCTATAGTCTTATTCTCTAAGTTAAAAGCGTACATTTTGGATCGTAAACCCACAAATTCTTTCATTATTTTACCATTATTTTCATCTTTAAAAAAACCTAATTTCTTTTTATTTAATTTTGGATATTCAAAAATATTATTTGTATCATAATCTGAGGTATCAAAGTATGATGAAAGGTCAGGTTTTATATCAGTGTAAAAATCATTTGTAAATATATGATATATTAAACTATCCGTATCTGTATACAATAATTTGATTTTACTAAACTTTTTAATCATATAGTTATAATGAAAATCATACATTAATGTTTTTGAAATATCTAAAATGCAAAACCCTAAATAAATTGGTTTGTTATATATTAACTTCGTTTTTCGCAACTGAACCGCAACTAGGTTTTCCGAAAATATTGAAAGGCTATGAAATTGTGGTTTAGCGATTAGATCTTGAGCACCTAAAGCTTTACCCTGGTTCTCCCAGTGCGTAACTAATTTTATGTTAACCCTTTTTTCAATATTCTCCATAGCCTTACCGAAGACTGAATTATTCATTAATTTATAAAAATCTTTTTCGAAATCTGATTTTGCTAAAGTTCTTAATTCTGTGTTTAGATCTATGTACATCTTCAACCAGGGAGACTGTTTAAATTTTAAAACTCTATGAATTTTAGTTAATTTAACCCCCATTTCTATGCACTGCTTTAAATTTCTATAATGAATTACATATTTATCTTTATTATTTAAATTTGGGACTAGTTTATTCTCATTAATATTGCCTACACAAATGTTTTCTGGACATAAAGGAAAGTCCGAATGTAAATCATGAAGTTCATCTGGATATTCCAAATCAACTTCTAAAATAAAACCGAAGTCTGATGTCTTAGACACATTAAATTCTGTATTTGGATTTACCCATTCGAATTCACCAGTAGGAAGATATTGAGACAGCCCAACCATATAAATTGTTGGCATCAAAATATGTGATATATGAATTTGGTTTCCCTGTATCATAATCCTCCATGTATTTGTTATTAGCTCTAGCATAACGATTACTACATTGAGATACACCACCTCTGATACCTGATCTAATAAATGCAATTTTCTCATAATCTGTTAAAAGTTCTAATTCTATTTTTGTATATTTTAACATTGCATCCCAACTTAAACCGGGTGCTGTGTAATAATGGACAGGGTCTAAATCATATGTATTAGTACATAACTTTCTAAAGTTTTCAAATACATCGTATAAAAGTAAAACGTCTGTTTTTAAATACAGGTTTGTATAATCTAGCATATTACAACACCCAAAATGTTCCCAAACATCTTTAGCATGATTGTAATCATCATTTGAAATATGTGAATCTGTGAGCGAACTATAAAAACATTTTTGTTCAGGGAGCGATGTTAGGCTTAAACTATCATAATTAGTCATAAGTTCATATGGATAAACACCTTTCCGTTTTAAACGAAAGAAATCTTCATCATTAGGGTAATTTCTAGGTAATTCTTGAAATTGATCATTACTGAGATTTTTGGCCAATTCTTCTAATTTACACGGTAAAAACTTAAATGAATCTAAGAATCTCAATATAATTTCGTGGTTATTCACTTTTAATTTTTTGGAAAAGGATATATATTTTTCTTTATTTTGAGGGATAACTTCGACTTCACCATCACAAAAGTTTAACGCGTGAACAATAAAATGAGCATCATAGTGACTAAGGTTGTGTAAAAATATTGGTATATAACGAGGATAATTTCTCTACTTTTGCTATGTCAGAAATTTTAACCGGAAAGGAAATACCATCAAATTTAAGTTTATTTGCATGTTTAACGTACGATGATACCCGATCGGTGTGTTTGTTTACAGGATATAACGCCGAGAGTAACGCCCATTTAAAACAAAAATAATCCTTGTTTTTTACATTTATAACAGCCTTTTTTAATTTTATGTCACGAGGAAGATCTATGTATGAAGTACCGCGTAGGGGGTTAAATTTATTAACATTCATGTCTATAGATTTTATGTTTTTTAGACTCCATCCACTATCTTTTTTTTCGAAAGCACTAATTTTAGTAGTAATTGTATCATTTAAAGATGAAAGAAAAATATTTAAGTCATCTCCTTGACAAATAATATAGTTAAGCGTTTGAAAATCGAACGTATCATGAATATCTTTAGTTTGTTGAACAAAATCAGCATGCAATATGAAGTTTACCTTAAAAATTATGTGTTGATGAATACACTCTTGTAATAAAAATAAAATATCATCTTTAATAGAATTTAAAAATAGTTCAGGAGTTTCAAAATTTACCCATGTCGAACGATCTACTCTACTCTTGATTTTATAAGTTAAAATCCTATTTCCAAAAGCAGATTCAATAACACTAACGTTTGATAAAGAATTATGTGAATTTAAAAGATTATTTTTATGAACATTACTTTTAAAATGATTAGCTAAATACCGTTTCTTGATAAATATATGGCACGTTGGACATTCCACTTGATCATCGTTACTGATACTGTTCCCTGCAGAGGTATGCGCTTCTGCTTCCGTTGTTGGTTTTTTGATGATCTTGGATTCTTTGCTGCACGTTCGCTTCGTTCCTCTTCCAAGTTGTAGTGGTTGACTGCTAAAATGTTTAAATTTATTAAAAACTGTATAAGACAATATGTAAATTATGATCGAAATGAATGTTTATTTTACATACTTAAACTGTGTTTCAACCACCGTACAGTGATGATACAACTCATCATCGTATGACGAATCGAACAGTTGACCCAGGTGTTGCTCATGAATCATGTTGTTCGAAGTTCAGAACACCTCGTTATATACCAATATTTTTACACAACCTTAGTCACTATGATGCTCATTTTATTGTTCACGCGTTAAACTTTTGTGATGGTGAAGTCGAAGTTATCCCTCAAAATAAAGAAAAATATATATCCTTTTCCAAAAAATTAAAAGTGAATAACCACGAAATTATATTGAGATTCTTAGATTCATTTAAGTTTTTACCGTGTAAATTAGAAGAATTGGCCAAAAATCTTAGTAATGATCAATTTCAAGAATTACCTAGAAATTACCCTAATGATGAAGATTTCTTTCGTTTAAAACGGAAAGGTGTTTATCCATATGAACTTATGACTAATTATGATAGTTTAAGCCTAACATCGCTCCCTGAACAAAAATGTTTTTATAGTTCGCTCACAGATTCACATATTTCAAATGATGATTACAATCATGCTAAAGATGTTTGGGAACATTTTGGGTGTTGTAATATGCTAGATTATACAAACCTGTATTTAAAAACAGACGTTTTACTTTTATCCGATGTATTTGAAAACTTTAGAAAGTTATGTATTAATACATATGATTTAGACTCTGTCCATTATTACACAGCACCCGGTTTAAGTTGGGATGCAATGTTAAAATATACAAAAATAGAATTAGAACTTTTAACAGATTATGAGAAAATTGCATTTATTAGATCAGGTATCAGAGGTGGTGTATCTCAATGTAGTAATCGTTATGCTAGAGCTAATAACAAATACATGGAGGATTATGATACAGGGAAACCAAATTCATATATCACATATTTTGATGCCAACAATTTATATGGTTGGGCTGTCTCAATATCTTCCTACTGGTGGATTCGAATGGGTAAATCCAAATACAGAATTTAATGTGTCTAAGACATCAGACTTCGGTTTTATTTTAGAAGTTGATTTGGAATATCCAGATGAACTTCATGATTTACATTCGGACTTTCCTTTATGTCCAGAAAACATTTGTGTAGGCAATATTAATGAGAATAAACTAGTCCCAAATTTAAATAATAAAGATAAATATGTAATTCATTATAGAAATTTAAAGCAGTGCATAGAAATGGGGGTTAAATTAACTAAAATTCATAGAGTTTTAAAATTTAAACAGTCTCCCTGGTTGAAGATGTACATAGATCTAAACACAGAATTAAGAACTTTAGCAAAATCAGATTTCGAAAAAGATTTTTATAAATTAATGAATAATTCAGTCTTCGGTAAGGCTATGGAGAATATTGAAAAAAGGGTTAACATAAAATTAGTTACGCACTGGGAGAACCAGGGTAAAGCTTTAGGTGCTCAAGATCTAATCGCTAAACCACAATTTCATAGCCTTTCAATATTTTCGGAAAACCTAGTTGCGGTTCAGTTGCGAAAAACGAAGTTAATATATAACAAACCAATTTATTTAGGGTTTTGCATTTTAGATATTTCAAAAACATTAATGTATGATTTTCATTATAACTATATGATTAAAAAGTTTAGTAAAATCAAATTATTGTATACAGATACGGATAGTTTAATATATCATATATTTACAAATGATTTTTACACTGATATAAAACCTGACCTTTCATCATACTTTGATACCTCAGATTATGATACAAATAATATTTTTGAATATCCAAAATTAAATAAAAAGAAATTAGGTTTTTTTAAAGATGAAAATAATGGTAAAATAATGAAAGAATTTGTGGGTTTACGATCCAAAATGTACGCTTTTAACTTAGAGAATAAGACTATAGCCAAGGCAAAAGGGGTAAATAAATGTATCACTAAAAAGATGACAATGAATATTTATAAGTCTTCTCTATTTAATAAAAAAGTGCAATATTATAGTATGCTTAGATTTAATTCAATTAAACACACAATTTTCACACAAAAATTAAATAAGATAGGTTTATCATATAATGACACAAAGAGACATATTTTAGATAATAATATTGAAACATTAGCTTGGGGTCATTATAAACTGCGTTAAGTGTTGATAGTTTTTACTTTTATGTCTGCGTTTAAGAAAAATTTATATTGATTGTAAAATTATGATAATACTATAATATGACGTAGTTTATTACATATTTAATCATTGTTTTATTGTAAATAATTTAAGTTAATTGTTGTTTCTATTTATTTGAGGTTGAGTTAATTGTAAAATTATGCTGTACTAATTGTGTTAGAAATAGTATACAGATAATTCTGTTTTATATAATTTTTGGAATATATATTAATTGTTTACACCAACACTTTCATTTTTTATTTCACCCCTTTGAACTTTAGACGTGTGTTATGTTTCACTTTATCCATCCGTTCACTGCTATTGTGGCAGGACCAAGTGGGTGTGGGAAGTCAAATTTTGTAACAAATTTCATAAAATCAGTTACAGAAATATGTAATTGTGATTTTAATCAGATCACATGGTGCTTTGATGAAATGCAACCATTATATAATTTACCAAATGTTAACTATCATCAAGGAATTCCAAATCTTAATATGTTTGATGGTGAAAACCCACATCTTGTTATTATTGATGATCTAATGAGAGAGTCCGATGGAAGAATTGTGGATATATTTACAAAAGGTAGTCATCACAGGAATCTTAGTGTATTTTATCTAACACAAAATTTATTTCATCAGGGTAAAGGACAAAGAGACATATCTTTAAACTCAAGTTATATAATATATTTTAAAAACCCTCGAGATAAAACTCAAATAAGATATTTAGCAAGACAAGTATCACCAGATAACCCAAAATTCATTGAAGATGCCTACAGGGATGCAACTCTAGAGGCGCATGGATATTTAATGGTAGATTTAAAACAGAATACCAATGATTTTTGTCGTATCAAGACAAATGTCTTTCCATTTAATGGTTTCTGTACAGTCTACGCCCCCACAAAAGAGTTTAAATACACCAAGAATCAAACAATTGAAATCATTGCTAAATGATGCATCGTCGACTCACAACGTATAAACATTTGCTAACCGCTTTGCATACGCTTAAACCAAAATATCAAAGAGCATTACTTAAAACGTGTGATGAAGAAGAAATTAACTGTATTTGTGAGTGTATTCATAACGTTTTACAAGGAAAAGTACCTCTTAAAGATCAGGATAAACAAAAATTGAATAAACATAAAAACATACTCCGTAAACTAGTACGTAAGTGTAAACATAAACTAAGAAAAAATATAATTATACAAAAAGGAGGGGCTTTCTTACCAACAATATTAGGTGCAATATTGAGTGGATTAGTGAGTGGACTAGCCAGTTAACATGGAAAATGCAAAGAAAATGATACTTATCGAACCTGGATTGATTGAAAAATTAAAACAAGAAAATAAGGTTAATAGTAATTTATCTCGATTAGATATTGAAATGCAAAATATTATGAATAGTAAGACGGAAGACCGAAAGAAATGGATATTATATTTACAAACACTGCAAAGATACCTTCATTTTACCGAAGAGGATCGTCAACCACTCAAATTACCAATTTATTCTGATACATGTAATGAAGATTCAAATGAGTCAAAAATTGGTTTTAAAAATAAAGATAGAGATCTAAAAACTTCAGTTGATATTGAATCTTTGCTGGAGGAGAATCGATCCATTAAAAGTAAAGAAAATGATGAAAATCCACTTTACACACCAGCTCAAATACTCAGTTTAATACCAAAAACTTATCATAAAAAAGGGCAGTTATTATTAAACTTAGTTGAAACAAGTAAAAGTAAAATACATTGGGATAATGAAGGTACAGTCATAATTGATAGAGAAAAAATTCCTGGAAGTAATATTGTTAATTTAATAAATGATTCACTAAGACCCCTAAAAAGAAGTGATCCGGTAGGGTGGGTTAGATTTGCTGAAGCATTAAAAGATTTTATTTAGATTAAAGTACCACTTACTTATATTGGAAATCCAAGGAGATGTGAGTTTATTAACCAACTTCAAGCAAAAGATCTGAACAAACCCTCTGAGATTGAAGTTCAAGAGTTTTCTACACCGGGCAGTAGAGATAAAAAGTCTACAACTAAAATACGTAAAGGACTTGAGTGGGAAAAATGGACCCCGTACTAGAAGAAATTAACAGGATTTATTATGATCCATCTAATCCCGCTGGTTTTGGTAGTATTGATAAATTATCAAAAGCCATGAAGGGTAAAATGAATAAAAAGCAAGTAAAGGAATGGTTAAAATCACAAGAAACATACACATTACATAAACCCATTCGAAAAAAATTCCCGCGTAATAGGTACATTCTATCAAATATTAATGAACTGTGGCAAGCTGATTTAAGTGATATGCGAACTTATTCTCAATATAATGATGGTTTCAAGTATATACTTTGTGTTATTGATGTATTTAGTAAATATGCTTTTGCAAGACCAATGAAAAAGAAAAACTCAGAAACAACTAAAGAATGTTTTGAAAGTATATTTACTGAAAGTAATTTAACACCCACTCACATACAATCCGATAAAGGTACAGAATTTGTTTCAAAAGATGTACAAAAATACTTTAAATCCAAAAAGATTAATTACTATACCACTAACAATCCTGACATTAAGGCCAGTATTGTTGAACGATTTCAAACAACACTAAAAATGAAAATGTGGCGTTATTTCACTCATAATAATACTTATAGATATATAGATGTTTTACAAGATTTAATATACTCTTATAATCACAGCTTTCACTCTAGTATTAAGATGTGTCCATGTGATGTAAATTCCAACAATATTATGACAGTTTGGACTAATCTTTATGATAGACGGACAAAAAAACTTTCTTTAGAAAATCCTAAACCAAATTTCAATGTGGGTGATTATGTTCGAATAACTAAATATAAACATGTATTCTAAAAAGGATATGAATCAAATTGGAGTGATGAAATATTTATTATATCTTCAATAATTAATAGATCTCCATTGGTTGTTTATACAATAACAGATTTACAAAATGAACCAATAATTGGTACTTTTTATGAAAGAGAATTACAGAAGATCACTTACAACCCCACCTCACAACATAAAATAGATAAAATAATTGACACTCGTTATTCAGGTAACAGAAAAGAAGTATTAGTGAAGTGGAAAGGTTATCCAGATAAATTTAACAGTTGGATTTTAGCTTCTAGTTTAAAAGAAATATGAATAAAGAAAGTTTCTATTTAACTTTGCTCAGCAATAGTTCAATGGAATACTTTCCTGATAACAAGACCACAAATTTTTCAACGAAATTACCAAAAGCTATAAAATTAGAAGGTGAATGGTCGGTTGGAGTTGTCGAGTTTCAATATCCATGTACCATGTTTACTGTTCAAGACCATGAAAATGTTATATACATTACAAAATCTATGTTAATGCCTAATGAAGATAAACCATCCACAGTGTACTACAAAAAACATATTCCAGCTACCAACTATGATAACGTTGAACATATTTTAAGAGTGTTAAATGGTATCGGAGAGAACTTGAAATTTCGCTATGATGAAATAACAAAATTTGTGTCTATTTCGGTATTGGATAAAAATATAACATCCGTAACATTATCACCCAAATTAAGTTTACAGCTAGGTTATGAACCAAATAAAAATCTCCTAGAGAGAAATTTTGGAAAGTGTCCTGCTAATTTACACTTAGGGTTACCATCTCAACTATTTCTATATTGCGACATTATCGATCCTCAGATTGTGGGTGATGTTATGACTCCTTTATTAAGAGTCATTTCATTAGATCCTACAAAATACATTTATGGTGCAAATAAAATGCACGTTTTCTCTCAACCTCACTACTTACCTGTTATGTGAAGAGAGTTCGATACGCTGGAAATAGTTATAAGATCGAGTACAGGACAAAAAATACCATTCCAGTTTGGAACCGTGTGTATTAAACTACATTTCCGAAAATTATAATAATGAATTCTCTTCGTGATCATCATAAATGTCCATATGAAAATTATTATACACATCAAGCTGGATCAGGAGTTGGAGTAATTTATAAGGGTTCACCACATCAACGCGGTCATGGTATTGGGAGCTTCTTAGGGGGGTTATTCAGATCAGTTTTACCTTTACTTTCAAGTGGTGCTCGAGTGATTGGTAAGGAGGCATTAAGCGCTGGAGTAGGACTTTTATCGGATATGGTTCAAGCCCGTCCTATGGAAGCCTCAATAAAAGATCGTCTAAAGCAAGTTAGTACGAATTTAAAACGAAAGGCTGATGAGAAAATTGATCAATTTAACATGACTGGATCTGGGTATAAAACTAAAAGAAAACGATTGACATCGTTCATTCCACCATTAACTGCTAAAGTGAAAGCTGCGAAAAAACTTTGTCTAAAACCAAAAAATATCAAAGATATATTTTCAAACTAAATATGTCTTTCCTTCATAATCATTCTTGCGAGTGCGTTAAGTCAGAATTGGATTTGTTTGCACTACCGTCTACACAAACTAGCATTGAAAATGGATTGTGGATTCATTATAAACCAATTTCATCTCTTGGTGATGATGGACCTATCGAGTTTCAAGTTCCTGGGACCGGCGATGACTACATAGATTTGTCTCATACATTACTCCACATAAAGGCAAAAGTATTAAATCAAGATTCAACTAACTTGGTATCTACTACAATAGTAGCACCTGTAAATAATTGGCTGCATTCACTTTTTAGTCAACTTGATGTTTATTTAAACCAAAAACTTGTATCACCACCTAATAATACCTATGCATATCGAGCATACATGGAAACCCTTTTAAACTATGCCCCTGCTGCTAAACAATCTCATCTTACTTGTAGTCTTTGGTATGAGGATACAGCAGGAAAAATGGATTCTACAGATGGTAAAAACATAAGATTTGTTAAAAGACAGGAATTGATTAGTGAAAGTAAGGAAATAGAAATGATTGGTCATCTTCACGGTGACATTTTTAACCAAGATACATTTTTAATTAATGGTGTTGAAATGAGTGTTAAATTGGTTCGATCAAGAGAGAGTTTTAATTTAATTGTTGGGTCAAACGATGTAAAGTTTAAAGTTTGCATTACGGACGCAACTCTTATTGTTCGACGAGCACGAATTAATCCAAGTGTATTACTCGCACATCAAAAAGTTTTAGCTTCTACCACTGCTAAATATCCTATTACTCGAGCTGAAATAAAAGTTTTAACAATTCCTTCGGGTGTTCAAGGAAAAACTCTTGATAATATATTTTTAGGACAGGTACCGAAAAGATGTATAATTGGATTTGTGAACAATTCTGCATTTAATGGTTCCCTTACTAAAAATCCATTTAACTTTGAAAACTATGGTATTAATTCTTTCAGCTTATATATTGATGGTCAACAAATACCTTCAAAAGCTTTGCAACCATCTTTTAATAATAGCATATTTACATCAGCATATCATACTCTATTCTCGGGAACTGGTATTCACTTTCTTAATGAAGGAAATGGAATCTCTTGTGAACAGTATGGTAAAGGTTACTGTCTATTAGCATTTGAATTAACTCCTGATTGATCAGCTAACTCATCAACTCATTGGAATCTCATAAAGCATGGTAGTGTAAGAATAGAAGTACGATTTGAATCCTCATTAATACAAACAATTAACTGTATAGTTTATGCTGAGTTTGATAATATTATTGAGATAGATAAAAACAGAAATGTTACTGTAGACTATAGTAGTTAAGGTTATAATATGTGTTGTGTGTTAGATTTTATGTGTTATGTGTAATGCATTTTGTGTGTATGTAACTATGTGAAACGTTATAAAATTAAATAAAACAAATTGTATGCAATATATTTTTTATTATTTCTTTATAAATCTTCTATTTAATCTAATACAAAACACTGTTCGAGTTGAAATTTTACATAAGCACACTGACTAAACCACTGAACATGCTGCTGCCAAGGATCATCATCATCTTCCCAATCTTTTAAACCACCACCACAATGGAAACACTTGGTCCCGTCTGCATGACCAGTATAAAAGAAACCAGCTTCTGCAAGATCTTCAGGTTTCTGTCGCATAACGAGAGGCCAGTTTTCGAAACTAAGCAAACGGCTAGATTTTGAACTGAAGAATGGATATTCAGCTCTTGAGTACTGCATACTCTTCTCGTTTTCTTCTCCACTCAGTGTTGTAGTTTTGTTCTTCAATGATGTGTTTTGTACACGTATGCCACACTCATCTCTTCCTTCCGCTCTTGTCTTCGTGTAATTGAAGTAAACAGAATCACATTCACTAATGATCAGCTAATGACTGTCATTGTTAAAAAAGTATTTTTTAACTTTTTCACTTTCTGCTATTGTCTTTGTTATATTGTATACGAGGGCGTTTGTGTTGTCGTAGATGCTATCTTTATTAGTCTTTACGTAATATTTAATTCTCGTGGAAGCATGTTTCCAATGATCAGTAGTTGGAATCTTGGATAGCTTCTTCATATCGTACATTTCAATTTTGATGAGATGCGTCGCTTGGTCTCCGTCGTCAGAATTAGTAGAAATGTATGATACACCATCTCTAGCGGCTCGTGCTACGGTTGATGATAACAGCTTCCTCTTTTTTATTTTTGATTCAGCTTCAAAAAAATGATCAATCGATTGCGATTTTCTTTTTCCACCATCGCATGTGTTATTATTAATGACGAGGTCATCACTCTCTTCTTGAGGGGAGAGTGGCGAGTAGTAATACTGTTTATAGGTATTTTCATCGAAGCTCAATGATTTCTGCAACAACACAGTTATCATGTTAATATCAATTTGTTAACACTTAATCATAAAAGTTAAAAAAGTTAAAGTTACAGCCTATGCTAACCATCTGAGTTACCACGGCTTAATCATATACATACACAATATTTAAATAAAATAATACACACGCATGAAAATAACAGAAAAAAAGTAATTTAGTCAATAGAATAAACACTTACATCCATAGCCTTTGGTGCATTGAAGTAACACAAATGTACTATTGATAGATCCACTGCAGTCAAACGACTATACACTAACTCGATGACTGCGTCTGTTGGTCTTATATATCACCAGTACGTAAAAATTCTAATCTAAAGTATTTCCGTAATGAGTTGATAATTACTTTATGCGTCAACCAGTTTATCTCACATTTCCGTTGCCTATCTCAACATTTCTTCGTATTGTTGATCAATGACTCAAGTACGATTTGTATAACACAAAAATGCAATTTAATATTTAGAAATCACTATAATTGACCATTCCTATGTTATTCATTGAGTAGATTGGTACTGTAATAATCTACTAATAGCAGTAATATCATGGATACACTAGATGTACAACAACATCTGAAAAAGATTCACCCCAGTCTAGAAAATAATGTTTATGCAGCTAATAGACTGCCTATGTATACCCACGTACCAACGTATATAATATGCAATTTGGATACAGATGATAAACCAGGGTCACATTGGGTAGCTTTATATATCGATACGAATGACGTCGGTCAATATTTTGATTCATATGGACGATCACCTGTACGATATCATCTAGAGTTTTTAAAAAGGAATTGTAAAAGATGGAACTGAAATGTTGATAGGATTCAGAATGAGTGGACTTCAGTTTGTAGCGAATATTGCTTAATGTATTTGCTATATAAGTTTCAGGGATGTTCAATACATAGTTTTATGAGTATATTTACAAGGAACACATTGTACAACGATATTTTAGTGGATGAGATGTTTCGCTCCTATTTTATAGATAATAAGTAATAAGATTTTGTATTTTATAAATAAAAATTGTAACAAAATTATGTAATGTGTTTTATTGATGATTCAGATTAGCGTTGTATAATTAGGAACAAAGAAGTATAATACAATAGCACTGATATAGTCGACGCACACGCTGCAATGAAGGTGATTAATGAACAATAGAACAATAGAAATAGGAACAATGGGACGCTAATGACGGTGGAGGCCCTTACCGGATATCAATTAGATATTAGCTAACTGATCTGCACATCTCCGGAACCGTGCATGCTACACAAAAATGGATCGCAGATTCGTGATCAGAGCATGCCAAAACCTTTTTTTTTTTCTTTTTAGGATCGTGTGTCGACGAACGTCGTTGAACCGCTTCTGACTCAGGTGGTCTAGAAGTGGTACAACTACACTACTCACACATAATTAAAGAAACATTCACTACTAAGGACACAACGACAGGTAATGTTTCCTCAAGATTGTTTGGAGCTGCGACTTAGTTACGTTTTCGTCATAAATACCCGCCACCTCATTACACAAGGTCGGAGTTATCCATTGCCTTGTGCGTCGTCCAAAGTAATTTTCAACCCTAGGTATGAGATATTTCCTCCTTTGTGTAACCTGGCGCTTCGGCATTATATATGTCTTAGGTTTCTTAAATGTTACCATACCATGCTGTTCTAATATGATGATGGATTTTACTTTCTTGTCTATGGGAAGAATTTTGCAAATTTTAAATAACATTTCATAATTTTTATCTATAACATTTTTGGTTTTACGATCAACTAATATCTTTAAGAATCTTATTTGTATAGACTTTATTTTGTTAAGATAAGTTGGGAAAGTAAGTCCATATGCACTTAAGCCATATCCGATCGTTGCGTCTGCCAGGGCATAATACAGCATATACATGATTCCTCGGTTCACAGCATATTTTATATGATTCAGTTTACCTAAAACTGCCCTAAGCCTACTACACACTAATTCAACATGCGAGTCCCATGAGAAACGATTGTCTATAACCAACCCTAAATATTTATAGTTCGTTACACATTGTAGCTTTTCACAGCAGCAGAGAGAACCAAACCGATCAGTATGCAAGCAATCGTAAGTGTGACCCATAAGAGCTATATCTACAGTTTTTATAGAACGGTTATAGGGTGATGATATTACCTTAAATTTGGTTTTACTCAAGTTTATGATAATACCATTGTCGTGGGACCACTTTATTAAATTATTTAAATCCTGCTGCACTTTTAACTGTATCTGGCTACTGTGTTTTCCACTATACACGAGGCAGGTATCGTCAGCATACATGTATATTCTACAATTCTTAATAACATTTACCATACCGTTTACGTGCATTATATATCCGATCGGGCCAAACACAGAGCCAGTCGGTACACCAAATTTCACTTTACCTATCCTACTATTCGTTCCGTTTACACGAACAACAATATTTCTATTTTCTAAATATTTTTTGAACCAAGTTTTCACTGGACCTCTTATTCGACATTCATCCATGGCCTGCAACAAGCACTCATGGTCCAAAGTATCGAATGCCTTTTTAAAGTCTATAAATAGAGCTACTACGATATTTTTATTATTTGAAGAGTTATTTACGTCATCTGAAAATGCTGTCAAGGGCGTCGTTGTACTTTTATTTAATCTAAACCCAGATTGAAATTCTGTTAAAATTTTTTTTTTTTTCAAGAAACACACCGATTTGTTTAATTAAAATTTTTTCAAATATTTTATTTATGTTAATTAATATTGCAATTGGTCTGTAGTTAGTGTAGTCTCTATGTGATCCATGTTTGTAAATTGGTCGGATAATTGCAGTTTTCAAATCATCAGGATAAATGCCTTCGCAAATACAATTATTTATTAATGAAGCTAAAATGGGACTAATATACTCTTTTACTAATTTCAAGTCCCGTACCCGTATGCCGTCAATACCTGGTGACTTGTTGCAGGCTAAAAATGTGTATAAGAAAAATCTTTAATAATGCTCTTCCCCCGGCGGCTTTCATGTTTGAATTATCTGATGTTTTGGATTTTTTATTGTACCGATCTTTCACTTGACTTAATGTTCTTTATTGAGGTCGGGGTTTCGCGCTGGCCAATCCAATCGGCGCGTCTCATCTCCCTGTACGTCCGCATCAATACCTCAAGAAAGGTGCACCCGAGCGTTCTTATCCAAATAAGGATACTTTTACCGTAATATTCAACTCTATTTGTGCATGAGAAATTGGAATCTCTGTTAGGTTAAAATTGAATTCAAAAGTTTATCATATTGCTGAAATAATATTATCCTAATTATGTAGTTTTTGAAGTTGAATAATTTGATCCTTTTAAGTAGACTAAGACAATATTAAAAGCTCACGGTTACAACGAGAAGGCCATCTATTTATATAGTTGGATTTTTATAGGATAAGGGTGACAAACAAATACACAGTGGATGGTAAGTAGTTTTTTTATAGAACTAGAGTGGCAAACGAGCACACAGTCCACCTGATGGTAAGTGGTTGCTGTGGTCCATAGACATCTACATCTATCCTCGATTACAAATCAAAATGCAGATGCATCGTCATCCGTGAAGACTAAGATTGAATGCCTCGTTTCCAGTAAAAAAAGGTCTCTAGTTCTCTACACTCACCATACGAAACACAGCAGCCTTATGCTGCTATTTTACGCTGGTATTCTGTGAGAGCGTGGTCCTTCCCCAGTCATGCATGACTCTACCACATATTTTATATACATTATTATCATACATTTCCTCCACTTCCTCATCGGGATGTGTCGAGGTTGGTGGGTAATGACCTTCTGCGAATACCGTTTGATGATTCTGAGTATAAGGTAGGCAATCTTCGTCTACACATCCAATTTAAACAACGTTGTTAACGTTATTCAGATTGGGACCTCCTTGGGTCAGATGGTTGCCCTCCCGGCGATAGAACAAATTGCCAGATTCGAGGATTACTGTGTCTTCCCCTTCTCTTCGGACCTCAGATAATCCTATAATATCCCAGCATAACTTGTTTATCGTTTCTTTCAGCTCCTGGATCTTTCCGTCAGTCCTCAGGTAGTGTTTATGCCCAAATTTGGTTATGTTAGGACGTTACACTTTGTCACTTTGCCAATCGCCCGATCGTACCAGGTGTCACGCGTGTGTCGGAGAGGGGGCAGCGGAAGGGAGCTTCCCAGCATCTTGGCGGTCGGGCGAGACAGTAGGTGACGAGTAGTAGCTTTAGAGCAGCGATCCGATAAGGCCGAGTGTTTCGGCTACCGCTGCGGAAGTTGCGCGAGACCGGTTTCGAGTGATTAGGCTCTAGAATTTGGGTTTGGGCGCGGCTTCGCTACGTAATTGGGTTTCGGTAAATCCGCCTCGGATTTGGTGGTCTAGGATTTAGGTTCCCGTACCAGAGTCCTTTATGGGGTTTTACGGTGTAAGTAAATGCTTTGAAAATAATTATGCATCTTAGTTAGATTAATTTGCGTGTCAACGAGGCGTATTTTGACTCTGACGCGACATGTTATTCTGGTGCCGAATTTATAATTTGTGATAAGTGAATTCGGGACATTCAATGTCGAATTTAGTTCTACTGTCCTAGCCGTGTCGGATATCACGTGTTTGATTCTACGATGAATGTGGAATTAGGCGAATTTAAGTTAGTAAAATGTACAATTAAGCTAAGAGACTGAATCAGTGACAGTGAAGAAAGAAGTGGTCCGGCGCCGAAGCAACTGAAGCGATGCATCATTTTGGAGCAGCCTGGAACTCGGCCGCTGCTGGTCGCCTATGCTTACCAAGGCCCCACACATTCACACCTCACTGTACACTACTCGCCATCCACTATTACATACACTCACGGCCTGCCCAAGCCTTTGTGCGAAGTTAGCTTCGGATAATGGTAAGTACTATGTGTTTCTAGCTTTATTTTTTTATTTTAGCTTATTGTGAGAACATATTCCACGCGGCCATATTGGGGCTCGACCTACGTGTGCTCGTGAAATTTTCTGCTGAATGGGCCCCAGAGGATTTGACCCTTGCTGGAGCAGCCGTAGGCCGTAACAAAGTGGTAGCAGAGCTTGGTTCCGGGTTCGATTCCCGGTCGAGCCCGACCGTAGTACTTGATAAAAATTAAACAATTTTGGTGGCTGGGAGCGTTTGTTTGATTGGTTTAACTTGTGTCTACAATCACGCCTGGCCGTAATACGTAAAATTAAAATTCTTTTCTTTTGTTGCTTTGTTGCTTGCCTTTTTTTTGTTGTTAGTGGGTAGTTGCTAACGCCACGCCCGTAGGTTGCGCAAGCGGGAGTTTGCTAGAGAGATGCGTTGGGTAGGTAGATGGATATTATCACGTAATCGGATAATTATCGTTGTCGTATAATTATGGTTGATTACTTATCAAAGGGTCGGTTGTCTGAGCGAGGCATTTTTGTAGATCGAACGGGATGTGTATCTTTATTGTTGTTGTGGTTCGTATTTAATCTAATAAATGGCAATAATATAAATCTAATAAATGGTAATTTGTATTTGTGTAATTGTATTTAACTTGATTTGATAGGAACGGTATTTTGTTACTCGTTAATTCTTTTTGTATTTGTTATTTGTTAATTTGTAATTTGAATTTGAGCCGCGCAGTAATTTGTATTTAGAAGTAATGCCATCGCGTGGCTAGGGCTATCGCCATGCCGCTTTGTATGTGGGTGCGAACGGCGTTTCCTCTCAGGGCTCTCCGGGCCCTCGACTCCCACGGGCGGGGCGCTCGGCCGCGCCACCTGTCGGGGGGTTGTTCCCCCAGAGGCGGGGGGTCGTCACTCCCACCCTCAGTATGTTGAGAGGGACTTCACTGCCACTTAGCGGTCAGCTAGACACTTCTCGCCCTCGTCAGCTGAGTGGCCGCGGCACGGGGTACTACCGTTCCCCCTTTGATGTAGGCAGCCCAGCTAGGTAGCTGCCGCCCTAGTTCCCACCACGGCCGTCTCTACTAATTCTGTGAGCCATCAACAGCTCACATGCCAATCTGTTCTCTTGGCGACGGCCTCAGTGAGGGCGTACCGCCCGAGGGTCGAGTGTTTGACGGTATGCGCTTTATTGTTCCGGGTTCTCACCCGGGTTAGCCTCTGTTAAGTTGTTGGGAAGACTAGGGCTCCATGGGAGCGTTGAATTGCGCTATTAGGGATTGTTAGATTTGGTTTTGGTCGAGCACTTAATTAACGATGCTTTGAATTAAAATTAAAACTGGTTTTGTGCCTTCCGCGAAATGTTCATATTTGTGGCGGTTGTGATTAATAGGGTTGAATTGTATGCCTTTTGAATGCTTGTGCATATGTTCTGTAAATGTGTTTGATCACTGTGTTTGTTTTGTTGCACAGAAAATTGAAATTGAATTGTGTGACCTTTAAATGCTTGTGCATATGTTTGTAATTGTAGTTGATTACTGTGTTTGTTTTTGCGCGGAAAATTGAAATTGAATTATGTGCCTTTTTGATTGCTTGTGCATATGTTTTGTAATGTATTTGATTATTGCGTCTGTTTTGCTGAAAATAAAATTTGAATTCATTTGAAATTGAATGACGCGTTATTTGGATATTTGTATATATGTTTTGTGGATGTGTTTTGTCATGGTGTTTTGTTGAAGAGAAAGCTGAGATTGGATAACCCTATTTGTGCCGAAAGGAATAATGAGTCATCCCTCCTTTGGGTTTCGCTTTTTGTTGGCACTGTCTAAGATATTTATTTGAAATGAGAAATAGGGCTGTCTCTTACGTTTATCGTTTTGTTTAATTTGTCAGTTTGACCTATGTTCATCGGTGATTAATTTGTTTGAATTAATTCTGTAGCTGAACATTGATGCATTTGAAAAATTAGTTGAAATATGAGTATAGGACTGCTTGTCTAACAGGCTAGCTAGTTTTGGAGATTATTAGATTGAAATCAGCTGCCGCACTATTTTAGTAAATGATAATATGGTGGGTGGCTTGGTTAGGTTAGGTGCGTTTCGTTCGGCTCTCCACAGATGACGTTCATTTGGAATTTGTGGGTGCGCTCTGCACTGAAGCTTAGGAGGTCACTCTGGGCCGCTTCGTGTCGCGTCGCTGTTTGCAGACCTGATCCGGTCGGATTGCGGAACTAATCATAGGAGCACAGATAGGTGTTTGAAAGAGGTCGTCGGACTTCTGTCCTGTACAGGACTTATTAAAGTGCTGCGATGCCCAGGAGGGGCATCCAGTGGAGGCTGACCCTCCGGCTTGCCACATTGGGGCTAACTTTTGAGGCGGTGGCTAGGATTGCAAGATCTGATGGAATGCCTAAGGTGGCCTAGTTTTGGTGTAGATTCTGTCTTGCAACGTGCCGTCGCGACCCTGTCCCGCTTGTCGGTTTGCTTGCGGACCTAAGTCCTTATGTCCGGGACGGGGGTTTGTTTATGCCCAAATTTGGTTATGTTAGGACGTTACCCAATCACGTAACAGGTGTCACACGTGTGTCGGAGAGGTGGCAGCGGAAAGGAGCTTCCCAGCGTCTTGGCGGTTGGTGACGAGTAGTAGCTTGGGAGCAGCGATCCGGTAAGGCCGAGTGTTTCGGCTACTGCTGCGGAAGTTGCGCGAGAATTTGGGTTTGGGCGCGGCTACGCTACGTAATTGGGTTTCGGGAAATCCGCCTCGGATTTGGTGGTCTAAGATTTAGGTTCCCGTACCAGAGGCCTTTATGGGGTTTTACGGTTTAAGTAAATTCTTTGAGAATAATTGTGCATCTTAGTTATTGTACGCCTCTACACGAGGCATTCTCAGGTGATATAGACTCTAGCGGTTAGCCACCGTAGAGTCTATATCACCTGAGGATGCCTCGTGTAGAGGCGAAACACGTGTCGTATTATCGTCAGTGGTGTGTCTTGCCTAGTGTAGTGGTGTTGGGAGTAGCGGTGCTGGGATTAGTGGTGACGGGGTTAGTGCACGCAATTGAGGGAGGGCGGGAGGTGCTTCTTCATACTAGGTAAGACACATCATTTTATTTTATAACGCGGATATTTGCGAAGTAAATTTTTGTAAAAGCTTTTATATAATGGATTTCCGCAAAGTAACGCCTGATTCTATTAATTATGTTATTCTGGTGCCAAATTTATAATTTGTGATAAGTGAATCCGGGACATTTAATGTCGAATTTAGTTCTACTGTCCTTGCCGTGTCGGATATCACGTGTTCGATTCTACGAAGAATGTAAAATTAGGCTAAGAGACTGAATCAGTGACAGTGAAGAAAGAAGTGGTCCGGCGCCGAAGCAGTCTGAAGCGATGCATCATTTTGGAGCAGCCTGGAACTTGCCCGCTGCTGGTCGCCTATGCTTGTCAAGGCCCCACACATTCACACCTCACTGTACACTACTCGCCATCAACTATTACACACACTCACGGCCTGCCCAAGCCTTGGTGCGAAGTTAGCTTCGGATAATGGTAAGTATTATGTGTTTCTAGCTTTCTCCCATATAATTTATTGTGAGAACATATTCCACGCGGCCATATTGAGGCCTGACCTACGTCTGCTCGTGAAGTTTTCTGCTGAATGGGCCCCAGAGGATTTGCTGGAGCAGCCGTAGGCCGTAACAGGTAGCGTGCCTTATATGTAGCCAAGTCGAGTCATCTTAGGTAGCAACGGAACCTCCACCGGAGATTCTTAGCACCCACTGTCGCCAACGTAGCTAGGAATAGCGGGGCCACAGGGGATTGGGGGCCATTTGTTTGTCTCGTTGCTCATGTAGCGTATATTGTCATAGTTGCCGCGCTTGACGAGTGGGTTCGCAACCGCTGTTCCTTATAGCATTTTGCTGTTAGCATAAAGATGTTGCTGCACATCTTCCACCTCAATTTACCTCTGTCTCCTCTTACGACATGCACTGGAAGATATGGGGTAGAGGGTATTTTTACCCGCCACTACATGGGGAATAAATTTTATAAAACGCTTGGATGCTTTATTTTAAGGCAGCTATATTTTTCAAATTATTATTATTTACATACATACATATAATCCCGCCTCTTTCCCGTAGGGGGAGGCAGAGACAACTTCTTTCCACTTGCTACGATCCTTACATACTTGTTTCGCCTCGTCCACTTTTATTATTCCCTTCATACTTCCTCTACGGTTTAGGGTACCCTTGATCTGGCCCTTTTTCAAGACGTCCCTGATTTTATCGAGAAACGTCCGCTTACGTCTACCCCTTCCAATACGTTCATTCACACTCGCCTTATACACTTTTTTCGTCAATCGTTCTTCATTCATTCTCTTCACGTGGCCAAGCCATCTCAGCATACCTTTCTCAATTTTTGTCACCACGTCTTCTTTCAGACTACAACGTTTCCTTATCTCACTATTTCTTATCATGTCATTCAGTTTAACTCCTATCATACTTCTTAACGCTCTCATCTCAATTGCATTTATTCTGCTTTGATGTTTCTTCTGCCATACCCAACTTTAACTTCCGTACATGAGTGTCGGAACCAACACCCCCTCATGGACAGCCAAACGAGCCTTGTTAGCACAGTATAATAAATATACAGTAGGACGACGCCTTTGATCTCGTGGTAAATGCCGACAACGTCTAGACAGCGTGTGGAGGTTAGGGTTGTCACAAATTAACAACTTTTACTAATTTAATTATTTATCTTAGATCTACATCGTCATCAACAGTATGATTACTAATATAAAAAAATAAGTAACAATTTGTTCTTAGATTTTTCCTAAAAGTACTCAAAACGTTAATTGCACGCCTCACAACGTGAGAGAGTGCTCTATTCTCGATATGTGGCCATACCTTAACTTCGCTACATAAAATCGTTCTTATACTCTTAGCTAGACATCAAATCCATATTATTTTTAACGTTACAATGACTACAGAAACCTTAAAATTGACATCCATATTGTATTATTAAAAAAAATCCACCATCTTTGATATGAAAACTAATGCCGTTTTCGTAATTGGCACCCCAAGAAAACTCGAAATTGACATCCATAACATTAAAAAAAATTATGTCCACCATCTTAGATTTAAAAATGAATTCCATTTTCGTAATTAGCACCACAAGAAACCTCGAAATTGATACCCATATCATATTATTAAAAATGTCCGCCTTCTTGGATATGAAAATGGATGCTGTTTTCGTAATCATCACTCCAATAAACCTTGAAATTGACATCCATATCATAAATATATTAAAAATTGACCGCCAACTTGGATTTAATAATAAATGCTATTTTCGTAATTGAAATGCCGACAGACCTAAAAATTGACCCCTAACTCTTAATATTTTATAAAAAACTTCAAAAGACCGAAGAAGAGGCACTACAGTATGGTCTAAAACCTTAGCCTGTCCAACCACACGATTTAAATGAAGAAAAAAATCAAACTTCGAAACAGTAATGCCCAGCGACTAGTACCTATTTTTTTACGTCCGCCATTTTTTTTACGTTGGCAATTTGGCATGACATAACAAAATATACATAATGTAAAAAATAATAAAAATATTTATTTACCTTTCTTCCGTATGCGCGATTTGGTGAAATCGCAGATCTTTATTTATGCGAGATGACGACTTGCAATCTCTCACAGCACACGTCGTATGAACCATTGTAATTGTAAGTATCAACATAAATAATAAAAAATAAATTTAAAAATTATAAAAGCAAACGCGCGTTAACCCTGGAAGTCATGACCCGAGCTTCTAATACGATTGGCATAAGCAGCTCGGGCTCGTCCTTCCCGCGTCTCACCCCTCACACCCCGCACGATTGCCCTATCTAGACGTCTTCGTCGGACGACTGTATGGATTTATAGACTGTGCTTGTTAGACACCTTCCAACTGCTCATAAAGGACTGCAAAGCTCCATTCACCATGTTTCCTGCATTCACTCTTCTTTCGATATCACTCTCACACTTTCCATCTCTTGTAAACTTTGAACCCAGATATACACAAACTCCTTCACGTGCTCAATTTGTTCATCTCCAATCACGATATTGCAGTCTGTCACTGCCTCATCTCTTTCAAACACCGTCACTTTCGTCCTCCTTACATTCATCTTCATTCCCTTTCTAACAAAAACTCCACTCATAGCAGTTACCATCTCCTGCAACTCCTCGGCCGAAGAATACTTGGTCATCAGCATAGAGAAAACATTTGACGAGTAACTCATTCATTCTCAACCCACTTTCATTCTCTCTAAAATCTGTCAAGCAATTGGCCATAAACAGATTAAACAGCCACGGTGAATCTACACATCCCTGTCTAACACCTTTTTCGATATTAAACCACTCAATGTATGCCCCGTTTATCCTTACAATAGTACTAGAATTCTTATAAAGAGATTGCAATGATCATATGAGGATACTGCTCACACCGTTCGCGGACAGTGCTGACCAAAATTCATTCAACACCACTCTATCATAGGCCCATTTTTTATAGAATTAGGGTGAAAACGAGCACACTGTCCACTTGATGTTAAGTGGTTGCTGTGGCTCATAGACATCTGTATTTATCTTCATTTGCGAATTAAAATGCAGATGTGTTGTCAGCCTTGAGGACTAAGATAGAATGCCTCTTTTCCAGTAAAATGGGTTTCCGGTTCTCTACACTCACCATACGAAACACAGCAGCATTAAGCTGCTATTTTACGCTAGTATTCTGTGAGAGCGTGGTCCTTCGCCGGTCGAGCCGATCCATTCGTGCTACAACTATACTATTAATATAGCCGCAGCTTGGCTCTACTACCTTAAACGCCTATTCTAGATCCACGGCCTAATGACAATTGTCTGACTATGTTTTGACCCTTGCACTAGCAACTCTAGATATACATGGTCGCAATAAGCAGAGAGATCTTGGTACAGTACCAGGAATCATTATTAAAAACATTTTGGCTGCGATGGAACAGTTATTCTTCCACGCAGTATAATTTTGTGATTTCGTTAGTACTAGTCCATTTATCCACCTATACATACATATACTATACATGCATATATGCTATACAACCTACAAAATTCCACTGGTGATAATAGGCCTCACCATAGATTGGCTCATAGGGGTTTTGGGATTTTGCAATAGTTGCCACGCTTGGCAGGCGGATTGTTAACCGCCGTTTTTTATTTTAAGTTATCATTAAGAAGATATTACTATCCATCTTGTGTTTCAGTATCCCTGTGTCGCCTTTTACGACGTTCACGAGATAATATATGTAGAGTAGAGGATATTCTTAGAACGCCATTGCACTGTTGTAGTATTACCTGAGTATTCCAGCCTTTTTAATATTTTGATATGACACGGCTTCTGCTGAATATAGTGGACATTCCACAGAATGTCATATATGCAGTGGAAATTTCATACAAAAATTATATGAGAAACAACATAATTTTTACCTTTTTTATAGAATAAGAGTGACAGACGAGTACGCATTCCACATGATGGTAAGTGGATGCTGTGACCCATAGACATAAAATATATCTGTCTTCGGTTCTATGTCTATCTTCGATTAAGAATCAAAATGCACTATGTCACCATGGATTAAGATGGATTGCCTCGTTTCCAATAAAAACGTCTCTCTCTGGTTCTCCAAACTCACCATATGCAACACCGTAGCATAAAGCTGCTATTTCATCTTGCTATTCTTTGAGAGAGTAGTCCTTCCGCGGTCGAGCCGACCCATTAATGCTGAAACCATAATATAACTGTAGCATTGATCTACCAATTTGAATTTTTAAATATTTAATGAATAAAAAAGAGAGAAATGTTCATATAGGCAGTGAATAAAAATCGATGCTTTTTGGCACCGGCTGCTTTAAAAACCTACAAATGAATTATTTACCTTAAAACTAACATTCTTACCAGAGAAAATAAGCACTGAAATTTTTTTTTACGATCTTGATAGAATATCGAAGGCAACTGTGACGCAGTTTTTACCCTTTTAGCTTTTTGCTACTAACACAAAAAATTTAAAATTATTTTAGTCAGACTGTCTTACTGTGCCAAATTATCATATAGTTACTTCTTATTATAGTTTGGAATAAACTAACCTCATAATGATATCTTATATTTACACGAATACTGCACATTTTAGAAAACTGATTTTACGAAGTGTATCAAGTTAAATTTATTTTATTTCAAATAACTTTATAACTTTTTTCAAAAAGAATATTCGTACTTGAGAAACGTCGTGAACTTAAAATAATTTAAAATCAGTGATATAAAACTCGATAAAGTCCGTACCATTAGTTTAACTTCAATCTTAAACTGAACTTATTTTAAGCAAAGAGGGTCGAATCAATAAGAGAATGCTTTCACTTGCACTACTTTTACACATAATAAATGAAAATCTTATTTGCGTAATTGGCGTAAAATAGGTACTTTGCAAATTAAATTGTCTCGATTAACATGGATCATCAATTAGAACCCCAATACAGACAAATTAATGGCGCTTGACAATATTACAACTGGATACGATGGAGATATACTGTCAGTAACTAAAAGGGGCCATAAATCTTTTAATGTTATCGTTGGTGCGTCTGTTAATGATCGTGTAACTTTTGTAGACTCGACCGTTTTAGGTCATATTCACACAATACAATATATTACTTGTGTAGTTAAGATGATGTGTAATATTGGAAGGTTGTCAATGACAGGAGACGTGTTAAACTGTCCATAACTTTAATTGAACTACTTTCTTATTCTAAACTTAATTCTGTAGTGTAATATATTGTATTAGGGGCTACACTACAGATAGCTCTTCATTTTGCTTGGATCTGGCAGTTATGTATATTTGATAGGTTATGAATCAAACTGACTCATATTCACATTAAATAACGGTTAATTGCCAACATAAAATAAAAAAACTGTACCAGTTGCTGTGGAAGAGTTTTTAAGAAATTATATATTTTAATTGTTATTTCGTTAGTCAATAAAAAGCGGTGGTAGCTGAGAGGCTAAGTGCTCGCCATAAATTTCAAGCTACACAGCCGTTCCGCGTTTGGTTCCCGTCGGTACCAATGAAATTATTAATTCAAATTTTGTTCAGTGCTGACACTTGCTGAGCGGTGATGAAAAACCTCGTAAAATCTGAGAAATTAAAATATTTCGAAGACATGTAGAGTCCACCAACACGCAATTAAAAAGCAATGCAAGGCGTGATTGCTCTTATCACTCTCAAGATTTACAAGAGCCTCAAGAATTACGCCTAGAAATCAGACGAGGCTTGTACTTGGAGCATGTTATGGAACGGTATATAAGCTGTAACATGACTTTTACTGACAAAGCCTCATTTAGAAGAACCGACAACCGATGGAGAAGAAATGGTCTTGAGTGACAGCTTCGCACTGGCAAACGCAGTGTTGGGCAATCCCCCACTAGATTAAGTGACGACCTGATGAAACATACAGGTAGTGGAATACTGCAAGTGTCTCAGGACCGTATTTGATGTCAATTTATGGCCCTCAAAATATAAGCACTATGTTTAGCACTGAATTTGCTGTAGTGAGTGAGGAACGTGGTGAGTTTACTTTACATCAGAAGAGAAGAACTACTTTATTAAGAAATTCTCAATGGCAGCCCCGTGTAATTTGGCGGTGCCTAGCGCTTGATTTCTCTTTGATTGTGTTGGATTACCGTCCTATTGAACTTTGAGAGTAACGGAATAGATAGTGCACGCTAGCCTGCGCAGATGGCTAGTCACCGTGAAGTCCGGCCGCCGTGACCGAAATTCAGTCTGGGGTACATTTTTATATGTCTTCAAGTAAAGTCTCCATAGAGAGCATTCGATAGAGAAAAGTATTTGGCGTATATGGCAAAATAATTCTTGAATTACAGCGCTGTGAGTGATCGCCGTACAAAATGTCTGTGGAACTTTCTCTATTGAAGGTTTACGAGGTATTTCCAAGAGGTCATTCCACTATTCAGATAACATTCTCTTACCTACCCTGTGTGTATGTATATGTACATATACATCATATATGTGGGTAATGATAAGGCTGATGAAAATTTCAGATCCAGGGGAGGTGAGAAGAACAACTAGTCACGTAATCAACAACGAGATTTTAACTTTTGCCTCTGCGAATTTTGAAATTCAATTCACATTGTTACGTGGTTAAATATCCAGCTACTCCTAGATTACGTGTGAACATGCCTTCAACTTGTTAACACCTTGTTATGGCGGGGGGTTTAGGATAGCTACCCACGTTGAAATAATAGGAGTCAATTACTGGCCTATCTGGAGGGTTGGTCCGAATTAGCTGCTCATTTTTATAGTCAAAACCTTCTAGGAGATCATTGACTAACTTTATAATCTAGAGAAGGGGAAATTAGAGTCAAAAACTGTTCTACGAAGAAGAACTCCAAGAGGAGTTATCGTGCTACGCAGGTACATATTAGGTATGCTAAATTCTATTTTATTTAGTAACTATCAAACTCTGGCATTGCCTTGGTAGGATATATTAATGTGGTAAAATTTTGATTTCATTAGTAATTTTTTAAGGTAAAATTTTGATTTCATTAGTATTTTTTTTAAATCCTATTATCCTGCCAATTGTAGCCTAGATCACTGCTTTCATTTAACTTCATGACTATGTAGAAGCATTGCGTTCTATATCGTTGTGATTCCGTTTCATGGTAGCCGAAAGTGTTAAGCCATAATATTATTTTCTATGTGACATCATACTTGTTAACTTTGTTTTCTTTACAAGCACAATTAAATTTGTTATATAAATATGGTGCTAAGTATTATTATCATCATCATTATCACTACAGCCCTTCACAAGTCCACTGCTACATACGCTTCCCCCAAGGAATGCCACAAAACACGGTCCACCTGCATCCATCGACTTCTTGCTTGGCTTACCAGATCGTATAAATCTTAATTCCATGCAAATAATCCCCTCAGCTCGATTTAAAGCAGATATTTCGATATAACAGTGTAGATTCACGACAGTTAATTTTGTTATTTAATAATTTACTTATAAAAACATAATTAAGGACGAACATTTTTGTGAATAATTTGCCAAATATGTAATATTGAAGTTAGATAATTATATCTTTATAAAGAAATACAATTGTTTTGGCCAACTTAAAAAAAGGAGGACGTTTGAATACATCTGTATGTTTTGTTTGTACCTTCGGCAATTGTAAACCATTGATTTAAATATTAAATAGAATTTGGCCCAAATGAGGTCCCTGTTGTACGCCAGATGTGATTGTATGCGAACGAGGCTTTTAGCTGTTGATGACAACATAAAAAGTACGATCGCTTAAATGCGACCAAAGGCATTCCAATAAACACTTGAAAATATTATATGCGGATAGTTTTTTCACGAGTACATGGTGTAAAGTGTGATCGAGAGCCTTATTAAAATCCATAACATTGGCGTTAAGAGTTTTAGAGCACTTATAATGTTAAAGTTGTATTACTAGCGCTTGACTACTTTTACTTTTTTTTCAATGGCATGATGCATTTATCATAATTAGGAATTCTAGTCTGCTGAGGAGTCCGCCTGAGTGAGCAACACCATCATATATTTTTTGTCGCCAAATAGCATCAACTACAGTGCTGTTTTTCTATCGAGAGAGTATAAAAAGCCAGTATAATTGCAGATTGAGATGCATTCTATCTTAGTCCTCAAGAGTGACATCGCATTTGTAGCCCTCTTTGTTTGAAGTTGGTTGCAGGTGTCAAATGCAATAGCCATTAACAATCAGGTTTATAACTTAAATTTGGTTCACGTTTACATTGGTAGTATAGTTATAGAAATAACGGTGCGAAACTAATCTGGGATTTAATTTTATCGATTCGGCACAATTGCGTAAAATTTCGTTTATAACTTTCACAATAAACTTTTACGACCGTTGCCGCAGTTTCGAACAATTGCTTTTTGTTTTGTGGTAGAATCTTGAAATCACAAAACCGAAAACGGTTTGTAGGTTTTAATCTGTTTGCCTTTGAATTTAAAATACATTTATATTACATGTATGTATTACTGCGATGAATGAATAATTATAACCTACGTAACTAAAACATAGCATTCCGTGAAGAAGCATGAAGTATCGAAAGGAAACTAAAACAGGAGAAGGACCGTACCATCCACCTGATATTTTTTTATAGTATAAGAGTGACACAAGTAAATACTTCACCTGATCTTAAATGGATTCTGTGACCTATATACATCTATATCTATCCTCGATTAAGAATAAAAATGCAGACACATTGTCATCTAAAGACTAAGATGAAATGCCTCGTTTCCAGTATAATGTGTCCCCGGTTCTATAATTCACCATATGAAAGACAAAATCATTAATTTATCGCTTTTATTCCTTGAGAACGTGGTCCTTCCCTGGTTGAACGCATGATGCACCTGGCGAGATGTCCAGCAGTGGGCTGCCGCTAACTTATGAAAACGATGACGATATATTAGAGAGCATTGAAAAAGGCAAGAGTGAATAGGCTTTTGTTAAGTCGATGGGCTTCACCATCTTAGGCTACATCACCACTTACCATCAGGTGGGATGGTAGATAAGCGATGGCTTAGTAGAATATAAAAAAAAATATTTATTATTACTAGCCTAAGTCTCTATTGAAGCATCGAAGACGACTGCAGCGGCTACCTATTTCCTAGCTTCATCATCATCAACATCATTACAGACTTTCATAAGTCCACTGCTGAACATAGGCCTCCCCCAAGGAATGCCACAAAGCACGGTCCTGTGCCACCTGCATCCATCGACTTCCTGCATGTCTTACCAGGTCATCACTCCATCTCGTGGGGGGTCGCCCTACAATTCGCCTACCGGTAGGAGGCTGCCACTCTAGAACCTTTCTTCCCCATCGTTTGTCGGTTCTTCGAGCTATATGGCCGGCCAACTGCCAATTTAGCTTACGAATCCTTTGGGTTATGTCGCTTACTCTGGTTCTACTGCGGATAATCTCATTTCTAAGTTTATCACGCAGAGAAACCCCGAGCATAGCCCTCTCCATAGCTCGCTGAGCGACCTTGAGCTTTCTCATACGGCCAGCAAAGTGAAGTGAAGGCCTACATCTCAGATCCGTAAGTGATCACTGGTAACACGCACTTTTAAGGTTTTGAGGTATGTCTGACGAGAAGATGTGTCGTACTTAACTTCCCGAACGCTGCCCAGCCGAGTTGAATCCGTCGATTGACCTCTCGGTCGAAGTTGGGCTTACCTAGTCGGATTATTTGTCCCAGGTAAACATACTCATCAACAACTTCGAGCTTAGTGCTCCCAACAACTACCGGCATAGGTGTGACATGGACATTAAACATGATCTTTGTTTTGTCCATGTTCATCTTAAGGCCTATCCGTTGGGAGACACTATTGAGGTCATTAAGCATGGTGCTTAGTTCCTCCAGCGATTCTGCCATAAGGACTATATGGTCTGCAAATCGAAGGTGAGTGATGTACCCGCAATTTTTTTTTAAATTAATGTTAATACCGTACCCTTTCCAGTCCAGAAGCTTGAAAACGTCTTACAATGTAGCGGTAAAGAGTTTCGGGGATATAACGTCACCCTGTCTTACACCACTCTGCAATTGGATAGGTTTCGTACTCTGGTTCTGTACTCGGATAGCCATCGTAGCCCTACTGTACAAGTAGTTCAGCACTTCGATATACCGACAGTCTACTTGGCACTGCTGAAGGGACTCCAGCACCGTCCAAATTTCGACGGAATTAAAGGCTTTCTCATAGTCCACATACGCCAGACATAATGGCAAATTAAACTCCTCGGAATTCTGTACAACTTGCCGAAGGGTATGTATGTGCTAAAGCCCTATCGAAAACCAGTTTGTTCGGGAGGCTGGAAGTCATCAAATCTGTGCACGAGAACAGTCGTAATGACTCTAGAAAACAGCACGTAGACGCGGCTCAGAAGGGAAATCGGTCTGTAGGTCTGATCCTTCTTGAAGAACAAGACCACCGCACTTCTGCTCCACGCCTCCGGTGTAATGCCGCCCTGGAGGTTGGAATAAAAGAGCTTCTGAAAGACTTCAAGTACCAGTTTTTCACCCGCTTTCAGAAGCTCCGTTGTAATTTTATTAATTTTTATAGGAGAGGGGGCAAACGAGCATGCAGCTCACCCGATGGTAAGTGACCACCGCCGCCCATGAACAACCGCAACACCAGGGGAATTGCAGATGCGTTGCCGGCCTTTAAAAAGGAGAAGGTCCCTAAGTCGTAAAGGTCTGGAAAATTCGCTGGTGGTAAACTATTCCACAAGGAAGTCGTGCGAGGAAGAAAACATTTTCTAAATCGCACAGTGGTGGACCGCCAAGCATCCAGATGGTGTGGATGGTATCGGGAGTTCTGCCGCGATGTGCGTTCGTGAAACTTTGCGGCTGCATTTAATCCGAACAATTCCTCAGAGCACTCCCCGTGGTAAATGCGAAAGAAAATGCAAAGAGATGCAACATCTCTTCGCAGCGCCAATGAGTCGAGCCGATCGGAGAGGACTCGGCTTCGACGATTCGAGCCGCTCTGCGCTGGATGCGTTCAAGTGGAAGGAGCTGGCACTGGGGAGCCCCAACGCAGAGATGGGAACAGTACTTCATGTGAGGCCGAACCTGCGCCTTTTAAAGTTGCAGGCGTTGTGCCGGCATGAAATACTGTCCCGTTCTGCTTAGCACGCCAAGCATTTTAGAGGCCAATTTGGCCTTCTCTTCCAAGTGACCACGAAAGTGCACATCACTTGATTTGTCGACGCCGAGGATTCCAATACTGGCTGAAGCAACAAGGGGAGTACCTTGAAACTGAGGAGATACGACAAAGGGGTTCTTTTTAGCGGTAAACGCGCAAACTTGTGTCTTCTGAAAATCAAACTGGACTAGATTTAGTCGCTCCCAATCCGAAACTTTGTCCAGCAAAGACTCGACTTCAGACATAAGTTTATTCCGGTACTCGGCGACGTTTTCCCGAGAAATATTGGCCCGGCCGGTTTATAGAGCATCACCAGTGCTGTCATCCGCATAGCAATGAATGTTACCAGTTAGCAACATATCATTGATATTGTAACGAACCCCCCCCCCATCTTTTTTCTCTTCTACTATATATCCACTTATACTTGTATTTCTTTAGAATCTATATCTGTAAGATATATAAATATATCTAATTTAAGTGACCAGTATAACTTGATCTTTCTAAAGGTTTAAATATAGGCCGTTTAATAAATTTATGGCGTGATCGTCTTAGTTAGGACCCTTTGTTACGTTGTGTTTGTATAGTAACTTAGTTCTTTTAGGTGTATCTTGGAAGAATGAATATTCACGAGAGCAATCGAATGCTGTTGGTAGAGTCTTATAAGCTAGAGAACCCCGTTCACGAAGACAGAGCTCAAAAAGGTTAAGAACAATAAATTGTCCCTATTCCACTTGTATCTGGTTCACAACAGTCAATTCCTTATTAATTAATCCCTTCCCGCTTGGAAAAGGCTCACAATATTTATATCAAATACCAGTTACAAGGGCTTCGCTCTCCCACATTTTAAAAAAATGTGGAGGAGGTACACGGCCCCACACACGCCGCGCACGGTGAGCGCCAACCATTTTAATGCGCTCCCCCCGGAGGGTACGCAAAGTTGGGAACTGGACCGTAGTCCACAGCAAAATAACTGGCGAACCAGTAAAAGAGGACTTGGCCCCTTGATAGTGCGTAAGCACAAACATCGACCGAAGTCGCGCATGTCAATGCGTGTAAACGCCATACAGAATACGATCAAATCCAGACACAGTGAAATGTACGTCACACGGGTTAGGCAACAATCGGCACACTGACCATAAAAAGCCCTCCGTGAGCGCCACCACCTGCCAGACCGCCGTTTCTGCTGACGTGATGTAAGTGTAAGGCATCACCACCAATTGCATGGTCAGCACGGCCAATTGGCCGCAGAGCGTGTCATGAGTCTACCGCTCACCTCAAGGGAATGGGGTCCCACGTTGCGTGGCTTTCGGCCGCAGCCTTGAGAGCCTCCTCAGATTCTCCCTCCAGCTACCACCCGCATGAGGTCAACACATATGCTCCACCAACCAATACAATGGCAGATATAGCCAATAAGCAGTTATAAGATAATATTAATAATTCGCCATCAGAAAGGGTTTGTGTCTCTGACGTTGAGTATATGCATTTTTCGATCATGTTTGTCTCACCCACCAACAAGTTGCCTTCAATCTCTCAAAGGTGGGAACTTTATAGAGATATATTATTAAGTTGTTATATAAAACATCATGGAGGGCAGACAGTCTGCAGCCCCGCAATGAAGGGACCCGACTTGGGCAAAGCTACTTAGGTTGTGAGTCAAACCAAGACGCAGAGAGCGCCATTGAGAATAGCGACCCGCCAAACAACCATCGTAGAGACGCAATGCTACAGAATGCAACAAGCATCAATACGACTATCGTCGGGCTTACACCATCCCAAGGTCCCCCATACAGTCCCAGCAGACATCACCACCCGCATACCTCCATCGACCAGAACCACAAGATGCATCGAATCAGGTGCAGCACACCCGCAGATCCATCACAAGACACAATACTGCAAGTAGCAGTAAGCATCAATGCAACTATCATACGGATGGCGCCCCCTCACAACACACCCACATGATCCCTATCGACTTTGGTAACAAAATTTGATAATGTTGTTAACTAAAAATACCACCAACGTATCATAGTAGCACGGTACTAAGACGTCAGTAGCCAATACTCCACGTATCATAGCGCTATTGCACTAAGACATGAAGTTGAGTGTGCTTGCTGCACTTAAAAGTACTACCAAACACACTCACCCTAATCCGAAAGATAGCCGCTATCATAACGCTATGCGCTAAGACGCCGCCCACAACCGGTAGGGGTGTGCGATGTCCACGGGCAAGTCGTATTGCTACAACAAACCCGCTTACCACCGGCACTAAGATGATATGTCTAGGACACATCGGTTAGTGAGTCCAAGTTTACCTCGGTCTCAGAGGCTGCGAAGCAACCTACACGCCACTATAATAATCCTTTTCAAGTCCCATTTCTTTCAATATAATGCTTTTACATATTTGAGACCTTCCACATATTTGCTTTATTTCATAGACCATACTACTGTATGTCTTATTCATATGGGACTTCAAGTCATAACTCTGCTATCATAATGCTTATGCATCATAGAGACCTTCTATATTAATGCTTTGGTTCGTCAGACCTTACTATGTTAAGTCCCTAATATAGGACTAGTCATTGTGCAACCTTAGTACTAGCAGTCGGTCAGCCGACCACCCCATCTATATGTACAACCTTGGGTATGTGTCTCCGACAACGCCCCAATATAAGGGAACATTACAAGAACACGTTCATTAACTTAGAAATTTTCCAATTATTACACGAACACCTTCATCAACTTAGAAAATTTTAATCCATTTTTTCTATTATATTACAAATGTTATTTATCTTTGTTATTGCAATATAATCGCCTTGTATTTATATGATTTGATATATTTTAAACATTTTAAGCAGGTTTTTAATAAATTTAGAGATTTTTAGAGACATTTTATGCGTTTACTAATATATATAACATTCAATATTCCAAATGGATATTTTTGAACTCTATGCTTATTATTTGCATTTTATTGTTTAAATTATAATTTCTATGACTTTTTTTAAATGTCTGTATAATGAATTTAATTATTATTTATTAATAATAATTATGAGGCGTCACAATATGCAGAAGAAACAGCGTTGGTGATAGCCTTGTGGAACACCAGCGTTAATAGGCTTGTAGTCGGAGCATGCACCGTCTACAACGACCTTGATGCTCCGGTCTGCAAGGAAGCTGGTGACCTAATCGCACAATTTCTCGGGAAGCCCATAGGAAGGGAGCTTCGAAAAAAGCGCTTTGTGCCAAACCCGATCGAAGGTCTTCGCAATGTCCAAACTAACGGCCAACACCTCCCCCTTGGACTCTACTGCCTCTGCCCATCTATGGGTCAGGTAGACCAGAAGATCACCAGCTGATCGACACGGACTAAAACCGTATTGGCTGTCCCTAATCATCTGGTGATCCTCAAGGTACCGCATGAGCTGCAGTTAATAATGGATTCCATTATTTTGGAGAAAAAGGAGGTGATCGCGATAGGCCTATAGTTAGACGGGTCTGCGGGCGCCTTTTTTAGGGATCGGGTGGACAAAAGCTGTCTTCCATGAATTTGGGACTACGCCTTGGGAGTAGGAGTACCGAAAAAGACGCGTATGGACCGGTGCCAACTCCGGAGCACACGTTTTCAGCACAATTGGTGGGATTTCGTCAGGCCCACTTGACTTCTGGATGTCCATGGAGAGGAGTGCTTTGCGAACCGAGCTCTATGAGAACAGCACATCCGGCATGGAGCACTCACACCGCGGGATGGTCGGTGGTATTTTCCTCCCGTCATCAAGAGTCGAGTTGGACGCAAAAAGAGAGTCTAAAAGGTCAGTTTTGTTTTTTGCGGCTTGGGCCAGTGAGTCGTCCTCCCTGTGCAGAGAAGGTAGTGATGGCTTACAGAAATTTCCTTGGACAGCCTTGGTGAGAGACCAGAATGCAAGGGTTCCCGAAGGAAGGCGAACTAGCTTCTCGCCAATTCTGCCTATGTGCTCTGTCTTTGCCCTGGCAATAACTCTTTTGAAGGACCGGGAGGCGAAGTTAAACTTATTTTTAAGTGTGCTGGTGTTTACATCCCGAGTCGCCAATGCTGTAACCCAGGTTTGATAACTCTCCTGCTTACTGCGTTATGCAGTCTTACAGGAGCGACCAAACTAAGGCTGAGATCTGCCTCAGATGGGAATAAATAGTTCTATTCCCTGTAGCACCACATCAGTGACAGAGTCCATCCTCGCCTGGGGCCTTGCCGTTTTTAAGGTGCTGGAGAGCCATTCTAATCTCACTCAGACTGACGTCCGGGATATCTTCGGAATAATGTCGGATAAGACTCGCTCTTGGATCGTTACTCACACTTGCGTGTGGCTCCAACGATGACGTGTACAGCTGCCCATAGAACCTCTCAATCTCACTCAAAATCTCAGATGCCCCGGAAACGACGCTGCCACAGCTTCAGCTTTGACAGTTGGCTCTTTCTGGCAGACAGATCTCTGACAAAGACTTTGGAGCCTTGGTTCCGCTCGATCGCTTCTTCAATACGAGCTGTATTGAAGTTGTGTAAGTCCCGCCGCATGCATTTGGAGATCTGTCTATTCAGATGCCTGTATGCTGTCAAGTCTGTTGAAGAATGTAGCTTCATCTCCCGTCTTACAGCTATGAAATTAAGATTGTGATCGAAGAGTTTTTGAGTTCTTCTGCGGCGGGTCTTGCAGTACTTAGCTCCGACCGCATGGACAGTTTCCACTAGCTTGTCATTCATATCGTCCACTTCATTCAGTCTTTTAGGCACTGAAGACGGTTTTTTAACTCGAACTGAAAGGTTTCGGGACTTTGGATTAGAGCACGAGGCGCACGGAGCGTTGATTTCATTAGACGAGACCTCTCCAACTTAACGTTTAGGTTCAGTGTGCCTCTGAACATTCGGTGATCGCTACCAGTTTTCACCCTCGCGATCACGGAGACATCACTGAACATTTGTCACCTGGTCGTCATAATGAAGTCAATCTCATTTTTTGTCGAACCGTCGGGGCTCAAACAGGTCCACTTCCTGTGGTGCCGCTTCTGGAAGAAATCATAAAGAGTCCCTCTTTCGCCATTAAGTCCTCTATCTCCTAGCTTATAGTGACGCAATCTTGCTAAGGGGTCCCGAATTTAAGGCGCGAGAGTAGACTGCAGCGGCTATATATATCCTAGCTTATAGTGACGCAATCTAGCTTAGGGGTCCCTAGCTTTATACTTATAATAACTTTGGCTTCTCAATACATTTATGAAAATGTAATGTGCGTACACAAAATAAAGGTAGTTATACAAAAATGGGTGATATTCATTGTGTAAATACTAGGAACAGACACAAGCTAGTAGTATCATTTACTTGACTCCACCGAATCAGTCATTCATTCTTGGGGTGGTGTATTCGCATTTACAACAAAATTCCAGAAAATATACAAAATTTGACCTACTGAAAGTTCAAAAACTTTATTAACAAAAGTTTGTATAAAAAGGGTTATTATAATATTAAGGAATTTACGGATGATAATAACCCCTGGGAATGAGTTGATCGTTACCAAGCTATTTCTAATTTGTTTGTATGGTTAATTGTGTAACATACATAATTGTAAGCTGTTATTTAAAAAAAAAACAGTACCGCTTTGGTTCTTTGCTGGTTATTCCCAGGACAGAGGTTTTTTTCGAACCAGTGGTAATTAAACAAAAGAGTGACTTTCATTGAGTATTATTTATAGTCGATATTGAATAAAAAATTCTGTTTCTGTTTTAGCGCGAGAGTAGACTGTAGCGGCTATCGTACTCTGTTGCCTAATACTCGTCCGTACTGGTGACTGAAGCGGCTATCTGGTAAGTACGGTCGATAACTAAATAGACTATTATTTTTTCGGAAAGAGTATGTTGTTGACCCTGTGGCCTTTACAGCTTATCAATGAAATATACTCTTAACGAGGACCTGAGGAAATAAACTCTTGACTAGCTATCGAGTGCGAAACGATTCTGCCGACGGCGAATAATTTTTACTTTGACAATATTAGGGTGTCATAAGGTCCCGAGCCCTGATGTGATACGTGGTTTCTACGTACCACATCGGGACCACGTACGTAGTCCACACAACTATGACGTCCCCTAGGATGCCTCATATGACATCGTCGGTAATGAGGCTGTACTTGCCGAGACATGGCTTTTTAAGCGAGTTTACCATGCATAATCGCGAAGTGTGCAGTTATTCTAATTACTTCGTGACGAGATAATAACTATTTCAATAAACACATAAAAACACAAATTTTAATGTATGCAATATTTTATCGTTAATATTTTTGTTTTCTTCCGAAATTGGACGTATTTTTAACGGTAACCTAAAAAATTCTCTATAATGCTTTTAAAGTTAAGTGCTTCTTAAAAGTTATTGCGGTAGCGGAATTTATAATGAAGCCCGAGAGAAATAAGGGCTTGAGAAGGGCTTTTAGATAATGGAGAGATAGAGCAACATATTTAAAGATTTTTCCATTTAATTTCACTGAGTAGGGTTACCTATCCACTGTGATTTAGCTCTCATTTCAGTGAAGATTATGCATATATTTGCAGAACGGCAATCGGAATCAGAATCAAAAGCGCGAAATGTCTAGCGCTTAGATCACCAATCCGTTTGCTAGGTAGTTGTGTAAGTAGTGGAGATTGTGGCAAATTTTCCCTAAAATAAAAGAAGTGTATGTCTAGAAGTAGATTATTTACAAAACAAAAAATCATCGCTCAACAGCCACGCTCAACGTCCAGGAAAACAAATTAAATAAACACTCACGCCTGTCACCCAGAGGGGTAGGCAGAGATTATCGATTTCCATTTCGCACGATCCTGACACACCTCTCTCGCTTCCTCCACATCCATATACCTACGCATACACGCTCGTCGGTTAAAGGTACTCTAATTAAAATTTCATTTAAATTTTCTTCTTCTTCATCAGCCCGTTAGAGTCTACTATTCGACATGAATGACTTGCCTTAATCATCATACTTAGCAAGTGGATTAGCAATAGCAGTACCAGATGTTTCGCACATTTTACCCTGCTTCCCGTTGCCGATCGAAATGTTTGAAGTAAGCGAGATGGTTATATCGCCGTCTGTCGAAAGCATCTAAATGATTTAGACATTTTCCATAGTCGTCTTTTACATAACCCACCCGATGATATGTTTTTGTTGGACTTTCTCACCCCACCACCATACATTTACATTTAAACTGACCACCGTTACCGTTACAGTCTATTATCTATACTATCACTGCTATATACTATCACTGCTGAACATAGGCCTCCCACATAGATTGCCTCATAGGGAGATATTTGATATAGTTACATGCTTGGCAAGCACGTTGGTAGTTTTTTATTTTAGTTGTTATTAGTTAAAGACGCTGCTGCCCATCTTTTTTTTATAAGACAGGGTGACAAATGAGCACACAGTCCACCTGATTGTAAGTGATTTCTGTGGCCCATAGACATCTATATCTATCCTCGTTTGCGAATCAAAATGCAGATGCGTTGTCACCCGTGAGGACTAAGATGGAATGTCTCTTTTCCAGTAAAAAGGATCTCCGGTTCTCTAAACTCACCATAAAAAACACAGCAGTGTTAAGCTGCTATTTTACGCTGGTATTCTGTGACAGCGCGGTCCTTCCCCGGTCGAGCCGACCCATTCGTGCTGTAACTATACTACTAATATAGCTTCAGCATGGCTCTACCACGTTACAACCTTCAAATCCATCTCCTAATTTGTTTCCCTATATCGCCCCCTTACGACACCCACGGGATGATATGGGTTTGAAGATATTCTTACCTTAATCTGACTACAAAGATATAAATAAACTCCATTTCAACAAGATACTAGCTACAATCGTTGTCAGGATCGAGCGGCGTTAACAATAATATAAAACGTGATGCGAAATTTTAATACAAACGCGCTAAATAATTTGATCACGATTTCAATTATCTTCACTGCTATTGTAATGCTTTTATTTATTTGTCTTAAACCGTTTAAAATTTTAATAAACGTTTCTGTATTAAGTTTATAACAGCAAATAAAGTTAGATAGATATGTACATTTTCACAAACAACCTACGATATAAAAACAACTGATTTTATGTGTATATGATGTGTGCGTGAGTGCGTGTGCTAATGTCCTGATCGACAAGCGAGTTTTACCGTACTCTACCACACTTGCCATAAAGAGTACGATATGTACTATTTGTGGCAACTGCGAAACTGGGGGCTTGTAAGCCGATCAGCCAACCTCGCGGCTCGTCAATTCTGCCTGAAATGTGTGTTATGTTCTGTCTATATTTTTAAGTATTAAATTAGAACGTTGAGTTTATTGTTTTTCTTTTATTTTAGCTTAACATTTAATATTTAAGGATTTTCTAATTGCACAAGGGAAAATATCCAGGCAGGCATTAAATTTGACTATTTAACAATTTTTCTATTTTTTAAAGTGACTTTAATAAATCCCACAAGAATATAGGATGGAATAACCGTCTTGTGGCAGGGTAATCATGTCTATTAACTCATATAGTCCCACGGGTGTCGTAAATGGTAACAGAGGTAAGCATTCATTGACTCACATTAGCTTGATATTTCATATATTTGGGGATTATAAACACAGGCATTTATCTGTTTTAGGTTGTTGTTTTCATTCTCTATTGGTTGCCAGTTTTTCAGGCTCTATGGCTGCTTTTTTACATGGGAAAATCGTACCGGCGATGCCCTAAAGGCAAAAACCCCACGGATTTCATCTCATCGTTTTTGCCGGTGCTTTGGGAACGCTCTAAGCTGCCTTACTTCAACCTCCTGCTTTTTGCTATGTCAGTTACTTTTGTTTTTTGTTGCTTATGTCCTTGATATACGATACTGAGTTTGCTCATACCGCTTTCAGTGAACATAAATACCGGTAACATGCACTGGTTATTCACTTCTATTTTGGGATTCTGAGGTAAACATACTAGATTATATGCGTGTTTTATTTACCAAATAAAGCCACGCTGAAGTTTATGGCTGTAGTACAAATGAGTTGACTCAACCGAATAAGGATCACGTTTGCATCAATTATCCACGTGAATAAAGATATATACAGCTGCTGTTCCGTATGAAGTGTGATGAAAACTAAAGACTATTGTTACTGGTAACGGGGCAATCCACCTTAGTTCTCAGGGGTTACAACGCATTTGCATTTTGATCCTTAATCGAGAAGAGATGTACGAGTGTTTATGGGCCACAGTAGGTTAACTCTGAGGCCGTTTGTCACCTTGTTAATTGTAATCATAATCTGAATGATTACGCAATTATTGTAAAAGCACAAGAAAAGCAAGTAGCACAAACAAGCGACAAAAGTACGTGAAAATACTTTTGTCATTCCTTGCTAGAAGTAAGTAGTCCGTGGGCTGCAGTGGCCTCAAACCATGAGGTAGACTCTGATCACCGACTTCGTCACTTTAATGTTGTACTATGAATAATAACTCAAAAACTATTGGCCAGACCGTAATCAAATATATATGGGACCACAAGTGAAGCACCAGCTTTCAAATAAAAGAAGAATTATCGAAATCGGTTTATCCACTAAAAAGTTATGAGATAACCCACTTAAAAAAACATACAGTTTAATTGAGTACCGTCTCCTTTTTGAAGTCGGTAGAAAAACGTAATTTCTTGTGAAATTAAATTCATTGTCTTCTTTTTGGTACATGCCTCCTTTCATTTCTGAGAGAGTTATTGCTCCGTTATGTATTGGCGGACTTCACATGTATTCGAAATATTTTTTTTCCTCAAACATGTAAATTTCATCACGATGTTTTCTTACACATACGAGTATGAACATGTGGTAACGCAGCGATGTTTCAGTTGCCGATGAGTCTATTAAAATTATCCATTCTGATTTTTATATTTGTAATAAAAAACATAAAAATTATAACAAAAAAAAGACTATCGGAATATCTTTTGCCGTTTTTTCTCCGGTTAGAGCAACCTCGTTTCGAAGCGGAAGTGGATTTTAAGAAACTAAATTTTTTTACGTAGTAGAGATATACTTCATATCTTTGAATTTCATACAGGTAAATAAAGCTGTAAATAAACACGATAGCGCGTAAAAAATAAATAAATGTCGCAGTAGTGATAAAATTACGAAGTAATAAATTGCAGTTCATGTAATTTAAACCGCAGTCGCAATCCTTCACAACTTTGTTAATTAGCAGTGGCAGGATCTGAAAGTTTAAGTAGTTTCTGCGTAAAGAACTGGAGACTGTTTTATTATCTTCTTTTTATCTTTATTTATGTGGCCTTTCGGGGTTCCAAATAATTACATAAAGGATATGAAGTTATTATTTCATTATTATTTAGTTTCTGTACACACTTGCAATTTAAGTTTTTATTAGTATAGAAAATGTTAATGATCGTATTTGATTTAAATGTCAAAATTGGGCTCTATGGCTTCGCTGCCGTCGCGCCACAAGCAAAACGCACCGAAGCCTAAATCGCGCTTTCAAAGTTCCGAAGGCCAAAGGCTCTATTTGAAAATAAGCGCTGCTTTATTGTAGTACAGCAGAATTTAGCTGTAATAGAGACCTTATTTGACTTTGCACAGATACTCCTATAATTTTTTCTAATGTCAAATATACTTGTCTTTTTTTACCTTCAATTAATCTTTATATCTCGTCACTTTTAAAGCCCTGTAGCTCCACTATTCCTCTGTTGAATCTGAAACACTTGAAAGGAATGCCACAAATCACGGTACTGAGCCACCTACGTTCATTGACTTCCTTCGTCACTTACCAGATAGTAAGTCCATCTATTGGGCGGCCACTCGAGAACCTTTCCTTCTCATGAGCAACCACAGTACGAGTATTTAATGATTTTTAATTTATTATAATTTTTTTGTAAATTACCTAATTTTTTTTTTTAGTATAGATTTCATTATTCACCCACTTCGGATTTCTGAATAATCTGAAATTTTCCAAACATATTAAGAACTGGTAGCAATACAATAGTTTTCATAGCTTTAACCCAGTGTCTCCTTAAGATCAACACAGATCATGGTTAACGCATTTTGTTAGAATTGTTTTAACTTCATTATTTTTAAAAAGACAAAAGGGGAAAAAGTCAACTTGATGGTAAGATACTCTGGACCGTAGAAATCTGCATTTATCTTTGAATAACAATCAAAATTAATCAGAATGCAAGTACGTTGTCACACCTGAGGACTAAGATGGATTGTCTCGTATTCAGTAACGTTTTACTCGGGTCTCGGGTTCTCTACATTCACCACACGAAACACAGCATCATTAAACTGCTATTTTACCCTGGTATTGTGTGAGAGCGTGGTCTTTCTCCGATCGAGCTAACCCGTATAACCATAATATTGCTACAGCATGGCTCTATACTTAAAAAAATATTATAATGATATAAAGGAAATATTAAACACATCAGCGGATTTGCTGTTGTCTAACTTTACTCGCCTCCTACCTTTCTACCTATTTTGCATTTTTATGAGACATCAAAACCAGTATAAGCGGTATACAGTTAAACTCGTAGCAATGCGTGGATCGGATTTAAAGTTTGAAGGGGTCAGAAATTTCTTTCAACTTAATTATAAGAACACAATAAAAATACTTTAAAAATTAGTCTCCGATGTAAAGTTTATGATAAGATTGAAGGTAGACTGAGATGCAGATTCGGAAACAGTGAAACAATCGCAACATGACCAAATGAACGTAGTGGAGTCACGACACAGTGGGGAAAGTCCACGCTTTCACATAATACTAGCATGAAATAACAGCATACTGCTGCTGTGTTTCAAACGGTGAGCAAAGATAATCGACTCCTCTTTTTACTGGTAACGATTAATTATCTAAGATAATAATGAAAACGAATGAAAGGAAATCTTAACATGTTATTGTTAGTGGGGCTTAGCATCCACCCATCATCAGGTGGAGTTAGTGCTTTTTATCATTCTTAATTTTATGAAAATAAACAGTGTTTATAAATCATATTATATTAAATTGAAATCACAGTGTTTAACTCCAAATCACGTAGCTTTTTCAAAGTTTTGAAAGTCAAATGCTTTAAGTTAAAGTATCATTAGCAGTCAAAGATATTTCATGTTTACTATTCAGTTGGCATCATTTCGTCCACGGTACGTCTTTTTTTACAGAATTCGTTTAATTTAAAAATCAGGATTCGTGTTATGCTAATTGTAATGTCAAACAAACTCCTATTAAATTGCACAGTGGTGGACCGCGAAGCATCCAGATAGTGTGGATGGTATCGTGAGTTTTGTCGCAATATGCGTTGGTGGAATTTTGCAGCTAGAGTTAATCCGAACAATTCCTTCGAGGACAAAATATCTCGTGGCAAAAGTGATAGAAAATGCTAAGGGACGCAGTATCTCTTCGCAACGCCAGTAAGTTGAGCCGATCAGATCTAAATCGGCAAACGGCGATTCAGCACGCCCTTCGCTGCATGCGGTTAAGTGAAAGGTGCTGACACTGGGATGTTACAACCCACAAATGAGAACAATACACCATGCGAGGCAAAATTGCGCCATACAAAGTTGCAAGCACACCACTTGCAAATAGACAACATGAAACCGCTCTACAGTGTACTGAGATCAATGCATAAGTAAGTACAAAAGCACAGCAAGACCCAATAATATTTTCTAGAGAAACTTCATTCAATCTATAAATATTATTTTCCACATAAAAATATATAAAGCAAATCAAATAATTTCAAATTTTAAAATGCAAAATTGATACTCAGATATGCACGATGTTTTTATTCAACGGTGTCTGCTGGAGACTTGCCTCTAGTAATTTCGGGGAAGTAATACGTCAGGGAAGGACAGTGTTTATCCTGCTTCTGCTATTTGCGGACTTCACATGTAGTCTAATATACAAAATTTGACCTCCTCAAAGTTCTAAATCTTTAATAAACGAAGTTTGTTTAAATAGGGTTATTATAATATTAAGGAATTTATGGATGATAATAAGACCTGGAAATGAGGTGATCGCTTCCAAGCTATTTCTAATTTGTTTTGTGTCGTTAATTGTGTAACATATAATTGTAAGCTGTTTTATTTTAAATGTCGGGCTGGGTTTTTTGCCGGTTTTCCCAAAATCAAAAAGTGGTAAATTAACCAAAAGACTGAATTTCAATAAGTATTATTTACAATCTATATTGAATAAAAAAGCTTCTGTTTCTGTTTCGGTCGAATTATTTTCTGAAATTATGTGGGAAAATTAAAAATTCATCAGGGTGGCAACATCAATAAAAAATACAAATGTAATAAGCAAATAACAGGAAAAAATTAAATAGATTATTTTACTTAATAAATCTTAACATTAAAAATTGTAAACAATTTAATTGTTGTTATGACAACGTTTGTCACAACAGTACACGTCATGGTAAATCTGTATAATTATGATAAATAAGATACCAGCAGCAATCGAACTGGGATTTCTCGCCCATTTTATACTCAATACATAGTAGTATCATTAAAATATTGTGATCTATTAACTGTGTCACAATACTCTTTTAATATGTGCATTTTTTTTTTAATTATAAAAACAACTTTATTTACTACTTATACCGAATTGAAAGGGCGAAATTCCTGCAAATTAAATAATTTGGTTTCTCATGATAGGAGTGGGAAATTTATGTAATTAAAAATTCTCATCAAAGTTTGAAAGTTCTATTCCAAGAAAAACTTTCTCATGCCTTAAAGGAATACTAAAGATGTGTCCGCTTTTTGTCTTACCTACTTTATAGAGTTTCAAACTTATTCGAGTCATGTACTATTAAATTTAGGAATTTTTACGAGGCAGCAACAGAACAACAGCGATGTCTTTGTGGCTACACAGCTACAGTACCACGCTGAGTCAGAAACCTATTCGATACTGCAAACGTTTTATTTTCTCAGTTTTTGTATAATTTCTTTTATAAGTTGTTGTTGTGTGAATCAATCATTTATTCATTCATACAACTTTTAAAAGAGTAATCACAAGACAGAAACATAAAATGGTTTTCACTGTCCTAATCAATCTCCTAATAATTTGAAGTTTCCTTGAACTTATCTAATACTGGCGATTTTTATCGCGGCTTATTTTAGTTTATGGAGGACTGTGACCCACACTGCGTTCATTCCACATGAAGTGATTATAAAAATTGCCAGAAAAATCTCATAGTCATAGAACGATACTGGTATGGTAAAAAATTACTAAACAGGCTATGACGGCGCTTTCGTCGCGCCGCAAGTGAAACACATCGAAGCCTAAATCGCGCTAACAAAGTTCCGAAGTTATAGCAGTATATTATATAGAACAGCTCCAAACTACCACTCGGAGCGTTGGCCGCTCCCCGAGCAGAACACCTTGTCCGGCGGGAGATCTCCCCTTTTCCTTCCACGGCCACACTGGGCAGTAAAGTGTAAGGCTTGTGAAGTCTAATATAGCGATCGCCAAGCCACTTATAAATTGTGGCGATTGCGAAAAATAATACTGAGACCGATTGCCAGCAGTGGTCTGTTACGGGTGATTAAATTTATTTTGCTGTGGTTTCCTTACCGTCCCGATATACACGTGGTAAAGCTATCCTGCAGGTATATTATGGTTTTAACACGAATAAGTCTGCTGGACCATATTCTTATCGTTATTTGTCCATAATAGCAAGGCGAGCGAGGCAGATTGACGATCACAGTACCATACGTGAGCACATTTGCATTTCTATTTTCTATAGCATACAATTTAAAAGTAAAGAATTAAGGGGAAGAAAACGAAGTAACGCATCTTAATGTAAGAAAATGAAACATAATAACGGTTAAATATAATAGATTCGGTGTTTTGGTCATGTAGAAAGAAGGAATAAGGAAAGAGTGACAAAGCAAATTTATGTTGCAGAGGTGAACGGCAAAGTCGGGAAGGGACGCCGTAGGCGAAAGTTTATCGACCGAATTGGCAATATATTAAACATGGGCCAAATTAAGAGTACCTTTAACCGACGATTGTGTATGTGTAGGTATATGGATGTGGAGAAAGCGAGAGAGGTGTTTCAGGATCTTGCCAAATGGAAGTCCATAGTCTCTGCCTACCCTCTGGGTGACAGGCGTGAGTGTGAAAGTATGTATCTATTATACTATACTAATAGATCATTTTGATTCAAATTAGATTACGAGAATACCTACATATTGAAAGTCATTTAAGCTTTACCACTGGTTCGGGAAAAACCTCTGTCTCAAGAAACCCAGCATGACTTTTATTAAACATTAATTTATAACATAATATTTTATACGATGTATGAAAACATTTAGAAACAGCATGATAGCGATCATCTCATTCTCAGGGGTTATTATCAATCACGACCTTTTTAGTAGTACAATAACCCTTAATAGACAGTGTTGCTTCGTATTTTTTATTTATTTATAGGTCCTGCATATTTTCTGGGATTTTGTTGTGAAAGCGTATACATTGCCTCGTGAAGGATTTACCGACCCCTTAGAGTCGAGTAACTGTTATATAATTATACTTGTATATGTATTAGGATCAGTAAGCTGAAGTGGCAATGGGCCGGCCATATAGCTCGAAGAACCGACAACCGATGGGGAAAAAAGGTTCTCGAGTGGCAGCCTTGTATCGGTAGGCGATTGGTAGGGCGTTCCCTTCATTAGATAGAGTGACGACCTGTAAAACATGCAGGAGGTAGATGGATGCAGGTGGCTCAGGATCGTGTTTGTGGCATTCTTTGGGGAAGGCCTATGTTCAGCAGTGGATTTGTAAAGGACTGAAATGATGATGATTATGATGTATTAGGACATGAGCATATTATTAACACTTTTTGTACAAAGTTAAAGATGTTTTTGTGTTATATTTGTATATGGTACAAGTTATAAATTATAATACGTTATACACATATAGTTAAAAAAATAAATTGTCATTCAGCATAAACTTGCAAAATGGACCGGTCTTAATGACGGCACTGGTTTTTAGCCCGAAAATCATTGAAGCAATTGTGCTAAAGCAGAATTATGATCTCATTTACGCAAGTAATAATAAAATATACGACTCGTCAAATCTGCGAAGAACTTCTGACGTAAGCACATAATTAATGTTATATGGACAGCTATCAACAGTGGAAGATTTGATAGTTTGCCAAGGAGAAGCTATTTCATGGATTCTGTCACTTCGATAAAAGAAAAATTATTTGTATTTTTTTATTAGCGACCATAGCCTGATTTAGGACACGGACTACGAATCTTAAAGGTTATGGGTTAGTTAACCAATCTTAACATTAGCATTTTAAGCTTACCTATAGTGTTAGTAATGTGAATAGCGTAGTAGTATTATTTTTAAAAGATATAAAAAGATGATCTTCTGTGTTAGTAAGGGACGACCTAGACGAAAGTTTATCCACCAAGTTGGCGATAAATTGAAGATGGGCCAGATTAAGAGTGCCCTTAACCAACGAGTATCAGGTATATGGATGTAAAAGAGGCGAGAGATGTGTGTCAGGATTGTGCCAAATGGAAGTCGGTAGGCTCTGCTTTCCCCTCTGGGTGACAAGCGTGAGTGTTTATATATTATGTTATGTATCAATTTCTGCTTAACTTTAGCTGTGTTGTGGCGGAGTCCACTGCTCTATATAATCTCGTAGGTGTAGTTAGAAGTAAAAAGGTAAATGAAACAAGAGACGGACAGCAGTATCTTCTTGATGAAAACTCAAAATAATAAAAATCTACGTTTGCTAACTTGCCTGCTAAGCGTTGAAACTCTGGCAGTTTTCCCCTCTATAAGCCAATCAATGGGAGTGGCTTTTACATAGCAGTGAATGGATATTATGCTGTAATGATTGCTTGAAAAAGAATTTATGCTTGTTGCCATAAATAGGCTCGGGGATGATGCATACCCAGGTGGACTTTAAGGTAGAACAGAAGCCCTATCGTTTTTTAAAACGGACCCCCCACGGACTGACAATCTCAAAGTAGTAAGATATCTGCCAAGCATGAGGATTACGACAAATCCACGTCACAGTTGTTATGATTGCACGGATGGGACTACGCTCTCTGTTGTGAAATAACAGCATTCTACTGTTGTGCTTCGTATGGTGACCTTTCTACTGGTACTCCTTTTCATTTTGATTCTTTGTCGATTATTAATACACTTACAATTAAGCAAAAGGTGTATTCGTTTGTCACCCTCACTTGTAAATAAAATAAAAATGTTTGATCTTTTATAAATGGAAGAAATTACTATGATTAATTGCATCGCAATTTGCAATAAATGAGATCTCCGAGTGCACTTGTTTTGTACTAATTTATTTGCGTCGTTGGTTTTTCTCGTCCTCGCTGTTATAATATTGTTAGTGGTTCGTTTGGCGAAAGCAACATTCCTCTTATTTGTAGCGAATAAAATGTAATTAAATATATATATATTCACATAAAAAGAAAAAAAAAATGTCTTTCAAACAATTGTCCAATCAGGGTTCTAAATTTTTTTCTTAATTAGACATTCTCAAAAGAAAAAGTCTTTCTTAATGAGATATTTGGAATGTAATTTAACAAGTTATATGAAATAAAGTGACTGTCACATATTTGTTTTATAAAAGTAAGATGGTTTTATAGCTTGAAATAATTGTTTTAATAGGGAAAAGTTTATAGGAAAAAATAAATTATACAAATTATATACCAAGCGTTTTATTTATTTGTCGAATGAGCCGTAGTAGTTAAGGGGCTAAGTGCTCGCCGTAAATTTCACAGTACGTGAAAAACCGGGTCCGTACTCCGTCGGCACCAATGAAATTGTTAATTGCAATTTTACTTGTGGATCTACAACGTGCTCAGCGATGAAAGGAAACATCGTGAGGAAACCTGCATGCATATTGAACAAAATATTTTGACGTAAACTGAAGTCGCAGACAAACACTTCGTGGTTATGGATAACTCTCTCAGATATGAAAAGTTACCGTTACAGTTACAGCCTATTAAAGTCCACTACAGAAGATAGGCCTCTCCCATAGATTGCCTAATAGAGGGAATATTTGTCATAGTTGCCACGGTTTACAAGCTGCTTGCCAACAGCAGTCATTATTATTAGTCGTTATTAGGAAGACGCTGATGCCCATCTCCTTATTTGTTCCCTCTGTCGCCTCTTTCACTTACTTACTTTGACTTAAACTTAGAGATTTTTGAGCGTTTTTTTTTTAGTTTGTTTGTTGTTAATCGTACCAGTACCACATTTTTACACAAAATAAGTGTAAGTAATTATTTATTTTTATAGAATAAGGATGATAAAAGAGAACACAGTCCACCTGATGGTAAGTAAATGCTGTGGCCCAAATATCTACATTTATCGTTGATTTCAATCAAAATGAAGATGCTTTATCACTATTGAGGACTAAAATAAAGTGCCCCGTTCAAAAATAGTAAAAATAGTCTCCGGTTAAATATTTTGAGTGTAGAGAACCAGAGAATATTTCACTATTTTTAGCGCAAAACAGCATTTAGCTGCTATTTTATTATATTGTATTCTCTGAGAGATTGGTCCTTTTCCGGGGGAGCCGACCCATTTATGCAACAGCTATAATAAACCTAGAGCGTGGCTCTACCTACCTGTAAAAATACACATTAATTGATTTTCATAAATATTGGACAAATATAGTTGCATAGTAATGTGTTAATACAATATAACCTGAGTATTAATAAACTTTTATTAACACCAATTGCGATACGATGTTGTTAGCTACCACCGTTAAAGACCATATCATATTTGTTCGTTCTTTATATTATCTATTACAGGAAAACTTCAAAATCCATTATGATTTTCAATTTTACATTAATATTTTTCTAAACTTATACTTTCAATATTATAAATATTATTAACGCATTGCCTGCAGGTAAAGAAATGAAAAATTAGTATTAAAATAAATCTTACCTAGACACTATTCAAAAATCCTTTCTCTAATATAAGATATTATATAATACAAGGTATTCAAACGCAAACAATAGCTGCAGATTACTGCCTCGCAATTTGTATTAAAATGTGCTTTAATATTCAACCTCCTGACAGCATTTACTCTCTCCAAAACTTGCTAATGACTAGTCGTTTCTTTTATTATTACTTCCTCTTAATTAAGTTAGTAGTCCGTACTTTATTACGTGAATTGGCATTGAAACAAAAAGCTGAAAAGCCACAAGCGCTCGCTTTTAATTTCGCAGTATTCAAGAAATTCAAGCTCAATCCTCGCTGGCTTCGACATTTTTACTAGAAACGAGGTATTCCATTTTAGTCGTCAGGGGTCAACGCATCTGTATTTTGATTCTTAATCGAGGTTAGATGTAGATGTCTATGAGCCACAGTATTCACTAAGCATCACGTGGGCTGTGCGCTTGTTTACCACCCATGTTCTATAAAAAGGTGGTGATTAACTAGACGCTCTTCGATTAAAGAAAACACCTTGTGGAAACCTAAATGATAAAAGAAATTCAAATTTTTGGGAAACTAAAAAGATTTTTAGAATATGATTTGAAGTCCGCCTATTAAACAGCTCCGTAACCCTTTCAAAAATAAGTGGAACCTTGCGCACGGTACCGGGACTTGAGTAGTCTCTTAATTTACTTATTTACTTAAAAAGGTATAAGATGATTTCCAAGAACGATATTATAAAATATTCATCTATACAATGTCTCTTTGTGAAACTTGAAGTGACTATATATTTAATGTAATTTTCTCGACACGTATATGAAAATTGTTAAGATATTAAAACAAACAAAGGATATTTCTTATAGTGTGCAATATGTTGCGCGTCGAGGAAAAATATATACAAATACACACAAAAAATGTGTGCAAATTCGCACAAAATGGTTATTGCAAGCAGCAATATATAATTTAGAGTTTTTTTTTGAAGAGGGGGCAAACGAGCATGCGGCTCACCTGATGGTAAGTGATTACCGCCGCCCATGAACAACCGCAACACCAGGGGAATTGCAGATGCGTTGCCGGCCTTTTAGAAAGGTGTAAGCTCCTTTCTTGAAGGTCTCTAAGTCGTATCGGTCCGGAAAAATCGCCGGTGGTAAACAATTCCACAGAGAAATTGTACGAGGAAGAAAACTTCTAGTAAAACGCACAGTTGTGGACCGCAAAGCATCCAGATGGTGAGGATGGTATTGTGAGTTTTGACGCGATGTGCGTTCGTGAAATTTGGCGGCTGGGATTAATCCGAACAATTCCTCAGAGCACTCACAGTGTTAAATTTAATAGAAAATGTAAATAGATGCAACATCCTAACGTAGTACCAGTGTACCGAGCAGATCAGAAAGAACTCGGTCGTCGACGATTCGAACCGCTCTGCGCTGGATGCGGTCAAGTGGAAGGAGCTGGCACTGGGGTGCCTCGGCCCAGAGATGAGAACGCGTAAATTTGTGTCTTCTGGGGATTGAACTGGACTAGATTTAGCCGCCTCCAATCCGAGACTTTTTTGTCCTGGTACTAGGCGACGTTTTCCCGAGAAATATTAGCAGGGCCGGTATATAAGGCATCACCCGTGCTGTCGTTTTCATAGCAATAAATTTTACCAGTTTGCAACATATCATTGATGGATTCCATTATTTTGGAGAACAAGGAGGTGATGGCGATAGGCCTGTAGTTGGACGCATCTGAGCGGTCACCTTTTTTAGGGATTGGGTGGACTAAAGCTGTCTTCCATGAATTCAGGACTACGCCATCATTGTAGGAGTACCGAAAAAGACGCGTTAAAAACGGTGCCAACTCCAGAGCACACGTCTTCAGCACAATGGGAGGGACTCCATCAAGCCCACTCGACTTGCTGACGTCCAGGGAGAAGAGTGCTTTGTGATCCGAACGCTGTGTAAACCGCACATCCGGCATGGAGCACTCACATTGCGGGATGGTCGGCGGTGTGTGCCCCCCATCATCTAGAGTCGAGTTGGATGCAAAGAGAGAACTTAACAGATCGACTTTCTCCTTTGCGGCATGATCCAGTGAGTCGACCTCTCTGTGCAGAGATGGAAGAGATGGCTGACAGAAGTTCCCTTGGACCGCCTTGGCGAGAGACCAGAATGCATGGATTCCCGAAGGACAATGACGCTTTTGAAGGACCTGGAGGCGGTATTATACTTCTTCTTAAGAGCGCTGGTATTTACATCCCGAAACGTTGATACGTCAGCCCAGGCCCAGCAGCACTCCTGCTTATAGAGTGATGCTATTTTACGGGAGCAACAAAACCATGACTGAGATTTGCTTCCGATGGGTACCACAGAGGATGGAATAAAAAGTTCCATACCTTGAAGTACCACATCAGCAACAGAATCGGCAACAACATTGGGATCTTCTGACGAGAAACAAACCCAAGGGTAGGATGCAAAAAAGACCCGACATATAGTGCCAAACACGGCGGCAAGTTGCAGATTGCAACTGCGATTGGAGCGTGAGTGGCACCGTACTCCGGATCAGACAATGGTCCAAAGAGCCCAGAGCGGCATCGACGGACACCTGATATCCGCCGGATGAGAGGTCAGCAGAAGGTCCAACAGGGAAGGTACATGATCCTCCACATCTGGGATCCGCGTAGGCAAAGTAACCAGTTGTGTTAGACCATATGCCAAGGCAAAGCCATAGACAGATCTACCCGCATGATCGGTTAAACGGGAACCAAGCCATTCGGCGTGGTAGGCGTTAAAATCACCGAGTATCACGATCTCTGCAGATGGCACCTGTTGTAGCACGGAGTCTGCAGCCATTTGGACGTGGTCGATGTGATTGGGCCTCCGGCCACCTGCACTCACCACGCGCTACGCAGAGGTAAACCTCTACTTCACGCTGGTATTCTGTGAGGTCATGGTACCACCCCGGTTCGAGCAGGCCCATCCGTGCGACAGCAAAAGCTGCCGCGCGGCTCTACCACTGTTGTTAGACTATTTATACTATTTTAAATTAAGACATTATTTGAATTAATTGTACAGTTTCTTGAAATAAATTATTATTATTATTTTGAGTATCTATATAGTTTTTTCAACTGGTTGGGCTGTAGAAGTATATAATTGTAAATGAAAATGATAAACATACATAAATATCAATAAAATAATATAAATATATTAAAAATACATAAATAAATAAAAATCCAACCAGATGGAAGCCTTGGGGGACCAAACGGCCGACGGTTGGGAGGAAAGTAAAGAAAACAGCGGGCGTAGCGGGCGGTATCGAGGAGCACCGCCTTCTGCATTTGAGCTTGGAGCGGTCCGTCACGGAGTCCCAGTCACCTCAGATGATCCGACAGGCTGACTGGGATTAACCCGAAAAGACCACAGGAATAATTTCGGCCGGCAGACCACCTCATCGAGCTCCAAGTTCAAATGCAGAAGGCGGTACTCCTCGATACCGCCCGCATCGTCCGCCGGTTTCTTTCCCTTTCCCTCCAACCCTCGGCCGTTAGGTCTCCCCTGCCTTTTTACAAGTAACCTGTAAGTTTATTTACATTAGTTTCATTAAAAATACACTTTTTGTTGTTAGGTAGGAATCTTACTATATTATTTAGAGCTAACAACGTATTAATATATTGATTTATATTTGTCACCCTAACTAAAAGAGAGCTAACCGAAGAGAAGAGCCGTAATAGCTAAGGCTAAGCGGTCACTGAATATTTCACAGTACGCAAGCAACTATGGTTCGATCTCCGCTAGCACTCATGAAATTTTAATGCCTATTTGAGGTGCTGACTTATCACGTTTTCGGTGGTGAAAAAATCGCGTGGAAACCAGCACTTCTGAGAAGTAAAAACATCAACAAGGACATTTGATTCCTCAAAATGTTCACCAAATTCGCGAAGCGAGGCAGACTAATTCCTTCATAATTCTCTCAAATGAGAGAAGACCTGTGACCAGTAGTGGTACGTATATTGTAGGCTGAATCTTTACTTATTTAAACTTAGAGCGTTTGCTTTAAATGTCCCTGTACGTGATCAAACTTAGTTCGATTTTCGTGCTCGCATCAAATAAATTGTTAAGTTGGGTTTTAAGTGCCTATTTAGGGTGAAAAAAATCGCACAGAAACCTAAAAAGGTTTCTATATAAATTATAAACACTTTCGACGTCTTATGTAGATTTTGTTGAATATCAATATTTTATTTACGGTCAATCGAGATCGGATGAGTAAGCTGAAATAATAATGGTCATACAGCTCGAAGAACCGACAACCGTTAAGGAAGAAAGGTTCATTAATGACAGCCTCGTACCTGAATAGAGAACTACCTGATAAGAGATGTAAGAAGTTGATGGATGCGGATGGCTCAGGAACGTGTTTGTGATATTTTTTAAGGGAGGCCTATTCGATTCGGTAACTGTTTCGTTGTTGCAGCCCAGTATTAATTGTGAAAATATGTTTTTGTCTTTTGCTTATTGTAGTGTAGAGTATAACAGCTACGAATAAAATTTATTTTACTGTCCTGCTTTTTATATGTGGTAGAGGCATGCTCCAGCTAAATTTTGGTATTATTATATTAAAAAATTAGAAAAATCTTTTTATAAAATAAATCTCTTAGTCGCAGCACCAGTCTTTACAAAATGTGAAATTTGCTGTAAAAAATCCATGCTTTACATTTTGGTTTGCATATTTTCCGCGTGACCCATTTATTGAAATACTATAATCTTTTAAATAGTTGAGGTTAACCTCATACTAATTATAAACTGTTTATTATAATAAGGTAGTTTGAAAAACAAATAATAAAATAGTTCCTTACATTTTTTCCTGTAAGAAATATATTTAATCCGCGGTATATTAAGTCCATTCCATGTCACGGTCAAGTTGCGCTCTATGACTATTTTATGAAAGGTTGACCTTTCTACGTGAGAAAGTGCACGTGGTTTTGTGCCTTGACGCTCGTTCAACGTCGAAGGTTAATAATGGTTCAGTTTATTTTGTGTCTGTTGATATTCTTTATATCTTGAGTAGAATGGCTTCCGAGTGCGAGCTCAATGTTTTTTTATAGAATTAGAGTGACAAGCGAGCACATAGTCCACCAGATATTAATCTTATGCTGTGTTCCATATACATCTACATTTATTCTCAAATAAGAATCAAGATGCAGATATGTTGTCAGCTCTGAGGAGTAAAATGGAAAGATCTCCGTTTCTTAACAATTACCATACGAAACACGGCAGTATTTAGCTGCTAATTTACGCTGGTATTTTGCGGGAGCGTGGTCCTACCCCGGTTGAGCCGATCTATTTCTGCTACAACCATAATATAGCTGCAGCGTGGCTCCACCACGTAAAATCGAAATGCAGATACGTTGTCACCACGATGAATGTCTTACAGTTTTTAATTATACTGACTACCTTATTTTTCAAGTTGAATAACAAAAGAGCTTTTCTTAAACCCAGACCCTGACCAGAAAAAGTCCTTTACAAATACGAGTAATATAAAGTGATAACAAATAAAAAGCTTTCTGTATTTTTGATTGGTTGCAGCTGATAATGGGGACCGATAGTCGTTCACCGTCATGTGTACTGCAAGCTTTTTTATCACCCTAATGTAATAATATTAGGGTGGTACAGTTAAAAATAACTGTCATCTTTATGCTAACATTTCTTATTTTTAATTTAATATTATATTAGGATTTTTTTGTAGCCTAAGTATTTGATAAATTATTGTCACATTAGTAAATTTGCCCGGTCAAACAAAAGAAAATTCTCAGCGCCGATCCGGCAACAATGATTCCAGTTGAAGCCATCAGCAAACACAGTTGGCTACATCTACAGCCAAGAGCCGTATTTAGTAACAAGGACGCACATATTAAATTTGAAAAGATTTGACAAGGACAGAACGTATCAATATAGATGTAGCATCGTAGCGTTTTGCTACGGCAGTTCGCACTCGAAGACGGCGTTCGTAGCACGTCTACGCACCATTGCTCGGTAAAACATAATTTTCGTAAATATAATGGCTTCGAGTAATTGCGGGGAATAGTTTTACGACGTGAGAGGAACTGTTATGTAAAAAGTGGATAAGTTTTTGTCTGAAAACCCAACGTACAATATCATAGTGAAAGGAAATGGAAGCAGTATCTATGGATTGGATGAAGGTACTAAGAATAAGTATAATTCTAGAAAGCATAATTTATTGTTTCTATTAAATTCTTAACCTTTTTTATTTTCATTTTAAATATTTGTCCATACATTTATAAACAATTGTATTCTGTTGTATATATAATAAACTGGACTAACAATATAAAAATAAACCGAGTCCCAATTTGTTTATAATTTAATTTTTAACGCCACTATGAAAGTATATCCATCGATAAATAAAAAGTCAGATATTTTCGTAACTTACCTCTGAGAAATCATGTAAATAATAAATGTGAAAATCAGTTGTTATTTCCGAGTCGATTAAACATTTTTATATATAGTTTTGACGTTATTTTTGTTATCTACATAATATTTAACACATGTTTTCATAATCACACATGATAAAATCATAAAATATCATAAAAGTCTAGGATTTTATATAGTTATCATACCAAAAATAGGAAGCGATCAAGAGAACATAATATTATAATCACTAAATATTCACTTGACCCTACTATATTTAATCAATTTCTTCATAATCGTATCATCTTATATTTTACAATAATTATGTATTCCGATACTTTTCTCCGAACTAGTTTCGACCATGGCGAGAATATGCGCGCACAATATTTTATTTAACGTTTTTAAATTCGCTGTATGTTCAGAAATTCCTATTTTTTTGAAACTTATTAAGCAACTATGTGGAAGACGAGCTAAACAGATTACAAATGCATATTGTACAACAGTTTCTTCTGGATGTTATATAACAGTTTCTTCGATATCCGCTGATTTCTGCCTGAGGGACCTTTGTGCCAATCTTTGGGGGACACATTTTTAAAAATGGACTTGTGAAGGGCTGTAATAATGATGATTAATAATTGCTTATATTTACGAGAACATAACATTGAGTGATACTAGTTCTACTGATTTTTGAAATTTGATTCAACTAACCTTCATTTTTAACTTCCAACGTTTCGAGTGCCTCCCTACACCCCGTGACCATGGGTGTTGCAAGGCACTCGAATTGTCGGGAGCTAAAAATAAAAATAAATTAAACGCGATAAAATCCGTAATAGTAATTTTATTCAATGAAAAAAATATATACAATAACTTAATATCCATTACCTCATTACACCTCGTGAGTGTCGTTCTTGAGTAGCCCACGGAAAGCAAAAAAAAAATCTTGTTGTAACGTTGTATTTATTTTACTTGACTGTATTCAATCAGATATCAGATAAATTTGTTAAAGTAAGCGGTTCAAGACGACGGGAGCTGCGGTCACCAAACCACCTGGCAAGCGTAGGGATTAGTGAAACCATTATATGGCATGGAGTCATGTAGTAGCTTCAGGGAATTCACTATCTTATATTCAAGCCACGGGTGCCCTAAAAGGCGAAAGGAAATAATAAAATAGGAGATGAGGAAACAGAATCTTGATAACACCTCAAAATAATATAAAACTGCGGCTGCTAATTTGTCTGTCCAGTCGAGTATCTATAGCGAATATCATTCTTACGGTGCAATTTATGGAGAAGGTCTATTTAAAGCTGTGGATTTTTGATACATCTATCTTTTTCTTCAATTACATGTGTAATATAATATATTCAACGTGTTTTTTATATGTTAACATAAGGAAATTAAGTTTCGCCCTTTGTTACCTTATTTATAAAAGTTTTAATAGTATAGTCCAAATAAAATATCGTTCAGTGGGTTTCAACGTTCTAATGAAAAAGAAAACATTGCGTACAGACAACTGAACCGGAATGAATGCGGCGGGACTTACGCAACTTCAATACAGCTCGTACTGAAGAAGCGATCGAGCGGAACCAACGCTCCAAAGTCTTTTCCAGGGATCTGTCTGCCAGAAAGATCTCGAAAACGTTTTCAAGAAACTGGACTGGAAAGGTTACGGTATTAACATCAATGGCAAGTACATCACTTACATTCGATTTGCCGACGACGGCGATTTGGAATGGCTGGATGACAATAGTGTTCAATAGTACTTCCCAACGGATAGGTCTTAAGACGAACATGGATAAAACAAAGGTCATCTGTAACGTCCATGTCACACTTATGCCGGTAGTTGCTGAGAACACAAGCTCGAAGTTGTTGATAAGTATGTTTACCTGGGAAAAATAGTGCGATTGGGTTAGTCCAACTTCGACCGAGAGGTCAATCAACGGATTCAACTAGTCTGGGCAGCGATCGGTAGATTATGACACGTCTTGTCATCAGGTTTATCTCAAAACTGGAAAAGAAGATTGTACAACCAGTGCGTATTGCCAGTGAGAATTTATGGATCTGAGACGCGGTCTTTCACTGCTGGCCGTATAAGGAAGCTCAGTGTCTCACTCCGCGAGCTATGGAGTTTGTCTAAGTGATAAACTTAGAAATGAGGATATCCGAAGTAGAACTAGAGTTTCCTACATAAACCAACAGATTAGTAAGCTGAAGTGGCAATGGGACTACCATATAGCTCAAAGAACTGATAACCGATGGGTAAGGAAAGTTCTCAAGTTGCAGCCTTGTCAGTGTAGGGTGGCCCCTCAATAGATAGAGTGACTATCTGGTACGATATGCAGAAAGTCGATGGAAGCAGGTGGCTCAGGACCGTGCATTCCTTTCATTCTTGCTATTCCTTGTGGGAGGCTTGTGTTCAGCATTGGACTTGTGAAGGGCTGTAATGATGATATTGATTATGAAGAAGAGAAAATATAAGAATAGAAATCACACAAATATTTTAAAATTAACGTTCATTAGTATTATCTTGCCAGTCTAACGGGCATATACATTGAAAAAAAAAATCGTTTTTGTAATACTATTAGGTGTAATTTACGGCGTTCTGGTAGAAAGTATTTCGTGTTCGACCCTACCTAAAATAGTTTCGATCTTATCTCCACTGGTCCGTAAATAGTCGACCACCGAACATTTGCCCCTCCCATAGTCGGGATCGGCATTCGCATATTAAATATCTGTCTTTTACATTTGGCTGGAGGCCACAAAATTATTACCCTCAGTTTATAAACTTTAAAAATATTCTATTTGTTTCGTCAAAAGTCAAAGGATATATTTCTCAGACAACAAAATATTTCTTTTTAAATGACTCACAATATACAAAATTAATTTAAATACAATTTTAATACGAAGTTTCTTTATGACTCTATCTCTATATTTCCTTATATCTTTATCGTTGCAATTACTCATGAGAGTTGTTTATCTTTTGATTCAATCAACACTAACAAGTACAAGCAACACGAGTACAAATATTCCACAGCTTGGTATACGGTCTTCTGTCACTTTTGAGATGGTTAAGGAGCAATCTCTTCGCCACGCGAAGCTTCTGTGTAGTGAGCACGCAGTAAATCCTCACCTAAAATTACAAGTTACATTTTCTTAGTACCGACGGAGATTGAACCCATGTTACTCGTACACCGTTATTTACGACAAAAGTTTAGCCCCTGAGCTAACACGACAAGTGTTGTAAAGTTCTAACTAAATAAGCATTCTCTACCTTTGATTCTGCCTCAGTTATACAAACTAGTGGCGACCCTGTATAATTTTCTAACAACTCTTGAAGGCCACAATTAACGCGTTTTCTAGTTCTCATCTAAAACAACGTTATGTCCTTTCATTTCATTTTATTTTGTTTCAACACTTTATCTAAAATTGTGACGTAAAATCTATAAATACCTTTTTAGATTATTGAGACGTTTGGTATGAATATTATTTAAGTCGGCAATCGCACTACCATATTTTTTTTTATAGGATAAGGGTGACAAACGAGCACACAGTCCACCTGATGGTAAGTGGTTGCTGCGGCCCATAGACATCTACATCTATCCTCTATTACAAATCAAAATGCAGATGCGTTGTCACCCCTGAGGACTAAGATGGAACGCCTCATTTCCAGTAAAAAGGGCCTCCGGCCACCTGCACTCACCAAACGAAACGCAGAAGTAAACCTCTACTTCACGCTGGTATTCTGTGAGGTCGTGGTACCACCCCGGTTCGAGCCGGCCCATCCGTGCGACAGCAAAAGCTGCCGCGTGGCTCTACCACTGTTAAAACATATAGGAGGTCTACACTAGTCAAAAGGAATTAGTCGTAATGAGTATCAAATTAACGTCACCAGTCGAATAATTCAATGGTCTTGCATTTATTTTAGCTTCAAAGATATATAAAATAATTTCTTAAAAAAAAATCTACGTACCTTAAGGATGCTCTGTCCAATATATTACGTAAGATATCGTTCAATATTCTTATAATGCTTTTCCAGAACTACCAAGGCAACGTCCGTGTACGAAAAACCTCTGGAACACATGATAGTTCATTGCACTTGAATTTGTTGTTGTTAAATTTGTGTTGAAATGCTTAAGAAAAATTATAAATGCCCATAAAATCACCTGTATAAATTGTTGACATCTCAACTCACCTTGCAACTAATATTCTTAAGGGGTTCGGAGATGATCAAGCAGCATGACAGCAATCACGTAATTTGTTTTTACTTACTTAAGCGGCTTGATGCACACGTCTAGCCGCTTGAACAAGCACAAGGCTTCTTTGATAGACTGGAGCGATACTTAAACAATCCGGTCAAAAAAAACTGTCAGAACTTCACTTCACGAAAAAAAGTAAAATAGCACTAAGCACGTAGATTCCCAGAAACATTCCGTGGTCAAAGAAAGAATTTCAGATTAACAGCTTGACAAATTGGCACATGTGAACAGCACTATCCAAAACTTTTTTTTGTTTTTAGTTTCCCAGCTAAATCGATACCAACAATTCAAATATTGAATGAAACTAGCAGTTTTTTACGGATTTTATCGCGTTCAAATTCAAACAATTCACCTGACTTAACTCATTGATCCATTCGCGCATACGGTGCTCGAAAACTGTATTGTATTCAGATAACACGTACAAACAGCTTTCTTAACACTTTTAAGCCAACTTCAAAAATGAAGAAGGCTTGCAAATAGACTGTAAGTATTTTTTTTTTGCTACGTGATATCTTCGCTGGTTGAGAACCAATTTTGATATTTTTTTATTAAATAATTTATACTTCAGAGTTGATCAAATTTAATTTTAGGCAAACAAGGTAAGCTAAGGATGGTCAAATAAGGGATGAAGTTTTTAATGAAACTATTTAGACAACAAAGAGATTGTAATATTGCTTAATACATTCAAAAGGTTAAAAAAAATAAGTAAAAAAATGAACGAATTTTGATATTTTTTTTATTAAATAATTTATACTTCAGAGTTCATCAAATTTAATTTTAGGCAAACAAGGTAAGCTAGGGATGGTCAAATAAGTGATGAAGTTTTTAATGTAACTATTTAGACAAAAAAGAGATTGTAATATTACTTAATACATTCAAAAGGTTAAAAAAATAAGTAAAAAAAATGGCTTTAATTTTTTTTAATACTGTATTATAGCACCGTTTTCGGAATATGAAATGTTTTTATTCTTTTTAGACCTTTCAAGTCAGCTTTAACTTATTATTAAGAGAAAATTTTTCTATTTCTCGTATTAGAATCCAAAATGTTTACTTAAGCTATGATAAGTTCAGGAGAGTTACAGTAAACAATGGTTATAAAATACTTATGTCTTTAATGTATCGTTTCATGGTGTTCGCCAGCCCTTGAATGTCCACTGCGCAACACGGACACTATAAGAATAGACTAGAACCATTTATTCAATAAAGATTACATGTGATTCTTACTGAAAATCGGTTTTTAATTTAAACACTGCTTCGGAAAAAACCTCTGTCTTGGGAAAAGCCAGCAATATTTAAAACAATATTGTAGAGAAGGTTTGTCTTAAGCTACGCTTAGCAAGCGTATTGCTGATCGCAGTACCAGACTATTTGCACTTTTGACACTTTCCGTCGCCTGTGTAGGTATTTACGGCTGGTGTAAATGAGTCCTTTTTACCGCCATCTATTGGGAGCCTTAAGAACTTTAGTATTTATCCTAGAGTCGCTTTTTGCGACACACGGAACGAAATTTTATGACTTGTTCCCCGATAACAATTTAGTCGTGACTTTTAACAATCTATCCGAACCCTTTACTATAAATTCTTAATAGCCTAAAATGACCTTTTCAGGAAAGATTTCAATTAGGATAAGTATCTTTCTAACGTGGTTGAGTCACACTGCACTTATATTATGGCTGTAGCACGAATGGGTCGGCTTAACTGAGGAAGGACCACGCTCTCAAAGAATACCAGTGTAAAATAGCTGCTAATTGCTGCTGCGTATTGTATGCTGAGTGTAGAGAACCGGAAACCCTTTTAACCGGAAACGAGGCATTCCATCTTAGTCCTCAGGGGTGACAACGCATCTGCGTTTTGAATCTTAATCAAGGATAAATGTAGATGTTTATGGCTACAGCAACCACTTACCATCAGGTGGACTGAGCTAGTTTGTCACCCTTATTCTTTAAAAAAAGTTTCCAGGTCACATCTGTACAAGAATACTACAAATACAATAGCTGCAAAAGTTAATAATTACAATAAAACCTATACATCACGCGTACGTAATTTTTTACCATGTTTCAGAACAAAAATACGTCAACAAAATGATTCACGTTCGACGACTTGTTTATTTTCGCTAAAGTTTTTTACGTTTCTGTCAAATTTCAGTAATTCTATTTTCTATTTAAGAAGTGAAACCGTGGTTTATAGTCAGCTGAAGTTACTGAACAGAGTTTCAAAAGAATTGGACAGTTTTAACTGTGATAGTCGGTAAGTGTCGCTTGTCAAAACGTTCACACAAGTATTACTTTCTTACACACTTTCGGTCTTTCCTTTACATAAAATATAAACCATTTAGATTTGTTTTTATCGATAGCACGGAAAAAAAAACTTTTTCGCTGGCCGTGTACAACCGACTAATTGCACGTTGTTTCTTTAAGCAGTTTATTATGTTTAGTAAAGTCTGTTCGGCGATAAGTGATAAAAAGGCAGGGCTTCTAAGCTAATTACAATTTGCGGCCCGCTAATTATTTTTGCTGATAGATGACAATATGGTCGCCGCGTCAGCTCGCTTGTCCGGCCTCGCGCTTGCTTATAGATAGTAAAGTTTTCTTTCACGGTCATCAAACTAGTATGACTTAACCTATCACCCGATTCTGGTTTGACGTCGATGTCTGGGACAACCTACATATACAAATAAACTGAAAAAGATGGAAGTAAGTAGTTTATTTAGAATTCATTAGTTCTTTTTTTAACAACTACTAGTATAACATATTTTTAAGTGATAAATGCTTACTAAAAAGGTCTTTGACTCTTCGGGTCAAAATACTACTTCGAATTCTAAGAAATTTCTAATAACTTAATCGCTTGGATTGAGGTGTAGTGAGTGCAACATGAAACAATTTGTTGTTTATTTTTTTATAAAAAATTAGGCATTATGGAATTATTATATTCTTCATAGATTTTCTCCATAATTTTGGAGTGATAAACTATCTTTAATGTGGACTGTCTACCTGATGATAAGTGGCTACTATAGCCCATTGACACAACTAACTTATACAAAACAGGCTATATTATAAAATACTTTTTTACATTTTTTTAAATATTATAAGCCTATGTTTTGTGGTGATGAAGCTGTCTTAGGATGACAATAACCTATCCACTCTTATCTTGAAGAAACTCAATTTGTAATTGGATGGAAAAACAGATGTTAGAAAATTATTTCACTCCCTTGCTCTATGCAAAGACAAAACTGTAAAGAAAAAACAACCTGATAGGTTCAAATGCGTAGAATAATGACAACAAAGAAGTGAAAATGTCAAAAAGCATAAGTCTGCTCTTGTAATCGTTGTATTATGGTGTTTTACAATAAAGTATAAACAAATGAATAAAAAACAAATTTTACGTGGTAGAGCCATGCTGCAGCTATATTAGTAGTATAGTTGTAGTACGAATTGGTCGGCTTACCGGGGAAGGACCACGCTCTCACAGAAAACCAGCGTAAAATAGCAGCTTAACGCTGCTATGTTTCGTATGGTGAGTGTAGAGAACCGGAGACCCTTTTTACTGGCAAAGAGGCATTCCATCTTTGTCCTCACGGGTGACAACGCATCTGCATCGTGAGTCTTTATTGAGGATAGATGTAGATGTCTATAGGTCACAGTAAGCACTTACCATCAGACGGACTGTATGCTCGTTTGTCACCCTATCCTATAAAAAAAAATAAGACCGTGTCAGTGTTTCGACGGTAGAAAGATGATGGGGGAATTAAGGCCTTGTAATCCATTCGTATACTTTCCGAAATACATTCAAGAAGCCTAAGAATGGAATACCTCATTGCTTGTAATTATAGGTACTAGATATCGTACGTATAGAAACGATCATAAGTAGATAAACGCAATTAAATCTCATTCTTAAGAGATTCAACGCACACTAATACAAGCGAGTCTTTTCACCGCAAAAGGTGATGTATTTTTGGAGTACACTGACTAACCTACATTTGTTAGGGGTTCAGATTTAGAACATCAAATTAGGGCGGTTCATTGAGTCCAGGTCCAAAGCAGCCACGGCGTGTTATTGAAATGGTGCAGCGGTACTTCACGCCGGGACAGCTTCTAACCCTATTTAAAGCGCAAGTTTGCTAGTGCATGAATTACCACTATTACATATTATGGGCTGATGCTGCAAAATAGCACTCAGTGGAGAGGCAAGGTAATAGTCTCAATGGTGACCTTAATTTGGTTACACCAATCTTGTCAGCCTCGAGCACAGGCGTATTTCCATGTAGGGAAAGGGCTTCATCACCACTTATCATCAGGTAGGATTGTAATCAAGCACTGGCTTATCATAAGGAAAAAAAATCGTAAATTCAGTAATTCATCATAACATATAGTAAATCCAAATACTCGATTATTTCGAGTAATATTATAATAATTTATTGTTGAAAAAAATGTTTTATAGTTATTAAGATGATTGCTAATGTTGAAGAAAATAAAAAAAACCCCTTCATTAGTATGTTCATAAGTAGACCAATTCCAATTTACGTTGTCATTGCAGTCGTTCCCTCGAAGCGCGCTATGCGTAACAAGTAGGCACTTCCATTATTGAACGCAACGCAAATGTTGTTGGAAAGCCACTACATTTTGTAAGTGGTTTTAAATTACATCTGTGATCTCTTTGAAATATTTGACAAACATTAATTAAAATTCGATATCGAAAACTCGACATTTTAATTAAGTTATTTAGTTCATGCTGTACCGTGTCGTATTGTAATAAGAACTCCCATCACCATTATATCCCGTGGGTATTGTAAATGGCGACTATGGAATAATATGCCTTTGGAATACTATGGCTTATGACGGATGGTGGTATTTCCGGCAATCTTTAACAGATTAATTTAATTAGTTCCTACTAAATTTAACGTGATAATGTACGTAAAAGTGGTAATTTCTTTTGTTTATGACAACACTAAATATTTAAACACTAAAAATTTAAGAAACTAGTTTTCTTTTATGAAACTCGTCTTTAATTTTTACTGTGTTTACGTTTGTATATTCATAAACGATAAAATTAACAAAAACTAGTTTAATTTATAGGTAAAAGTAGTTTATTTAAAAGTGTGGTGTTTGCGTAACTATTACAAATCATACTATAACAAATATGATGAATAGGTTTTTTTTTAAAGTAAAAACAGCGTGGCTTACTGTGTAAGACTTGATCACCGCTTAAGACTGACTTGGATTTCAGTCAAGCAATGGCTTATAATAAGTAAAAAAAAATCTTCTTAGCAAGAAAAAGCTATGAATGTTGGATCCTACATATATGTGTGTTATATTTGTAGGCCACTGCATCCACTTCTCATTAGGTGGACTGTGCGTTAGTTTGTCAACCTTACTTCTAAAAAAGTTCATACATATCAAAGTAAAATAATATGAAAAATGTCAAAATTTATGTTTTCGTTATTTTTTTTTAGTTACACAAGAAGTAAATAAGATATTATGTCAACATATTTTTATACGTGGTAGAGCCATGCTGCAGCTATATTAGTAGTATAGCTGTTGTAGCACGAATAGGTCGGCTCGACCGGGGAAGGACCAGGCTCTCACAGAATACCGCCGTAAAATAGCAGCTAACACTGCTGTGTTTCGTATGGTGAGTAAAGAGAACCGGAGACCCTTTTTACTGGAAAAGAGGCATTCCATCTTAGTCCTTACGCGTGACAACGCATCTGCATTTTGATTCGCAAACAAGGATAGATGTAGATGTCTATGGTTCACAGCAACCAATTACCATCAGGTGGACTGGTGGTGGTGCTCGTTTGTCGCCCTCATTCCATAAAAAAAACCACTTTCTCTGAATATTAAGCTCAGCAGTGAAGGATTATGCCTTAAACTCATAGATGTATATTTTGTTACTGGCTATACACATTGGTTGTACAGTGTACTCTCTTGGTTTTTTTTTTCATTTTGAAGAATACGAGATAAAAAAAACCGACCCGTATTATTCAATCAAAAAAGCGTTAAACATTATGATGTTTATCATTGGGCACGGAAAGTAAATATATAGTGACAATAATTTGTATCACAAAACCGAAACGAACGAATTTGTGTAGTATGTAGCGCAAAACAGGCGGGAGACACGATATAATACTCGGCACCGGTGTTTTTTTCCAAAGCAAACTTGCAAGTATATTATATGGCCAAAATGTCAACTGAAGTAATCACGGACATGAATCTAAGTGAAAGTATCAAATTTACATACGATTAAATAATAAAATAAATATTGTTTCCTCTCATTTTTGGAAGGGGCTTAGAGCAGAAGCAGTTGGCCATGCTACAACAATGAGTTATTAGACTTCATCTGTCCTCGATTTTCAATTTTTAAGATATTAAAATTTTCCTTTTGTTCACGGATTAAAATACAAATTAATTTATTTGTTTCAAATAAACGATTTTATTGAACCTAACTCGAAAGTCTTTCCTAAGTATAAAATTTTGCAATAACATCTTTAAAAAGAAGTAATAAAAAAACTTGAAAATTTTGTTAAAAAGGGCTTTTCAGCTTAATGTAATTAAGCAATAATAATAAGCTCCTTATATAATAGACCAATATTTTTAGGACTATATTGAACATTTCTATTACTCCGCGTTCTTGTAAGTCACCTGGTTTATGACATAAAATTCGTACATTCTGTCGTAAATTGTTTTTTTATACTAATACACATTGCATGTACAGGTTGCAAAAGTAATTGTAATAAATAATTAAAAAAATACACTGAAAAGAACTTGTTTTTGTAAAGTTGTGTATATTTTGACGTTCATAAGTAAAACGTATTGTTATAAATAAAGAGTAGGATTTTAAACATTCCGTGTGTGTATGTATATACGTGGTAGAGCCATGCTGTAGCTATATTAGCAGTATAGTTGTAGCACGAATGGGTCGGCTGGACCAGGGAAGGACCATGCTCTCACAGAATACCAGCGTAAAATGGCAGCTTGATACTGCTGTGTTTCATATGGTGAGTGTAGAGAACCGTTAACCCATTTTACTGGAAAGAGGCATTCAATTTTAGTCGCATCTGCATTTTGATTTTTTATTGAGGATAAATGTAGACGTCTTTTTTTTTAAGAAACGTTACCCCCACACTACGATTTTCTCCTGTGTCGTGGAGGCAGTTTACAAACATAAATTGCACAAGGACAAACATCCAGACCCGGAACAATTATTTGTAGGCCATACAAATACTTGTTCCGTGTGGGATTCGAACCCGCGGCCCCCAGCGCAACAACTGATTGCTAAGCCACTGCGCCACGGAGCCGTTTGGGTCACAGCAACCACTTACCATCAGTTGGACTGTGTTTGTTTGTCACCCTAGCCTATATAAAAAAATCCTTAATAATTTCGTTGTTTATTTAATTACGAACAAAGTTCTTTTACTTAATATAATTAAACGTAAAAATATTTTTGTGTATACTTAGAAAGTATTTATTTTGATTTATAATAATAAGAACTCCGCTCCGTAATGACCTTGTTAACGTCCAGTCGCAATTTATTTATAGCTTTCGTTTCACTCTCAGTTTTTAATATTAAAGATATAAAAATACCATACTATTAATATTCTGTTACAGCATATCAAGTCTACTGATGAACATAGGCCTCCCTCATGTATTGTTTCATATCGATATTTGCCATAGTTGCCACCCAATCCTCTCAAGCGGTTGTGCAACAGGAGTTTTAGTTTTAGGAGGAAGATACTGCTGGCCATCTCTTGGTTGTTAAAAAAAGGAAACTTGCGATGATCATTACCTTCATTTTTGAACACGTTGTAAAACAAATCTCGAAATCAAGCTTATTTATTTTCAAGTTACCGGAGCGGATTCAGCAGTTTGCTTATTATTAAATTTAGAGCAATCTCCCAGCGTCTATTTAAAGGTATGGTTAATGTAAGAAATAAGTGGAGTGTATTCTCCATGTATAAACTTTATAAAAATATAAACGATATCTATACAAATAAATAAAAGTGACTAGGAAGCCATTTTAATTGAGCCCTGTACTCTAAAATAAGATCAAATTTACGAAGACTGACAGTATTTTGAACACATTCCAGTTGGTTCAACAGCTCATTTGAAACATCCAAAAAAACTAACATAAGCGCAGTCAAAGAGAGGAAGAAGAAGTGCTTGATCTAAGGTTATCTTAGTTTTTGACGGTAAAAACATCTCGAGGCGCTTGTGTGATTGAAAAGAAAAGTTCAATTTTCTGCTAATCAAATTAATGTGAGCAACCGAAGACAAACTGTTATCAAAGATAACACCTAAGTTCTTAGCAGTCTCTGTATATGGCATTTGAGTATTATCATATGTTACTGCAGGGATCTTCGAATGATCTAATAAGTTAAGCATATGTAAGCTGCCGATAATCATTACTTGGGATTTAGCAGGGCTTACAAGAAGACCAAACGATTTTGCTCAACTGCTTATGCTACTTAAGTCAGCATTCAGCTTATTAATAGCCTCGTATTTTCTATATCTTTGACTTTGAAATGACGGTATAATTGCAAGTCGTGAGCATAGAGATGATAATGACAGGAGAGAACATTAGTGAGAGCATTGATGAAAATAGGGAAGAGAAGTGGGGAAAGAACACCACCCTGAGGAACACCCGCCGTAAGATCACACCACTCAGAGAAATCCTCCTCATGGCGGAGACACTGTGAGCGAACCCTAAGGTAAGAATTAAAACAATAAATTACTGATGGTGCATTGTTTAAGGACGAAATAATACTAAGAAGTATGTCATAATCAACGGAATTAAATGCACTGCTGAAATCCAATAATGTTAAAACAGTGAGAAGTCTTTTATCCATGGCCCAAGGAATATCATCAGACACATTAATCAGAGCGCTGACTGGACGAAAGCCAGATTTAAAAGCTTTTAGAAAAATTTACTTCGCAAATATCCGCATTATAAAATAAAATGATGTGTCTTACCTAGTATGAAGAGCACCTCCCGCCCTCCCTCAACTGCGTACACTATCCCCGTCACCACTAATCCCAGCACCGCTACTCCCAACACCACTACACTAGGCAAGACACACCACTGACGATAATACGACACGTGTTTCGCCTCTACAAGAGGCATCCTCAGGTAATATAGACTCTACGGTGGCTAACCGCTAAGTGCAAAAGTTGAGGGAGGGCGGAAGGTGCTCTTCATAATAGGTAAGACACATCATTTTATAATGCGGATATTTGCGAAGTAAATTTTTCTAAAAGCTTTTATATAATGGATTTCCGCAAAGTAACGCCTGACTCTATTAATTATATGAAAACCAGATTGAAAAGTACTCAGCAGGCTGTGAACAGTTAGGAATTGAGATAGTTACCTCTGAACTATGTTTTCTAGAATTTTACATAAGATCGGAAGAAAAAAGTAGGACAGAATTGTGATAGATACCTAGGATTAGAAGTTTTTAGAATGTGAATGACGAATGCCTTTTCCCAGCAAGTCGGAAAGGAACTCCTCTCAAGCGAAGAACAGAAAATGTAAGTGATAATAGGGACAAGTTCATTAGTGATAGGTTTAACCATTTGCATACAAAAATTGTCATAGCCAGTAGCTTTAGTGGAAATAGATAAAAGGCATTTTTTATGTCACCACCAGCAACGTTACTGAAATTAAAAGAAGAACACAGCGACTTAGGAATATTGAAGATATAGAAGAATAGAGAAGATTAAGTATAGTAGACTTAATAGAGACATCAATAGAAATCGGAGGCTCAGAAAAGTGCCGGTTGAGTGCAGTCAAACCAAAAGAGATATTAGAATCATTATATGATTTGCCTATACCCAGAGTTCTAAGAAATTTTCACATCTGAGCGGAATGAGAATTTTCAACCTCATCATAAATATGTCTCCTCTTAGCATCACGACACATCTTACTACAGGGATTACGTAGTTTTTTATCTGTGAACAAATTTTCATTAGTAGGATGCTTCTTATAACGCCTCTAAGCTTTATCTCTTTTGGAAATTACTCTGAAAGCCAGGGGGCTGGAAAGTGTTTAACCCTGACTCGTTGTGTTGACAAGTTGTGCATGTGTGTCGAAAAGTTTTAAAATAAGGTGATTAAAAGCATATATCTCATTATTAACACCTGCGAAATTCAGAACAGTGGACCAGTCAATATTATTTACATCATCTCTCAAATACTCAAGGTTAATTAATTTAAAGCTTCTTAGGAATAAGAATTTAGATTTGCGCCTAGGACGTTGAATTTTATACGAGAGGAAGATAAGATCGTAGTAAGAGAAAGACGCAGATAAGAATAAGGTCTAGAAGAGAAGGGGTATTATTAGGCAAATGGTGATTAGCAGAAAGTGGAAGAATATGTTAATTAAAAGATGACACTAGGGAGAGCAATATTTTGCTACAAAAAGCATTCTTTAACATACATGAGTTAAAGTCACCTAAAATAATGGCATTATCATAAAGCGGAGTTAGAGTTACAAGTTTTTCTTCTAAAGAAGTAAAATAATTTATATTGCAACAGGGGGGATAATAGACCTCAAGCAAATTCCTAGCATGATTAATAGTAATTAAAAGACTCAAGATGCAGATGCGTTGTCACCCGTGAAGACTAAGATGAAATGCCTCTTTGCTAGTAAAAAGGGTCTCCGGTTCTCTACACTCACCATACGAAACACAGCAGCGTAAAGCTGCTATATTACGCTGGTTTTCTGTAAGAGCGTGGTCCTTCCCCGGTTGAGCCGACCCATTCGTACTATACTACTAATATAGCTGCAGAATGGCTCTATCACGTATAGAATAATATGGAGTATATTAAAATTTTGACTATAATTGCAAAACACGGCTACTAGTTGGTCATGTAAATGAGTGAAATCATCGCTTATAGCGCTTTTAAAGGTCTTATCGGAAGACCTAGAAGAAGAGCAAGAAAAGTAACTATCATCAAATTCTAAAATATCACATTTTTATCACACATTGTTATAAATTTTACTAGCAAAAGCAGGTAGATATTGTCCTGCTTATCTAGCTGATATATGCTGATATAGTCAAGATGCAGCTATATTACAAATGGGTCAGCTCAAAAGGGGAAAACCACGCTCTCACAGAATACCCAGCATAAAATAGCAGCTTAACACTGGTAAGTTTAGAGAACCGGAGACACTTTTTACTGGAAATGAGGTATTCCATCTTTGTCCTCAGGGGTAACAACGCATCTGCATTTTGATTCTCAATCGATGATAAATGTAACAGCATCCATTTATTGTCAGGTGGACTGTGTGCTCGTTTTTACCCTTATTTTGTTCGATCGGTTAAACTATAAAAAGTTGATGTGCTGTTTGAGGGTAAAGAAGTTGATGTGCAGTACCATCTAGTGATAAGTAACAACAAAGTGGATGTCATAAAATCTTCGCCATGATTGGTTAAACAGTGTCTAAGTCTAGTAATCTCAAATATATTTACCAACGTCCACTTAAAATGTATTACTAGCGACCTGCCTGGCATCGCCCGGGTACGATATATTAATATGGTGCTGTTTAGATTTAAATCAATTCGGATAAATTACAGATTAGAATACTCCTAGCATTGGTCTCTATCTCTCGTTCGTGAAGTTTCATTACATTCGGTTCAGTCATTCCGAAGATAAGCCTGGACAACAGACTAACGGGCAACATTTCATTTCAGTCGGTTCATTAAAGTCGGTTATTCATGTCTTGATGACATGCAATTAACAAGACATAACATAAACGTGTTGTGTTTTATATAGTGAGCATAGAGAACCGGCGATCCTTATTACTGGAAATGAGGTATTCCGTCTTAGTCCTTAAGGGTAAAAATGCATATGTATTTGGATTCTTAATTGAAGATAGATTTGTAGAGGTTTGCCACACACATATTCTTTAAAAAAGTAGTGAACTGTTACCGGCTGATCAAGAAGAAAAAAAAATGAAATAAAAATATGAAATCATAACATCGTTAAAGTATCTTAATCTTGAAAGCATAGTTATAAGGGACAATCATTAAATGTTTGAAATTCAGGAAAACTTTACTCGGTCGTATATTTCTACTTTGTGAGAGAACTCCTTTGTAGAGGGTATCTACAATTCACTTTGAAGATTTTCCTTACGGACAATAATAAGTAAAAGATTGTTTTCTTCCACGTGGTGAAAATTTTAATGTGTTACTCATGTACGAGTATATAATAAAAATTAAAAACAAAGAAATCGGCTGCTTTGATAATTTTTTTGTTTAAAAAAAAGACGTTACTCCCAATAGAGCTTTGTCACCTTTATTGAAGAACAAGACCACCTCACTTCTGCTCCATGACTCCGGTATTCAGAAGGACTTCAAATACCGGTTTTACACCCGCTTTCAAAAGCTCCGCTGTGGTTTCATTCCATTCTAATTTTGATACCTATATAGACTGAATATCATCCGGAATATTATCGGAGTAGTGTCGGATAAAATTTGCTCTTTGATCGTTAAGCACATTTGCGTGTTGCCCCAACGATGATGTATACAGCTGCTTATAGAACATCTCAATCTCACTCAAAATCTCAGTAGGTATCCTGGAAATGATGCTGCCACACTCGGTCTTCAGATTCGACAGTTGTCTGTTTCTAGCAGACAAATCTCTGGAAAAGACTTTGGAATCCTAGTTGCGCTCGATCGATTTTTCAATACGAGCTGTATTGAAGTTGCGTAAGTCCCGCCGCATGCATTTGCAGATGTGTTAGTCCAGTTGCCTATCAAATCTGCTGAAGATTGCAGCTTCATTTTCCGTGTAATAGCCATGAGATTAAGAGTGTGATCAGAAAGTTTTTTTGCTCTTCTGCTGCGGGTCTTGCAAAACTAAGCTCCGACCACATGGACTGTTTCCACGAGCTTGTCATTCATATCGTCCACTTCTTTGCAGTCTTCTAGGCACTGAAAACGGTTTTGTAACTCGAGCTGAAAGGTTTCGGGACTTTGGACTAGAGCACGTGGGGAACGGAGCATTGACTTCATTAGACGAGACCTCTCCAACTCAAGGTTTAGATTCAGTGTGCCTTTAACTATTCAGTGATCACTACCAGTTTTTACCCTCGTGATCACGGAGGCATCACTGAACAGTTGCTGCACGGAGACATCACTGAACAGTTGATGTCTAGTCGTCATAAATGAAGTCAATCTCATTTTTTGTTGATACGTCATGCCTCGATCAGGTCCACTTTCTGTAGGGATGATTCTTGGCAGCTGCTGACCCCTTGGTTTTCGTTGCCCTATTCCGAATTTCCCTAACTTCAGCTCACCGTTCTCTCTTGTGCCTAGTTTTGCTTTGAAGTCTCCTATTAATGGAGAATCTCCGAAATATGGTGTTATTTTGGAGAAATGCATGGCTGTTAGATAAATACTCATACATTTCTTCAGCCTTCGTATCGGTATGTGCCGAAGTTGGTGTGTAAACTTATATAATCTTCAGCAAATACCGTTTTTTGATTCTGAGTATAAGTTACGCAACCCTCGTCGACACACTCCTAATCTTTACAACATTGTTAACGAGAGAGTTGTGGACGATTAATCCGACACCTGCTTAACACATTGTCGGTGATAGAAAAAGTTGCCGGATTCAAGGGTTGCTGAGGAAGGTCGCCACGGTAGCAAGTAATAGCGGGGCCGCCGAGGACTGAGAGCCATCTCTTTGTAACTCTCAACATGAGAGGTATATTACCATAGTTGTCATTTCTGGCGTGCGGCTTGGTAAACGCAGTTTTTTAATTGTAATTTTCTGTTATCAGAAAGATGCTGCTACCCATCTTCTGTCTCAGTTTTCCTCTGCCGCCTTTTTCGACACCCATGAGAAGATATGGGGTAGTGGGTATTCTAGCCCGATACTACACGGTGAGTAAAGTGAAGTTGCATGGTGCCAAATCTGGGCTGTAAGAAGGTTAATTCAAATCCTTAACTGATGAATTGTTCAGAAATCCCCTCATTTTGGGCGCTGAGTCCGCAGGCGTGTTATCGTGGCGAAGCTGAAGCACGTTCAGCCTTATGTTCGTACGCTTGTTGCTCGCAAAAATGAACACTTCGAACAATAATTGGGTAGTTTATCATTCAGCATAGTTGGTTTTTCGATTTGTTTGTTAGATAATTGAAGCCAAAGACCCCGATAAAGTAAAAACAGTAGCGATCAAAATCATCCCTGCTCTTTCCGATGTCCTATTCGTTAGGCATTGGTTCATTTTGAAACAGCCAAGCCGTGGACTAAAGCTACCTTTTTGGTTCGTATGGATTGATTTAAATTTCGCTATCTGAAATTTTGTAGCAAATTCGGCAATATTAGCCCTCTTCAAATTTAATCTCGGCACGGCTCGCTTTTAAACATCGGTGAAGTTTGCGGCACCCAACGTGAAATTATCTCCCTAGCACGAATGTGTCCATGTAAATTCTCGTGAACGTTTCCCCATCCAATCAGTAATCTGTGTCGAGACTCTATATACGTAATTCGCCTAATCTCTTTAATTAAAATTTTCACTGCTAGCACCCGATAAAGGGTGACCACTTTTTTCTCTTTGTTATATATTGTTACCAGTAATTCACGGATGTCTTTGAAGAGTTTTCATCCATAAATGCCATTTGAAGTCGCAAAAATTCCTTAAGTAATTTTTTTTTAAACAAAAAGCCAAAAAGCAAGGTTGCGCACGACATCATTGCGTGATAAAGGTTGCGTAGTTTTAGCAGCAGGTGGGGCGGTGGGGGGTCTTTGGGGATGGTGCGGTTCGCCGGTCAAACAGAACGACTTCGCTCACGTTACTAATCGCACGGTTTCATTGTCGGTTTAACTCTGTAGCAGTTATTAAACCAATTCAGTACAGTCCAAGTTCATTTTATTCTCATTAGGGTAGCAGTTTTCCTTATCACAAAGTGTTTATACAAAACTTTTTTTTTTCAGAACTTACTGCGTGGCATATCAATTTAGGTTAGATAACGGAATCTTTGTTTTGTTTAGTTTTTACTATTAGTATGTAACAAGCTTGTTGATAATAATGGCAAATATTGCATACCTAGTTATTTAAACATTTTTCGAAACTTTTTCGTTTAAATTTTTCTGTAATCTTATAAATGTTTTCCCACTAAAAGAAATGTGTAATGATGATCAAAAAAATTTTTCAAATTTGTCAAACTGAAATCGGTTTAACCAACTATTTGCTACTCTTCCTGACACTACATTAAGTCCATAAACGTTACAATTTTTTTTTCGCGGCTTTCGCTATTTCCCTTTTTTGAAATAAAACTTCAGAATGTACAGAATTTCTTCGTTAGATTCACTCATTTTGGCGGACAGAATAACAACAATTGAAAAATGGCGGTAATGTGTTTTTTACTTTGTATTTTTCTTTTTCTAAATGTCCTATATGTACTGATATTAAAACCAACCAGATACAAACAGTACAACAAAAGAGATTTTTCTTCAATTATATACAAACAAAATATGAAGAAACTTTTTCCCCGATCTATTATAATAAACGTTCAAATTATATTGTGATATAACATGGGACACTTACTTCTTAAAAACAATAACTACTTAAAAAGATAAAAATTCTTAGTGTCGGAATAAGAATTTTTGTCTTTAAACAAGTATATTCAAATTCGAGTTCAAATTTACGAACAATGTTCTTAAATAAAGCATGATGAACGTGGTACCTGATTGATGTACATATAAATATTTTGAATTTTGTTCAAATTAGATTTTGACGTAGATTTAGTTTTCATTTTATGGCTTGTATCAGAATAACGTGATAAAAATAAGTGATAAAAAAATTTGTAAATGAGAAATAAAACACGTCCTTGCGTAACGGTGTTTATTGCAATCTAACGTGGCAGGTGCAAATGCCTACCTACATATAAAAATATATACATGTACATACTTATATTGTACGATCTACCGACATACATCACAGTAAGCAAATTGAATTCGTTAGTGTGTTTAATAAGAAAAGAGCCTACTCCTTTTTAAAAGGCCGGCAACGCATCTGCAATGCCCCTGGTGTTGCGGTTGTTCATGGGCGGCGGTAGTCACTTACCATCAGGTGAGCCGCATGCTCGTTTGCCCCCTCACCTATAAAAAAAAAAATAATGGCTACATTTGTTTTAAACGAACCAACGAATCATATCATAGCTACTGTGCATAGTATCATATTAACCTTGAACCAGCCATCCTAATGATAGGTAATTTAGTTTACCAAACCATGACTATTGTTTAAAAGCTGTTTCTACCAAACACACCAATGGCAGGCAGACCAGCTCCATTTAAGTGATCTACAGGCATTTTTTTGTTTTACATGGGGAAATGCCTACGCATACACGCCTCGCGGGAGCAAGGACGGATTATGCCGGACTCGCACCGACTAAAAACCCCATGGTGTTTCACCTTTGTCGAATATTGGCACAGCCACGGGAACGCTTTCGCACACAGACGCGGCCCCACCAGCGCCGGCCGCCCCATGGCGACCTCTCCTCGAGGGAGAGCTACTCCCTCCCTTCCCCTTCTCAGTTAAGGCGCACCAGAACACATGGCACGCCTTCCTCCACGGCCTCCAACTTCACTTACGCAACGACGCTCCTGTGTCCAAAGCGCGAAGACCATGGGGCCAGGAAAACGGGCACTCAGAAGTACTAGCCTCCCCGACCCGGCGGCGGCGGATCGGGTCTAAGGCTCCGCCGCCAACCAAGATTAAGCTGTGGATGATATAAAGAGCCGCGCCCCTCACTCATCTACCCCCGCGACTCCACCTCGGCGGCAGCGATGGGGGAAGAAGTCACCCCTCTCGCCGCAGCCTACCTACATACATCTGCTTTCTTTTCTTTTCTTTTTTTTTAAAACGTTACCCCCACGCTAGGATTTTCTTCTGTGTCGTGGAGGCAGTTTAATAACATAAATTGCACAAGGACAAACATCCAGACCCGGAACAATTATTTGTAGGCCATACAAATACTTGTTCCGTGCGGGATTCGAACCCGCGGCCCCCAGCGCAACAACTGATTTTTGTGAACAAAATAAGAACGAATTTATACGTGGTAGAGCCATTCTGCAGCTATATTTGTAGTATAGTTGTAGCACGAATCACCCACCCTATCCTATATAAAAACCGGCCAAGTGCGACTCGGACTCGCGTACCAAGGGTTCCGAACAAATCTGTAGGTACCTATATAAGTTTAAAATTATTTTTAGTGTATGATGTTATTAAAAATTTATGCTTTTCGCAATTTTTCATTTATCTGTGCTATAATACGTTGCTTCGTAGCAAATTTTAAGATTCTGAGTTCACGGGAAGTACCCTGTAGGTTTTGATTCCCTTGCGAATGTCGAAAATTTACGGCATAAACGGTTGTATCTGTTGATTGCGTTGGCTTAGAAGTTTGATTTTTCACAGCTCCAAGGGACAGTAGACTTGAGTATTTGATATGAATTTCAGCTTAATACTTCCACGGGTTCCTGAGATACAGGGTCTTGACAGACAGATCAACAGACAGACGGACAACAAAGTGATCCTATAAGGGTTCCGTTTTTTTTTCCTTTTGAGGTACGGAACCCTAAAAAACAAAAAAAAACGTATTATTGTAGAATCAGGGTGACATGCGAGCACGCGGTCCACCTAGCAAGAACAATTGGATACCGTGACACATAAACAAACATCTACATGTATCTTGGATTTAGAATCAAAATTCAGAATACGTTGTCACCTCTTAAGAAAATATTGAGATGCCTCATTATCAGTAAAATAAATTCTTTAATTAACTATAGTTAATACCGAAGCACTGAAGAATTTATTTTACTTAAGAATTTAATTACTTTACGGTGTTCCCGTAGACCTGTTAAGGTCTACTAGGACACCGTACATATATCATAGATCATACACCTACGTACATATATGAAATACAGCAGCATTAAGCGGCTGTTTCACGATGGTATTCCGTGAGAGCGTGTTCCTACCCCGGTCGAGTCGCCCCATTCGTAATGGAACAATAATAAAAATGCAACATGGTTTAATTTAACCACTTAATTTGACGTATAACTTAATAGCGACGCTATCCAAAGTGCTCATGTCTCTATTAATATTATTTTGGTTTCAGGACCTTATGAAATATTTAAAAATCATGGCAAGAGCCGCTACGGTAAGATTTTGGTCCCGAAAAAGGCAAAACCCTAGTTTAGTGTACTACGTGCGTAGATATGACTTAGGACCTTCAAGAAAAGAGCATACTCCTTTCTAAAAGACCGGCATCGTACCTGCCACTCCCCTAGTGTTGCGGTTGTTCATAGGCGTCTGTAGTCACTTACCATCAGGTGAGCCGCATGCTCTTTTACCCCTTTCTTATAAAGAAATACTATGGAGGCTTTCTACGGTACCTCAGTTCAATGCAGCAATCAAAAAATTAACATATTTACTGTATTATTATCAAATTATCAGTAAAGATTATTATTATCACCCCGTTCTGGGCCAGAGGCCCAATGCCAATAAGCCAATAAGAGGCGGCATCGTGAATGAGTAAATGGCAGTCTCTAAAAGATTACTTCATACCATATGCCACTTTCTATAGAGACTATTGGTCCGTGGGATTCAAGTACGGTAGAGTTTCTTAAAGAACTGTAACCGCGGTTCGTCGCCGCCACTGATGACAAGAATGCAAATTCAAGTTTTTAGTTTTCTTTTTCTTTTATTATTGTAATAAATATTGTCATGGTGGCCAGTCTCATCGGAAACAAGTCATCTATGTAGGGCAGGATTTTAGTGCAAGTGTGTGTGTAAACATAGGTGCAGTCTATATTCCCTTACTCTCAAAGTCCGATGGGACGGTAATAGATCAGCTAGAGTTAGGCACAGGACCCATTGGATTTCTGAGGCACGGAGTCGAAACAACACCTGACTTTACACTGCTATTGAGAATTTCTGGACAGAAAAACCCTGTAACTGATTTTGATCCGATTCGGGATTCTAACGCAGGACTTCTTAACAACAATAAAGGATTGCTAATCCTGTTATGACCACTATACCAACAATACAGTAATATAACGCATATATTTTAATAGTTGTTATATTTCTTCGTTCTTGACTTTTACGCAGTTTTTTATTTATATTTTTGATTATTTTATGTAAGCGAACATTTAAATCAATATTGCATGTACCTCAATTTGAAAGAGAGATTGCTGCTAAAGTTCATTTCAAGATATTGTCAATATTGTCGGTGACTTCTCTGACAGGCACACGCTCGCCTGCAACCGATTTTACTCGGTCTGCGGCATTGATTGTAATATGTGTATTCGTGTACCGAGTGAGAAGAACCGAAGACCATTTGTACTGGTAACGATGCATTCCATTAGTCGTAACATCGCATTTTCATTTTGATTCTAAAAGACGAGGTTATCCGGGCTGCAAAAAAATTGAAAAATTGTTTTTTAACGATCTAGTGCTATCGCGCTGTGTCCGTATAACACAGCTATGCAACTGAGAGGGACAGCTGTAGCCCGGGACCTGTGTGAAATAGAACGTTTTGAACGAATAGTTGCCACGCTTGGCAAGTGGGTTGACAACCGCAGTGTTTTATTATTTTTAGTTGTTACCAGGAAGATGCTGCTACCAATTTCCTGTTCTAGCTTCCCTCTGATATCTCTTACGATACCCATGTTTAATCTTACACCGCCTCTACACGTTATATTCATGTACATATTTAATATAAATAATTTATGCAAAATATAATGCTATAGGCCAATGTTCTTAATTTTTAAGCCTTTGATGCCTCAAATACAGATATTGTATTTTATAGATGTAGATGTGTATGAGCCACAGCATCCATTTAAGATCAAGTGGACTGTATGCTTGTTTACAGAGATGTACAAAATAGTTTATTAAAAGTACTTAAATACAAAATGTAAAATACAAATTTTCAAATAGGTTTTTCAAATAAAATATCACATTTCACTGATTTTGACACTAGTATTTGTTCAAAGTGTTTTCTGTGTATCTTTTTATGTAGCATAATAATCATTAAATCAAACGAAAATAGTCGTTCAACATATAAAGATATTGGCGGTAAACAAGTATTATAATTAAGGAAGAGTTTTTGAATATCAATTTGTAATGTATGACTTTTTTCTTTCCTCTGGCATGACGATCGGATAATTTTGTCATTGGTTGTTTTGTTAGACATTAAGAAATACACAGAAACAGTTCCAAGACAAGGGTTCCAAGATCTTGAGTTTGACATTAACGTTGTTGTCGCTAACATTTGGAATTGTTGGCGTTCATAATATAAAGTATTCATCCAATTTAAGAATAAAATATGAATTAAAAATTTAACAAAACTAACACATACACTATATATAAATATTTTTTATAGGATAGGGTGACAAACGAGCACACAGTCCACCTGATGGTAAGTGGTTGCTGTGGCCCATAGACATCTACGTTTATCCTCGTTTGCGAATTAAAATGCAGATGCGTTGTTAGCCGTGAGGACTAAGATAGAATGCCTCTTTTCCAGTAAAAAGGGTATCTGGTTGTCTACACTCACCATATGAAACACAGCAGTGTTAAGCTGCTATTTTACGCTGGTATTCTGTGAGAGCGTGGTCCTTCCCCGGTCGAGCCGACCCATTCGTGCTACAACTATACTACTAATATAGCTGCAGCATGGCTCTACCACCTATAAAAATATAAATAAAATAAATAAAATATTAAGAAATAATTCAGAAAACTGTTGCAAAAACGTTAAAGTCAGCAATATATGCTCAAAAAATTATGCCAAATGAATTTCAAAGTCAAACATAATATTGTTATGCATAAGTATTAGATCCTTACATATGAAATTAGCGTTTTGTCGTACTGACAACTTTGATCTGAAATATCTCCTCTTGGGTTAAGAATTCCAAATTAAAATTTATAAATTCATTTAGCTGGTACATTAGAGTTTTGAAAACAGTCATTCATTTGTTTTTTCCTCATTATTTTTTTCTTTGGCGTCTCTTATTACCGCACAATGAAAAACATGAAATATCGTTATATTTACGAGTACGAGTTTTACCGTGGCTCTAGTGCTGCAGAAACAGCTCGAAGGTTTAATGATGTGTACGGCGCTGGTGTCGCAAAAGAAAGCACGGTACGTTTTTGGTTTCAACGTTTTGGTTCTGGAAATTCCGACCTTCAGAACCAACCCCATGGACGGCCGGACACCAATGTGGAAAATGAAGAATTAAAGTCTATTGTGGAAGCGGATCCATCACAAAGCATTTTGGAGATGTCTGCAGACTTCGGGGTAAGTGATAAAACTGTATTAATCCACTTGAAGCAAATCGGCAAAGTAAAAAACTTGAACGATGGGTACCTCATGAATTAAGTGAATCGAACTTGAAATCACGCGTCGACTGCTGTGTTACTTTGCTCAACCGACAAAATAATGAAGGGATTTTAAACCAAATCATTACTTGTGATGAAAAGTGGAGACTGTACGATAATCGAAAACTCTCGTCACTATGGGTGTACCCTGGAGACCCAGCCAAATCCTGCCCTAAACGAATATTGACTCAGATAAAGTTACTTGTGAGTGTTTGGTGACTAGCGCCGGTGTCGTTCACTACAGCTTTCTAAAATCTGGCCAAACGATTACGGCAGATATTTATTGTCAGCAACTGCAAACCATGAAGGAAGAACTAGCTGCTAAACAACCGAGATTGGTCAATCGCCCTAGGCCACTGTTGCTTCACGACAACACAAGACCTACAATTGGAAGCTACAAATGTCTGCGACATCCATCGTACTCCCCGGACCTTGCTCCAACAGATTACCATTTTTTCCGGAAATCGGACAACTTCTTACAAGAAAAAAAAATCAACTCCGATGCGGCAGTCCAAACCGCCTTCAAAGAGTTTATTGATTCTCGTCCCCATGCTTTTCTTTTAGTAAAGGGATCAATGAACTACTTATGAGATGGCAAAAGTGCATAGATAAGAACGGTGCATATTTTGATTAATTACATATATTTAACAAAAAAAAAATGACTTTATATTCCTCCCATACAAAACGCCAATTTCATATGTAAGGACCTTATATATCGAGCACAATAATGTAGAGAAATTAAAGTATCTGTACTTTATGTTGGGCGTTTTATTGCTAACTCACAATATCATTATTTTTATGTAATTTTATATAATCTTTAACCGACTGTCTCGTTGGTCTAGAGGTCGTTAATGCGACTGATGATATTGAGGTCCCGGGTTCGAATTCACAGGTCAGGTCAAAATCAGTTATTAGGTTTTTCTGACAAGAAATTCACGGTGAAATTTTTTTGACAAGAAGTTGGCGGTGTTTAACCTCCTATATCCTATTCTACGCAGATGACTAGCTTCCGTGGAGACTCGCCAGCGTGACCAAAATTTAGTCTATTCAAGACCACGCGAGCGAACCCGCTATAGTTTTCCAATGTGTATGAAATACGTTGTATAAATAATACGATTTAATTAAGAGTATAATATTATATGACATCTCCAGATGGAGTGACGACCTGGTAAGATATGCAGGACGTCAATGGATGCAGGTGGCTCGGGACCGTGCTTTGTGGCATTCCTTGGGAGAGGCCTATGTTCAGCAGTGGACTTGTGAAGTGCTGTTATTGATAATATTATATTTTATCTTTATATCTTTTTTATATTTAAATATTTTTTCCGTGACATGTTTTCTAAATACTAAGTTATAAGTTAACACAATTTCAAAATTCTAAAATGCGAACTATTATGATAGCTTGTAACGACAAATCCCTTATCTCCCGCTCAATGTTCGCATAGTCCTTGAGATCATTAGTGATTTTGTGCCCTCGGTACTTAAATTGATTGATGACCATCTCCAACGTTTTCTAGTTATGTTTTATCAATCAATTTAAGTTGTGATTAGTAGTAAATAGCATAAACATTACATTTAACATATTTAAAAATAACTCAAAAAAAGGTTTTAATTTCTATCTATTAAACCAAAGTAGGTAAAGTCACAGCCTATATATGTCTCATTGCCGGACGCAGGCCTTTCATTTTTAAAAGAGTTATGGAGCAATTAGTCCGCCCTGCTCCAGTGCGTGTTGGCATATATCATGTCGACCTAATACTTTATTAGGAACTAAATTTTATGAGGTGATTAATTTACCACAATGTCGGTAGTAAAGGAAAACATCGTGAGGAAACCAACAAGCTGCATCAATATTATGGTTGTAGCACGAATGGGTTGGCTCAACCGGGGAAGGACGACGCTCTCACACAATACCAGCGTTAAATAGCAGATTATTGCTGCTGTGTTTAGTATGTCTTTTTTATAGGATAGGGTGACAAACGAGCACACAGTCCACCTGATGGTAAGTGATTACTGTGACCCATAGACATCTACATCTATCCTCAATAAAGACTCAAGATGCAGAGGCGTTGTCACCCGTGAGGACTAAGATGGAATGCCTCTTTGCCAGTAAAAAGCGTCTCCGGATCTCTACACTCACCATACGAAACACAGCAGCATTAAGCTGCTATTTTACGCTGGTTTTCTGTGAGAGCGTGGTCCTTCCCCAGTCGAGTCGACCCATTCGTGCTACAATTATACTACTAATATAGCTGCAGCATGGCTCTACCAGGTTGAAAATGTTGACTGTGCACTTTATCTAAGTATTCAGTAGTGACAACAAATATGCATTTCAATTCTGATAAATGTAGATATATATGGGCCACAACATCTAGTTACCATCAAGTAGACTGTGCGCACGTTTGTTACTTTTATTCTATAAATAAATCGGTGCTGTAATCTGTCACTGTGTATTTTTAAATGAAATAATGAAATAATACGAAATAAAACATGGTTTAAGTCATGAAATTCTTTTAATCTCTACTGCAGTTAAAATTATCCCATATACGTCCCACTACTAGGCACAGGCCTTCTCGCACATCTGAAAGGGTTTTACGGCAAGAAATTGTCCGCTGCGCTGCCCCAATGCATGTTACCGAACTTCAGATGTCTTCGAAATATTTTTTTTTATTTATCAGACATGCACGTTTCCTCACGACGTTTTCCTTCACCTCCGAGCACGTGGTAAATCAGCACTTAAAATAGCAATTAGCAATTTCATGAGTGCCGGAGAAGATCGCACCCAGGTTGCTCGCGTACTGTGAAACTTGCAGCGAGTGCTAACCATCTGAGCTACCAAGGCTCTGCTCCAGTACGATTGCCTAAATCTGGTGGGATTCGTTTGCGATCGCTCCACAAATGCGTTATTGAATAAAATTAATTTTACGGATTTTATCGCGTTTTATTTAACTTGTTTTTAATTCCTGATAGACTGAAGGTTTGACGTCCTGATGTTATGGCCCAGGCTACCTTCAGTTTTTGAATATTAATTTTTGGTCCGATATATGCAGAACGAGCTTACATGATCTTGAAGTCTTGCAGTGGTATGCTTGGGGTTTGGATTTAATTTTGTTAATTAAAGAATCCCAACAAATGATAGCACCTAGCCATATCTATTAAAATTAAGATATTTTTTAACTCCAATAGCCTCGACTTGGTAGGAATCTATGTCCTTTTGTGAGGATTTGGGTTTTATCAAATCTGATGGAAAGCAGAGGCGATCTTGAACATGTTCACATACTGCAGACCATAAATGAGTTGAGTGTTTTTATGATAATAATCTGTAATCTTAAATAATATATTAATATAAAGTCCTCGGCTTATAATCAAAATACAACGAAAATAGTGAAATGAGAAAAATGTAAAAATATTTTATATTTTTTAACAGAAACTAAAAATTTTATTTTATTTAAATTCTGAAGTTGTAAGAATAACTAAAGCCCCGACTTTCAGAATGTGAAATTATATTCTCTTTTTAGTTCTTTTAAGTCAGATTTTACTTCTAAAGTTACTATAGTAAGGAAAATCAAAATATCAATGTCATCTGAATAGTTCTTTCAGAAACTTCATTCCCTATTTTGTTACACTTTGTTGTGGAATAATTTCTCTAAAAGTAAGAACCTACTATTTTAAAAGACCGGAAATTAACCTACCATTCTTCTGGTGTTGCAGTTGTTCATGGGCGGCGTTCGCTTTTTACCATCAGGTGTATTTAATAAAAAAGATTTATCATAGTCAACTTTACAATAATGACAAATATATCGCATACGCAACATCCATATTACCGTTGTTAATAACAGTTGAATTGTTAACTTTCGTCGTTTTTAGAAGTTGGCTTAAAATGAAACAAATCACAATTCCCGCAAGGGCTTTACTATTGAACTGTTGTTTGGTAACTCCTCGTAGGTTTATTATGGGCTAAGGTAATAGTTTGCTATTTAGTATTTCGGTTAAACCTCTGCATTATAAGGTTTAATCGGACGCCTACAGTAGGTGATAAATCAGTCTAAAATTGCATCTAACAATGGTATTCTTCTACATACTTTACAAACCCGTAAAAGTCCATCGCTGCACACGGGCCTCTCCTGTTTTAGAGAAAATTTCTCTTAATGGTGGTTATATTGACGATCGTAGTACCAAATGTTTCAAACCTCTGACGCTGTCTCGCGTCGCCGGTATAAGTAATTTACATCTGGCTTAAACTAAATGGTATACCGCCATCTATCGGAAACCATATCATGTTTCTAGTATAATCCAAAGTTGCCTCTTACGACCCCCACGGGATCAAATGGGGTGATAGATTTTCTACCACACGAAAAATAAAAAGAGTGTTAGTGTCAGTAAAATAAAAACAATCGATGCGGATTCAGTAAATGGTTGATAATTATCAAATTTTAATAAACTTTTTTTGTAAAAAATGTTATCCTCACAGAAACGTTTTCTCCTGTATCCTGGATAAATTACACAAGAACGAATATCCAAGCCCGGAACAATTATTTGTAGGCCATACAAATATTTTCTCCGTGCAGTATTCGAACCCCCCGCCCCCAACCCTGCAACTCCTTGCTAAGCTTCTGCGCCACAGAGCCATCAAACACGCAGTCCTTAATGAAATATAATCATTTTTATTCAACATAGATTATAATTATACTTATTGAAAACTATTTAAGCTTTACCACTGGTTCGAAAAAAACCTCTGTACTGGGAGAACCATCAAGAAACCCAGCAGGACTTTTTTTAAATAAAATAGAAAACATTTAGAAACAGCGTGGTAGTGATGACCTCATTCTTATGGGTTATTATGAGTTATTTACTCTTTAGTAGTATAATAACCCTTTCTAAAAAAATTGGTATATTTTATTTAAATTGATATGAGGTTTATTTCATAAGGACCTAATTAGCGAAATAATCTTACGACTTATGGTTCCTGCTTCATTATAGAGAGGAGGCCAACAAGTACACGGCTCACCTGATAGTAAGTGATCACAGTCACCTATGAACAACTTCAACGCCAGAGGGATTGCAGTCGGTCTTTCAGAAAAGAGTAGGCTCTTTCGATAAAAGTCTCTAAATTTTTGAAGGGTTTGATGTCAGGTCATCTCATACCATGGACTTTAAAGGGAAAGTCAACCCATGAGATACAGTTCTAATAACATATTAACATCCATACCCTCACACCATGGTCGTATTTAATTCCTTAAGGCATTCTCTCCGAGCCAACCATTAGAAAAAGCTAAGATAAATATACATAGCCGTGTAGTGGCGTTGTAAGAATATCCATTTTGCCATATCGTCCCGTGGTTGTTGTTAAAAGCATGAGGGGGTAATTGAAATTTTCTTCAAACAACGTCGTGATCGTGGCTCGTGTTTTTGAGAAATCTATTTCGAGCGTCACTGTGCTTCATTAACAAGATTAAGTCGTTTACCGTCTCTTTCTATGCAATAATAAAGGTACTTCTGTTACCTCACGGGCGACTTCGTTACCGTCATAATCATATTACAGTATTGATCCAAACACAATCTCGATTGTCAATACTTATTGTCATGTATTAGGCACGTGATAATTGTCTAAAATAATAATAAATTGTTTTTAAAAATTACAGTTGTGTAGCGCAGTAGGTTTAGGTGTAGATTTGCGAAGTTATAGGGTGAAATAAACTTAAATAGATGTTAATAAACATCTAGACGTAGCACAATTACAGTAGGTTATACAAGTCCTTGTTTTGTGGGGCCACATCGCTGCAACCAAACTTTGGACTCTGAGTAATGCAGAGATAGCTTCCTTCACAAATCAGTAGGCCTCCTCTGTAGATTGTCTCATAGGGAAGATACTTAATGTAGCTGCAACGCTTGGCAGTCTGTTTGACAACCACAGTGTTTTATTATTGAGTAGTTAGGTATCAGGAAGATGCTGCTGCTCATCTGTTTCTGTTTTCCTCTATCGCCCATTTCAACACGTACGAGATGATATGGGATAATGAATTCTCTTACGCTGACACTACATGACGAAAGTAAATTCAATGTAGCTATGTGAAATTACATTTCTGAATATTGCGCGATTATCTCGATTCAGGCAGCCATAAATTTTGATTTATGCCTGCCTTATTACCCTTGTACTACCCGTGTACTCACTTAAGTTAGTTAAATATCCACAAGTAATACAGCGTCAACAATATTAAGTTGACATGGGAACATTTTGGAACTGCTATAATGTGGGAGAGCAAATTATATTGGTCTATCAATTTGATTTAAATACCTGTTTATTAAGATGACGTGAAAACGGTGCTAATAAAGCGAAGCGTGGTTAATTAATATAACAAAGAATGTGAAGTTCCTATTATGCAGTTGAATGATTATTTAAGCCGAATACTCTTTTTACTAGTAGCTAGTGCTATACTTCATCATAGTCCTCAGGTAGTGGATCAAGGAATATCACAATTTCGAGGTAACAACGAGAATGTCGTTTAAATACTAAAATACATTCAATTCTTCAGGGTCTCATTTAGAGATAAACTTTTTTTAAATTTATATAAACGTCCCTGAAATACCTATTTAAGAAAATAAAAATCATTCATATCGATTCATAAACAAAGAGGTTTTACCCAAACATATATAAATATACATTTATGTATTCTCACGATTTGAACCTTCTTTTTTAAAGCCGCTTAAGATTAGATAGTAAGGCGATTAAATCGAGTTTGATCAGTAAAGAAAAAAAACGTAAGGAAACCATCTTTGAAAAGGTTTTGGGGGCGTGTGACACGCATTGCATAACACCGACTTTGGTGTCGCGATACGACACGACTACAGTCGTCAGTCTAATCGAATAACTCTAAAATGTTTAAGTTTGCATTTTAAGCAGAACTTCGAATGGAATAGTTCTAACTTTTAACATTAACCCTATATTGGGGTAGGCTATTTCAGCAGTGGAGTTTCCTGGGCTAGTTAAGTAGAAGAAGAACTGTCAATTTGTACGGTAGAGCTCCGGCGCTATTGAACTTCAAACTAGTTGGTCACGTCGTGTGTCGTTGTTTACAAAAATGTATCATCATCATTACAGCCTTTCAAAATCTACTTCTGAATATAGGCCCCCTCAAGGGTTACCACAAAGCACGATCAAGAGCCACCTACATCCATCGACTTCCTCCTATATGTATTACCAGGTCGTCATTCCATCTAGTGGGCAGCCACCTTACACTTCGCCTACTTCTGTGGCGAGTTTAATACTTTATATGTTGAAAGTGTTAAATATTGATATTTTATACATAAATTTTAAGTTATTATTAATGTATGTTCTGTTATTTATTAAGGTTATTCGATTGTTAATAAAAATGCGTAAATTTTGTAAGTTATTACTTATTAATAAATTAAATTATGTACAAGCAGACACGCGCCATGTATTTTTATGTATTTGCATAGTGAAGTAATGTAAAACTGGTCCAGTCGCTGCGCCCGCGCCTTCGGGACAGCAGATCGCTAGTTCGTCCGCTTCCGCGTTGCTCGTCGTACGTGTCCTATACCAGTTGTTTGCCTAAGACCCAAGCTTACGCAGTTCGTATAGTTGTATTTTGCTGTTATTGATCTTTATTCCTGTGTGCCTAGCGCAATAAAAAATATAAGTGTGTGAAAACAGCCTATATATTCCCAAAATCATTCCCATACGCACTTACACTTCTATCAGATCGGTTGTCGGTTTTTCAATCTATATGGCCGGCACTTTGCCACGTCGCTTACTAATCCGTAAAATCAGAAAATAAAGTAACAAAAATGTATATATTGTTAGAAATTAAGTATACGCAAAATTATTTAAACAAAAGAATATTACTTGATAACAAACCATCCTTACTATAACAAACCATTTTGGAGGTATATTGGCGACCATCGCTCTCCGTCACACTTATTACAACCTGTAGCACATTTGTCTCCTGACCACGCAAGATATATACTACAACTTAATTATGATTCTCCCAGTAGTATCGTGCCAAGAACGCTAACTGCGTTTCTTCGCTGAATGGCTATACTTAGCTTTTGAGCGAGACAAGAACCAGCCCTCTTATCACCAGCAGCAACGACCAGTCGCGGATAGAGTTCCTTTAGAAACTTCACCGCAAATGTATCCCACGGACCGATAGTCTCTACAGAAAATGGCACAAATATGTAGGTAGTCATTTCTCAGAGACTCATATTTGCACTACTTACTGAGTTCAGCTGCCACTGATGACGCCACGGCTCTAAACAAGGTACCCCTGAGATGGGAGGCCACCTAAGTGTCTAAGCAAGTGGCATCCCACATTAGGGCTTTACCTCTCTCCCAAGGGACTAATGTCATACCATCGGGTCTCCTGCCATCGTCTCTATATATTCCACAAAGCTCTTAACCCGAGGGATCATTTGTACAGAAAAGAGCCTTTCGGATGACATCGTTCAAAGAACCGTGCGTGAAAACCTATCAGCACTTTTCTTACATAATAGTCGGTGGAGCCCAAAACAAATCGACGCTGCTACCACAAGGGCACTGATGGGGTTGATAAATCGCCGATCCTAGTCGGCGAGGCGTAAGCTTTCTCCATCAAGTAATGTACCGAAATTACTTGCTGGTAAAGCGTGTAAACAGTAAGCAGATCCGATTTATCTAAATATTTTAAAATTATTTACCCCCGGAGAAATTGTCTGCCCTTTTATAAGAATTCTTTAAATATATAATATAATAAACACGCTCTAACAATGGCAGATTAAATCAAACACACTTTTAATTTTTGAAAATACAATTTAACTATAAAAATAATTGCTATTATTAAATAGTGAAGGTAAACGAGCAAGTAAATCACAATCTAAGTTAGGATGTTTTAACGCCAAAAAACGTGTAGGGTTGACTTTTAAACATAATATCTTTTAATATATCTAAAAATGAAATTAATTTACAGTCCACCTGTAATTACTTGCAGTCCATAGAATTTGCAACCAATTACAAAAAAGTATACAGCGTCCTTACTTCTGAGGACTAAGGTTGATTGTCACACAGTTTTAGTAGAAAATAAGAACTCAAAAATAATAAAAAAAAAAAACGACCAATTCACCACCAACCCGCCAGCCAAGCGTGGCAATTACTGTAAACATGAGGTAATTTATAGGGGACGCCTGTGTTCAGTAACATGTTAAAATGTATTTAGAATATGTACAATATTATACAAGACTACTATTTTCACATACTACGGCCACATAATTAAAACTTTCGCCGCATACGAAACCCGACACGTCACTCGTAGTTTTGCTAAAACCTTTGAAGCGAGGCTTCATGTAAAATTCATACTTTACTTACCGCTGAATATTGATTCTATTTGTGTGCAACTGTACTTGTTGTACAAATGAGCCATGTTCTAAAATAACTGCAGAAATAATATAATTATCACGTTTATATTGACTTGAACATTTTTGTCTACTAAAAACTTATAAAATCTAAGTTTCCTTAGCTTTTTTTAAACTTTTATGCAAAAAAATAGTACATATGGTGGACTTAGTGTCTTAAGCATTACATCGGAGTGAACCATTAGACAAAGCTAAGATAAACATGCATAACCTTGTAGTGGCGGTTAAGAATACCCACTATCCCATATCTTGCCGTGGGTGTCGTAAGAGGCGACAACCCTCCACCTCCCATGGCCCCACCGACCCTCAGGTCATACGGGCCGAATCTCGGGAGATGCGCACGGTACTTGCACGTGGCTCTTTCCCGCGCATACTTTCTTGTCTCCCTACAAATATTTAATCTATTCCTTGTCCCAGTTTAACGTCATTCTCCCCCTTCTGGGGCTGACGACACATTGACGCCTACGTCGTCGGGCGCTCCTACCAGCCTTCCATCCTGCCTTGTCCTGCTATCGTGCCACCTATGCGCAAACTCGCGCAACAGTCCATAGTTTACCACATCGCTGACGAGATCCGAGTAGTAAACTGGTCCCTGAACCGGACGAACTAGTCCATCCATCATTTTCACTCTTAGGTCATCATACAGAGGAAATTCCCATAGAACATGGTGAACATCCTCTTCCGACATACCGCACTCACACATACTAATTTCACACAGTTTCATGTCGCTCAGTCTCTTCCGAAAGCATCCATGTCCGGTGAGAATCTGAGAGGTTTGGTAGTCCAGTGAGACCCAGGTATAACTGAGTCTCAACGCCACGTCCGGGAAAAAATCGATGTAGCTCACGTCCTTTTGTATCACACGTCTATCTATCCTGCCAGGAGCCTATCACCTCAGTCCAGATATCGCGATTCCGTCTGCTCAACTCCTCTTTGGGCGGGGTCAAACGTGCTATACCCATCCTACCAGCACGGATGACCTCTAGGTCAGCAGGGAGAACGCCAGCCAGCACTGGTAAGGCCGCCGTGCTAGTGGATCGGTACGTCTTGGTTAACAATACAAGAGCGGATCGCTGCGATCTCAGTAGTACGCTACGAACTGCGTACGTGTTTGCACGCTCGTACCAGCACTCTGCTGCATACGTAAGCGTGGACACAAACACTCTTCTATAAATTAATTTTAAACTCGGATATCGTACACCTCATGATGATGTAGATACGCGAGACATCTTGCCGAATCCCTTGGTCGCTCTTTCAGAGATATCGGATGCATGTTGCACAAACGATAGTCCCGAGTCTAAAACCACGCCTAATACCTTAACGTTAGTCACAGTCGTAATAGATTCCCCACCTAGTTTAATAACGGGGGGGCGCTGAAGTTTCCCTCTAACAGTCATGGTGGTCGACTTTGAGGAGGAAAACTCCAGTCGATTCCTTAGCCCCCACTCCCGTACAAGGTCCAGAGTGACTCTGGCCCTGGATTCGATACCCGCTCTCGTTCCCGATACAATCAAGATTGTAACATCATCGGCATAGGCAGTCATGGCTACTCCCTCGGGCAGAGGGAGTCGGAGCAGGTCGTTCATCAGCACATTCCACAGTGTTGGGCCCAGCACGGAGCCTTGAGGACATCCCATGGTCGACGTCTTCCACTCTACCCGGTCTCCGATGTAGAGGCCCACACGCCTGGAGGTGAAGTAGTCCACAAACATTCTATAAATGTTGGGTGGACATCCACCCCTTTTGGCCTTGACCATCATCATCGGCCAACAGGCATTGTCGAAGGCGCCCGGAGATATCTAAGAATATTGCTTGCACGTAGCATGCCTGAGAATACCTTGCCGTGCTGAGCAGTACACGCAGCGCTGTTACTGTAGACCGCCCCAGAGAAAATCCATGCTGTTACTCGGATATCCCGCGGCTAATCGCGGGAGCACATCTTAAAATTACTCGTTCCAATAATTTTCCCAAAACAGGGAGGAGCGTTATTGGACGGTATGCCTTGACGTCGGTGAGCGGCTTGTCATTACCCTTGGGAATGACAATCAGTCTTCCGTCCTTCCATACATTGGGGAAAACCCCCTCTTCCACACACTTGGCATACACCGAGTGATATTTTTCTCGCACTCACTCCATCGAGTCCCGGAGCCGTGTTGGGCAAGGCCTTAACTATACCACCCAGTTCCTCAACCTTAAGTGGAGGCGCAGCTCCACCCGACGGCATGAAAGCCGCCAGCAGACAAACCTGCCGGTGATAAGGCGAGTCGCAGTCAGTGCTGTCATCCGGACAGAGCGCAGACATTAATTTATGCATCGCTGCTTCCAGACCGTCCGGGTGTACACCCGCAAAGGCGATCCCATTGATCACATTTGCAGGCGGACGTACCCTGCCGCTGGAGAGCCTGTATGCAAAGCCCCATGGGTCCTCATTGCCAGCGTTGGCAATCTTCCTGTGCTGCGACTGCTGCGCCTCCACCATCATTTTCCTATATCTCGCACGCACACTATGGAAAGCCATCCTGGCTAACTCCTCAGACCTACCTCCCAGACGCCTTTTACTCTGCCAAGCACGCCTAAGTTTGCATTGCAACTTCCGAGTTTTATCCAGTTCAAATGTCCACCATTCATACCCCCCCGACCCCCTGAGGCGACGCTCCCCTAAGCCTTCCTCCGCAGAGCGAATTACGACCCCTGAGAACTCCTTCGCTAGGAGAGCCGCGGGTTTTTCTACGTGCAGCCATCCCATTCGTAATTTGACAATCGCCCGGAACCTTTTCCAATCCACCCCTCGGTCACGAAAACGGGGGGGATCCCTAACGGATGCTGCGCGCGTCGTCGGCCTGCTGGTAGTGGCCGTGTAAGTTATTAAATTATGATCGCTGGCGCAGACCCACTCATGCACTCGTCACTCGGCAAGGTAGACGTCCCCAGTGGAGAGGGTCAGGTCACGTCCACGTCCACCAGGCACCTCTAGGCCCAGAGAAGGTGTAGGGCTGGTCAGGCATATTTTCCAACGTTAGAGCATGTGTGATAATAAACGCCTCCATTTGCTGCCTTCGATATTGTACATTTTGTCCTCTTCCCACGTAGTGTCGGCGTGTGGCGGGTGGATGGCAAAGGGGAGATCTCCCGCCGGGCAAGGTGTTCTGCCCAGGGAGCGGCCAGCGCTCCGATTGGTAGTTCGGAGCTATTCTATATATGCTGCTTTAATTTCAGAACTTTGATAGCGCGATTTAGGCTTCGATGTGTTTCGCTTGTGGCGCGACGACAGCGCCGCCACATCACCCCCCTGCTCAGACCGGAGGTCGATAGTGCAGTCCGATTGCCGGTGCGTCCTTAAATGCTGGTGGGGAATGCATACTGTGTGCGTAAGGGCAAGTGACGCCGGTGCGAATGATATACCGGTGTGTAATGCATGCCATACTACGTACGTGCAAGTGATGCCGGTGAGAACGATGAGCCGGAGCAAGTGCCAGGGATTGCCTTGTAGTCTGCGTTGAGTCGAGAAGAAGGCAAGTAATCTGCGAGAGTGCCGTGAAGCAGAGGCGAGCAGTAAGGCTCAGAGCCGTGCCGAACACTGTAGCGCAGAGATTAGCTTGAAGGAACAGGAAGCATTATTATTCCAATGCTGCGATGAACCTTTATAAAGCTAGATGGCTTGAAGAATGTGAAGACTGCAGACATCAATATCAAAACAGATCACAATACCAGAGTGGCGAATGCGCATTGGCGTCGAGGCCCATGATCACCCTTCTGCCCTTAAGGCAACTCAGGGCGACCTCTAAGTGGTGCAGGTGGTCATCAATAGTGTCGCTAAATTTAAAGTACGCTGACACCACAAAGAGGTCCCACCGGTCAACATGGCACACCACACAAAATTCGTTGCTGAGGTGGCTCAGCACTGCTACCCCAATTGCTGGGTCGGCAAGATAGATGCCCGCCCATGGGTGACAGCCCACCTGAACGATCCCCGCAACCTGGGAGTACTGTTCTTGTACAAGAACAATGTCCAGGTGCAGTTCACGTGCCAGAATGGGCAACTCAGCCGCGGCGAGCTCCCCTCGACCCAGGTTGATTTGTCCTAATCGTAGTGCCTTGTCTTCCTGGTTAACAATGGGGCTGCCCTTATCGGCAGTACTGAGTGGTGGCCACGGAGCGTTGCTCTGCATACAGCCTTGCTGGGCAGTTCCTCGCCATGGTCACGTGCGAGCCAGAGTCAGTTCTACCAAATCGCCTGCACGTAGCGCACTTCTCCCCCGTGGACTTGCAGGCACCACGTTCATGTCCCGCCTCTCCACATTTTCCACATACGACCTCCTTCGATCGGCAGTACTTCGCAGGATGTCCATACTGTTGACACCTCTGTCAGCACGTGACGTCCACGTAATCACACGGCTCAACCACGTCCGAGCCGACGTATAACCGATTGTATCCGATCAAGATATCTCTCAAGGCAGCCGAACATTGAACGATCACGGTTGTCCTTCTGCTACCTCTCCAGGACTTTTTGAAAGCAATCCTGCAGTTTTCATTCACTTTTGCTTCAGTCCATCCACAAGCAGCAAGGTTCTGCTCGTGGAGGTCGCTGATTACATCCTCATTTTTGGGGTCCTCCTCAAAACCCCTAAGAGCCACCAGGGGTAAACGTTGTCTGGGCTCCGTCACCCTCAATGTAGGAGGGGCAGCAGTCTTCAGTTTCTCTGCTGCTTCCTGGGACGTGGTTTGGACCACGACACCCGCATTTCCCACCTTCCTCAGCTTGTCAATCTGAAGCCCGCTGGTCTTGGGGTTAACTGCCTTCTTGAGCTCCATCTTCGTATCTTCTGCAGTCTTCAATGGGCCTTCCGTCTCAGCTGGGTAGAAGGCGACAACTGGGCCTTTACATGCTGGCATCAACATTTGGTCGGCCCCCTTCGGCAGCCTCAGCGCCGCCGAGTAGGAACGTTGCGGTGCCGGGTCCATCGCGTGGCAAGGAACTGCTCTGGCCTCAACCTGCGCCAGTCTTCCTTCCGCAGCAATCTTCCCCTGTTCTTCTCTAAGTGCTGCCAACTCCAGTTCAGATATATGGACCTCCATTGTCGCAACCATTGCAATGAGATCATGCCCATATGTAGCCACCTTGTTGACCTCAGCCTTGTTGAGTTTCGACCCTGGTCCGGTGATGATACCCATGATACCCTTGACTGCATCACGAACATGATCGATCACCTCCAGCTTAGATGCGGTCGAAGCTTTGAATATCCCTCTTATTCCCCGTGAGCTCTCCCTTTGACAGTCCTCATCTACGGCCTCTGCAGCAGGCTCCTCCATATCCCTGGACGGCAGTCCTGCCACCGGGGCCACACTCTGGCGAGGCTCAGTACGTTTGCCCACCCTTGGTCGCTGGGAAGATGACTGTTCCTCTTCTGGTGACGTCAGAGGCCGCTTTTCAGGTGCTACTGGTGGGGGGGGGGGGGCAACGCGACCGGCCGACCAAGCGGGCCCGGCGGAGTACTGGCCAAAGATTTGCGAGGAGTAAACAACTCCTTATCATCCGCCATTATTATTTTATTAACTGTATCGTCAGATTATATACAAGAAATCAAATCACTATCACACATAAAAACAGAAAAGGAACGCAAATTGTCAACGTCAAACTCTATGACAGATGACAGCTGCCAACGTCAGTGTCAGTGTCAATGTCACGCTCAATGACGGCTGTCAGTGTCAACACAACAACCGCGTGCCAACACTTCCTAACCTCAGTAATAGAATAATGTTCAAAGTTTTCTTATAACTAAACTACAAGCTATATATAATAAAAGTACTTACAAGTAATTATCCATTAGTAGTAAATTAGAAATAAAACATAACACAAAGATATTTAGCTAAAATAACCACGCGGTTCGCGTGGTTCAAACCAACAGACACGTGCTTATTCCTACAAAAAGTATTTAAAAATACACCAACACAACACAGTTTCGTTTTATACGACACAAAAAGCTATATAGTTACTATTAAACAAAAAATTTGCACAAAAAGTATTAAGAAAACACAAAATTACTAGAAAATACTTCACGAGGTCACGCGAGAGCGCATAAATACGTCCGCTCAGTACGAGTACCGTCGACGTAGCGTAGCGTAAGAGGCTACAGTAGGAAACAGGCAGGAGATGGGCAGCAGCATCTTCCTGATAACAGCAATATTACAATAATAAAACTGCGGTTGCCAACCCGCTCGCCAAACGTGGCAATTATGGGAAATATCCCCCATAGTGAAAGTTACGAAGAGACGGCCCCAAGTCCGCGGCGGCCCCGCTATTCCTGGCTACGGTGGCGACGGAGGTAACGGCGGGGCAGGGGGTGCTAAGAATTTCCATTGGAGGTTCGGTTGCCACATACGATGACTCGGCCTGGCAACATAAAACGCACTCATCCTGAGGACTAACTCGAAGATCCTGGAGCTGGAATAAGAGATAGACAAGTTACGCTGGCATATTATAGGCTTATCTGAGCTCCGAAGAGGGAAAGAGGACAGACTTTATTATGATGACCAGACGACAACTGTTCAGTGATAACTCAGTAATCGCAAGAGTGAAAAACAGGAGCGATCACCGAATGGCAAAAGGCACTCTGAACCTAAACGTTAGGTTGGTGAGGTCACATCTAATGAAGTCAGCACTCCGTTCCACTCGTGCTTTGATCCAAAGACGCGAAACCTTTTAGCTCGAGTAAAAAGGTTTCCTAAAACCGTTTTCAGTGTCAGGAAGACTGCAATGAAGTGATAGATATAAATGATAAACTCGTAAAAACTGTTCATGCGGTCGAAGCCAAGTTCTGCAAGATCCGCCGCAGAATAACAGAAAAACTCTTCGATAATACTCTTAATCTCATGGCTGTTAGACGAGAAATGAAGCTGCAATCTTCGACAGATTTGACAGCATACAGGCAACTGAACAGACAGATATCTAAATGCATGCGGCGGGACTAACGCAACTTCAATACAGCTTGTATTGAAGAAGTGACCAAGCGGAAACAAGGCTCCAAGGTCTATGCCAGAGATTTGTCTGCCAGAAAAAGCCAATTGTAAAAGCTGAACGTCGAGTGTAACAGCATCATTTCCGGGATACCTGAGAATTTGAGTGAGATAGAGAGTTTCTATGGGCAGCTATACACGTCATCGTTGGAGCCACACGCAAGTGTGAGTAACGATCCAAGAGCGAGTCTTATCCGACACTATTTCGAAGATATCCCGGACTTCAGTCTGAGCGAGATTAGAATGGCTCTCCAGCACATTAAAAACGGCAAGTCCCTGGGTGAGGATGGAATTACAGCGGAGCTTTTGAAAGCGGGTGGAAAACCGGTACTTAAAGTCCTTCAGAAGCTCTTTAATTCCGTCCTCCAAGGAGGGACTGCTCCGGAGGCATGGAGCAGAAGTGCGGTAGTTTTGTTCTTCCAGAAAGGCGACAAGATTTCAAGATTTCAAGAGATTGAAAAACTACAGACCGATTTCCCTTCCGAGCCGGGTCTACGTGCTGTTTTCGAGAGTCATTACGAAGTGAAAACAGATGCGGGCTTATGAAATGGTTTTGAGACATGTGGGTTGTGCCCATACAGTTCTGACAAAGTGAATTATACAAAGTGTCCAATGCCCTCGAAATCACAGCAAGCCATTTTAGATGATCACCGTTCTGTGCCATTACGCCGAAATACCAAATATTTTAAGACTAACGACTAATAACGACTGAATCAGAAATACCTGTATTAAATTTGCCTTGTACCCTATCACTTAATAAAGGTTTATCAGTACCAGAGCGTATATAACCTGCAGAGATTTTTGTTGAGTATCAGAAAGAAAACTAACCCTTATGTTTTTCATCAACTAGGCAGCAAATTTAGAATTTGTTGGAGGTGAATGGGTGATCGTGGATGTCGAAACAAACAAAAACCTTTTAGAAGGCCCTAAAAATATTTATATTTTTTCCATTGCGAAATATGTTTCAAAAAGCAAAAAGCAGGTAAACAACGCCGTTATTTTGTGCTAACAAATGAAGATTCGGAAGCAGCGGAGCTAAAATAATAATGGAAATTTAGGCACAAATGGAAAATGCAAAATTGAATTAGTCAGCGAAATATAGAAACAACCTGACAAACAAAACAAGACGAACGAAGCCAAAAATTCTGACATTATATTACTCTCTAAATTTTTAATCTAAAAAACCGAAATCAAGTACAAAGATTGAGAAAACACGAAAGGTTTTACTAAAAAGTCACATCAAAAATGTATACGAAGAAAGAAAAAAACATGGTAGACCAACGAAACCGCTTTCAGATGAAGATCTAAGAAAAATTTTTGAAGAAAATTTGTTCAAAATAAGTTTTATAACAAAAGGATGGAGCTTAGAAAGATCTGGGTATCATTTTTTAAGACTTCCAATGGGGCCAATGATTATACTTAATATACATTTTTAGTCTAGTTTTAGTCTAGGGAATGTTACAATAGGGATTGTAACATTCCCTAGACAAAAGTTAAATTAGATTTTTAACTTAATTAAACATTTTTTTAAACGTAATGCGTTATTTTATTTATGACTTTCTTAACTAAAATCTAACAAAACAATAAAAAATATAACAAAATTGTTTATTTACGAGAATTAACCACTTACAAGTAGAAACTAGAAACAAGAACTGCGCGTTGAGTGGTGAGGAATGAATTGTGGTCAGCACTGTCCGTGAACGATGTGAGCAGTATCCTCATACGAGCATTGCAATCTCTTTATAGGGATTCTAGTGCTTGTGTAAGGATAAACGGGGCATACACTGAATGGTTTAATATCGAAAAAGGTGTTAGAGAGGGATGTGTAGTGTCACCGTGGCTATTTAATTTGTTCATGGACAATTGTTTGACAGATTTAAAAGAGAATGAAAGTGGGTTGAGAATGAATGAGTTACTCGTCAAATGTTTTCTCTATGCTGATGACTAAGTGTTACTTGCGTCTTCGGCCGAGGAGTTGCAGGAGATGGTAACTGCTTTGAGTGTAGCTTTTGTTAGAGAGGGAATGAAGATGAATATATAGAAGATGAAAGTGATGGTGTTTGAAAAAGATGAGGCAGTAACAGACTGCAATGTCGTGATTGAAGATGAACAAATTGAACAGGCGAAAGAGTTTGTGTATCTGGCTTCAAAGTTTACAAGAGATGGAAAGTGTGAAAGTGATATCTAAAGAAAAGTGAATGCAGGAAACATGGTGAATGGAGCTTTGCACTCCTTTATGAGCAGTCGGAAGGTGTCTTACAAGGCTCGTTTGGCTGTGCACGAGGGGGTGTTGGTTCCGACACTCATGTGCAAAAGTGAAAGTTGGGTATTGCAGAATAAACATGAAAGCGGAATAAATGCAGTTGAGATTAGAGCGTTAAGAATTATGATAGAAATTAAACTGAGTGACAGGATAAGAAATAGTGAGATATGGAAACGTTGTGTTCTGAAAGAAGATGGAGTGACAAAAATTGAGAAAGGTATGCTGAGATGGCTTGTCCATGTCGAGAGAATGAATGAAGAACAATTGACGATAAAAGTGTATAAGGCGAGTGTGAATGAAAGTGTTGGAAGGGCGGACATTTCTAGACCAAATCAGGGACGTTTTGAAAAAAGGCCAGGTCAAGAGTACCCTAAACCGTAGAGCATGTATGAAGGGAATAATGAAAGTGGACGAAGCGAAACAAGTATGTAAGGATCATAGCAAGTGGAAAGAAGTGGTCTCTGCCTTCCCCTACGGGAGAGAGGCGTGATTATATGTATGTATGTCTGTAAGTAGAAATCCGCTTCCAGTGCAAATCATTATACTACTTACCCTATATAGGTGTCCTTATTAATATTAAAGATGCGCATGCGTGTTTATTAGTACCCCTCCTTCACGGTGCGTGGGTACCATTGGAGTAAAAATTGACATGATTTTTTTGATAGATATAGTTTGTTTGCCGGAGAGTGACAAAGGCATAGTGATGGATGGTATTTTTGTGAGGAAACGCAACTGACACTGAAATTATATTTGTTTTGCAGAAGAGGGCCATAAGAGTCATCTATGATTTACTCGTAAAACCAATATTATCTCAGACAAAAATTAAGAAAAAAATATATCAACTTTGGTCTTTGAATACATTTACAAAAATGCAACGTACGATTTGATATATATTTCTAACAAAATAAGTGATATTCATTCTGCAAATACTACGAACCGGCACAAGATAGAAGTACCAGTTATTCGATTGCACAGAGTCAGTCATTTATCTTGGGGTGATGTATGACGTTTTTACAACAAAATAGAAGAAAATATACAAATTTGTCTTCAATATAAAATTTGTATAAAAACTATAATATTAAGGAATTTATGAATGACAAATACCCCTGACTGTGTAGCGCCGGTGTAGGAATATCCTCTACACCATATCGTCCCGTGGCTGTCGAAAGAAGCGATAGAGGGAAATCGAAACAGATGATGGGCAGCAGCATCTTCCTGGTAACAACTCAAAATAATAAAAATTGTGGTTGACAACCCGTTCGCTCAGCGTGTCAACTATGGCAAATTTCTCTCTATGAGGCATTCTATGCGGGAGACCTATGTTCAGCAGTGGACTTTTATAGGCTGTAATAAATGGATAGATGGATAATACCTGGGAATGAGGTGATCGCTACCAAACATTTTGTAATTTATTTTGTGTAGTTAACTGTAACATATTATGCAATTGTAAACTATTCTTTTTTCAAAAGGATAGGACAAGGAAGTGTCTGCCATGCTGCCGATGGTGTTGATGGACTTCACAAATATTCGTTCCTTGCTTGCCTACACCGCCGAACACATGGTAAACCAGCATTTGAAATTGCAACTAAATTTTGTGTTGGCGCCAGAAGGGACCTTTTAAGATAGGTGGATTGCGCGCGGAGGTCGATTGCTCAGGGATACTATAACCTGCAAAGTCACCGGACCTTACACAGGGTACAATAAAGAGACTTGTTTACGTCGATGAGCCTCAAAGTTATGAAGACCGCCGTAGCAAAATTATTGCTGCATTCACGGAAGCGAAAAGTGCTTAAATACAGTTAATAAGTGCAAAAATAACTTAAGAAAACCTGCTCGTACATGCATAGAGAGAAACTGATTAAATATTGCCGCTTGCGTAATTTAGTGGTAAATAGTTCATTTAATTTTTTTAAATACGATATAATTATGAGTCACCCGTCACGTCGTTGATATGCAATAATATTTTTTAAATTTTATTTATTATGACTATCCTAAGTCCGTTAAAAGAATAGAGTGAAAATTGGAATCATAATTCGTAGTCTGTAATTATTATTAACTTAGGCTTTAGAAGTGAGCGAGTCATTAAAAAAGTTAATAGTAGCCAAAAAGTCGCACACACCGGATTGCGCGTACCCTGTAGTTGTTGCCCATAAATCACATCATCAGTAGAAATCTCATTTACACGTATTTTGAAGACGGCAAAAACGGTACATCATTATTGATATATTTGAACTGAAATATAAAATCTGGATACAGTTAGAAAAATAAGCCTGCATATTAAAAACTAGGTGTGCCCTCGAGTTCACTCGCATGTAATTAGTATGTACTTTTGTTATGTATGTATGAGTGATGATGATTTACTCGCACTTATAACTGTCGCGAAGAAATAATATATAATATTAATTTCATAAGTCAATCAGACAAACTAACGGATGAATAAATAGGCAGGCCCACAATTCTAAAAAATAATCTTGTTGTTTAAGAAATACACACGTATTGTTATTTACGAGTAACAATTATAATTTAAGTAAATTATTATAATACAATTTAAAATTATATAAGAAATACTTTAAAATAATAATAATGATAGCATTTCTGATAAAATTAAAATTTATATTATAATAGACATAACTGTGAATGTAATATATTATATTATGTCCGCAAAAGGGACAAATTATATAATTACATACAGCCTCTATAAAGGCCTCACCCACAGGTTTCCCCATATCCAATTAATTATGTTTTAATCACCGAGTTACTGCAATAAGGGTCTGTTCCAATCAATATTTTTAAGGTCTGTCTTTGTATAAATCGTCCTGAATTAACTGACTTGACGTATATTTCCGTAACATCGCTCCCCTTTCGAAAATAGACACCTTGAGTTTTTATCACTTGATTTATTGAAAGCAAGACGGATAAAGAATAAAGAAAATTTCTGTTTATTTTTCTTCCCGCGTTCTTTTACTTATTAAAATGCCTGGAACAAAATAACCATGAAGGAAACTATACACCTATTGACAGAAATATATTATTTAAAATTAAAACTAAGTTATTTGTCAAATTTATTTTAATAAATTTTACTATCTTGTGAGACTTTCCAAACCGATAGGTCTTAAAATGAATTTTGCCTCACAGCAGAGTTATCCAAGAATATTTCCCCAGGATACAAAAAGGTCTTAAAACGAACATGCACAAAACAAAGATCATAATGTGTAACGTCTGTGTCACACCTATGCCGCTATTTTAATTCGATGGAAGTAGATAGCTTTGGACCGTTCTTAGTGGCGTTACTTGGAGGAAGCCTATGTTCAGCAGTGGACTTGTGAAGGGCTGTAATGATGATGAAAGATGACTATCTTGTGGGACTAGATCGTGTTATGGTTGTGCAATAATATCCTCTACTCTAACCTTATAACGTCCCTTGGGTGTCGTAATAGGCGACAGAGGGAAATGAAGCTATAACGCAATCAATACGGACGCCTATGTTCAGCAAGAGAAACAGGTGATGGGCAGTAGCAGCTTCGTGATACCAACTCAAAATAATAAAAAGCTAAGGTTGCTAACGCCTTTACCAAGCCTGGAAACTGTGGCGAAATTCCCCCATGGGCAATATTGTGATAGCGAGATAAAACTGATTCAAACAGGGCTATTAAGATCGCTGTAGGACGAGATGTTTCCATGCGCGAGTGAAGACCGGATCAATTTTATACTATTTTTACCCGTTACACATATGGCAGTGACTGTTAAACTTTCATTTGTCATGTATATTCTTTCGAAGATCGAGGTACCGCTATCAAATCAATTGTGCCTTAATGAACTTAATTGCCATTATAATTATATGTCATACCAATACATTTTACGTGCGAAGTAAGAGTTTGTGCGATGTTACACGATTATTCTGATATTGAAATTAATACATAGGTAAGGATTTCACTAAAACGGTCTTTTGGGGTCTGACGGATGTCTTTTGGCTAGAAGAAACCATCTCGTTTACACCACACATAAAATTCACTTCTTTCGTGTATTTTGTTCATTAATTTCCATTATGTTCTCGGTTACAAGCGAATATGATATTTTCGGCAGATATGAAACCTTACATCGTAACTAAGTTTACTTTAAAGTAACGTAAAATAAATTTATATGAAAATAGGACTTTTGTTTTATTACATACCGCCTGGTAAGTAAAGGAAGGTAAAATTTTGCAAAACAGATCATTTGATAAAAAAATAATACGTTTATGTCGCCCATTTAAAACGAAAAATTCGAATAATTGTTCCTTTTTTAATATCATAACATTATTTATGTATGTATACTTACAAAAAAAAAGTCCTTAAATTAGAACAAAATTTGACAAAGTTCAACATTGATGCTATTAGATGATAATAAAATGAGACCTAAACAGAGTTGCTATATTATGAAGCCAAATTGATGGCTTCAGGTGACTGAGGACCGATTGACAACATTTTGTCATTTAGGGTCGATTTATTAATCTTCAGATAAAATATATTTGCAAGTTATTGAGTAACAAATAAACACAGAGTCCATCTGATCGTAAGTTTCTACTGAAACCCATAGGCATCTAAACCTGTCTACATAAAAAGAAAGCGACAGATTAATTGTCACCCCCGAGGAATAAATACAACATAAAAAATTTAAAACTACATTTGTCGTAATATAGTTAAATTGTTTCACTTTTATAATCAGCGAAGTTATAGTTTATTAACGGAGATCCTTTAACTGACTAATGAAAAATTGACTCTAAAACAAACAACATATACCTAGAGTTATATATATGACTTTAGATGTCTGGGACAATATTTTATATGGGCTCTCACAGATTAATGTGGATTTATTGCATTATTTACACTATTGATAGTATGTTTGATTAGCTCGAATGGGATTACGCTAATTATGTTTGTATAAACCTTACAAATTATGACTGGTGTTCTGAATCTATTAATTTTGTTTATAAAATATTATTTTAGGGCGGCTTATAGTCATGAGTTAAAAGTTATTTATAGGTACTAAAACAATATGGCACTATTTAAAAATAAATAAGCTAAGATCCACGTAGAACTAAAAAAAAATATATTACGTGTTACCAAATTTGAAGAGCACCTCACGGCCTTTCTCATTTGCGTTGTAAACTAGGCAGCTCATTAGTTTTTAACATATTTAAGTTATTCATAGGATAAATGTAACATAAAGAAAATCATAGTTGCAAAAATACACACCTTTACATTCAGTCAGGCTATAATTTATTTGATGGGTATATGGTCAGATGATTGAAAAATCAGTCCTAATAACTGATAAATAAGAATCAGAATACGCACACCAAAAATTAATATATTAGTAGTTTTGATGTAGCGGCATTAGTGAAACCATCACCAAAATATTCGAGATATTCTCCTAGACGATTTCAACACTAGACCAACTTTCACATATTTAAGTTATTAACTGCGCAGGATTTGACAGTACCACCACAACTGAACGTGCAATGTCTGTCAATACCTATAAAACACATAGTTAAGTGAGTTGTATCTAACAGACGGTCTCTTGCTTGTATGGGTAATTTTACTTAAATCATTCCACAAAAAAGTATAATTGTCGTATATTCTTAATAATTATCGAATTAAACCAAAAACAAGCAGCCATCAAAGTTGTTCAACGAGGTTAATCAAATTGTTTTATCGGCCTCGCACGCTATTTGTGCCCTTGGCCGATAGTAACCTTGATTTAACTATTTGTGGAGCTTATAAAAACTTTCACTTCATTTTTAAATACGATTCATAATAAAATATATTTTTAATTTTCTTCTCTTAATTTATTAAACATATTTCGCAACAATTTTAGTCACTAATCGGATTAATTCCAGCCACCAAATTTGGCCAGCGTACAATACGATAAAATTCACGATACCATCCACACCATCTAGATGCTTGGCGGTCCATCACTATACGTCCAGTCCACTATATCTCCAGTTGGAAATATTTCCTGTAATCAGCATGGATTCGCAATCACAGTAATAGACGTCACTTGCTTGTGATGCAACTCCTCGTCTCCGGTCTGGATATTTCTTATCTGATATATTAAAACATAAATTATGAAAGTGTACCGCCCCGTAGTGGGGGTTTAAAATATCTACTAAGAGGCGATGAAGGGAAACAAATCATTAGACGGACAGCAGTATATTCCTTACAACCCAAACTAAAAAACTGCGGTTACCAACCAGCCTAGCCTACCAAGCGTGCCATATATCACAAATACAAATCAATTTATGGTGTCTTATGTTCATCAGTGAAATTCAATAGACTGTTATGAGTAAATAATGATGAGACGGAAATTTTGTATATAGTTTTTTTTTAATCATGCAATGTAGAAAAGTGATGATCATTATGTCAAAACTTAATTTAGAAAATTTTATAGTACACCACTTATATTGTTTGACCACTTGTATTGAACTTAGTTACCTACACGACAACATAGTTTATAAATTCTTTTTTATTCACATTAAGATTATTATCGCTACTTGAAACTACAACTTAAAATTATTTTGCCGTGTATTTTAACATGGAAATATATTATGAACGGTTTTATATTTTATATTTTACTTTTAAAATGTAGGCCATCTAATAACGTTCGAGAGACTTACGGTTCACTGATTAGGCGCTGGTCCAAACTTTGTACCAATACTTTATTTTTCATCAAATGTTTGAACAATATATTGGCATGTTTCCACGTTAATTTTACCTGAAGTTATACCAATGTATAGAATATAGTACCTAGCTTCTGCTATTAATTCTTCAGTCAAGTTGTTAAACCTTCAAACTAAACTTTTTCCGTTTTCAATTATTTGTTTGAATGGCTGTGTTGTATTCTGGCTTGTAGGGGATAATCATGATATAGTACTCGTATTATTTGCTGATGATACTTCCTTGATTTTTAAACTTAAACGTCAATCATTTAAATGTGACGAAGTGAATAATGCTATATCAAAATTAGTGCATTGGTTTAACGTTAATAATCTACATTTAAATGGTAATAAAACTAAATATATAAAATTTACAACAACGAATGTTAAAAATCTGAGTACCAATGTGTTTTTAAATGGGAAAGAACTGAGCCCTGTTGAATCCCCTGTTTTTTTGGCATCACTCTTGATGCAAAGCTTAAGGGGGGCCCCCATATATCTAAACTAGCAAGCAGACTAAGTTTTACAGCCTATGCTGTAAAAAAGATTAGAGGTCTCACTAGAGTCGAGACAGCTAGATTTCAGTTATTTCCATAGCATAATGTTTTATGGGTTTTTGCTATGGGGAAATGCGGCTGATTCAGAAACTATTTTGGTTTTACAGAAGAGGGCCATTAGAGCTATTTACAACCTAAAACCGAGAGAGTCTCTTAGAGATAAATTTAAAGAAATAAATATATTAACTTTGGCCTCGCAGTATATTTACGAAAATTTAATATATGTTCACAAAAACAAAAGTAGTTTTTGTAAAAAAAAGTGATGTACATTCTGTAAACGCTAGGAACAAACACAAGCTAGTGATACCAGTTTCTCGACTCCACAGAGTCAGTAATTCATTCATGGGGCAATGTATACGCTATTACAACAGGGTCCCGGAAAGTGTACAGACTCTCTGTATTACCAAGTTTAAATGTTTTGTTAAGTTGAAACTGTATAAAAAGGGTTATTATAGTATAAATGCATACATGGTTCATAATAACCCTGGGAATGAGGTGGTCGCGTCCGAGTTGTTTCTAAAATAAATTTTGTATCTACCAATCATTAATGTAAAATATGCTTTAAAAAAAGTCCCCTGGGTTTCTTGCTGGTTCTTCCCAGGACAGAGGTTTTTTTTCGAACCAGTGGTAAAGTAAAAAATGACTTTCAATAAGAATTACACATGTGATATATATTGAATAAAAAATTGTTCTATTCTATTCTATTCTATTCCAGTGTAATGCATAACAGAGGCAGTATAATTTCTTTAATTATTTTATTAATAGTTAACAAGTCTAAAATCTAAAAGTTTTCTGGGACGGGAAATAGTTCACTGACTCGTTCCAGTGTTTTCAGAAATCTAACCTTAAATTTCTATTTCTAATTACAGTGCGTTCCATTATCCTTTACCGAGAATCATAAATCCAATGTTTTACAAATGAATCGACAAGATATTTTCTAAAGTTTCCATGCTTGCGGCTTGCCTACCACAGTTTCTTTTAGTTTTGATCTGTTGTCTGAAAGATTTTTTATTTTAGATATTTTCCTCTGTCGCCGCTTCCGACTCTCATGGGATGATAAGGTGTATTACTACACGGCATTAAATACGTTAGCCCTATACAGAGTAGAATAGTTTAGATTAGTCATTATTTTATTCAAATTACAAATATGTGGTAGAGCCATGCTGCAGCTATATTATGGTTGTAGCACGAATGGGTCGGCTCGACCGGGGAAGGACCACGCTCTAACAGAATACCAGCGTAAAATAGCAGCTTAACGCTGCTGTGTTTCGTATGGTGAGTGTAGAGAACCGGAGACCCTTTTTACTAGAAACGAGGCATTCCACCTAAGTCCTCACGGGTGACAACGCATCTGCATTTTGATTCGTAATCGAAGATATATTACGTAGATGTCTATGGGCCACAGCAACCACCTACCATCAGGTGGACTGTGTGCTCGTTTCTCACCCTAATCCTTTGAAAAAAAAATTCAATTGTATTAAATAGTTGCCTTAAGTTTGACAAAACTATGGCAAATTGCTGGAATATCTTAGCGTAACAATAGCCTATCCACTAAACTTGAGATACTACCATTGTAATAAAATGAAAAAGCGGATGCTGGCCAATTGTATCATTTATTTGCTACATCTATTACGGAAAACGAAAACTTGCTAATTTTGATTGCGTAGAATGAAAACAAAGGTGTAAAAATCCGCTTCATTTATGGTTGTACGATGGTAGAAATTAAAATGTTTCCCTTGTGAATTAGCACGCAATATCATGTCTTTAATTTTTTAAACTTCCTAGCCTATGAAACCATGGCTTCGTTTAATCCAAACATTATAAAATATGTCCATCCCCAAACCATAAAATTAGTGTAAATTTTTCGGTTTAGTTTTTTTACGATTTTCCCGGTTGCGTCACAGCCAACCCTAGTATTGATTGTGAGCAGCTGGTTGAAGGTCATTACATAACCCTCATTTGGCATACAGGTTGCGTTGGCAGTCGGCCAAGATATTTTATCGTCGGTTCGATTTATAGATTGCTATCTGGAAACAAAACAATAAAATCATTTCATTCACAACGAAATAGCATTTTTTTTTTAATACAATTAGGTTGATAAACGGGCACATAGTCCATCTGATGATAAGAAGAAGCTGTGGCACATACATTTCTAAAATTATCTTCGATTAAAAATCCAAATGCAGATGCGACGTCACCCCTGTCTAAGATCGAATGCCTCGTTTCCAATAAAAATTTCTCCGGTTCTATACACCCATTGTAAGAAGAACAGCACATTAAATTGCTATTTTGTGCTGGTATTCTGTGAGAGTAATCTCCTTCCTAGGTCGAGCCAACCCATTTGTGCTACAACCACAATATAGCGCCGCAGCGTGGCTATATCACCTATAAAGTACAATGTTATAAAGTGGTATTAAATATAAAGTAGGCAACTTTATTTAAATTAACTATTTGAAGGGAAAATAGTTTCAAAACGTAGTGGATAAGCCATGACTAAGACTTAATTTTACGGGTTTTATGGCACTTAGATCCAGGTATCGCCTGTGTTGAAATAAAGTCTCAACAGAGATTTTTTATATTCGCAGAAATCGGTTGCATCTTTAGATTAAATTCTGTAGTCTGAAGATGTTCGGAATCGCTTCCGTCATCATTTTATATTTCATAGATCACAAATGTTCGCAATTCTAAGACAGCCTGTCAATAAGAAGTCAATAAATAATCCTTAATATTGAACATAGCAATGAAATATTCATTAAATATTAAAACTACTGCAGCTGCGAAAAGCGACCTTTTTTAACGAATAGCCGAAATATTTTAGTTCACCGAGCTTCGTTTTAAAGTTAATTCTTCTTTTATCTGCCGACTTCCAAAAAGGAGACGGTACTCAATTCGACTGTATGTTTTTTATGTGTGTTACCAGTTACGATATGGCGGCGATCAAAAGACTTTTTAAAAAGAATAAAATTAATTTAATTTCACAAAAGTTACAAAAGTAATAAATTCAATTAAAATGTAAAGTTACAAAGAAGTTAAGTTAAGCGTGGATGGTGTCAGACTGTGAGACAGTTCTATTGTTTCCACGGCGATCTTTTCCGCAGCGCAAGCATTCCTCATTTGCCCATTGTTCTGTGAAACTGCTATGTCAGCCCGATTCCAGGGTTACGTCATGTTAACTCTTCCCTCTTTAAGTTGGAAGCTAGTTCTGCAGCTTCCAGGAGCGTCCTCACGACTTGCTTTACTCGATCGCTTATTCCAATTGTATATCTTCCAGATTGCAATGGATGCTGCTAGTATGTAGAGGAGCACTGTAGACAGCTTTTATGCCATATTTATGGTAGATTGCCATAATATAAAACCAGTTCCAGTTTTCTATTTCTTGAATGTCTTTAACCTTGTTCATAAATTTATGGACACTATCTAGTGAGATGTCTTCCAGATGTATTTCGTACTGGACTTCTTCCTAGTTTATTAGGTTCTCGTTGGGTAGAGGGATGATTTCGTCCATCGAGATGCTGTTGGTGTGTGTTCTTATTGTTGTATTCATGATCTTAACTTGACAGTCCTGTGTTAGGTTGATGAAAAATATTCCTGATAGTTTCCTATATTCTGTTTTCTGTCCGCATTGGGTTTTTATAATTTCTGGTTCCGTTGATACTACCATCCACTTATTTTCTTTGATCTTCTGCAATTTTCCACGCTTCAGATTCATGCGCGCACGAGTGCAGTTACCATCTTTATGCTTGATGAGTGAGATGATGCAATCTTCAGATTTCTCTATGGCTCTAGTATCCAGTGATTTGCAGAGCCAGGTATCTTCTGACAGCTTCTTGCAATCTTCTTTCAGGTAGGCGTACTCATCGCTTCCAAGTGCGAGGAATTTGGATTTGGGTATAATGGTTAGGTTTAGGTTGTTTGGCAGGGAATATATGTGTATATAATCATATAATATAGGTTGGACGAATGAGATTTCTAATATAAATGTTAAAGAATGTTCTGTACTATAGGTTTAAACGCTAATAGACTTTTCTATCTTATGAATATCAATACTGATCTCCTCGACTGTATAAAGTGAAAAGTTATTCTGCAAATTACTAAGTTCCAAAACTAAATTTCGTGGGCTTATAATACTAGGGTGCATTATACCTAATTGCGAGAATACCATAGCATCTTCTAGCACCATTAACTTATCTAAAATAATCTGTAAGCTAAAACTTATTTGAACGTTAATCTCTAAAAAGTGTAACTGGTTTTTTATTGTATCTGAATTAATTGTTATGTTTTTTTTTGTATAGATGTTAATCTCTTTTGGTTATCATCTATTTTGCTTAGTTGTTTCGAAAATTCCTTTGTAGTACTTTCAGCTAAAGATAGGGTTCGCCTCTGTGAGCTTTGCGTTTTATAGACCGAATTACGAATTTTATTTATTTCGTTTTCAAATCGAATCGCGTCTTCGTTGTCAAAATTACCAGTTATCGCCTTCACTATAGAACCTAGTCCATTTATAATACCACGCCTAAATCTAATGCTAGGTGCAATAAAAATTATTTTCTTATTAATTAAATTTAACTTATGTTCTATATGATCCCTATATGTTTTATGTAATTCTTCTGAAGTACTGTTACTTTCAGTTGCTTTAGCACTTGCGTATAATGCCATTAATTTTATCGATATAAGATTCAAGTGCGTAACATTATAAACACAAGCAAGGATGAAGGAATCAGTCTGTTTCAGAATATGACCTTGTCTAAGTAATAGAACTCCGTTCATATTGTCTACGGGTTGAAATGTTACGTCGGATCTTGCCTGGAACACGAAGGCTCCGATGATGGTTGTCCTGGAACAAGATGGGGTCTTCGTAGAAGAAATTGACCCGAATAGACTTAGAATTAGGATGATTCCCTACTATTTCTGCTACATTATTAGGATGTAAATGAATAATCTTATACGGTCCTTTAAACGCCGGTTTAGTTTTGTCGTTTCTCGATGTTTTGGCAACCTGCTTATAAACTGTTTCACCTACCTTGAATGTTATCTCCTCTGCTGCCTGGTTTAGCTTCGCTATTACCTATTCCTTGTTTTTGGCCATGTGCGCTGACACACATTCCCGGACGGCTTCTGCATGCATTTTGTGCTTGATAACACAGTCCTGGTAAAACTGCTTAGGATAATGTAACTCTAGTGGATTTCTAGAAGCTGTATGTCTAAATAGTAACTCGTGTGGAGTATATTCTGTTGCCGAATAGATTGAGTTATTAGAAGCAATGACTGAAAATTTCATAATTAATTGTATGGGATCATCTTTGTTTGTCATTCGTTGGATTCTGATAATCTCTCCTATAGTCGAATGAAAGCGTTGTATGGGTGAATTCGAATTTGGATTGTATGGAGTCGTAAAGTGAATGTTAATACCATGTAAAGCGCACATCTCCTTTATAACTTCATTGTCAAATTTACTGTCTGAATCCGTTGTAATTTTATAAGGAATTCCTAAAACTGAGAACACCTGAAATAAAGCTTCAGCTATATGTACACTACTAGTGGCGGTCAACGGTATTGCTTGTGCGAACTTTGAGAAAATGTCTATTATAGTGAGGAAGGTGGCACCGCCTGTCGAATCCATAAATATATGTTGAATAGGTTTTGTGGGCGTTTCCGTTAAGGCTAATGAGGGTCTAAGAGGGTTCCTCTCATATTTAGCTTGTAAACAGATACTACATTGATTTATGAATGCCTGGATTGTGAGTAGCATGTGAGGCCAATGGTAGTTTCTATGGATTTGCCTGTATGTCTCCTGAATATCACGGTGCACAGTTTTGCCTTCATGATATTTCTTAATCATTTTATTTCTTGTTGTTCTGTCTTGTTTTCGACAAGGGTAACGCGTGAAATACATCTAAAAAGCTTAGGGCCTCTGTCGTTAAATACCGTCGTGTAAACTCTGGAGAATGCTAGGTACAGTTCTTCATTATAAAAGTAGCAGTAGAATACACGATCAGCAATAGTTCTTTTAAGAATTGGATAATTTCTTTCTCTGTGTTATTGACTGGAATAAATACATCTTTATTTACTGTTCTAGAATTAGTAGACCTATTTTCTACTTTGTATGCTGATCCTGGAGTTGATCTGATATGGAATTGTTTTAGTTGTCTGTCGATCGCGTCTGATAGGATTGGTATGCCGTTGTTTTCGTTGTCGGGTTGCGTATGGTTTGTCGACACTAAGTGATCGGGATCGCGTGTAACGATACTCATACTATCGGATTCTGTGTCTCTTATGATAAATTTTGACTCTGGATAGAGCGTCTGCGTTGGTGTTTTGCCGTCCTTTTTTATAAACAACCGTGTAGTCATATTCAGCGAGTTTAAACCGCCACCTAATTAATTTAGAATTAGGGTCTTTTAGTGACATTAGCCACGTCATAGGTCTATGGTCGGTATATATGACAAATTTTCGTCCATAAAGATAAGGCCTAAAGTATTTCACTGCCCAGACGATGGCTAAGAGCTCCTTTTCTATTGTCGAGTATTTCGCTTCTGTATCCGAAAGTGTCCTTGATGCGTATGCTACCGGTTTGTCTGAACCTATTTTTCCTTGGGACAGTACTGCACCAAGGGCTACGTCTGATGCGTCTGTTGTCAGTATGAATGGTTCGTCAAAGTTTGGGTACTGTAGGATAGGTGCATTGGTTAAAATCTGTTTGCAATTATTGAAGGACTCCAAAAATTCGGAAGAGTGTATAACTTTACTATTTTTCTTAAGACATAAGGTCATTAGTTTTGTAAGCTTGGCAAAGTCTTTTATGAACTTTCTATAATAGCCTACTAGTCCTAAAAAGCTTTTAATTTCTTTCTGTGTTTTTGGTAGAGGGAAGTTTAAAACCGCTTTAATTTTGTCCTGATTAGGTTTTAGTCCTTTATCAGTTAGTTCATGGCCTAAAAATGTGACGTGTTTTTGAAGGAACTCTGACTTGTCTAACTGAATTTTGAGATTATGTATTTTAAACCTTTCAAATACTTGTTTCAGTTTTTCTATATGCTCCTGCAATGACGTTGATATTATTATGACGTCATCGAGATAGGTGTAAACGTTGTTAATACCTCTAAGGATGTGGTCCATGAGCCGTTGGAAAGTACTGGGTGCATTTTTTAGGCCAAATGGCATTCGAAGGAATTAGTAATGTCCTCTCTCTGTTGTGAATGCAGTTTTCTCTATGTCATCAGGGTGCATCTCCACCTGATGATAGCCGCTAGCCAGATCTAAGGTCGTAAAATATTGGGCGCGTCCAAGTCTGTCTAAAATGTCATGTTGTGGGGCTTGTCTATAACTTCTTACAAATATTGGAGTCTGGTCGGTCAGTCTTAACTGATGTTTAACTGCATGCGTAAAAGAAAGTGGGATATTTTCAGAGTGGAAGATGTCTCTATACTGATAGCAAATCTAAGTGATTTCACGTTTTTCCTCTTCATTCATATGGTCTGTACGTATTTTATTTAAGTTGTTGCGTAATTCTTTCTCTATATCCGAGTTAACCTTTATGGAGTTTAAACTTCATCTAGATCTATCAAAGTTCTCACGGTATGGTTCTAGGTATATCTTTTCATTATTAGAAATTATTCGTTTTTCTGAATTAAAGTTTATAATAGATATTCTAAATTTTCCTTCTTTGACCTCGACCATAGCAGCGGGAAATTTTAAGCCTTTAGACCATATAAAATCATCGTGAATGTACTGACCGTCAGAATAATTAGTTTTCACTACTATAATTTTTTCGCATTTTGGTTCAATCTTGATTTTTTTACTGGGATTGTCAAATGAAATTGGTATCTGCGAGTTAGCGGTATGTAAAAGTCTATTTTTATATCTATGTTACACGATAGCGTCCTCAATAAATCTAATCCTATTAAGCCTTTATATTTGGGGTCGAAATCGAATATAAGGAACTTATGAATTATATCGCTGTTAAACGCGGGTGGCAGTGGTAGATAGGCCACTTGATCGTGCTGTGTAATGGCATGTACTGTTTTTACCTCGAATGGTTCATACCCTACAAGGTGTTCGAAAATTGTGTTTTGTATTACACTAGGTGATATCATAGAGCGCGAGGCTCCGGTGTCTATAAGGAACTTACCTTGAAATTCTGGCAGCTCAATATATGGAAGGTGGTCTTTATCATGGTTATTTAGTTGTACTAACTTTGGTCTGAGGGCACCGGCCTTGGTAAAAATCCTGCTGAATCTCACCATCGTCCATTGGAGGTTCGTATACCTGTTGATTGTAGTGTCACTACAGTATGCATACTGACCTTGTTGATGCACGTAGTCCGTGTCTTCCTCGCCATATTGTTGTTCGTATGGTTGTCCAGGTGGGCCTGTGTAGAATAGCTCCTCAGCTGCAAGCTGTGGTTTTTGAGGCTTAGAGACGGATCTCATTGTGACGTCTGAAACCTTCTGTGCAGGAGCTTGTTGCTGGGGTATATTATTCCTAAAATTTCCTGAAGATGCCCTGAACTTACCTGATGATGGGCGGTTCTTCCATGGCAACATGAGTTGCACCCACTGCTGCCTCTGTTCTGGAGTCAAATTATTTTGTCGCAGAACTGGAGCTTTATTACTCGTCTGGTTTTGCATGGTGCCTGAGTTACCAAACCTAAGCGGTAGGGAATTTTGAGGATGATTTATAGCCCGTATTGGTTCTCTCAACTTTGCCTGAGCCGATGTTGATGGTGCACTATAATTATTATTATTGAATGTCTTTTTAAAGGAAAGTTTCGCTTCCTCTTGTCTCGCTATTACTATGGCTGATTCTAATGTGCTGGGTTGTGCTATTCGCACCGCTATAGAAACTTGAAAATCTAAATTACTCATGTATTTTTCTATTACCATGTTTTCGTAGTACGATTTATTGGTATGTGTGCCTACAGAAAATAGGGTATCTAGTATTTCTCGAAGTCGCCTACCAAGTGTCTCGGCGTCCTCATTTCTGTTGCGCTGCACCCTACTAAGCTCTTGCATAACGTGGATTTCATTCCTAGGTTCCCTTAATCTACGTACGAGCGCATCTTTAATAGTTTCCCAAGAATTGATAGTTTCTTGGTATGCTATCGCATCAATCGCGGTACCGCTTAATCTACTCTTTACAAGACATATAATTGCCGGATGTACCCTGGCAGTATCGTCCAAAAGATTAAGAATATTTTCAATTTCTCTGATATAATGGTTTAATCTCTTTGTATTGCCATCATACCTTGGTATTAATTCCGCGATCATCTTAAAGTTGGCTGCCTCACCGTTAAGAAAAGCCATTTTTAAATTTATAATAAAAAAACACGTTATAAGTTAAAATAGTTGGGCAATTTGTATCTGCCTATTTGCGATTTTAGCTATAAGACGTATACACTACCGGACCTCAACTAAGAGTCTGCAGCGATTTTTAGCTGTTAGACTTATATCCTATAATAGCTAATAGGAATCTATAAAGATTTGAGATAAAAGACGAATACCTAATCTCCTAACTAAATGTCTATAGCGATTTAGCTTCTAGACAGAATCACATATACTACTTAAGGTAAATACGGAAGGAAATAGAGCAAAGGGAACTTGAAATAGCAAGAGTACTCACCAAAGCACCTTCTGCATCTCCTCACGGATCTGAGTCAGCTCCACTTGGTCTTCGTCCATGCCACCGTCGTAGATTAGAAGTCGCGATTTATACGATCGAAACCGTTCAGTCACAAAAGTTACAAAAGTAATAAATTCGATTAAATGTAAAGTTACAAAGAAGTTAAGTTAAGCGTGGATGTTGTCAGACTGTGAGACAGTTCTATTGTTTCCACGGCGATCCTTTCCGCAGCGCAAGCATTCCTCATTTGCACATTGTTCTGTGAAACTGCTATGTCAGCCTGATTCCAGGGTTAAGTCATGTTAATTTACCTCATAACTTTTTACTGGGTGAACCGATTTCGATAATTCTTTATTTATTTTAAAGCTGGTACTTTGTCTGTGGTCCCATATGAATTTAATCAAGATCAGACTAATAGTTTTTGAGTTATTCTTAATAACTTATATTGAAGTCGGGTGTACAAATTTTTTAATTTTAAATTATGTTGGTAATATTTAGTTTAATTTAAACAGAAATCAGAATTACAACAATGATAGTTGCGAACAAAAGAAATACATCTGTGGATTAGGAACCGAAGAGTTGCGAGATTTTTTCTCATAACCTTGTTTAGAAGAATTATAGTTAGAAGACGCAGCAGAGTTAATTTGAGCGTTACGATATATAAAATGTTCAAGTGAAGATATTTGATGTTTACGAGAATACATCTCTAAGGAGGATACGGTTGCAGTGTGAAATTTCTTTAAAGCTGTGTCTAATAAATTAAAAGTAAAAAAATATAACTTTTTTAAAACAAGCTTTTATTTAAATGCGCTAAAAAGAATAAAATATATTATTCCTTTAAAACTTTTACTCTCAACTTATAACGTCATTATTTAGTTTATATGAAATAAAAGCTTGTCACGAGATTTAAGTTTCTACTCATTTCTACTTACTCGTATTTTGAAAATTTTAAAAATTAAAATCAATCAAATTCTGTTTATTTACACAGGTAAATCTCGTGACAAGTTTTTATATCATATAAATTGTTTAATGATTTTATAAGTTGATAGTAAAAGTTTTAAAGGAAAAGTTTATTTTATTCCTTTTAGCGCATTTAAATAAAATCTTGTTTTAAAAAATGATTTTTTTTACTTTTAATTTATTTTTTAATTTTTAGTTGTAGCTGGACAGGTTTCTCAGCTTGATCATCTCATTCAACGCATCACTGTTGCAAGGTCGTTTATCGGTTAATTTCGAACAGTCTAGCTCTTCAATAAGGAGACCTTCTAATGATTTACCTTACTTAAGGCCACGTATGCTTGACCAGCAGCGAAGAGCTTCGAACCTTAGTATACAACGGCATGGTCGACAGTACTACCATGCATTTTGTGTACTGTGCAACCCCAACATAATATAATTAACAGCATTCTTCGTTTTGCAGTACCGTGATTATATTTTGCTGGAAATTGTACAGTCTTGGTCAGTATCTTTTAATGAGATGAACACCGTCTTTACCGAAGTCTATAAGGACGGATGGTATATCAGTATCCTACATTTGTGCTCTCTGGATGCAGGGCCATATGATTTCTGTAATATGTCAAATGGCACCATTCACCACACCTTTGGACAGTCAAAGTTTATCAACCAATGCTACAGACTCGAGCAATTCGACCTCAATATCATATTCGCGGACTCCGAAAAAACCGGTACACCAATATTTCAGACAGATTGACGTCATGTTACACCCTGATTCCACTCAGTCCTCGGCACGACCTCACCTTGACTCGGGTGTTTGGAGGAATGCATTACTTATTTCAGCTTGAAGCTTACTTGTGCCCTGCAAAACACAGTTCCAGGTTTGATTTTGGAGTTACCCTTCTTCTAGACAGGTTGCAAACCAATGCTTTTGACGCCTATCTCGCCAAATTACACGCAAGTCAAAGTTAACCAATCAATGCTACAGACTCGAACGATTCGACCTCAATATTATTATCGAGGACTGCAAAAATCCCAGTACTCCAAAATTTCAGACGGATTGGAGCAACCGAGTTTATCATCACCATCTTATTTTTGGTTAACTCACTTTCGTATTCTCAGCAAGTCCTTTCATTTGGTATTGATATAAAGCATATAAAACTTAGTTTACCATCTATAGAAGTCCGCCATATTGGATTTACAGTGACGTTACTTTATTTTTCGAGTTACACTAAGCAAGCCCTTTCATTTGATACCCATATTGTAGGACTGCATTAAAAATAACTAGTCCGCCATCTTGCGTGTTCCGCCATCTTGAATCTAGAATGACTTTACATAGCTAACGATGCATTGTGATACAAAATTAACGTGTATACAAAATTTTAGTTCAATCGATTGAAGATATCTCCTTCAAAATTGAGTTGCAAGATACTATATGTACCCGAACAAACATACTCGTAGTTACATTGCAAGTTAAATAAAAGTTTGAAAAAGTATATCTGGGGGCACGGCAGTGCCCCCGCCAAGTCGAGCAAAAAAGCGGCACGGCCGTACCATCCTTTTCTCGAAGCAGTTCAGGCCATTTTCGAAACCCTATAACTTCGATGTTAATAAAACTGAATTTTCAGTAACCAAGTAGACATTGTATATACTCGGTATATTTCATATTTCATTTAATTTGAACCAATAGTTTAGGAATAATAACTAGTCAAAGTTTCTTAATTTTGTCACTCACTGACTGACAGATCATCAAAAGTCTAAGGCACTTCTAGCAGACACAGAAGCTTCAAATTTAAAATATAATTATTGTTTAGTATACAAACCAACTGCATAAATAACTTTGTAATCCCATATAAATATATAGGATTACAAAGTAACATTTGCGTTAAATGAATCGGTGTACCTATATATGTATAATATAATGGAATAATAGGTGTAGATAGGTAACTAGATATAACTATCTACAAAAAGAAATGAGATGCCATCAAAAACATAACTTCTAAAAAAAACCAAGTCTCGTAACTCAGTTCTTCTACCGTAAAAGGTTGTGAGATCCATGTAATACCAAGTCGGTTAATTTATTCAGTCCCCATTTAAGGGTCCTTCTGTCTTAAGTTATTACGTAATTAACTAACTTAACAACATCTTATAGTGACCATATCAATATTAAAAATCTTTTATGTTTTAAATAAATAAATTGACTTGGCAATCGCACTAAACAATATAATTTAATATAATATGTATTACTTGAGAGATACATTGTGTTTTCATGCGATGGCCAAGTCAATCTATTTATTTAAAATATTAAAGATTTTTAGTATTGATGTGGTCACTATAAGATGTTGTTAGGTTAGCTAATTACGTAATAACTTAAGACAGCAAGACCCTTAAGTAGGGACTGAATAAATTAACCCACTTGGTATTACATGGATCTCACAACTTTTTACGGTAGAAGAACTGAGTTGCGAGACTTGGTTTTTTACAAGTTATGTTTTTGATGTGACCATGTTACTTCACTCCTGAGCGTAGGTGCTCAGGCTGCCCCACGTATTCTGGCGGTAGAACTCCCGATACCATCACACACCATCTGGATGATTGGCGATCCACCACTGTGCGATTTAGAAGACGTTTTCTTCCTCGGACGACTTTCTTGTGGAATCGAATACCATCAGCGATTTTTCCGGACCGATTCGACTTAAGTACCTTCAAGAAAAGAGCCTCCTTTTCAAAAGACCGGCAACGCATCTGCAATTCCCCTGGTTCCCCTGGTGTGGCAGTTGTTCATGGGCAGCGGTAGTCATTTACCATCAGGTAAGCTGCATGCTCGTTAACCCCCTCTTCAAAAAAAAATGCAGGTTATATAGGCAAACCCATTTATAATGGTGATGGGAAACTGTTCGAAATTCTTATTGAATTTATAAGGCAGTTTTGAAGTAGGCATAGGGTTACATTTACATGAGTGAAAAATATAGGTAGTTATATAGTATGGAAATGCGGTAAAATCCGGCTGGCAATGAACCAAATATATGTTATGGGAAGAGAGAATTTAAATAGCTAAGCTTATGGCTTTCGATCTTGAACTGTCAAGGGATGCTGTTTAAGAGAAAGGGCGTTCGTTAAATTAATTCACTAATTTGATTATATACGTCTTATAAAATACTAGCGGTCCGCCCCGGCTTCGCACGGATGATTTCTATATCTTAACAATAGCGCCTATCGCTTTCAACTGTGAATCTAAACCCCTCTCGAATCAACTGAATCAGATCAGAAATCGGACCAACCGTTAGAACGAGGAATAAAAAGATATTTAGAATATATTTTAGAATAAATGAGAATGTCCCGCGACCAATGCTGATTAATTATTTATGCAAAAATATTGCCACCTACCGGCTCTGATCGTGAATCCAAATTATTTAGTGACCCATTCAAACACATACAAAAATAATATTCTGGACAAGTTTTATACCAATAAGAGCTATAGTTTAAAAAATGATTTTCTTAATTAAGGCCCTCGAAATCCCCTTTGCGGATGGAATTTCGTAAAATCCGTTGTTAGCTGATTTTTACTCGGCGAAAGAAATGTTCCCACCAAGTTGAAGCACACCACAGGTGGAAGTCTCTAATATATATATATCAATACGCGGCTCGGTCCCTTTTCTCTTTTAATAGAAGTTATTTGTATGTCAGTTCTTAGCGATATAATATATATGTTAGGCGTGCGGGGTGAGGGGGATATGAACGACCGAAATACAAGAATTTAGAGAGCGTAAATTTAGAAAAAATGGATAATTTGAAATAAACTAGATGGAGCCCACACTACTAATACTCCCGATAACTACTCCAAGTAAGCTTAAAAATGCTTGTGGGATGTCAGATTCAAGCCCATAACTCTCTGTGTTTGACTACTGTCGACTTTTAGTAACTGTCTATTACTATCGAAAGTCAATGGTGTGGCCTATAAACTGGAGCTGGGCTGAGTGATGATTTTTCTGTATCAATGACTGCATGACAATGACGAAAAATATCGATGACGGGAACAATGACAAAATCATCAATGATTTTTATTTGAGTAGATACGGAAATGATAGCGGAAAGATTTTTTTTTTATAGGAGAGGGGGCAAACGAGCATGCGGCTCACCTGATGGTAAGTGACTACCGCCGCCCATGAACAACCGCAACACCAGGGGGATTGCAGATGCGTTGCCGGCCTTTTAAAAAGGAGTAGATTTAATGGCTTAGTGACTTTATCATTAGTTATTTAGTAGTAGGCATGAATAGACTTTGTGAGTTAGCCCGCGAAATTATTATTTTTTTTTATTTTGCGACATTCATGGCAGTGTATATAGGTATTGATTTATAAACATACAAATCTTCAATATGTTTTCATTTGTCATATTTGATGCAAGATAATTAAGACTATGGAGTATTTCATGGCATTCTGGCGTTCTTGTCTAATCAAAATAATGATTCACGAAATACTAAATAAATGCTAGCGTACTTCTCAAGTTCGCGCGCATACGTAAACAACAAAGTGAAAGCTCTATTGCCGTTCCGTGCGCCCAGTAATGCGATCGCGCAGACTCTTCGATCAACAGTTGGTATTGTTGATCGAAGCGCAGCCTCGCAAAAATCGCAACGTCGCAATTCGAACCGCAGCGCCTGAGCGATACGATCCGTCCGAATCACCGAAGTTCGCGTTCATTCACTCGATTCGAGTAACGAGTAATGATTTAAAAGCATTGATGATTTTGTCGTTGTCATTGCACAATGAAATGATTTTAAAATATCGATGATTTTTACATGTCACATGATATCGGCCTCATCTCTACTATAAACTACACTTATCTTCGATTAATTACAAAGTAGTGACGTTGTAAGAATATATTCCTAAGGAATCGATATATGGGGAGGCCTATGAACAGCAACGGACTTTAATGGACTGTAATGAATGAATGAAAGATTAATCTTCGATTAAGAATGCTATTATGCCTTGTTACCAAGAAAAAGTTTCTTTATTTCCCGTCATCCATCATGCGCTATTTAACGCTGATATTTTGTGCGAGTATTCCATCCTCAGTCGAACTAGCCCATTCCAGCAAAGTTGCATTGTAGTTCTACCATAATATCATTGTGTGTATTATTACTACGTACAAAAACGTATTTATAATATAACTTGTTATTAAAATCCATTACCCCATTTCGTCACGCGAATGTCGTAAGAGGCGACAAAGGGAAACAAACCAGAAGATATTTCGTACTCATTGCTTATTCAGCTTATTGATATCTGGAATATGCTCGTTATTCCTGTTCTTCTTTGGATCCTCGTTACGGATTTTAACCTGCAGAGAAATTTTCAGCATAGCCCTTTGCAATGCATGCTCAGTGACTTTGGAGCTTCTTCATACGGACAGCAGTGAAGAAACACGTCTCAGTTCTGTAAGTCACTACTTGTAGCACGTATTATTTCTATACTTTCGTCTTAAAAGACATCAGAAAAGAAGATTTTTTTGAAGTTTCTCGAACATAGCCCAGCCGATTTGGATTTGTCGGTTTCTTACCTAATTAGAATTTTTGTCCGGGTTACACACACATGTCAACAACTTCGAGCGTAGCTTACCCAACAATATGGACGTAATTAATATACACAATTTGATGTAGACGTAAGAAATGATTTTTTCTGCTTGATTTTCTGGTAGGTTTTGGATAAATCTTTCATTATAAGAAACTACATAATATATTTAATCTATTGCATACGGATTCAAATAAACTTCATTTCATTGCATCCTCAAATGTAATTACTACCATCCCACCTGGTGGTAAGTGGTTATGAAACCCTAGATGGTAAATCGCACTGCCTTAGCGTAACAAATGCCGGACGGAAAAATAAAACTCAGGCGGGGTATTCAACTCCTTTGCTCTACGCGTTACAAAACACAAAGTAAACCGTTTGGTTTGAATACGAAATATATCGGAAAAAGGTTTGAAATGGTCGTCCAATAGTGGATAGGGTAGGGAGGAGATAAGGCATGTAATTAATGCACACTCACTATAGAATATTAAGATAGTGGCTACACTACGCCTGTGCTCGAGGCTGAGAATGTTGGTTTCAACCACGCCACGCTACCTCCTAGCACGCATCTCCACTTAATCCAACTAGCAGTGGCATTTTACAGCACCAGCCCATATGTAACAGCACATAACACACAATGTTGAAAACGTGGTTAATGTCCTCACTGAAATATTTCTCTACTGGATAGCAGCAATATACCACTGCTGTTTTCCATTTACGACTGAGGAGATGGGTTGGTGAGATCAAAACCAATTTTCGCACTGGCATTGCATCTTATGATTATCAAAAACAATAACAAAATAAATAGATGATAGGTGTCAATGAATAGTTGGATTTAGCCTATTACGATCCTGCTGAAAAAAACGAACAAACAAAAAATATGATGATTCTGAAAAAACACCCAAAAACATTTTTGTTCATTAATTTGCCATTCTTGGTATGCAGGTTGACAATAGCAGTCTTTAAAGTTTTTAGTTGTTTTTAGGAAGATGCTCATTTACTGTTTCGTTTCCCCTAGTTATCTACTAGAAAAAGTAAACAAAATTCGTGACTTATTTTATTCGGGATTATTATTAGTATTATTAGACGCTAAACTTGACTTTCATAACCATGTAACTACTATATTTAAAAAGGTCAGTAAAATGATTGGCTTCGTTATTCGAATTTCTTCACAGTTCGACGGATTAGGGGTCGCTTTGGTACTTTACAATGAATATGTTCGCAGTAAGCTTGAATACGGTACCATTGTATGGAATCCCTATGAGGAGAAATATATTTTGATGATAGAGAGAATACAGTGCAAATTCGCACGAAGGCTATATAAGCAGAAATACGGTTACTAGCAATCATCCTTATTAGTAGCCCTACCATATTAAGTAGAATGGGTTTATTAGTTCCGAAGCGGCTTGGCTGTGATGTGGAGGGTATGGTGGCACCGCACCAGATGCGGCGTTTACGCACCTACTACTCGTGCTATACGGCTTATTGGAGATATGCTTGCCCATGATTACGAGACTGGCTTATTTGCTGAGAGCTTTAGGCAGAAAGTCCTTCTATATTTGAAAAATCTTAATTTAATCTTAGGTAGTTAATTTGACAATGACATTTTGCTTTGTGTATTTGACATGTAATCTATTTGACCCTTATTATATTGGGCAAGTATTTTTTTAATTTTAAATTTTAAATTTTTGACATGTATTTTGTATTATTACTTATTATTTAAAACTGTAATTCGTAAATTAGCATGCTGGTATTTTGGGCATACTGTAAGCCATCATGTACACTGTTTAATTAAATAAATTAATAAATTACGACACTTCGAGAGTATATGGGATAGCGGATTCTTTTACGCCGTTAGTACACGTATAGCTTCTTTCTACCGATTTTTTTTTCTTTATATTACAGTATACGAGTACTTGAATACTTTAATCCTTTGAAGAGGCTTTCAAATTCAATTTACAAAGTCATTTCATTTGAATAACAAAACATTTCCAGAACTCCAATTTCATTTGCAATTCTTATCTAATCGAAATTGTGTTTTTAAACAAATATAATTTAATTAATCTTTTTTCTTCAGTTGTTATCAAGCTCATCAAACTGATCACGTGTCATACATGAGGCAATTCCTGCATGATGAGTATCAGATTGCATTGTGATTACAATACAATTTGTAGCACGATACGCTGTTTTAACCTGATAAAATTGAAAATAATCTTCATGAAGTCTCTAGTTCTCAGTGCACCTTATATGAGGAGTTAAACAAAACCTTACAATAATCAGATATAAAAACATTTTTTTTTTCAATGTTGGTACTAATAGTATAGTTCATTTTATCATATATAAATACAACTTGAAGTAAATTAATAAATTATATAAAATTGATAAGTTATGTGTTCCTCCAACTTATGTTGACCAAAATTCACAAAATCCAAAAAAATGTTGAATAAACACAAGTAAACATTATCTTCAGCAATGCCTTTTAAATACTCGTAACGGCTAATATATGTAGTCTATTTGATCATAAAAAATATGCTTATCCTTATTTAAAAATAAATAGGTGGTTTGTGTTAAAATATAAATGCACCTTTAATGTGGCGCTGGGAAAAATGTAGTGTTATGCTACTTACGTATCATTTTACATTATTTTAAATTCATTTTTCCATTCTGTTTCGATTTTCTGCATTCACCTCAAAACTGGATATTTTACATCACGTTTATTTCCATAGGATCCTGTAACGATTTTAAACCATAAGAACACAATAACAAATCATTTCTACTTCGTATTTTCACATTATCAGCACTTTTAAATTGGTGTCAATGGAGTCTACCTTTTTTCGATCTTTTAGCTAGTTTTCCGTAACTCTACAATCTTGGGCTTTGTGTGGGCAGCTGCGCTACCTTTTTTCCTATATCAATAACATCTCATTTTCCACTTAAATCTTACCGTTTTCTTATTATAAACCAAAAACAAAAATTTGACATGTTTTGTCTTTCTTATTTATATCGTTTCCATGGTAATTATATTCAAATTTGCTACCGATCTGTTATTCCTATTTCGATAATTCCACATAAATCCTCTTTTCTCTTGACCATTTACAAAAAATTTGCGTATAATTTAAATAATTTTTCCGTTCTCTCTGGAAAGGTATAAAAGCCGAACAATCGGTGAAGAAAGGCAGTCTCGCTTCAGTTCTCGAGTTTGAAGCATCTTCTAAAGGCCTTATCCCGGGGCCGCATTGCCCCGGGATCCTGCAAGCCTCCACCTACACGTGAAGTCTTCGGCGAAGCCTTCTTCAAGCGCGGAGCCGCACCACTCCGGATTCCTACAAGCCTTCATCTACCTCGGAAGTCGCTTCGAGACTACTACAAGCGCGGGGGCCACACTACTCCGGGCGCTACGACTACTTACTCCAGGCGCCGAGTGCACCTACCGCCGGCGCTACCTTTGGGCGCTGCAACTGCTGGCTCTAAGCGTTGCGCGCCCCTTCTCCAGGCACTACGTGCGCCGGCTCCGGACGCTGCGTGTACTGGCTCTAGGCGCTGCGCGCCGTCGCTGCTAAGAAACCTACCTCTACAAGCGCAAACGGCGTGTGCTGGCTTCAGGCGCTGCGTGCCGTCGCTGCTAAGAAACCTACCTCTACAAATGCAACGTGTGTCGCTTCGACTTTTAGGCCCCACTACAACACTATATTCCCCTATTCTCTCACCTTTATTTTTTTTATAATCTAATTGTACTCTCACTTCATTCATCATCATCCTCATTCCATTTTTTTATAAAATTGTAAATACCTTTTATAAATTTAAATATATTGTTTTCTGGCTATACTTTTGTTGTTTTGTTGTACTTAGGTTAGTTTCTATTTTTTTTTAATTGTCGCTTCACGACATTTAAAAAAAAAATAGAACCTACTCTCACTTCATTCATCATCATCCTCATTCCATTTTTTTATAAAATTGTAAATACCTTTTATAAATTTAAATATATTGTTTTCTGGCTCTACTTTTGTTGTTTTGTTGTACTTAGGTTAGGTTCTATTTTTTTTTTAATTGTCGCTTCACGACATTTGGCGCCCAACGTGGGGCCCCCGCGCTTGTAGTAGTCTCGAAGCGACTTCCGAGGTAGATGGAGGCTTGTAGGAATCCGGAGTGGTGCGGCTCCGCGCTTGAAGAAGGCTTCGCCGAAGACTTCACGTGTAGGTGGAGGCTTGCAGGATCCCGGGGCAATGCGGCCCCGGGATAAGGCCTTTAGAAGATGCTTCGAACTCGAGAACTGAAGCGAGACTGCCTTTCTTCACCGATTGTTCGGCTTTTATACCTTTCTAGAGAGAACGGAAAAATTATTTAAATTATACGCAAATTTTTTGTAAATGGTCAAGAGAAAAGAGGATTTATGTGGAATTATCGAAATAGGAATAACAGATCGGTAGCAAATTTGAATATAATTACCATGGAAACGATATAAATAAGAAAGACAAAACATGTCAAATTTTTGTTTTTGGTTTATAATAAGAAAACGGTAAGATTTAAGTGGAAAATGAGATGTTATTGATGTAGGAAAAAAGGTAGCGCAGCTGCCCACACAAAGCCCAAGATTGTAGAGTTACGGAAAACTAGCTAAAAGATCGAAAAAAGGTAGACTCCATTGACACCAATTTAAAAGTGCTGATAATGTGAAAATACGTAGTAGAAATGATTTGTTATTGTGTTCTTATGGTTTAAAATCGTTACAGGATCCTATGGAAATAAAGGTGATGTAAAATATCCAGTTTTGAGGTGAATGCAGAAAATCGAAACAGAATGGAAAAATGAATTTAAAATAATGTAAAATGATACGTAAGTAGCATAACACTACAAAATATGGGTTAAAAAGTTCCTTATAGATTTTTTTTTAGTATAAGTGTAACAAACGAGCACACAGTTCACCTGATGGTAAGTGGTTGCTGTGGCCCATAGACATCTACATCTATCCTTGATTATGAATCAAAATTCAGATGCGCTGTCACTCGTAAGGACTGCGATGGAATACTTCGTTTCCAGTAGAAAGGGTCTCCGGTTCCCTACACTCACTTTTATGCTGGTATTCCGTGAGAGCGTGGTACTTCTCTGGTTGATCCGACCCATTCATGCTACAACTATACCAGTAATATAGCTGCAGCAAGGCTCTACCACGTAAAACTAACATAATATATATTATAAATATTAGCACTATCTCCCGATTTGCTTAATTCATTTACACTTACGGGCAGACTATGTTTACCATTTAGACTTCTCGTGCATATCATACATCTACGAAAATCTTTATATGTCTGGAGCGTCGCTATCAGGTCCATCTTAACTTGGTCTTGGTAGTTGTGACACCGCGTAATCTAGACAAAAATATTATTAACTTGCATTAATTTCTTCATGTACTTACATGATCCATTGACAGTTTACCATGAAATTTCAGTCTCCCGCTTAATATCCATATTTGTTCCACCGTATAATATGGCCTCCATGTCTATACATAATTAGATCTGATTACATACGTATCTGGTAATATATGTAGTATATTTGTAAAGTATTTATTACAGCTATTCACAAGTTCACTGCTGATCATAAGCTTAAGCTAACAAAGAATGCCACATAGTACGGTCCCGAGCCACCTGCATACATTGAAATGCTGCATCTCTTACAATGTTGTTTGTATGACTTCAAAGAAAGAAAATAACAGATTCTATTTTTTTCGCAGAAGGAAACTTCAGAAGCGAGGTAGAAGAACGTGGGCGCGGCACGGCGCCAGCGTTCCTTCAAGAATTGCATTCAACGCTGGCACCCGCTGTCGCGCCCGATCAAGACTGGCAGCACATTTTCATACTCGTCCTCAAAGGCTTGGTGTTCATCACAATTATCCTCGGTGCCCTCCTTGGAAATGCGCTCGTCATTATATCAGTTCATCGACATAGAAAACTACGCGTCCTCACTAATTACTACGTCGTCAGTCTTGCCGTTGCAGACATGTTGGTTGCATTATGTGCTATGACGTTCAATGCTAGTGCCGAACTAACGAATGCTTGGCTCTTCGGACCCTTAGTCTGTGATATATTTAATTCACTTGATGTGTATTTCTCGAGCGCTTCTATATTACATCTTTGTTGTATATCAGTAGACAGATACTATGCTATCGTACGACCTTTGGAATATCCTGTTACTATGACACACAGAACTGTTTGTTTTATGTTAGCTAACGTATGGCTATGTCCAGCTTTTATTAGTTTTGTTCCAATATTTATGGGATGGTATACCACTGAACAACATCGGCAATATCGGAAGCAACATCCCGATGTATGTGTGTTCAAGGTCAATATGGTGTACGCGATCATCTCTTCTAGTATTTCTTTCTGGATACCTAGTGTGGTTATGATTTGTATGTACTGCAGAATTTTCAAAGAAGCTATCAGACAAAGGGAAGCGTTAACGAGAACTTCTTCAAACATTCTTTTGAATTCGGTCCACTTAAGGCATACAGCTCACTCTGCTCATCATTCTCACTACCTTCATCCAGACAGAAGACCATCGGATATCAGTCCTAATTACAGCACTTTCACAGAAGTTGGCCCTGAGGAAACAGAATTTGGTGGAGAAGTAGTAATGGCATTAGGAGATATATGTCCAAGTAAAGAAGCAAGTCCCAGAAAATCTGTTAACGTCAGTTGCGATACGGCGAGTTCCGGATATTGCTCTGGAGGATCCAACAAAAGATCTTCAAGTGGGCAACCACCTATAGGGTGGAGGCCAAGTTGTTCGTCTGCAGCAGCTACGAAAGATTTAGCTAAAGCAGCTACTGAACTTAATTCCCAAGGTAAATTATCACTTGATTTTTATATTACATGTTGGTCTAAAACTTATAGATTAATTTTTGGGATAAAATAAATTTAGCAGATCGATTGAAAATATTTATTTTGTATTAGTAAACTTATAGTGCCGTGTAGTGGTGGCATAACAAAATCCACTAACCCATATCTTTCTATGGGTATCGTAAAAGCGACAGAGAGAAACTGAAACAGGAGATTGTCAGCAGTGTTTTCTTTAAAAAAAACATAAAATAATAAAAATTGCAGTTGCGAACTCACCTGTCAAGCGTGGTAACTATTGTGAATGCCCCATAAAGAAATATGTATGTTCATGTGATATAATGCTTCTACCAATCATTTGGGTCTTTACAAATTATAATTAAGTAGACGTGGTAGTGATGAGCTAAGCGCTCCACGTAAATTTCATAGCACTTATGCAAGAAAAGCTAGTTTAATTCTTGCCGAGGGCAATGAAATCGCTAGTTGCAATTTTAAGTGATGATTAATCACTTGCTCGTCAATAAAGAAAAATATTGTGATGGGACTTTCATGTTTGAGAAATTAAATATTACGGGGACATGATGTTAAGAACGCCAATGGAGTAATGCTGCTGACTGCTGAATAACTGCTCCAAAACCTTCTGAGAATGGAGAGGTGGCTAGAGCACAGCAAAATAAAATCTTTTTTTATAGGATAAGGGTAACAAAAGTGCACACAGGCATCACATCTATCCTCAGAAATGAATCAGATCAAAACGGCAATGCGTTGTCACCCGTGAGGACTAAGATGAAATGCCTCGTTTACTATGTAAAGGCTTACAATAAATATCATAACTACTACCTTTATCACGATTGGTTTTATGTATGCATGTATGTGTGTGTACAAGTACGGTAATAAATTAAAATTATGCAGACTTACGAGTAAGAATCGATGATAATACAATAATTTCACCATAATCATCTATTCTTACTTGGACCATCACAACTCATTATTAATGAGTGTTGTTTAAGATTTTTAATATTGTCTGAATAAAAGAAGGGAAAACATTCAGATAGAGTAGACTTGCAGAAAAATGTCTTTACTATAGCTAGAGAGGTTATGTAATAGTAATTTATATTCACAGGAGCTACTCTGAGAGCCGCAGGAAAGTCCTGGCGAGCCGAACATAAAGCTGCACGCACGCTTGGAATAATCGTTGGTGCTTTTTTACTGTGTTGGTTGCCATTCTTTTTATGGTAAGTTCTTTTCCCTATTTTCTTCTTTTTTGTTATTGTTGTATGTATTTACGTTTTATTTTTTTATAGATAAGGTGTATAAAGAGAGGTGGTACTGTGTAGTGGCGGTGTAAGAACATCCACTACCCCATATCATCTCGTGGGTGTACGTGGCGATTGAGAAAAACAAACAAAGAGATGACGCAGCGTATTCCTAATAATCTATAATATAAAAATGAACCGCTGTATGTCTTGCTAAGCGCAAATCTCGAGAGCAGCTGAACCGATTTTGCTAATTCTTTTTTTATAATATTCCTTGAAGTACGAAGATGGTTCTTACGGAGAGAAAAATTTAAAGAATTGCCTGAAAAAGTCTAAAAACAACACTTTTCTATATTCCCATACAAAATATTCGTAATTTGAACTTTAATACCATACTATAAAGTTTAAGTGTTAGTGGAGGGGTTCCGGGAAGGCAAAACACGCAAAGTACGTTAGTATCGTATAAATATTAATGTCACTATTTGTCAATAGTGTTTTCATAGATTATTGATAGTCTCCGCGCGCTACCTAAGACCTATTAATAATCTAAGAGTGTTTTATAATTTTTATTTTTTGACATAATGTAATTGTTGACTTATCATCTTTCTTTTTTCTTTTTTTATCTTACTAGCTAACCCGGTGTCCCGAATAGCATAATAAGTATTAAAAAAAAAGAATCGACTCTTAGGCGGTAAGAAGTTCGCTGGGTCAGCTAGTAACTAAATAAAAACTCTGGTTACTAACCCGCATGTCAAGTGTAGTAACTATTGGGCAATCTATGGGGGAGGCCTATTTTTAGCTGTGCACACTTGGTAGGCTGTGAACACGTTACATACAATAGTATATATTAGGTGAAAAAACGCCCACATTTGATGGTAAATGGATGCTGTGATCCTTATGCATATACATTTAAAAATATATATGAAAATGTAGATATGTTGTCACCCTTGGGTACTGAGACGAAATGCCTCGTTAATAGTGAAAATGGTCTCTGGTCTTCACTATTCAGAACAAAGCAGCATTAAGCTGCCATCTCACGCTATTACACTGTACAAACATGGTCCTTTCCCGGTCGATTTTTCAATATTTCCGGACCGATACGATTTAAGGAACATCAAGAAAAGAGCTTACTCCTTTCTGAAAGATCGGAAACGCACCTACGATTCCCCTGGTGTTACGGTTGTTCATGGGCGGCGGTAGTATTTTACCATCAGGAGAGCCACATGCTCCTTTGCCCCCGCTTCTATAAAAAATAATTCTTTCGGTTCGAAGTTTTACGTAGCGGGGCCTATAATAGCGTAATTTATAGTTTAAAATTCCATCGCTATAATTACGAGTCCACAGTTGAACAGTGTTTTCAAAATACAATATCGAATCACCCGAATCAGTCAAATTTGGGAAAAAGTTTCTTAAGTGGCAACTTGATATTGGCATGTGTGTATGCTAATTCCACATTAGCACACTAAATAAAATAGAATGGAAGAGAATACTATATATTTTATACCATATAGAGAATAATTATTGAAAGGTGGCTCCGTGGCGCAGTGGCTTAGCAATGAGTTGCTGCGCTGGGGGGCGCGGGTTCAAATCCCGCACGGAACAAGTATTTGTATGGCCTACAAATAATTGTTCAGGGTCTGGATGTTTGTCCTTGTGCAATTTGTGTTTGTAAACTGCCTCCACGATACAGGAGAAAATCCTAGTGTGCGGGTAACCTTTAAAAAAAATAAGAAAAAAAGGCATTTATGCCTTTATCACTTACGGAGAAAACGCGGCAAATTGTTATTATTGGTATCAAATACATCTTCAAATTTGTTAACAGGTACGTAACGACAAACGTATGCGGCGAGCCTTGTGAAACACCAGACGTAGTCGTCGGAGTGCTGTTCTGGATAGGATATTTCAATTCAGCGCTCAATCCGCTTATTTACGCATATTTTAATCGCGACTTTCGAGACGCGTTTAAAAATACGTTGATGTGCGCTTTGCCTTGCTGCTTTAGCTGTTGGAAAGACACTGGTGGGACACACTTTGTGTAGCAATCATGTTACATACACTGCTGAAAACAGCAGTGTGTTGGTTAAGTCTTACGTAAGATAAGTTACGATGTGGTATTCTAAGGAAGTTGTTTCTTTGGGTATCGAATAATTATAGTTTTGCAAAAGAATAATGAATAATATAAATTATTTTGTAAATGCCTAAGTATTATTATTTTTTTATTATATGACTAAAAGACATTTATTATTATTTAGTTAAAAAAAAGGCAATAAAATCCATAAAATTACTTTATTCAATTAAAATAAATTTTGCAGCTGTTTTATTATAATAAGCGAAAGTGTTGAGAGGGAATTAATGAAATAGTTTGAATACAATTTGATTAAATTCCAATTAAGTTTTAAGGCATATTTACAATAATTAGAATTATATTGAAAACAATTTTTATTTCTAAAATAAATTGCTATCATCTTTAGTTTTTTGAAGGAGAGTTATATGTAATTTAGAAGAAGGAGAGTTATATATTATTTGTAATTTAAACTATCCCAAAAACATTTAAGACATTTTTTTCAATCAGTTCCTCAATTTAATGTTTGTAAGATAGTAATATATTAATAGTGATATTATCATAGTATTGTCTATAATTTAGCAATAACTCACAAGGAACTTGATAAGTTTGTAATTGTAATATTATGTGTGTGTGTATGTGTGTGGGTGTATGTGTGTTTATTACACTCTAAGTGAAAATTGATATGTCTCTACAATAAAACATATGCTTACACTAGAATACGAATATTTGTATTAATGCTATTTCTTGCAATATGAGTTTAGTTTTCAATAGTTTAAGTGAAATACATTGATGCACACGTTCCAGTGTAGGTTTTGACGTTTATATTGCTTTAAACAAACCTAAATTGTATTAAAGAGTTTTGATTTTTTGACTTTGATACAGATTCGTAAAGAAAACCGGGTTCGCAATGGCCGTATTACGCAATGAAATTAAATAAATTTTTAATAAAATTTCGTATGTGGAACTTAATTTTTTTTAATTTAAAAAATCTACTTACAAAGATAACATGAAAAAATGAACTTGCAATCGGTTCAAAATTAGAACTAATGCTTCATACTCATAGGCATAACGCAAATACGAGTGACGTTAACGTTTTATAAAATAGGTTTCATTGTTTTTCACTTCAACGACCTTTATATGCCATGATGCTTAGATTTAGATTCCATATAAGAAAAGAAAAACATTAATTTGCAGCGATGTAAATTAGTTTTATAACTGATTAAATTTATGGGATGGGGTAATCAACCAATGAGCAGTATTAAACAAAAATGTTTTATATGTGTTTCAACTTATATATACCTATATATATATATATATATATATATATATATATATATATATATATATATATATACATACATATATATATACTATATATATATGTATATATATATATATATATATATATATATATATTACCTGGGTATGCTCTTGTCTCTTAAGGAGTATCACATAAGATGTGATGATCTTGCAATAGTTACTTTCAAAGCACAATATGAATTCGATATCGCTTCCATCTTATCGGCCAAATCATGAAATGGTGGTGTGTCATAAAATGCCTAGGCAGATCACGATCTGACCGGTTCTACGATCGAACTACGACACATATACAGATCGAAACTTGGAAGTGTGATAATGTTAATTACTAGTTCAGTATGAAATTGATATGGCTTTAGGCTTCAGCGAGAAATTATTAATGGAGCGTGACTACGATGGCGTTAAAATCAATATTCAACTATTATGATATTTTTTTAATTATTGGGTACGCTAAGTTGAATTTATATACTGATATTAACAAATTACCACTTATTAAAGAAATAATGGTACTGCAACGTGACTTAAATACTTTTTCAAACTATATTATTAAACACGAAGATGTGAAAGAAATTTCGACAACGACTGAAGTAGTGTTATGACGCTGGTCATTGAATCACATATAAAACTTAAGAGTAAAAACTTTAGTTATAAAGGGGACAGTTGAGTCAAAAATGTCCCTCGAGCTGCTCTAGTGCGTGCCAACAACTAAAAATTTTATTTCTCGAACGAACAATGTTTGCTCAAAATATTTTATTCATCGCCAGTCATGGCATATTTTCACTAGTTTACGCTGAAAGGGCAGACCGCCAGTTATCGGGCACTATACATATTAATAGTAAAACTGCAAACTCCTATTCTCAAATGCCTCTTCAACTTAATGACTAACAGCATTACGCATAAAATCGGAGTCGATTCTGTGTTTATATAATTTTATAACAGTATATTTTTTATATATTTTTTAATTTAGTTCTATTTTTTAGCACTATGTAATATTTACATATTGTAATTGTAGCTGAAATAGGTGAAAAAAAGCCTAAAATAAATTACTTTTAATTTTATTATTTCTCTTTCAATTTACTATATGCCAATAGAAAGTGATAGGTATAGAGATAATTAATAGTAAGTGTGACCATACGATTGTAGAGCTCAAAATGCAATAACAGTGTCTGTTTCCTATTTTCAAAATCCACCCAGTTTATTTAATAGTAACGAGATTCTGTGCCCATAGACACGTCTATCGTTATCACTCTTGAGGACTAAGTTAGAACGCCTATTTATCAGTAACAAGAGTATCAGGTTCTAGTCACACACCTTCTGAAACGCAGTAACATTATGATATTTCATACAGGTATTCTCAGTAGCTTGATCCTTCCCCGGTAGAGCCAATACAAAATGCAGTTACAAGGCGGCGTTTAGTAACACAGTGTCCCTGTAAGTCTTAAAATAAGTTTTAACAATGTAATAGTTTAATATTAAAAGTAATAAATTGGTCGTAACTTTGTGATTACTTGAAATGTTTATTTGGTGTAATAATGTATTTATATGATTTTATGACAAAATTTTAAGTTCAAAAGTCACATAAAATATAGATTTATCAATTTTACTGTATCTCTTAATTGAATATTCCACGTTATTTTCGAGGTTAGTGAAACTAATTTGTTGATTTTTTTTTCTAAAAAGACTATTTCAATGTAAATGACAATGGTGATCCAAATAAATTTCAACCAGATTCTATGATAGTTGATGTCAATTATTTTTTCAATAAGATTAAGAGACTACAGAGGGCAACAAATCAGGAGATGGGCAGCAGCGTCTTTCTAATAACGATTAAAAATAAAAAATAAACTGCAGTTGCCAATCTACTTCCCACGCGTGGCAACTAATGCAAATATGTGAGGTTATCTTTGAGGATGCAGTCAGCAGTAGACCTTAATAGGCTGTAACGGTATGCATATTTTTGACATATTTTGAATATTGACACCGGAGTCAATGACATAGTATATTAAGCTTCTTTAAAATTAAATTGCACTATTGTATCATAAACAAAAATATCTATGCACTTAAAGCAGAGGTAGATGGTTAGAAATGGATAGGCAGCGGTTGGTAGGGCTCCTTTTCTGCCTAGAAGTTCATCTGGGTACGTTCACCCTTTTACTTATTTATACCGCCAAATATCAGTGTTGAAATATTGTGTTCCAGACGTAGAAGAAGGTTATAGATATCCAGTACAATTAAAGACTGTGAGGCAATCCAACTTAGTCCTTAATCGCATCTTTTATTTTCATTTATTCAAAATATTTAAAAAAAACACACAAATTGATTTTTTTTGCCCTACAGCAGAAACCACACACGGTTTAGTTGCTGTGGTCTATTAACTTTAAACTATTATCTTATATTAAAACTATTATTGATAATAATGGTAGATTTATATATTTATTAACTAATCATCTAATCACTAAGTATATTATTAATCTGCATCTTTCTTTGTTTAAAGTTGGTTACAGGAGTGTCCATGGGCTGCAATAGCCACAAACCATCAAGTGGATTGTAAGTTACTTTTATATAAAAAATTACGATCAAATGACAGAACCTCGAAAAAGTGCATATTTTAAAAAATTATCACGCAAATAGTTTTTATATTCATGTTTATAAAATTTCTTCACATGTAAACTTTTGTAGATAATATTATGTGAGTAATGGGCATTAAATAGAAATGATGATTCTTATATTTACACGTATACTGCACATTGATAAGACTAGTTTTACGGATTTAATCGCGTTAGGATAAATTAAACGCAACAAAATCTGTAAAATTAGTTCTATTCAATAAAATAGAAGTGTTTTCATACATTCATGAGGATTTTTTGCTCAAGCAGTGGTAATTGGTTAATTATATGGTGTAGATTTTTTTTGCATTTTATGCATTATAGTTACATATATGCTAAATTATATTTAATAACTAGGTTAGATTGATTGTATTTTTTTTGCAAAGGGGAAAACAAATACGTAATAGTAAAATATTATTATAAGAATTTTGAAGCTGTATAGATATCAATGTGAGTTTAGCTGTAGGTATCGTTACTAGATTAATATAGTATATGAATGTTAACGAATGATGTACAACGTATATCTTCAAACAATTTATTATTTATTACCTATTACTAATTTTATTCCAAATTTTAAATTACCTATGTCCTTGCCAAAAAAATGCTGATTCTGTATCTACCATCACCGTTAATTTAACTATGATAGAAGTAGAACTACACGTGTGCAATTTTTCATTAATCAAATTCACTATTAACACTACTTTGCCACATATCGATGGCAGCAAAGTAGAAACGGACATCTAAATTTTTATGAAAATGCTTTTTTTTTACAAAAATGAGCTTAAAAATCAACCCTATCTACAAGTCTGTATTAAAATTATTTTAAATTTCAAAATAATGAAGAAAATCTGGCACGTAAATGAAGACATCTACCCTCGATTTAAAAAAAATTGCAGTAGAAACGGACATTTGAATTTGTCCGCCTGGTAGGTATAACTCATTAATTGATAATATATAAAATGTTAAATGCAAAGTAAATAAAGACATCTGCAAAATTTTGTCAAAAAAAGGGGAATACTGTTTGCATGTTGCTTGGATTTTCTTTAAATATCCTTAAAAGTAATAATGGAGATTATTATCTTAGTTTATTACATATTTTAAATGAAATGGCCGCTTTTTTATCACAACGTATAAACGGGTATCAGGCAGATGTTTTTTTTTTATAGGCTAAGGGTGACAAACGAGCACACAGTCCACCTGATGTTAAGTGGTTGCTGCGGCCCATAGACATCTACATCTATCCTCTGTTACAAATCAAAATGTAGATGCGTTGTCACCCGTGAGGACTAAGATGGAATGCCTCATTTCCAGTAAAAAGGGCCTCCGGCCACCTGCACTCACCAAGCGAAACGCAGAGGTAAACCTCTACTTTTGTCTGTTTTCTTAATGTCTTCTTCTAGGTCAAAGTTTTTAGAGTAAAAAAAGACATCTAAATTATTTTAGTAAAACAACGACATAGCGATAAAAGCTATTACATAATTCATAAAGAATGCTATTTTAACGCTTCATAGAAAATTTCATGTTAATCGGTCCATAACTCTCAAAATTACCACAATTTTTTACTAAATCTGTTCTCCTGTAAAATTGCGATTTTGTAGATGTCCCTTTTCACTTTGCTGCCATCGATATGGTAACGTAAAAGTCTCTATCACCCTTTTCTATATCATCTCCGATAGATAGCATTGTTATATTGTGTTCTATTGCTTATGTTAATAAAGATGTGTAACACCCAGACCAGCGATAGAAATCAGCGTCAAAGATGCGACACATCTGATACTGACTGCCAAGCATGGTAATTATTGCAAACCCTTCCAATGGAGAGTGGTCTGTGAATGATAAAAAAGCAGATAAAGAAGGAAATTAAGATACGACTTAGCTGATTTAGACGTTAGTTCTACATAAACTATTATTACACTTCGATTAACATTACGAGTCGTTTACAGTAAATATAGTGCATGATAAATCTTTTTAGCCAACTTCAAGAAATGAAGAGGTTCCGAATTTTGTATCCAAATTTCTGGATTCAATTTTTTCGCCGATTGTGAACTGATTATAATGATTATTACTTTAGTAAATAGTTTATTCACCAAGACTTGTTCCCTACAAATTTGAAGAAAAAATTCCATTCCTAATGATGAAAAGTAGGGGGTGAAGTTTTTAAAGTTTCTATTTAGACGACATTCTTGTTGTTACGACTCAAAAGGGTCAAAAATTTAACTTCATATAGAAAGTCCAGATGACTTTAAAGGACTTAAAATAATAAAATAATTTCTACTAATAAATCAAGCCTTTAAAACTTCTATAAATTATGACAATTACTTTTTTAACTTTTTCGAAGTCATTTTTAACTTTTTATCAAAATTTTAAATACTGGTTAAACAACTTACTAACCATCTCAACATTAATAAAACGGATCATTATGGAGACCGAAACTTTTCTAAAATATAGAAACAGGGGCTTTTAAGATCTGCGATTCATCGGCAGTATTTTTCAGTTCAGACACACTTTTGTAATTCGTCAACAAGAAATGTTGCCGTCCGTATTTCTGTGTTTAAGTGTTATTTTGCAATATCGCTTTCTTATTTATTTTAAAATGAATTTTCAATTGCGATAATTCCAAAAATAAAAAAAAGGCATTAAGTATAAATTTATTTAACTAATCCAAAAAGTGATTATTTTCTTGATTTATGATTTCTTATTTTTTAAACAACATTTTGTAACATAACACAATTTTTGAAATTGAAGGCTCTTAAACTTTCCAAAATATAATAAAAAAAAATATGAATCAATAATCTTTATATATAAAAGTTACGTGTCACATTGATTTGATTTAAATGAAATATTGCACACTGTGTGCAGTTTGGTCCAACTTGAGAGATAGGATAGTTTTTATCCCGATAAGTGACCCTCAATTTTTATTGCCAATTTCAGGAGTTTTTTTTTAGGAAAGCAAATGTTCGTCGGAAATGGCAGAACGTCTGCCTGGTCAGCTAGTAATATTAAATATAATATTTAATGGATAAAAAATCAAAAAGCATCTTAGGAACGGCAATGTTTCTTCAAATTTACAAAAATTTGGACGTAGATATGCAAAAAGTATTCAAACCATACACTACTTTAAAATAAAGTTATGTGTGATAAATTTAACTGCCTTCTTGGTGTAGTGGGCCCAAGCGCGACGATCATGAGGTTCCGGGTTCAATCCCCAAGTCAGGTCAATAATAGTTATTGGGTTTTTCTGTCGAGAAATTCTCAGTAGCGGCTTGGAATGTGAAATACGTAAACTTACGCTTGGACTTTAAACCCTTGGTCCTGCGCCTGATCTCTCTCCGGTCATTCGGATCTCCGTTCCATCGGATAGTGTTTGCCATACTACTCGTGTCGTGTTGAGATTAGGCGCCGTGGCTGAAATGCGCTCTGGAGGACATTATACTTTACATATACCAAAATAAAAAAATAAATATGCGTACTTCATATTATGTTCGAGTCACAGTTCATATTATGCAAAATCAAAGCAAGCCATTATCAATGAATAATGTTCTAAACTTAAAACGTCAATGCAAACAACTTTTTGAGGATTGGATACTTTTTGCATAACCACGTCCAATGACATCAGTACAAAATACGAGAGTGTAAAGTACTATAGCGAAACATGGCAAAAGGCGTTTTTGTTACAAAACATATGTTTGATATTGTTATTATTTACTAAGTAATTTTTCATGTGAATGTATTTGTACAGATTAGAATGTAAAGGATAAGCATATTCGATATGTGATCATAAAGCTCTTAGTATGATATTATTATAAGATTTCTTTAATAATGAACAACGGTGTTAGATTTTAGAAACATGTCTGCAAGATGTATGCAAGATATTTAGTTTTAGAGTGACAGAATTAATTTATTATGCTTTCCGTTTGATCCGTAAAGGAGTCTGGGAGATGAAATAGTAAACACTTCGATTTCCTCAATCTATCTGGATTACAATGTGATTGTTTTCAAGGTTTGGGCTTTTGTTTACCAGCCAGCGCCATTTACCATTTTTGGCAACACTACTTCTTCTTCTTCACTTCTTCTATATTCACCGCAGTGGTGGTGTTCACCGTAAAATTTGCGCACGAACTTGTATAATTTTTACTAACAAAAATGGTTGCTGAATTGATTTATAAAATATATTTTCATCTGATTTTTTACTTCGACGCAAAATATGGGTTTTAACGTATATACTTTGTTTTAGCTAGTTATTATTGTATGTGTATTTCGTGTAAATAATGTAAAAATTAGTCTTAATAAGACAAAAAATAAGCAATAATCATTGATGGCCGTAAACTAGACTTACATAATATTACCATATTAGTGATCGGTTATAATTTAAGATGTAAGTCATAAAATTAATAAAAGTTGTTTAGATTTACATATTTCATTAAAATTCTTGTTATTATAGAAATTTTCTTCAGCAAAGGTGTTGTAGATACGAGTAAAATATATAAAGGAATAAATAAATTATCAAATAGAATGCTATTTTCATTATAATTATTTTGACATGATAATTTATTATTTGTTGCAATTTTAGGCACAGATTTAACGAAATTCGGCAAAGAAGGAATACATCTCAGATATAGAGGTTTCATCTGTCTAAACAAACATTACTTCATGGACAAGCTAAGTCCGCCAAAAAGCATTTGTGCAGTATCATGTGAGTCTTCAGTGTAGTACCATACCGTGTATTGACGGTTAAGAATATTCACTACCCAATATCTAACCATGAATTACATTAGAGGCGACAGTGGGAAACAGGAAGGATATGGGCAGCAGCATCTTCCTGATAACAACAATATTATAATATAAAAACTGCGGTTGCCTACTCGCTCGTCAAGCGAGGCAACTATGACAAATATCCGCCCATAATGAAAGTTAGGATGAGATGACCCCGGTCCCCGGCAGTCCTGGTAGCTACGGGGTGGCGACCAAGGTAACGGCTAGGCAGGGGGTGCTAAGAATCTCCGGTGGAGGATTGGTTGCTACCTAAGACGACTAGAGCTACAACGCACGCAGCCTGATGACTGACGAGAAGATGCTGGAGCTGGAAGAAGAGAAAGATAAGTAACGCTGGCATATTATAGGATTATTCGAGGTCCGAAGAGAGGGGGAGGACATTTTAGGACTAAAATGAAGTGAACAATATGAAGGATAAGCTCGTGGAAACTGTCCATGCGGTCGGAGCTAATTTCTGCGAAACACGCTGCAGAAGAACATAAAAACTCCCCAACGGCACTCATAATCTCATGACTGTAAGAAAGGAAATGAGCTGCAGTATTCATCAGATTCAACAGCATACAGCAACTGAACAGACAGATCTCCAAATTCATGCGGCAGGGCTTACGCAACTTCAATAGAGCTCGTATTTAAGACGTGATCACGGCTTCAAAGTCTTAGCCAGAGATCTGTCTGCCAGAAAAAGCCAACTGTCAAAGCTGAAGACCGAGTGTGGCAGCATATTTTCCGGGACACCTGAGATTTTGAGTAAGATTGAGAGGTTCTATGGGCAGCTGTACACGTCATCTTTGGAGCTACACGCAAGTGTCAGTAACGATCTAACAACGAGTCTTATCCGACCCTATTCCGGTGATACCCCGGATCTTAGTCTAAGCGATATTAGAATGACTTTTCAGCACCATAAAAACAGCAAGGCCCCATTAAGGATGAAATTACAGCAGAGCTTCTGAAAGCGGGTGAAAAACTTGTACTTGAAGTCCTTCAGAAGCTCTTTAATTTCGTCCTCAATGATGGCACTACACCGGAGGCGTGGGGCAGATGTGCGGTGGTCTTGATGTTCAAGAAAGGCGACAACGCTCTCTTAAAGAACTGCAGACCGATTTCGCTTCTGAGCCGTGTCTACGTGCTGTTTTAGAGAGTCATTACGAATCGTCTCGCACGCAGACTCGACGACTTCGAGCCTCCCGAACAAGCCAATTTCCCAAAAGGTTCGTACTATCGACCACATACACACATTTCGGTAAACTGTACAGAAGACAGAAGAGTACAATCTGCCACTTTACTTTGCGCATGAGCATATGAGACAGCCTTTGATTCCTTCGAAATTTAGGCGGTGCTACAGTCCCTCCAGGGGTGTCAAGTTGACTTTAGGTATATCGAAGTGCTGAAGTGTTTGTACAGTAGGGCTACGATGGCTATCTGAGTACAGAATTAGTGTACGAAACCTATCCAACTGCAGAGAGGTATAGGACAGGGTGACGTTATATCTTCGAAACTCTTCACCGCTACATTGGACGATGTTTTCAAACTACTAGACTGGAAAAGATACGGTATTAACGTCAATGGCGAGTACATCACTCAACTTCAACTTGCCAAAGACACAGATTCCTTATGGCAGACTCGCTGGAGGACCTAAGCACTATGTTCAATGACCTCAATAATGTCTCCCAACGTCCATGTACATGTCTTAAGATGAACATGGACAAAACAATTATCATGTTTAATGTCCTTGTCACATCTATGCCGGTAGTTGTGTGGTAACAGTGGTAGAGCTAAGCGGTAGCTTTTGCTGTCGCACGGATGGGCCAGCTCGAACCGGGGTGGTACCACGACCTCACAGAATACCAGCGTGAAGTAGAGGTTTACCTCTGCGTTGCGCTTGGTGAGTGCAGGTGGCCGGAGGCCCAATCCCCCCCCCCCCCATCAACATGGTAGTGGAATTAAATACAAGACTACCCCAGGAGGGTACCAGCACCCCTGGAGAATCCCTCGCTGAGCATCCACGACCAAACTACTTCACTCCTGAGCGTGGGTGCTCAGGCTGCCCCGCGTATTCTGGGGGGGGCAAAATTCCGCTCGTGACTAATGCTGCTCGGGGCAAGCGGAGCAATACAACCAAGGCGACCCCTGTCACGCTATCCGTGAATTTTTGCAACATCAGGGGACTTCATTCCAACCTTAACGCTGTCCATTACCATCTAGAGACGGCGAAGCCGGCCTTGCTCTTTTTAACCGAGACTCAGGTGTCCTCTCCGGCTGATACTTCATATCTCTCCTACCCGGGATACAAATTGGAACACTCCTTTGTGCTCCGGGCTGAAGTTTGTGTATACGTCAGAGAGGACATCTGTTTTCGACGCCTCGGCAGCCTTGAAGGTACGGACCTGTCCATCCTATGGCTGCGCGTAGACAGCGACGATCATCCCCGCGTCTACGGGTGCCTCTATAGGTCCCATAGCGGTAATGCCGACACAGACCGACTCATCGACCACGTCCAAATGGCTGCAGACTCCGTGCTACAACAGGTCCCATCCGCAGAGATCGTGACACTCGGTGATTTCAACGCCCACCACGCTGAATGGCTTGGTTCTCGTTTAACCGATCATGCGGGTAGATCTGTGTACGACTTTGCTTTGGCATATGGTCTAACACAACTGGTTACTTCGCCTACGCGGATCCCAGATGTGGAAGACCATGTACCTTCCCTGTTGGACCTTCTGCTGACCTCTCATCCGGACGGATACCAGGTCTCCGTCGATGCCCCTCTGGGCTCTTCGGACCATTGTCTGATCCGGAGCACGGTGCCACTCACGCTCCAGTCGCAGTTGCGATCTGCAGCTTGCCGCCGTGTTTGGCACTATAGGTCAGCTGATTGGGACGGGATGCGGTCTTTTTTTGCATCCTACCCTTGGGGGCGGGTTTGCTTCTCGCCGGAAGATCCCAGCGTTGTTGCCGATTCTGTTGCTGATGTGGTACTTCAGGGTATGGAACTTTTTATTCCATCCTCTGTGGTGCCCATCGGCGGCAGATCCCAGCCATGGTTTGGTCGCTCCTGTAAAATAGCATCACGCTATAAGCAGGAGTGCTACCGGGCCTGGTCTGATGCATCAACGTCTCGGGATTTAAACACCAGCGCACTTAAAAAGAAGTATAATTCCGCCTCCAGGTCCTTCAAAAGCGTCATTGCCAAGGCAAGGTCTGAGCACATCGGCAGAATTGGCGAGAAGCTAGTTCGCCTTCCTTCGGGAACCCGTGCATTCTGGTCTCTCGCCAAGGCTGTCCAAGAAAACTTCTGTCAGCCATCCCTTCCATCTCTCCACAGAGAGGACGACTCACTGGCCCATGCCGCAAAAGAGAAAGCCGACCTGTTGTGCTCTCTTTTTGCGTCTAACTCGACTCTAGATGACGGGGGGAACACACCGCCGACCATCCCGCGATGTGAGTGCTCCATGCCGGATGTGCGATTTACACAGCGCTCGGTCCGCAAAGCACTCTTCTCCCTGGACGTCAGCAAGTCGAGTGGGCCCGATGGAGTCCCTCCCATTGTGCTGAAGACGTGTGCTCCGGAGTTGGCACCGGTTTTAACGTGTCTTTTCCGGTACTCCTACTCTCAAGGCGTAGTCCCGAATTCATGGAAGACAGCTTTGGTCCACCTGATCCCTAAAAAAGGCGACCGCTCAGACCCGTCCAACTACAGGCCTATCGCTATCACCTCCTTATTCTCCAAAATAATGGAATCCATTATAAACTGCCAGCTCATGAGGTACCTTGAAGATCACCAGCTGATCAGTGACCGTCAGTACGGTTTTCGTCGGGGTCGATCAGCGGGTGATCTTCTAGTTTACTTAACTCATAGATGGGCGGAGGCAGTAGAGTCCAAGGGGGAGCCATTGGCCGTTAGTTTGGACATAGCGAAGGCCTTCGATCGGGTCTGGCACAAGGCGCTGCTTTCGAAGCTTCCTTCCTATGGGCTTCCCGAGAAATTGTGCAAATGGATCACCAGTTTCCTTGCTGATCGGAGCATCAAGGTCGTAGTAGACGGTGCATGCTCTGTTTACAAGCCTATCAACGCTGGTGTTCCACAAGGCTGCGTGCTATCACCAACGCTGTTTCTCCTGCATATCAATGATATGTTGCTAACTGGTAGCGTTCATTGCTATGCAGACGACAGCACTGGTGATGCCTTATATACCGGCCGTGCCAATATTTCTCGGGAAAACGTCGCCGAGTACCGGGACAAACTTGTGTCTGAAGTCGAGTCTTTGAGTAACAAAGTCTCGGATTGGGGCCGACTAAATCTAGTCCAGTTCAATCCCACAAAGACACAAGTTTGCGCATTTACCGCTAAAAAGAACCCCTTTGTCGTATCTCCTCAGTTTCAAGGCACTCCCCTTGCTGCCTCAGCCAGTATCGGAATCCTTGGCGTCGACATATCGAATAGCGTGCAGTTTCGTGGTCACTTGGAAGGGAAGGCCAAATTGGCCTCTAAAAAGCTTGGCGTGCTCAGCAGAGCGAGACAGTATTTCATGCCGGCACATCGCTTGCAACTTTACAAAGCGCAAGTTCGGCCCCACATGGAATACTGTTCTCATCTCTGGGCCGGGGCACCCCAGTGCCAGCTCCTTCCACTTGACCGCATCCAGCGCAGAGCGATTCGAATCGTCGACGACCGAGTTCTTTCCGATCAGCTCGATACACTGGCACTGCGTAGAGATGTTGCATCTCTTTGCGTATTTTATCGCATCTATCACGGGGAGTGCTCTGAGGAATTGTTCGGACTAATTCCAGCCGCTCAATTTCACCATCGCACGTCGCGACAAAACTCGCGTTACCATCCGTACCATCTGGATGATTGGCGGTCCACCACTGTGCGATTTCGAAGAAGTTTTCTCCCTCGCACAACTTCTTTGTGGAATCAATTACCACCAGCGAATTTTCCGAACCGATACGACTTAGGAACCTTCAAGAAAAGAGCTTACACCTTTCTAAAAGGCCGGCAACGCATCTGCAATTCCCCTGGTGTTGCGGTTGTTCATGGGCGGCGGTAGTCACTTACCATCAGGTGAGCCGCAAGCTCGTTTGCCCCCTATTCTATAAAAAAAAAAAGTTGTTGAGAGCACTAAGCTGGAAGTTATTGACGAGTATGTTTACCTGGGACAAATAGTCCGATTACGTAAGTCCAACTTCGACCGAGAGATCAATCGACGGATTCAACTCGGCTGGACAGCGTTTGGAAAATTACTACATATTTAATTAATAGAATCAGGCGTTACTTTGCGGAAATCCATTATATAAAAGCTTTTAGAAAAATTTACTTCGCAAATATCCGCGTTATAAAATAAAATGATGTGTCTTACCTAGAATGAAGAGCACCTCCCGCCCTCCCTCAATTGCGTGCACTATCCCCGTCACCACGTATCCCAGCACCACTACTCCCAACACCACTACACTAGGCAATACTCACCACTGACGATAATACGACACGTGTTTCGCCTCTACACGAGGCATCCTCAGGTGATTTAGACTCTACGGTTGCTAAGGGTTGGCTAAGGGTTAGTTAAGGGTTAGTGCACGCAATTGAGGGAGGGCGGGAGGTGCTCTTCATTCTAGGTAAGATACATCATTTTATTTTATAACGCGGATATTTGCGAAGTAAATTTTTCTAAAAGCTTTTACTACATATCTTCTCGTCAGGTATACCTCAAAACCTGAAATAAGATTGTACAAGCAGTGGATGTTGCCAGTGATGACTAATGGATCTTAGACGTGGTTCTTTTCTGCTAGCCGTACGAGGACGCTCAAGGTCGCTCAGCGAGCTATGGCGAGGGCTATGCTCGGGGTTTCTCTTCGTGATAAACTTAAAAAGGAGGATATCCGCAGTAGAACCAGAGTAACTGACATAGTTCAGCGGATTAGTAAGCTGAAGTGGCAATGGGCAAGCTATATAGCTCAAAGATCCGACAAATGATAGGGAAAATAAATTCTTGAATGGCAGCCTCGTACCGGTAGGCGGAGTCTAAGGCGACTTCCCACTAGATAGAGTGACGACATGCAGGAAGTCCATGGATGCAGGTGGCTTAGGACCGTGCTTTGTGGCATTCCTTGGAGGAAGCCTATGTTCAGCAGTGGACTTATGAAGGAGTGTAATGATGATGATGATAAGTTAGCAACTGCAGAGTCAGCGTTCAGCCACTGCAGAGTCTATATTGCCTTAAGTTGCCTCTTATAGAGGCGAAACACGTGTCGTATCTTCGTCAGTGGTACGTCTTTCCTAGTGAAGGGGAATTGGGATTAGTGGTGCTGAATTAATGGTGACGAGGAAAGTGCACGCAATTGAGCGACGGCGGGAGATGCTCTTCAAGGTGACACAAATGCAAATGTGTTGTCAATCCTAAGGACTAAGATGGAATGCCTCGTTTCTAGTACAAATCGTCTCCGGTTCTCTTCACTCATACGAATCACAGCAACATTTAGCTGCTATTTAACGCTGGTATTCTTTGAGAGCGTTGTCCTTCCCCGGCTTTGCGTGTTACAGCTATATTGTGGTCGTTGCACGAATCTCTCGGAACTAAGAAGTGTTATGCAGACTATAGGACGTTTAAGCTGCTACTTGACTTTTTTGCTGTTATGAATTAAGCCCAAAAAAAAATAAACGATAGGGTTCTTTATTCCACGGGTATGCTTTTCTTAGGTATATCCGGTTTTGAAATGGCTGAACCTATTTCAAATTTTCTATTTATTAAATAGGTGATACTGCAGGGTTTTATACCTAAGGGTGGAAAAACGGGGTGATGAAAATTTTAATGTAACCATTTAGACCACAATCTCGCTGTTATGACAGGACTGTGTTTTTTGTCTTGTAGTTCGTCTGAGTGAGTACTAAGCTCATATCTACATATATCTATCGCCAAGCAGCAGTGAATGCGCCCCTGGTGGTACGACCATCTTAGACCTCAGTGCTGTCAACTCATCTGTCACCACCTTTTTGTATTGAGTTGGAGCTCCATTGGCTGCAGCAACCACTTACTATTAGGTGGACTTTAATGTTTTCTCTTTAGTTTAATAAAAATACGAACTTTCTATATTGCACTAAATATTTGTAATAATCATATTATATTCCAAAGACCAAATTTCAGATGTGTTAATACCCCTGATGAAATACCTTGTTACCTGTATGGTCGTCGTATCTCGTTCTATCATATGAACCACAATAGCAGTAGCCGCCATTTTACGCGGCTATTTAGTGAGAACGTAGACCTTCCCTCTTCGCGATGACCTATTCATTGCGTAGTCATGCAGCTGCAAAGTGGCTCTGCTAAGTAAATAAATAACAAGTTTCCGGTGTCAATAAGGTGCAATTGCCTTTTTGCACTTTGCACCGCTGCAACAGAGGCGTAGCCAGCTTTCTTGGGAATATTCTGTGAGGTGAAAATTTTAGTATTTAGTTTTTTTTTCTACAATAAATGTTCTGTATTATTTATACCATTACACATTTAAAAAATACTAAATCTAATTTCTGTCGATAACTGTCTTTAAAATATAAAATAAATATACAATCACTAACGAAAATACCATGGTAGATCCAAGCTGTGGTTATAATATAGTTGTAGCACGAATGTTCAGCTCGATCGGGGAAGGACTACGCTAAATTATACACACACAACAAAACAACACTCAACACAGCACTCACGCTTGTCACCCAGAGGGGTAGGCAGAGTTTACGGATTTCTATTTGGCGCGATCCTGACACACCTCTCTCGCCTCCTTTACATCCATATATCTACGCATACACGCTCGTCGGTTAAGGATGCTCCTAATCTGGCCCATTTTCAATATATCGCCGATTTGATCGATAAACCTTCGTCTTGGGTGTACCTTCCCGAATCTGCCGTTCACTTCTGCAACACAAATTTGATTTGTCACTCTTTCCTCGTGCATTCTTTTCACATGATCAAAAAATTAAATTATATTTCGTCATAAAGTAGGCGATTCGTTTAGCCATTGTCTTTTCAAATATTTTAGATAAAACTGAAAAATTAGTATAAATGGGTCTATAACTATTAAAAATTTTAGTGCCACCCTTTTTTATGTATCGGCCTAACAACTGACTTTTTTAAGATACTTGGATAAGTACCCTTTTCAAATAACAGATTTATAAGGTAAGTTAATACTACCTAAAACTGTACAACATTTTAATAACATCCATTAAAATGCCATCAAACATTCTGACTCTGTATAGTTTAATGTTTGTGTTAATTTCAATACTTCATCAACGGTATAAATTTCTAAATACATGCTATTTCGTACTCTGAGTTTATACTAGTGTTTTAGCAATGATTACTGATATTGATATTTGTTAATTAAATAAAATGGTTGTTGAATGCTTCAGTAATTTGTTGAGGACCTGTCAAAAGACTATCACTCATACAATTTTTTCAATAAAATTATTATTTATGCAACAAGTCTGATTTTTAATTAGATTCCAGGAAGAATATTTATCATTATTTAGTTTTTGCGCTTGATTTAAACAATATTTTAATATATCGGAATAAATCCTTATTTTATTCTGGTTCGATTTTACTTTATAGTAGATAAACCTAAACTTCCTCTTTGTCGTACAGTTTTTTGTAAGACCTTTTGATATCCAGTTAGGTCGACGAACCCTATTGTTACTATATATCCGAATTTTAGGATAGCATAAGTGATAAAATAACATAAAAGTATCAAACATTTTAGGAAAAACTTGATTAATTGAAAATATCAGAAATCGCTATCTTGATAAACAGTATTTAAAATTATTAACATTTTCTTTGAAATAGTTTCGTTTTATAATATAGTACTAGAAAAGAGTTTATGGTATTTTGAGATTTTGATTATTAATGTGAAAATTATCTTAATGTTATTTTAAACTTGCAAACGTCAAAAAAACAAGCGATCGAATGATTAACCAAATTAAGAAAAAAGAAAATTTTACAGGAATGAAACATTGTGTACTGAATAGTTTAATTATAAATGCTTAGGAATGGCTATATTGTGGGCTATAATTAGAACTTACTGTTGCCCCCTCTTGCTCTTCGAACTATTTTCAGTCTGGCATGCTTCTAATCAAGTTATCAATAAAATTTTCAGGGATTGCGTTCAATTTTTCATCTAACGTGTTTGTTTTTATATCTCTTAAGTTAGCGGGTCATAATTTATTTTCTTACATTGTATTCCAAGCTTATTTCATACATGCTCTATTGGGGTTTCAGTCGGGCGAGCGCGTTAGCCACCCCGTAGCATCGATTCCAACGTCTCAAATGTATTCGACAATAACGGCCTCAGTATGGGGGTGTGCATTATCATGTATAAAACAAATCTATCTCTTAAAAAAAGGGCAAATGGCGCTACAAATTCTTTCAAAAACTTAGTTACAAATTGTCTCGCTGATAGTGACTCATACTTAATGACGCAGAGTTCCATAGATGCCCACATACAAACACCTCTCCGTACTATGACTGAACCTTCATCATAAGCCTATTTTCCAATATTCCAATGTTGTTCCATTGAGCTTACCTCCACACTTAATTTACATACTAATCCTTCCATCAGTGAATAGAACTTGACTACGGGCATCGTCATTTTTTCAAAATTAACTCGAGCTACTCGATGACACGTGGAAAGAAGAGGGTCTCTGGCAGGCAAGTGTGAATTTATTTCAGCTGATTTCAGTTTTTTGTCACGGTTTTTGTGCTTACTACAAACCTGTACCTGTCAATCTTCTTGGAGCTTCGTTTTTAGCTCAGAAGAAATTATGGTCCAGTTTTAAGCAAGCTGGTAAAGATGAACCGGTTATCTCTGGCCACATTTTTTCGTTTACGGCCCTCTCCTACGTGTCTGGTATACTGTGCGGTCTGCCGATACCTCTTGAAACTCAGTGTTCCACAGATTTTGATACTTGGAGTGTTTTGGCCAGATGTATTTACATGTTTGTAGGTGTGCCCAATTTCAATTAAAGTAACAGCCCTAGCAAATTGAGGAGTGTATTGGATCTGGCATTCTCAGTATATTTGCAGTAAAAATTTAAACTTAACACGGTAAACATCTAACTGTTGAACACAAACTTCCTTTTTTATGTCGCGCACGCATTTTGTTCCACGTACGACAAGACTATCCCGGCATATAAAAGCAATTTTATTGCATGTCTAAGGCGGTTCGAACAACAAGTTTGGACAGAATTTACCGAAGGCAAGATAAGTAATTCAATTGAGGTTAATGTTTCTTAAACCTAAAAGATTGAAAGGTGGCATAGGATGAAATATAAAATTGTACAGTGATTGAAAAAGGAACGTTACAAGTCAGACATTTTTCAAGCGTTGTTGTGAATGAGTCTATGAACATAAAGAAAAGTGGTTTTATGTTATCTTCCTCTTTTTCGTATTTAATTCATTCATTTATTGCAGGATATTAAATAATTCATTGAACAGTATTAAAACTCCACTGTTGAACATAATTCTCCCCCATTGATTACCCACATTGTGAGATATTTGATATTTTATTATTATTTAGGTAAACCAAACCGTGTCTAAATCGAACGGGACGATTCTAGCACGGGGCTTTTAAGTAGCCGATAAAGAAATATGATATATTTATTAGTTAGTACAATGAAATATAGACTATAGTTATGTGTATCTTTTTAGTTTAATGGTACCTTAAATAATTATTAAATGTTAAAGCTGGTAAAAAATTACTTCGCGGATGAATGCGAAGTAATTTTTTATCAATTTTAATATTCTATTGATTAGATTTATTTTTAAAGAAATTATTTTTCTTAATATACGCTACATACCAATACTTATAGGAATTTTTCATCATTAGTCAGTGCCATAGATTCAAGACAATTATTGCACGTGGATGGTACTAAAGCCCATTTATACGACACAAGTACGAGTTTCTTGCCTGTTGCACATCAAAAAGATAAACCAATAATTAACATTCACCGTCTAAATAATGTGTAATATTCTTGCTCTGGAGGAGCAATTACAAGAACTCAATAGAATGAAATAATTTCATATTCTAAAGTCAGTGTTAAAACATAGTTCATTGAAGGATTAGTGCCCGGACATCAGAATGTGAAATTATTTTATTCTCTTTAGTTCTTTGAAATCAGCTTTGAGTGAGTGCATGAGTGCAGAGTGCATGGTGCATTATTTCACCATTCATATCAGAATATCGTTATCTAAAAGGTTAACGGCATACAAAGGCGTATATTGGATGTTCATTAGCTTACATTATAAATTAATGGAAATTTCCTAAGTGTCATATCTTCCGTGCCTAATAAATTGAGATGTCCTTTATACTTTACTTACTACTATCAGCTTTTACTTCATTATTCATCTTTTAGGGATAGATGATATTAAAAAAAAAACCCGTTTTATAAATATTGGATTTATTAAGTATCGTAAACTTTTGTATATATAAAGCTTTTATCATCTTCGTCATTAAATAAATAAAAGTATTTTATTTTTAATTCCGGAACGTCATAAACCTCAGACTCGTAACGTAACGCATTGATGCTCCTTAATATGCAATATGATAATATAGCAGATAGAGCTTACCGTATGTTTAGATTTGTTCTAAGGACTTATCAACCGTTTAAAAGTACTTGAGCATTAAAAATTTTATATTTTGCATACGTGAGAAGCTAGTTGGAGTACGCTAGTCCGGTATGGTGAAAGTTCCTTCATATGAAAGTTTATAAGGCACTTAGAGCGTATTCAGAAAAAGTTTTTAAAATCTCTAAATTTCAGGTGCGACGTCACCACGCACACATTCATGTCTTGTAGTGATAATTGTCGTAAATTTAATCTTCTTACGTTAGAAGAACGCCATGAGATGTTAGACATGGGTTTATGTTTGATATTTTACGTGCTCAACTCGATTGCTTTTATGATTTCACAAATCTCCCTTAAAGTGCCCCGACTTAGGACTAGACATACACCTTTACTAACATTTATTCAGTGTTCACCTTTATTCATACTAACAATGGCAAGAATAGTGTCCTCGCCAGTATGTTTAAAATTTTTAACAGTAAATTTTCTCATATTGAGCCATTTATTCATTCAAAAAATGTATTTAAACTAAAGGTAGTACATGCTTTGACAGGAGTAGACAATTAATCATTATTATTTATGTTCTCTCATCTCATCGCAATTTAGATGCCCAATTCGCTAATTGACACAAAAAATAATTTAATATAATGTGTGTATGTGAGTGTGTACGTGGGTATATTGTATGTATGTATGTATGTATATTTCTTTATTTATACGTTTGTATATATATATATATATATATATATATATATATATATATATATATATATATATACTAGCTGGCCAGGCAGACGTTGTTATGCACTTAGCGGTGAACCTTTGTACTACGGCTTCCGCAAGATAGCAGTATACCACCACGTATAAGCCAGGCGCAAAAAATCCAGACTGACGACGGACAGCACTGTCAAAGGTGCGAGACGTCAGGTTCTGCGATCGATGTTTTTTTTATAGGATAGGGTGAAAATTTGAAAATTTTACCCAAAAGGTAAAATTTTTTTACACTTTGGGTCTTAGCCTACGTCATCTCCTACGACATTTTTTATATACAGTTGAAATGATCAATTAATGGATGATTTATTTAAACCTTTATTGTACTGCATAATATATTTATGTTCAGTTTTCACAATCAGATATGACTTAGTCACTTGAGACTTGTGATTTTCAAGTATAAAGCTGTTTGGCAAATTATCAGGTTTTATAACTCTACCAATAGTACTGCATAATCTATATTCAGTATGTTTTAGCCTGTCTTAGTAATTCGTGTATGGCGTATTCTTTATATTCTCTTATCGTTAAAGCTCATTAAAAGTCCACTGTTGAACATGAATTACCTCATAGGGGATTTTTTTTTTTGTTTAATACATTGTATCTTTATTTTTCTAACATCTGTATGTTACATAAAAAATCTTACATTTTAGTGGTAGAGCCATGCTGCAGCTATATTAGTAGTATAGTTGTAGCACAAATGGGTTGGCTCGACCGGGGAAGGACCACGCTCTCACAAAATGCCAGTGTAAAATAACAGCTTAACACTGTAGTGTTTCGTATGGTGAGTGTAGAGAACCGGTGACCCTATTTACTGGAAAAGAGGTATTCGATCTTAGTCCTCACGAGTGACAACGCATCTGCATTTTGATTCGCAAACAAGGATAAATGTAGATGTCTATGGGCCGCAGCAACCACTTACCGTCAGGTGGACTGCGTGCTCGTTTGTCACCCTCTTCTATAAAAAAAGCGAAATATCACTGACTAACTGACTCATTACGAGATCACTAAAACTATACACCCGATTGACTTGAAATTTAGTATAGTTACTCATTTCGCAATTTATTCGTTTACTAAGAACGGATTTTACGATATTCATATAAAAAAATGTTTATAGATTAAATAAAACTATTTTTACCGATGTGATCGCGTTCAATTTACTTGGTTCAATTCCCGACATTTCGGGAGCTTTATACCACCCATGTTCACCAGGGGACTGAAGTGTTTGACGTCCTGATGTCATACTTAGCCCGGCTACGTTCAGGTTTTGAATATTAATTTTTAGTCCAATTTACGCAGAATGAGCTTACAGTATTTTGAGTCTTGCAGTAGTATGCTTGGGTTTCGATTAAATTTTATTATTTGTAGGATCCCAAACAGATGGCAACACCCATCCGTCTTCTCTATTAAAATTAGGATTTTTTTTTAATTTTAATGGCCTCACATATCATCCTTGGTAGGAATCAGTGTTCTTTTGCGAGGATTCGTGGTCTATCAAATCTATTGTAATGGCGGAGCCGATCTTGAACATGTTCACATACTGCAGACTTCCCGGAACGTCAGTGCTTTAAGTCAGCAGTCAGCATATCTTCTTTTACGCGGGTTATTATAGATATTTTTGTTTGTCCTATGTAAGAGAGACCACATTCACAATCCAGATTGTACACTCCTGCATCTTGTAGAGGAATATGACACTTAACGAATGGTAAAAACTGACTAATCTTCTTTTGCGGTTTGAATTAGGTTTTAATAGAAGCACGCTTCAAGACTTAGCCAACTTTGCCTGTGACTCCTCTGACTTAGGATAGTACAACATACACATGCTCGACTGTGTTCGGCTTCACTCGGTCACTGAGACGTAGGCGCGGGACCTGAAACTTGTTGGCTTGTAATACTTGCTCGATAGTGACTGAACATCAAAACTGGCCACAGTTTAATTGTCAGTGAGATGAAGGTCTTTTATATCACTAACAAAATGGTACAAATCCTTTGTGTGTGCTCTGGTTTGTTTTCTCAGCGGTGACAGAATTTTTAAAGCAAGTTAATTAAATGCGATAAAGTCCGTAAAAATAGTTTTATTCAATGTGTAGTGTTCGCGTAAATATAAGAAATCATTATAAAAATTTATAGGTTCCGCAATAAAATATTATAGTGCGCCCAGCGAATCGAGCAGGTATCAATTAGTATTTTATAAAATCATATTCATTTTGTTAACGCTAAGGTTTGTAGACGCCGCTTTCGTTATCTTTTAAGTACACAGCTGTTAAAGAAACAAGTATCAACAAAATTCACGTAGAACGGGACCACAAGTCAATTAAAGGTCAACGTTTCTTCAATCCCAGAGGGATCTAAGGGATTGAAGGGTGAAATAGGGTGGAGGATATAGTTTGTACAACGACCTGAACAAAGGTTAGCTTTCTATAGAGTGATACCTATCCGAAGAGGTATGGTTTATGCTTGTCCTAAGAATGTTTAACAGTTTTGTTCTTTATTTTTTTAAATTAAATATCGAATTTGTTATGTATATAAAAATGTTATCTTTAATTCCATTATCTTTCTTGCAAATATCAATTAAAAATGTGTATGCTAAAAGTACGTAAACATCAAATAAGATGTATTTTTAATTTTCCTTAACTTTTTCTCCTTTTTGCTCGTGAAATCTACTGCTGGACATGGACCTCCCTCATTGTAGTTTGGATTTGCTTTAATCGTCACGCTTGGTCACGCCTATATTAGATATTGTCCTACCTAACTGTCTAGTACCCAGCGTCCTATGCTAGGACGCTGGATACTCGACAGTTATGACACAAAGATAGTATCAGAATAAGAAAAAAGCATGCAGACGAAACTGGAAAATATTTTATTTGTTAGTAAAATTTTAAAAAATTTGGACTTAAGAGTAGGTGCTTATCATCATCATCATCATCATTACAGCCCTTCACAAGTCCACTGCTGAACATAGGCCTCCCCCAAAGAATGCCACAAAGCACGGTCCTGAGCCACCTGCATCCATCGACTTCCTGCATATCTTACCAGGTCGTCACTCCATCTAGTGGGGGGACGCCCTACACTTCGCCTGCCGGTACGAGGCTGCCACTCGAGAACCTTTCTTCCCCATCGGTTGTCGGTTCTTCGAGCTATATGGCCGGCCCATTGCCACTTCAGCTTACTAATCCGTTGGGCTATGTCGGTCACTCTAGTTCTACTGCGGATATCCTCATTTCTGAGTTTATCACGCAGAGAAACTCCGAGCATAGCCCTCTCCATAGCTCGCTGAGCGACCTTGAGCTTCCTCATCCGGCCAGCAGTGAAGGACCACGTCTCCGTTCCGTATGTCATCACTGGCAACACGCACTGGGTGTACAGTCTCGTTTTCAAGGTTTGAGGTATACCTGACGAGAAGATGTGCCGTAATTTCCCGAACGCTGCCCAACCGAGTTGAATCCGTCGATTGACCTCTCGGTCGAAGTTGGACTTACCTAGTCGGACTATTTGTCCCAGGTAAACATACTCGTCAACAACTTCGAGCTTAGTGTTCCCAACAACTACCGGCATAGGTGTGACATGGACATTAAACATGATCTTTGTTTTGTCCATGTTCATCTTAAGACCTATCCGTTGGGAAACACTATTGAGGTCATTGAGCATAGTGCTTAGGTCCTCCAGCGATTCTGCCATAAGGACTATATCGTCGGCAAATCGAAGGTGAGTGATGTACTCGCCATTGATGTTGATACCGTATCCTTTCCAGTCCAGAAGCTTGAAAACATCTTCCAATGCAGCGGTAAAGAGTTTCGGGGATATGACGTCACCCTGTTTTACACCTCTCTGCAATTGGATAGGTTTCGTACTCTGGTTCTGTACTCGGATAGCCATCGTAGCCCTACTGTACAAGCACTTCAACACTTCGATATACCGACAGTCAACTTGGCATCGCTGAAGGGACTGCAGCACCGCCCAAATTTCGACGGAATCAAAGGCTTTCTCATAGTCCACATACGCCAGACATAGTGGCAAATTGTACTCCTCGGACTTCTGTACAATTTGCCGAAGGGTATGTATGTGGTCTATGGTGCTAAAGCCTTTTCGGAAACCGGCTTGTTCGGGAGGCTGGAAGTCGTCAAGTCTGCGTGCGAGACGATTCGTAAGGACTCTCGAAAACAGCACGTAGACGCGGCTCAGAAGGGAAATCGGTCTGTAGTTCTTCAAGAGAGCGTTGTCGCCTTTCTTGAAGAACAAGACCACCGCACTTCTGCTCCACGCCTCCGGTGTAATGCCACCATGGAGGACGGAATTAAAGAGCTTCTGAAGGACTTCAAGTACCGGTTTTCCACCCGCTTTCAGAAGCTCCGCTGTAATTCCATCCTCGCCTGGGGCCTTGCCGTTTTTAAGGTGCTGGAGAGCCATTCTAATCTCGCTCAGACTGACGTCCGGGATATCATCGGAATAATGTCGGATAAGACTCGCTCTTGGATCGTTACTCACACTTGCGTGCGGCTCCAACGATGACGTGTACAGCTGCCCATAGAACCTCTCAATCTCACTCAAAATCTCAGGTGCCCCGGAAACGATGCTGCCACATTCTGTCTTCAGCTTTGACAGTTGGCGCTTTCTGGCAGACAGATCTCTGGCAAAGACTTTGGAGCCTTGGTTCCGCTCGATCGCTTCTTCAATACGAGCTGTATTGAAGTTGCGTAAGTCCCGCCGCATGCATTTGGAGATCTGTCTGTTCAGTTGCCTGTATGCTGTTAAATCTGTTGAAGAATGTAGCTTCATCTCCCGTCTAACAGCTATGAGATTAAGAGTGTGATCGGAGAGTTTTTGTGTTCTTCTGCGGCGGGTCTTGCAGAGCTTAGCTCCGACCGCATGGACAGTTTCCACGAGCTTGTCATTCAAATCGTCCACTTCATTGCAGTCTTCTAGGCACTGAAAACGGTTTTGTAACTCGAGCTGAAAGGTTTCGGGACTTTGGATTAGAGCACGAGGGGGACGGAGCGTTGACTTCATTAGACGAGACCTCTCCAACTTAACGTTTAGGTTCAGTGTGCCTCTAACCATTCGGTGATCGGTGCCGGTTTTCAACCTCGCGATCACTGAGACATCACTGAACAGTTGTCGTCTGGTCGTCATAATGAAGTCAATCTCATTTTTTGTCGAACCGTCGGGGCTCGACCAGGTCCACTTCCTGTGGGGCCGCTTCTGGAAGAAAGAGTTCATCATAAAGAGTCCCTCTTTCTCCATGAAGTCGGCCAGCTGCTGGCCCCTTGGGTTCCGTTGCCCTATTCCAAATTTCCCTACTTTCAGCTCACCGTTCTCTCTTGTGCCTAGTTTTGCATTGAAGTCTCCCATTAACACCGTATATTGGGTTTTGGAGGAATGCATGGCTCTAGAGATATCCTCATACATTTCCTCCACCTCCTGATCGGGGTGTGCCGAGGTTGGTGCGTAAACCTGTATGACCTTCAGCGAATACCGTTTGGTGATTCTGAGTATAAGGTACGCAACCCTCGTCGACACACTCTCAATCTTTACAACGTTGTTAACGAGAGACTTGTGGACGATAAATCCTACACCTCCTTGGGACAGATGGTCGCCCTCCCGGTAATAGAGCAAGTTGCCGGATTCGAGGATTACCGTGTCCTCCCCCTCTCTTCGGACTTCGGATAATCCTATAATATGCCAGCGTAACTTGTCTATCTCTTCTTCTAGCTCCACAATCTTCTCGTCATTCCTCAGGGTGCGTGCGTTGTATGTTGCCAGGTCGAGTCGTCGTAGGTGGCAACCGAACCTCCACCGGAGATTCTTAGCACCCCCTGCCCCGCCGTTACCATGGTCGCCACCGTAGCCAGGAATAGCGGGGCCGCCGGGGACTGGGGGCCGTTTATTATTGTCATTGCTCTTGGGGGGTATATTGCCATAGTTGCCACGCTTGGCGAGCGGGTTGGCAACCGCAGTTTTTTTATTGTTATTTTGGCTATTATCAGGAAGATGCTGCTGCCCATCTCCTGCCTGTTTCCCTTTGTCGCCTTTTACGACACCCACGGGAAGATATGGGGTAGTGGATATTCTTAACCGCCACTACACGGCAAAGGTGCTTATATTAGTAGTTATTTTAAAAAAAGCATTTTTACAAACAATTTGTTTATTTAATTACTTAAGAAAATAAACCTTTAAAAAAACCTTAAAACTAATCAATTAATAAAAGCTATTTTTTTTAAATATTTTTTTGAAAGCTTGTGGCGAGATATACCTGTGTATATTTATTTTATGAAAAACATACATTTATTTTTAGAATTACTTGTGTCTAGATCAAGTTACATTAGTATTTTTGTTTAATTACCGAGGTAAATCTTGCGACAAGCTTTGTTGGAGTTATGCGCCACTTATTTCAGCTTGAAGTTTACTTGTCTCTAACGAAACACAGTTCCGGGCAACCAATGCTAATGACGCCGCTCTTACCTAATTACTCAAGTCATATTATAAGCCCAAGCAAGGCGTACCTACAATCCTTTATTATTATTATTTATTCATTATTTAGATAAATACACCCATTTTGTTAGTACACTTAAAACTAGGGGTTAGTAAATCAAAAGAATGCAAAAAATATAATCCAATACCGAAATTATTATTTATAATTAAACATTAACGTTGTAAATTGTGAGAACTAAGATGGAATGCCTCTTTTCCAGTAAAAATGGTTCCCGGTTCTCTACACTCACCATACGAAACACAGCACCATTAAGCTCTTATTTTACGCTGATATTCTGTGAGTGCATGTACCTTCCCCGATCGAACCCACCCATTCATGTTACAACCATGCAATTAATATAGCTGCAGCATAGCTCTACCACGTTTAAGATGGTTTTCATAAGCTCTCCATGTAATTACGTATGCCCTTTTTTACATGGGGAAATGCCTACGCATACCCGCCTCGCGTGGGCTAGGACGGGTTATGTCGGACATAATTCATAAAAATAATTGGTAAATCCATGGGCATGCCTTAAGCGCATTAAAAAAATTACCTTTAACATGATTATACGGAATTTTTTTAAGTAGTTTAAATACATTTCGACATCACTATCGGCTTCAACACCCTCGAAAACCATGAAAATGACACCCATGATGAAAAAAATTGGTATCTAATTCAGCCGCCATCTTGGATTTACATTTCGGCAGCACTATCGGCTTCAACACCCTCGAAAGCCATGAAAATGACACCCATGATGAAAAAATTGGTACCTTATCCAGCCGCCATCTTGGATTTACATTTCGACAGCACTATCGGCTTCAACACACTCGACAACCATAAAAATGACACCCATGATGAAAAAATAGATACCTATTGCAGCCTCCATCTTGGATTTACATTTCGACAGCACTATCGGCTTCAACACCCTCGAAAACCATGAAAATGACACTCATGATGAAAAAATTGGTACCTACTTCAGCCGCAATCTTGGATTTACATTTCGACAACCCTATCGGTTTCAACACCGTCGAAAGCCATGAAAATGTCACCCATGACAAAAAATTGATAACACTTACTTTTAGTACTTACTACTATTATTTATTCAGTGCTTTTAAAATATTGTAATAAAAAAATCTCTTATTATTATTATAATCAAGTATTTAAGAAATTTGGTTATTCGAATATTGTGTATTTGTACAACGATCTTTTTGAGCTGCTGCAAACAACCAAAACAATGTCCTCTCACGACGGCGACTGACGCTGAACTGAGTGAGTGAGTAAACTACTCTGTGGCTGTAGCTCCCTAGCTATTTACAGAAATAATTTACATACAAGGCTACCAAATCAACGAAACTTTCGCCATTTTGGAGCCGAAAAAAATTAATTATAGCTAAACAAAACAAAATTACACTGCCATTTACATTCAGGGGCTTCCCAGACGATAGATGAAGATATTAAAAAATAGATTGAGTTAAACAATTGATATTTTCAAAAGTTATCGTGTTTACAAGATTTGAGGACATGATATATCCACAAAATAAGCAGCTAAAACCCCTTTTTTATTTATAAATAGCAATCAATCGATTTAAAAAAAATATTGATAAGTTCAACAATCATTTTTATTTCTAACAATGTGCTTTTTATATCATTTATATGTATAATATGATTGCTAGATACGATTTTATTCGATAAAGCGGTGGAATCTTAATTTTTAGGCGATAGTAGAACATACCTTGCGCTTCCGCTTAAGGCATGCAATATCGTAGAAGATCAAGCCCAAAATGACTGCTTATCCATTTAATTTAAGTCAACAGTAAATCGACGGCTGAATAAAGACTTTTGTCTATATTCACTCATTTATTCGAAAAAACCTTTCTTAAGTCTAGGGTGTAGACTATAGACTTAGGGTGGATATTGTTCACAGTTGCCATATTTGGCAGGCAATTTGGCAGCCGGTGTTTTTTTCTTTTTGAAGTTGTTATCAGGATGATACTGATGCTCATCTCCCGTTTTAATTTTCCTCTAACGCCTCTTACGAAACTCATGTAACTAAACCTAATCAACCTTATTAATAAACATAGACTTGAGCAAGATTAACTTTACTCCTAGTTTAAAGTTTAAAATAACTAATTTTAGTATTAATAAACATAGAGTAAGGAGGAAGTAAACTAATCCGAGTATAAATAATTTACTCTCGGAATAAAAGTTAATCCTTGGCGTTACATAGTTTAACGACGGAGTAAACATAGATTGGGCGCGTATTTTGACATTTTGTAAAACTTTACACGTTGTAGCTGCCTTAGTTCGTATTTCTTTATTTCGATTAATATTTGTTACTTTAGTTCATTGACAACAACCTCAAGATGTATAGAGATTATTTCATTATTGATATGAGTGATAGATGAAATTTATGAAGTGGTTAATCAGACTCAATTAATGAGACGTAAAATTTTATAAAATTCGTAAGAATCCACTGGAAGAAATTCAAGAAGCCGAATTTAAAATTGAATACAGATTTTCTCGCGGTATTGCCGTTTTCCTTATTGACATGTTGAAAAATGATTTGGCCGGTGATTCAAGAGGTGGATTTATACCAACCTATCTGAAAGTTTTGACTATCATAAGATGGGCCCGTGGAGAGGTAATTACTATGTACCTATTATCAATTTTATAGGTTTTTACCTTCATTTACATTCACATCTCCCATTATCAATAGTTTTTACAATTAAGTGTATAATTATTAGTTTCAAGAAATTCAGTACGGTCAGCATTTCTTAGTGAAAATTTTTAAAATCAATAATACATCTACAAAATAAAATAAAAAATTTCACCGTCAAAGGCTATATACTTTTTAACTTATTTTATTTTGTTATTTAGACGCCAATTATGGCTTAAAATTTCAACAAAAAGTTAAGTAAATATATAAGTTATTATAATAATAATTTTTGATTTCAGACAATACTCATTTATAAAGGAAAACATTTCTGCTGCGTCATTGTCAACTGTCAAAACATGATTACATACAATTTTTATCAATATGGAATAAATCCAGGGAAGTAATGTGATAATATGTCATTTTTAGAATAAAGTGCTTTTATTTAGGCCGTAAATGATTGTTTCAGGGAAAGATGCAGGGTACAGCACATTTCAAGTCAATATGAAGCTATGTAATATAAAACTTTTGAGTGCTTCATTCAATTTTTATTAAACTTTTTTTTTTATACGGTAAGGGTGACAAACGAGTACACAGTCCACCTGATGGTAAGTGGTTGCTGCGGCCCATAGGCATCTACATCTATCCTCTATTACAAATCAAAATGCAGATGCGTTGTCACCCGTGAGGACTAAGATGGAATGCCTCATTTCCAGTAAAAAGGGCCTCCGGCCGCCTGCACTCACCAAGCGAAACGCCAAGGTAAACCTCTACTTCACGCTGGTATTCTGTGAGGTCGTGGTACCACCCCGGTTCGAGCCGGCCTATCCATGCGACAGCAAAAGCTGCCGCGTGGCTCTACCACTGTTACTTTATTAAACTAAGTTTGTATAAAAAGGTTTATTATAATATTAAAGAATTTATGGATGATAATAACCCCTGGAAATGGGGTGATTGCTGCCAAGCTATTTCTAATTTGTTATGTTGTTAATTTGTGTAACATACATGATTGTGAGCTGTTATTTAAAAAAAAAGTCCCGCTGGGTTTCTTGCTGATTCTTCCCAGGACAGAGGTTTTTTTTTCGAACCAGTGGTAATTAAACAAAAGAGTGACTTTCAATAGGTATTATTTATAATCTATATTAAATAAAAAAGTTTCTATTTCTGTTTTACTTTTTAAGGATAAATATATAAATATATTTTTCCTTCTTTATATTAATTTTGCTCTTCACACACTTTTCTTATTCCTAAACTATCTCTTTCGAGTATTGCACATTTTAGTTATTATTTATGTATTTCCATTTTAATTGCATGGTCTCCCATTTTAATTGCATGTTCCTCTTCAGCCATTTCCAAACGTCTCTTTGTTCTTCCTCTTTCAAGATTTTGATATGGCTTATCATGTTGTTTATATAGTCATCATGGTTCTGTAAATGAAAACCAGTTTTTAAAAAATATTACTGTTGATAAACATAGCATACACTACATAAACGGAAAAACAATAATTGCTTACATAATTAAATAGCATAGTAATAATTCATGATACTGTATCGCGAGAAAACATATCCGAGGAATACATTTTTTTTCGGCAATATATTATGATATCCAAGATCACGCTTTAGAGCAACGCTTTATAAATCACCCGGAATTAAGAGGCCTGTGCTAAGCAGTGCGACTTACTTTTTACATTGTCCATAATTTATGACTCTACTTCGCAGTAAATAAAACCATACCTAGCACCAATTTAAAAACATATAACATTAGTGGTAATTTTGAGTAAGCTAGCCCGTAGTTTAAAACGTATTTTGGAACAGAGATATATCTCATCTATAGGAAGATATATTTCAAAAGTTTCTTTATACTTGAAACTAGGTCACCGGATATTATAGTGTTGCCTTAACTTACGGGCCAGTGATTATAGTGGTTTTGTGGATATATTCTGCAAAATATCTAAAATTGTATCTCTAGCAATAATTTTTCTTAAAGTCATATATTTGGAAAACATTTGAATTTAATACATTTAGTTTGTTATCATTCTGCAATAATGACGGCTGGATAGCATAAATACTGTTTTCGGTGCGGGTTCGATTCACGGAACAAGTGTTTGAATGGCCTACAAATATTTGTTCTTGGACTGGATTTTTGTCCATGTATAATAACTTATGTATGTTAAACTGTAGTTTGAAGGGTAGGTCAGTATAATAATTAAAGGCTGTGAGACATATCATGTAAATCTCATATTCGGCCTTTGTTTGAATATTATGCTTTGGTGAAGGCAGATTCACTTGTTATCTTTCGCAACTGAGGTGAGGAATGATTTAAATTGATTATAATAAATTTTAAATAGAAAGAATTAAATATGAGTGATGCACGTAAACACTTTGGTGTTAAAAATTTTTGAACATTTGATGGTACTGTTTATATAAAACTGCCTGATAATAGCCGCGCCAAGATTTTCACGGAAGTAGAATTTAATAGTCTTCAAAATAGTGGTCTCCGATAAGTTCCTTCCTTCGGCGGCCGATTAATCTCCTAAAAGTAATAAAAACAACGTTTTGAAAAAATGACTATTTCTCAGCTGAGCACATAAATACCAGCCCTCAACAGAAAGTGGTTCAGTGCAAGCAGGGAGTAACTGCAGTATCAAGTCATGAGGGCAAGAGAACAAGGAGAGTTATCTACAAGAAATAAATTGCGGTGTTGGTATATCTTTATCCCATACATATAATGTGCTGATATTGTATATGGAGATTCAGTGATAGTTACTTTTAGTTAATTGATAAGTTGATGCTAGTGTCTTGTGTACATGGTGGAAAAAATTCAAAATAAATCCACGCGGTTTCTTTATTTAAAGGAGTACGCCGTCTATCCTTTCTACCCGCTGATGTACCCGAGCTTGTTCGTGATCGGCATGGTTGGGACAGCCAGCTTGGTGTGAGGCGTGACGTCGCACTTTGCAAGTACGTGTGGCGTGTCTTGCGTGGCCAGCTATACCATCCTGAGGTACTGGAGGCGTTGCAGCTGTTTGTGCCTGATAAGGCGGTGGTTAGGCATCGCCCACATCCCACCTTTAAGGTGCCGCATGCGAGGACAAATCTGCTCAGGTTTGCACCTATGTCACGGGCTTTAAAGTTATTGAATATTATTTCCGAAGAAACGGACATTTTTCACTGCAGCCTGGCAATGTTCACAGAAGCGGCTCACAGGGTCCGTGAGATTTTTTCATAATTTTTTTTCTATTTATATTTTTTTCTTAATTATAATATTATTAAGCACATATTTTATGTCAATAGTTATATTTATCACTTATTTTTGGTTGGTATGGTTTTTGTACAGCATCGTCTTGGTTTTGTACTGTTACTATGCTGTTACTGTTTTTGTAATAAATAAATAAATAAAATAATTTCTGTTATATATTTATATTTTAATTTATACTTGTTTATATTTGTTCGCGCCAAGCGCTAGTTTCAAGGATTGACGCGAGAGGGCGCTCGGCGCGGTGCATTCATACCAGTTTAACTTTCGGTCGTGTGAAAAACGCACAAGGGCAGGCAGTCGTCTGCCAGGTGTGCTTGGAACAGCACGCTGTCATTTTTGTGCGGGAACCGCGGAATAGTTAGGGCGTCTAGTAAATATCCCGTCTAGGATTTATAACGCGCATTCCCTGTTTGGATAGCCTTTCCCGGGACTTATTGGGTCCGACTCAGAATCTGTATTAGTGCATTCGACAATATTAGTTAGTGCGGCCTCTGATATTCTAGAACTAACTGTTGCAACGCGAAACGGTAGTGACCTTTGATCCAGAAACTCCGTGTGCGTTTTGTGCTTTAACCTTATAACAAGCGATAGTTAGTGGCTTCTGTTAGTTAGTAAATCGTACGATAGAGTTAATTGACTGTCATACTGATGAACGAGGAAAGTGACTGTGGTCCGGCGCCGAAGCAGTCTGAAGCGGTGCAGCATTTGGACAACGCCTCGGAAGGCCCCCTCAAGTTGGAGCGGTGTCGACGCTCGGGCTGCTGCCGACGGCCAAGGTCTAGGTTCAATTACCCGCAGTCACACCCAGATACACATCACATCACCTTCTTTCCCTTTCACTACACAACCACATGTGACCTGACCGACTCCGGAGGGACCAGTCGCCTTGGATATAGGTAAGTAAGCTTCGCCTAATTCCTCTGCCGGTTGACTGGCCGTAGTATAGAACGCTCCCCCGTATATTTAGTGTAATTAGAGAGATTCCACGTGGGCATATTGAGGCCCGACCTACGTCTGCTCGGGAAGTCTTCAGCTCATGGGCCCCTGAAGATATGACCCTTTAAGGGAGCAGCCGTAGGCCGTAACAATATTATTTAGGTAATTTATTACACATAGTTTATTGAATAATTTTGTAATGTCAGGTGATGAATCCTTTTATACTGCTCAGAATGAGAAACTTCTTTTACCTCTTGTTGTCATATGTTTGATGATAATTTGCCATCTCTTCGTGATGATTTAAACAATATTTTTTTACTTGTCGTAAATTCCTTAACGTCTGCCGTATAAACGCCCAAAGAATTCCGGGTCATTTTTCTGAATTTGAACAATCATTCTCACTTTATTTAATTCATGCTATATTAGTATCGGTAAGCTAGATAAAGCCATCCTTATTGTATTCAGAGACTTCGTGCTTATTCGTAACGGCAGGATAGAAAGGAGAGATGGAAGTGTTGCAATATATCTGCGGGCAACTATACCTTATAACATTGTTCTCTATATTCTCCATCCCCCTATTCTGCCTCTGCAAAGTTCTTATTTCTTGAAATTAACATCAGGGGTGTTAAGGCGATACAAGGGGTAGTGTACTGTTTGCCGACTGTAGATTATTTCCTTGATCTCGAAACAGCTCTTGACATAATTGAGTCCAAATATACAACATGATAATGGGTGACTTCAACAACAATTTATTATTAAATAACTCTCACGTCCAAAATATTCGGTCAATCTTGGAATCAGTCAATCTTTGCATCCTTCCGTTAGAGGAAACCCACCATAACCTGATTCTTGATGATGATGATCAATGGAATGATCTTATTATTACCTCTTTGCCCGATCGCGTGGACTTTCTCCCCCTTTTTTTTCACGTCATGACTTAATTTACTTTTCTTATATATTAAAACCTCCAAAACACAAACCCTCTATTTTGCATTTACGCAACTTTTCCAAAATGAACATTGATCAACTTAAGAGTGACGCTGTCCGTATTGATTTAGAAACTCTTGGTTTAGCATATACAATAGATGATAAAATCTCAATTCTTAATAGTATTGTTCTCAATTTATATAATGTTCATGTTCCTGTACACCAAATAAGAGTAAAGCGTCCTCCTGCAACCTGGATAAATAGGGGCGTAAGGGTGGCAATAGCGAGACGGAATAAAAATATTGGACTAGTTTTAAGGTTTTCAGAAACAGTACACCTGTTTGTTGTACCCACCATCAGATAGTGCAAAATGCTAAACGCCGCTACATTCACAATAATATCCTGAATATTTCGACCGTAGGCATGTGGAAATTCCTTGGATCGCTAGGTCTAACTAAGCCTCCGTTAGTAAAGTTAGGTCCTTCACTTAATTAAGATACATTAATCGTAATTTTTTTGTCATGGTTCCTGTTGACACTAGTATTAAATCCCAAACGATATATTCTATCGCTTCTATGGAATCACTCTCCCTTCCCTTTTTTTTAATTCTCTCCTGTAACCCAAGATGATATAGCTAAGGCGTTATCAGCTATTAACTCCAAAGCTATGGGTTGTGATGAGATTAGCAAGACTATTGTGAATATGTTTCTTGAGTTCCTTCTCCCAGCATAAACATAAATTTTAAATTACTCCTTGGACTTAGGTCAGTACCCAACTTTGTGGAAACAAGCTTATATTCAACCTCTTCGAAAAATTCCTAATCCTACACTACCCCCTCACTATCGACCAATTTCTATTCTCCCATTCCTGTCCAAAGTTCTTGAAGCCTGTCTTGAACTCTGCTTACATAAAAGAACATAATCTATTGAATGTTTTTCATACACAGTTGTGTTGAAAGCATTTGAAAAGTCGGCAATCGACACGAAATCCTCCTCTGCATTTTGACTCATATCAGATTTTCATCTTCAGCTTTGGAGTGGATCTTATCCTATCTTCGGGGCCACCAACTGTCCGTCGGCCTTGAGGAACAGTTATCTAGCTGGACTGACATCAAATCTGGTGTGTCGCAAGGCGGCATACTTTCTCTTATAATGTTTTCTTTATTGATTAATTCCATACCTTCTGTTATCGTATATGAGTCGTGTGCGCGCGCGCTTGGCGTACGGCTGTTTTTTTCGTAGATTCACCTAAGTCAAACACGTAATTGTGCATAAATATCTAAAAGATTGTGTTTTGCCAATATCGCATAAGAATTAATTATGGTGAAGTGTAAGAAATGCAATAAGGCTGTGTCGACGGCGAAAGATGAAACTTGTAAATGCAAAGGCTCGTGTGAAGCGGTCTTCCATAAAAAGTGCGTCACGAGAACTACCTTCAAAAATGAAAAATGTGAAGATTGTGTTTCCCTGCCCGGATCGCATCCTAGTTGGCCTAGTGTTGATGGACCGGATATTGCAGTGATCCTGGCTGATATGAACGGGAAAATGTAAGTGGTGTACAAAATGGGGAAGAAGCTGAGTGAGCTGGCCGATCTGGTTTATTTTGTATCAGAAAATTATGATAATCTGATGGAGTACCAGAAATCAACCGAAACAAAAATAAAATCCCTAGAAAACATGAATGCATACTTGGTGAAATGCAATAAAGCACTGGAATAACGTGTGAACGAGCTGGAAGAGAAAGATAAGGAAAAAAAGGTGGAGTTGGCTGGACTGGAAAAGAAAGAAAATGAAGAATGAAGATGTGGCGAATATAATAGTCCAAATTGCTAACAACCTCCAGATGAATGTTAGTCAGATTGAGCACGCAGAGAGGGTAGGTCGTGAAAAACCAAACGCCGACAAACCACTGCCAGTAGTTGTAATGCTGAGAACAAAAGAGGCTCGTGATTAGTGGATTGTAAGTCGCAAAAAACGCTTGAAAATGGTGAAATTTATGGTAAAAATAACGACACCCGTATATAAATGAGAATCTCACTAGGTATAAAAGGAACCTTCTATGGGTTACTAAAAACCAGCTTAAGAAAACATATAAGTACATTTGGGTACAAGATGAAAAAATACTCATAAGAAAAAGTGATGAACAGAAAAAAATAATGTCAACAAGGAGTGAACGAGATATTGAAAAATATATAGAAAGTAATTTAAATACGGCGACTGGCTAGATGTTGTTGTTGGTACCTGTATGCCTAACGCATACATAGTGCGAAGTAAACACTGCGAGCTAAACTAACATCAAATAAAAGGTGATCGTTTCGATGCAATTATCACATTAGAATGTCAATTTACTAGATTTAAAACAGTGAACTCTTGGGTGCAGAGTATATCTAGCAACAACAAATATTTACAGATATTACACTTAAATATTCGGTCGATAAGAAAAAACTTTAATGAATTGAAATTTTTTGTAAAAAAATGCTCTGAAGAGTTAGGAATACTAGTATTGACAGAGGTTAACATTAAGGAGATGGAGCTATCACTATATCTTATAGAGGGGTACAATCTATTTGCAAACACGAGGGAGACTACAAGAGGAGGGGGTGTGCTTATTTATGTCAAGGAATGTCTTATTTTTAATGCGCAAAAACCCTGACGAGTTCACTGGAAGGACTTCATGGTAAACTCACTGTTAACAACTCAACTCTAAATATAATTGCAGTCTACAGACCACCAAAAACGAATAGGTTTTTATTCGTTGATGAAATCTAAGCAGATAATCAAGAACATCCCAACGAGTGAGGAAATTATCATGTTAGGTGACGTCAACATTAACTTATTAGGAGTGAGTGAAAGCCAGCTGGTGCCAAAATATAAGGACTGCATGTGTGCACTAGGCCTACAGTGCGTAATACCGATTACGGAGGAGACGCGAGAGGTTATCGTCGCGGGTGTAAGAGAAATGTCGTGTATCAATCATGTCTGGGTGCGAACAAGACAGCTGCGAGACTGCCATTCGTTTGTTATTGAATGCTTTATGTCGGATCATCACGTGGTTGGAGTCTCGGTACCGTTACATGTGACGCAACACTATACTGACAGTGTGGACTCGGACACTCGGTATGTGATTAATAATAAGCTAGTACCTAAGCAGATCACTGATTACGATTGGTCTCAACTGTTGCTTATTGATTGTCCGTTAAATTTGTATTGTAATTTAGAAAATGTTTTCAATGATATTTATAAAAATAGTAAGACTGTAATGCCAAAGATTAAAAAACGGGTTACACAACCGTGGATAGACAGAGATTTGAATAAAATGATTTGATAATGCGTAGGGATAGGTTATTTATGGATTGGAAAGAAACACCAAACAATAATACAAAAAGACTAGAATACACACGATGTAGAAATAAGGTTAATAAATTAATATTTAAAGCGAAAAATAGGTATCGGCAGGAAGAAATCAAGAAGTGTAATGGAGACCCAAAAAAAATCTGGGACAAAATTAATACCTGGGCTGGTAGAAAAAAAGCAAAAATAGATGATATTGTTAAAAGATACTTTGGAAATAAAGACACGATGTATAATATATGTAGTCAAATTGCAGATACATTTACTAACGAAATTATTGCTCTTAAACATAATTGTAATATTAAACTATTAGACAGAAGTAAATATGTTAGAGAATGTGATGTAACATTTCGCTTTAAGCCAGCTACTGACGCAGTGTGCAAAGTCATCGATCAGTTCAGCTGTGATAAAGCGTCAGGCAGTGACTGCATTCGAGTCATAGACATAAAAATAATCAAGAATGAGATCTCACCGGTCTTATCGCACTTTGTCAACCTGTGTTTGTCGAAAGGGGAATATCCTAACCCACTCAAAAAAGCTTTAATTAGGCCCATCTACAAGCAGGGAGCGCACTCAGTGTATGCTAACTATAGACCGATTGCTATCTTATCGGTCATTAATAAAATAGTTGAGAAGATGATATTCGGCCAGGTTAGCGAATTTTTAGAGCAAAATAGTATATTAGCGGATGCACAACATGGTTTTAGGCATGGTCGTAGCACCGTAACAGCACTATCACAGTTTTCAGAAGATATGAACAGTAGTCTCGACCAGGGGCATCAGGTCCTGGCGCTGTTCATAGACTATAAAAAAGCCTTCGAAACCTTGGATCATGAGGTGTTATTGCAGGCCATGGATGATTGTGGAATCATGGGCCCCACAAACAGGTGGTTCCGGAGTTATCTGAGTGTCAGTGAGTGTTGCTGGTAAAGAAGTGGTAGTACAGCTTGGTATTCCGACTGGTTCAGTCTATGGTCCGGTTGGCTTCGTTATGCATGTCAATAGCGTCATTAATGTGGTGAATAAATGTCGGGTGTATATGTACGCGGACGACATATGCCTTATGTACTCCTCTAAGAATATACAAGAGATCAGGGCTGTCCTACAGGCTGACTTCGATAATATTATCCGGTGGGCTCACGATAATGGTAACATACTCAACCTTAATAAGACGAAAGTGATGCATCTGTATTCACCGCACAACTTAGTGGCAAAAAATGTCAAGAGCGTGGATATAGGTATCGTGGGTCACACGTATGAGTGTATGCACGTCAAAAATGTAAATTGTGTTTGTCAAAAGCTAGAATATGTCAGCAAATTTAAGTATCTGGGTCTGTGGGTGGACCGCAACATGAATTGGAAAACACAGCTTAACACAGTGTGTACAAAGCTTAGGGCAGTGTTGAGTAAGTTTTATATCCTGAAGGCGCCATTGAGTAGAAAAACGCTGCGTGTCCTTTATTTTGCTCTCGCTGAGTCCTTGCTAACATATGGATTGAATACGTATGGCCGTACATTTAAAACCTATCTTAACAGTATAAAATCGCTGCAAATTCGTTTTATGAAATACCTTGTTAGCCCACAAACAAAACTTGCCTGTAAAGAAAATTATGAAAAACAGTTGTCTGTAAGGTGCTTCCTGTACATGAAAAGGTCAAGTACCTGTTGGTTCTAGAACAGTTCTATAACAACCAGTTTAAAGTACAAGTGCAAAATAGGTACAATACTAGAAGCGTTAGAGAGCGTAAACTCGCGCGACCATCAGTAAAATATTACATTTTTTTTATAGAAGAGGGGGCAAACGAGCATGCGGCTCACGTGATGGTAAGTGACTACCGCCACCCATGAACAACTGCAATATCAGGGGAGTTGCAGATGCGTTGCCGGCCTTTAAGAAAGGTGTAAGTTCTTTTCTTGAAGGTTCCTAAGTCATATCGGTCCGGAAAATTCGCTGGTGGTAATTGATTCCACAAGGAAGTTGTGCGAGGGAGAAAACTTCTTCTAAATCGCACAGTGGTGGACCGCCAATCATCAAGATGGTATGGATGGTAACGCGAGTTTTGTCGCGATGTGCGATGGTGAAATTGAGCGGCTGGAATTAGTCCGAACAATTCCTCAGAGCACTCCCCGTGATAGATGTGATAAAATACCCAAAGAGATACAACATCTCTACGCAGTGCCAGTGTATCGAGCCGATCAGAAAGAACTCGGTCGTCGACGATTCGAATCGCTCTACGCTGGATGTGGTCAAGTGGAAGGAGCTGGCACTGGGGTGCCCCGACCCAAAGATGAGAACAGTATTCCATGTGGGGCCGAACTTGCGCTTTGTAAAGTTGCAAGCGATGTGCCGGCATGAAATACTGTCTCGCTCTGCTGATCACGCCAAGCTTTTTAGAGGCCAATTTGGCCCTCTCTTCCAAGTGACCACGAAACTGCACGTCACTCGATATGTCAACTCCGAGGATACCGATACTGGCAGAGGCAAGAAGGGGAGTGCCTTGAAACTGAGGAGATACGACAAAGGGGTTCTTTTTAGCGGTAAACGCGCAAACTTGTGTCTTCTGGGGATTGAACTGGACTAGATTTAGTCGGCCCCAATCCGAGACTTTGTTAAGTAAAGACTCGACTTCAGACACAAGTTTGTCCCGGTACTCAGCGACGTTTTCGCGAGAAATATTGGCACGGCCGGTATATAAGGCATCACCAGTGCTGTCGTCTGCATAGCAATGAATGCTACTAGTTAGCAACATATCATTGATATGCAGGAGAAACAGCGTTGGTGATAGCACGCAGCCTTGTGGAACACCAACGTTGATAGGCTTGAAATCAGAGCATGCACCGTCTACTACGACCTTGATGCTCCGATCAGCAAGGAAACTGGTGATCCATTTGCACAATTTCTCGGGAAGCCCATAGGAAGGAAGCTTCGAAAGAAGCGCTTTATGCCAGATCCGATCGAAGGCCTTCGCTATGTCCAAACTAACGGCCAATGCCTCCCACTTGGACTCTACTGCCTCCGCCCATCTATGAGTCAGATAGACTAGAAGATCACCAGCTGATCGACCTCGACGAAAACCGTACTGGCGGTCATTAATCAGCTGGTGATCCTCAAGGTACCTCATGAGCTGGCTGTTTATAATGGATTCCATTATTTTGGAGAACAAGGAGGTGATGGCAATAGGCCTGTAGTTGGACGGGTCTGAGCGGTCGCCTTTTTTAGGGATCGGGTGAACCAAACCTGTCTTCCATGAATACTGGACTACGCCTTGGGAGTAGGAGTATCGGAAAAGACGCGTTAAAACCGGTGCCAACTCCGGAGCACACGTCTTCAGCACAATGGGAGGGACTCCATCGCGCCCACTCGACTTGCTGACGTCCAGGGAGAAGAGTGATTTACGAACCGAGCGCTGTGTAACCCGCACATCCGGCATGGATCACTCACATCGCGGGATGGTCGGCGGTGTGTTCCCCCCGTCATCTAGAGTCGAGTTGGACGCAAAAAGAGAGCTCGACAGATCGGTTTTCTTCTTTGCGGCATAGGCCAGTGAGTCGTCCTCCCTGTGCAGAGATGGAAGAGATGGCTGACAGAAGTTCCCTTGGACAGCCTTGGCGAGAGACCAGAATGCACAGGTTCCCGAAGGAAGGCGAACTAGTTTCTCGCCAATTCTGCCGATGTGCTCAGACCTTGCCTTGGCAATGACGCTTTTGAAGGACCTGGAGGTGGAATTATACTTCTTTTTAAGTGCGCTAGTGTTTAAATCCTGAGACGTTGATGCGTCAGCCCAGGCCCAGTAGCACTCCTGCTTATAGCGTGATGCTATTTTACAGGAGCGATCAAACCATGGCTGGGATCTGCCTCCGATGGGCACCACAGAGGATGGAATAAAAAGTTCCATACCCTGAAGTACCACATCAGCAACAGAATCGGCAACAACGCTGGGATCTTCCGGCGAGAAGCAAACCCGCCCCCAAGGGATACGATGCAAAAAAAGACTGCATCCCGTCCCAATCAGCTGACCTTTAGTGCCAAACACGGCGACAAGCTGCAGATCGCGAGCGTGAGTGGCACCGTGCTACGGATCAGACAATGGACCGAAGAGCCCAGAGGGGCATCGACGGAGACCTGATATCCGTCCGGATGAGAGGTCAGCAGAAGGTCCAACAGGGAAGGTACATGGTCTTCTACATCTGGGATCCACGTAGGCGAAGTAACCAGTTGTGTTAGACCATATGCCAAAGCAAAGTCATAGACAGATCTACCCGCATGATCGGTTAAACGAGAACCAAGCCATTCAGCGTGGTGGGCGTTATGGGACCTGTTATAGCACGGAGTCTGCAGCCATTTGGACGTGGTCGATGAGTCGGTCTGTGTCGGCATTACCGCTATAAGACCTATGGAGGCACCCGTAGACGCGGGGATGGTCGTCGCTGTCTACGTGCAGCCATAGGATGGACAGGTCCGTACTTTCAAGTCTGCCGAGGCGTCGAAAAAAGATGTCCTCTCTGACGTATACGCAAACTCCAGCCCGGAGCACAAAGGTGTGTTCCAATTTGTACCCCGGGTAGGAGAGATATGAAGTATCAGCCAGAGAGGACACCTGAGTCTCGGTTAAAAAGAGCAAGGCCGGCTTCGCCGTGTCTAGATGGTAATGGAAGTCCCCTGATGTTGCAAAAATTCACGGATAGCGTGACAGGGGTCGCCTTGGTTGTATTGCTCCGCTTGCCCCGAGCAGCATTAGTCGCGAGCGGAATTTTGCCCCCCCCCCCCCCAGAATACGCGGGGCAGCCTGAGCACCCACGCTCAGGAGTGAAGTAGTTTGGTCGTGGATGCTCAGCGAGGGATTCTCCTGGGGTGCTGGTAACCTCCTGGGGTAGTCTTTTATTTAATTCCACTACCATATTGATGGAGGGGGGGGGGGGAATAGGGCTTCCAGCCACCTACACTCACCAAGCGCAACGCAGAGGAAAAACCTCTACTTCGATTGGCTAAGAGAAGATAATACTAGAATAAGTAAATGAACACTAAAAAATAAATTAAAAACTGTTTTCCTTAATGAAATTATCGCAAGATGTGAAAATATTAACTAATTTGTTGTTGTTTTAATATAACTTTTGACAATCACGTATATTAGACCTTATTATTTAGCTTTATTTTCATTAAATTGTATACTTACGTATTTGAACCAAATGTATAAAGGCAAGCGCTAATCCCGTCGACAAAATGTTATGCAGTTTGGTGGGTGTGAAAAATGTACTAAAGGTTTGGTCCAGAATAAATGATTTATTATTATTATTTTTATCAAATGTGTGTATCATCTGTATGCAAATGATTTTCAACTATATGTACAATCTAGTATCGATGACGTCAATAACGTCATAAGACTGCTGAACGATGATCTTGATGTTATCCGAGTGTGGTCGTACAGGCATGGTACATCGGTAAATCCGTTGAAATACAAAACAATTATTGTAGGTAGTTCAAGAATGCTGGCTAAGATTAACTATAAAAACTTTGAACCTGTGGTTTACTATAGGTTACTGATCCCTTTTAATAAAACAGTAGTTAATCTCGGCTTGCATAAAGATCAAACAATGAACTTGAGATCGTAAATTTCTGAAAAAAGCCGTAAATTTATTGCTATCTTGCATTCCCTGTATCGTCTGAAAAATTTCTTGCCCTTCAAAACTCAGCTTATTATTGTGAATTACCTCATTCTCCCCGTTATTGATTATGCTGATGTGTGCTACCCGTATCCATCGCAAAATTTTCTCAAAAAGTTGGGGCGCCTTCTCAATAGTTGTATAAGATTTGTTTTTAATTTACGTAAATACGACTATAGCTCTACCTACCGCTCTAAGCTTAAATGACTCACTATACGTGAAAGGCGTTGCTCCAGAAATTTATTGACACTTTTTTTCATCTTAAATGATGGTAATTCTCCGCCATATCTTAAAGAAAACTTCAACTTTCTCTACTCTATTTCCGGCCGTGAACCTCGTCCTCGTAACGTAATTAAACTTAGTATTCCAGAACATAGAACTAATTTTTTTAATTCTTCCTTCACAGTTCAGGCTATTCTCCTCTAGAACGCCTTACCCGCTGATGTTTAAAAGATATATATGTAAATATATATCTATATATATACATACATTACATTATTTATAAGTTATGTTTTATTATTGTCCTTAATTTGCACCTGCCAACAACTTTTATTCTATTATTCGTTCGTTGGGTTGACTGGTAGAGAATGCTATAGGATATTAAGTCAGCCATTTGTAACCCCTAGTTGGTGTGTTGCAATAAAGGATAATTAAAGAAATAAATAAGGAAGTATCAAAGTCATATCCAAAATAATTAATAAAATCAGGCGTTTCTTTGCGACTGAAAGAAGATGTAGTGACAAAAATTGAGAAAGGTATGCTGAGATGGTTTGGCCATTTCGAGAGAATGAATGAAGAACGATTGACGACAAAGGTGTATAAGGCGAGTGTGAACGAAAATGTTGGAAGGGGTAGACCTAGGCGGACGTTTCTAGATCAAATCAGGGACGTTTTGAAAAAAGTCCAGGTCAAGAGTACCCTAAACCGAAGAGCATGTATGAAGAGAATAATGAAAGTGGACGAAGCAAAATAAGTATGTAAGGATCGTAGAAAGTGGAAAGAAGTGGTCTCTGCCTACCCCTACGGGAAAGAGGCGTGACTATATGTATCTATGTTACTTTGCGGATATCGATTAAATTAAAGTTGCTAAAAATTAATTTGCTAAGATCCGCGTAGTAACATTTTACTACAAAAATCTAAGCAAATTAATTTCTAACAACTTTCATATTCAAAATATTTTAATTCAAAATTCACCTTTACAAATTACTTTCTTAAAGTTAAGAAAGCCTTTAAAAATATACAAGCACAAGTTAAAAATGTAAGTGTTCTGAGGAAGCTCATTACGTCCACGCACTCGTAGCTTTTCTGCCGACTTCCGAAAAGGCGACGGTACTCAATTCGACTGTATGTTTTTTTTCTTTTATGTGTGTTACCTCATAACTCTTTACTGGGTGAACTGATTTCGAAGATTTTTTTTTTTATTTGAAAGCTGATAATTCTCATGTGGTCCCATATGAACTTGATCAAGGTCAGACCAATAATTTTTGAGTTATTCTTAATAACTTATATTGAAGTCGGCGGTACAAAATTTTTAATTTTTAATTATAAATAATCATGTACGTGGTAGAGCCATGGTGCAGCTATATTAGTAGTATAGTTGTAGCACGAATGGGTCGGCTCGACCAGGTAAGGACCACGCTCTCACAGAATACCAGCGAAAATAGCAGCTTAAAACTGTGTTTCGTATGGTGAGTGTCGAGAACCGGAGACCCTTTTTACTCGAAAAGAAGCATTCCATCTTAGTCCTCACGGGTGACAAGGCATCTGTATTTTGATTCGCAAACAAGGATATATTTAGATGTCTATGGGTTACAGCAACCACTTACCATCAGGTGTACTGTGTGCTCGTTTGTCACCTTATCCTATAAAAAAGTCATACAATTATTTTATGTAAACTTTCTACCAAATGCCCCCTAATGCTGACGTGATAGTGATTCCACAAGTACACTTCTGAATATATGTAGGTCTCTCTCAAGGAATGCCACAAAGCGCGGCGAGCATCTTGCATCCATCGACATCCTGTATATCTTACCAGGTCGGCACTCGATCTAGTGCGGGGCCGTCCAACATTTCACTTACCGGCACGAAGTTGCCACTCGAAAATCTATCCATCCTATCGGTTGTCGGTTCTTCAAGCTATATGGTTGGCCCGTATCTACTTCAGCTTACAAATCTATTCGGCTTTGTCTATGTTGGACATGTATGTATGTAATCCATTGGGGTACATATATCGATGGTATAGAAGACAAACTTATTAATTCCAGAGATTGTAATTTATCAGGAGAGCAGTTAGTTAGTAAATTTTAAAGTTTGACCTGTTAGTATGTAAAGCTGAGCAGTGTAACGTATCTTATACTTCTGCTATTAGGATATTTATCTGTTATACAATTAAATTTAAAGAATTGTTCTCAACTATAAAAAATACTGGGAAATACCCAGTAATATGAAAAACAACATTGACTTAATAGTTTTAATCATTATTTAGTTATTCAGTAGTTCACTTAGTGCATTTATGTATAGCACAATATGATTTTCAATTATTATGTAACTAATGGAAATTAAAATAAAATTTATTAAATAAATATATGTATTTCTAGGTGGCTTAAAGCTACTTAATATATTTTGTCATTTCTATCATGAGTGGATAAGTGACTTTGATTCTTTTGTCTCGTGCCTCACGTTTCTTATTACAAATGTACAGGTTCGGTTTAGACCGAAAGAGATGGAATTATGGCTTTCCGATAAGTACAGAAGATGCGGCCTATTCGTTTAGAATGTTTTACATTAAAAAGTATAAATACCTTAAAAAGTATATATATATATATATATATATATATATATATATTAAAGCCTATAATTATTAAGCTTAGATAACTTTACGCTTTAAATTGGAACGTATCAGTAGATGCATCGATGCTAAAGCGGTTATCCTGTCTACAGAAACAGTCTCCTTGAGAAAAGAGCTCCTAGAACTCCAAACAAACATTTATATCTATATGTTAAATAAAAATGTAAATGTTACGAACGTTCTAAATCATGTAACTCTGAACATTATTTATCAATTTTTTTAGTAATTTTTACACAACGTTGGAGGGTAGCTACCCTCCATGCGTTCAAATAAGCGCGTAGTTTATTTTATATTTTATAAAACAGCGCCACCTGTTACCACAGCAACTTGTAGTGAACTTCATGGCCGTGTACAGCAATATAAAAATATTTTACCACAAATCAGATCCCATGTATAGCAATACGATCAAGTTTATAAAATATATTTAAATATTTCCTTCTGGGATAAAAGTTTGTAAATTGAACTTTCCTTGTACATTCGTTTCTTTCCTTGATATTTTCATACTCGGAGGAAATCAAGCGTCAAGTGTTTATTCAAACCTCAATTAAATCCCTTGTCTTTGTGTGCACGTCTTGGGCAAATAATTTTATCACAGAGAGAACTACTATCTGTTGTATTTGTAATAATTTCTCATATTTTCTACTGACTTCATAAAGTAGATGGTACTCAATTCGACTGTATGTTTTTTATTTGTGTTACCTCATAACTTTTTACTGGGTGAACCAATTTCGATGATTCTTTTTTTATTTGAAAGCTGGTGCTTCACATGTGGTCCCTTATAAATTGATCAAGGTCTGACTAATAGGTTTTGAGTTATTCTTAATAATTTATATTGAACTCGGTTGTACAAAATTTTTAATTTTTAATTATTCTTCTTCTTCTTTATCAAACCTTTAATGTACAATACTGGACACGGGCCTTTTCCCTTGTAGAGAGGTTTGCCATTACCATGACGATTGCAGTGCCAAACGTCTAAAACCTGCTTTCAGGTTTGGTATTTGAGCATATAATTTACGCCCTTGTTATAAAATTAAAAATATTTCGAGGACATATGAAGTCTGCCAACACGTAATAGGGGCGTGGCGGATATTTCCTTGTCCTATAACCCTTTCAGATATGAGGGGAGGCCTATGCCCAGCAGTGGGATGTAGATAGACTGTAACTGTAATTTTTAATTTTTAATGAAATCTACCTAAAATTAAAAATAAATTGTTTGACAAAAGTGCATACATAACAGCTACTAAAGTATTTAATTACTAACCCAATAGTATTAAACAATTACAGGTTCTAAAATCAAATATAACCTAAAAATTGTTTATAAGTTAATTGTAAATCTATTTCGCGCTTGGTGGGGCAACTACTGTAATCTTTAAAAGGTATATTTATTTTTAATAATGTAGGTATATTGTCTGCAAAAAAAATTTTGTTTTAGAAAAAAAAGTTTTAAATTCTTTAATTTTCTCTTTCTTCAATTAAAAAAAGATTATGAAGTAACATAGAGTTTTTTAAGGCAAAAATATAAAAATATCTAATAATTTTAATATTTTGGTTAAATATTAAATTATGTAAGTTAAGATAACAAAAAAAAATTATTCGAATGAATAGAATTAATCACTCGTAGTTAATATAAAACAAATTAAACATTTAAACACCTCCCCCCTCTCAAAAAAAAAGAGCTGATGATCTGCAAATGGCCGAAAAGATTTTCTTGAAATATAGCTCAGAACACTCTCGATTAAGACACCTTTTTCAAACAAAAAAAAAATTAATAAAAATCGGTTCATCCGTTCAGTAGCTATAATGCCACAGACAGACACACAGATACATAGGTACACAGCTACACAGACTGAGATACACATATACACAGATACACACTACAAACATATAAAACATTACCGTGTAGTGGCGGTGTAAGAATATCCACTACCCCATATCACCGATGACAGTTTGTGACCCGATAGTGGGAATCAAATCAGGAGATGGGCAGCAGCATTTTTCTAATAACGACTAAAAATAAAAAAAACTGCGGTTGCCAAGCGTGGCAACTATGGTCTATGTTAAGCAGTGGACTTTAGTAGGCTGTAACTGTAAGACTTTTTAAATTGTTACAATAGATTCATAATTAACTATCCGCAGTCAGTAAAACCTTGTTTGCATTCGGATTGAAGCCAATGAAATCAAAGATAAAAACTATTCAAAAATAGATACAGGAATGAAGCCATTTACAACACCTTAATTTTATTTGGCTCCAATTTAGTCTAGTCTAGTAGAACCAAAATTATATAAGTCTGGGTATATTAAGTCTGACGTAAACGAGATGAAGTCATATAGAAATCTAATACTGTGTATTGGCGGTGTAATAACATCCACTACGATACGAGTATAATTATCGTCCCGTGGTTGTCGTAAAAGGGTGACGGAGGGAAACAAATCAGCCGTGACGACTTTCTACTAACGAATAAAATAAAATTGCGGTTTCCAACCCACTTGCCAGACGTGGCAACTGTAGCAAATCTATGGGGGAGGCCTATGTTCAGTAGTGGACTTTAATAGTCTGTAACGGTAACGGTATACAACGTCTATACCCCTTAAACAAGTTATTGGCCGATTTAAAAAAGCATATGATTGACTAAATTCCTATCCCCGTCTAAATTGTCTATTGAGTAACTGAAGAAATTGAATGACGGAATATAATTGGATTTAATTATTTTCATACAATTGTAGAAGAGGGCGACCATCTGTCCCAAGGAGGTGTCGGATTTATCGTCCACAAGTCTCTCGTTAACAACGTTGTAAAGATTGAGAGTGTGACGACGAGGGTTGCGTACCTTATACTCAGAATCACCAAACGGTATTCGCTGAAGGTCATACAGGTTTACGCACCAACCTCGGCACACCCCGATCAGGAGGTGGAGGAAATGTATGAGGATATCTCTAGAGCCATGCATTCCTCCAAAACCCAATATACGGTGTTAATGGGAGACTTCAATGCAAAACTAGGCACAAGAGAGAACGGTGAGCTGAAAGTAGGGAAATTTGGAATAGGGCAACGGAACCCAAGGGGCCAGCAGCTGGCCGACTTCATGGAGAAAGAGGGACTCTTTATGATGAACTCTTTCTTCCAGAAGCGGCCCCACAGGAAGTGGACCTGTTCGAGCCCCGACGGTTCGACAAAAAATGAGATTGACTTCATTATGACGACCAGACGACAACTGTTCAGTGATGTCTCAGTGATCGCGAGGGTGAAAACCGGCAGCGATCACCGAATGGTTAGAGGCACACTGAACCTAAACGTTAAGTTGGAGAGGTCTCGTCTAATGAAGTCAACGCTCCGTCCCCCTCGTGCTCTAATCCAAAGTCCCGAAACCTTTCAGCTCGAGTTACAAAACCGTTTTCAGTGCCTAGAAGACTGCAATGAAGTGGACGATTTGAATGACAAGCTCGTGGAAACTGTCCATGCGGTCGGAGCTAAGTTCTGCAAGACCCGCCGCAGAAGAACACAAAAACTCTCCGATCACACTCTTAATCTCATGGCTGTTAGACGGGAGATGAAGCTACATTCTTCAACAAATTTGACAGCATACAGGCAACTGAACAGACAGATCTCCAAATGCATGCGGCGGGACCTACGCAAATTCAATACAGCTCGTATTGAAGAAGCGATCGAGCGGAACCAAGGTTCCAAAGTCTTTGCCAGAGATCTGTCTGCCAGAAAGCGCCAACTGTCAAAGCTGAAGACAGAATGTGGCAGCATCGTTTCCGGGGCACCTGAGATTTTGAGTGAGATTGAGAGGTTCTATGGGCAGCTGTACACATCATCGTTGGAGCCACACGCAAGTGTGAGTAACGATCCAAGAGCGAGTCTTATCCGACATTATTCCGATGATATCCCGGACGTCAGTCTGAGCGAGATTAGAATGGCTCTCCAGCACCTTAAAAACGGCAAGGCCCCAGGCGAGGATGGAATTACAGCGGAGCTTCTGAAAGCGGGTGGAAAACCGGTACTTGAAGTCCTTCAGAAGCTCTTTAATTCCGTCCTCCATGGTGGCATTACACCGGAGGCGTGGAGCAGAAGTGCGGTGGTCTTGTTCTTCAAGAAAGGTGACAACGCTCTCTTGAAGAACTACAGACCGATTTCCCTTCTGAGCCGCGTCTACGTGCTGTTTTCGAGAGTCATTACGAATCGTCTCGCGCGCAGACTTGACGACTTCCAGCCTCCCGAACAAGCCGATTTCCGAAAAGGCTTTAGCACCATAGACCACATACATACCCTTCGGCAAATTGTACAGAAGTCCGAGGAGTACAATTTGCCACTATGTCTGGCGTATGTGGACTATGAGAAAGCCTTTGATTCCGTCGAAATTTGGGCGGTGCTGCAGTCCCTTCAGCGATGCCAAGTTGACTGTCGGTATATCGAAGTGTTGAAGTGCTTGTACAGTAGGGCTACGATGGCTATCCGAGTACAGAACCAGAGTACGAAACCTATCCAATTGCAGAGAGGTGTAAGACAGGGTGACGTCATATCCCCGAAACTCTTTACCGCTGCATTGGAAGATGTTTTCAAGCTTCTGGACTGGAAAGGATACGGTATCAACATCAATGGCGAGTACACCTTCGATTTGCCGACGATATAGTCCTTATGGCAGAATCGCTGGAGGACCTAAGCACTATGCTCAATGACCTCAATAGTGTTTCCCAACGGATAGGTCTTAAGATGAACATGGACAAAACAAAGATCATGTTTAATGTCCATGTCACACCTATGCCGGTAGTTGTTGGGAACACTAAGCTCGAAGTTGTTGACGAGTATGTTTACCTGGGACAAATAGTCCGACTAGGTAAGTCCAACTTCGACCGAGAGGTCAATCGACGGATTCAACTCGGTTGGGCAGCGTTCGGGAAATTACGGCACATCTTCTCGTCAGGTATACCTCAAAACTTGAAAACGAGACTGTACACCCAGTGCGTGTTGCCAGTGATGACATACGGAACTGAGACGTGGTCCTTCACTACTGGCCGGATGAGGAAGCTCAAGGTCGCTCAGCGAGCTATGGAGAGGGCTATGCTCGGAGTTTCTCTGCGTGATAAACTCAGAAATGAGGATATCCGCAGTAGAACTAGAGTGACCGACATAGCCCAACGGATTAGTAAGCTGAAGTGGCAATGGGCCGGCCATATAGCTCGAAGAACCGACAACCGATGGGGAAGAAAGGTTCTCGAGTGGCAGCCTCGTACCGGCAGGCGAAGTGTAGGGCGTCCCCCCACTAGATGGAGTGACGACCTGGTAAGATATGCAGGAAGTCGATGGATGCAGGTGGCTCAGGACCGTGCTTTGTGGCATTCTTTGGGGGAGGCCTATGTTCAGCAGTGGACTTGTGAAGGGCTGTTATGATGATGAATTGTAGAAATAATTATATAAATATTATTTTAATAAACGATGCAAAAATTATCCTAGCGCGTGGTAATGTTTAAAAAAGAATAAGTGAAGTATAGTAAAGTTTCATCTGCCATAAAACCCACAACAAGCGGTTAGGGGCAAATGGAAAGAAAAGTAGGTTAAAGTCGGAGCATCGTTTAAATACGACTGTATTGCCAACTGAAAAGGTACGTTTTTGGTAAGCCGAAAATAGCAGGTGCTTGAAATCGTTACGTCAAATAAGATAAACATTTTGAAAAGCCGAAGTCTCATATTGTATTCAGAAAATCTGTTAGTAAGTTGTTTATTTTCTTTTAACATCACAATCATTCTTTTTTTTATTACTTTTCACTTAATTAAAAAATAATTGATAAACTTCCCGTGACGTAAATTACCTCAGTGACCATAGGTGCTGCAAGTTACCCAAAACTGATATTAAACGAAATAACTAATATTAAATGCGACAAAATCCGTATAAATAGTTTTACTCAATGTATAATGATTTTAAAAGTAAGTGCCAATTCTTACCACTAATTTTAAATAACTAAAATTCCCGAGCAACGTTTGTCCGGAACACTAAAATAATCTTGTTTTGATTTAAAATATTATATTAATGGGTCAGGAAAAAGTTTCTACGTATTTTGTTTGTATAAAATTGAAGAAAAATATCTTTGGTTGTAATGTTTGTATCTGGCTGGTTTTAATATCAATATATAACATAGGATAGTAAGAAAAAGAAAAATAAAAAAAAATACTTTCCCGCCGTTTTGCAATCTTTTCTGTTCGCCAAAATCAGATATTCTAATGAAGAAATTCTATACATTCTGATGTTTTTTTACAAAAAAGGAAAAATGCGTTTCTAGCCGCGAAAAAAAAATTGTGTCGTTTATAGCACTAATGCAGTGACAGCAAGAGTAGCACAAAGCTGGTTCAAGCGTTCTCAGTCCGAGAATTTTGATGTCAAAGATACAGCTGGCTCTGGTCACACTCATACGGATAAAGTCGATGCCATTATTAAAATAGTGAAGCAAGATTGGCACGTTAGTAGTAGTAATAACATAGCCGAGGAATTGACAATTGACCACAAAATAGTTTATACCCATTTGAAAATGTCTGGATATACAAAAACACTCGATATTTGGGTACCACATGAACTCACTGAAAGAAACCTGATGAATCGTGTACTTATTTGCAATTCTCTATTGAAACATAATGAAACTGAACCATTTTTGAAAAGATTGATCACCGGTGATGAAAAATGGACCATCTACGACAAGAACGTGCGAAAAAAATCATAGTTAAGGGGTAGTCAAGCTTCACAGACTGTAGTGAAACCCAGATTTATACGCAATAATATTATACTGTGTGTATAGTGGGATTGGAAGAACATCGATTATGATGAGTTTTACCGCCGGCAAAACCATCGATTCGTATCTCTACTACAAAAAATTAATGAGACTCAAGCAAAAAATTGAGAAAAAATGGCCGGAATTGATCAAGGAGTGGTCTTTCATCATGATCACCAAAAATTGGGAGAGCTTGGTTGGGAAATGTTAATGCATCCATCATAGAGTCCTGATCTTGCACTCTCGAATTTTACCTGTTTCGGTCTTTTCAGAATTATTTGGCTAGTGTAAGGTTAACATCAATAAAGGACTGTCAAAACTACTTGTCGCATTTTTTTAATCAAAAAGTGCCACATAAATATAATAATTAAACGTAATTAAACATTGAAAAAAAAATGTCTTGAATTTGTATATGTAGAAACTTTTCCCCCGATCTATTATATTGAAATAGGTAATGAAGTTTTTTAATAAAACTAACCGGGATTTTGTGTATGTATGTGTGTGTGTGTATGTGCGGGCTGCGTTCCCCACCGAACCGTTGCTGTCACATTATACCAGTGTGCAATTAACTAGCTTGTCTAATTGACGTACCACCCTTCTCACTTCCTAAGTGTATCAAAATTCAACGGGTATTCATAGTATTTGTTATATTCTTACGTTTCACATTAATTCATTACCAGTGATTAATGTAATGATTAAACGCATGTTTATCAACTAAAGTATGTAAGTATTGCAACAGCTATCCTAGCCGGGCTTTGAGTACCAGGATGAACATATTCACTTATTTTGATGACGTACCGTCATTGAAAAATGACCAATGGATACTGACGGATTTATTAAAAAAGGTTTACATTATTAATATACAAACTAAATTAATTAAAACTGACGTTAATTGACATTTGATTATAATGATTGCATTAAAACTAGAAAGTAAGAAATATGATGAATGCAAAAACAAACATATTATAGAAAAATATCAAAATTACGGCCAAATTAAACGTCAAACATCAACGTTGGAGCGGAACGCAACTCTTATAGTATAAAGAATGGGATTAGAAATGGCTGCTCATCGATCTCGTACCGTCAGTATTCTGTGAGAGCGTCGTCCTTCCGCGGTCGATCAGACCCAATCGTGCTACAACTATTTCTTTTTAATTATTCATTAGCACCGCTTTCTGTATTTGAGCACGGAGCATTCAATCACGGAGTCTCAGTCCCCTCAGAAGGCCCGAAGGGCTAACTGAGATTAGCCCTTTCGCAGAAATGATCACAGGAATAATTTCAGGTGGCAGACCACCCTACATATCGGTCACTTCGTGAACCAGGTCCAGATATTTTGTTTTCTTATCTGTTTCAGATTTCACGAGATTATCGTCATACGGAATGGTAATGTCGACCAAAAATATGCTTGACTGTGCACAATCCATCAGCACTATATCAAGCTTATTCCCAAGAATAGCCCTGTCTGTGATGATGGCCCGGTCCCAGTAGAGCCATTTTCGAACGCGGTCATTTTCGAACACGGCTTCCGGTATGTATTTATAATAAGACAGTTTCCGATCCACGATACCGTATTTCAGAGCGAGCTCCTGGTGTAGAATACTGGCTACTAGATTGTGTCTGTACAAATACTCAGAGTTAGAAAGAGCCGAATAACCGTAAATGACATGCCTAAGTGAGATCTCAACGGGATGGCTACAAGCTCGACAGATGTCAACGGCCCCATCCTTTAGGATGTATCTCCGAAAGTTCGCACGTGATAGAGCCATGCTGCAGCTATATTAGTAGTATAATTGTAGCACGAATGGGTCGGCTCGACCGGGGAAGGACCACGCTCTCACAGAATACCAGCATAAAATAGCAGCTTAACACTTTTGTGTTTCGTATGATGAGTGTAGAGAACCGGAGACACTTTTTACTGGAAAAAGGCATTCCATCTTAGTCCTCACGGGTGACAACGCATCTGCATTTTGATTCGCAAACGAAGATAGATGTAGATTTATATGGGCTGCAGCAAGCACTTACCATTAGGTGGACTGTGTGCTCGTTTGTTACCCTATCCTATAAAACAAATAAAAAAGTTTTTAGTCTTAATAACCTGATCCTCTATCGCACAAACAAAACCCTCGGTTTCCCCAAAGAGGTCACCGAAGACCGTAGGGCGACCGTATCTACGAAAGGCTCATGTAGAGCCTTGTAGATCCTCTCATGGAGTTGTTCTCCTTCCATATGGTCTCACGGCTGGAAATGATAAGAACTGCCGGGCCTTGCCATTGACTTCATCTTGCCTCCTGTACTATAAAAGGTCATCTTCAAATATAAAATTTTTAACAGTTTCTCTCACCTTTGTATATAGAGTAAATTTTAGAGCTCAGTGTTACATCACGTTGGTCTACTTTTAGACATTGTTGTTCTTTAGTCATTATGATAACAACAAGCGTCACTATATTTTGGCTAAAAATATGCATGTTGCATGCGTTCACCCTTTCGATACTCTATCTTGAAATTGAAATTTTGTAGGAATGTCTACCATCTATATACTCTCGGTAAAAGCTCCTGTTTGTATATAGAAGCTTCAAGTACATTGCAGTCAGTTATCACTTTAAAGTGTCTGTCGTAGAGAAAATGGCGAAAGTGTTTATTTGCCCGAACTACGGCAAGTGTCTCCAACTCATGTGAGTGGTACCTAATTTCACCTTCAGTAGTGCGCATGCTAAAATAATATGATGTCGGCCATCTATTGCTTGGGCAATTATTGCACCTACTCCTAAACTACTCGCGTAGGTAAAAAGGTCTATTGGTGCGTCTTCTCAAAATACCATCAATCTGGGAAAGAAAGGAAGATAATGAATGATCTTATTACGCGCCTCTTCTTGTCTGTGAGTCCATTGCTACCTAGCACCGGTCTTGGTTAGTTCATAAAGAGGAATCATAATGCGTGCGAAATTCGGAATATCTACCTTTAGAGGGCTAGGTGTTACGTTGCCATCTTTTATGATATTACCTAGGTACTCAATAGATTTTTTAAAGAAGAGACAATTGTCGATATTAATGGAAAAACCTAATTTTTCTAATACCATCCTTAAAGTTTCTACTCTTGCTGATAACGTAACGGTATCATTCGGAGCACTGTCATTAGTACCAGCACTACAAGAGCTCAACAAAGGTCCAAGAGCACGATTGATACACCTTTGATAAACTACTGGTGCATTACATAATCCAAAGAGCATGGTAAAGTACTCAGCCTCCGCAGAGTCTACTTCACCTGAGGATGCCTCGTGTAGAGGCGAAACACGTGTCATATTTTTTAAAGTGGTGTGTCGTGCCTAGTGTGCTGGTGCTGGTGCTGGGGGTGGTAGTGCTGGGATTGACGGCGACGGGTATAGTACACGCGATTGAAGGAGGGTGAGAGGTCCCGTTAAGACTGGGCAGGACACATCATTTTCTTTATTTACGCGGAATTAAGCAAATTAGTTTATAACAACCCCAATGAAATTGTTATCTCATAATTCATGAACTATTTCAGGAACCTTTTCTCTTTCAGAAGAACTTAGTCGGTATGGCCTACGTTAAACATATTTATTAGGATTTTTAAGTCGAATTTCTAATCTACCAGTATTAACACGTGTCCTAGCATAACCGCGAATGAACAAAGGAGAGTATTTATTTAAAAATACGAGAAGATCTTTGATTTCAGTCTCATTACTTAGATCATGATCTATTTTTTTCAAATAACGAGTTTTAATTTTGTAACTGCATGATACGCGATTGATAAATAAGTTTGGTAACGTTACAAGTTACTAAAACACTAAGACTAGTTTTCTTTAACAAGTTAGTACCGATTAAGATATCCGTTATGAGCTCACAATCCGAAAGGATAAGGAACTGTAATTCGACATGAATGCCGTTAATCATGCAACACATTCGATTGAAACGACAGACATTACCGGAAACACCCCTATCCCCTAAAGGTAATTAACGACATCATACCTGCGACCAATCAAATGTAGTAATTAATTGGATATTACCAATTTGCAAGTTCATACATGTTAAAATTGACCTTCAATACTATTAACACGTTTAGTAATTTATTCATTAGAAGCGTCGGAAGCAACAGCTCTTAAACGTTTATAGCAAACTTTAAAAGTGTGACCTGGTAAAAGGCACATGAAATAGAACTTGCAGGAGCGTTTGAACGTAGCCTATCAGAAACATTATTATCTTTTGTAGTGTAAGTATTCCTTACCTTATTACGACACTCATCAATTGAGTGACCGGCTTTTCTACAGAATGTACAAAACAGGATTACCTTATTTTCTAAACGAGGTCTTTTGGTGGTCGGCTGACTATTGTTATAGGACGACGATGGATAAAAATGCTTAGGGAAAAAGAGTAAGCTACAGAGAGAAGTGGCTCTGGCATTCATAAGTTCAATCCTCAGACGCTGATCAATCACTGTTCCAATAACTGGTTCAACCACGTCCTTTTTATCAAGTTTATCCTTAGTGACTAGTTTCTATAGCATCCTTCCTTTTGATAGAAACTCTGTGAGGTCTTTAGGTGGGTCAAACATATGCTCATGGAACATAAGCACATCTTTAAAATAACAATCTTCCAGTTCAAACGTAGTTATGATAATTTAAAAAAATGAGATTAACTTCATTATGACGACCAGACGACAACTGTTCAGTGATGTCTCCGTGATCGCGAGGGTGAAAACTGGTAGCGATCACCGAAACTTAGAATCAGAGGCTGGAGGACCTAAGCACCATGCTCATTGACCTCAATAGTGTCCCCCAACGAATAGGTCTTAGGATGAACATGGACAAAACAAAGATCATGTTTAATGTCTATGCTAACGGCATAGGTGTGACATAGACATTAAACATGATCTTGGATTGTTGGGAGCACTAAGCTCGAAGTTGTTGACGAGTATGTTTACCTGGGACAAATAGTCTGACTAGGTAAGTCCAAATGCGACCGAGAGGTCAATGGACGGATTCATCTCGGCTGGGCAGCGTTCGAAAAACTACGACACATCTTCCCGTCAGACATACCTCAAAACCTTTAAACGAAATTGTACAACCAGTGCGTGTTGCCAGTGATGATTTACGGATCTGAGACGTGGTCCTTCACTGCTGGCCGTATGAGGAAGCTCAAGGTCGCTCAGCGAGCTATGGAGAGGGCTATGCTCGGGGTTTTTCTGCGTGATAAACTTAGAAATGAGTATATCCGCAGTAGACCCAGAGTAACCGACATAGCCCAACGGATTAGTAAGATGAAGTGGCAGTGGGCCGACCATTTAGCTCGAAGAACCAACAACCGATGGGGAAGAAAGGTTCTCGAGTGGCAGCCTCGTACCGGTAGGCAAAGTGTAGGGCGATCCCCTACGAGATGGAGTGACGACCTGGTAAGACATGCAGGAAGTCGATGGATGCAGGTAGCTCAGGACCGTGCTTTGTGGCATTCCTTGAGGGAGGCCTATTTTCAGCAGTGGACTTATGAAAGTCTGTAATGATGAATGATGATGATGATGATAATTTGGCGTAATTCTTCCCACGTTGACGTTGTCACGAGCCATTCGGCGGCTCAAATTCGTGTTTTTCCTTTCCATAAACTTGAGACTTTCATTATGACCAAAAGGTCTAATCATACACTTATAATTTTATTCTACACTTCTTATTATATACTTACTAAGAATTCTCACAAAGTTTTATAAGGAAAAGAGAAACTACACCGACGAGTGCAGAAACTTAAGTTGCGGTATACCCGCGTTCATTTATTAAGGAAGCCATAATAATAGCCTAGAAGTGTAAATTTGATAATTAAATAAATGGTTGTTTTAATGGAGTAAGTAGCCAATATAGAGATTTATAAACCAAAATAATTTTATAGAACTAAATAGTTACATATTGTGTTTCTGATAAATTGCTGTTATTTATATTTAATATTAATAATTAGACACTATTAACTATTATAAAAATTTAAAGACAGCGCAAAGTTTAGGCTTCGACAACAGAAGATGTTATTGCGGCGAAATATACATGTACTTATTATTTTTTATGAAATGGAAAAATTATTAAAATTATTTTTAAGCGCTTCGCCAACACTAATATTCCACTAGGTCCAATAGTGAGCTAAATCGATTCACAAACTTAGAGATTGGATCAACACTTCGCAAAAATACTCTCACCACTCAGGGGACATACAAAAGCACATACATAGGTCTCCTAATATTTTGTAATCGAGAGTAAAGACCTAATGGACTGTCATTTCTTTCCTAATCCTGGTCACACCTTCATCTTGCAAACCCAACTTTACTCATATCACACAATTTCTCACCCTGTCATTCAGACTTTACTTTGTATATTTAAAATATATACAAGGATATTTTGAATAATATAAGTATTCTGTGGGGTTAGACAAGACATTTTACGATTATGAACGATATAAAAACCATAAAAATGAATGAAATCAACGCTCGCCTAGCTGTCACGTTCATATTTGTTATTCCCATTCATTTTTATAGTTTTCCATATCGTTAACGTCCGTAAAAAGTCATCTAAGCTGAATCCGCTGGTAATAAAGAAGCTTACTTTATGTGTAATTTAATTTAATTTAAGCGTCCTTAAGTGAATAATTTGATGACAAAAGAGAACATAATTATACCACTTCAATTCAGCAATATATTTTCAATACGTGACGTAACTATTAAACATATATATATATATATATATATATATATATATATATATATATATGATACGAGTATGTAGCTACATTGAAAGATCTTGAAGAGGAAATTGTAAGTAATTCTATAACAAATAAAGTTAATATTAGACCGGATGACTTCCGTGTATACGAGGCAACACGTCTTGTGATGTGCTTCACGAGAACCATAGGTACTTTTTTCTAGTAATTATACATTCCATCTGTCCTCAGGAGTGACCAAAAATCTGCAGCTTGGTTTTTAATTAAGGATAAATTTAGGTGCCTATGAGTCACAACATTCACCTACTATCAGGTTAAGCTCTGGCCAAGATGGTTTTGTTAGTAGAGAGGTGATACACTTGCACTGGTTCTGTTGCTCCCATTAAATATCTGTGCGATTTCGGTTTGACATATTTAAATGGAATATGGTATATTCACCAAGTGTCTGTCTCGTGAAACTCGTCCGTTAGTTAGCTTGGTAACCGCGTACAGTTTTTGACTTTACAATAGTTGCCTTGAAAGAGGAAGTTTAATAATATAGTTCAACGGATCAGAAAGCTATAGTGGCTATGTGTTGGACTTATGAAATGATAATCAAATGGAGAAAAAGGATTTCAAATTGCGGTCTTGTAGGGTTGGGCAACGCCAGTAGATGGAGTGACAACCTGAAGGAACGAGCAGTTAGTCGAGGATGCGGGTGACTCGGGACCATTCTTTGTGGAAATCTATGGGGGAGGCCTACGTTCAGCGGACTTGCGGAGTAGTAGAAGTACTAATAGCTTAACTACCGCAGTTTAATATTATGCATTTAATATCTATATCCAGTTTTAAATTTTTCATGTCGTCGTAAGAGAATCCACTATTACCATATCATCCCGTGGGGATCGTAAGAAGTGATAGAAGGCTATGAAATAGGATATGGGCAGCAGTATCTGCCTGGTAAAAAAACAGTATATTAAAAAAGCTATGGTTGCCAACCCTATAGAAATTGTTGCTATGTTTATATTCCAATGAGGTTATGAATGGCCTATGTTTAATTATATTATATATTTAATAACACTCTTAATAATGTTGATAATTATTATGTATTGCATATCTTTAACCTTTTTAAACGTCACTTAAGTAATTTTAAAGCGTTCATTAATATAAGACAGGATAAACCTTTACATGAATAGGTAGAATATGTACTTAAATTTCGTTTTATTCTGATATTGCAGAATAAAGAAAGGAATGTGTTCAATATGACGGCTCCGTGGCGCAGTGGCTTAGCAATCAGTTGTTGCGCTGGGGGCCGTGGGTTCGAATCTCGCACGGAACAAGTATTTGTATGGCCTACAAATAATTGTTCCGGGTCTGGATGTTTGTCCTTGTGCAACTTATGTTTGTAAACTGCCTCCACGACACAGGAGAAAATCCTAGTGTGTGGGTAACGTTTTAAAAAAAATATTTACGTAAAGCTCCGAGGATCAGAGATAGTGCCGTCAAATTGTGGCAAATAAACTGAGACTTCCAAAAAATTTTAATGTAAAATAATATATTACATCTTTCAGAGCAATCATGTTCATGACTTGTCTATTCTATAAGATTCATCAAAATTTTAATGCGCTAAAGACATAATATAATGGTATTATCATTTTTAAAGGTTTTTAAACATATATCTTTCTAAACGACTTCTTATATTTATGCACAATAGGTAGCAAGTTTGCCAGCCTCGTTGGTCTAGCAGTCGTAAACGCAACCAATGATCATAAGGGCTCAATTCTAAGGTTGTTACACAAAATAACAGTTATCCATTTTTCTGCCGAGTAATTCCCAGCAGCAACCCAGATCGGATCGTTTGATACTGCGCCTGGTCCCTCTGGTTCTGGTTGGATCAGATTACCGTCTGCCGTCAGCGGACTATGAGAGTGAGGGAATAGAGAGTGCACCTGTGCTCGCGCAGTAGTCGAGAAGGCTAGTCTCCATTGAGGCTGGACTTATAGATTATTTTTGCCTGGGTGGCCATCTGAGTAGGTATCACCTTCTTATTTGTTTTTGCCGTCAAGCAGTAGTAACTACTGTTGTTTTGGTCTTATGGGTATAGAGAGCCAGTAGAGTTATAGGCTGTTGGGAATTCCATCTTGGTCCTTGTATGTGAAAGCGGATTCTGTATCATTCTCTGTTTGAAGTTGTGTCTATGGGCTGCAGTAGTCACTTACCATTGAACAGACTTTCAGATGGTACTATCAGTTCCCTCTTAAAGAAGACTACACACTGAATGAAACTACTTTTCTCAATTTATTTTTCGCGTTTAAAACTCTTATTTTTTCATAGATGTCTATGTATATTGAGATTGGTAATTCACAATTTGGCAATACATCCTTCAACAGACAATTTTCATAACTATTTGTCCTATACATGAAATGGGCGAGTAGATTACGTAACTCAAAAGGCAGTATAACTACGATCAGCTGCGTCCAAGGCGCAAGACATTGAAACTGTGAATTAGCAATCATTTTACCTGACGTTATACCAAACCCTCAGAAAAATGTAGAGACTTGTGTCCCCTTTGTAGAGCTGGAGAATGGTTCTACTGCGTATTAAATATATATCTACTAAAAATATTTGTGTGAACATTTTTGAGTCTATGTTCTTACAATTCAATATTTTAAGGTTTTTAAGCTTTCCACTTCTAGATCCACTTATATTGACCACTCACTACGAGTTATCAAGCAGTAATTTTAAAACGGTAACATAACATTATTAATACGGACTTTGGGTTACGGGTCTGGCGCCTCCAATCAGGGATCAACCAACTATTGACCTTCTATTCACAGACTAATACCTCACCACGCTTTGTTCGGGGACAACGAGGTGGGCGTGACCGTAAATGAAGACGTACGATTCCGTTCACAAAATCGTTTCTTAAAAGAAAGGGCTTACGACTAAGATGACAGGCTCCTATTTGAACGATCCCTATGAATTTGAATGATCTTGACGCCTATCGTATGTACCTATGTGAACTGTATACTTCATCTTTACCCCACTATTAGGGTGAACACTGAAGGATCTTGATAAAATGAAATAGAGTCATTTTCAATAAATTTCCCCCATGGAAATGCGATACTGATTAACTATAACTTTACCAGTTCATTACTCTTTACTATTTTTCACTTGTTTTCTGTCTTCTTATTTATAGTTCCCGAAATTGTCGCTAATCCCGAGTTCTTTATACTCGTATTACGAGTAAAAAAAAAATGTATTGATACCATTATACCGTTACTACACAACGCATGACTCTAAGTTAATTCAAAACTTATCTCATTCACATTCTTTTAGAGAAAAATATTTATTAAATAAAATAAAACGTTCTATATAGAAACTACATAATCATTTTAGGGAACATTGCTCCGCGTCGCCAACAATTATATTGTTTGAAATTTCTATTAATTTCTTATCTCAAATACCAGATAAAATTTTAAAATTACATTAAGAAAACATTACTAAAATTATTCAGATTTAAAATACATTCAAATAATATCAACAAAACGCTAACAGTAAAAACTCTCTGAATAGAAACTCGTTAGCTCTTCGTGAGTTTCGACTACAATAAACTTGTAATGAGGATTTTCCTGAACGCAATATTAAGTTTTTCTGAATGCAATATTAAGTACACAGTATATAATAGCTTGCTGCTAGTGCGGCGTTCGTGAATTGAGGAATTCCAAAACATCTTGCAGCCTCCAATATGTGGTGGTAGCATAACCATTACGAGTGTTAAAACTATGAAGCATCTTGTTCTGCGGCCGCCACTATCACTATTAAGCTTATTGATGTAGTGATTAAGGATAATTATTTAAGAAATACACATGTTCAGAAGTGGGTTACTACGGGTAGATGATAATAAATTGAATGAAATTACGTTGACGATCAAGTCATTTTTGCGTCTTCGGTTGGCGAGTTGCAAATAATGATGACATCAATTAACGTAATATATAAAAACGCATGAACGTGAAAGAAATAAGATGAACATGAACGCAAAAAAAGTCGAAAGTAATATTTTCTGAAAGAGAAGAAAGTAAAACGGTTTGTGAAAAGTGAAAAGAATAGAAGGTGTTGATTAAGCAAGTGGATGAGTTAGGCTATGTGATTAGCATTATTGTGCATTATTGTGATTTCCCTCGGAGACAGGATCAGGCAGCTGTTTACCAGCTATTTGTAGTGTGGCACGTTCCCCACAGCCTGGAAAGAGGCAAGGCTGTTACTCTTGAAGAAGGAGGGCAGGGCCGCTGATTCTCCCTCTGTGTACCGCCCCATATACCTGTTGGACGAGATTGGCAAATTGTTCGAGAGGATAGTTGCCACTTGGCTCAATAAGTATCTGTCGCGCGGCGATCCCTATCTGGCTGATAGCCAGTTTGGGTTCAGACGGGAGCTTTCCTCTGTAAATGCCATTATGCACGTCCTATTCTTGTCAGGACAAGCATTATCCCAGCCAGGTGACGTTAGCGTTAGTTTTGATATCGTCAATGCCTTTAACTTTCTACTCTGGGACGCAATGAGGAGGGCACTGGCACATCACCAGGCGCCCCCTGCAAGGTATAAATCGAGGTACTTGCGTGTCGGGTACATTTTGTACATAGGGCAAAATGGTAGGAAGATCCAGAGGGAGATCAAACTTGCGTTGACGAATTATGTTGCCTCAATGGGGGCGTTATATGGTCCTTAGCTCTGTATGGAGCGCCTGTATGAGGAAAAAGGGCTGGCCCTCTGACGCTGTAGAACTAAACTCTACAGCGTCCAGCAGAGGATGACCCTATGGATCGTACGAGTACGACAGTCCTGGCTCGCTTTCCACCACTAGGCATACTGGCGGAGATGGACGAGAGGATGTACGTCCAGATCCGTGCCCTCCGCCTAAGTGGTGGTAGTGAGCCAGAAGAAGCGCTCGAATCAATTAAACGGCAGGAATGACAAAACGCTCTGGCGACATGGCGCACTCGACTCGAGGAGCGCTATGAACGCAAACGCGTCATTGGAGCAATCCTGCCGATCTTCAAAACCTGCATGCAGTAACGAGTAGAAAGACTCACCTACAGACTTACACAGATAATTACCGGGCATGGGTGCTTCAGTGATTATATGTGTAAGATCGGACGCGAGACGATGGCAAACTGCTTCCACCGCGGTGGACTTGACCGGGACTCCGCTAGGCATAACCTTCTCGTTGCCCCCGCAACGAATGATACTATGAGGATTTCTCCACGAAAAGAAAATGTGATTACTAGGGTTACTTACAGAGTAAACACGAACGAAGGCCGGAAAGACAAGGCAAGGCATAACATTTTCGTTGCCCTCGTAGGCAAAGGCATTCATAACGATATCCCCATGATGAAAAAGGCTGTGTGATTAACAGGGATGTCAGACATAGCAAAGACAAACGAAGACTGAATCCAGATAAAAAATGAAAGGGCTCTCGACTCTATTGCGAGAAGTTAGCCATCCGGCACTAGAGCTCTTTGGTCTCTTGCCAAAGCGGTCGAGACAAATTTCTGTCGGCCTTTACTGCCTCCCCTGATAAAACCGGATGGCACACTACCGCATACGGCTAAAAAAAAGAGGACTTGTATTTACTTAAATTACTCAATGTACTGGTTAAAATATGCATTACAAAATTAAAACAAGGCATCAGAAGAAGGGTGAAGTATTTCTTTACGCAGCTTTAAATTTTGCTGCTGGACATGGGCCTCTTCCGTTATGGGCATGAGTTTCATAAACTATCCTGATGGTGCTTTGCTGGTGGATTGTCTATCGCATTACCAGTCGCCTCACAGCTTTGTCGTTGACGATTCTTCAACTTTTGGAAATCGTTACATAACCGGCCTATTGCCACTTCTGCTAACTGATCCGATGGGCTATGTCGACAACCCTGGTTCTATTGCGGTTTTATTCGTTACTAATTCTATTATGTATAGGAACTTCAAATCTATCCCTCTCCATTGATCGCTGAGTGACCTTAAGCTTCCTTATGCAGCCAACAGTGAAGATAAACGTCTTAGATCTATATTTCATCATTGAAAAACTCACCGCTTATAATAAGTGTCTAAGTAATCCTAATTAGAGTATAGTATCAGGTCCTTCAACTTCATCGAATCCAACGGATAGAAACGTCAACGAACAAGTGTTTTGTTGTCAGCCCGATTCAATGGCCTTGGACATAAAGTAAACAACTATAAAAACGCAAGGTAATTGTTACAAATGATTAAATATAACATTAGCTTATAATAATGATAATTGAAATACACATAGCGTTATGATAACAGATCCTCAGAGATGTCAATCTGTTGGTGCTGTGGCGACCGTGGCCTGGTGGTATGAGTACCTGGCCCTTGTTGACCGAGCTGTATGGGTTCAAATCCAAGCCTGGGTTATCCAAAAATACAAAATGTTCGTTTTCGGGTGGAACTGTGCTCTAAACGTACAAATATCTAACACTGCATCCTGGCAACCTCCGAATTAATTGCATAAGCATGAACTTCAAGATAACTTAATTAAATAGGATGTCTTTCAAAGGTAAATAGATCACACATTATGTAAATAAACAAATGTGTACCTTTTTTCTTATAGACGATCAGACTATGTAATCAGTTTCATTAGTTAAGCACTTAGTGTTACCGCAAATTAGAACTAATAATTTCGAAGTGTCTATTAGTGTCTTACGGCTGGCTATGTGAATATCTTGTAATTAATAATTATTTCTTACATTTACGCAAATTATACAACATATTAAATAAAAATAATGTTACGGGTTGTGTCGTGTTTAATTTTTACTTACAGATTACATCCTGCGTAGATCGGACCAAAGATCAACTTTTAAATATTAATCTTTGGTCCGGTCTAAGCAGGATGAGCTTACTTACAGAATCTGGACGGCTTGCAGTAGTATGCTTGATGTTGAATTGTGTTTTTTTCTGATTTGTCATTAACACGTAAAAATATATAGTGTAATTTTACGTGTTAGTTTTTAGGTGAGGCAAATATCTCTTCTATTTTAGTGAGGCTTTAAGAGAAAGATAGAGACCAAGAGAGAAAAAGAGATAATATATATTTATAATAATAAATTTTCAAAGCATTTTTCCAGTCCACTTCAGACACTCCCATAACATCTTTCGGCGACTATATATACACTCACAGATGATTTATTTCAGAACGAATGTATGTAATTACTCTAAGGGCGCGTTCCCACGACACGCACCCGCTACGCGCACGCCACGCGCGTCAGCACCCATGTATAACTCGCTTTAAAATTTTTTGCATATAATTTGAGTCTTATGAAAATTCAATAAATCTGAAATTGTATAAAAATCGCGTGTGCGGGGTGAGCGCAGGCTCCGCGCGGAGTGGGAACGAGGCTTGAGCGTGGCGGGCCCGTGGCGCGCGCGGGGTGAGCGCGTGGCGTGGGCGAGGCGTGTGCGGTTGAACGTTGATAAATGCAATTTCAAATGTATTAATTTGTCATAAGACTCAATTAATATGCAACAAATTCCAAAGCGAGCTAGACGCGGGTGCCGACGTGCGTGGCGTGCGCGTAGCGGGTGCGTGTCGTCGGAACGCGCCCTAAGATATAAAGAGTTCTCAATTTTACAAGTGGATTGACAATCTATAGCAGAAGACGTCACATTTATAATACCGTTACCAAAATTGATATGTAATTTTACAGTTTAATATTTAATATTATTAGTACGAATAAAATCACACAAAATATTTACTTTACTTTAATATTAAGCTCGAAGTTGTTGAGGAATAAATTTATCTGGGTCAAATAGTCCGATTAGGTAAGTCCAACTTTGACCGAGAGGTCAATCGACGGATTCAACTCTGAGGGCTGCGTTCGGGAAATTACGGCACATTTTCTCATCAGGTATACCTCAAAACTTGAAAACGAGACTGTATAAGCAGTGCGTGTTGCCAGTGATGACCTATGGAATTGAGATGTGGTCGTTTACTGCTGGCTGGATGAGGAAGCTCAAGGTCACTCAGCGAGCTATGGAGAGAGCTATGCTCGGAAGTTCTTTGCGTGATTAACTTAGAAATGAGAATATCCGCAGTAGAACCAGAGTGACCGACATAGCCCAACGGATTGGTAAGCTTAAGTGGCAATGGGCCGGCCATATAAGTCGAAGACCCGACAACCGATGGCGAAAAAAGGTTCTCAAATGGCGGCCTCGTACCGGCGGATGAAATGTAGGTCGTCCCCCACTAGATGAAGTGACGACCTGGTAAGAAATGCAGGAGGTCGATGGATGCAGGTGGCTCAGGACCGTGCTTTGTGGCTTTTCTTGGGGGAGGCCTATATTCAGCAGTGGATTTGTGAAGAGCTGTAATGATGATGGAAGAACAATCTATAATATGATACAGATATTTTATAATGGAAATCTTAAAGAAACAATAATGGTAGTTAAGACTTATACTTAAGGGTCAAGAAGAAAACTTCGTGTAGAAATTGTACAAGATCATCAGTATATGGTGTCATAGTTTTGACATGAGGCAGAAGTAGAAGAGACTTCCCTTCTACTACGCACGGGAGCTACACCGCTAGCCCCACTTCTCCGCGGCAAGAAAACACACTGAAATCAATGAATACGTAGTGCTTATAAAAATCATTGATTATTAAAACTTTGTCTTGTTGTCTTTGATCACCGTCGACGTTAGTAACACGTCGACAAGTACTTACTTGGTATGTTCACGCACTGCAATCTGTTTTCTCCATTCCCATACCCATACAGAAATGAGAGGAAGCGTTTGCCCAGTCATGGGATGCATTTGGTCTGCGAATTTTCATGAAACATGTAAATTATTAGATTGTTTTTTATAGGATAGGGTGACAAACGAGCACACAGTCCACCTGATAGTAAGTGGTTGCTGTGGCCCATAGAAATCTACATCTATCCCCGTTTGCGAATCAAAATGCAGATACGTTGTTACCCGTGAGGACTAAAATGCAGTGCCTCTTTTCCAGTAAAAACGGTTCTCTACACTCACCATACGAAACACAGTAAATGTCAAGCTGCCATTTTAAGCTGGTATTCTGTGAGAGTACTTCCTTGGTCGAGCCGACCCATTCTTGCTACAACTATTTATTTTTCTATTCTAAAATTCAGTCACTCTGAACTGGCATATTTCACATGACCTTAATATATCTCGAATATATTAGAAAGACAACCTTGTGGTAACTATGCGTTTTATATATAGGATAGGGTGACAAACGAGCACACTGTCCACCTGACGGTAAGTGGTTGCTGTGACCCATAGACATCTACATTTATTCGCAATAAACAATCAAAATGCAGATGCGTCGTCTCTCGTGAGGACTAAGATGGAATGCATATTTTCCAGTAAAGGTCTCACTGGTTTTGGTCTGGTTCACTACACTCACCATGAGAAACACAGTAGTCTCAAGCTGCCATTTTACGCTGGTATTCTGTGAGAGTCCTTCCTTGGTCGACCCGACCCATTCTTGCTACAACTATACTACAAATATAGCTGCAGCATGGCTCTGCCACGTATAAATAGTAATAGATTTTAATTGGGCAGCAGAATTTCCCTGGTAACAACTCAAAATAATAAAGAACTGCGGTTACAAACTCACCTGCCAAGCATGGCGCATAGGGAAGTCTATGAGGGAGGCCCTAGGTTGCTAACCTAGGGCCTCCCTCATGAGCTATCACTAATGTGTAAAAAATGTAATTAATTAAAATATTTAATGAATCTCTTTATTACATTTTGTTTTAAATTTTAAAATAAATGCTATCAACTGTTCGAACAGAATTATTAATCAAGCAAACCAATATATAAAATTTATTACAATTTTGTTATTTTAAGTTAAAGATACGAGTAAAATAAAGTCACGGAGACGAGTGATTAATGAATGAAATGTTCGCGACATTTTTCACCGTCGCCATTTTGACATTAAATTTTATAGACGTTCTCGTGATGATATAAAGTATTTTATACATAATAAATTATATAGAGTTTAGTTATTAATTCTTTGAAATAAATTCATTCAAATAAACTTTTCTTTTTTGCAAAAAGAAAAATTGTCCATAGAAAATCCATTATCCCATTTCAACCAATGGGTAAACTTAGACTGAGGTATTAATATGGAGATTTAGTTGTTCGAAAATTATTGCAATAAGAAGTGACTTTGGGAATGAGCAGGAACTCTCTATGGTCTCTGGTAAATGATTTTATAATCGGGATCAACGTCAAATGCACTGATATCGCCAATCTATGTGCCAAAGTTGGCGGTTACGGAAAATAATTTAGACCACTGTTCACGTGGTAGGTGCTGCAGCTATATATGGTTGTAGCACGAATGGGTCGGCTCGACAGGGGAAGGACCACGCTCTTAGAAATTAGTGTAAAACAGTAGATCAATGTTGCAGCCTATGGTGAGTGTAGAAAACTGGAGACCCATTTTGTCGAAAACGAGGGATTTAATCTTAATCGTCAGGTGTTTCAATCGAGGATAGATGTACATGTCTATGAACGACAGCATACGCTTATCATTAGGTGGACTGTGTGCTCGTTTGAAGGCCTTATTCTATAAAAAAAAAACTGACAAAGGCCTATGTACGAGATTGCCAAAAATCAGTTATTGAACTTTTCTCTAATGAAATTCTAAGCAGCACTCTGGAGTAAGTAAGTTGGCGGTGTTTCACACCAATGCCTCGGAAAGTACACAGCAAAGTTATTTTTAAAAGGTAGGTACGTTTATATTTACAACCGTGCAACTTTGTGTGAAGAAGAAGTGTTCACTTCAGAACACTTCTTTAGGCACGTTGGTTGATAAAAAGAATTTCTAATAAAAATTACTTCCTAAAAATATTTCTCAATAACACAAAAATATTGTTTACAAGTTTGTGAAGCTAAGAAGATTTCACTTCTGACGTGCAGACACAGTGAAGAGACAAGCTTGTGTTTATTTATTCGAGGATAAATGTAGATGGCTATAGGCCATAGCATCCACTTACCATCAGGTGAACTGTGGGCCCGTTTTTTATTCTTATACTATATATATATTGTATATATATATATATATATATATATATATATATATATATATATATATATATATATACAATATATAAGTATAATATATATAAATATATAAGTAAATATGTACTTGTTTGTGTCATTTTATAATTATTCTATAATATAAAAATGAATCGCTGAATGTGTTGCTAAGCGCAAATCTTGAGAGCAGCTGAACCGATTTCGCTAATTCTTTTTTTTATAATATTCCTGGAAGTACGAAGATGGTTCTTACGGAGAGAAAAAATTAAAAAATTGCCCGAAAAAGTGTAAAAACAACACTTTTCTATATTCCCATACAAAAGATTCGTAATAATACATAAATCTATCTATTGATGATATGAGGCTATCATTTGATACTATGATATACCTCTCTCGCCCCATTCACGTCCATTGACCTATGTATTTATGTTAGTCTGTAAAGGGTAGTCTTAATTTTGGCCCATCTTCAAATATCACCAATGATAAACTTCCGTCAACGGTACCCCTTGTCGACTCAGCCATTTTTTTCTGCAACATGGGTATACGCAATTAGTATGATGAACTTGATCTTACTTACAGCGCTAGCGCAGGAGTTTCAGCTTACTGCCACGTCCTTGATTCTGCACTGACGTGAGTGGATAGACTTTTATTTACTCGGCAGAGCCATGACGCAACCATTATTTGGTTGAAGAAGGAATGGGTCAGCTCAACCACGAACATGCTCCCACAGAATACCAAAGTGAAATAGCAGGTTAATGCTGTTGTGACTGTAGAGAATCAGACACCTTTTATTTGATTATTAATCGAGAAAAGCTGTAGATGTATATGGACCACAGCATTCACTTACTTTCAAGTAAATTATATGCTCGTGTCATCTTTATTATATAACTAGCTGTATAACTAGTGTAATGCATGCCGTACTACGCACTTGCAAGTGTTGCCGGTGAGAACGATGAGTCGGAGTAAGTGCCAGGGATTGCCTTGTAGTCTGCGGTGAGTCGAGAAGAAGGCAAGTAATCTGCGAGAGTGGCGTTAAACAGAGGCGAGCAGTAAGGCTCAAAGCCGTGCCGAACACTGTAGCGCAGAGAGTAGCTTGAAGAAACAGGAAGCATTATTATTCCAATGCTGCGTTGAACCTTTGTAAAGCTAGATGGCTTGTAGAATGTGAAGACTGCAGACAATATCTGCTCGGGAGCGAATTAATGGTGTACTTGAGGATGATGACGAAGGTTTCAAATTGTAGTTTCCGAAGGTTGTTAGTTGCGTGTTCATATCACGTCGGGGTCACCACTGTGGCGAGTGGAAGGAAAAGGGGAGATCTCCCGCCGGGCAAGGTGTTCTGCCCGGGGAGCGGCCAACGCTCCGATTGGTAGTTCAGAGCTATTCTATATATGCTGCTTTAACTTCAGAACTTTGTTAGTGTGATTTAGGCTTCGATGTGTTTCGCTTGTGGCGCGACGACAGCGCCGCCACAACACTATCACGATATTTTGATGCAATTTTGATACTTTTATTAGTCTTGGGTAGTTCGCGAACGACTTAGGTGGGAAGAGCTCTCTTTTAGGTGAACTATGCGAACTAGTTCGTTGACAATCTCGCTCTTAGTTTTTAAAATATTTATTTTCTAGCGTCCGCTCTATATGGAGTGGCGCTGCATGGCTCACCGATTGATTTATTTTTACTCTTACCGTTCTTACCAGAGTTTCTTATTAAAGTATATAATATACAGTCTTTAGTAAAAGTTTTATTAGTGCACAATTCACAACAAATAACAAATATTGCTGGCTCACTATAATAATATGAACATGATAGTAAACATTACATTAATACCGTATAGTTCTCAAATCGATTTTATGGTAAGTTTATTCAAAATTAAAATTTTACGTTTCTACATATTTCTACTAATTTTAATAAATACTCGAATACAGTGCAAGCTCAATATAATGAAACTGAATAAAATTATAAATTATTCGTTATTATACCCAGTAATTTGTTATAATGAGGTTTGTTATATAGAGTTTAGGTGTAAAAACAATTCGTTTTAACAAGATAAGAAAACTTGTTTATTAATTATTTATTGGGTGTCTTCAAGGCGAAAGTGAATAGGCTTTTGTTAAGTCAGGGCGCTTCACCATCTTACTTTACGCTTTACCACTTACCATCAGGTGGGATCGTAGATAAGCGCTGGCTTAGTAGATAATAAAAAAAATGTCGTGTAGGAGCGGGCGATACAAATCGTATATAGATACAATATCTATATATCAGTACAATATCCAATATCTATATATCGGACGACAATCTAACTATGTATTAGATATTACGTCTTTACGATACCGTGTTGATATGAGTCATCGCAGAATATCTAATATCTACTCAAAACCGAAACCAAACAAACCTTGAATGCGATAGAATATATAGCTAAAACAGATATTACGACTACTTTACAACAAAAAGGTGATACGCTTACGCCAAACATTTTTAATATTAATCCTTATTAGTAGTAACATATGGTTTATTACAGAACACATCATTTTCAATATTCAGTCTAAGTAGTATTATAAAATATTTTATTATTATTTTGTTGTGTTGCACTGTTTTCAAAATAAACTATTTTAGATCTTTTTGTGTAGTTAATAGAATGTTATTTTTGGTATGTAAATTAAAACTGAGCAAATTATGAAGGAAAGTTTATTTCACCGATTCTGATAGACTATACCCGCTTTCTAGATATGGGATAATTTCCTTTGTCGAAGGGGTATAACCGCTAACCATAACCACAAGTTTGGCATAAAATATAAAAGTTTAATTTTATAGCAAATAAATGTTGCAATCTTTTTTTAAACATGTCGAGCCTAAATTTAAGTTTAATAAATTTAAATAATATATTATTTAGAGTGAAGGAGTAAAAAATACTTTGTAATAGCGCCACCTACTAGATTATATATAGGTATGTGATTTTATCGAACAAAAATTGATTAACTCTCACGGTGGTACGTACAATATACGCTAGATGGCATAAACACGATACGATTCAATTTATTATTCTATTTCATTATCTCGCAGGATAAATCCTATTGATATATATGTCAAATTTTATATTATAAGACACTTTAAGAATATTTATATTACATAAATAATACAATTTGTCTTTAAATCTATATATGAAAATTCGTTCATAAATTGCGTATCACCATGTGAGTACTGACTTCTATTCGTAACGAAGATATCAACAAATATATAGATTTTAATATATATATATACAAAATTGGATTTTCATATCCAATACATAGGTACGATTTGATATAGGGTAAAAGTGATATTACCTACTGTCATGTATGTGTTTGAACCTGTCATGACATGATTTATTGTGGAATTAAGTGGGAATAATTAATAGCATAATATGTTAAGTCAAGATTTCAAGTTGAAAAAATTGTTTAAATAGAGGTAAATAATACCTTCTATATATATTCTTCAATTATTAAAAATTCGTTATAAAGATTTGTTTGATAAAATCTATTCGACTATTTTTTAGTCGAGTTACGTTGCATATGCATAGCTTGGCTGGAGCTATTTCTTTTCTAATTTCTGATGATGTTTGTACTGTTAGCCTACACGGATCTTTGAGCTTCATTATACTCATGGGCACAAATTTCTTCAGTAAGTATCAATACGATTCACCGGCGAAAAATCTTAACACCGCAATTCAGAAAAGGTTGTAATTTGTGCGACGCCATCTATTACGTTCTTTGTTAGAAAACATCATTTTTTTAATTTTAGGAAAACATTTTTTTTTGTTTACTGGGTGTTAATAAAAAAAGGCCAGGTCAAGAGTACCCTAAACCGTAGAGCATGTATGAAGGGAATAATGAAAGTGGACGAAGCAAAACAAGTATGCAAGGATCGTAGCAAGTGGAAAGAACTGGTCTCTGCCTACCCCCACGGGAAAGAGGCGTGATTATATGTATGTATGTATGTAAATATAAATATATTACAATTGAACGTTTTTTACACATGATTTTATTACTATTTCTGAGATTTGTGGCGCCTCAAAACAGATTCGAACCTAAATTTCAAAATAATAATCATAACTTTTGCCAAAATTAACCAATTTTAATAAAACACAGATTACAAATGAACTCGAAGATACGTTTTATGGTTTTCTTAAAGATTTCTTTAAAAAAAGATGTTTACTCAAAACGTGATGCGTTCATAAACAAAAAGACAGACCGATATAGAGACAATTAAAAAAATTATAAAAATGTACTTATATAATGATTTTCAGCCCCCATAATGATTTTGATCACAAATATACTATCCAATGTACAGAAACAGACACAACATGTTATCACCATTTTTATTATATGTATAGATTTTAAGAGAGATGGCGCTGTTAACATCAATTCAAAAAATAAAAGAGATTTGACGTAATTGATACATTATATAAAACATGAAAACACTTATAAATCAGTGTCTGCATAGTAAGTAAAAAGGAAACTTTGATCCTCGCCGAAACCAACTAAATTGTTAGAAGCTCTTTTAAAATTTGATTTAACACATAGATTACTCGGCAGTAAAGAATAAATGAGTTTATCAAGACGTAGTAGGGCAGCGAATAATATAGACATTAGCAGCAAATATGAAAACTCATCTACAGGAAAAACCACAACCTGTCTTTTTGTATTACATTTGTACAACACCACCATCTATCAATTAAATTGGGTAACTATTGTACTTTAAATTTAGATAAGGATAATATATCGGTTTCCATGGTAACGGCGGGGCAGGGGGTACTAAGAATCTCCGGTGGAGGTTCAGTTGCCACCTAAGATGACTCGACCTGGCAACATACAACGCACGCACCCTGAGGACTAACGAGAAGATCGTGGAGCTGGAAGAAGAGATAGACAAGTTACGCTGGCATATTATAGGATTATCCGAAGTCCACGGAGAGGGGGAGGACACGGTAATCATCGAATCCGGCAACTTGCTCAATCACCGGGTGGGCGACTATCTGTCCAATGTCACTTGTCGGATTTATCGTCCACAAGTCTCTCGTTAACAACGTTGTAAAAATTGTGAGTGTGTCGACGAAGGTTGCGTACCTTATACTCAGAATCACCAAACAATATTCGCAGAAGGTCATACAGATTTACGCTCCAACCTCGGCACACCCCGATGAGAAGGTGGTGGAAATGTATGAGGATATCTCTAGAGGCATGCATTCCTCCTAAACCCAATACACGGTATTAATATAATAGAACGGTAAACTGAAAGTAGCAAAATTTGGAAAAGGGCAACGGAACCCAAGGGGCCAGCAGCAGGCCGACTTCATGAAGAAACAGGGACTCTTTATGATGAACTCTTTCTTCCAGAAGCGGCCCCACAGGAAGTGGACCTGGTCGAGCCCCGACGGTTCCACAAAAAATGAGATTGACTACATTATGACGACCAGAAGACAACTGTTCAGCGCTATCTCCGTGATCGCGAGGGTGAAAACTGGTAGCGATTACCGAATGGGTAGAGGCATACTGAACCTAAACATTAAGTTGGAGAGGTCTCGTCTAATGAAGTCAGCGCTCCGTCCCATTGTGCTCTGTTCCAAAGTCCCGAAACCTTTCTGATCGAGTAACAAAACAGTTTTCAGTGTCTAGAAGAATGCAATGAAGTGGACGATATGAATGACAAGCTCGTGGAAACTGTCCATGCGGTCGGAGCTAAGTTCTGCAAGACCCGCCGCAGAAGAACACAAAAACTCTCCGATCACACTCTCAATTTCATGGCTGTTAGACGGGAGATGAAGCTTCATTCTTCAACAGATTTGACAGAATACATGCAACTGAGCAGATAGATCTCCAAATGCATGCGGCGGGACTTACGCAACTTCAATACAGCTTGCATTGAAGAAGCGATCGAGCGGAACCAAGGTTCCAAAGTCTTTGCTAGAGATCTGTCTGCCAGAAAGAGCCAACTGTCAAAGCTGAAGACCTAGTGTGGCAGCATCGTTTACGGGACACCTGAGATTTTGAGTGAGATTGAGAGGTTCTATGGGCAGCTGTACACATCATCGTTGGAGCCACACGCAAGTGTGAGTAACGATCCAAGAGCGAGTCTTATCCGACACTATTCCGAAGATATCCCGGACGTAAGTCTAAGCAAGATTAGAATGGCTCTCCATGACCTTAAAAACGGCAAGGCCCCAGGCGAGGATGAAATTAGAGCGGAGCTTCTAAAAGCGGGTGGAAGACCGGTCCTTGAAGTCCTTCAGAAGCTCTTTAATTCCGTCCTCCATGGTGGCATTACACCGGAGGCGTGGAGCAGAAGTGCGGTGGTCTTGTTTGAAGAAAGCGTTGTCACCTTTCTTGAAGAACTACAGACCGATTTCCCTTCTCAGCCGCGTCTACGTGCTGTTTTCGAGAGTCATTACGAATCGTCTCGCGCGCAGAATTGACAACTTCTAGCCTCCCGAACAAGCCGTTTTCCGAAAAGGCTTTAGCACCATAGACCACATACATAACCTTCGGCAAATTGTACAGAAGTCCGAAGAGTACAATTTGCTACTATGTATGGCGTATGTGGACTATGAGAAAGCCTTTAATTCCGTCGAAATTTTGGCGGTGCTGCAGTCCCTTCAGCGATGCCAAGTTGACTGTCGTTATACCAAAGTGCTGAAGTGTTTGTACAATAGAGCTACGATGGCTATCCGAGAACAGAACCAGAGTACGAAACCTTTCCAATTGCAGAGAGGTGTAAGACAGGGTGATGTTATATCCTCGAAACTCTTCACCGCTGATGCAGGTGGCTCAGAACCGTGCTTTGTGGCATTCCTTGAGTATGAGTACCTATGTTCAGCAGTGGACTTATGAAAGTCTGTATTGATGATGATGATGATGGTGAATATATTTTTTATAGTTCTATATATTTATAGTTCTCTAATGCTTTTGTTTTGTGCGATTTAGATATAATAATAAAATAATATAACATTATTTTACATCATTTCATTATAATTTATAATAAGATATTAGTTTAAAATGTACTTGATGACTCAACCAACGCCTCTTATGAAGAAATTCGTACCTATCCTTCGTACCTATACTTCAGACTATTTATCATAACTTTTGATGGAATGAACTGATTTTAATGAAATAAAGACTAAATGTAACCCAAAAATACACTTTATAATTTACTTAACGATTCCTATGATATTAATGAGTACTTTATACGTGATACGTAAACAAACAAACAGACAGAAAATTCTAAAAATGGTAGAAATGTATTTAATTATTTATTTTTAGTACAGCTCGGTCACTTTTAAATGCAAAAATATAAAATATTCAGACGACTGATATTTACATTTTTATTATATGTATAGAAAAATTTAAAAGTAGCTGATTGTTTTTAATGAATACTTAATTCAAAAACAAAAAGCTACTTTTTTAATTTCTCATCATTCATGTTTTGGAATGAAGTATGCTATATAAAGCGCCACACGTTCTCGCTTCAAAAGGTTTTGTTTTCTGCTTTAAGTGTTGTGTGCAACAAGTATTGTGTGGTCAGCTTTTCAAGAGTTTATTGTTTGTCCATGACATGTAGGTATGTAGAGCGCCTCCACAATACGGGAATAATGCCAAATGTGGGGGTAATATTTTATAAAAGACTAGCAGCTTTACCTGGTATGAATTGCAATTCCTCTTTTTTTAACTGACTTTAGACAGACATTCGACTGTATGGTTGATTACTTGTATGTATCTTATGCAATAATTTCGTTAATTGTTAACTGACTTTAAGATTCTTTTTTAAAGTAAATAGTTCATACTTTAGGCGTGATCCCATATAACTTTGTAGAAAAATTTCACCCCTAAATGTTGGAAATATATTAAATGAAGTTTTTAATGTAAGTTTTTATACGACTTTTCTAGTAATATATAATAACCTTTGGATTGTGAATTTCTTAGTGGACTTAAAGGCTCAAAATTTTGATGTCTGTAATAAAAGTAAAAGCTAATTTCACAGAAATAAAATCAATATAACAATTCCCACATAACGCCTTCTGAAGTCAGTGTTTTAATTTTTCTATATACTATGTATTAGCACAGGTTTCTGAAGCTATTATCTTTTACTTTTTATTAAAAATATATATTTTTTTAATTTTCGCGAGAACAAAACAATTCATCAAAGCTTAATCGGAATCAGATGAATAGTATAGGAAAACATGGAAGACAAGCAATCAGACAAATATTTGATAGAAACAGGCATTACTTTGCGGAAATTCATTATATTAAAGCTGTAAAACATATTTGCTCACATCCGGCTCATATATAAATATGAGCCTTGCCTAGTTTGAAGAGCACCTCTTACCCTCCCTCAATTGCGTGCATAATCTCGTTCACCACTAATCTCAGCACCACTACAATACAATAAAATATTATAGATCTTAAACTTTGTGATCATAGGCAGTCAAAACATTAATTTTAATTTGAAATAACATATAATAACTGTTATTGACCTGCTAGCTTGTTTTTCTTTTATAGAATAAGGGTGACAAGCGAGCACACTGTCCATCTGAGAGTAAGTGGATGCTATGGCTCTTAGACATCTATATTTTTTATTACCGATTAATAATCAAAATGCTTTGTCAATCCTGAGGACTTAGATGGAATGCTTGGTTATTGAATTGGAATTAAAAAGGGGTTCTCGGGTTCTCTGCACTCACCATACGTAATTTGGCGGTTGTTATTATAACAAAAGTAAAAAGCAAAACATAATACGAGTATTTTATAAATCTCAACATGACACTGAAATGCGTTGCCCGCGTCGATGTGTCTAGGCCAAGAGCACCTCAACAATGATCTAGAGCGTAGTCGAGCTTGCGAGACGCCCAAATGTCTAGAAACCTTGAAATTTGCTACAAAATTATTTCATAGTTCACGGGTCTGTGTCGATTTCGGAAACATATCAATAAGGCAATTATTATAAAAATCGTGGTCAACTCTCCTCTTGATAAAACAACAGGAAAATTAAGTCAGTTTGTGAACTGGCATATTTCACATGACCTCGAAATATCTCGAATATATTTGAAAGACAACCTGGTGGTAACTAAGCGCTTTTTTATATAGGATAGGGTGACAAACGAGCAGACAGTCCACCTGACGGTAAGTGGTTGCTGTGACCCATAGACATCTACATTTATCTGCAATAAACAATGAAAAGGCAGATGCGTCGTCACCCGTGAGGACTAAGATGGAATGCATATTTTTCAGCAAAATGGGTCTCCGGTTCACTACACTCACCAGAAAAAACACAGCAGTGTCAAGCTGCCATTTTAGGTTGGTGTTCTGTGAGAACGTGGTCCTTCCCCGGTCGAGACGATCCATTCGTGCTACAACGATACTACTAACATAGCTGCAGCATGGCTCTACCACATATAAATAAAGTTGATTATTGTGTGCTTATTCTCTTCAGATCGGAAGCGATAGAAACAGAAAATGATTTCGCTTTATTAACTAGCGCACTGTGATGTTTAAGATAAGCTCCTGATTACGAGCCACTTATATTGGTGGCAGCTTAGAGAGTTGAAGTAGAAGGAAACGAAGACTTTTTCCATGTAAGATATCGGTAGGCATATGTAACTCGCCTTATCTCCCAGCTCAGCTGCAAAACAATAATATTAATTAAGAAAAAGCTGTTTAACGAAATTGTTAACAAAAATGCCTCATTGCTTTTTGAATCTCTTCATAATTCAAAAATGAATAATATTGTCTGACAGCTGCGTCCCCTCGGGCTCTCTTCCAACTCATGCTTAATTCCGTAGGCAAATCAAAACGAAATTACGACATTATCTAAATTAACTTTGTTAATATTCGTCTAACCTTTTTAAAAAAAATACTTTTACAAATATTTTACATGTTACACATGTAAAATATTTTTTTTAAACAGTCAACTTCAATTTACTATTTGATCATAATGGTAAAACATTTATTAACATAGCGTATCATATTAATTAAAATGTGAGAAATTATTATTATTACATGTTAAATTAATCTTTAATGATTTCTTATATTTACGCGAACACTACACATTGAATAAAACTATATTTTACGGATTTTTTCGCGTTTAATTTTACTATTTTAATTCCCGATTCCTACCAAGGATGATACGTGGGGCTATAGAAATTCAAAAACATCCTAATTTCAATAGAGAAGATGGATGGGTGCTGCCATCTGCTTGGGATCCTATAATTAACAAAATTAATCCAAACCCAAGCATACCACTGCTAGACTGCAAGATACTGTAAATTAATTCTACGTAAATCGAACCAAAAATTAATATTAAAAAACTGAAGGTAGCCGGGCTAACTGTGACATCGGGACGTAAACATCTCCGTCGCCCCCGTGACCATGGGTTGCTGTAAAACACCCGAAACGTCGGGAATTAAAATAGTAATATTAAACGCGATAAAATCCGTAAAAAATATTTTTATTCAAAATTAATCTTTAGTTTAGATGTTATGGCAATGGGTTCCACGTTTTTTTCAAATTTGGAATCCTTTTCTGTTTCTGTCGCTAAGAAGCAGTAACTATGTGCACTACTGTCTTCCGATCTGAAGAGAATAAGTCTACAATAATCAACTTTATTCGAAAGCTAGCATTATCCGTGCAATCAGGATCCTGGTGTGCAGAGAACGAACACGCCTGCGGATGCGTTGACACCCCTGAAGACTAAGATGGCATGCCTCGTTTCCAGTAAAAAGGGTTTCCAGTTCTCTACACTAGCGATACATTAAGCTGTTAGTTTACGGTGGTATTCTGTAAGAGTGTGGTCCTTCCCTAGTTGAGCCGACCCTTTCGTGCTAAAACCATAATATAACTGCAGTATAGCTCGACCCCGTTATATTTAATTATTATCGCTCCAGTCGTCAGCCTAGATATTTTACCTGTCATATTATAAGATCTGATTTTATACAGTATCTATCTATCCGTAGGAGATTATGAGACCTTTCTGGAATTTTTCATAGCCACCTGTGAGTAAAGTAAAATTACAGCTCACAGCGTATTTATAGAAATGAGAAGAAACCAGTATTCCTCTCATTTCTGTGAGGGGTATTTAGGGCAAAGAAATGTCCGCCACGTTAATCTAGTGCGTGTTGGGAGACTTTAACATGTACACTTCACTGACTTTACCCTTGTCTCACAAAACGTCAGTTGTCGAATCGTTTGTCGCTTAAAATCATCCCGATGTTGAAGTGGGTTTGTGAAGTGAATTAGGTTTAACACAATACGTTAAGTTAGTGGATTTTCTTACGCCGCCACTATATAGCTTATACTTTTATATGCTTACTAAAAATATAAAGTCCTCTAACACATTTAAGACTTCATATGTTTTTAATAATATAAGAATTAATATCTTCTCAACCAGCCTGTCAAAGTCCAATACTGGAAATGGGCCTCTGCTATTACAGAGAGAACTTGATTTAATAGTCATTCTTGGGAGGCGGATTTACAGGCAATACAACTCTCGCGCAGTTTTACGCTCCTTCCCGTGTGTCTGGGTATTTACGCCTGGCGTAAACAAGATAATTCCACGGCCATCTATAGGAATTCGGTGATGATATTTCTTGGCCGCTATCAAATGGCAAATTCTTAGTTAGCTAGCTAGTCTCGTCTCGTCTCATCAAAATCATTGTAATCCTATACCGTTTAGTGGTATTTTAACACGCTTTTATTAGCTTCTTGAGTTTATCTATCTATTTATCTGTCTATCTATCTAACAGAATATTTTTAATGTTACTTTCACGAAATTGTAGATGGCCGACTGACTTGAAAATATGCACACGTATCATGGACCGGTGACAATATAATAACTGAAGAATTTTATCCTAGTATCCTGATTAGTATCATTAGGATAATTGTCTCAAATTGATCACAGCTCAATGCGTGTTTTTTAAGTTTCCTTAAATTTAAATATTATTCATGTAGTAAGCTTTTGCTGTAATTTTCACGCTTGGCAAACATAATGACGTCGCTATGCTGGACGTCTAGAACGTTCGACACTGTTTTTTTATAGAATAATATGAAATAAGCGTGACAAAGGAGCACATAATCCACTTGATAATAAGTAGTTACTGTGGCCTACAAACGATATATCTATCCTCAATTAAGAATCGAAATGTAGATGGTAAAATACCTCGTTACTAGTAATAGGGTCTCCGGTTCACTGACAATACGAAACGCAGCAGCAATAAAACAATATTATACACTAGTATTTTGTGAGAGTGTGATCTTTTCCCTGGTTGAGCTGTACTCATTCATGATCAACCATAAGCTATTCTATGTCACCACCACACGGAAAATGTGTAATATAGTGTGATTGGTGGACGATAAACGCAATTATGGCAATTTGGAAATACAAAGGAACCACTCAAATCGCAAATATCACCGATTTCTTTAATTAATAATGACCGTCCAAGTAGGTTTTGACATGATAGAGCCATGCTGCGGCTATATTGTGGTTGTGGCACGAATGGGACGGCTCAACTGGGGTAGGCCCAAGTTCTCACAGAATACTGTGGTGAAAAGCAGCTTAATGCCGTTGGTTTTAATGGTGCATGTAAAGAACCCGAGACTCTTATTCCTGAAAACGAGGCATTCCATCTTAGTCCTTAGGGGTGTCAGCGCATTTTAGTTGTTAATCGAGGATAGATATAGATTTTTATGGGCCACAGCATCCACTATCTGGTAAACTGTGTGCTCGTTGGTCACCCTTACTCTACTCGAATAAATAATGGAAAACCTTTTAAATAAGATTTTTTATTTTGAGATTTGTAACATCGAACATCATTTTGCAATTAGACTCCAGTTTCAGTGGACTCACTAAATACCGTTTAATATTCTGAAACGGTCACATTTAAATAGCCCGATGATTACTACTTTCGAGAGATCGTTGCTCCAACTCCAAAGATGTTTATGTTTTAGTATAAACAATACTCAAAATATGTTTATATTGCATTATATCTGAGTGTATATCTGCTGACTTCAGTCATTCTCGATAAATTAAAGAAATGTAAAAAAATAAGCTTTCTTCAGTTCTTATAAAAAGTGGTAAGTTTTATTTAGGACTTATTGTGTATTTTCGTAATATTTTTAAAGAAATAGAAGTCACTAACGAGTACACAGTTCACCTGATATAAAGACTATGCTGTGGCTCACAGATAGATTCATACAAAGTTCCTCAATACCCATTTTCGGTCATGATGGGGCGGTCAATCTTAAGGGAGGCTAAGCATCTGCGCCAGCCAGGATTATAGTTATAAGAGTGTGTGCGTAAACACAAGTACATTCTTTTTTCCCTTACTCTCATAGTGTCTAAATAGTAGTCCTGGTGTAAGTTATGTATGTAAACTGTCTCCAAGATCCAGGATAAAATCCTAGTGTGGAGTAACAATTTAAAAGAAAATTGAAAAGTAACTCGACGCTTTCTGAAGAAAAGTAGTAGTAGTAGTAGAAGTAACGCTGCGGCCACGCTAACTTATCGTCTACCGTCTTGTTACCGCAATGATTATGGCATTTAATTACTACCTAAATTACCGCGTGAAGTAGTGTGGTTACACCTAGAGTTTACCTAGATATGGCAATGAACTAGGCGAAAAAACCGTCATGAAGAATCATTCCTTATCTAATTTTGTCACCATTTAGCAGTGCCTGCACAGAAAAGCAATAAATAGCCAGTAGAATTAAAGGCAATGAGGCAACTCACCTTATTCCACAGTAATTACAAAGCGTACAGACGCTTCCTTCTCAGAGCCTTCTTTGATTAAAGTTTGTATATGCATATGGACTGCAGTAGTCACTTACCATCAGTTGGACTGTTAGTTAATTTGTCTAAAATAAAACTCAGCCCGGAGCAAGGAAGTTAGAGGTGTTTCATACCTGCGCTTCGGAGGTTACGTAAATCGGTCGTGGGCCAGATCACTCTCTGGTTGTGACGGATTGCCGTCTATTTGAACTACGAGAATAAGCGAATAGAGACAGCATCAGTCCTTGCGCACACTCCTGCACTATAACTACGAGTATGTGCCACAGTCCAAAGCAGATCTAGCCTTCGTTGAGATTGGACGCCGGGATTGACATTAGTACACGGGTAGACATTAGACACTAATATTAATCAAAGCGCTGTGATACATTGAGCCATGTGATCTTGAAAAAGTATATTAATAAAGAGAATTACTTCAAAAGTAAATTTAAAGTGGTATTTTTTTTGACTTACCAAGATAATAAAGGTCAGGGCTAAAGAAAGGAGGACTGTCGCCAGCAAAGCTTTTGTTTCTTAAAGTAATTCGCTAAGTGCTATTAGTTGCCAGTATTTTATTTATTAAACAGCTGATAAAATGAGGGCATCCACGACTTTTTCTGCCACCAGGGCGGCGCCACTTTAGAGTAAGGTAAAATATTTGACAGATTTCATAGCGGGGATTATAATTTCTTAGGAAAATGTAATCTTTAAGGTTTCTTTATGTATTATTAGTTATATTTTATATTAATTACATTAGAAATGAATAAACCAAACTATAAATATAACTAAAAGACGACTTTTTAAAAAAAAAAGAGTTATAATGTGCAAAAAATTAAAAATCAAACCACTGACGCATTGTGTTGTGTATTAATATAATACTCTAGATAATGATAAACTATTATTTAAAACTAATTTCTCAATTAACTGACATTATGTAACAAAAAATTTTACCTCAGTCACAACTAGCGACATCTGGTGAGTGGAAGATTATTAGCCCTCATTAAATCTCATTCTGTTATTCATTACATTGCATTGCTTTGACCTGTTTAAAATTAATTTGAAACAATTAATAAATCCTTCTGTAGTGTATCGCATTCAAATAATTTAAAATTAAATCATGGCGATGAAAACATTTAAATTTATTATTAATATATTTTTCACGGTTCAATTCATGTTGTAGTTTACATTAGAAATAATCTATATCTATATAGTTGTACATCTATACAAATAAATAAAATGGGAGTGCCTGTTTGTAGCGTGAAAATAAATGAATATGAAAGTATTATTTAAGTTTGTCTGTCTATTTGTTCCAGCTAATGTCCGAAACGGCTGGAGCTATATTGATGGGACTTTCACTGACAGATATCTGATTTTATAAGGAGTAACTTACGCTATGTTTATTTAAGAAAAAGAATTAGGGTTCCGCGCAAAAAACAAAATTAAAAACCTAAATTACACACGAGCAAAGTCGCTATATAATAATGCGATGTTCATAATTCTATATTGAACGATTTTGATGAAATTTTAATGGATTGTTTATGGGATCACATGGATGTCTATTTGCTGTAGTTGAACTTAGTAGGTGGCGATACGCCTCAACATCTAAAAGATCTTGTAAGCGCTTCTGCCGGTGACGCCGACGGAGTACTTCTTAATGACATTGCAATGTTATATTATGCAATTTTATGCTTTCTTGTAATGTTAATCCAAATGTCATTCCATTCTTATATGGAGCAAGATTATGGGCCTTTATAAAAAAAAGGTAACGGTATCCGGCCTTTTGCCGTTGGTTCCACATTTCGACGCTTAACTTCAAAATTAGCTTGCAGGCACATAATCTTTAACCTTAAGACAAAATTTCAGCCTACTCAACTAGGCTTTGGCACAAGAGGTGGCTGTGAGGCGGCAGTACATTCAGTGCGTACATTTTTAACAAACTCTGATGTAGATGTTCTTGTGAAGGTTAACCTAAAGAATGCTTCCAACTTCATTGATAGGTTAACCCTACTGAAAGAAGTAGCTAAAATACCCCAGAAATGTATAACGTTTATTTACGTTTGGCAATTATACAGCCAAAATACTAACTTGTTTTACGAAAACCATATAATCGATTCTGCTGTCGGTGTTCATCAGGGTGACCCAATAGGTCCAGCACTTTTTAGTTTGGGAATTCAATCCATTATTTCAAATTTGAAATCTAAGCTGAATATCTGGTACCTGGACGACGATACATTGGGTACTCAGTGATGTTACTCATATTTTCGAAATTTCAAAAATATTGGTCTTATATGTGATATATATATATATATATATATATATATATATATATAAATATATAAATGTGAAATATTTTTTCCAATAATTCATCTAGTTCTAAGAGGCATACTTTAATTCAAAATTTCAATCATATTTCTCCAGCAATAAAAACTTTTTAATAATATGAAATCTGTTTTAAAAACAAAATTTGATCAGTTTTTAAACCACGTTGATAAATTGTATATCTTAAAACATCCACATTGTTATCGCATTTAATTACAATACTGTAACAAAATCGTAAAGCTATGTTATAACTCGGCAACTATAAAACACAATATATATGTTATTATTGCTACATATGAGTCCCACAACTAAGCACAGGCCTCCTCTCATTTTTCAGAGAGTTTTAGGTCAAGGATGTGTCCGCCGCGCTGCTCATATTATGCGTGTTGGCGTACTTCGATTGTCTTCGTAATATTTTCTTTTCTGGGATCTCAGAAATGCAGTTTTTTGTTTTGATGTTCCACCAGAGATTACACCATCCCTAGTGGCCGTTTATTAACTAATGTGACACATTTTTTTAAATATAGTTTTGTAAACAAGTTCAAGATTATTCTACAAAGACGGCTAATTACAAACATCACTGCGATTTGATACAGTGGTGTTGGTTTGACCGTACGAGTAAATTATTATAAATTTATGAGTTTCTGTACTATTTACAAATTTTCTTATTATATGCACTGTATATACTACTAAGAAAAATTTAACGTTTTAGGATTATTAAATAAAATGTTGTTAATATAAAATCATTAAAACAAAAGAAAATCCTCAATAAGTGACATTTGTCTAGATATGTTGATATAAAGTAAGGAAATTACTAACAAAATCAAACTTGAATTGTAATAGTTAAAATTAAAAGTATTATCTATATTATGCCTAAGTTATATCTAGGTATTAATATTTTTTTTAGGTCTGTATACAATTGTTTTAACAAATGTAACAAAGGAGTTCAGGGTAGATTATTTCTTAATGAGTTCTGCTATTTTAAAGGGAGACTCACCGGAAATGCTACAGATTAATTCATGATCATTTCTCGCGGCACTAAACGCGACATTGTTGGAGTAGATGTTCAATAGTTTGCGTAGCTGAATAATCGCAAGGGTATTTGTCATCCGCAGTGATTTAAAATCTGAACAGGTTTCCTCACGATGTATTCTTTCACTGCCGAGCACGTGGTAAATCAGCACTTGAAATTGCAATTAACAATTTCATTGGTGCTGGCGGGGATAAAACCCGGGTTGCTTGCGTACTGTGATATTTACAGCGAATTCTTAGCCCCTCAACTACCACAGCTCTCTGAGATACCACGGCTCGCCGAACTTACTCGGCTCCCTGAAATAACACGGCTCCCTGAGAACCACTGCTCCTTTAGCTACCACAGCTGCTATTTGCAATAAAACAACGGAAAGATTCTTATTTGCAGTCAAATAAGTGCAAAACTACAGTTATCTATACCGTTGTGAAGTGCCGTTCATCTATAAGCGCTGTTAGTCGGCAGGCGTGATAACACAATTAAAACACAATATAGCTTTTTTTTAAATTGGCTATAGGTGTCCGAGTACTCAAGCAGCTTACCATTGATTTGTTTGCAAGCTCATCTGCTATTTACTCTATGAAAAAGGGCAATAAAATAATATGATAATACGAGTATATACATAATGTTTTATACAAATAAAAAACGTTAAAATAGAAAAGCACATCATAAATGTAGCGTGATATAATCCGTAAAAAATCAGTTAATAATAAAACCCGATGATGACGACCAGACGACAACTGTTCAGTGATGTCTCAGTGATCGCGAGGGTGAAAACCGGCAGCGATCACCGAATGGTTAGAGGCACACTGAACCTAAACGTTAAGTTGGAGAGGTCTCGTCTAATGAAGTCAACGCTCCGTCCCCCTCGTGCTCTAATCCAAAGTCCCGAAACCTTTCAGCTCGAGTTGCAAAACCGTTTTCAGTGCCTAGAAGACTGCAATGAAGTGGACGATTTGAATGACAAGCTCGTGGAAACTGTCCATGCGGTCGGAGCTAAGTTCTGCAAGACCCGCCGCAGAAGAACACAAAAACTCTCCGATCACACTCTTAATCTCATGGCTGTTAGACGGGAGATGAAGCTACATTCTTCAACAGATTTGACAGTATACAGGCAACTGAACAGACAGATCTCCAAATGCATGCGGCGGGACTTACGCAACTTCAATACAGCTCGTATTGAAGAAGCGATCGAGCGGAACCAAGGCTCCAAAGTCTTTGCCAGAGATCTGTCTGCCAGAAAGAGCCAACTGTCAAAGCTGAAGACCGAATGTGGCAGCATCGTTTCCGGGGCACCTGAGATTTTGAGTGAGATTGAGAGGTTCTATGGGCAGCTGTACACGTCATCGTTGGAGTCACACGCAAGTGTGAGTAACGATCCAAGAGCGAGTCTTATCCGACATTATTCCGATGATATCCCGGACGTCAGTCTGAGCGAGATTAGAATGGCTCTCCAGCACCTTAAAAACGGCAAGGCCCCAGGCCAGGATGGAATTACAGCGGAGCTTCTGAAAGCGGGTGGAAAACCGGTACTTGAAGTCCTTCAGAAGCTCTTTAATTCCGTCCTCCATGGTGGCATTACACCGGAGGCGTGGAGCAGAAGTGCGGTGGTCTTGTTCTTCAAGAAAGGCGACAACGCTCTCTTGAAGAACTACAGACCGATTTCCCTTCTGAGCCGCGTCTACGTGCTGTTTTCGAGAGTCATTACGAATCGTCTCGCGCGCAGACTTGACGACTTCCAGCCTCCCGAACAAGCCGGTTTCCGAAAAGGCTTTAGCACCATAGACCACATACATACCCTTCGGCAAATTGTACAGAAGTCCGAGGAGTACAATTTGCCACTATGTCTGGCGTATGTGGACTATGAGAAAGCCTTTGATTCCGTCGAAATTTGGGCGGTGCTGCAGTCCCTTCAGCGATGCCAAGTTGACTATCGGTATATCGAAGTGTTGAAGTGCTTGTACAGTAGGGCTACGATGGCTATCCGAGTACAGAACCAGAGTACGAAACCTATCCAATTGCAGAGAGGTGTAAGACAGGGTGACGTCATATCCCCGAAACTCTTCACCGCTGCATTGGAAGATGTTTTCAAGCTTCTGGACTGGAAAGGATACGGTATCAACATCAATGGCGAGTACATCACTCACCTTCGATTTGCCGATGATATAGTCCTTATGGCAAAATCGCTGGAGGACCTAAGCACTATGCTCAATGACCTCAATAGTGTTTCCCAACGGATAGGTCTTAAGATGAACATGGACAAAACAAAGATCATGTTTAATGTCCATGTCACACCTATGCCGGTAGTTGTTGGGAACACTAAGCTCGAAGTTGTTGACGAGTATGTTTACCTGGGACAAATAGTCCGACTAGGTAAGTCCAACTTCGACCGAGAGGTCAATCGACGGATTCAACTCGGTTGGGCAGCGTTCGGGAAATTACGGCACATCTTCTCGTCAGATATACCTCAAAACTTGAAAACGAGACTGTACACCCAGTGCGTGTTGCCAGTGATGACATACGGAACTGAGACGTGGTCCTTCACTGCTGGCCGGATGAGGAAGCTCAAGGTTGCTCAGCGAGCTATGGAGAGGGCTATGCTCGGAGTTTCTCTGCGTGATAAACTCAGAAATGAGGATATCCGCAGTAGAACCAGAGTGACCGACATAGCCCAACGGATTAGTAAGCTGAAGTGGCAATGGGCCGGCCATATAGCTCGAAGAACCGACAACCGATGGGGAAGAAAGGTTCTCGAGTGGCAGCCTCGTACCGGCAGGCGAAGTGTAGGGCGTCCCCCCACTAGATGGAGTGACGACCTGGTAAGATTTGCAGGAAGTCGATGGATGCGGGTGGCTCAGGACCGTGCTTTGTGGCATTCTTTGGGGGAGGCCTATGTTCAGCAGTGGACTTGTGAAGGGCTGTAATGATGATGAATAAAACCCGGATTATTTTTATTTCGCCAACAGTTTATTCTTTGAGCCTGGTTATTAAATGTAGCGATCAGTACTCTATAACGGTTTTACATCAGTCACTTTATTTCCCTTGAGTAAAGAACCATTACGGAACAAAACGATTGAATGCGTTTACAAGTTCAGGATGGGTATTATAAACGGAGCTTGTAATATGTACACTAAATGTTATATAACCTTACAGTTTTGTTTCCTGAGCCAAATCAATACATGAACATTTCGAATATTTTGCCCTAATTGCAACACTTCACAGATTAATTTACAGTATCCCAAAGATGTCACAATATGGGTACTGTGAACATAAAATTGTAATTGAGAGAGAAGCCCTTTATTTCAATATGTTGGTTATCTTTTGGGACGGTAATATTATCTCCATTCTCTTTTTTGTAATGCTATGTTGGTAATCTCTATATATAAAAATCAATTGCTCTCTGTTAGTCTTGCTAAATGTTAAAAACGGTTTGACAGATTATTACTCGGCGGGTCGCTAGTAATTTATATATATATTGTATTAGAGCTTAATTCTTAAACCATCGAAGCCGAGGATCTTAAACCTTTTTATGTCTTTAATCAAATTGACTATGAAGATATATATAGGTTTTGGAAAAACACTGCATACTTTTTATTGCATATAAATGCTCGGTTCCCCTTGGATAGCTTATAACATTTATTAATTAACATTTATTAATTAACATTTATCATAATCCTATAGTTCCCTTAAACTCAAACTTGTTGAACTTCACGCGAAAGAAATCCATAACAGAGACTTTTCAAAATGATAAATTTAGTGTAAGGTTAACAGCAAAAATATTATTTCCGACTACATACGTGGACGTAGTCGCGGGCAAAGGTTAAACGGTGAACAAGGCCTCTAACTTTTCGAAAAACAATTCTATTGCGACCTCAACCCGGGCGAAGATGCGGACAAAAGCTAGTATCATATAATTATGAATATAATGGACGATAAGGCGAAAGGGGCAATTTGTAAGGATAGACCAAGACATCGTTCTTTTGATGCTTGATCATTTTAGTACTTAAAGTAATTTCTTCTTTTTTGTTGACAATACCCGTGAAATAGCTTTTTTAGTAATATAAAACTTTTACTTATATTTTGTGAATAAATAATATTGAATAGGTACTATGGTTTGTGAATTCCCGACAATTTCAAAATCCCGTGCAACGGGACAGCCTATAATGAAAGTCCCGGGGATTCCCGGGACTTCGAGACTTTTAAGAAAAAACTTTTTTGTTTTTTTTTAACATGGGTAAGCCTTTTTTGATGAATTTTAATTGGGTTAATTTCTGGTGAAATGTTTAATACATTTCACCAGAAATTAACTCAATTAAAAGAGGCATTTTTTGTAAAAATCAACATTTATTAAACAACGTTATATCCCCGAAACTCTTCACCGCTGCATTGGAAGATATTTTCAAGCTTCTGGACTGGAAAGGATACGGTACTAACATCAATGGCGAGTACATCACTCACCTTCGATTTGCCGACGATATAGTCCTTATGGCAGAATCGCTGGAGGATCTAGGCACCATGCTCAATGACCTCAATAGTGTCTCCCAACGGATAGGTCTCACTGTAAACAGGTACTGTAAACACGGACAAAACAAAGATCATGTTCAATGTCCATGTCACACCTATGCCGGTAGTTGTTGTGAGCACTAAGCTCGAAGTTGTTGACAAGTATGTTTACCTGGGACAAATAGTCCGACTAGGTAAGTCCAACTTCGACCGAGAGGTCAATCGACGAATTCAACTCGGCTGGGCAGCGTTCAGGAAACTACGACACATCTCCTCGTCAGACATTCCTCAAAACCTTAAAACGAAATTATACAACCAGTGCGTGTTGCCAGTGATGACTTACGGATTTGAGACGTGGTCCTTCACTGCTGGCCATATAAGGAAGCTTAAGGTCGCTCAGCGAGCTATGAAGAGGGCTATGCTCGGAGTTTCTCTGCGTGATAAACTTAGAAATGAGGATATCCGCAGTACAACCAGAGTTACCGACATAGCCCAGCGGATTAGTAAGCTGAAGTGGCAGTGGGCCAGCCATATAGCTCGAAGAACCGACAACCGATGGGGAAGAAATGTTCTTGAGTGGCAGCCTCGTACCGGTAGGTGAAGTGAAGGGCGCCCCCCCACGAGATGGAGCGACGACCTGGTAAGACATGCAGGAAGTCGATGGATGCAGATGGCTCAGGACCGTGCTTTGTGGCATTCCTTGGGGGAGGCCTTTGTTCATCATTGGACTTATGAAAGGCTGTAATGATGATGATGATGATTAAACAATTAAACAGAAATTGAATAAAACTATTTTTTACGGATTTTATCGCGTTTAATTTTCTATTTTAATTCCCGTCGTTTATGGTGCTTTACAGCAACCCATGATCACGGGGAATTGAGATATTTGACGACCTCATGTCATAGCCGGGCTAACCCGGCTATCTTCAGTTTTTTAATATTAATTTTTGATTCGATTTACGCAGAATGAACTTACAGTATCTTGAAGTCTTGCCGTGGTATGCTTGAGTTTGGATTTAATTTTGTTAATTATATCCAAACCCAAGGAATAAAAACTTTTTTTAAAAAAACATCCTAATTTCAATAGCCCCGCGTATCATCCTTAGTAGGAATCTGTGTTCTTTTGCGAGGATTTGTGGTCTATCAAATCTGATGTAATGGCGAGGATGATCTTAAACATGTTCACAGACTGCAGACTTCCCAGAGCGTCGGTGATTCACGTCTGCTATATGTTATTTCACGCGGGTTTTAATGGATCTTTTTGTTTGTCCTATGTAAGAGAGACCACATTCGAAATCAAGCTTGTACACTCTTACATCTTGTAGAGGGATATTACACTTGACGGATGGTAAAAATTGACTAATCTTCTTCGGCGGCATGATGTATGTTATAATAGAAGCTCGCTTCAAAATGTAGCCAACCTTGTCTGTGACTCCCCTGACATAGGGTAGTACAGACGAAACGTCGGGAATTAAAATAGCAAATTAAAAGCGATAATATCCGTAAAAAATATTTTTATTCAATGTGTAGTGTTCGCGTAAATATAAGAAATCATTAATTAAACAGAATATTAAATAACTTATTTAATATTCTGTTTAAATTTAACGTTAATTTCAGTCTTAATAATTGCTTTGTTTATTTCTTTTATTCACACACGATGCACTTCTAAACAGTTAAATCTTATAGTTATGAAACGAACTTAGTTAAAAATCATACTTATTCTTAATAACTTTACTATTATCTAGTAATTCTAGTATGTAATCATTGTTCGTAATCTCATTGCTAATTCTCATAATCACATATTTGTTTAATTTATTGTGTTCCGTACTCAGTAGTTACATAGTAGACCAAGTAATTATTCATTAAACTAACACATGGCGCTAGGCTCCTTCAATTATTTGAAAATAAAAATGATTACATAACAATTTCAACAATCTTGTCTCGTCTCGAGTCTCGACCCGAAAGTCCTGGGACTCGAGACAACTAAAATTACGAAAAGTCCTGGGACTTCGAGACACGAGACGTCCCGGGACCCAAACCTTGTAGGTTGGTGGCATGAAACGTTGGCATGAACGTGGCATGAAATCCTATCTGGATTTCATGCCACGGGGAAAAACAATTTATTAATAATTGAGTCATTTAACGAAACAATATTCAGAAAAAAAAATGATTTATCACTTTCTTTAGGAGTGGTATCTTGGATTTGATGGAACTGGTGCATTTCAAATTGCTTAATACAATAAGTATGTATTTTTATATTGGACATTTTAACGTTGGTTGCAGTTTAATGGCTGACGAGCTTTTTCCTTTTGGTTGTGGCAATAATATATTTCTTTTATTTTATTTTAATAAATAATTGGGGAAAAATAACCTTTCATATAGAAACAAAATTTTCATTTTTTAATAATTTATTACTCTTCATCGGACGTTTTTAATAACGTACGTTTTGTATTTTACCTGTTTCGTGAGTGTGGCGTAGTTGTGACATAAAATTTCTTAACGTGTGGTCTGATAAACCTTGCACAAAATTCAAAAACCCTGGGATTAAATAAAAACAATTTGCGTATTTTGGCGAGAGATCAGACTAGATATTACTGTTTTAAAAAGCAAAAGACTATATTTGGACTAAGCAACTCAAAGATGTGTTGATTCTGTTCATTAAGGGACGAAACGCCTCTGTTTGTCGTTACTAATTGCAGACACTTAATGCGCAAACGTAAGACTTCTGGAAAACTAAGAACATAGCCCAGAAGAAATGAAAATGCTCACAGCTGGGCAACCTATTCAATTAATTGAAAATATAAGGCTTAGCAGTAAGCTATAGCAAAAGCAGCGTTAACAATAGATAATACTGGTTGCAGTGATACAGGTTTTGTTAGACCGGCATAGCTGCTCGCTCAAATAAAAAAAAATACTGTAACACTGGAGACTTTAAGTACTTTCAAATAAAAATAACAAGACCGGTAGCTTATGTTTCGCTCCAGTATTGTCAGCTGAAGCAAAACTTCCACAGCGATATATCGTTTGAAGTGAGCTCTCGAACCGTCGAAGCATATTTTAGGATGACTGCGGGTTTTGAAGCGTAAAGCATTTGTAAAATATATTCTATCATAAAATGTTTTCTTGGAGAGAAGTTTGCTATAGTTGGCACGCTGGGGATGGACATGGCATGAGGCAGGTGGTCTGCAACTATGCGTACTATATTTATTTTTCCTTGGTTAAGGCCTATGTTTAGCGGTAAACTTGTGATAGGATGTAATAATATTTTACACAAACAAAAAAAGAATAAAAATAAAAAATGATAAATTATTAATTTAACAAAGAAAAACCAAAAATGAAAATGTTTCATATGAACACAATAAATAATAATACTTTTAAACTAGAAACATGTAAGCTTCTTCAATTAAATTTTTATTTCAAAATATTGTAAAGAGATTTGTGAGACCGATTTCAATTATTTTATTTATTTAAATCTGGTAGTACTTTAGACCCCGCTAATTTTAAACCAATTTCTGTACTGCCACAGTTTTTGAAAAAATTATCCTTGATCAAATGTAAAAAAAATTAATGTAAATAATTTACTTCATAAAAATCAATTCGGTTTCACAAAGGGTTGCTCGACAACTGATTCTGGTGTATAGCTGATTAAATATATCTTCAATGCATGGGAGAATTCACAGGATGCTTTGGGTATATTCTGTGACCTATCCAAAGCCTTCGATTTTGTTCACCATGAAACATTAATCAGGAAACTTTAACACTACGATGTAAGAAGTGCTGCTCTTAAATCAACTATTTCATATTTGAGTAACAGAACGCAAAAAGTTGGCATTATGAGCTCTTCTGGGTCGATAGTACGAATGGGTGTGTCTTATGGCTTAATTCTCGGCCTCTTTCTGTTTCTTGTATAAATTAATGACTTACCTTACATAGCAGGGGATAACCATGATATAGTATTATTTGCTGATTACATTTCATTAATTTTAAAATTAAAGTGACAGTAACTAAAATATAATTAAGTAAGGAATCCTATAATCTAAATTAGTAAATTGGTTAAATGTTCTTAATTTGCATTCAAATGCCACTAAACAAAAATGTAGGATATTCATGACTCCAAATGTCATATAATAATAATAATAATAATAGTACCTATAGTACCTATAGTCCTCTCTACAACTGGTGTCATACCAAAAGCGCTTCATCAATCATTAAAAACTCTTGATCTACCAAAACTTACATATATTCAATTGAAAAAGCAGTTTTACTTAATACATGTAGAATAGTTAGAAAATTTATCTCAACAGATAACTACCCATAACCAAACACGTTCATGGTACCCACTTGGCTTAGTCCCGTGGTAGTAACCATTAATCCAGTTTTGTTAAAAACAAACTAAGAAAACCTAAACACTTTAAAAATAATAATAATAATAATAATTAATTTCTTTTTTTAAGTTTCTTTCCCTTTCTCCCTAACCCTCGGCCGTTTGGTCTCCCCTGCCGAGAGCTTCCATCTGGTTGGGTTTTTATATATTTATGTAATTTTTATGTATTTATTTTATTTTATTGATATTTATGTAAGTTTATCATTTTCATTTACATTTATATATTTATACAGCCCAACCAGATGAGAAAACTATACAAATACCCCATAATAATAATAAAATATTTATTCATTGACCAAAAGTAATAAAATATTTAAAAGTTAAACTAATACAAAAATGATATTTTTAGAAGAACAATGAAAGGGTTCTGACTCAGCATGTGTTGCAGAGAATCTACAACGCTGTTATTCTGTCAGCACCCATATACCTACTTAGTGAGCTAAAGTATAACAGTACGCGTACATCACTGATTATATTACAAATAGCTTTTAGTGTTAAATTATTTATTTATTCATTGAGCCAGTACAAGAACTATTTAATTAACCAGTACAAGTTTTCATATCATTTCTATTAATAAATTGATAATTAATATTCATGTACAAAAGATAAACATAATATAAACAAAGTATAAACGAAATATAAGCAAAAACATATGAAAGAAAATAATAATATTAAAAGTAAGAGCTACAGTAGTGTTTTATTTATTCAGACTAATTATAATAATTATGCTAGAACAACGTAAAGGTTATTAAAAAGAAAAAAAGAATATTGGTAGTAAATGTAAGTTACATAATTGAATATAACTAAATATGGGATACTCAGCCCTTGCCGAATTTTTTTTTCTTTATATTTATGACATTTTCTGCGTACTTAATAAATACTCTTTGTGTTTTCTCTTAAAACTGTTCTTATTTGTTATGACTCGTAATGGTGGTGGAAGATCATTCCAACTTTTGTCGCCATAAATTTGTAACTATCACGAAATGCTGATGTCCTATGTTGAGGTATGCAAAGTACCTTTGCACACTTTCGAATATCGTACATATGTTGATTTTGTCTCCACTGAAGCTTTTCATATAGGTATTCAGGTTTCTTTGTTTTTATTACTCCAAATAACAGGGAGGCATAAAATAATTTGAGACGTTCCTGCATTTTAAGCATATTAGAGATATGATAGATTATATATTTAAATACTAATGTAATTTTAAATGAGGATGAACTGAGTCTTGTCCTTGTTCTTCGTACGAGTCCTTGTCACCATTTTTCTTGGAAGTACACTAGACTCGAAACTTCAATGGAGCCCCCATATATCAAAATTAGCAAACAGACTTAGTTCTGCAGCATATGCTGTAAAATGTTTAGAAATCTTACCAGTTTTGAAACAGCTAGATTTGTTTACTTTAGCTATTTGCATAGCAAAATTTTGTATGATATTTTGCTGTGGAGACACGCGAATAACACTGTAAATATATTTGTATTAAAAAAGTTGACCATTAGAGCTTTCTATAATTTAAAACCTAAACAGCCGCTCCGCCAAAAATTAAGGAAATTTATATATTAACTTCGACCTCTCAATACATTTATGAAAATGTAATTAACGTACACAAATATAAAATTAGATTTACAAAAATTTGTGATATTCTTAATACAAATACTAGTAACAGTCACAAGCTAGTAATTCCTGTTACACGACTCCACCGAGTCAGTAATTCATTCTTGGGGCGATGTATACGCTCATCATCATCATCATTACAGCCCTTCACAAGTCCACTGCTGAACATAGGCCTCCCCCAAAGAATGCCACAAAACACGGTCCTGAGCCACCTGCATCCATCGACTTCCTGCATGTCTTACCAGGTCGTCACTCCATCTCGTGGGGGGACGGCCTACACTTCGCCTACCGGTACGAGGCTGCCACTCGAGAACCTTTCTTCCCCATCGGTTGTCGGTTCTTCGAGCTATATGGCCGGCCCACTGCCACTTCAGCTTACTAATCCGTTGGGCTATGTCGGTCACTCTGGTTCTACTGCGGATATCCTCATTCCTAAGTTTATCACGCAGAGAAACTCCGAGCATAGCCCTCTCCATAGCTCGCTGAGCGACCTTGAGCTTCCTCATACGGCCAGCAGTGAAGGACCACGTCTCAGTTCCGTAAGTCATCACTGGCAACACGCACTGGTTGTACAATTTCGTTTTAAGGTTTTGAGGTATGTCTGACAAGAAGACGTGTCGTAGCTTCCCAAACGCTGCCCAGCCGAGTTGAATCCGTCGATTGACCTCTCGGTCGAAGTTGGACTTACCCAGTCGGACTATTTGTCCCAGGTAAACATACTCGTCAACAACTTCGAGCTTAGTGCTCCCAACAACTACCGGCATAGGTGTGACATGGACATTAAACATGATCTTAGTTTTGTCCATGTTCATCTTAAGACCTATCCGTTGGGAAACACTATTGAGGTCATTGAGCATAGTGCTTAGGTCCTCCAGCGATTCTGCCATAAGGACTATATCGTCGGCAAATCGAAGGTGAGTGATGTACTCGCCATTGATGTTGATACCGTATCCTTTCCAGTCCAGAAGCTTGAAAACGTCTTCCAATGCAGCGGTGAAGAGTTTCGGGGATATGACGTCACCCTGTCTTACACCTCTCTGCAATTGGATAGGTTTCGTACTCTGGTTCTGTACTCGGATAGCCATCGTAGCCCTACTGTACAAGCACTTCAACACTTCGATATACCGACAGTCAACTTGGCACCGCTGAAGGGACTGCAGCACCGCCCAAATTTCGACGGAATCAAAGGCTTTCTCATAGTCCACATACGCCAGACATAGTGGCAAATTGTACTCTTCGGACTTCTGTACAACTTGCCGAAGGGTATGTATGTGGTCTATGGTGCTAAAGCCCTTTCGGAAACCGGCTTGTTCGGGAGGCTGGAAGTCGTCAAGTCTGCGCGCGAGACGATTCGTAATGACTCTCGAAAACAGCACGTAGACGCGGCTCAGAAGGGAAATCGGTCTGTAGTTCTTCAAGAGAGCGTTGTCACCTTTCTTGAAGAACAAGACCACCGCACTTCTGCTCCACGCCTCCGGTGTAATGCCACCATGGAGGACGGAATTAAAGAGCTTCTGAAGGACTTCAAGTACCGGTCTTCCACCCGCTTTCAGAAGCTCCGCTGTAATTCCATCCTCGCCTGGGGCCTTACCGTTTTTAAGGTGCTGGAGAGCCATCCTAATCTCGCTCAGACTGACATCCGGGATATCTTCGGAATAGTGTCGGATGAGACTCGCTCTTGGATCGTTACTCACACTTGCGTGTGGCTCCAACGATGATGTGTACAGCTGCCCATAGAACCTCTCAATCTCACTCAAAATCTCAGGTGTCCCGGAAACGATGCTGCCACACTCCGTCTTCAGCTTTGACAGTTGGCTCTTTCTGGCAGACAGATCTCTGGCAAAGACTTTGGAGCCTTGGTTCCGCTCGATCGCTTCTTCAATACGAGCTGTATTGAAGTTGCGTAAGTCCCGCCGCGTGCATTTGGAGATCTGTCTGTTCAGATGCCTGTATGCTGTCAAGTCTGTTGAAGAATGTAGCTTCATCTCCCGTCTAACAGCCATGAGATTAAGAGTGTGATCGGAGAGTTTTTGTGTTCTTCTGCGGCGGGTCTTGCAGAACTTAGCTCCAACCGCATGGACAGTTTCCACGAGCTTGTCATTCATATCGTCCACTTCATTGCAGTCTTCCAGGCACTGAAAACGGTTTTGTAACTCGAGCTGAAAGGTTTCGGGACTTTGGAACAGAGCACGAGGGGGACGGAGCGTTGACTTCATTAGACGAGACCTCTCCAACTTAACGTTTAGGTTCAGTGTGCCTCTAACCATTCGGTGATCGCTACCAGTTTTCACCCTCGCGATCACGGAGACATCACTGAACAGTTGTCGTCTGGTCGTCATAATGAAGTCAATCTCATTTTTTGTGGAACCGTCGGGGCTCGACCAGGTCCACTTCCTGTGGGGCCGCTTCTGGAAGAAAGAGTTCATCATAAAGAGTCCCTCTTTCTCCATGAAGTCGGCCAGCTGCTGGCCCCTTGGGTTCCGTTGCCCTATTCCAAATTTCCCCACTTTCAGCTCACCGTTCTCTCTTGTGCCTAGTTTTGCATTGAAGTCTCCCATTAACACCGTATATTGGGTTTTGGAGGAATGCATGTCTCTAGAGATATCCTCATACATTTCCTCCACCTCCTCATCGGGGTGTGCCGAGGTTGGTGCGTAAACCTGTATGACCTTCAGCGAATACCGTTTGGTGATTCTGAGTATAAGGTACGCAACCCTCGTCGACACACTCCCGATTTTTACAACGTTGTTAACGAGAGACTTGTGGACGATAAATCCGACACCTCCTTGGGACAGATGGTCGCCCTCCCGGTGATAGAGCAAGTTGCCGGATTCGAGGATTACCGTATCCTCCCCCTCTCTTCGGACTTCGGATAATCCTATAATATGCCAGCGCAACTTGTCTATCTCTTCTTCCAGCTCCACGATCTTCTCGTCAGTCCTCAGGGTGCGTGCGTTGTACGTTGCCAGGTCGAGTCGTCTAAGGTGGCAACCGAACCTCCACCGGAGATTCTTAGCACCCCCTGCCCCGCCGTTACCATGGTCACCACCGTAGCCAGGAATAGCGGGGCCGCCGGGGACTGGGGGCCGTTTTTTTGTTGCTCTCATCATTGGGGGGTATTTGCCATAGTTGCCACGCTTGGCGAGCGGGTTGGCAACCGCAGTTTTTTTATTGTAATTTGGCTATTATCAGGAAGATGCTGCTGCCCATCTCCTGGCTGTTTCCCTTTGTCGCCTTTTACGACACCCACGGGAAGATATGGGGTAGTGGATATTCTTGACCGCCACTACACGGCAAACGCTATTACAACAAATTCCAAGAAAACATACAAAATTTGACCTGCACAAAGTTCAAAACCCTTATTTAACTTAGTTTGTTTAAAAAATGTTATTATAATATTAAGGAATTTACGAATGATGATAACCCCTGGAAATGATGTGACCGTTACCGCACTGTATCTATTTTGTTTTGTATTGTTATTTCTGTAATATACATGATTGTAAGCGGTTATTTTTTTATAGGATAAGGGTGATATTGTGTTCAGTTCTGTGATCACATTAACCTAACATGGATGTGTTATGTCCCACGGCCGTCTGAACAGTGAGTTGCGGGCCCCGGCTCTGACGGCTGACTCGTATGACTGTATGATTCGTTGTTCTGGGCGGTGATAACCGCCTAGAGACGCGGGTGTACGCGGCGCGCCCGTCTGCTGACTAGCTGCGTCCCATTCGTTGTATTAACTATGCCTGTGACACTAGGTGCGTGTATAGTGTTGGTGTGTGATGGTCCGGCGACATTAATTTCGTCGGAGTCTAACGGAATCAGGTTTTCAATTAAAATGTTACGATGCTTCCGGAGAGAGGCCTTGACGTTTGAAGTCGAAACGTAGGAGACTGCGTTTATCACCAAGGGATTAGGATGGAAACATCGGGAATTAAAAATAAGTTAATTAAACGGGCTAGGATGTGGTTCAGCGCTCTCGAAGTAGCGCTGAGACATTTCCTTGTAGTATTTCGAGATTGTTGGAAGTTGGCAATCACTGTGAAGATCAGAGTTTTGCTGGTACCAACGAGCTCTGGTGGGTTTTCGAATGAAGTTATTTTGGACCACTTGGAGACTGTTTAGATTAGCTTCAGACGCGTGGGCGAATGTTATGGTAGCGTCTTAAGGACAGTTTGCTCTTGTTGCTTACTAGCGGGTGGAGGCGGCTAGATATTGCGTATGTGTTTCGCCAAGGTCCTCTCGTGGTCGAATATGACCCCTTAGTATTAAGCCGATGATTTCCAGGGGATGTGGCAGCCGTATGGGGTGATTGTGCTTAACAATTTTCTGGAATTTTTTTTCGCGATTCGAGGCGACAAAAGTTTCGTCGGCGAAGAGAGCAGTATTAACTAATGAGTCTTTCGGGATTTCACTCGTTAAGAGTGTAAAGAGAAGTGTGGAAAGAGGACTGAGCCCTGAGGGACTCTAGCCTTTAGGAGGCGTTTTGAACATCTAGCACCCTCTCTCTATTCGATATCGAAAATGGCAGTTGGCAAGGAAGACTCTGACGATGTGGTTCCGGCACGTTGAGTTTATACAGCTTGTAAAGTAAACCGTAGTGACAAACGTTGTCAAACGCTTTTGCAACATCGAAAAAGAGTGCGTCGCTGTTAGTGGTCCTATAACTTCTTTTGGGAGATAGCATCTTTTCAAAACGTACTCTTCACAGAGTGTTATTGAGTATTTGGGTTTAAATCCGAACTGCTCATCGGGAAGTTGTTTATTTGAGGGGAGATGTATTTACGTAGTCGATTCAATATGAGTCTCTCGTAAACATTCCCCAGTGTATTGAGGAGACTGATAGGTCAATAGCTGGAGACTAAGTTGCGCGGTTTCCCTGTTTTCGGAATTCCTATTACGTTTGCCCTTATGCAGGCATACTGGAAGGAGCAGCTGGAAAGAAGAGCGTTAAAAATACTTACTAGAAGTCATACGAGCGGCGCGGAGAGCGATTTCAGCACACTGTTTCTGACGCCATCGGGGCCGGGTGCTGATTTATTTTTGAGACTTTTGATGACACCTGTGGCTTCATAATCATCATCATCAAGATAATTACAGCCTTTCATAAGTCCACTGCTGAACATAGGCCTCCCCCAAGGAATGCCACAAAGCACGGTCCCGAGCAACCTGCATCCATTGACTTCCTGCATGTCTTACCAGGACGTCACTCCATTTCGTGGGGGGTCGCCCTACACTTCGCCTATCGGTACGAGGCTACTACTCAAGAACCTTTCTTCCGCATCGATTGTCGGTACTTCGAGCTATATGGTCGGCTCATTGCCACTTCAGCTTACTAATCCGTTTGGCTATGTCAGTTACTCTGGTTCTACTGCGGATATACTCATTTCTAAGTTTATAGCTCCATAGCTCGCTTGAACTTTCTCATACGGCCAGCAGTGAAAGATCACGTCTCAGATCCGTAAGTCATCACTGGGAACACGCACTAGTTGTACAATTTCGTTTTAAGGTTTTGAGGTATGTCTGACGAGAAGATGTCGTAGTTTCCCGAACGCTGCCCAGCCGAGTTGAGTCCGTCGATTGACCTCTCGGTCGAAGTTGGACGTACCTAGTTGGACTTTTTGTCCCAGGTAAACATACTCGTCAACAACTTCGAGCTTAGTGCTCCCAACAACTACCGGCACAGGTGTGACATGGACATTAAACATGATCTTTGTTTTGTCCATGTTCATCCTAAGACCTATTCGTTAGGAAACACTATTGAGGTCATTGAGCATGGTGCTTAGGTACTCCAGCAATTCTGCCATAAGGACTATATCGTCGGCAAATCGAAGGTGAGTGATGTCCGGGTTAACTTTGACATCGGGACGTCAATCACCTCAGTCCCCCGTGACCACGGTTGCTGGAAAGCAACCGAAACGTCGGGAATATAAAATAGCTTAATTAAACGCGATAAAATCCGTAAAAGTAGTTTTATTCTATCATTTCTAACTAAGGTGTAGTTCGCGATCTTAGGATAGCGATGGCTAGGTTTGAAAAAAGTGTCTTTCACTAACATTACGTCTACATCGTGATTGCTCACGAAGAGCGTGATCTCGTCTTTTTGGTCTCTGAGGACGTTAAATAACGCAGAGAGCGTGGTATAGTTATACTTAAATTTTATGCTCTCATTATGATATTTAAAATAGCGAGCGCACTGCAAAGACCAAATTGCGTCGATGAGTCCTATGTGCTAATTCGTAGTGCCTAGTTTGTCCAATGCCTAGTTTGACTTTTGCAGACCAAAGAGGATAAATCAGCAAGGTTAATGTTGCTTATGAAGCCGCAGACGAGCGAGAATTCTGCGGCGAAAGAAGACGAGCCTTGTACGACGAGCTTCAGTTTTGGGGCCTGGGGCCTGTTATTGGAGGCGACAAATGCCGGTGGTTTCACTCGAGCATTGGGTTTTGGCGCGGAAGGCGTGCGGGGGCAGTCAGTGGTACTGTGGTCACCTAGGTACTTGTTGCACCTAGGCCTGGCGTAACAATTCCTAGCAGAATGGTCGTTTGGTTGGCATTGGTGGCATTGATCAACGATGTTCCTATTTTGGGGGGATTCAACTACAATCCCCGTTAGGTGTCAGATGCGCCGAACGTCAAATATTATAAATATTTAACGTTCGACGCATTTAAATATTATAAATATTTAAATGGACACGTCCGGAGTTTACAAAGCCCAAGCGTAGACTCTTGTACCTTCCCGTAGCACTTTGAGTTTCATTCCAGATTCACTCCGTTCTTTTTTTTTCAATGGAAAAATATGCACAATTCAACTATGGCGCCATATAATGGGGCTATATTTTTTAATTTAATGTTTTTGGACATAAGTAACATTATTGTATGTATGAGTCATTTTGTTCCATAAATATAGATTTTGTGTCATAAATATAGATTTTGTTCCATGAATATAGATTTTGTGTATAATTTATCCACAGTGCCATCTATCAAATTTCTAGAATAGCTGCGAACTATCGATTGGACAAAACAGTACCTATTATTTATATTTTGTGAATAAAACCTTAATTGGTCATGTCCTTCAGAAGTTACGAGATCGCATCCGGAAATAACGGTGATTATAATATTTTAAAGAAAATTATTATTATTAGAAAATTATTTAATCTATAGCCAGTGAACAAAGTAAAAATATTTAGCAGTGAAATTTTGATAGGCTGTAATGAATAAATGAAGGAATAAAATATATGTTAAGCCTATATTAAATGATGATGGAGAATGCATTTCATTTGAATGCAGAAGATAGAAGATAGAAGAAATACATTTAAGATTAATTTAACCCCCAATTAGTTAATTATAAAGTGATTAATGTAAATTAAACATATTTTGATTCAGTAATATCGTTATTTTTGTTAAATAAATAGTTGACGTAAGACGTGTCGTAAGAGGCGATAGAGGAAAAAATATCAGATAAAAAATGAGTATATATGTAGGAAGTATAGTGGGTATAGTACAGAGACTGATTTTGTAGTTAGGAATAATAATTAATTCGTTTACACGAATTAATTATCCAACGAGTCGAGGGTAAACTAGTAACAGAATACGACAAGCGCACCGTTCCACGTCAGAGCCAAGACTGTCTTAACGACGTCCGCTCCGTCCGTTTTATACAAGCAGGACGGCTGGCAACAACGCAGGTGCAATGCCGCAGGTGTGCGGTACACGTGTCGTTTACAAGAATTCTGTCTAGCCAGACCGACGCCACCGCACCTACAACGGTGCAGGTGCCGTCACGGTCATACTGACATGCGTGCGTCCTCGCACGAGCTCCATCACAATTTTAGTTATCTGTAGACAAAAAAACATCGTTCGACTATCCTGACATAACAGCGTCTGGTCCGGTCTATATTGACCCTTCAGACTTGGGTGACAGTCTGTTTTGTTCCGGCAGTAAGCCCTACAAAACTTTAATCATCTTTATGTTCGGTCGGAATGATTAGTCTGTAACTTTTTCTATTTTCTCTTTTTTTTTTCAAGTACTGTTTTCGCTAGTCCGGAATCACTATTCCCTATAGCCATATCATTGGACCGGCACAAAGCCCTGCAATGATAGTAAGAACCACATTTTTTTTTCTTACTCTCTTTTTTTCGATTCAGTATAGAACAGTTACAGACCAACCATACCGCAAACATGTCCCCGTCACAATCACACAAAAGTGTATCGTGAGGGACGTAGTGACACGATAACACCTAAGTATGTAAACCAACAGCAACTCGACACCTATCCCAGTGCAGCACAGACCAGCCTCCCTGCAACTTCATGTTCCTTTCCTGCACTAGAATAATTACTTCGTTAGAGTGTTGAAATGTCTCTAGTATTTTCTAGATGCACAGACACTGCTACCTCCGACAGTCGCACGGCCTCGTGCGGTTGACAGTGAACAGCATACGGTCTATCAGTTATCACCACCTGCTAACAGATATTAACTCTTGTTAAATATTACAATGGTCGACCATCCCAGACTTCATTTAAGTCATGGACGCGCCGATATGGCTACCTCCAGGGAAACTCACTCCAACTTTCCGTTCTGCTGCGTTCGTGCCACATTCGCGCTAGCGAGCCGTCGCGCCGTACTGGCGCTAGCGAATCGTCGCACTGCTTTGCAAAATTAAAAGAAATCGAGATAAATGTATTGCGAACCATGGAATTCCGAGCTTCCGAAATTCATCACATATTCTCTTAAGAAACGGCAACTGCACGACATTTGACAACATTGCAAAAAAATGGAAACTATGTGTAGAGACAGATACCACAACATATTTCGAAGCGAAGGAGGAAACTGCGCAAAATCTACGAAAGCCGTCCATTTACAGCGCCAAAGCACCATTTGTTCGGCGGCCGCTTGAATTGCCCTGCCGTAAGATCAGCCGACAAGTAACCGACTGTAGCGGTGTAGGCTCAATCTAACCAGCGCTCGGCCGTACCTGACCATGTTCGATTAGCCATCACAACGACTTCTACGAATCCCTCGAAATCAAACCCCAATCTTGTCAACGACACAATATTCGGAGCAAACTGCAACACTGATCAACACATTAGAACACAAAAATGTCACTTATTATTTTCAATTCACAGCGTGTTAAAGTTAATCCTTTATTGTAAGTACAACCCTTAAAAGTTTTGAACTTCAAAATATAGCAAATGATAATCATGTTTCGCGTGAACTATCAAATTACAACAAAACGAGAGCAGCAGGAGCACCTGAGGGTTCACAGGCATCGTCGGGGTAGTAGTTATCATGATCTGCGTGAAAAACAAATAGTTAACTATAAGGACAACATACACAGTTGCCTGTTCTCTCATCTATCACACATACGAGGCCCTAAAACAGAAATACGTTCTCATACCGTGGACTATAATAAAGCACTTCGCTTTCACAAGTAAACATAGGTCTTCATACGAAGTATCTGACACATACTCTTACTTGATCTTGCGAGATCCCACGTTAACTATGTGAACCACATTAAAACGTGAACCAGGACAGCGCCTGCCAGGACAGAGCCTAATACATGTTCAGAAAACATTACCGTGCACACAGCATACGACTTCCGCGCACACAGTGTGACTCCCACGCATACAGAGTACACGACTTCCGAGACATCGCTATGTACAGCATACGCGCGCTCCGGGATGGCGCCTGCGTATACGCGCATACGCATCTACCGAAACCAGGCCTTGTTACAGCTGGACCTGGCAGTCCGTTACGACCAGCAAGGCACACACTCACGCACTTGTAATCACATCACACGTGCTACTGTAACACATAAAAGAAAACATTAAAAATACTCAGTCGGAACTTGATTTCAAGAAATGCAGCACTACTCTTGGTACACCATTCGCCTTTCTAGGGCACCAAATACTGAGCTGCGGCTACACGACAACCTCTGATATGGTCCGATCCTCATGTAAACTTAAATACCCTCTTCAATGTCAGAACTAATTGGCTCTATTTCACTTTCATCAGTTATACTTCGGTTTTCCGGCATTTTTCGCTACCAATTAAAAATGTAAACACTCATTCTTACAAAATAGTTCTGAGCCAATGTTTAGGATAAATTTACTTTCCTCATGTATCTAATGGTGATCAGTAGCAGCGACAAATAATAAGTCCGCAGCGTCATAAGCAGACAGCATACTCAAAAGCGAGCGCTACAGCTCCACGCTTTCCACTAAACCATTCCAAGTTTGTCGACTACGTAATGCTCGGAGTAAACTGTAACACTTATCATCACATTAGATCACAAAAATACTACTTAGTGTTTTTAAGTCATAGCACGTTAAAGTAATCATGTTCTTTTTTTTCGGTACATCGTTTAAACATTTTGAACTTTAAAACTAGGCCATGTAAATCACACCTCGTGTATCAAATTATAACATTACTTGAGCAAGTTAAACTTCCACTGAATGCAAACTATAACTCATTCAGAATATCTCCAACATTTCTTTCGACATTTGTTATCATATTTGGGTACGTTAAGAAATAATGAATTTACTTGCGGGTACTTTCTATTATAAATTGAATAAAAAGATTTAACTTTTGACTTAAATAATTTCACTTTATCTTTTCTCTACACTTTAATGATACGACAATATCGTAAGTAGGACAGCAAATTTCATTACGGTATTTAACATAAAAATAGAATCATCAATGCAGAATGCATTATAGTCTTTAACAAATGTAATAATTCTCATATTATTCGAAGATTATATGTGGGCAATAAGGGGGACTTTATCCCACTTCTGATGTAGGAAGTATAGTGGGTATAGTACAGAGACTGATTTTGTAGTTAGGAATAATAATTAATTCGTTTACACGAATTAATTATCCAACGAGTCGAGGGTAAACTAGTAACAGAATACGACAAGCGCACCGTTCCACGTCAGAGCCAAGACTGTCTTAACGACGTCCGCTCCGTCCGTTTTATACAAGCAGGACGGCTGGCAATAACGCAGGTGCAATGCCGCAGGTGTGCGGTACACGTGTCGTTTACAAGAATTCTGTCTAGCCAGACCGACGCCACCGCACCTACAACGGTGCAGGTGCCGTCATATATATAATAATATTGTAGCGTCATTTAATTTTAATTGATTGATTTAAATTAAAGACGAATGGACCAATTTTTTAAAATTTTTCGATATTAAAAAAAATAAAATATAGCCAAGTTCATTTAAGTAATCTACATTGTTTTTTAACAGTTTCTGAAGTTACATCGCGAACAATTATGCATTTTTCTAAGATTAGCCCAAATATTATGAAATACAGACAGATAAAGACCGAAATTTCAAATATGGTGTGGCGGGTGAAAGGAAAAGGGGAGATCTCCCGCCGGGCAAGATGTTCTGCCCGGGGAGCGGCCAACGTTCCGTGTGGTAGTTTGGAGCTATTCTAAATATATTACTTTAATTTTGGAACTTTGTTAGCGCGATTTAGGCTTCGATGTGTTTCGCTTGTGGCGCGACGACAGCGCCGCCACAATGGTCATATCTAAATAAACCCCTGAGTTTAAAAGCCTGTTATTTCGATATTACAGTTAGATACTTTAATTTTATTTATATTTATGTATAGATCGATCTATTATCAGAAATGAAATTAATACAGTGTATTAAACAGTTGTTTCTACTTATATACTGCTAAATATACGTAATAGGGTCACGAGTGAAACTACTGCTTGCAAGTAACACACTCATTTATTTCTTAGCTGTGACAGATATACTTATACGTAGTCGTACACAGGTACCCACCATTTACTCCCCCTAGTTAACAACTAGATAACTTAACTAAAGGAAACGGCGATAGTCCACCGTAGGTAAGGGGCGTAAATAAAGCCTAGGCGCGGGGTTGTTACGTGCAATGGTGGCCATAGGCTGATTAGCCACAGTGTCCATTCAAACTGGCTCCGACGACATGTTTCACTCATTGTTTACGTCGCCACCTGTAAGTATGCGTAATAGAAGCACGAGTGAAACCACTGCTTGCAAGTAACACACTCATTTATTTCTTAGCTGTGATAAATATACTTATACGTAGTCGTACCATATACTTTTTAATGTGACACTTTATAGTATAAGAAAATACAATATCTTAAGAGTTAATTCCATTTTATTTGGAGATATTACAACATTGTCGCCGCAACAAACACTTACCTTATTTAATGAATCAATTTATATCTCCTCAGAAAAGATCTAGAAAGCGGATGAAATAATTGACTTAACTTGAACTAAAACAAGTGAATTTAATAATTTTAACTTAGTTTAATTGAAAATAAGCTATATAAAACATAATATTATGATGGCAACGTAGCAAATGCTCCTATGAAGCAATCTATTGGATAGGCATATATTATTCTGTGACCTTTTGATGGGCTTATTTCATTGATTCAAAAATCAAATTAAAGAACTTTTCCTTGAGCTCTATATAAAGTTTATTAAGTTTAGTATATAATATAATTTTTTTTATTAAGTAATAATGTCCTTCGAATTTCAGTCACGGTGCCCAGCCTTAACGCAGACTAGGTCTTAGGACAGGATTATAGTGCACTGGTGCACTCTCTATTCTTTCTTTCTCTAGTCCAATGGAATGGAAATCTGACATGACCAGCAGGATATCAGGCGCAGTACGTGTGGCTTTACATGCTTTCCGAGGCACTGTGGTAAAACAGCGCCTATTTCTTTACTCCAAATTGCTACTAAGAATTTTTTTAGAGAAAAGTCCAATAACTGATTTATGGCCATCGTCATCATTTGATAACTGACCATGAAAGCAGACTAGATTGCAGATTAGCAGTGTAATAGTGTAAGATTATCTATCACTCCATTTCTTTCCGTGAGTTCAAGAAGCGACCACGTAAACCGCAGAAAGATCACAGCAAGTGATTATGAATCGCACCAGAAAGATCTTATGGCTTCCGATAGATAGATGTATAATATTATCGTTTAAGCTAGATGTAAAATATCCAGACTAGCTACGGGCAACAGTTGAATAGCAGCTTAAAAGATTATTTTTTCTGGTACTGTGGTCAATCCACGTGCCAAGCGCTAGGCAAATTCACAAAACGGGAGACAGGCAGACAGAAGACTTTTACGGACTGATGAAGAAGAAAAATATCATCAACGAGTAACGAGCCGTAAAAATTGTGTAAATTTACCGTATCGTTGAATCCGATTGATGATTTTTTTTTAAATATAATTGAAGGGAAAGTTAGTTCCGCTACGTAATGAAGGTCTGTTCATAAATACCTTAAATAGGTCTGGGGCGTCATAGACGTCGAGCATAAGATACAAATTTTAAGTGATCTAAGTCGTAAGCTTAACCCACTTAGTAAATAAGAACCTGTTTTCGGCACTAAGCTGAGTTAAAAAAAAATATTGTTATACATTTTCAGTATAGACAGTAGTCTACTCATGAACTTTCTATTCGTTACTGCCCAATCTCAGACATGGATCTTTATCAGATTTTTTTTATTAGAAAAGGATTTATTTTATCTATTTGGTAGTAAGTGGATGCTGCGTTGTCATACGCGAGGACTAAGATATAATGTTTCGTTTTTCAGCAAAAATGGTCTCCAGTTTTCTAAACTCACAATACGAAACACAGCAGAATTGAGATGATATTTCACGTAGATAATGTGTAAGAACGTGGTCTTTTCCATGTCGAAGCGACCTATTCGTGCTACAACCATAAAATAGCCACAGCATGGCTCTACCATGTGAACAGTTGTCAAATATTTGCCGTAACCACCACCCTTGCCAGGTAGAGTAGTTTTTTTTTTATAGAATAAGGATGACAAACAAGCACACAGTTTACTTAACGGTAAGTGGATTCTGTGGCCTATAGACATCACACGACAGACACATTTATCCTCAATTAAGAATAAAATGCACATGCGTTGCCGCCCCTCTGGACTGAGATGGAATGCATCGTTTACATCGTAAAAGGGGTCTTCGGTTCTCTACACTCACAATGTAAAACACAGCAGCATTATGCTACTATTTTACGCTGGTATTCTATGAGAGCGTTGTCCTACCACGGTCAAACCGACCCATTCGTGCTGCAACCACAATATAGCTGTAGCATGGCTATACCAAGTAAAAATATCATTGCATTTGATGTTGATCCCAGTTACAAAATGGTACACCTTTGTTAAGCAGAGACCAGGGATGTTCCTGCTATTTCCCACAGTCACTTCTTACGGCACTAATTTTCGAACAACGGAAATTTCATGTTGTCACCTCAGTCTAATTTTAAAACTCTTTATCCCATTTCAACCCATAGGTACCCATAGGTTGAAATGGGATAATGGATTTTCTATTTCTATACACAATTTTGCTCTTTGTAAAAAGGGACTCATTGTTCATTTTAATAAATTTATTTGTAAGATATAAAAACTTAACTCCATATAATTAATTATATATAAAATTTATATCAAAATGGCGACGGTGAAAAATTTTGCGAACATTTAATTCATTAATCACTAGTCTTCGTGATTATATTTTATCTTTAACTTCAAATAACAATATTAAATTCTTTTGTTTGATTAATAATGTAACTTCATTCAAAAAATTTAAAGAATTTATTTTCATTCTAAAAATATTATAAGGTTTAGACATTTATAAAATATCTAAATTCATTACATTCTTTACAGATTTTCATGAGTTCAATTATTACCTAATGTTTCCCCATGGATTGCCTAGTTGGAGAAATATTTTCAATTCTTTATTGGTTGATCTTGCTGTACTATAATTGAAATATGTTGAACTAATTTGGGTTACATTGAAACACTATGTACCTAATCTGAATTATTCAGTTTAATTATTTGATTTGTGACTATACACTTTACTGGTGAGACATATGATAGCGTGTGTTTAAATTGCACAGCACCGTCTACATTTATTTATTGCTATTTATTAATATGGTCTTAAACATCAAGCACATTTAATGGCAGAAATGGCCTTAAAAATACCATTCCGCCCACCAGTTAGTGAGTTAGCACTAGCTGTTCTTTAAATAAAACTAGTCTTTACGGATTTTATCGCGTATATTAACTTATTTTAAATTCCCGACGTTTCGAGCACTTTATAGAAACCAAGGCACGGGGGTACTGAGGTGTTCGACGTCCCAATATCATAGTTAAGCACGGTTACCTCCTAATTTTTTTCCAATCTACACAGTATGAAGTTAAAGCATCTTGAAGTCTTGCAGTTGTATGCTTGAGTTGGGTTTTAATTGTGATAATTATAGGATACCAAGAAAACAGTAGCCCCAGCTATCTTCTCTATTGAAGTTAGGATGTTTTTTGATTCTAATAGCCTCGCAAATCATCTATCAAATCTGATGTAGTGAAGGGGCGATCTTATACGTATTCACATAATACAGACTTCCTGGAGCGTCGATTCCTTACATCAGCTATGTGATCTTTAATGCGGGTTTTCATTGGAATAAGTTTTTCCTATGTTTCCACATTCAAAATCAAGATTGTACACCCCTGCATCTCGCAGAGGGTCATTACACTTGACTGATGGTAAAAACTGACTAATCTTCTCGGGTGCTGATCAATGTTTTCAGATGGTAACAAATCAACAAAAACAATGGACTCTTCGTCATTAATTTGTATACTTTATAAGTCCTTCGTCTGGGAATTAGCCAACTCTCATTACTAAGATCATTTTATGATGCGGACAAGAGTTCACCGCACTATTCTGATTTATTTTTATCCACTTATATCCTCGAAACAATTATAGACTTAGTTAATTACTTTTTTTACGAATAATGTAATAAAATGAATTTAGTTCACCTCTCATTTATGAAAGTGAGGAACACAGGAAACGGTCCCGCGTGTTACAATTGGCGAACTATATTCTTGAAATAAATGAAATTTCTGTAATATGGAAATTAGCACACGGTTCACCTAATGGTAAGAGAATTCTATGTTCTTTATGTACCTACATATTGTTGTATCGGCATCTCGTCACGTCATTTTTTGATAACAAATTGCGGACAGATATGAATGCGATAGCTAGAATAGATAGCTAGATAGATAGAAATTCTCTTGAGATTTAGGTGAGTTAATTTATAGAGATTTTAAGGTGCCATTTCTTGAAGGAAATTGTATAAATATTTAGAATCTGGTAACCTTACCAGACAATTAATGTAAAAGTTTACATTAATTGTCTCCATTATGATGAACTAGTCGGGGGGATTATATCACCTGGTTCCTAAGGTTACCAGATTCCAACTACTTACTTTTTTCATCTGTATCTACTCCTGTAATAAGTAGGAATACATCATCAAACAAAATAATGTAAATCATGGTTCCAAGCCACCTGCATACATCAACTTCCTGCTGTTCTAGTGGGTAGCCGCCCTAAGATTCGCATACCAGAACAAGGCTAACACTCGAGAACTTACTTCCCTATAGATTTTTGTTTGCCTCTATAGTTTACTGATCCGCCGGGCTATGTCGGTTAATCTAGTTTTATTGTTATATACTTTACAGAGTAGCCAGTCTTTCAGTTTTCTATGGGGTGAATTTCGCAGGGGGTGAACAGGAATTACATGCCCTAATTTCTCCTTCCCCTTTCCACTATCGGCTAACAAAACGGTCTGGGGACTTCACCACTTTGACGTTTATATTCCACGCATTTGAACCAAACGGTTTATTTCATATTTCGCAATGCGTACAGCAACATTTTGAAATAATTTAATGTCGCCTGTCTTTCCGTCCGATACAATGTGGGCGTCTTTAAGGAAAAAGTGATACGAACCTATTTACCATCTAGGGCTTCATCATCACTTAGTACCAGGTGAGATCGTAGTCAAGCTAGATATAAGCTAAATAGGTATAAAATACTTTATATTAGATACAAGGTCTATAAATGTTATCTTCAAAGTTGTATAAACTTAGTTAATCACGTAAGCGGATACTTTCACCAACTCAGTTTCTTGATTAAGGCATAGAAGCTTGTAAAAGTTTGCTTAACTTTGTAATGTGATCATGTATTGTAACTTATTATTGAGAAAATAAGAAACTATCGTGTAGGCAAGACCAAAAACTACTAAACGCTGATAGACGTTAAATTATTTGATAAAGAAGTTTGAATAGATACGTAAAACCAAATATTACATAAACTTTATAGGTTCTCTATTATAGGTTCTAGTAATAAAAACACAATGATAAATAATTTAAATATAAAAATAAGACAATTATTATTCAATGTTTGAATATTATATCAACAAAATAATAATTTCAAATAAACGTATTGTGGTAGAGTCACGCTGCAGCTTAATTATGGTTGCAGCATGAATGGGTTAGCTCGACTGTAGACGGACCACGCTTTTACAGAATACTAGCGAACAAGTGCTAGAACTGCTATGGTGACTAGAGAGAACCGGAGATCCTTTTTACTGGAATCGTGGCGCTTCGTCCTTATTCTGAGGGGTGACAACGTTTTCCGCATTTTGATGCTTAATCGAGAATAGATGTAAATGTCTATAGGCTCTAGCATCCATTTATCATCAAGTGGACTGTGCGCTCATTTGTGACATTTATTCTATATAAATTAATAAGCAAGATATTTTACATAATGCCCAAGGTATTTTTTTATAATCCCATTATTAACAATTTTTCTCTTGACTATGTGTTAGGACTCTTTTTATGCCATTGTGTCTGTATAAGTAGATACCACCCTTTTACCTATTTCTGCCGCCAAATGTGTGTTTACGATGCTGCATTCCGGTCTATAACAGACTGTAGACATTGTATCTTAGTCCTCAGAGGTGACAACGCATTATAAATGCGTTATCACCTGCCTTTCTTGTCGGAAGTTGGTTGTAGATGTACATAGGCTGCAGTAGCCACTTACCATCAAGTGGACTGTTATTTCCTTCGACACTGCAGTTTTTTTTTAATCTACTCAGATCATATAATTACAATATAAAGAAATCCATCAAACCGTCCAACCATTACAGCCTATAAAATTTTACGGCTAAACATAGGCCTCTCTCATAGATTGCCTCATAGGGGGAATGTTTACTGTAATTTGTTTGCAAGCGAGCTGGCAACCCCAGTTCTTTATTAATTTGTTATGACAAAATGTTACTGCACTTCTTCTGTTTTGTTCTCAGCCTGACGCCTCTTTGATTTATGAAATGATATGCGGTTGTGAATTCTCTTACTCCGCCAGAACACGATGTTGGACGCCCCCCGGTTAGGTTAAGCGCACACTACGTTGCTACGTTGCTATTTTTAAGTGTGATATGAAATCGCAAACGCAAATATTTCCTACTTGCACTACGATTTATTGTCGCCTGCGAAGTACTGGTCGCCTAAGACTGTTACAGTCGTGCCACCACGAAAGACGGGAATGTGCATCGAAACATGAATTTCAAAAGAAAATAACCATTACATACTACTTAATTTTACATAAAAGAATTTTGCAAATATGGAAATTTAACCGCTCCCGGGTTAACATTACCCGATAGGAATAAAGTCTATTACGGGGTACTACTTGATGAAATAGGAATTTCAGTCTTCGATTCTTAAGAACTCTTTGCTTTAGCAAACATAGTCTGCAGTCCTGCAATAGCTCCTGCAAACCAGCCTACTTTTAGAAGTTTCATCGCAGCAATGGGATTTAAAAAAAATAAAAAGAGAAACATTTATAAATGCCACTACAAAACCCCTGAAAATACTTTTTCTCAATATAGTTTCATATAGTATAATTTCGTTTGTACTATGTCCATTTTAGTTCATTTTTTTTCAAATAAAACAATAGCTAATAAATAAATATTTTTTTGTATTATGTTACAAGTAGACATAAACTCAGAATCCTTTTTGGTTATAAAGTAATTTTATGTATATAAAATAATGGTGAACAGTTCTTAATATTAAAAATGGCCCTTAGACATCTACGTCTATCCTCAATCAATATTAAAAATCCGTATGTATTATCAAGTCTGAGGATTAAGATTGCATGCCTCGTCTTCAGTAAAATGTGTCTCCGATTTCCTACACTCATTCGTAATAACACAGCAGCATTAAGCTGCTATTTTATTCTGGCATTCAGGTAGTCTCTCCCCGATTGAGACGACCTATTCACACTACAATCCTAATATAACTGCAGCGAGGCTCTTCCGTGGAAACAGTTTAGTGGTATGTATTTACCACCACTAAAACATCTTATCTAAGAATCAGGTGAACTTTGTAGTAATGATCCTTTGGACTAATACTATTCACCTTATTCAAACATTTATGAAAGGAAATGAACGCGTATCCATTTATTTTGAAAAGCTTCCATTCAGTAGTAATAAAAGGATTCGACGAATGCAGGAAATCGGTTAATGTCACCGCCGAGGGCTCCAATTTAAATGATAAGGACCGTTAGCTTTTATAACGATATCATATTATACTGTGATGTATTGTGTAATTCTTTAAGGCCCGTAATATTAATAGTGGTTTAATTTGTCATTCTAAGTAAGTTAAAAATATGTTGCCACCAAATAACACATGTTGATTATAGTATAAGCTTCAAATTTTAGTTAATTTCAAACGTTCCTTTTTCAATAGTGTGTGGTGTATGCCAATGCAAAAAAAGTTGTGTGCTTTACATATTATTCTACACTTCAAAGTGAAATACAGCTTGCTTAATATACAAACACAAAAATTTATGAATTTCGGTCAAATTTTATCCGCTAGGCGGTCGCCTAGTATAAAATAAATTGTTCTTCACCGCGAGCTTTATTAATTTTTTAGACCGCCTTATGTGCAAGTAGCACGGACTATTTTAATATGCGTAGTATAGCCGTGATTTCTGTTACACGATAAAATGTTCTTTTAGCCCACTTCAAAAAAGGAAGAGGTTAACAATTGAACTGTATGTTTTTATGTATATATGTATGTTACGCGGTTTCTTCGTCAATGGGGAATCGAATTTAATGATTCTTTTTTTGATAAATACGTTATCTTGCAAGAGTGGTTCCATATAAATATGGAGAAAACTTCACCCTTAAGGGTGGCAAAATAGGGATGAAGTATTAATTGGATTTATTTAGATGACATTGACAATGAGATATTCCATAAAAATAACTTTTAAATAATTAAAAATTAAAAATGTTGTACAGCCGACTTCAATATAAGTTATTAAGAGTAACTCAAAAACAATTGGTCTGAGCTTCATCAAATCATTATATAGGACCACACGAGACGTATCAGTTTTCATATAAAAAAATAATCATCGAAATTGGTTCACCCAGTAAAAAGTTATGAGGTAACACACATAAAAAAAAACAAAAAAAATACAGTCGAATTGAATACCGTCTTTTTTTATAGTATATGGTGACAAACGAGCACACAGTGCACCTGATGGTAAGTGGCTGCTGTGGCCCATAGACATCTACATTTATCCTCGTTTGCGAATCAAAATGCAGATGCGTTGCCACCCGTGAGGACTAAGATAGAATGCCTCATTTCCAATAAAAAGTGTCATCGGTTCTCTACACTCACCATACGAAACACAGCAGTGCTAAGCTGCTATTTGACGCTGGTATTCTGTGAGAGCGTGGTCCTTCTCCGGACGAGCCGACCCATTCGTGCTACAACTATACTACTAATATAGCTGCAGCATGGCTCTACCACGTAAAAACCGTCTCCTTTTTGGAAGTCGGCAGAAAAGTAAAAGCTGACGTCAATTAATAAAACAGTTAAAATTGTTTCAATATCGGAAAAAAGTGGTTTAATTTTTATAAATTTTATGTCGCAGCACCTACTGATATTAGTTAGACGCTATCTAGCATATTGATTTTCAATTTAAGTTAGTAATAAAATTAATATGTGTACTGTTATTTAATTTCTGCTTTAGCTTTGGTTGGTTTAATTTTATTTTTCAGAAGTAACTGAATTAAGAGATTTATTTCAAATCCGCTGAATTTTAGATTAAAATAAGATATCGTAACAAAGCGTCTCTAATTTTCTTTATTTGATTAGACTCTGTCAACGGACTTTGTAAAGAATTATCCTTCAAATTGTTTTATTTCATTAAATTGAACGAATTCCTTAGCCAAAATAAATTGTGATTTAATGGGATAATAGAAGGTTCTGTTCTGAAATTTGGAGACACGAGGTCAGCTGTGTCGCTTTATAGAATCTAAAAAAGATTTTCTCTTATGTTTGAAGTATTTTTAACAAATTTTAAGAAAAACTTTATACCGTGAAAAACACATTTATATTTATTTTTAATTGTTCTATTACATATTTAAATCATTAATTCATTAACTATAGCCTATCAAGAGACCACTGGCACTCCCATACATCTGAATATTAAAAACTAAGAACATGCCTTCATTGTAAAATTTAATTGAATTTAGAATTATAAGTCGACAAAAATAGCTTATTTACAGTTCAAATTGCTAAAACTTCATTATAAAAAGAAGAAAGTTTTAAATTTTACTACGAGTACTTAGACGATATTCTAATTATTACATTGAGCTTGTTAAATTCCATAGCATATACTCAAAAGGGTCAAAATGTCAGATAGTAAGAACCAACATCAAAACGATAAAAATAATTTTCACATAATAGCTTCATAAGTCGGTGCTAAGACATAGTGTAGAAAATTATTAAAGGCCCGACTTCAGAAGCTACCATGTGGAAATTATTTAATTATTTTTACTTCGCCAATATCGGGTCAATAAAATAAAATTATGTGTCTTACCTAGTTTGAAGCGCACCTCCCGCCCTCTCTCAATTGCTAAGACTTAACGGTCAACTACCGCAGAGTCTACTACACCTGAAACCTCGTGTAGAGGCGAAACACGTGTCGTATTATCGTCGGTGGTGTGTCTTTCTTAATTTAGTGGTGGTTTAATTAATGGTGACGGGATAGTGCACGCAATTGAGGGAGGGCGAGAGGTGCTCTTCAAATTAAGTAACACACATCATTTTATTTTATTTAGCGAATTTTTTCAACTTTAATATAATGGATTTCCAAAAAGTAGCACCTGGTTCTATTAATTATTTTTAGTTCATTTAAGTCGTCATTTTAATTATTTTTAAAATTTATTTTTGATCCTTTTTGGTAGACTAAGAAATATCACTCAACGTAATAACTAGAATATCATAAACGTTAAAAACTTCATTGGTTATTTTTTTTTCTAAATTTGTATGACCTGATAACTCTTAAATATAAACCTATTTAATAAAAGAGATCATTAAAATCATTTCACAATTGACGAAGATATCGTGTTGCATACATACAAAGAAAAATACAGTTAAATTGAAAACCTGCTTGTTTTATGAAGTTTGCTATATACAAAGTTAAGCTAGAAGAAGTTTGCTAAATATAAAGTTTACAAAACATGAAAGAAAATTTATTTTAAATTTGTAGAGAAAAAGTTTACCAAAATATATTTATTTATGCAATGTGTTAATTTTAATGAGGATACATTTACAACCATAAACCACCATCCCCTTCTCACCCCCTCAAGTAAAATGATAGGGAAAATATCGCACAATCTGTTTTAAAAACCTCGTCAAAGTTAGTATATGTATTATAAAATAAACATACAAAGACTACAACATTGATGAAAAGCACACTAAATATCATTATACGGAAATGTTCTCAACGTTTTGCTTATTGCTTTATCAATTAGTAGATAATTATTATGCAACAAATGGCCTTTAGGATTATCGTGTATCGCAATAAGAGGGAATGCATGCGGAATAACATTTACGGTATAGGTTTTAGATCTATTGCGGTCGCACTGTGCCCGAACGATCGAGATTGACAACCGAGGGAGACAGCTGCCGCTTAGATAGATTATATATATGAAAAATAAAAACAGAACAAGATCGAGGAGGGCTCGTGTCCTGAGGGTTCAGAATAAACTTGATTATATATGTAGATATTCATACATCCCGGGAATAGATTTTAGATTATTTTTGATACACGAAAATACCGTAAATTGACAAGGGTTGGTAATATATCATTTATATTCAATAGGCACGTATAACAGTGTTAGCATTTAGATAAGTACTTAGTTCTACTGAAATAAAAGGTAAGCACTAAACATTGCTCTAACAAATAAGTAGATTGAAGAACAAACATAAGTTTGCAGTGGAAGAACATTCTCCTCCGGTTTTCTTTTTAGTTCTGCTGTAGTGGCGATGTAAGAGTATCCACAAACCGTCGTACGTCGCGTAGGTGACGTAAAAAGCGACAAAGGAAAACAAATCAAAATTGTAAAATGTGCGGTAGTTATCCGGCCTGCTAATTAGGGCAACTATGCCAAAACCTTGACTATGAGACCGTTTTTTATAGAATAATAGTGACAAACGAGCAGACAGTCCATCTGGTGGTAAGTTGGTATATTTAACCTCAAAAATGATAAATGCAGATGCATTGTCATCTCTGAGGACTATGACGAAATGCCGAGTTTCCAGTGAAAAGGGTCTCCGGTTCTCTACACTTCATACGAAACATATATAACATAGCAGTATTAAACTTCTGCTTTTACACCTATATTCAGCAGTAGATTTTTATAAGCTGTAATGGACGGATGTTAACAGAAAGTACATTATTAGGTTTTAAAATGTTTAACATAATTCGCCGTACCTTTTAATTGCGTTGACTTAAAAGCTTGAATATTATACACCTCCTCCACAAACTATGGACTTCAATATTTGATACTGATTTCAGATTGATACCCGTTATTGAGAAAAAGTTTGACAGACGGACGTAAAAATTGAAAAATTAGCGATAAATCAGCCCGTATTTTCTTCTCCAAAACGTGACCGGTTAAAATTCTTATATCAGAAAGAATATTAAAAGAATTGTTTTTTTTCTATTATTGTCCGCTTGGGCTTCGTAAGTAAAAAAATATTGGAACTAATTAATCTTGACAATATAATTAGCGGTAGTAAAATATTTTAAATCCTTTAAATCAAATGCAACTTATTTTACTGGCAAAATAAACTAATTTCTTTCAATACGTTTATCTTTGTTACAAAGCAAATGCAGTTTTTCTGATCTGCTTTTAGGAACTCAGGCTCAATTTTCAAACGTATGTTGTTGTGTTGAGTGTCCTTATAAATCTTAACTACGCGTATCATCATCATAACCATTATCATTGCAGCCTGTCATAAGTCCACTGTTGAACATAGGCCTCCCCTAAGGAATGGTCCTGAGCCACCTGCATCCATCGACTTCCTGCATGTCTTACCAGGTTGCCGGTTCTTCGAGCTATATGGCTATGTCGGTCACTCTGGTCTGCGGATATCCTCATTTCTAAGTTTATCACGCAGAGAAACTCCGAGCATAGCCCTCTCCATAGCTCGCTGAGTGACCTTGAGCTTCCTCATCCAGCCAGCAGAGAAGGACACGCAACATTGTAACACTCTTATTCTTTAAGAATTCGGGACTATCATATTTCCAAATACATATGAAGTTATGTGAAATATCAATCTTAAGAAAGCACTTAAAGAAAAAATTACAAGCATTACGAGGGTTAAAATTTCTGCAAATCATATTGTTTGAGAACCCATTGATTTGACAAAATTGATAATATCGGCTTTGAATCCAATATATTTTATGGGAAAAAATGTCTTTGTAACTTAAAAAGACGTTGCATAACTTATTTGATCCCATGTAAGTCTAATTATTATCAAAAACGAAATAATTTTATAAAAATTTAACATATGATGTGTGAACACGAAAACGAAAATCATAATAATTGCCTCAATAAAACACATAAAGATGACACTAAATTGCTAATAAAACGCGCTTGCTGAGATAATAAAAATAATAAACATTTATTTTTCCCACATACTTTAGTTACATTTATTTTATATCTAACACAGCTTTTTTACTTTTTGTGGAATTACTAGGATAATAAGATGCAAAAGTTATATCAAATGAAAAGGTTTAATATTTTTAAGTCTTAACGATATTTTTGTCTTACCAAAAAAAAAACGAACAGTTCAAACACTCGTGCCTACTACAGTCAGTGATAAAGATCACTATGTATATTGTGTATGTCTTCGACCACTCCGTGGCGCAGTGGCTTAGCTTATTGAATTGTGGCTTATTGAGTTGTGACCGCGGGTTCGAATCGCTTACGGAACAAAAATTTGTATGGCCTACAAATATTTTTCCGGGTCGGGATATTTGTCCTTGTGGAATTTGTGTTTGTAAACTGCACTTTACACGAGGAAATCCTAGTGTGAGGGTAACGTTTTAATAAATAAAAAATGTGTGTGAGTCAGTACCCACATAGACGTCTAAGTGTTTTGGTAAACGTTGTTTTTACTAAAATTCACTCCACCTTTGTGATATTCGCATGTGAAAAATTGCGGGGAGTGAGGGAAAGTTTTCACACCTAGACAACAAACTAAAAGACAGCCTCAAGTTGGTGTGATTTTTTTAAGCTTACTTGTAGCTTTATTATACTCGTATTATGTCATGTTAACTTTAGATACATTAATAAGGTTCAGAGTAATAAATAATAAAATAACTGCGGTTGCCAACCCGCCTGTTAATCGTGGCAACAATGGCAAAAAGCCTCCTATGAGGCAATCTATGGAGAGAGGCCCATGTTTAGGAGTGGACATTTACTGAATGTAATGGATGAATGGTAATGGATTCAATTTTAGTCCTTAAGAAGTGGCAGTCTATGAATTTCCAGAAAGTAAATTTACAGTCTATATATATATATATTTGTATGCCACAGCATTGCGCAGGCTCTTTAATTTCCGTGTCAGTTATGTCCGCGATGTTACTCCAGTGCGTGTTATCATCTATGTCTTCTAAATATGTTATTCCTCATTTATACGAGTTTCCTCACAATTTTTCATCTTTGTCGAGCAAGTGACAAATCAGCAATTAAATTTGTAATTAACAATGCCCTCGATTAAAGGCTTGCTGTGATTTCACAGAATGCAAACAAGCAGGGTTCATTCATTCATTCATTACAGCCCTTCACAAGTCCACTGCTGAATATAGGCCTCCCCCAAGGAATGCCACAAAGCACGGTCCTGAGCCACCTGCATCCATCGACTTCCTGCATATCTTACCAGGTCGTCACTCCATCAAGTGGGGAGACGCCCTACACTTCGTCCGTCGGTACGAGGCCGCCAGTCGAGAACCGTTTTTACTCAACGGTTGTCGGTTCTATATGGCCGGCCCATTGCCACTTTAGCTTACTAATCCGTTGAGCTACGTCGGTCACTCTGGTTCTACTGCGGATATCCTCATTTCTAAGTTTATCACGCAGAGAAACTCCGAGCATAGCCCTCTCTATAGCTCGCTGAGAGACCTTGAGCTTCTTTATCCGGCCAGCAGTGAAGGACCACGTCTCGGTACCATAGGTCATCACTGGCAACACGCACTGGTTGTACAGTCTTGTTTTCAAGTTTTAATGTATACCTGACAAGAAGATGTGCCGTAATTTTCCGAACGCTGCCCAACCGAGTTGAATCCGTCGATTGACCTCTCGGTCTAAGTTGGACTTACCTAGTCGGACTATTTGTCCTAGGTAAATATACTCGTAAACAACTTTGAGCTTAGTGCTCCCAACAACTACCGGCATAGGTTTGTCCATGTCCATCTTAAAACCTATCCGTTGGAAAACACTATTGAGGTCATTGAGCATAGTGCTTAGGTCCTCCAGAGATTCTGCCATAAGGACTATATCGTCGACAAATCGAAGGTGAGTGATGTACTCGCCATTGATGTTAATACCGTATCCTTTCCAGACCAGAAGCTTAAAAACATCTTCCAATGCAGCGGTGACGAGTTTCGGGGATATCACGTCACCCTGTCTTACACCTCTCTGCAATTGGGTAGGTTTAGTACTCTGGTTCTGTACTCGGATAGCCATCGTAGCCCTACTGTACAAGCACTTCAGCACTTCGATATACCGACAGTTAACCTGTCACCGCTGAAGAGACTGCAGCACCGCCCAAATTTCGGGGGAATCAAAGGCTTTCTCATAGTCCACATACGCCAGACATAGTGGCAAATTGTACTTCTGTACAACTTGCCGAAAGGTATGTATGTGGTCTATGGTGCTAAAGCCCTTTCGAAAACCGGTTGTTCGAGAGTTGCTGGAAGTCGTCAAGTCTGAGCGCGAGACGATTCGTAATGACTCTCGAAAACAGCACGTAGACGCGGCTCAGAAGGGAAATCGGTCTGTAGTTCTTCAAGAGAGCGTTGTCACCTTTCTTGAAGAAAAGACCACCGCCCTTCTGCTCCACGCCTCCGGTGTAATGCCACCATGGAGGACGGAATTAAAGAGCTTCTGAAGGACTTCAAGTACCGGTCTTCCACCCGCTTTCAGAAGCTCAGCTGTAATTCCATCCTCGCCTGGGGCCTTGCCGTTTTTAATGTGCTGGAGAGCCTTTCTAATTTCGCTCAGACTGACGTCCGGGATATCATCGGAATAGTGTCGGATAAGACTCGCTCTTGGATCGTTACTCACACTTACGTGTGGCTACAACGATGATGTGTACAGCTGCCCATAGAACTTCTCACTCTCATATAATTAGTAGAATCAGGCGTTACTTTGCGGAAATCCATTGTATAAAAGCTTTTACAAAAATTTACTTCGCAAATATCCGCGTTATAAAATAAAATGATGTGTCTTACCTAGAATGAAAAAGCACCTCCCGCCCTCCCTCAATTGCGTGCACTATCCCCGTCCCCACTACTCCCAGCATCGCTACTCCCAACACCACTACACTAGGCAAGACACACCACTGACGATAATACGACACGTGTTTCGCCTCCACACGAGGCATCCTCAGGTAATATAGACTCTACGGTGGCTAACCGCTAAGTGAGCGGCGAGCCAAAACAAGTGCCTTTTATACAGACCGCTGACGCAACCGCTCCCTGCTTAAGGAGCGAGCGACTGCGTCATGCGCTCGCCGCCCACTTAGCGGTTAGCCACCGTAGAGTCTATATCACCTGAGGATGCCTCGTGTAGAGGCGAAACACGTGTCGTATTATCGTCAGTGGTGTGTCTTGCCTAGTGTAGTGGTGTTGGGAGTAGCGATGCTGGGAGTAGTGGTGACGGGGATAGTGCACGCAATTGAGGGAGGGCGGGAGGTGCTCTTCATACTAGGTAAGACACATCATTTTATTTTATAACGCGGATATTTGCGAAGTAAATTTTTCTAAAAGCTTCTGATTAATAATAAGTTAATTAAACGGGTTAGGATGTGGTTCAGCGCTCTCGAAGTAGCGCTGAGACATTTCCTTGTAGTATTTCGAGATCGTTGGAAGTTGGCAATCTCTGTGAAGATCGGAGTTTTGCTGGTCCCAACGAGCTCTGGTGGTTTTTCGAATGAAGCTATTTTGGACCACTTGGAGACTGTTTAGATTAGCTTCAGACGCGTGGGCGAAAGTTATGCTAGCGTCTTAAGGACAGTTTGCTCTTGCTGCTTACTTGCGGGTGGAGGCGGCTAGATATTGCGTATGTGTTTCGTCAAGGTCCTCCCGTGGTCGAATGTCACCCCTAAGTATTAAGCCGTTGATTTCCAGGGGATCTGGCAGCCGTATGGGCTGATTATGCTTAACAATTTTTTGGGGTTTTTTTTTTGACAATGAAGTGCAGCTATCCGGTGAGAGTATATTACTACACTTTTCACTTCGATTCTTCATAAGGGGAACCAATCGCCTAAGCGGGTGACGGCTGTTTGGATTATCTGGGTGAGTATTCTTTTATTGTAATGAGCGACAAAATTGTCGTCGGCAAAGAGAGCAGTATTAACTAATGAGTCTTTCGGGATTTCACTCGTTAAGAGTGTAAAGAGAAGTGTGAAAAGAGGACTGAGCCCTGAGGGACTCTAGCCTTTAGGAGGCGTTTCGAAGATCGAGCACCCTCTATTCGATATCAAAAATGGCAGTTGGCAAGGAAGACTCTGATGATGTGGATCCGGCACGTTGAGTTTATACAGCTTGTAAAGTAAACCGTAGTGACAAAGTTTGTCAAACGCTTTTGCAACATCGAAAAAAGTGCGTCGCTGTTAGTGGTCCTATAACCTCTTTTGGGAGATTGCATCCTTTCAAAACGTACTCTTCATAGAGTGTAAGTGAGTATTTGGGTCTAAATCCGAACTGCTCATCGGAAAGTTGTTTATTTGAGGAGATGTGTATTTACGTAGTCGATTCAATATGAGTCTCTCGTAAACATTCCCCAGTGTATTGAGAAGACTGATGGGTCAATAGCTGGAGACTAAGTTGCGCGGTTTCCCTGTTTTCGGAATTCCTATTACGTCTGCTCCTTTCCAGGCATCCTGGAAGGAGCAGCTGGAAAGAAGAGCGTTAAAAATGCTTACTAGAAGTCATACGAGCGGCGCGGAGAGTGATTTCAGCACCCTGTTTCTGACGCCATCGGGGCCGGGTGCTGATTTATTTTTGAGACTTTTGATGACACCTGTGGCTTCACAATCATCATCATCATGATCATTACAGCCTTTCATAAGTCCACTGCTGAACATAGGCCTCCCCCAAGGAATGCCACAAAGCACGGTCTCGAGCCACCTGCATCCATCGACTTCCTGCATGTCTTACCAGGTCGTCACTCCTTTTCGTGGGGGGTCGCCCTACACTTCGCCTATCGGTACGAGGCTGCCACTCAAGAAACTTTCTTCCGCATCGATTATCGTTACATCGAGCTATATGGCCGGCTCATTGCCACTTCAGCTTACTAATCCGTTGGGCTATGTCGGTTACTCTGGTTCTACTGCGGATATACTCATTTCTAAGTTTATCACACAGAGAAACCCCGAGCATAGCCCTCTCCATAGCTCGCTGAGCGACCTTGAACTTCCTCATACGGCCAGCAGTGAAAGACCACGTCTCATATCCGTAAGTTATCACGCACTAGTTGTACAATTTCGTTTTAAGGTTTTGAGGTATGTCTGAAGAGAAGATGTTTCGTAGTTTCCCGAACACTGCCCAGCCGAGTTGAGTCCGTCGATTGACCTCTCGGTCGAAGTTGGACTTACCTAGTTGGACTTTTTCTCCCAGGAAAACATACTCGTCAACAACTTCGAGCTTAGTGCTCCCAACAACTACCAGCATAGGTGGGACATGGACATTAAACATGATCTTTGTTTTGTCCATGTTCATCCTAAGACCTATTCGTTGGGAGACACTATTGAGGTCATTGATCATGGTGCTTAGGTCCTACAGCAATTCTGCCATAAGAACTATATCGCCGGTAAATCGATGGTGAGTGATGTACTCGCCATTGAAGTTAATACCGTATCCTTTCCAGTCCAGAAGCTTGAAAACGTCTTCCAATGCAGCGGTGAAGAGTTTCGGGGATAGAACATCACCCTGTCTTACACCTCTCTGCAATTGGATAGGTTTTATACTGTGGTTCTGTACTCGGATAGCCATCGTAGCCCTACTGTACAAACACTTCAGCACTTCGATATACCGACAGTCAACTTGGCACTGCTGAAGGGACCGTAGTAATGCCCAAATTTCGACGGAATCAAAGGCTTTTTCATAGTCCACAAATGCCAGACATAGTGGCAAATTGTACTCTTCGGACTTCTGTACAATTTTCCGAAGGGTATGTATGTGGTCTATGGTGTTAAAGCCCTTTCTGAAACCGGCTTGTTCGGCAGGCAGGAAGTCGTCAAGTCTGCGCGCGAGTAATCGTAATGACTCTCGAAAACAGCACGTAGACGCGGCTCAGAAGGGAAATTGTTCTGCAGTTCTTCAAGAGAGCATTGTCACATTTCTTGAAGAACAAGACCACCGCACTTCTGCTCCATGCCTCCGGTGTAATGCCACCATGGAGGACGGAATTAAATAGCTTCTGAAGGACTTCAATTACCGGTCTTCTACCCGCTTTCAGAAGCTCCGCTGTAATTTTATCCTCGCCTGGGGCCTTGCCATTTTTAAGGTGCTGGGAAGCCATTCTAATATCGCTCAGACTGACGTCCGAGATATCTTCGAAATAGTGTCGGATGAGACTCGCTCTTGGATCGTTACTCACACTTGCGTTTGGCTCCAACGATGACGTGTACAGCTGCTCATAGAACCTCTAAATCTCACTCAAAATCTCAGGTGTCCCGGAAACGATGCTGCCACACTCGGTCTTCAGCTTTGACAGTTGGCTCTTTCTGGCAGAGAGATCTCTGGCAAAGACTTTAGAGCCTTGGTTCCGCTCGATCGCTTCTTCAATACAAGCTGTTTTGAAGTTGCCGATCTGTAGGTTCGTTGGAGGGAGTCCAATGGCTCACTAAACTGTCAGCGAGGCATTCGGCCTTTTCAGTTCAGTCTTGTCAGGGATTTTGTCTAAGTACTCGGAGGTCATAGACTCAATTTTGACCTCAAGATTACGCCAGTCCGAGATGAATTTTGGCTGAAGGACCTCACTTGCGAGCTGGCCCAGCTGAAATAGGACCGGTCTATGGTCTGAATCGATTTCTGATATTGTTTCAATTGATGCTATCGACAAACGGACATCTGATCCGATTGATTGTGATTGAGTTTTGCTACGTCAAATATGTCCGGTTGATGTCTAGTGGCGAATGGGTAGCAGGTCGGAGTCTCAGGCGAGATAACATCGAAGGCTAGTAGCTCTGAAAGATTGAACAATGCATTACCATATGGTTTGTTGTGTCAAATTTTTTACTGTATTATTAACAGCTGACTTCAGCGCTGTAGACGTCAAAAGTAACGATGTCATTTGGTGACTGTAGTCACCATGGACAGGTGAGGCAATATTTTTTGGGGACTCTAGTTATCGTGGACGGTAGAGTAGTTCCAGTGGCGGGTGGAATGCTTACTGTTGAGGTCTTCAGCTATTATGACACTGGAGTGAGATTTGAAAATTCTGCAAGGTCAGATTCAATTATACGTTTGATTGGCTGAAGATACGCCAAAACTACAGTGAGGGCGAATAGCCTGATAGGGCTATTTTACATATAGAAACTTCTATATGAGTTAACGAGGAGGCGTCAATGGCTACGGAATGCAAGGGCCTTTTGTAGTAGATTAAGGCCTTAACAGTGGTATTTTTGTCAACCCCTTATTTGAAAAAAAATCCCCAAATAGTTCCTGTCTTTGTCATATTTTGCAAAATTTCTCCAAAACCGCACAAGCTTTTAAAATAGTTCTTACACTAAAAGAAAGGTCTTAAAAATATTATTTTTTTTTCATTGAGAGTTTTATTTTTATTACCCGTTTTATTAGAGAATATATAATTTTTCCCTATTGAATATATTTACGCGAGCGCGCATGCTCCGTCGCCATGTAAGCTCTGTCACAGTCCGTTTTCGGACATCGTCGAGGGTGGACCGCACGTCGGTTATGGAGCGACTTCTTTCAAATATATATTAGTTTTTTAAAATTTTATACTCAATTATAAATATTTTTATGACTAGAAATACTTAATTTAGTTAATATCTGTACACTGGTAACTGTAAATATTATTTTCTAAATAAATGATTTTTTAAAGTGCCCAAAGAAGAAGAAATTTTCGCGGCGACGTTGATTAGTGAAATTGAAAAATGCATTTTTATATAATTTAGATGTGGAACGACGAACATGCTCTCGTTACTTAGATTTCGATAGTTTTTAATACCTATGTAATTTTATTGTCGCATATTTTTATTAATTAATTGATACTGAATTTTATAATTATGTATTACAATAAAACGCTGTTTTTATGAGTATGACTTTATAAAATATTATTGGGGAAGGAAATAAAGATACAAATACTTACATTTAAGTACACTGTTATCAAATTAAATCAAACAATTTAAATAAATAAAAGAATGGTGCTTACCTAAGTATCAATAACTATATAAAGACATTCTTGGGTTTATGTTTTTTTTTTATGTTAGACAAACTATCATCTAAAATTGTAAAAATTTTAAATTGGATAGGGGTTTCTCTACGTGATAAAGTTAGAAATGAAGATATTTGCAATATAACCAGAGTAACTGACATAGCCCAACGCAATATTACAGTGAAATGGCAATGGGCTGGCTATATAACATGGAAAACAGATATAAAATAGAAAGAAAGGTCCTCGAGTGGCAACCTCGTACAGGTAAGCGAATTAATACTCAACCTTTATTCCTCTTCACGTATTCTCATACACTTTTCTTCACACATACACACACACACACACACATACACACACACACACACACTCTCACGCGCACGCACGCACGCACGCACACACACACACACACACACACACACACAAATAGGTCGCAAATAATACTTACCTAGTACTATTAGGCAAGAGTGAATAGGTTTTTGTTAAGTCAGTGCAATTCACCATCATAGACTACATAACCACTTACCGATGGGATTGTAGTTGCTTTACTACTTGCTGGGTAAAAATATTAAAAAAATTACTCTGTGAAAGTTTGCATTTAGATATAATTTTTCTAACCAACCATAAAAATATGATGAGAATATGTATATAAGTATAAAGGTTGCCTCACACGGGACAGTAATAATATAATATTATATCTTCCATTATCTACGTATGAAAACTTTTAAAATCTCTGAATACCGAGGTATGTTCATATTAAGAGGCTGAATAGAGCCACATTGAAATGCATGGGAATCGTTTTGTAATTTCACGTCATTATCGAAAAAAAATGTACGTATTTCAGGTGGCAGTTTGCAAAACTATACTTAAAATACTTAAATTTTCAACGTCAATTTTTTCTTACGTGATAGAGCCATGCTGCAGCTATATTAGTAGTAGGTATAGTTGTAGCACGAATGGGTTGGCTCGACAGGGGAAGGGCCATGCTCTCACGGAATAACATGTAAAATAGCAGTTTAACCCTGCTGTGTTTCGTATGGTGAGTGTAGAGAACCGGAGAACCTTTTTCCTGGAAACGAGGCATTACATCTTAGTCCTCACGGGTGACATCGCATCTACATTTTGATACGTAATCGAGAATAGATGTAGATGTGTATGGGCCGTAGCAACTACTTACCATCAGGTGGACTGTGTGCTCGTTTGTCACCCTTATTCTATTAAAAAAAACTTCCTGAGATTTCAGTAAAATAATGTTAAGTATTGTAAGCACTCGTACAATTATGTCTCATGTTAATAAAGCTATTGGGCCATTTTGATTTGTAATAAAGTGATTTTACTTTATAGGTTAAATAATTTATTTACCTTTCTATATCAAGAACCGTTTTTCTGTCACTCCTATTGAATTTGACAGTGCTTGCTGAAATTTAGCATCTTTAGATGGATCAGAATCGCGTGCTGATCCGGCTGTTAGATATTGCAAAAATAATCAAAAATATTTATTTTTACTTTCATGCCGAAGACTACCTTGTTTTATTTTATTGCGGTCAAATAATATTTATTAGGTTATAAAGCAAGTACTTTTGTAAATATTGTGTATGTAAATGTAAATGTTTTCATTATTTTGTAATTCTATTGTTTACAGTTATTATCACGTCTTAGCTTGACACCAAAAATTACATTAGAAATTCTTGATGGGATGCGATGTAACGCGCATACATTATTTTCATCAAGAACTATAGTATATATATATATATATATATTTGTTTTTTTTACCAGTAGAGTTTCAGCAAAATCTTAAAAAAGTACAATGAATTAAAAAAATGCCAATAATTATATAATTTCAAGTCAGTGTTTTACATTAAAAAATCAGTTATAAAGAGCCAAAGTTATTATTTTCATTTTGATTAATTTAATTCGAGACTAAAATAAATGTGAAAGGGCTTTTATCTGCAATAATAATTTTCATCAAAAATAACATCGACTTATAAAAGTCATATATACGGTCAATCATACAGAAGATTATCAATTGTACTACAAAATATTTAAAAGACTATTTCCAGTATAATGACCCGAATATCGTCATTTATGTTTGACAGGTACACTTAAAACTTTTATCACATAGCTAAATGATTGACTTTTATATTATGATATGGTCATGCTTTTCTATAAAAAAGTTGCAAGAAATTTTAAATCACGGACCTATTGGTTTGTTTTACTTTTTACTTAATTAGTGAAAAACAAGATGGACTGATCTAAAAGTTTATTTTCTTGTGTAAAAAGTGCTATTAAGAATTTTATGCAAATGATAATTAAAGTTTCTATGTAAATAAGTGTAACATAGCGGGTATTATATTCAATGGTAGCGTCCAAGTTAATCTAACTTAGTCTAACTTATCCTTATGCGTTACAAAAAAAAACCAAATAATAAAATAGTGAGATGGCGTCAGTTTTTAAGAAGATATAACAAAAATAAACAAAAAAATAAATTTCAAAAAAGTTCAGTATTTAATTGATTAAATACCGCTGACACTTAATCACGCTTTTCGAAACCACGCCAGTTGTAAACAATAATTGTGTGAAAAGACAAAATCTTCTTTTCAATTTTCCGCCGAGTTGTAAGTAGAAGGCCAAATAGGTCACGTGTCAATTTTAATTAAATATATTTTATATGAAGTGATCTTGACTAATTTTCATCAATTAACCATTGGTAAAAATTAAAACAGGAATTTTACAATTGTATTTACAAAAAACATTATTAGTTGAACCTTGCAGCTTGTTCATTATTTTTATAATAAATACCTATATATGTATATATTATTAATTAATAGTTCCCATAATATTTTGGATTATTTTTTATTTTGCCCTATCTGCAATGTTCTACGCCTGACAATCTTTCGAACGATTTATCTAGGTACAAAGATGTTTTACGTTTTGTCGCATCCACATGATATTTTTGTCAGCATAAGGTACCCTTCTATATCTGAAACGAATATAAATATTGCTACAAAGTAAAGTAATAGGCTATACAAGTCCCTCTACTGGGCACAGGACTCTTTTTTTATTTCTTAGGGTTTTAGGGCAAAGAATAGCCGGCCGTGCTTCCCCAATGCGTGTTGATGAAAATTGCAATTACAAATTTCATTCGTGCTGTCGGGGATCAAACCCGGGAAAAATTTACAGCGAACGCTTTGAACTAGCTCCACTAATACGACAAAAAAATACGATATAACATATATAATAAAAAACTCTTACGTACTTGAAACTTCAACACTTGATAGCTCGTGACGCCTACCGGACAAAGCTACAGCACAATGTGATTGAAGATGCGTAACCGCGACATAATTCTCAGTGATGCGCAAGCATAACAGGCAGTATTTCACTTATATAATTGTCATCTCTGCAGTCTATTAATCTTTGCACTTTTATAAGTAATACAGAACATAGTTGCTGGACGGTGTTGACGTCGGCAAAAATCCCTGCGATCGCCGTTTCGTCAAGGTCATTCAGGCTAGTTAAAGCCTTAAGGTGCCGCCTGCACGGCTGGTAAACTTATCATTTCTAACTAAGGTTTAGTTCGTGATCTTAGGATAGTGATGGCTAGGTTTGAAAAATGTATCTTGCACTAACATTACGTTCACATCGTGATTGCTCACGAAGAGCGCGATCTCGTCTTTTTGGTCTCTGAGGATGTTCGCGTTAAATAACGCAGAGAGCGTGGTTTAGTTCTACTTAAATTTTATGCTCTCATTCTGATATTTAAAATAGCGAGCGCACTGCAAAGACCATATTGCGTCGATAAGTCCTGGGGAATACTGGCTCCGCGACTTTTTCAGATCAAAGAGGATAAATCAGCAAGGTTAATGTTGCTTATGAAGCCGTAGATGAGCGAGAATTCTGCGGCGAATGAAGACGAGCCTTGTACGACGGGCTTCTGTTTTGGGGCCTGGGGCCTGTTATTGGAGGCGACAAGTGCCGGTGGTTTCACCTGAGCATTGGGTTTTGGCACGGAAGGCGTGCGGGGGCAGTCAGTGGTACTGTGGTCACCTAGGTACTTGTCGCACCTAGGCCTGACGTAACAGTTCCTAGCAGAATGGTCGTTTGGTTGGCATGGTGCAAATGGGCAACGAGGTTCCTATTTTGTGGGGATTCAACTGCAATCCCCGTTAGGTTGCAGATGCGCCGAAAGTCAAATGTTATAAATATTTTACGTTCGGCGCATTAAAATATTATAAATATTTAAATAGACACGTCCGGAGTTTAGAAAGCCCAAGCGCAGACTCTTGTACCTTTCCGTAGCACTTTAAGTTTCATTCCAGATTCACTCCGTTCTTTTTTTTTCAATGAAAAAATATGCACAATTCAACTATGGCGCCATATAATGGGGCATTATTTTTAATTTAATGTTTTTGCACATAACTAACATTATTGTATGTATGAGTCATTTTGTTCCATAAATATATATTTTGTGTCATAAATATAGGTTTTGTTCTATGAATATAGATTTTGTGTATAATTTGTCCACAGTGCCATCTATCGAATTTCTAAAATAGCTGCAAACTATCGATTGGACAAAACCGGACCTATTATTTATATTTTGTGAATAAAACCTTAATTGGTCATGACTTTTTTGAAATTTATTTTTTTGTTTATTTTTGTTATATCTTCTTAAAAACTGACGCCATCTCACTATTTTATTATTTGGTTTTTTTTTTGTAACGCATAAGGATAAGTTAGACTAACTGCCATTTTTGATGAAGGAGGAAGTTTAATTTTTTTAGCAAGGAAATAAGCTGGTGCACCAATATATACCCATATCTGAAAAAGTAGCTAATACTCTTCGACAAAACGGCGTTCATGTGGCGTTCAAAACAAACAATTCTCTTAGAAATATCTGTAATAGTAAAGATAAGTTAGATATTCGTCAAAAGTCAGGTGTTTACAAACTTGTTTGTGACGAATGCCACGCCGTTTACGTGGGTCAGACTGGTCGCAATTTCGAGACACGTTATAAAGAGCATTTAGCCGCGTACAGGAATTGCAATCCCGATAAATCCCATTGGACACAATCTAGCAAACGACCACTCCTTTAAAGTCTTACATACGTGTAATAAAGGGCTGCGGCTGTGTGTGCTGGAACAGTTAGAGATATTAAAAAGTAATAATAATACCGTTGCATTGCTGAATGAACAAACAAATGTTACTAACTCACCTCTCTTAAATATCTTCAAGCCTGCTCTCTAATAATGTGGGCGTTGCGAGGCGGTTTGTTTTTAATTTTACAAACGGCTGCGTAAGTCCAGCGGTGATTGGTCGCATGTTTTATCGCATGACGCAATCGCTCGCTCGTTAGGTAGAGAGCGGTTGCATCATCGGTTTGTATAAAAGGCACTTGTTTTGGCTCGCCGCTCTTCAGCAAGGAACAAGATCCAAAAGTCAGTCGATGACCTAGGAGACTGGTTCCAAAAATGGCGTATCGATGTGAACCCGGAGAAGAGCTCCGCAGTTCAATTCGATATTAAAAGACGCCGTAATAAAAACAAGAAAAATACTCCACCTATACGAATGCTAGGGACCCCTGTCCCATGGCACATGTCAGCAAAATATTTAGGCGTCACCCTTGACTATAGGCTTACTTTTGAGTCTCATGTCAAAAGAGTAACGCGTCTAGCACGTTTCTATTTAGGTCGGCTTAACAGTATGTTAGGCAGACATAGCAAAATGTCATTACGAAATAAGCGAACCCTCTATAAGGTTTGTATACGACCGGTTATGACTTACTCGGCTCCTATTTTTGCACACGCTAACGATAAAATTATTAACGAACTCCAAGTAGTTCAAAACCTCTTCTGTCGTCGAGCTACGAACGCACCTTGGTACGTCCGTAATGCCGACCTTCACCGGGATTTAGAAATCCCAACAATCCAGCAATGTCTTAAAAAATTCTCTGAAAACTTCTTTAAAGTATCAGAGTCGCATACTAACACACTTATTCGTGAGGCAGTTACTTATACCGCCCCACTCCCTTCTCGCTATAGCGTCCGCAGGCCGAGAAACACTCTCTCGGACCCGCCAAATAAGTTGTCAAACGACCTGAACTGCCTCCTGGCGGCTCAGGCCAATCCTAATTAAATTAAAAATTAGTTAAAATTAATAATATGCCTTCGCAGGCAGTCCCTAAACGGCACTTAGCCGTCTGCGCCCTCTTTTCCCAAAAGAGGGTCGCTTCAGATACGGCATATGCAGCTTTAATAGAGCTAGTTGCCAGTCCCCAAAGGCGGTTTTTAGTGGGTATCACTTAGGTCCCCCGGTAGGCAGTGAGTCCCACATAACCAGGACAGACCGGCTGTCGTGGTATGCATAATGCATTTTCCGCCTCCCTCAGTGGTAGCCCTTTTCCAATTGCTTCGGGCGCAAAAAAAAAAAAAAAAAGCTCGCCGCTCACTTAGCGGTTAGCCACCGTAGAGTCTATATCACCTGAGGATGCCTCGTGTAGAGGCGAAACACGTGTCGTATTATCGTCAGTGGTGTGTCTTGCCCAGTGTAGTGGTGTTGGAAGTAGCGGTGCTGGGATTAGTGGTGACGGGGATAGTGCACGCAATTGAGGGAGGGCGGGAGGTGCTTCTTCATACTAGGTAAGACACATCATTTTATTTTATAACGCGGATATTTGCGAAGTAAATTTTTGTAAAAGCATTTAAACTATTAAATCTATAGCCAGTGAGCAAAGTAAAAATATTTAGCAGTGAAATTTTGATAGGCTGTAATGAATAAATGAAGGAATAAAATATATGTTAATCCTATATTAAATGATGATGGAGAATGCATTTCATTTGAATGCAGAAGATAGAAGATAGAAGAAATACATTTAAAATTATTTTAACCTCCAATTAGTTAATTATAAAGTGATTAATGTAAATTAAACATATTTTGATTCAGTAATATCGTTATTTGTTAAATAAAAAGTTGACGTAAGACGTGTCGTAAGAGGCGATAGAGGAAAAATATCAGATAAAAAAATGTATATATATATCGATAGCGACCAGTCATCGCCTGGATTGGAAGTAATATTCTAGCGTCATTTAATTTTAATTGATTGATTTAAATTAAAGACGAATGGACCAATTTTTAAAATTTTTCGATATTACATAAACACTCACGCCTGTCACCCAGAGGGGTAGGCAGAGATTATGGACTTCCATTTGGCACGATCCTGACACACCTCTCTCGCTTCCTCCACATCCATATACCTACGCATACACGCTCGTCGGTTAAAGGTACTCTTGATTTGGCCCATTTTTAATATATCGCCAATTTGGTCGATAAACTTTCGCCTAGGGCGACCCTTCCCGACTATGCCGTTCACCTCTGCAACATAAATTTGCTTTGTCACTCTTTCCTCATTCATTTTTTCTACATGGCCAAACCACCGAAGCATTCCTTTCTTAATCCTGGTCACAACATCATCTTGCAAACCACACTCTTCTCTTATTAAACAATTTCTCACTCTGTCATTCAGCTTCATCCCTAACATACTCCTTAATGACCGCATTTCTACAGCATTTATTCTACTCTCATGCTTCTTCTGCCACACCCAACTTTCACTACCATACATTAAAGTAGGTACTAACACAGCATTGTGAATTGCCATACGTGCCTTTTTGGACACATTCTGACTTTTCACAATAGAGTGTAGAGCCCCATTCATTCTATTTCCTGCATTCACTCGTCGTTCTATATCCTTATCATATCTACCATCCCTGCTAAACACACATCCCAAATATACAAACTCATCTACTTGCTCTACCAACTCCCCTTCTATTCTTATTTCACATATCGTTTTACTTTCTTCTCTTTCAAAAACCATAACTTTCGTCTTACTTGCGTTCACTTTCATTCCCTTTTCTTTTAATGTCCTGTTCATTAATGTAACCATCATTTGCAACTCGGCTGCCGACGACGCAAGTATGACTTTATCATCGGCGTACAAAAGGCATTTGACGGTTAACTCACCCATTCTTAACCCGCATTCTTCTACTTTCAAATTTTCCAAACAACTGTCCATAAATAGGTTAAACAACCACGGGGAAGCCACACAGCCCTGTCTGACACATTTATGGATGTCAAACCAGTCCGAGTAGGCCCCGTTGATCCTGACACAAGCACTAGAGTCCCTATATAGAGACTTCAATGCCTGTATCAGACCAGCGCTCAACCCAAATGAGTTCAGTGTTTGCCATAACACATCCCTGTCCACTCTGTCATAAGCCTTCTCCAAGTCCATGAACGCACAAAAAACTTTTTGGTTTTTGGCCAAAAACTTCTCGGCGATCATGCGCATGGAAAAGACCTGATCCGTACATCCCATTCCCTTTCTAAATCCCGCTTGCACATCCCAAATTTTTCCGTCAGTTTCTTTCATAACTCTTTCAATTAGTACCTTAGCATACAGTTTTCCCACAATGCTAAGAAGGCTGATACCACGGTAGTTTTTATAGTCCTGCTGTGATCCTTTTCCCTTATATATTGGGACTATCACGGGGATGAGTCGCTCGCGTCCGTAGGCTTCGACCACCTAATCCTAGGCCCACCCTACACATGTCCCCCGGGTGGTGCTAAACGAGCGACAAAGCCGAAAGAACTGACTCGGCTCCTCGCCGTGTGGTAGCGGCGTAAAAAATACCACAACTTACTTTCGCACCATGAGGCAAAATATTAAAGAAATGGCCCCGAGTTCCCGGCGCCCCTTTAATGGGGCAGGGGTGCGAAGAATCTCCGGGAGGAAAACCGGCGACGAGGTTCGCCACCCGTCTCGTTCTGTCCCCCGGAGGGGCGAAAAGTGGATTGCGGAAGCCCTTCTGGCTACATTGAACGTATGTGGAGGAATGAATGATAAGATGGATGAAGTATGCGATATGATGTATGATAGAGGAATAGACGTGTTATGTGTGAATGAGACGAAACGGAAGGGAAAGGATGCCACTACACATGGCATGTATACCGCGTACTGGTCTGGTGTAGACGAGACCGAGCGGGCATGCCAGGGAGTCGGTATCATCCTTTCAGAAAGAATGGGTGATTGTGTAAAAGAGTATGAATGTATAAGCCCGAGACTGTTATGGATACGAATGAAAGTGGGCTTAAAGAAGCTGTTTGTTTTAGGGGTCTACGCCCCAGACATGTCTAAGCCCACTTATATCCGAGAGCAGTTTTGGGAGTTGGTAAGGATGGTGCTAATGAAATGCAAGGTTAATGAAAATATTGTGATATTAGGCGATTTTAATGGAAGGGTTGGGGTGAGGAGGCTTGGTTATGAAAGGATATTGGGAACGTTTGGTGATGAAAGTATAAATGAGAATGGTGAAAGCCTTCTCGCCGTATGCGTGGAAAAGAATCTTGTTGTGACGAACACTTTCTTTCGTCATAAGAAGATTCACACGTATACATGGGAAAGAGGTGATGATAGAAGTATGATAGATTTCATAATTGTTGATGAAAGAATGAGGAGCGCGGTGATAGATACAAGGGTTTACCGGGGCTCTAACGTAGGGACGGATCATTACTTGGTCTTATGCCGAATTAATGGTCTTTTCAGACGTTGGAGGCATCGGACATCTGTGTCTACCACAGCGTTACAGCGTATAAGATTAGAGAGGTTACAAGATGAAGGTCTGAAAGAGAAGTTCAAATGTAGATTGAGAGAAAATATAAGTGGTATGGCTGAATTGTGTATGAATGATTTAGACTTGGAGACTGTGTGGTATAATGTCAAGAAAGGTTTAGTGGATGCAGCTACCGAAGTATGTGGTGTAAGTAAGAGAACGAATGAAAGGAAAAATAACACGTTATGGTGGGATGATGAGGTACGGATGGAAGTTGAAGCAAAGAAGAAAGCATGGCTAGATTTACTAGCAACCAAGGCTAGTAATTTTAGCAGTATGAATGATGATATTGAAAGGAAAAAGGCAGTTTTTAGACACCTAAATAAGAGAGTAAAAGAAGTAGTTGAAAGGAAAAAGCAAGAAAGAACGGATAAGAATGATAGAAGAATATCGGATAACTTCCAGGAAAACATTAAAATGTTCTGGAAACTCGTAAGAACTACCAGGGGACATTCACAACAGCCTAGAATGAATGCTATACGAGACCAGAATGGCTGTATTCTGAATGACGAAGTTTTGAGTTTAAGGAGATGGAAGGAATACTTTGAAAGCGTGTTTATGAGTGATGAGACGTTTGAATTAAATGAAATAGAAATTCCGAAAGAAGAGGAAATAGATAGAGATATAAGTATAGATGAAATAATGAAAGTAATGAAAAGTATGAAAGCAGGTAAGGCAGCTGGTTATGATAGAGTATCTCTCGAAATGCTAAGGGCTGGAGAAGGAGTGGTGGCAGACCTGCTGTACACCTTGTTTAATTTTTCGATATTACAAAAAAAAAATCTAATATTTGCGAATAAAATATAGCCAAGTTCATTTAAGTAACCTACATTGTTCTTTAACAGTTTCTGAAGTTACATCGCGAACAATTATGCAATTTTCTAATATTAGCCCAAATATTATGAAATACAGACAGATAGAGACCGAAATTTCAAATATGGTGAGGCGGGTGAAAGGAAAAGGGGAGATCTCCCGCCGTGCAGGTGTTCTGCCCAGGGAGCGGCCAACGCTCCGAGTGTTAGTTCGGAGCTATTCCATATATATTGCTTTAATTTTGGAACTTTGTTAGCGCGATTTAGGCTTCGATGTGTTTCGCTTGTGGCGCGACGACAGCGCCGCCACAATGGTCATATATTAATAACGATCAAATAAACTCCTGAGTTTAAATGGCTGTTATATCGATATTACAGTTAGATACTTTAATTTTATTTATATTTATATATAGATCGATTTATTATCAGAAATGAAATTAATACAGCTGTTTATTAAACAGTTGTTTCTACTTATATACTGGTAAATATACGTAATAGGGGTACGAGTGAAACTACTGCTTGCAAGTATCACACTTATTTATTTCTTAGCTGTGACAGATATACGTAGTCGTACACAGGTACCCACCATTTACTCCCCCTAGTTAACAACTAGATAACTTAACTAAAGGAAACGGCGATAGTCCACCGTAGGTAAGGGGCGTAGACAAAGCCTAGGCGCGGAGTTGTTACGTGCAATGGTGACCATAGGCTGATTAGCCACAGTGTCCATTGAAACTGGCTCCGATGACATGTTACACTCATTGTTTACGTCGCCACTGGTAAGTATGCGTAATAGGAGCACGAGTGAAATCACTGCTTGCAGGTAACATACTCATTTATTTCTTAGCTGTGATAAATATACTTATACGTAGTCGTACCATATACTTTTTAATACGACACTTTATAGTATAAGAAAATACAATATCTTAAGAGTTAATTCCATTTTAATTGGAGATATTACAACATTGTCGTCGCAGCAAACACTTACCTTATTTAATGAATCAATTTATATCTCCTCAGAAAATATTGAGAAAGCGGATGAAATAATTGACTTAACTTGAACTAAAAGAAGTGAATTTAATATTTTCAACGTAGTTAAATTGAAAATAAGCTATATAAAACATAATATTATGATGGCAACGTAGCAAATGCTCCTATGAAGCAATCTATTGGTTAGGCCTATATTATTCTGTGACCTTTTGATGGGCTTATTACATTCATTCAAAAGTCAAATCAAAGAACTTTTCCTTGAGCTCTATATCAAGTTTTATAAATTTCGGTATAGGTATACATTTTATAATTTTTTTTATTAAGTAATAATGTCCTTAGAATTTCAGTCACGGTGCCCAGCCTTAACGGAGACTAGGTCTCAGGACAGGATTATAGTGCACTGGTGCACTCTCTATTCTTTCTCTCTCTAGTCCAATGGAATGGAAATCTGACATGACCGGCAGGAGATCAGGCGCAGTACGTGTGGCTTTACATGCTTTCCGAGGCACTGTGGTAAAACAGCGCCAATTTCTTTACTCCAAATTGCTACTCAGAATTTTTTTAGAGAAAAGTCCAATAACTGATTTATGGCCATCGTCATCATTTGATAACTGGCCATAGAGGCAAACTAGATTGGACATTAGCAGTGTAATAGCGTAAGAGAATCTATCACTCCATTTCTTTGCGTGAGTTCAAGAAGCGACCACGTAAAACCGCAGAAAGACCACAACAAGTGATTATGAATAGCACCAGAAAGATCTTATGGCTTCCGATAGATGGCTGTATAATATTATCGTTTAAGCTAGATGTAAAATATCCAGACTAGCTACGGGCAACAGTTGAATAGCAGCTTAAATGATTCTTACTTCTGGTACTGTGGTCAATCCACGTGCCAAGCGCTAGGCAAATTCACAAAACGGGAGACAGGCAGAGAGAAGACTTTTACGGACTGATGAAGAAGAAAAATATCATCAACGAGTGACGAGCCGTATAAAATGTGTAAATTTACCGTATCTTTGAATCCGATTGATGATTTTTTTTTAAATATAACTGAAGGGAAAGTTCCGCTACGTAATGAAGGTCCGTTCATAAATTCCTTAAATAGGTCTGGGGTGCCATAGACGTCGAGCATAAGACACAAATTTTAAGTGATCTTGGTCGCAAGCTTAACCCATTTAGTAAATAAGACACTTTTTTCAGCACTAAGCTGAGTTAAAAAAAAATTGTACATTTTCAGTATAGACAGTAGTCTACTCATGAACTTTATATTCGTTACTGCCCAATCTCAGACGTAGCTCTTTATCAGATTTTTTTAATAGAAAAGGATTTTTTGTATCTATTTGGTAGTAAGTGGATGATGCGGGTCATACACATCTACGTCTAACCTCGATATTTCAGATGCATGGTCACACGCGAGGACTAAGATGAAATGTTTCGTTTTTCAGCATAAATGGTCACCAGTTTTCTTACTTACTTACTTACTTATCTTCACGCACAATCCCTGACGGGGTAGCCAGAGAGAACAGATCGCCAAGTGTCACGATCCTTACATATCTCTTTCGCTTCTTTCAGATTCATTATCTTCTTCATACATGCACGTCTAGGTATCCGAGTACTCTTGACCCTACCCTCTTCGAGCAATTTGCTCACATGGTCTTCGAAAGTTAGTCTCGGTCTACCTCGACACCTTTTAATATTAACTTTCGCGCTATATATTTTCTTCACCATTCGGTCTTCACTCATTCGCTCAACGTGCCCAAACCACCGAAGCACGCCCTTATCAATTTTTGTGATAAGGTCATCTTTCAAACCTGCCATATTGCGAATCTCTTCGTTTCGCTTTCGGTCGGCCATAGTAACGCCGCACATTTTACGAAGAGATCGCATCTCCACTGCATTCAACTTACTTTTATGCTTCTTCTGGCATACCCAGGTTTCGCTGCCATATAACAAAGTCGGTACCAACACTGCGTTATGTATTGCAAGGCGTGCACTCTTCGCTACGCCTTGCCTTTTGACTAACGCAGTCAGGGCACCATTTACTTTGTTCCCGGCAGCGACACGCCTGTCCACATCTAAATCACATCTTCCATCCCGGCTAAAAGCACTCCCCAAGTATACAATTTCATTTACCTGTTCTAGACATTCCTGATTTACCCATATTTCACACTTCGTTCTCTCTTCGTCCCTTTCAAATACCAGTTTTCTAAACTCACAATACGAAACACAGCAGAATTGAGATGCTATTTCACGTAGATAATCTGTAAAAACGTGGTCTATTCCATGTCGAAGCGACCCATTCGTGTTACAACCATAAAATAGCCACAGTATGGCTCTACCATGTTAACAGTTGTCAACATATTTGCCGTAACCACCACCCTTGCCAGGTAGAGTAGTTTTTTTTATAGAATAAGGAAGACAAACAAGCATGCAGTTTACTTAATGGTAAGTGGATGCTGTGGCCCATAAATATCTACATTTATCCTCAATTAAGAATAAAAATGCACATGCATTGCCGCCCCTCAGGACTGAGATGGAATGCGTCGTTTACATCGTAAAAGTGGTCTTCGGTTCTCTACACTCACAATGCAAAACACAGCAGCATTATGCTACTATTTTACGCTGGTATTCTATGAGAGCGTTGTCCTACCACGGTCAAGCCGACCCATTCGTGCTGCAACGACAATATAGCTGTAGCATGGCTCTACCAAGTAAAAATATCATTTCATTTGATGTTGATCCCAGTTATAAAATGGTACACCTTTGTTAAGCAGAGACCAGGGATGTTCCTGCTATTTCACACAGTCACTTCTTACGGCACTAATTTTCGAAGAGCGGAAATTTCAAGTTGTCACCTCAGTCTAATTTTAAAATCCTTTATCCCATTTCAAACCTATAGGTACCCATAGGTTGAAATGGGATAATGGATTTTCTATTTCTATACACAATTTTGCTCTTTGCAAAAAGGGACTCATTGATCATATTAATAAATTTATTTGTAAGATATAAAAACTTAACTCCATATAATTAATTATGTATAAATTACTTTATATTATCATAAGAACGACTATAAAATTTATATCAAAATGGCGACGGTGAAAAATGTTGCGAACATTTTATTCATTAATCACTAGTCTTCGTGATTTTATTTTATCTTTAACTTCAAATAACAATATAAAACTCTTTTGTTTGATTAATAATGTAACTTCATTGAAAAAATTTAAAGAATTAATTTTCATTTTAAAAATATTATATGGTTTAGACATTTATAAAATATTTAAATTCATTACATTCTTTACAGCTTTCATGAGTTGAATTATTACCTAATGTTTCCCCATGGATTGCCTAGTTGGAGAAATATTTTCAATTCTTTATTGGTTGATCTTGCTGTACTATAATTGAAATATGTTGAACTAATTTGGGTTACATTGAAACACTATGGACCTAATCTGAATTATTCAGTTTAATTATTTGATTTGTAAATATACACTTTACTGGTGAGACATGTGATAGCGTGTGTTTAAATCGCACAGCGCCGTCCACATTTATTTATTGCTATTTATTAATATGGTCTTAAACATCAAGCACATTTAATGGCGGAAATGGCCTTAAAAATACAATTCCGCTCACCAGTTAGTGAGTTAGCACTAGCTGTTCTTTAAATAAAACTAGTCTTTACGGATTTTATCGCGTATATTAACTTATTTTAAATTCCCGACGTTTCGAGCACTTTATACAAACCAAGGTCACGGGGGTACTGAGGTGTTCGACGTCCCAATATCATAGTTAAGCACGGTTACCTCCAGATTAAAATTATAGTTTTTTTTTCCAATCTACGCAGTCTGAAGTTAAAGCATCTTGAAGTCTTGCAGTTGTATGCTTGGGTTGGGTTTTAATTGTGATAATTATAGGATCCCAAGCATACAGTAGCCCCAGCCATCTTCTCTATTGAAGTTAGGATGGTTTTTGATTCTAATAGCCTCGCAAATCATCTATCAAATCTGATGTAGTGAAGGGGCGATCCTATACGTATTCACAAAATACAGACTTCCTGGAGCGTCGATTCTTCATATCAGCTATGTGATGATGTCTTTAATGCGGGTTTTTATTGGAATTTAAGTTTTTCCTATGTAAGATGACCACATTCAAAATCAAGATTGTACACCCCTGCATCTCGCAGAGGGACATTACACTTGACTGATGGTAAAAACTGACTAATTTTCTCCGGTGCTGATCAATGTTTTCAGATGGTAACAAATCAACAAAAACAATGGACTAATCGTCATTAATTTGTATACTTTATAAGTCCTTCGGCTGGGAATTAGCCAACTCTCATTACTAAGATCATTTTATAATACGGACAAAAGTCCACCGCACTATTCTGATTTGTTCTTTATCCACTTATATCCTCGGAACAATTATAGACTTAGTTAATTACTTTTTTTACGATTAACGTAATAAAATGAATTTAGTTAACCTCTCATTTATGAAAGTGAGGAACACAGGAAACGGTCCCGCGTGTTACAAATTGGCGAACTATATCCTTGAAATAAACGAAATTTCTCTAATATGGGAATTAGCACACGGGTCACCTAATGGTAAGAGAATTCTATGTTCTTTATGTACCTACATATTGTTGTATCGCCATCTCGTCACGTCATTTTTTGATAACAAATTGCGGAGAGATATGAATGCGATAGCTAGAATAAAAATAAATTCTCTTGAGATTTAGGTGAGTTAATTTATAAAGATTTTAAGGTGCCATTTCTTGAAGGAAATTGGAGAATTACTTAGAATCTGGTAACCTTACCAGACAATAAATGTAAAAGTTTACATTAATTGTCTCCAATATGATGAACTAGTCGCGGGGATTATATCACCTGGTTCCTAAGGTTACCAGATTCCATCTACTTACTTTCTTCATCTGTATCTACTCCTGTAATAAGTATGCATACATCATCAAACAAAATAATGTAATTCATGGCTCCAAGCCACCTTCATCCATCAACTTCCTGCTGTTCTAGTGGGTAGCCGCCCTAAACTTCGCATACCAGAACAAGGCTACCACTCGAGAACTTACTTCCCTATTGATTTTTGTTTGCCTCTATAGCTTACTGATCTGCCGGGCTATATCAGTTAATCTAGTTTTATTGTTGTATACTTTACAGATTAGCCAGTCTTTCAGTTTTCTATGGGATGAATTTCGCAGAGGGTGAACAGGAATTACATGCCCTAATTTCTCCTTCCCCATTCCACTATCGGCTAACAAAACGGTCTGGGGACTTCACCACTTTGACGTTTATATTCCACGCATTTGAACCAAACAGTTTATTTCATATTTTGCAATGCGTACAGCAACATTTTGGAATAATTTAATGTCGTCTGTCTTTCCGTCCGATTACAATGTGGGCGTCTTGAATGAGAAAGTGATACGAACCTATTTACCATCTAGGGCTTCATCATCACTTAGCACCAGGTGCGATCGTATTCAAGCTACATATAAGCTAAATAGGTATAAAATACTTTATATTAGATACAAGGTCTATAAATACAGTGTTATCTTCAAAGTTGTATAAACTTAGTTAATCACGTAAGCGGATACTTTCACCAACTCAGTTTCTTGATTAAGGCATAGAAGCTTGTAAAAGTTTGCTTAACTTTGTAATGTGATCATGTATTGTAACTTATTATTGAGAAAATAAGAAACTATCGTGTAGGCAAGACCAAAAACTACTAAACGCTGATAGACGTTAAATTATTTGATAAAGAAGTTTGAATAGATACGTAAAAGCAAATATTACATAAACTATTATAGGTTCTAGTAATAAAAACACAATGATAAATAATTTAAATTTAAAATTTAGACAATTTTTATTCAATGTTTGAATATTATATCAACAAAATAACAATTTCAAATAAACGTATTGTGGTAGAGTTACGCTGCAGCTTAATTATGGTTGTAGCATGAATGGGTTAGCTCGACTATAGACGGATCACACTTTCACAGAATACTCGCGAACAAGTGCTAGAACTGCTATGGTGACTAGAGAGAACCGGAGACCCTTTTTACTGGAATCGTGGTGCTTCGTCCTTATTCTGAGGGGTGACAACGTTTTCCGCATTTTTTTTTATAGGATAAGGGTGACAAACGAGCACACAGTCCACCTGATGGTAAGTGGTTGCTGCGGTCCATAGACATCTACATCTATCCTCTATTACAAATCAAAATGTAGATGCGTTGTCACCCGTGAGGACTAAGATGGAATGCCTCATTTCCAGTAAAAAGGGCCTCCGGTCACCTGCACTCACCAAGCGAAACGCAGAGGTAAACCTCTACTTCACGCTGGTTTTCTGTGAGGTCGTGGTACCACCCCGGTTCGAGCCGGCCCATCCGTGCGACAACAAAAGCTGCCGCGTGGCTCTACCACTGTTAAAATTGATGATGATTTTGATGCTTAATCGAGAATACATGTAAATGTCTATAGGCTCTAGCAACCATTTACCATCAAGTGGAATGTGCGCTCATTTGTGACATTTATTCTATATAAATTAATAAGCAAGATATTTTATATAATGCCCAAGGTATTTTTTTATAATCCCATTACTAACAATTTTTCTCTTGACTATGTGTTAGGACTCTTTTTCTGCCATTGTGTCTGTATGAGTAGATACCACCCTTTTACCTATTTCTGATGTATTTCAAATGTGTGTTTACACACATTTGGTGTCAGAAACAGACAACAGACTGTAGACATTGTATCTTAGTCCTCAGAGGTGACAACGCATTACAAATGCGTTGTCACCTAGAGGATAGGCATTATCAAGTCTGAGGATTAAGATTGCATGCCTCGTCTTCAGTAAAATGTGTCTCCGATTTCCTACACTCATTCGTAATAAGACAGCAGCATTAAGCTGCTATTTTATTCTGGCATTCAGGTAGTCTCTCCCCGATTGAGACGACCTATTCACACTACAATCCTAATATAACTGCAGCGAGGCTCTTCCGTGGAAACAGTTTAGTGGTATGTATTTACCACCACTAAAACATCTTATCTAAGAATCAGGTGAACTTTGTAGTAATGATCCTTTGGATTAATACTATTCACCTTATTCAAACATTTATGAAGGGAAATGAACGCGTATCCATTTATTTTGAAAAGCTTCCATTCTGTAGTAATAAAAGGATTCGACGAATGCAGGAAATCGGTTAATGTCACCGCCGAGGGCTCCAATTTAAATGATAAGGACCGGTAGCTTTTATAACGATATCATATTATACTGTGATGTATTGTGTAATTCTTTAAGGCCCGTAATATTAATAGTGGTTTAACTTGTCATTCTAAGTTAGTTAAAAATATGTTGCCACCAAATAACACACGTTGATTATAGTATAAGCTTCTACTTTTAGTTAATTTCAAACGTTCCTTTTTCAATAGTGTGTGGTGTATGCCAATGCAAAAAAAGTTGTGTGCTTTACATATTATTCTACACTTCAAAGTGAAATACAGCTTGCTTAATATACAAACCCAAAAATTTATGAATTTCGGTCGAATTTTATCCGCTAGGCGGTCGCCTTGTATAAAATAAATTGCTCTTCACCGCGAACTTTATTAATTTTTTAGACCGCCTTATGTGCAAGTAGCACGGACTATTTTAATATGCGTAGTATAGCCGTGACTTCTGTTACACGATAAATGTTTTTTTTAGCCCACTTCAAAAAAGGAAGAGGTTAACAATTGAACTGTATGTTTTGATGTATGTATGTATTATGCGGTTTCTTCGTCAATGGGGAATCGAATTTAATGATTCTTTTTTTTATAAATACGTTATCTTTCAAGAGTGGTTCCATATAAATATGGAGAAAACTCCACCCTTAAGGGTGACAAAAAAGGGATGAAGTATTAATTGGATTTATTTAGATGACATTGACAATGTGATATTCCATAAAAATAACTTTTAAATAATTAAAAATTAAAAATGTTGTACAGCCGACTTCAATATAAGTTATTAAGAGTAACTCAAAAACAATTGGTCTGAGCTTCATCAAATTCCATTTATGGGACTACACGAGACGTATCAGTTTTCATATAAAAAAATAATCATCGAAATTGGTTCACCCAGTAAAAAGTTATGAGGTAAAACACATAAAAAAAAAAACAAAAAAAATACAGTCGAATTGAATACCGTCTTTTTTATAGTATATGGTGACAAACGAGCACACAGTGCACCTGATGGTAAGTGGCTGCTGTGGCCCATAGACATCTACATTTATCCTCGTTTGCGAATCAAAATGCAGATGCGTTGCCACCCGTGAGGACTAAGATAGAATGCCTCGTTTCCAGTAAAAAGGGTCTCCGGTTCTCTACACTCACCATACGAAACACAGCAGTGCTAAGCTGCTATTTGACGCTGGTATTCTGTGAGATCGTGGTCCTTCCCCGGTCGAGCCCACCCATTCGTGCTACAACTATACTACTAATATAGCTGCAGCATGGCTCTACCACGTAAAAACCGTCTCCTTTTTGGAAGTCGACAGAAAAGTAAAAGCTGACGTCAATTAATAAAACTGTTAAAATTGTTTCACTATCGGAAAAAAGTGGTTTAATTTTTATAAATTTTATGTCGCAGCACCTACTGATATCAGTAAGACGCTATCTAGCATATTGATTTTCAATTTAAGTTAGTAATAACATTAATATGTGTACTGTTATTTAATTTCTACTTTAGCTTTGGTTGGTTTAATTTTATTTTTCAGAAGTAACTGAATTGAGAGATTTATTTTAAATCCGTTGAATTTTAGATTAAAATAAGATATCGTAACAAAGCGTCTCTAATTTTCTTTATTTGATTAGACTCTGTCAACGGACTTTGTAAAGAATTATCCTTCAAATTGTTTTATTTCATTAAATTGAACGAATTCCTTAGCCATAATAAATTGTGATTTAATAGGATAATAGAAGAGAGGTTCTGTTCTGAAATTTGGAGACACGAGGTCAGCTGTGTCGCTTTATAGAATCTAACAAAGATTTTATCTTAGGTTTGAAGTATTTTTAACAAATTTTAAGAAAAACTTTAATACAAAATAAAAAGATATTGTTTTTGACGCCGTGAAAAACACATTTATATTTATTTTTAATTAATCTATTACATATTTAAATCATTAATTCATTAACTTGTGGCGGCGCTGTCGTCGCGCCACAAGCGAAACACATCGAAGCCTAAATCGCGCTATCAAAGTTCCGAAATTAAAGCAGCATATATAGAATAGCTCCGAACTACCAATCGGAGCGTTAGCCGCTCCCCGGGCAGAACACCTTGCCCGGCGGGAGATCTCCCCTTTTCCTTCCACCCGCCACAGTGGTGACCAACCGACGTGATATGAACACGCAACCAACAATCTTCGGAAACTACAATTTCAAAAACTTCGTCATCTTACTCAAGTACCCCATTCATTCGCTCCCGAGCAGATATTGTCTGCAGTCTTCACATTCTGCAAGCCATCTAGCTTCACAAAAGGTTCATCGCAGCACTGGAATAATAATGCTTCCTGTTCCTTCAAGCTACTCTCTGCGCTACAGTGTTCGGCACAGCTCTGAGCCTTACTGCTCGCCTCTGCTTCACGGCACTCTCGCAGATTACTTGCCTTCTTCTCGACTCACCGCAGACTACAAGGCAATCCCTAGCACTTGCTCCGGCTCATCGTTCTCACCGGCACCACTTGCAAGTGCGTAGTACGGCATGCATTACACACCGGCATATCGTTCGCACCGGCGTCACTTGCCCTTACGCACAAAGCATGCATTCCCCACCGGCATTAAGGACGCACCGGCAATCGGACTGCACTATCGACCTCCGGTCTGAGCAGGGGGGTGATGTGGCGGCGCTGTCGTCGCGCTACAAGCGAAACACATCGAAGCCTAAATCGCGCTATCAAAGTTCCGAAATTAAAGCAGCATATATAGAATAGCTCCGAACTACCAATCGGAGCGTTAGCCGCTCCCCGGGCAGAACACCTTGCCCGGCGGGAGATCTCCCCTTTTCCTTCCACCCGCCACAAACTACAGCCTATCGAAAGACCACTGCCTCTCCCATACATCTGATTATTAAAAACTAAGAACATGCCTTAATTGTAAAATTTTATTTAATTTAGAATTATAAGTCGACAAAAATAGCTTATTACAGTTCAAATTGGTAAAACTTCATTATAAAAAGAAGAAAGTTTTAAATTTTACTACGAGTACTTAGACGATATTCTAATTATTATATTGAGCTTGTTAAATTCCATAGCATATACTCAAAAGGGTCAAAATATCAGATAGCAAGAACCAACATAAAAACAAAAAAAATAATTTTCACATAATAGCTTCATAAGTCGGTGCTAAGACAAGCCTTTAATAATTTTATACAAGTGTATAAAATTATTAAAGGCCCGACTTCGGAAGCTTCCATGTAGAAATTATTTAATTATTTTTAGTTCAAAATTCGAAAAATTTACATCGCCAATATCGGCTCAATAAAATAAAATTATGTGTCTTACCTACTTTGAAGAGCACCTCCCGCCCTCTCTTAATTGCTAAGACTTCACGGTCAACTACCGCAGAGTCTACTACACCTGAAGATGCCTCGTGTAGAGGCGAAACACGTGTCGTTTTATCATCGGTGGTATGGCTTTCCTAATGTAGTGGTAGTGAGAGTAGTGGTGCTAGTATTAGTGGTGACGGGATAGTGCACGCAATTGAGGGAGGGCGAGAGGTGCTCTTCAAACTAAGTAAGACACATCATTTTATTTTATTTAGCGAATATTGGCAAGGCAAATTTTTCCAACTTTAATATAATGGTTTTCTGAAAAGTAACACCTGGTTCTATTAATTATTTTTAGTACATTTAATTCGTCATTTTAATTATTTTTAAAATTTATTTTTGATCCTTTTCGGTGGACTAAGAAATATCACTAAAAGTAATAACTTAAACATCATAAACGTTAAAAACTTCATTTGTATTTTTTTTTCTAAATTTGTATGACCTGACATCTCTTAAATATAAACATATTTAATATAAAAGATCATTAAAATAGGTTCACGATTGACGAAGACAATATCGTGTTGCATACTTACAAAGAAAAATACAGTAAAATTGAGTTCGCTAAACATATTAGTTACAAAACATAAAAGAAAATTTATTTTAAACTAGCTGTTCCTCGCAACTTCGCTCGCGTGTTAGAGTTTATGTTTTTGCGCGGAACCCTAATTCTTTTTCTAAAATAAAAGTTAGCGTAGAGTAGCCTAAGTTACTCCTTATGAAATCAGCTATCTACCAATGAAAGTCCCGTCAAAATTGGTCCAGCCGTTTCGGTGATTAGTCGGAACACACAGGCAAACAGACGGACAGACAGACAGACAGACAGACAGACAAAAATTTTAAAAATTGTATTTTTGTTATTAGTACCGTATATATTTTCATATCCATTTAGTAAAAAGCTGTAATTTTGACATTACAAACAGACACTTTAATTTTATTTATTTGTATAGATGTTGTAGTGATAAAGTTTAAGAAAATATTTAATATTTAATTCTGCAATGGTCATTATTTTTAATGAAGATACATTTACAACCATGAACCACCATCCCCTTCTCACTCCCTCAAGTAAAATGATAGGGAAAATATCGCACAATCTGTTTTAAAAACCTCGTCAAAATCACTATATGTATTATAAAATAAACATACAAAGACTACAACATTGATGAAAAGCACACTAAATATCATTATACGGAAATGTTCTCAAAGTTTTGCTTATTACTTTATCAATTACTAGATAATTATTATGCCATTATGTGAACAAATGGCCTTTAGGATTATCGTGTATCGCAATAAGAGGGAATGCAGGTGGAATAACATTTACGGTATAGGTTTTTAGATCTATTGCTGTCGCACTGTGCCCGAACGATCAAGATTGACAAACGAGGGAGACAGCTGCCGCTTAGATAGATTATAATATAATTGTTATATATGAAAAATAAAAACAGAACAAGAGCGAAAAGGGCTTGTGTCGTGAGGGATCAGAATAAACTTGATTATATATGTAGATATTCATACATCCCGGGAATAGATTTAAGATTATTTTTGATACACGAAAATACCGTAAATTGACAAGGATTGGTAATATATCATTTATATTCAATAGGCACGTATAACAGTGTTAGCATTTAGATAAGTACTTAGTTCCACTGAAATAAAAGCTAAGCACTGAACATTGCACTAACAAATAAGTAGATTGAAAAACAAACATAAGTTTGCAGTGGAAGAACATTCTCCTCCAGTTTTCTTTTTAGTTCTCCTGTAGTGGCGATGTAAGAGTATCCACAAACCGTCGTACGTCGCGTAGGTGACGTAAAAAGCGACAAAGGAAAACAAATCAAAATTGTAAAAAGTGCGGTAGTTATCCCGCCTGCTAATTAGGGCAACTATGGCAAAACCTTCACTATGAGACCGTTTTTTTATAGAATAATAGTGACAAACGAGCAGACAGTCCATCTGGTGGTAAGTTGGTATATTTAACCTCAAAAATGATAAATGCAGATGCATTGTCATCTCTGAGGACTATGACGAAATGCCGAGTTTCCAGTGAAAAGGGTCTCCGGTTCTCTACACTTCATACGAAACATATATAACATAGCAGTATTAAGCTGCTGCTTCTACAACTATATTCAGCAGTAGATTTTTCTAAGCTGTAATGCATGGATGTTAACAGAAAGTACTCCACAAACTATGGACTTCAATATTTGATACTGATTTCAGATTGATACCCGTTATTGAGAAAAAGTTTGACGGACGTAAAAATTGAAAAACTAGCGATAAATCAGCCCGTATTTCCTTCTCCAAAACGTGACCAGTTAAAATTCTTATATCAGAAAGAATATTAAAAGAATTGTTTTTTTCTATTATTGTCCGCTTGGGCTTCGTTAGTAAAAAAATAATGAAACTAATTAATCTTGACAATATAATTAGCGGTAGTAAAATATTTTAAATCCTTTAAATCAAATGCAACTTATTTTACTGGCAAAATAAACTAATTTCTTTCAATACGTTTATCTTTGTTACAAAGCAACTGCAGTTTTTCTGATCTGCTTTTAGGAACTCAGGTTCAATTTTCAAACGTATGTTGTTGTGTTGAGTTTCCTTATAAATCATTACAGCCTTTCATAAGTCCACTGTTGAACATAGGCCTCCCCCAAGGAATGGTCCTGAGCCACCTGCATCCATCGACTTCCTGCATGTCTTACCAGGTTGTCGGTTCTTCGAGCTATATGGCTATGTCGGTCACTCTGGTCTGCGGAAATCCTCATTTCTAAGTTTAACACGCAGAGAAACTCCGAGCATAGCCCTCTCCATAGCTCGCTGAGTGACCTTGAGCTTCCTCATCCAGCAAGCAGTGAAGGACACGCAACATTGTAACACTCTTATTCTTTAAGCATTTGGGACGATCATATTTCCAAATACATATGAAGTTATGTGAAACATCAATCTTAAGAAAGCACTTAAAGAAAAATTACAAGCATTACGAGGGTTAAAATTTCTGCAAATCATATTGTTTGAGATTCCATTGATTTGACAAAATTGATAATATCGTCTTTGAATCCAATTTATTTTATGGGAAAAAATGTCTTTGTAAGTTAAAGAGACGTTGCATTACTTATTTGATCCCATGTAAGTCTAACATTATGTAATTATTATCAAAAACAAAATAATTTTATAAAAATTGAACATACTGACATGTGATGTGTGAACACAAAAACAAAAATCATAATAATTGTCTCAATAAAACACATAAATATGACACTAAATCGCTAATAAAACGCGCTTGTAGAGATAATAAAAATAATAAACATTTATTTTCCCACATACTTTCTAAAAACGGCCTCAAGTTGGTGTGATTGTTTTAGCTTACTTGTAGCTTTATTATACTCGCATTATGTCATGTTAACTTTAGATACATTAATAAGGTTCTGAGTAATAAATAATAAAATAACTGCGGTTGCCAACCCGCCTGCCAATCGTGGCAACTATGGTAAAATGCCTCCTATGAGGCAATCTATGGAGAGGGGCCCATGTTCAGGAGTGGACATTTACTGAATGTAATGGATGAATGGTAATGGATTCAATTTTAGTCCTTAAGAAGTGGCAAAGTCTATGAATTTCCAGAAAGTAAATATACAGTCTATATATATAGTCTGATGTCTTCAAAATATGTTATTCCTCATTTATACGAGTTTCCTCATAATTTTTCATCTTTGTCGAGCAAGTGATAAATCAGAAATTAAAATTGCAATTAACAATGCCCTTGATTAAAGGCTTGCTGTGATTTCACAGCATGCAAACAAGCAGGGTTCGTTTGATTTGAATTTAATGAAGCAAATTTCTTGGAATATTCACGTGAGTCCCCTTTAAGGTTTTGGTACTATTCACTTTTAATCACTACAAAGAATTTGTAAAAATGTGTTGATTTACATTTATGGATGTAATTTTACCTACGTCAACGTCCTTTTTAGGAACATTACAGAAAATAAAAATCATAAAAAGTCACGCAATCCTTTCGAGGTTGTTAAATGTCGGAATTTACGAGGAAATAAATTAACACCATGCTTATATTCTCAAAATTATACAGGTGGCATATACTTGTAAAAGATACTTCAGATGAATAATGCCAAGGATTTTGACACGTATATCAACTACTTATTTTAGTTTTCTTATAATCCTTCTTGTTCTTCATCATTGCTGGACATCGCAATTTTGTTTATAGAAGGAAAAAGTTATATCTTCCACCAAGCAAGGAGTCCAGCTCGGTGTACGGAGGTATAAATAGAGTTGTTTGGAAAATTTGACAGGGTAATATAGGATTCCGTTTTGCACGGTCTGTTTACGATATTGTAGCGCGATGACAGCACCACTGGTTCCACCGCCAACTGGCGGAGTTTACCCGAAAACAGCATGTCAGTAAGCCGTGAGAGTAGCAGTCCTTCAACATGTATATGTGGGCCATTTTAACCGATTGTCCTTGGAATTTATTGAAGTTCACGTTAAAATACAAATTGGTAGGGAATTGTATGCTTTTAAACTCTAAGTTTCTATGGTATTCTATTTACAGGAGAAAATCCTCTAGTGTTGAGGTAACATTGTTTAAGAAATAATTTAAAAATTTTATCCTGTAGAGACCTAAACGTATTATAATTGCAAAATTAGAGCTTTAAATCAAAGTTTGTTTAAATTTATAACCTAACGTACCTTTGGACGTTTCCAATATCTGCGGTTTCACGGTATTCTCGACTAAAACTTAGTTTTGTGGTAGTGCAACCTGAAAGTTATACTTTAGTTTACTTCCAAAACATTTAATGTAGTAATATTTATTTATAGATAAATGAATACGCTTTCGGAACTTTGAACAAATTATATAATGTCTTTGTTATTAACATGTTAAAAATGTCAATAATAAAACTGTTTATAACAAATATTATAACAAGATATACATGGATTAAAATAGCCCATATAATCTCTTATAGGTCGTATCTAAATTAATTTATATAAATAATTGTACAACATTATTATAACTTTTATTGTTTAAAAAAATTGTCTGGTTTCCTTTTGGATCTTCTCGATTCACGTAATGGTATTTTCTTTATTAGTGTTACAGTGGTAAAAAGGTATAAAGATGATATTCAATAATCTAGATTCAATAAAAAATTAAAACATAATATAATTATAAAGTATCGAATGGAATCTTTTTTAAGGCAAGTATTAAAAAAAAGAAAACCTACCTATCAAATTGATCGAAGTAATAAATGTAGCAAATAGCACCAAAAGCTAAGATAAAAAATAATTTAATAAGATGAATTGTCACTTCTAAGGACTAAATTGGAAAACCTTTGTGCCAAGAAAAATTTTATCAAAAATAGTCTACTGGCACTGTCACAGTAAGTTAGTAATTATAGTGCTCTATTATTTACGCAACGAAAAATGACAGTATATTAAAATGTAGGGTTTTTCAATAAAAAAATAATAAATTCTCGTTTTCGCGTATACTTCATGGTATAGTTCTAGAGGTTTTAGATGTTTTACAGCACCCATAGTATATCAGATAGCGAAAGTGATCTGTCACCTGCATCCAAGGACTACGTGCGTGTGATATTTAACTTTTAAAATTATACTGAATATTATGTAAATGTTATTTGTATATAAGTTCTACGTACTACCACCGTCCTTTGTAGCATGCCGATCATATTTAACATCGTAACCGAAACTATTGGAACCCGAAAGGTCAACATTTGCTAGGCCAGTTGAATAGCCTTTGAATTTTATAAGACTAGTAAATTTGTTTCTGCTTTACCAGCCATTAAAAGTCCACTGCTGGACCTTCTCTCATTGCAGATAGTCTGCATCTGCATTTGCGTCTGGGTCTACCATCGTCTTACCTATTTCTGCCACCAAGCAGCAGAGATTGCACTATATGACGACCCCCCCCCCTCCCCTTTTTCCTTCTGTAAACTGTATTATCTATATAATTTATAAAATATATCCAATTTACATGACCACTATATTAACTATATATTGATCTTTATAAAGGTTTAATATAGGCCGTTTAATAAATTTATGGCTTAATCGTCTTTTTTTTTACAGGATAGGGTGACAAACGAGTACACAGTTCACCTAATGGTAAGTGACCCACATCTATCCTCAATAAAGAATCAAAATGCAGATGCGTTGTCACCCGTGAGGACTAAGATGGAATGCTTTTTCCAGCAAAAAGGGTCTCCGGTTTTCTACACTCACCATACGAAACACAACAGTGTTATGCTGCTATTTTACGCTGGTATTCGGTGAAAGCGTGGCCCTCTCCCGTCGAGCCGACCGATTCGTTCTACAACTATACTACTAATATAGCTGCAGCATGGCTCTACCAAGTAAAAACATTAATAAGGACCCTTATTTACGTTGTGTTTGTATAGCAACTTAGTTCTTTTAGGTATCTCTTGGAAAAATGAATATTCAATAGAGCAGTCGAAAGCTTTTGGTAGTGCTTTATAAGCTAAAGAACCCCGTTCACGAAAACCAGGCTCAAAAAAGGTTAAGAATATTAAATCGTCCCTATTCCACTAAAGGTATAAAGATGATATTCAATAATCTAGATTCAATAAAAAATTAAAACATAATATAATTATAAAGTATCGAATGGAATCTTTTTTAAGGCAAGTATTAAAAAAAAGAAAACCTACCTATCAAATTGATCGAAGTAATAAATGTAGCAAATAGCACCAAAAGCTAAGATAAAAAATAATTTAATAAGATGAATTGTCACTTCTAAGGACTAAATTGGAAAACCTTTGTGCCAAGAAAAATTTTATCAAAAATAGTCTACTGGCACTGTCACAGTAAGTTAGTAATTATAGTGCTCTATTATTTACGCAACGAAAAATGACAGTATATTAAAATGTAGGGTTTTTCAATAAAAAAATAATAAATTCTCGTTTTCGCGTATACTTCATGGTATAGTTCTAGAGGTTTTAGATGTTTTACAGCACCCATAGTATATCAGATAGCGAAAGTGATCTGTCACCTGCATCCAAGGACTACGTGCGTGTGATATTTAACTTTTAAAATTATACTGAATATTATGTAAATGTTATTTGTATATAAGTTCTACGTACTACCACCGTCCTTTGTAGCATGCCGATCATATTTAACATCGTAACCGAAACTATTGGAACCCGAAAGGTCAACATTTGCTAGGCCAGTTGAATAGCCTTTGAATTTTATAAGACTAGTAAATTTGTTTCTGCTTTACCAGCCATTAAAAGTCCACTGCTGGACCTTCTCTCATTGCAGATAGTCTGCATCTGCATTTGCGTCTGGGTCTACCATCGTCTTACCTATTTCTGCCACCAAGCAGCAGAGATTGCACTATATGACGACCCCCCACCCTCCCCTTTTTCCTTCTGTAAACTGTATTATCTATATAATTTATAAAATATATCCAATTTACATGACCACTATATTAACTATATATTGATCTTTATAAAGGTTTAATATAGGCCGTTTAATAAATTTATGGCTTAATCGTCTTTTTTTTTACAGGATAGGGTGACAAACGAGTACACAGTTCACCTAATGGTAAGTGACCCACATCTATCCTCAATAAAGAATCAAAATGCAGATGCGTTGTCACCCGTGAGGACTAAGATGGAATGCTTTTTCCAGCAAAAAGGGTCTCCGGTTTTCTACACTCACCATACGAAACACAACAGTGTTATGCTGCTATTTTACGCTGGTATTCGGTGAAAGCGTGGCCCTCTCCCGTCGAGCCGACCGATTCGTTCTACAACTATACTACTAATATAGCTGCAGCATGGCTCTACCAAGTAAAAACATTAATAAGGACCCTTATTTACGTTGTGTTTGTATAGCAACTTAGTTCTTTTAGGTATCTCTTGGAAAAATGAATATTCAATAGAGCAGTCGAAAGCTTTTGGTAGTGCTTTATAAGCTAAAGAACCCCGTTCACGAAAACCAGGCTCAAAAAAGGTTAAGAATATTAAATCGTCCCTATTCCACTTATATCAGGTTCACAACAGTCTATTACTTATTAATTTATCTCTTCCGGCTTGGAAAAGGCTCACAATATTTATATAAAGTACTGGATACAAGAGATTCTGTTACGGCCTACGGCTGATCCCTTAAAGGATCAGATCCTCAGGGGCCCATGAGCTGAAGACTTCCCGAGCAGACGTAGGTCGAGCCTCAATGTGGCCACGTGGAATCTCTAGAATTACACTAAAATATATGGGGGAGCGTTCTATACTACGGCCAGTCGACCGGCAGAGGAATTAGGCGGAGTTTACTTACCGATATCCAAGGCGACTGGTCCCTCCGGAGTCGGTCAGGTCACATGTGGTTGTGTAGTGAAAGGGAAATAAGTGATGTGATGTGTATCTGGGTGTGACTGATGGTGATTGAAGCTAGACCTTGGCCGTCGGCAGCAGCCCGAGCGTCGACACCGCTCCAACTTGAGGGGGCTTCCGAGGTTGTCCACCGTCACTTTCTTCTTTCGTCACGTTGACAGTCAATTAACTCTATCGTACGATTAACTAACTTACAGAAGCCACTAACTATCGCGGGGTATAAGGTTACCGCACAAAACACGCACGGAGTTTCTGGGTCAAAGGTCACTACCGTTTCGCGTTGCAACAGTTAGTTCTAGAATACAGAGGCCGCACTAGCTCATATTGCCGAATGCACTTATACAGATTCTGAGTCGGACCCAATAAGTCCCGGGGAAGCTCTCCAGTAGGGAAACGCGCCACAAAATTCTTAGACCGTATTTTTACTGTCCGCGCTTAATTATTCCGAGTTCCCGCGCTTAATTGGCAGCGTGCCAATTGTTAGCACATCTGGCAGACGACTGACTTTTCACTCGCGACCCGCGCGCCACTGCACGCTCGGAAGAACTTCAAACCGGTATCGCCCAGAGCCGCGCGCCCCCTAGACGTCGATTCCGACAACAGCGTTTTGCGCGAACAGATTCGCTCTCCACATTTTTAAAAAAGGTGTGGGAGGCATGCGGCTCTACACACGCTATGTGCGATGAGCGCCAACCAACCAACGCGCTCCTCCTGAAGGGGACGTCAAGTTGGAAACTGGTTCATAGTCCACAGGAAAATAACTGGCGTACCAATAAAAGAGGGCTTGGGCCCTTGTTAGCGCGTAAGCACAAACATCGGCCGAAGTCGCGACGTGCGCGACTTCGGTGTAAACCCCATACAAAATGTGATCAAATCCAGCCACAGTTAATGTACGTAACACGGATCAGGTAATAATAGGCACACTGCCCATAAAAATCCCTCTGTGAGCGCCACCACTTGCCAGACCGTCGTTCTGCAGACGTGATGTAAGTGTAAGGCATCACTAAAAATTGCATGATCAGCACGGTTGACTAGCCGCAGAGCGTGTCATGAGTCTACCTCAAGGGTAAGGTCAAGGGTGATCTCACCTCAAGGGAATGCGGTCCCATGTTACGCGCTTTTCGGCTGCAGCCTTGAGAGTTTCCTCAGATTGTCCCTCCAGTTACCAACCGCATCGGGTCAACACATATGCTCCTCCAACCAATACCCCATTGTATTATATTATGTAGATATAGCCAAAATACAGTTATAAGATAATAATTATAATTCGCCATCAGAAAGGGTTTGTGTCACTGACGTTGAGTATATTAAGCATTTTGCGATCATGTTTGTCTCACCCACCAACAAGTTGCCTCTAATCATTCAAAGGTGGGAAATTTATGGAGATATATTATTATGTTGTTACATAAAACATCATGGAGGTCAGACAGTCTGCAGCTCCGTAATGAAGGGACCCGACTTGGGCAAAGCTACTTAGGTTGTGAGTCAAACCAAGACGCAGAAAGCGCCATTGAGAATAACGACCCGCGAACAACCATCGCAGAGACGCAATGCTGCAGAACGCAACAAGCATCAATACGACTATCGTCAGGCTTACATTATCCCAAGGTTCGTCATACAAACCGAGCAGGCCACAAGATGCGCAGAATCAGGTGCAACACACCCGTAGATCCATCAAAAGACACAATATCGCAAGTAGCAGTAAGCATCAATGCAATTATCATACAGATTGCGCCTCTTCACAACGCACACACATGATCCCTATCGAATTTGGTAACAAAATCGGTACTGTTCTTAACTAAAAATACCACCAACGTATCATAGTAACACAAGTCAGTAGCCAAACTCCGCTTATCATAAACATGGAGCAGACATGGAGTTGATTATGCTTGCTGCACTTAAAAGTACTACCAAACACACTCACCCTAATCCGAGAGATAGCCGACGTATCATAACACTATGCGCTAAGACGCCGCCCACAAACGGTATGGGTGTGCAATTTATACGGGCAAGTCATATTGCTACAACAAACCCGCTTACTACCAGCACTAAGATGATATGTCTAGGACACATCGGTTAGCGAGTCCAAGTTTACCTCGTTTCGGACGCTGTGAAACAATCTATACGCCACTATAATAATCCCTTTCAAGTCCAATTTCTATCAATATAAAGCTTTTAAATATTTGAGAACTTTTACATATTTTCTTTATCTCATTGAACTTTCTATTACATGTCTTTTACATATGGGACTTCCTATCACTCTTCATTCCTATAACTCCTATCACTCTTCTTATAACTTCCTATAACTCTGCTATCATAATGCTTATGCGGCATAGAGACCTTCAATTAATGCTTTTGTATCATAGACCTTATTATCATAAGTCCCTAATATAAGTCGGTCACCCAACCACCCCATATATGTCCCATTTCTTTCAATATAATGCTTATAAATATTTGACACATTCCACATATTTCCTTTATTTCATAGACCATACTATTATATGTCTTTTACAAATGGGACTTCAACTCATAACTCTGCTATCATATTGCTTATTCACCTTAGGAACCTTCTATATTAATGCGCCCCTAAAATAGGACTATCCATTGTGCAACAGTACTATTAGCAATCGGTCTCCCGACCACCACATATATATGTACACCCGTATGTATGCGTCTTCGGCAACTCATCATATAAGCAATCATTACATAAACACACTCCAGTAATACAAGAACACCCTCATTAAATTGTTGACCCTTTTTTCAATTATATTACAAATGTTACTCATCTTTATTATTGCAATATAATCGACTTGCTCTTCGACTATTTAATACATTTTGAATATTTTAAGCAGATTATAATTTAATAAATTTAAAGGTCTTTTTTAAGACAATATTAAGCCTTTACTTACTACAATACTTAATATTTGAAATGAATATATTTGAACTATGTGCTTATTAATGCATTTAAATTATACGAAATATTATATCTATGATATTTTTAAATGTTTTTGTATTGAATTTTTTTTATTTATATTTTTTATTTTATAGGATCGGGTGACAAACGAGCACACTGTCCACCTGATGGTAAGTAGTTGCTGTGACCCATAGACATCTATCCTCGTTTGCGAATCAAAATGCAGATGCGTTGTCACCCGTGAGGACTAAGATAGAATGCCACTTTTCCAGTAAAAAGGGTCTCCGGTTCTCTACACTCACCATACGAAACACAGCAGTGTTAAGTTGCTATTTGACGCTGGTATTCTGTGAGAGCGTGGTCCTGCCCCGGTCGAAGCCGACCTATTCATGCTACAAATATGTTACTAATATAACTGCAGCATGGCTCTACCACGTATAAATTAAATATTTATTATTAATAATAATAATGAGCCATCATGAGTTAGTTCTTAGAAGTGTCAACGCATCTGTAGCAATCATTTTATTACGGAATCTGAAAACTCAAACAAATAATATCTACCTTCACTTTTTTATCATTTAAGAACATTTAACAAACACAAATAAAATCTAATCCTTTGATCTATACAAAATTCTTTTTGACTGATATTATATTATACTATGTTTTTTTCTAAGGAGTATGAAAATATTACGAACGCCTGAAACGTATATATAATTTATAACTTCGCGAGAGCGACTGCAGGATTATTTATATTCGACGTAAGCTCTACTGATCGGCCACTATCTCAAAATGAAATTCTGATACATAATTTACCACTGAATATATCATAACTAGAAAGTATGAAAGAGTAACATTAGTGTTACCAAATAGTCGGATATAAAATAAATTATTTGACTTTAGCTTAGTTTGGGTATTGACCACAGACGTGTCTTCATCAGGTCGTGAATGTCCCTTTTTTATAGAATAAGGGTGACAAACGAACAAACAGTCCACCTAATGATAAATGGATACAGTGGCCCATAGATATCTACATCTATCCTCAGCTAACAATTAAATTGCAAAATATGTTTGATCACACCTGAGGAACACGATATAATGCCTCATTTCCAGTAAAAAGGGTCTTCGGTTGTGTAAACTTAAGCTGGAATTCTGTTAGTACCTTTGCTGGACTTGGGCTCTCCTGTTGTATGGAGGGTATGCCTTAGTAGTCAGGGTTAGCAGATGGATTCACGATCGCATTAATCAAAAGTATCGCACATTTGACGCTACTGCCCATCGTCAGTCTGTGTATTTTAAGTTAGGCGTAAACTTTTTTTTGGTAGTTACTCCATCATCTATGGAAAGTCATAATATTTTTCTGTGATAGTATTTCCCATAGATCTTTCTTAAGGTACCCACTGGACTAAATGGTATGATGAATTCTCTTACTCTACCATGGGGAAAAAATATTTTTATGATATTTTTTTAAATTAATTACTAGCGGTTTTACTAAGGTTATGAAGAGTCGAAGTATAATATTAAGTCTATTCAGTAGTATAAAATAACGTAACGTATAAAGTCAGTCAGTTCTTCCAATGTCAGTAACCTCACAAATGTTGGTTCGCAAGGCTATGAACCCAAACTGTGCAAATATTTATACCCAAAACTTTTCTACAAATAAATTTTAGAAGGTACATCAAGCGGACAGACAAATAACCCTTATGAGACTAGCAGATATCATTTAATCTCTAAAAATGCTGAATATAAACTCCGTAAACTCTCTGCAATACTGTAATTAATATCTTACTGGGATTGCAAAGAAAAAGGGTTTAACTTGCGAATTTGTTAAATTTGAAAAAGTGCGCTGTCATATTAAAGGCATTAAAAGTAGAGATGGAATTTTTTTTTAATTCAAAAATTCGATAGTAACCATTATTTTGCTTTGTTAACAAACCAAATGGCTCAAGTATTTTTTCCCGCATACCGCTGTAACAAAGCGCGGGTTCTTTCCAGCCAAATTTTTTCAAACGCTAGTTCAAAAATGTCCGTTCTTCTTACAATAAGCTCGTAGTCCTAGGTCTTCATTGATCTTTCTGTTGACCTTGGTTCTGCTTAGGCCCATCTGAAGAGCTAAGATTTTTTGTTTACGAACATGATTTCTTTGGATTCGCGCCTTCACTGCTTTGATGATCGCGGGTATCCCTAACTATACGAGGTCAGCCGGTCCTCTTACGACCTTCGAAGCTTGCTTCTTCAGTGGATCGTTTGATAGTGCGATAAACAAATCGTAGGGTTATTTTCAATTTTTGTAGAATATTGAAAATCTCTTTTGGCGAGTAACTACAGCGGTGTAACGCAATAACCGCTGTTCGCGCCAAACGCTGTTTTCGGAATCGACGTCAGAGGGCGCGCGGCTCGGTGCCATACCGGTTTGACGTTCGGTTGTGCGTAGAACGCGCAAGCGCACAAGTCGTCTGCAAGCTGTGCTAACGCCAGCACGCTGTCAAATTTTTGTTCGGGAACTCGGAATAATTAAGCGCGGCTAGTAAATATACTGTTTAGGATTTGTGACGCGCATTCCTTGCTGGAGAGCTTCCCAGGGACTCATTGTGTCTGACTCAGAATCTGTATAAGTGCATTCGACAATATCAGCCAAAGCGGCCTTTGATATTCTAGAAATAACTGTTGCTACGCGAAGCGGTAGTGATCTTTGATCCGGACACTCCCTGTTCGTTTTGTGTGTTAAGCTTATAACAAACGAGAGTTAGTGGCTTCTGTAAGTTAGTTAATAGTACGATAGAGTTAATGGACTGTCATCATGACGAACGAAGAAAGTGACTGTGGACGGCGCCGCGGAAGGTTACCTCAATTTGGAGCGGTGCTGACGCCCGGGCTACTGCCGACGGCAAAGGTCAACTAAGGTCAATCACCATCAGTCACACCCAGATACACATCACAGCACCTTATTTCCCTTGCACTACACAACCACATGCGACCTGACCGAATCCTGAGGGCCCAGTCGCCTTGGATATAGGTAAGTAAGCTCCGTCTAATATTCTCCCTGTTGAATGGCCGTGGTATAGAACGCTCCGCCATATTGTTTAGTTTAATTAGAGATTTTCCACTTTGGCCTTAGGAGGCCCGACCTACGTCTGTTCGTTGAAACTCTGCTGAATGGGCCCCAGAGGATTTGACCTTTTTGGTAGCAGCCGTAGGCCGTAACAACCGCTATTCTATCTTCTTTCTTCGATCACTCCATATTTGAAAATTTATGAAAATTAATGTCTTTTTATTTTCGGCAAGCGCAAACGTTATATTTTTAAAATTGGTGAAGTTCATCTACCCAGTATTCAAAAATTTTAAATAATAAGGTTTTGACGAAACTTATCACCCGAAGAATATAAGATTGATTTTTATATTCAAATGTGATACAAATTTTCATAAATTGCAGTTCAATAAATTAAATTGCTTCATAAAATTTCATTATATTAAAATATCAAAATGCATACGCATGTGAATTTTGATTCGCAAACAAGGATAGTTGTAGATGTCTATGGGCCATAGCAACCACTTACCATCAGTTGGACTATGTGCTCATTTGTCACCCTATCCTATAAAAAAATTACAATTAACAAATGAAAAAATTGCGGTTACCAATACGCCTGCTAAGCCTATGGGGGAGGCCTTTGTTGAGCGGTAGATTTTATAGGTGGTAATGGATATATGGATGTATTAATATGACCCAGAATTAAATTTAGTTGGTGGTCTTCCTTTTCTGCCTAGGAATACTTCCGAAAAGGTATCAATCTCTCACCTTTTTATGCTGCCAAATGCATGCACACATGTGTTCAGTTCCGAGCTGTAGCCAAAAATAGCCAGTATTTGTATATATACAAGCAATATACAGGCTCTAAATAATCACATGTTAACCCCCAGAAATGACAACGCATCTCCATCTACGGGCTTCTTCATCCGTGGTCCAAGGTCTGGAGTAGCCACTTACCATTAAATAAACTGTTAGCGTTTAGTCTGATGGCCTTCTGATTTATTTATAATTATACATATATTTATTTATAATTATATAAATTGTACTGAGGCTAATTTTATAGTTTGTGAATAATAATTAATTCTTTTGCACGAATTAATTATCCAATGAGTCAAATATGAGCTAGTAGCGGAATACAAATGCACCGTGCCACACCAGAGCCAAAACTCCTCTTACTGCGGTCGCTCCGTCTGTTTTATATAAGCAAAAGAAGGAGCTACACATGAGCCACACACAAGTGCAACAGCGCAGGTGTGCGGTGCACGATATTTTTTACAAGAATTCTGGCTAGCCACACAAGCGCTGCCACACGTGCAACGGTGCAGGCGTCGTCATATATTTATTTAGAAGAGACATGTAGTGACAGTTTAAGTGGGTCCCTGTATAGTTTATATTCACAATTGGACCCGATAAGTGGCGCTGTTGTCGAGATCAAGATCACCCGTGCAGAGCCGAGGCGGATCGCTAGTATTATATAAATACCCCAGTCACGTTGGCTCCTTAAAAGCTTGGCGTGCTCAGTAGCGCGAGATAGTGTTTCTTGCCGGCGGCCCACCGTTTGTGAATTTAACAGTCTTACTTGAAATGCTGTTCTCATCTCTGGGCTGGGTCACCTCAGTACCACCTCTTTTATAAACCGCATCAAATGAAGGGCAGCCCAAATTATACAAACGAATTCTTTTTGATCGGTTCGATTCACTGGCACTGCGAAAAGAATGTTGCATCACTTTGCATCTTCTATCGCATTGGACGCAATATCACACAGAGTGCTTAGACGAATGGTTCAGATTTATTCCACCCGCCAAATTTTACGATCTTGACGTCGACTTGCAGCCCACAACTGTGCAATTATTTTTGTGGAATTAGCCACCACCAAGTTTTATCTAGTCAGATAAGAGTTACGAAGCAACAAGAAAAAAGCTAACCTACACCTTTTTAAAAGGCCAGCAACGCTTCTGTTTGTTTCTGAAATAACACGTTTATGGATGGCATCAAGTAATTACTCTTACTATCAGGTAACCCAACTCACAAGCTCGTTTGCCTTTCTTATAAAAATAAAAAATTAAAACAATAGGAGAGACCTCCAGTGATGGAGTTTTAAGGACCATCAAGCGAATACTGAATTATGTATCTGTATAAAGCGAAATAAAAAGTCAACTATAAATATCAATCCTAAATTAAAGTAGTCCACTCATAAATTGTACGCTTTCAAATAAAAATGAATTCCAATAGAGAATCGATTGAAAAAAATAAACATGGAAATCAACTTCAGTCAAATTCCCCAGCTGAATGTACGATTTTTATTCATAATAGTGAGAGGAAGCCGTGCGATTTAAACTGAAACTTTTCGAAAAAACGTAGGTATACTTTTTATTTGTTCTACCCTTTATTCGAAAAACTTTCGTTCATTTTAATTATTTTGACAGCTCAGTATCTCCGCGGATAAGCGTATGGCTTAGGGGTTATGGCTTAGTTAGGGGTTCGGTTCCCGAAAGTAAAAACTGTTTATACCATCCTTTGATCATTCTTTTATCACGTGGAAAATCAGCACTTAAAAAGACAATTAAAACTTTCTTTGGTGCCGGCAAGAATGGAGTTCGGTCTGCTAACGTACTATTAAATTTAAGTCTTGCGCGTATACCACCACTATTACTTTTCTAATCTATCAGAGCTCTACAATAATTATTATCGAGAGATCATTGAAGAAAGTAAATTAATGGGTAAAGGTGGTAATCTATATCCTATATTAAAACGGCTTTATAGTGAAGTGGCATAGTAGTAATAAGCATTGACATGCATTGCATGTCAATGCTTATTACCACTATTCCACTATCCGGTGCCACGGATTCGAACCCGTACGGAAGAAATATTAGCATGGGCAACAAATAATTAATACAATTCTGGTCTTTGTTCACATACAATTAATGTAATATGTAAAAAAAATATGTTTTAACATATAATATTATAATATAATCACAGAGCAACACGAACCATCGGCGCGGCGGTCCGGAGCTGCTCTCATATAACGTAATTAACGCATATCCTCAGACACTCCAATTAGTATATTATGTTATAATCAAAATACATACACTGACTTTTTAGTTAAATATGTTTATGCATTGATTATTTATTAAATCAGTTATACTAATTCCGGAAGAATGTTGTGGTTACAGTACAATCACGGTGTAACATGAGGGGTGGTGTAACATCATCGGTGGCTGGGGGGTGGAGGACCTCAACACCTATAGATTTAACCCCCTATAGGTAATGCAATATTCAGTGGTTCAAAAGTTATTTGGACTTTAGTAAAAATTTTGCCAAAATCTGATTTTAGCCTAAACTTCGCAATTGCAGCCAAACTATTAGGTCTGCGACCGTGATTTTTTTTCAAACAAGATATACAGAGGGTTTTTTTACGTTTATATCAAACAGAGGCTTATATTCATAAAAATCCAAATAAAAAAATTAAAGTATTATTATTTTTTTTTTCAAAATTTATTGTTTGCATTAACGTTCTATGGTTCTAAAACAAATATTTCACATATGATTTTTTTCTACGACCTATCTTAAAACTATTGGTTTTCATGAAGATTTAACCCTGAAAATTTCATTTGGCTAGTGCTGGAGCATCATGTTGCAAAATGTACCTACTTAAATAGTCCAAAAATCCCTGATTTAATAAAGCCTAAAACTATTGTGAAAACGTTAGTTACCGAAAAAATTAGAAGCGCATATGTCTGCGCTTCTTATCATGTAACATCGGGATTAAGTTAGGAAGAGGATAGCTAGAAAAAAAATATTATTTCACGCTGTGCCACTATGTGCTGAGGTTGGCTGATTAGGTGGTTGTGTATTGTTATGGCCATTCTTTTCTTAGAGGGACTTGTTATCTCTTACCTGTGCTACGTTTCCCTCCCGTGTATTAACTTCATCCTCTGTATTCGGCTTGTTTATTGGACTTAGATACTTTCTATGTGATTTGGATTGTTGTTACACCGGAATGAAAACTACATGATTATTGGATTTGATACGCTCTATGTGATGTCTCACATGCGATTCGCCGCCACCATTTTCAACACCAGTTTAATGTTGATTCAGAAGAAGTATTCAACAAATAGCTGATCGGACCGTTTGATCCACCAGCCAGATTAAACGGCGAAGCTTACTTGCTTACAAAATAACTTGCCTGAAATTTTGCAAGAAGTAAACTTAGCAGAACGAAGCTGCATGTACTTTCAATGCGATGGGGCGCCATACCACATCTCACGGAATGTAAAGGATAAATCAAAGGATTGGAAGGAAGGATTTAATAAAAATTTTGGATGGATAGGCCGTGGCAGGCCAATAGCCTGGCCTTCAACCCCCAGACCACCAGAAGTTACATAACCTACTGAGTATATTTCAGTCTGGGTTTCGCCCTGGTCACAGTACCCCTACTGCTTTAATTAATGTTACTGATAATATTAGACAAGGTATGGAAGAAAAAGACAACAGTAGCATTTGAGAAATCAGCTAGTACCAACTAGTTGATTTCTCAAATGCTTTCAACACAGTTGATCATGAAATCCTCCTTTCCATACTATCTCACCTGAATTTTGGTCCTACTGCTTTGGAATGGTTTGCATCTTATCTTCGCGGTCGACAGAAGTCAGTCTGTGTGGGGCAAATGTCCTCAGCTTGGGCTGACATGGATGCTGGTGTGCCGCAAGGCGGTATTCTTTCTCCTATAATTTTTTCAATTTTCATAAATTTTATTACCTCCATCCTCGACTGCTCGTATCATTTGTACGCCGAGTACTTTCATCTTTATGTGCAAGCTGAATTTGAGGATATACATAATGAGATCAAAAAACTTAACGACAACTTATCAACTATCAAAGATTGGTCTACTCGTTATGGAGTTTTGGTCAATCCTTTGAAATGCCAAGCTATACTAGTGGGTAGCTCAAGAATGCTAGCTAAGATTAATCTGGCAGATTTACCTCCTATTTATTATGATAGTATTATAATTCCGATCAGTAATTCTGTTAAAAATCTTGGCCTACATATCGACAGCTCGTTGAATTGGAGAACCCAGGTTTCAGAAGTAAGCCGTAGAGTCATTGCCACTTTATGCTCTCTGTATCGTCTAAAACATTTTCTTCTCACAAAATATAAAATCATGCTTTTCATTCGCTCATATTACCCATAATTGATTATGCAGATGTGTGTTACCCAGATCTGTCCCAAGATCTTCTGAACAAACTGACACGCCTTCTTAACAACTGTATAAGGTTTATTTTCGGGCTTCGTAAGTATGACCATATTTCGCAATATAGATCTAAGCTAAATTGGCTTACAATCCGTTAGAGGCGCAATTCCAGAATATTGCTTGTTCTTTTTTCCATTTAAAATGACCCATCTTCGCCTTCTTATCTTAAGATTAAATTTCACTATCTCTCCTCATCTCATGATAGGGTCCTACGTTCTTCTTCTAACAATAAAATCTGTATTCCTGTTCACTTCACCGAGTTCTATGGCAACTCCTTCACAGTTTAGGCTACACGCCTTTGGAACTCCTTGCCCGATGACATCAGAAAAGCACCCAATAAGTATGTTTTTATAAAATTGGTCCATAAACATCTATTGAAGACAGCGCATTTTACGTGATTCATCCATTTGATATGTATTGCTAAACAGACGCATATATTCATAGGTATTTGTACGTACTAATTATATATTATGTATTTAAATATGAATATTTGTATGTATATATTTGTATATATGTTTGTATACGTCATATATTTATAGTTTATTTATTAGTAAATTGTATGTATTATGTAGTTAATTTTTATTTTGTGTAGTGTTATTTTATTATATATTGCCGCACTTACGTCAAATTCTCACCACATGGTTTGACTGGTAGAGAATGCCTCAAGGCATTAAGTCCGCCTTTTGTATTCTTTTGTTTTACGGAATGCAATAAAGAATAAATAAATAAAAATAAAAAAGAAGTTACCAGATCTCAACCCCGTATATTCTTTTATCTGGGGATATTACAAAGAGCTGGTGTACAAAAGCGAATACACCGCTATTGAACAATTACGGCTGAAACTGAATCAGGCCCATATGAAGAATAGGGAAAAAGATGAATTATTACGTAGGCTTAAAAGAAGTTTTATTAAATGCAGGCTATGTGTCGCAAATATTGGAGCTCATTTTGAACACTTACTTTAAATAAGCGTGTCAAGAACAATAAATAATATTTTAACAGTACATATTCGTGTGTTTTATTGGACTCATTCCTGTCCTTTCGTTTAGTAATCTCGTTATTCTACTTACTAGCGTAGCGTACGCTTAACAAAATAAACTTACGTACGTTTTTAGTAGACTTTAAATAAAAGAATAAATGTCACATGGACTATTTATGTACATTTTTCAACATGATGCCTCAGCACTAGCCAAATGAAATTTTCAGGGTTAATTCCTCATAAAAGCCAATAGTTTTTAAGATAGGTTGTAAAAAAAATCACATATGAAATATTTGTTTTAGAACTATAGAAAGTTAATGCAAACTTTAGAGTTTGAAAAAAAAAAATAAACCATAATTTTTTTATTTGGATTTTTATAAATCTAAGCCTCTGTTTGATGTAAAGGTACAAAAGACCCTATGTTTATCTTGTTTGAAAAAAAAAATATCACAGTGCCAGAACTTGATAGTTTGTCCCAGACTTTGATAGCAGAGTTTGGCTGCAATTGCGAAGTTTAGGCTAAAATCGGATTTTGACAAAATTTTTACTAAAGTCCGAATAACTTTTTAAACCACTGAATTTTGTATTACCTATAGAGGGGTTAAATCGATAGGTATTGAGATCCACCACCCCCCAGCCACAATGATCCACCCCTCATGTTACACAGTTATTCGCTCGCGTTCTAGACGAGTTAATTCCGCCGCTTGAAACAACTGTAAGTACCTAGGTATTAGTGGCAGTAAAAGCCGACAATAGACGATTGTTTACGTTAAAGAAATACATACATATTATGAACATTAACCGATGTCAGAACTCCAGCATCAAGTTGTTTATTTAAGTCTTGTGAACATTTGATTGCATCTTCCATCACACATTTAAGCTTTAGACTGTCGACTCGATTTTGTTTATTGATTATGATACAATGTCAATAGGCAATATTCATTAAAAATGTTATGCATTTGCATAAAATTTTTGTCGTAATTGTAAATTATAATGAACTGCTAAAAATAAGGGGCGATACGACAACATTATTCAAAGCGGAGTGTTTACAAAAGATGTGAATCAAGATTACAATAATTTAAAATTATTTTTTAAATTATTGTAATCTTGTATTTTTAATACACTTTCAAAATGTCCACCACCTTGTTCAATACATTTTATTGACCGTTTTCTTAATTGATATTTTAATTGAGAAAGCACTTCAGTTTCATTTTTCACTATTCTATACGCGTTCACTATCCTATTTTTAAAGTCCTCGGCACTTGTTGTATCTAATGATTTTTATACGTCGCCACAAAAATAAAGTCAAAAGGCGTCAAATCAGCTGGTCTGGTAGGTCACTGGACCTCTGTCACAGGGCTGCCGCGACCGATCTAGCGTATTTATAAAGACTTTAAAGTGCTTGAAATAAGGTTCGTTTTTCTTTATTTTGTATTGAATGACAGAATTTGTAATAATACAAATAAAACTGCAGTTTTAAAAGTCTTATTGGCTTGAGTTATGGTCCATTTAAGTTTGTTTTGACTGTACAGGTTCAGTGTGACTGTAATTTACGTAGTTTTAATTATTTTTTGGATAAAAAATTACCCATATTAAAAAAAATTAAATCGATTCAGTAAACGATTCTGAACAAACTACTTTCAGGATGTGCGTTAATTATGTTACATTTTATGTACAATGAATGTAATATGTAAACATTTTTAATTGTATTTTAATTATGCTTCACAGCTTCATCGACGGTGAAGAAAAAATCGAAGGAAATGAATTGAGAATAATGGAAAAAAGAAATGAAAGATTAGATTTAAAATCATTTTGCAAATGCGAGGAGTCCTGTTCCTAGCAATTAAACCTTTGAAGGTTATGGAAACAAAAACAAATTGCTATATCCTTCCAACTGCTGGACAACTTCTAATTCTCTTAATTGGCTTACTACTAATTCTGAAGGGGACATGAAGCTACAGCACATACACTGCCGTCAATCATGTTGCTCTAACCTTCGGCTTTTAATATTAATTTTTGTGGGCTTGCAACGGTGTGCTTGGGTTTAGATTTCATTTTACTAACAATGCAATACCAAGCCAATGGTAGCGCTCTTTAACGAAAACTGGATGATGTTTTTTTTTTGTTTTAATGTCCTCAGGAATCATTCTTGGCAGTAACGAGTCTACTTTTGCAAATAATTGTAGTTTATAAAACCCGTGAAACCTGTAATGGCGGCGGCGATCCTGGATATGATTTATGTTTTTATTGTTTTTTTTGTTGAGATTTATGTTTTTATATTTTTTAATATTTAAGTTTTAATTTTTGTTTTAATATATAAACACACAGTTCAATGAGTTTCTGTGTGATGAAACTTATATTCATAAGATCACTTATTTACGAGCACAGAACAGACTCCCCAATCGGAATATTTATTGGAAACATCCCTTTTTATAAATGTGTTTCATTTCATATTTTACTACGCAGAAAACTACCCAGAAAAACATTGACGGAAACTTTAAGAGACTCTTGTTTCCTTGTAGGGTCAAATAACATTTGTCAAGATAGTTTGACATTTTAGTAAAGCAATATGGGTTTCAAAAAATGTTACAGTATATATTGCGTTTGTTTTTCTAGACCTTTATGTATAGAAAAAGGGTGACAAACGAGGTCACAATTCTTTTGATGGTAATTGGATGATGTATCTTATAGACATCTATATTTCATTTTCGATTCAGAATCAAAATGCAGATGCGTTGTCTCCCCTGTGGACTTAAATGGAATGCCTTGTTTTCTCCGGTTCTCTACACTCACCACTCAAAACATATTGAATTGTACTATTTTAAGCAAGTGTTCTGTGAGAGCGTCGTCCTTCCACGTTCTAACCGCCACATTCGCCACGTTTGACAAGCGGGTTGGCAACCGCAGTTTTTATAATTTTGAGTCGTTATCAGGAAGATGCTGGACATCTCCTGTTCTAATTTTCCTCTGTCGACTCTTACCGACACACTAAACGTCATAGGGTAGTGGATATTCTTACGCCGCTAATACACAGTTATTTTAACAGTAAGATTGAAGTAATATTTTATATCATTACAATATAAAATACTTAAATCAAATTCCTATCAATTTAACGTACGATTTTTACAATAACAAAAACGTTTGGCCTTCGGAATAAGTTCAATCGCTCTTTATATCTTCGCGAGACGTACATTTAAATTTAAAGCTTTGTGAATTGCTTTTACTTTGAGATAAGCTAACGACGTCGTACATCTGAACGATTGTTAAAATAGAACGATTCTAAGTAAAATTGATAAGGATGCTCTTCAAGCTTAAATAATATCAATTAATTAGATAAATTTTGCTGTAGTAGCATAGGAGATAAGTTCCTCTGTTTTATTGTGAAACCTAGATTCGATCCTCGCCTAAAAAAGTAAAAATGCTGATTTAAATTTTAATTGCTGATTTGCTGAAAGCTGGGCGGTGAAGGAATACATCGGGAGGAAATTTTCAGTTTGATACATACATTCTTATGTCAGTTTGACATATTTTGCCAAAAATGTATGCATCGAAATAATACACATATATATATATATATATATATATATATATATATATATATATATATATATATATATATATATACAGTAGGATACCTGCGGCGAACTTTAAACAAAGAAGGTTACAGATGCGTTGTCACATGCCGAAGCCTCACAGCCTGTAATTATAAAAGTTAAAAAAGTTAGAGCCTATATACGTCCCTCTGCTGGGCACACGCCTCCTCTCATTTCTGAGAGAATTTTAGGGCAAGGAAATGTCCGCTGTGCTGTAGGCGAACTTCACATGTCTTCGAAAATATAATATTTTTTTCTTATTTCTCACGCATGCAGGTTTCCTCACGATGTTTTTCTTCACCGTCGAGCACTTGGTAAATCAGCACTTAAAATCGCAAATTACCAATGTCATTGGTACCGGCGGTAATCGAACCCGAGTTGCCCGTGTACTGTGAAATATACAGTGAGCGTTTAGCGCCTGAACTACCACGGCTCAGGGTTACAATTGTATCAGTAATTACTGTAATTATACTGGCTGTCTATACCCCTCAGACCGGTGCAAACACTACTATTTGCATAAACTATAGGCAGTTTTCGTTATGTCAACACCGGACATATTTTTTAGGATAGATACTCCTCTTAATACTCGCATTAATGAGATTAGCAATGACTTTATTAATTTTTTTGCAAATGTTTTTATATCTATGGCTCAAATGCCGGAGGAGGAGAAGAACTAGATGTGCCGAGCTTGGCCCCGATATGTTAGTTATGATGAAACCTTACTACGGGTTTGATAGAGTAATTTGAAAGTGTACTTTGATGACTGCTACTGGATCTCCTTGACGAGAAGAAATAGATGTGCCGAGTTTTGCTCTGTTTTGTTAGTTATGATGAGACCTTACCTTCGGACATGATAGTGATTTAAAAGTGTACTTTAATGTCTGCTACTGGAACTCCTCTACAAGTAGAACTAGATATGCCGAATTTGGCTTCATTCTTTTAGTTATTATGAGATCTTACCTTCGGACTTGATAGAGTGACTTGAAAGTGTACTTTGATGACTGCTACTGGAACTCCTCGACGAGCAGAACTAGATGTGCCGAGTTTGGCCTCGTTTTGTTAGTTATGATGAGACCTTACCTCCAGACTTGATAGAGTGACTTGAAAGTGTACTTTGATGACTGCCACTGGAACTCCTCGATGAGAAAAAATATATGTGCCTAGTTTGGCCTCGTTTTATTAGTTATGAAGAGACCTTACCTCTGGCCTAGATAGAGTGACTTAAAAGTGTACTTTGAAGACTGCTAATGGAACTCCTCGACGAGGAAAACTAGATGTGCTGAGTTTTGCCCCGTTTTATTAGTTATGATTAGAGCTTACCTCCGGACATGATAGTGATTTAAAAGTATACTTTAATGTCTGTTACTGGAACTCCTCGAAGAGGAAAACTAGATGCGCCGAGTTTTGCCCCGTTTTATGAGTTATGATGAGACCTTACCTCCGGATATGATAGTTATTTAAAAATGTACTTTAATGTCTGCTCCTGGAACTCCTCGACAAGTAGAACTATATATGTCGAGTTTGGCTTCGTTTTGTTAGTTATGATGAGACCTTACCTCTGGATTTGATAGAGAGACTTGAAAGTGTACTTTGATGACTGCTACTGGAACTCCTTGACGAGGTTTTGTTAGTTAAAGAATATAATAGCCTATCAAAGTCCACTGCTGAACATAGGTCTTCCTATAAAATGCCTTATAACATATGGGATATAGGGGAATTATTCGTGTAGTAGCGGTATAATAATGTCAACAATCTCATTTCGTTCAGTGGTTATCGTAATAGGGCTCAAAGGAAAACAAACCAGGAGATGGGCAGCGGCGTCTTCCTAATGAAAATTAGAAGAAAAAAACTGTGGGGCCAAACCGCCTGCCAAGCGTAGCAACTATAGCAAATATTGTCAATTGAATAAATACCAATCAATAAAATATAAATTTGACATAAGTGCTATTATATGAAAACAACAATGAAATATTATTTATCTCAATAAATTTGGGGAACAGACCTTACCTATAATCAACATTATATTATATGCACAAAATCCCTTAACAAACCAATAAGTTACGACTTCACTTAGTATTGTCATTAATTGAGACGACCGCCAGGGCTAAAATAATACGGGTACAATGGCTGCGAAAACATATTCCACTTAATGTCCATCATAAAACGTCTCTCTTTCAGTAGAAGAATGTATGATCAATATTGTCTTGGTATGTTATATATAGGATTATAGAGAATAGACCAAGTTTTTACTAACATTTCAAATTGTTTACCTTTTACTAGAAGTAATGGAAACAAAAGAGCATCTGGTCATTCATCCTTGATCTAATCAAAATTCAGATGCTTTGTCGTTCTTAAGTACTAAGATAGAATGACAGTCCCAACATTTTTTCAACATTCTCTCTGCTATAATATTAGTATTAAGTTAATTTTTTCATAGAAAAAAATTACATTATCTAATGTTACAAATTAAACTGTTATATATATATATATATATATATATATATATATATATATATATATATATATATATATATATATATATATGTTACGGCCTACGACTGCTCCCTTAAAGGGTCAAATCCTCTGGGGCCCATAAGCGGAAGACTTCCCGAGCAGACGTAGGTCGGACCTCAATGTGGCCACATGGAATTTCTCTAATTACACTAAACTATATGGGGGAGCGTTCTATACTACGGCCAGTCGACCGGGAGGATATTAGACGGAGCTTACTTACCTATATCCAAGGCGACTGGTCCCTCCGGAGTTGGTCAGGTCGCATGTGATTATGTAGTGCAAGAGAAATAAGGTGTTGTGATGTGTACCAGGGTGTGACTGATGGTGATTGAACCTAGACCTTGGCCGTCGGCAACAGCCCGGGCGTCGACACCGCTCCAAATTGAAGGAACCTTCCGCGGCGTTGTCCACAGTCACTTTCCTCGTTCATCACGATGACAGTCAATTAACTCTATTGTACGATCAACTAACTTACAGAAGCCACTAACTCTCGTTGGGTATAAGGTTAACGCACAAAACGCACACGGAGTTTCCGGATTAAAGGTCACTACCGTTTGGCGTAGCAACAGTTATTTCTAGAATATCAAAGGCTGCACTAGCTAATATTGCCGAATGCACTTATGCAGATTCTGAGTCAGACACAATGAGTCCCTGGGAAGCTCTCCAGCAGGAATGCGCGCCACAAAACCCAGACTGTATATTTAGTGTCCGCGCCTAATTATTCCGAGTTGCCGACAAAAATGACAGCGTGCTAACGTTATCACCGCTTACAGACGACTATCCTGCGCCTTTACGCGTTCTCAACCCCACCGCTCGAGCGACGTCAAAACCGGTATGGCACCGAGCGTCGCGCCCCCTAGACGTCGATTCCGACAACAGCGTTTGACGCTAACATATATATATATATATATATATATATATATATATATATATATATATATATATATATATATTTAAATATGTATATACAGAAAATTAAGTTTTCCTTCAGATTCGAAGATCAAAAACTATTTTAAGCTTATTACATGACACAACTATATATATATATATATATATATATATATATATATATATATATATATATATATATATATATATATATATATATATATATATTGAAATAAGCAAAAATTCCTCTTAACAGGTCGTCACTCCAACTAGTGAGAGGCTACCTTGCAATTGGCTAACCAATGAGAGGCTGACATCGAACACCCGGTCTTCGGTTCTTCATGCTACATACTTATTCTTTTGGCTATGTTGGTTACTCTTGTTCTACTGCGGATTATCTCATTTCTTAGTCTATCAAGCAGAGAAACTCCGATCACGGCCTCCTCCACATAGCTCATTGAGTGACCTTAAGTCTATCAATTATTATTAAATCATTTGCAAAATTTAAAAAAAAAATGCCGAGATTTTCACGGTTTTATCTCAATCGCTTGTCTAGCGGTTACTTCTTTCTGTTCAATTTTTTTTACTCGGTAATTGTACAACAAAAGAGTGGAATAATATACCAACATCTGTCTTCCCGACACTATTCCGAACATATCCTGGACATCAGTTTGAGCGAGATTAGAATGGCTCTCCAGCACCTTAAAAACAGCAAGTCCCCGTGCGAGTATGGAATTACAGCGGAGCTTTTTAAAGCGGGTGAAAAACCGGTACTTGAAGTTCTTCAGAACCACTTTAATTCCATCCGCCATGGTGGCATTACTCCGGAGGCGTGGAGCAGAAGTGCGATGTTCTTGTTCTTGAAGAAAGGCGACAACGCTCTATTGAGGAACTACAGACCGATTTCCCTTCTGAACCGCGTCTACGTGCTGTTTTCGAGGGTCATTACGAATCTTCTCGCACGCAGACTTGACGACTTCCAGCCTCCCGAACAAGCTGGTTTTCGAAAAGGCTTTAGTACCATAAACATACCCTGCCGCAGATTGTACAGATGACAGAGGAGTATAATCTGCCACTTTTCCTTGCGTATGTGGACTATGAAAAAGCCTTTGATTCCGTCGAAATTTGGGCGGTGCTGCAGTCCCTTCAGCGGTGCCAAGTTGATTGTCGGTATATCGAAATGCTGAAGTGTTTGTACAGTAGAACTACGATGGCTATCCGAGTACAGAATCAAAGTACGAAACCTATCCAACTGTAGAGAGGTGTAAGACAGCGTGACGTTATATCCCCGAAACTCTTCACCGCTGCATTGAAAGACGTTTTCAAGCTACTGGTATCTAGCTACATCACTCACCTTCAATTTGCCGACGATATAGTCCTTACGGCAGAATCGCTGGAGGACCTAAGCACTATGCTCGAGGACCTCAATAGTGTCTTCCAACGAATAGGTCTTAAGATGAACATGGACAAAACAAAAATCATATTTAACGTCCATCTCGCACCTATGCCGGCAGTTGTTGGAAGAACTAAGCTCGAAGTTGTTTACGAGTATGTTTACCTGGGACAAATAGTCCGACTAGGTAAGTCCAACTTCGACCGAGAGGTTAATCGACGGATTCAACTCGGCTGGGCAGCGTTCGGGATACATCATCTCGGGACACATAGTCTTACAAATCTCATATATATATATGAGATTTGTAAGACTATGTGTATGTATAATCACATAGTCTCACAAATCTAACGCCTACTATTTTACTACACACGCACACATTCATAAGGGTTGATCGTTCGGTAAAACGTTGTGAATTGAATCCCACATGTTACACTTATTCTATAGTAAAAAAGTTTGCTGTAAACACAGTTAAAGGAGAGTTGTTAGAATTGTTTAAAGTTAAATTTACATATTTATTGTATCTATTATATTGTTTATTTTGTTTTAACGCTGTTTTAAACTGGTAAGATATGCATGAAGATGACGGATGTAGGAAGCTCAGGACCGTGCTTTGTAGCATTCCTTAGAGAGGGCCTATCTTCAGCATTGGACTTGTGAAGGTCTGTAAATGTAAATATTTTTTTCTTATTTCTCTGACATGCAGGTTTACTCACTATGTTGTCCTTCACCGCCGAGCACGTAGTAAATCAGCACTTAAAATTACAATAAAAAATTTCATGGATGCCGGTAGGGATCGAAACCGAGTTGCTCGCGTACTGTGTAATTTAAAGCGAGCGCTAACCATCCGAGCTACCACGGCTCTTCATGTTCAATGTTTCAAACATTCAAATTGATAAAATTTCTAATAAAAATAGAGGTCTTATTTACTCGTAATTTCAAAACTGAAATAACGGTATATCATTATTTATATATTTGAAATTATAAGTTTAAAATTCGGCTACACTTTGAAAAATAACCCTGTATATTTGAAGTAATGTCTTGCCTTTATACGTCCAACTACTTGTAAATGTCTCCTCTCATTTGAGTTATAGAGCAATCAGTCCTCCACGCTGCTCAAGTGCGTTTTAGCTGTAAAACTTATAAGGAGCGTTTAGCCCCTCTCTTACGCCACTATTTCACCATTCTGAGCTACTGTAATATAAATAGTAAGTTGAAATTTTTTTAATGGTGTTTTACTCAAATAATTATGGAAAATACTAAGCTTTTCATCTTAAGTTAAAAGCAAAATGAAATTATAAACATTATTTTCTTCTTATTCTTCGTCTTTTATTAATTTTTAATAAATTAGTTCAATTATTTGTCCTTTTAAGTGAATCACAAATTTATAGTTACAATTATAATGTCGTCTAAACAATTACATTAAAAGTCTCATTAAATATAATCCACCTTCCCAAATTTAAATGAGACCATCATTTAGGTATATCTTATTTAAAAAATAGGTAAAGCTTATTTCTTTCTCAAATCATTAAACCATTTAAATGGGTTCAGCCGCTTCCACGAAATCTGCTAACATATATTAAAAAAAACATACCCTTCGATATAAGGAACCTCCTTCTTTTTTGATTGAAGTTAATTTATTAATTTAGGGAACGTTATTGTTAAAAGAATTTGGTTTTCTATTATAAAATACGTAACTGTTTCAAGGTTATACGAATAATAATATTATACGTTTAAAAAGCTACGCACTGTGTTGCCTTAAGCGACACATATCTGACACAACCAATTTGCCGCACATATGATAAGCGGTTTTATGTTGGGAATATACAAATATATGATGGCAAGACGTCGCTATGCTAGACGTCTAGAACGTTCGACACTGCTTCTTTATAGAATAATATGAAATAAGCGTGACAAAGGAGCACATATTCCACTTGATAATAAGTAATTGCTGTGGCCTACAAACGATATATCTATCCTCAATTAAGAATCGAAATGTAGATGGTAAAATAACTCGTTACCAGTAATAGGGTCTCCGGTTCACTGACAATACGAAACGCAGCAGCAATAAACCAATATTATACACTAGTATTTTGTGAGATGTGATCTTTTCCTTGATTGAACTGTACTCATTCATGATCCACCATAAGCTATTCTATGTCACAACCACACGGAAAATGTGTAATATAGTGTGATTGGTGGATGATAAACGCAATTATGGCAATTTGGAAATACAAAGGAACCACTCAAATCGCAAATATCACCGATTTCTTTAATTAAGTATGACCGTCCAAGTAGGTTTTTACATGATAGAGCCATGCTGCGGCTATATTGTGGTTGTGGCACGAATGGGACGGCTCAACTGGGGTAGGCCCAAGTTCTCACAGATTACTGTGGTGAAAAGCAGCTTAATGCCGTTGTTTTTAATGGTGCATGTAAAGAACCCGAGACCCTTATTCCTGAAAACGAGGCATTCCATCTTAGTCCTCAGGGGTGTCAGCGCATTTTAGTTGTTATTCGAGGATAGATATAGATTTTTATGGGCCACTGCATCCACTATCTGGTAAACTGTGTGCTCGTTTGTCACCCTTACTCTACTCGTATAAATAATGGAAAACCTTTTAAATAAGATTTTTTATTTTGAGATTTGTAACATCGAACATCATTTTGCAATTAGACTCCTTTTTCAGTGGACTCACTAAATACGTTTTAATATTCTGAAACGGTCACATTTAAACAGCCCGATGATTACTACTTTCGAGAGGTCATTGCTCCATTTCTAAAGATGTTTATGTTTTAGTATATACAATACTCAAAATATGTTTATATTGCATTATATCTGAGTGTATATCAGCTGACTTCAGTCATTCTCAATAAATTAAAGAAATTTTAAAAAATAAGCTTACTTTAGTTCTTATAATAAGTGTTATGAAACACGATCGCGCCAACTCCATGTTGTATTGTATAGCAGACTCGGTGAAGTGCGCTAGCACAAGGTCGGCTGCCCCGCAAGGCCCCCACCATTGCTCTGCACAATGCGTAACAGTGATGGCTACATCGAACTTTTTCCTTAGTAAAGAAGTGAATTAACAATTTAGTCCCAACTAAGGAATGTCATAATCACAATGTCGTAAGAATTCACCTTTATAAGGGGTGCAATTTTTGACTCAAATTTTTACGTGAATTTTTTTTATTATATACGAGCAACTATGCAGATCTAGAGAGACCAGTATCACTGCGACCTAAAGGATCTATTGTGATCGCTGCTATGTGTACAGTTCATTGCTAAGCCCTACATCCTCAATGCATAGAAGAAGTTTCTTAGCTGTGAGTAATTTCACTTCTTCTAGGTGAAGTATATATGTAGTTTCCCAAATGAGTGCTGCGTTTGCGTATTAAGGGTCCGCAATTTGTCAGGATGTGTAAAAGTGTTTCCTTCTCTAGGGAGTAAAACCGGCACATCATTGAGTTGCTTAGTCCCAGGATGGACATGTGCTTTTTAAGACAACAGTACCAGAATGCGCAATTTATTTTTACCTAATCCCAGGGCTTCCGAAGCGAACTTAATATCGAAAGCCCGGATTAAGGTTTTTGAATGTTTTAAGCCTGGTATATTTTTTTATATTCTACTAAGCCAGCGCTTATCTACGATCCCACCTGATGGTAAGCGGTGATGTAGCCTAAGATGGTGAAGCGCACTGACTTAACAAAAGCCTATTCACGCTTACCTTGAAGACACTCACACTGTAATCGGATGAAAAGACAGATGCTGACAACTTATTCCATTCTTTTGCTGTACGCATGATGTACGACGTGGCGAACTGTTTGGTTCGAAAGCGTGGTAAGTCAACAACGAAATGATGGCGACTGGCCGAACGTCTGGTTGTCCGATGGACTCCGATTAAATTATACAATTCCTACGCACACTCTCCGAATTGCATCCCGTAGAAAACTGAAAGGCTGGCTACTTTGCGTCTATGTTCGAGGCTGGTAAGATTGGTTTCAACCAAATTCAGGTCACCAATAAGCCACTTAGCACGCCTTTTCATTGAGATTTGTTGTGGTGAAGAGTTTCCAGGATCAATCGGGCGAGGTTTATTGAGATTGCACAAAATTGCTCGGGTCCAAATTGTGTACTATTTGAGCCCTCCCTGCAAGTTTGTCGGCAGTTTCATTGCCTACAATACCCGCATGACCCGGAACTCATATTAAAACTACCTTGTTATTACCTCACAAGGCGTTTAGGCGGTTCACGCAGTCTCCATCTAGCTTTGAGTTCACTAAGTTTGATCTCAGCGCTAGCAGTGCTGCTTGACTATCAGAGTTTATTTAGAATATATGGTAAACGTAGTATTTTTGCAGATTGATTTCCACACAGTGTCTACCCAAATTCATACTCAGTTTGAATTTGGGTCTTTCCCCATAAATTCCAAAGCCTACGTTGAGGTCCATTTTTGACCCATCGGAATACCATATGAGGCTCACAGATGACCTGTCCATTCAGCCAGTCTTCTCTGGAAGGTAGTTCCACTGTATAATTTTTGTTAAAAGTATATAGTGTACGCATTATATCTGAGATCATGCATGAGACCGGTGTTTCCTTGATTGAGTCGAGCATGGATTTCAATCTATATTAAAGCAAGCTCAAACCTCCCTGAGCGTTAATCTTATACAAGCTAGCTTATGTCTCCTTGTATAAGTAAAAGTCAAGGTACGTTAGGCCTAGAGTTGCATTAAGAACCGCTCCAGGCGATGATCGCGTCGCTCCAGTTTCCAATAAGCAGGCAGTACTTTGTAGACCATTTAGCCCGTCCGCAGTCATCTTTTGGTTGGCCTTATTAAACCAGACAGTGGAAGCGTAGGTAAGAATCGGCCTCACTATACTGCTGTATAGCCATAGGATCATACTGGGGCGTAAGCCCCAGTTGTTCCCGACCATGCAACTGCACGTACTAAAGCAATTTTTGCCTTTTGCCATACATTGCTAAGGTGAATATTCCACGTTTTAGTTTTTCGTCGAATGTTAGGCACAAGTACTTAACTTCTGTTGTGAATGGTACTTCTTTACCATTATGTTTTGTTGTGACTAATCCAACCGTCTCTTTTTGGTAAAAGGTATTATAACAGTTTTATCAGCATTAACCGATAAACTGTCATCCTAGTTGTTTATGGTGTTTAGGGATCTTTATATGATTCATGGTAAAGTACTTTAGCAAAAACTCCTCGCAATGATCATAAGGTCATCAGCATAACCCAGTGTGTCAATGCGAAGGCACCGCAACCGCAAGAGCCCCAAGGAGGGATGACAACACACCACCTTGTAGGCAGCCTCTTGTAGTTGCAATCTCACTCGAAGTTTGAAACAGCTCTATTTTTGTCTTTCTGTTTGAGAGCATCGACTTCACCCATCTTATCATCCTTTTTAGATGTCAGGCCCCCAACCAGTGAGATAGGGCCACTGTCGAAGACGGCCTCAATGTCTATAATTTAAAATTAAAAATTTTGTACAGCCGACTTCAATATAAGTTATTTAAGAATAACTTAAAAAATATTGGTCTGACCTTGATCAAATTCATATGGGACCACACGAGAAGTACCAGCTTTCAAATAAAAAAAGAATCATCGAAATCGGTTCACCCAGAAAAAAGTTCTGAGGTAACACACATAAATACATACAATACAGTCGAATTGAGTACCGGCTCCTTTTTGGAAGTCGGCAGAAAAGTGGTAAGTTTTATTTAGGACTTATTGTGTATTTTCGTAATATTTTTAAAGAAATAGAAGTCATTAACGAGTACACAGTTCATCTGATATAAAGACATATGCTGTGGCTCACAGATGGATTCATACAAAGTTCCTCAATACCCATTTTCGATCACGGCGCGGCGGCCAGTCTTAAGGGAGACTAGGCATCAGCGCCGGCCAGGATTATAGATGCAAGAGTGTGTGCGTAAACACAAGCACATTCTTTATTCCCTCACTCTCATAGTGTCTGAATTGTAGTCTTTGTGTAAGTTATGTATGTAAACTGCCTCCAAGATCCAGGATAAAATCCTAGTGTGGAGTAACAATTTAAAAGAAAATTGAAAAGTAACTCGACGCTTTCTGAAGAAAAGTGGTAGTAGTAGTGAACGCTACGGCCACGCTAACTTATCGTCTACCGTCTGTTTACCGCAATGATTATGGCATTTAATTAATGCCTAAGTTACCGCGTGAAGTAGTGTGGTTACACCTAGAGTTTACCTAGATATGACAATGAACTAGGCGAAAAAACCGTCATGAAGAATCTGTGGGGATATTGTACTTTATGAGTGTCGGTTACTATTACATCAATCTTTTACATTTTAACAAAGCTAAACAAGACTTAAAAGAAGTTGGTGAACGAATAAAAATGCACAGAAATGCGTTCGTTTCCGTTGAGCTCATGTCGCACACCGAACAAACCACCACCAGTGTGTTAGTGAAACCACTTGACGCAACAATTATTGCGGTAATCGTCTTTGATATTGCCTACCGTCATATGACATATTGAATTCCATTGTAAAATTATGGCCATAACTATTGCCATATCACGGTAGTGAGGCCATAGTATATGAGTTCAATCTCTGATGGAACTACCTAAATTACACTAACCCACGGTATTTTAGATATATTTGCTGGTCTCGTGGTCGTAAACAAAATTGCTGATTATGAGGTCCCGGATTTGAATCCGGGTTTCCGAGTAGGGTACAATCTGTAACTGGGCCTTCCCTTCAAGAAATTACTAGGTGGTGGGACATCGCTGTCTAGGAGTCCATACATAGGTATCATTCCTTATCTATTTTTGTCACCATTTAGCAGTGCCTGCACAGAAAAGCAATAAATAGCCAGTAGAATTAAAGGCTGTGAGGCAACTCATCTTATTCCACAGTCATTACAAAGCGTACAGACACTTCCTTCTCAGAGCCTTCTTTGATTAAAGTTTGTATTTGCCTATGGACTGCAGTAGTCACTTACCATCAGTTGGACTGTCAGTAAATTTGTCTAAAATAAAACTCATCCAGGAGCAAGGAAGTTAGAGGTGTTTCATACCTGCGCTTCGGAAGTCACGTAAATCGGTCGTGGGCCAGATCTCTCTCCGGTTGTGACGGATTGCCGTCTATTTGAACTACGAGAATAAGCGAATAGAGAGAGCACCAGTTCTTGCGCACACTGCTGCACTATAACTACGAGTATGTGACACAGTCCCACGCAGATCTAGTCTTCGTTGAGATTGGACGCCGGGATTGACATTAGTACACGGGTAGACACTAATATTAATCAAAGCGCTGTGATACATTGAGCCATGTGATCTTTTAAAAGTATATTAGTAAAGAAAATTACTTCAAAAGTAAATTTAAAGTGGTTTTTTTTAATGACTTACTAAGATAATAAAGGTTGGGGCTAAAGAAAGGAGGACTGTCGCCAGCAAAGCTTTTGTTTCTTAAAGTAATTCGCTAAGTACTATTAGTTGCCAGTATTCTATTTATTAAACAGCTGATAAAATTAAATCTCATTCTGTTATTCATTACATTGCATTGCTTTGACCTGTTTAAAATTAATTTGAAACAATTAATAAATCCTTATGTAGTGTATCGCATTCAAATAATTTAAAATTAGATCATGGCGATGAAAACATTTAAATTTATTATTATTATATGGTTATTATTATTATACGGTTCAATTCATGTTGTAGTTTACATTAGAAATAATCTATATCTATATAGTTGTACATCTATACAAATAAATAAAATGGGAGTGCCTGTTTGTAGCGTGAAAATAAATGAATATTAAAGTATTATTTAAGTTTGTCTGTCTATTTGTTCCAACTAATGTCCGAAACGGCTGGACCTATATTGATGGGACTTTCACTGACAGACATCTGATTTTATAAGGGGTAACCTACGCTACTTTTATTTAAGAAAAAGAATTAGGGTTCCGCGCAAATAAATTAAAAACCTAAATTACACACGAGCAAAGTCGCTATATAATAATGCGATGTTCATAATTCTATATTGAACGATTTTGATGAAATTTTAATGGATTGTTTATGGGATCACATGGATGTCTATTTGCTATAGTTGAACTTAGTAGGTGGCGATACGCCTCAACATCTTAAAGATCTTGTAAGCGCTTCTGCCGGTTACGCCGACGGAGTACTTCTTAATGACATTGCAATATTATATTATGCAATTTTATGCTTTCTGGTAATGTTAATCCAAATGTCATTCCATTCTTATATGGAGCAAGATTATGGGCCTTCATAAAAAAAAGGTAACGGTATCCGGCCTATTGCCGTTGGTTCCACATTTCGACGCTTAACTTCAAAATTAGCTTGCAGGCACATAATCTTTAACCTTAAGACAAAATTTCAGCCTACTCAACTAGGCTTTGGCACAAGAGGTGGCTGTGAGGCGGCAGTACATTCAGTGCGTACATTTTTAATAAACTCTGATGTAGATGTTCTTGTAAAGGTTGGCCTAAAGAATGCTTTCAAATTTATTGATAAGTTAACCCTACTGAAAGGAGTAGCTAAAATACCCCAGAAATGTATAACGTTTTTTTACGTTTGGCAATTATACAGCCAAAATACTAACTTGTTTTACGAAAACCATATAATCGATTCTGCTTTCGGTGTTCAGCAGGGTGACCCACTATGTCTATCACTTTTCAGTTTGGGAATTCAATCCATTATTTCGAATTTGAAATCCATGCTGAATGTATGGTACCTAGGCGACGATACACTGGGTACTCAGTGATGTTACTCATATTTTCGAAATTTCAAAAATATTGGTCTTGAACCAAATAGCAATAAATGTAAAATATTTTTTCCAATAATTCATCTAGTTCTAACAGACATAATTTAATTCAAAATTTCAATCATATTTCTCCAGCAATAAAATTTTTTCAATAATATGAAACCTGTTTTAAAAACAAAATTTGATTAGTTTTTAAATCACGTTGATAAATTGTATATCTTAAAACACCCACATTGTTATCGCATTTAATTACAATACTGTAACAAAATCCGTAGAGCTATGTTATAACTCGGCAACTATAAAACACAATATATATGTTATTATTGCTACAGCCTATATGAATCCCACAACTAAGCACAGGCCTCCTCTAATTTTTCAGAGAGTTTTAGGTCAAGGAAGTGTCCGCCGCGCTGCTCATATTATGCGTGTTGGCGTACTTCCATTGTCTTCGTAATATTTTCTTTTCTTATTTCTCAGAAATGCAGGTTTTTTTTTGATGTTTCACCGGAGATTACACCATCCCTAGTGGACGTTTATTAACTAATGTGACACATTTTTTTAAATATAGTTTTGTAATCAAGTTCAAGATTATTCTACACAGATGGCTAATTACAAACAGCACTGCGATTTAATACTGTATTGGTTTGACCGTACCAGTAAATTATTATAAATTTACGAGTTTCTGTACTATTTACAATTTTTTTTCAAAATTCAAAAATATAACGTTTTGGGATTATTAAATAAAATGTTGTTAATATAAAATCATTAAAACAAAAGAAAATTCTCAATAAGTGACATTTGTCTAGATATTAGTTGATATAAAGTAATGAAATTACTAACAAAATCAAACTTGAATTGTAATAGGTACCATAAAATTAAAAGTATTATCTATATTATGCCTAAGTTATATCTAGGTATTAATAATTTTTTTAAGTCTGTACACAACTGTTTTAACAAATATAATATAGCGCTTAGCCCCTCAACTACCACAGCTCTCTGAGATACCACGGCTCGCCGAACTAACTCGGCTCCCTGAACTACCACGGCTCCCTGAGAACCACTGCTCCTTGAGCTACCACAGCTGCTATTTGTAATTAAACAACGGAAAGACTCTTATTTGCAGTCAAATAAGTGCAAAACTACAGTTATCTATACCGTTGTGAAGTGCCGTTCATCTATAAGCGCTGTTAGTCGGCAGGGGTGATAACACAATTAAAACACAATCTAACTTTTTTTTTTTAAATTGGCTGCGGGTGTCCGAGTACCCAAGCAGCTTACCATTGATTTGTTTGCAAGCTCATCTGCTATTTACTCTATGAAAAATGGCAATAAAATAATATGATAATACGAGTATATACATAATGTTTTATACAAATAAAAAACGTTAAAATAGAATAGCACATCATAAATGTAGCGTGATATAATCCGTAAAAAATCAGTTAATAATAAAACCCGGCTTATTTTTATTTCGCCAACAGTTTATTCTTTGAGCCTGGTTATTAAATGTAGCGATCAGTACTCTATAACTGTTTTACATCAGTCACTTGATTTCCCTTGAGTAAAGAACCATTACGGGACAAAACGATTGAATGCGTTTACAAGTTCAGGATGGGTAATATAAACGGAGCTTGTAATATGTACACTAAATGTTATATAACCTTACAGTTTTGTTTCCTGAGCCAAATCAATACATGAACATTTCAAATATTTTGCCCTAATTGCAACACTTCACAGATTAATTTACAGTATCCCAAAGATGTCACAATATGGATACTGTGAACATAAAATTGTAATTGAGAGAGAAGCCCTTTATTTCAATATGTTGGTTATCTTTTGGGACGGTAATATTATCTCCATTCTCTTTTTGTAATGCTATGTTGGTAATCTCTATATATAAAAATCAATTGCTCTCTGTTAGTCTTGCTAAATCTTAAAAACGGTTCGACAGATTATTACTCGGCGGGTCGCTAGTAATTTATATATATTTTGTATTAGAGCTTAATTCTTAAACCATCGAAGCCGAGGATCTTAAACCTTTTTATGTCTTTAATCAAATTGACTATGTATATCTTAACCTATATATATCTTATATATAGGTTTTGGAAAAACACTGCACACTTTTTATTGCATATAAATGCTCGGTTCCCCTTGGATAGCTTATAACATTTATTAATTAACATTTATCATAATCCTATAGTTCCCTTAAACTCAAACTTGTTGAACTTCACGCGACAGAAATCCATAAGAGAGACTTTTCAAAATGATAAATTTAGTGTAAAGTTAACAACAAAAATATTATTTCCGACTACATACGTGGACGTAGTCGCGGGCAAAGGTTAAACGGTGAACAAGGCCTCTAACTTTTCGAAAAACAATTCTATTACGACCTCAACCCGGGCGAATATGCGGACAAAAGCTAGTATCATATAATTATGAATGTAATGGACGATAAGGCGAAAGGGGCAATTTGTAAGGATAGACCAAGACATCGTTCTTTTGATGCTTGATCATTTTGGTACTTAAAGTAATTTCTTCTTTTTTGTTGACAATACCCGTGAAATAACTTTTTTAGTAATATAAAACTTTTAGTTATATTTTGTAAATAAATAATATTGAATAGGTACTATGGTTTGGGAATTCCCGACAATTTCAAAATCCCGGGACACGGGACAGCCTATAATCAAAGTAACGGGGATTCCCGGGACTTCGAGACTTTTAAGAAAAAACTTTTTTGATTTTTTTTTAACATGGCCTTTTTTGATGAATTTTAATTGAGTTAATTTCTGGTGAAATGTATTAAAGAGGCATTTTTTGTAAAAATCAACATTTATTAAACAACGTTATATCCCCGAAACTCTTCACCGCTGCATTGGAAGACATTTTCAAGCTTCTGGACTGGAAAGGATACGGTATTAACATCAATGGCGAGTACATCACTCACCTTTGATTTGCCGACGATATAGTCCTTATGGCAGAATCGCTGGAGGATCTAGGCACCAATCTCAATGACCTCAATAGTGTCTCCCAACGGATAGGTCTTAAGATGAACATGGACAAAACAAAGATCATGTTCAATGTCCAGGTCACACCTATGCCGGTAGTTGTTGTGAGCACTAAGCTTGAAGTTGTTGACAAGTATGTTTACCTGGGACAAATAGTCCGACTAGGTAAGTCCAACTTCGACCGAGAGGTCAATCGACGAAATCAACTCGGCTGGGCAGCGTTCGGGAAACTACGACACATCTTCTCGTCATACATTCCTCAAAAAATTAAAACGAAATTATACAACCAGTGCGTGTTGCCAGTGATGACTTACGGATTTGAGACGTGGTCCTTCACTGCTGGCCATATAAGGAAGCTCAGCGAGCTATGGAGAGGGCTATGCTCGGAGTTTCTCTGCGTGATAAACTTAGAAATGAGGACAGTACAACCAGAGTGACCGACATAGCCCAACGGATTAGTAAGCTGAAGTGCCAGTGGGCCAGCCATACAGCTCGAAGAACCGACAACCGTGCTTTGTGGCATTCCTTGGGGGAGGCCTTTGTTCAGCAGTGGACTTATGAAAGGCTGTAATGATGATGATGATGATTAAACAATTAAACAGAAATTGAATAAAACTATTTTTACGGATTTTATCGCGTTTAATTTACTATTTTAATTCCCGACGTTTCTGGTGCTTTACAGCAACCCATGATCACGGGGAATTGAGATATTTGACGACCTCATGTCATAGCCGGGCTAACCCGGCTATCTTTAGTTTTTTAATATTAATTTTTGGTTCGATTTACGCAGAATGAACTTACAGTATCTTGAAGTCTTGCCGTGGTATGTTTGAGTTTGGATTTAATTTTGTTAATTATATCCAAACCCAAGAAATTTTATTCCTGTCAAGGACCACGTCCTTTCTGTGCCTTTAAACCACTAAATACTTATATATTATTATTTAAAAATTTGCAGTAAGAGCCTTTTTTATAAAATTTTCTTTTAATATTATTTGGTATTGAAAGTTGTTGTTCCCTAATAATAAACATCTAATAAATTAAAAGTCCTTTCAATGAAGATCCTTGAACTGAATTTAAAGTCCTTGAGCGCCAGCTATATCTGCCTTTCTTCACGCTACTACGAGTATGAGACGCGTGAGACGCCTTAGCGGTGTGTTTTATTGACGAGCGCAGCGATACATATGTGAGAATGAGATAACTTTTTAAATCTTTTTTTTTTTAAAAACATCCTAATTTCAATAGCCCCGCGTATCATCCTTAGTAGGAATCTGTGTTCTTTTGCGAGAATTTGTGGTCTATCAAATCTGATGTAATGGCGGGGATGATCTTAAACATGTTCACAGACTGCAGACTTCCCAGAGCGTCGGTGATTCACGTCAGCTATATGTTATTTCACGCGGGTTTTAATGGATCTTTTTGTTTGTTCTATGTAAGAGAGACCACATTCGCAATCATGCTTGTACACTCCTACATCTTGTAGAGGGATATTACACTTGACGGATGGTAAAAATTGACTAATCTTCTTCGGCGGCTTGAAGTATGTTATAATAGAAGCTCGCTTCAAAATGTAGCCAACCTCGTCTGTGACTCCTCTAACATAGTGTAGTACAACCGAATTAAAATAGTAAATTAAAAGCGATAATATCCGTAAAAAATATTTTTATTCAATGTGTAGTGTTCGCGTAAATATAAGAAATCATTAATTAAACAGAATATTAAATAACTTATTTAATATTCTGTTTAAATTTAACGTTAATTTCAGTCTTAATAATTGCTTTGTTTATTTCTTTTAGTCACACACAGATGCACTTCTAAACAGTTAAATCTTAAAGTTATGAAACGAACTTAGTTAAAAATCATCATCATCATTACAGCCCTTCACAAGTCCACTGCTGAACATAGGCCTCCCCCAAAGAATGCCACAAAGCACGGTCCTGAGCCACCTGCATCCATCGACTTCCTGCATGTCTTACCAGGTCGTCACTCCATCTCGTGGGGGGACGCCCTACACTTCGCCTACCGGTACGAGGCTGCCACTCGAGAACCTTTCTTCCCCATCGGTTGTCGGTTCTTCGAGCTATATGGCCGGCCCACTGCCACTTCAGCTTACTAATCCGTTGGGCTATGTCGGTTACTCTGGTTCTACTGCGGATATCCTCATTCCTAAGTTTATCACGCAGAGAAACTCCGAGCATAGCCCTCTCCATAGCTCGCTGAGCGACCTTGAGCTTCCTCATACGGCCAGCAGTGAAGGACCACGTCTCAGTTCCATAAGTCATCACTGGCAACACGCACTGGTTGTACAATTTCGTTTTCAGGTTTTGAGGTATGTCTGACGAGAAGATGTGTCGTAGCTTCCCGAACGCTGCCCAGCCGAGTTGAATCCGTCGATTGACCTCTCGGTCGAAGTTGGACTTACCTAGTCGGACTATTTGTCCCAGGTAAACATACTCGTCAAAAACTTCGAGCTTAGTGCTCCCAACAACTACCGGCATAGGTGTGACATGGACATTGAACATGATCTTTGTTTTGTCCATGTTCATCTTAAGACCTATCCGTTGGGAAACACTATCGAGGTCATTGAGCATAGTGCTTAGGTCCTCCAGCGATTCTGCCATAAGGACTATATCGTCGGCAAATTGAAGGTGAGTGATGTACTCGCCATTGATGTTGATACCGTATCCTTTCCAGTCCAGAAGCTTAAAAACGTCTTCCAATGCAGCGGTGAAGAGTTTCGGGGATATGACGTCACCCTGTCTTACACCTCTCTGCAATTGGATAGGTTTCGTACTCTGGTTCTGTACTCGGATAGCCATCGTAGCCCTACTGTACAAGCACTTCAACACTTCGATATACCGACAGTCAACTTGGCACCGCTGAAGGGACTGCAGCACCGCCCAAATTTCGACGGAATCAAAGGCTTTCTCATAGTCCACATACGCCAGACATAGTGGCAAATTGTACTCTTCGGACTTCTGTACAATTTGCCGAAGGGTATGTATGTGGTCTATGGTGCTAAAGCCTTTTCGGAAACCGGCTTGTTCGGGAGGCTGGAAGTCGTCAAGTCTGCGCGCGAGACGATTCGTAATGACTCTCGAAAACAGCACGTAGACGCGGCTCAGAAGGGAAATCGGTCTGTAGTTCTTCAAGAGAGCGTTGTCACCTTTCTTGAAGAACAAGACCACCGCACTTCTGCTCCACGCCTCCGGTGTAATGCCACCATGGAGGACGGAATTAAAGAGCTTTTGAAGGACTTCAAGTACCGGTCTTCCACCCGCTTTCAGAAGCTCCGCTGTAATTCCATCCTCGCCTGGGGCCTTACCGTTTTTAAGGTGCTGGAGAGCCATTCTAATCTCGCTCAGACTGACGTCCGGGATATCTTCGGAATAGTGTCGGATGAGACTTAAAAATCATACTTATTCTTAATAACTTTACTATTATTTAGTAATTCTAGTATCTAATCATTGTTCGTAATCTTATTGCTAATTCTCATAATCACATATTTGTTTAATTTATTGTGTTTCGTACTCAGTAGTTACGTAGTAGACCAAGTAATTATTCATTAAACTAACACATGGCGCTAAATGAAATTGTATACTTGGGGAGTGCTTTTAGCCGGGATGGAAGATGTGATTTAGATGTGGACAGGCGTGTCGCTGCCGGGAACAAAGTCAATGGTGCCCTGACTGCGTTAGTCAAAAGGCAAGGCGTAGCGAAGAGTGCACGCCTTGCAATACATAACGCAGTGTTGGTACCGACTTTGTTATATGGCAGCGAAACCTGAGTATGCCAGAAGAAGCATAAAAGTATGTTGAATGCAGTGGAGATGCGATCTCTTCGTAAAATGTGCGGCGTTACTATGGCCGACCGAAAGCGAAACGAAGAGATTCGCAATATGGCAGGTTTGAAAGATGACCTTATCACAAAAATTGATAAGGGCGTGCTTCGGTGGTTTGGGCACGTTGAGCGAATGAGTGAAGACCGAATGGTGAAGAAAATATATAGCGCGAAAGTTAATATTAAAAGGTGTCGAGGTAGACCGAGACTAACTTTCGAAGACCATGTGAGCAAATTGCTCGAAGAGGGTAGGGTCAAGAGTACTCGGATACCTAGACGTGCATGTATGAAGAAGATAATGAATCTGAAAGAAGCGAAAGAGATATGTAAGGATCGTGACACTTGGCGATCTGTTCTCTCTGGCTACCCCGTCAGGGATTGTGCGTGAAGATAAATAAATAAATGGCGCTAGGCTCCTTCAATTATTTGAAAATAAAAATGATTACATAACAATTTCAACAATCTTGTCTCATCTCGAGTCTCGACCCGAAAGTCCTGGGACTCGAGACAACTAAAATAACGAAAAGCCCCGGGACTTCGAGACACGAGACGTCCCGGGACCCAAAACCTGTAGGTACCTATCTGGATTTCATGCCACGGGAAAACAATTTATTAATAATTGAGTCATTCAACGAAACAATATTGAGAAAAAAATGATTTATCACTTTCTTTAGGACTGGTATCTTGGATTTGATGGAACTGGTGCATTTCAAATTGCTTAATACATTAAGTATGTATTTTTATACTGGACCTTTTAACGTTGGTTGCAGTTTAATGGCTGACGAGCTTTTTCCTTTTGGCTGTGGCAATAAAATATTTCTTTTATTTTATTTCAATAAATAATTGGAGAAAAATAACATTTCATATAGAAACAAAATTTTCATTTTTTAATAATTTATTACTCTTCATCGCACGTTTTTAATGACGTACGTTTTGTATTTTACCTGTTTAATAAGTGTGGCATAGTTGTGACATAAAATATCTTAACATGTGGTCTGATAAAGGTTGCACAAAATTCAAAAACCCTGGGATTAAATAAAAACAATTTTCGTATATTGGCAAGAGATCAGACTCGATATTACTGTTTTAAAAAGCAAAAGGCTATCTTTAGACTAAGCAACGCAAAGATGTGTTGATTCTTATCATTAACGGACGAAACGTCTCTATATGTCGTTACTAATTGCAAACGCTTAATGCGCAAACGTAAGACTTCTGGAAAACTAAGAACATAACCCAGAAGAAGTGAAAATGCACACAGCTGGGCAACCTATTCAATTAATTGAAAATATAAGGCTTAGCAGTAAGCTATAACAAAATCAGCGTTCACAATAGATAATACTGGTCGCAGTGATACAGATTTGTTAGACCGGCATATCTGCTCGCTCAAATCAAAAAAAATACTGTAACACCGGAGAATTTAAGTACTTTCAAATAAAAATAACAAGGCCGGTAGCTTACGTTGCGCTCGAGTATTGTCAGCTGAAGCAAAACTTCCACAGCGATATATCGTTTGAAGTGAGCTCTCGAACCGTCGAAGCATATTTTAGGATGACTGCGGGTTTTGAAGCGTAAAGCATTTGTAGAATATATTCTATCATAAAATGTATTCTTCGAGGGAAGTTTGCTATAGTTGGCACGCTGGACATGGGCATGGCATGAGGCAGGAGGTCTGCAACTATGCGTACTATATTTATTTTTCCTTTGTTAAGGCCTATGTTTAGCGGTGAACATGTGATAGGATGTAAAAATATTTTACACAAACAAAAATAAATGATAAATTATTAATTTAACAAAGAAACACCAAGAATGAAAATGTTTCATATGAACACAATAAATAATAATACTTTTAAACTAGAAACATGTAAGCTTCTTCAATTAAATTTTTATTTCAAAATATTGTAAAGAGATTAGTGAGACCAATTTCAATTATTTTATTTATTTAAATCTGGTAGTACTTTAGACCCCGCTAATTTTAAACCAATTTCTGTACTGCCACAGTTTTTGAAAAAATTATCCTTGATCAAATGTAAAAAAATTTAATGTAAATAATTTACTTCATAAAAATCAATTCGGTTTCACAAAGGGTCGCTCGACAACTGTTTCTGGTGTAGACCTGATTAAATATATCTTCAATGCATGGGAGAATTCACAGGATGCTTTAGGTATATTCTGTGACCTATCCAAAGCCTTCGATTTTGTTCACCATGAAACATTAATCAGGAAACTTTAACACCACGATGTAAGAAGTGCTGCTCTTAAATCAACTATTTCATATTTGAGTTACAGAACGCAAAAAGTTGGCATTATGAGCTCTTCTGGGTCGATAGTACGAATGGGTAAGCCTTAATTCTCGGCCTCTTTCTGTTTCTTGTATAAATTAATAACTTACCTTACATAGCAGGGGATAACCATGATATAATATTATTTGCTGATTACATTTCATTAATTTTAAAATTAAAGTGACAGTAACTAAAATATAATTAAGTAAGGAATCCTATAATCTAATTTGGTAACTTGGTTAAATGTTCGTAATTTGCATTCAAATGCCATTAAACAAAAATGTAGGATATTCATGACTCCAAATGTCATATATTTAAATACTAATGTTATTTTAAATGAGGATGAACTGAGTCTTGTCCGTTTCCTTCGTACGAGTCCTTGTCACCATTTTTCTTGTAAGTACACTAGACTCGAAACTTTAATGGAGCCCCTATATATCAAAATTAGCAAACAGACTCAGTTCTGCAGCATATGCTGTAAAATGTTTAGAAATCTTACCAGTCTTGAAACAGCTAGATTTGTTTACTTTAGCTATTTGTATAGCATAATTTTGTATGATATTTTGCTGTGGAGACACGCGACTGACACTAAATATATTTGTATTACAAAAGATGACCATTAGAGCTTTCTATAATTTAAAACCTAAACAGCCGCTCCGCCAAAAATTAAGGATATTTATATATTAAATTCGGCCTCTCAATACATTTATGAAAATGTTATTTACGTACACAAATATAAAAGTAGATTTACAAAAATTAGTGATATTCCTAATACAAATACTAGTAACAGACACAAGCCAGTAATTCCTGTTACACGATTCCACCGAGTCAGTAATTCATTCTTGGGGCGATGTATACGCTATTACAACAAATTCCCAGAAAACATACAAAATTTGACCTGCTCAAAGATCAAAACCCTTATTTAACTTAGTTTGTATAAAAAAAGGTTACTATAATATTAAGGAATTAACGGATGATGATAACCCCTGGGAATGATGTGACCGTTACCGCACTGTATCTATTTTGTTTTGTATTGTTATTTCTGTGATATACATGATTGTAAGCGGTTATTTCTTTTTTTTATAGGATAAGGGTGATATTGTGTTCAGTTCTGTGATCACATTAACATAACATGGATGTGTTATCTGACGGCCGTCTGAACAGTGAGTTGCGGGCCCTGGCTCTGACGGCTGACTCGTATTACTGTATGATTCGTTGTTCTGGGCGGTGATAACCGCCCAGGGACGCGGGTGTGTGGTATGTACGCGATGTGTGGAGGTGCGCGGCGCACCCGTCTGCTGACTAGCTGTGTACCATTCGTTGTATTAACTGTGCCTGTGACACTATGTTCGTGTATAGTGTTGGTGTGTGATGGTCCGGCGACATTAATTTCGTCGGAGTCTAACGGAATCGGGTTTTCAATTAAAATGTTACGATGCCTCCGGAGAGAGGCCTTGACGTTTGAAGTCGAAACGTAGGTGACTGCGTTTATCACCAAAGGATTAGGATGGACACATCGGTAATTAAAAATAAGTTAATTAAACGGGCTAGGATGTGGTTTAGCGCTCTCGAAGTAGCGCTGAGACATTTCCTTGTAGTATTTCGAGATCGTTGGAAGTTGGCAATCTCTGTGAAGATCGGAGTTTTGCTGGTACCAACGAGCTCTGGTGGTTTTTCGAATGAAGCTATTTTGGACCACTTGGAGACTGTTTAGATTAGCTTCAGACGCATGGGCGAAAGTTATGCTAGCGTCTTCAGAACAGTATGCTCTTGCTGCTTACTAGCGGGTGGAGGTGGCTAGATATTGCGTATGTGTTTTGCCAAGGTCCTCCCGTGGTCAAATGTGACCCTAAGTATTAAGCCGTTGATTTCCAGGGGATCTGGCAGCCGTATGGGGTGATTGTGCTTAACAATTTTTTGGGTTTTTTTTGACAATGAAGTGCAGCTTTCCGGTGAAAGTATATTACTACACTTTTCTCAGGATTCACTTCGATTCTTCATAAGGGGAACCAATCGCCTAAGCGGGTGACGGCTGTTTGGATTATCTGGGTGAGTATTCTTTTATTGTAATGGGCGACAAAAGTGTAGTCAGCGAAGAGTAGCAGTATTAACTAATGAGTCTTTCGGGATTTCACTCGTTAAGAGTGTAAAGAGAAGTGTGGAAAGAGGACTGAGCCCTGAGGGACTCTAGCCTTTAGGAGTCGTTTTGAAGATCGAGCACTCTCTATTCGATATCGAAAACGGCAGTTGGCAAAGAAGACTCTGCTGATGTCGATCCGGCACGTTGAGTTTATACAGCTTGTAAAGTAAACCGTAGTGACAAACTTTGTCAAACGCTTTTGCAACATCGAAAAAGAGTGCGTCGCTGTTAGTGGTCCTATAACTTATTTTAGGAGATTGCATCCTTTCAAAACGTACACTTCATAGAGTGTAACTGAGTATTTGGGTCCAAATCCGAATTGCTCATCGGGAAGTTGTTTATTTGAGGAGAGATGTATTTACGTAGTCGATTCAATATGAGTCTCTCGTAAACATTCCCCAATGTATTGAGGAAACTGATAGGTCAATAGCTGGAGACTAAGTTGCGCGGTTTCCCTGTTTGCGGAATTCCTATTACGTCTTCCCCTTTCCAGGCATTCTGGAAGTAGCAGCTGGAAAGAAGAGCGTTAAAAATTTTTACTAGAAGTCATACGAGCGGCGCGGAGAGCGATTTCAGCACCCTGTTTCTGACGCCATCGGGGCCGGGTGCTGATTTATTTTTGAGACTTTTGATGACACCTGTGGCTTCATCATCATCATCATCATCATGGTCATTACAGCCTTTCATAAGTCCACTGCTGAACATAGGCCTCCCTCAAGGAATGCCACAATGCACGATCCCGAGCCACCTGCATCCATCGACTTCCTGCATGTCTTACCAGGTCGTCACTCCATTTCGTGGGGGGTCGCCCTACACTTCGCCTATCGGTACGAGGCTGCCACTCAAGAACCTTTCTTTCGCATCGATTGTCGGTACTTCGAGCTATATAACCGGCTCATTGCCACTTCAGCTTACTAATCCGTTGGGCTATGTCGGTTACTCTGGTTCTACTGTGGATATACTCATTTCTAAGTTTATACGTGGTAGAGCCACGCTGCAGCTATATTAGTAGTGTAGTTGTAGCACGAACGGGTCGGCTCCACCGGGGAAGGACCACGCTCTCACAGAATACCAGCGTAAAATAGCAACTTGACACTGGTGAGTGTAGAGAACCGGAGACACTTTGTACTGGAAAAGAGGCATTCCATCTTAGTCCTCACGGGTGACAACGCATCTGCATTTTCATTCGCAAACGAGGATAGATGTGGTTGTCTATGGGCCACAGCAACCATTATATATATATATATATATATATAGCCCTCTCCATAGCTCGCTGAGCGACCTTGAAATTCCTCATACGGCCAGCAGTGAAGGACCACGTCTCAGATCCGTAAGTCATCACTGGCAACACGCACTACTTGTACAATTTTGTTTTAAGGTTTTGAGGTCTGTCTGACGAGAAGATGTGTCGTAGTTAGACGTGGGCGTTATTTCACGTCACTAGTTACAATAACTGGCTACGCGGCATGTAACCGAATCACTAGTTTCGGGTCATATTACAAGTAGTGATTTTTGTAAATGCGTTATTACTGTGATTGTTGCGAGAGTCGACCACAGAACACTAATACCCTTAGGAGTCGACTGTCGGTCGGTCAAGCGCAAAGCGCACATGTGGCATACAACAATAAACAAAACAGCGTATGTAACAGTATTATTGTACGTTAATTTTCATACGTAAGACTATAGATATAGACAATATAAATAGAGTGATCTTTGTTTGTAAATAATTTCAACGGTTTGCAATTCCGGGAAGCGATAGTCACATTGAATTTAAGTAAAATAATTTAGTTTGTTTTAGTTCATCGTTGTACTTGTTTATAATTTTGAATACTATCTTGTAAAAATTTACATTTATATGTTATTTTGGTGTTTTATGTACATTTACGGCAACGTTTCTTTGTTATAATATTACATAAATATAATTAGTGTGGATTGTACAAGTTAAAATAAACTGTGAATATCAATAATCATTGTATATACAATCAAATTGACTTGTATCAATCAATCAAATCAATAAATTTTAGTTTCATAGTAAATACAAAACAATCATAAGTACATTTAATGCAGTCAGTTCTAAGCCTGAATAAAGCATGAAGGGAAGTTAATTTATTGATTTAACTGTATAGCTAGAAACAGTTAGATAGTGATTAAATTTATTTTCGTGTCGTGTGTAACTGTATAGTTCTTGGTGGTATTTATGCAAACAATCACAGTAGCCAAATAAAAATAGCCAGTTACAAAAATCACTAGTTTTGAAACAGGTGACGCAGACCAAGTCACTGGTTTCGTTACGTTTCTTGAAAATGACGTAACGACCCACGTCTAGTCGTAGTTTCCTGAACGCTGCCCAGCCGAGTTGAGTCCGTCGATTGACCTCTCGGTCGAAGTTGGACTTACCTAGTTGGAATTTTTGTCCCAGGTAAACATACTTGTCAGCAACTTCGAGCTTAGCGCTCCCAACAACTACCGGCATAGATGTGATATGGACATTAAACATGATCTTTGTTTTGTCAATGTTCATCTTAAGACTTATTCGTTGGAAGACACTATTGAGGTCATTGAGCATGGTGCTTAGGTCCTCCAGTAATTCTGCCATAAGAACTATATCGTCGGCAAATTGATGGTGAGTGATGTACTCGCCATTGATGTTAATACCGTATCCTTTTCAGTCCAGAAGCTTGAAAACGTCTTCCAATGCAGCGGTGAAGAGTTTCGGGGATAGAACATCACCCTGTCTTTTACCTCATTGCAATTGGATAGGTTTTATACTGTAGTTCTGTACTCGGATAACCATCGTAGCTCTACTGTACAAACACTTCAGCACTTCGATATACCGACAGTCAACTTGGCACTGCTGAAGGGACCGCAGTATTGCCCAGATTTCGATGGAATCAAAAGCTTTTTCATAGTCCACATACGCCAGACATAGTGGTAAATTGTACAATTTACCGAAGGGTATGAATGTGGTCTATGGTGTTAAAGCCCTTTCGGAAACCGGCTTGTTCGACAGGCAGGAAGTCGTCAAGTCTGCGCGCGAGACGATTCGTAATGACTCTCGAAAACAGCACGTAGACGCGGCTCAGAAGGGAAATTGGTCTGTAGTTCTTCAAGAGAGCGTTGTCACCTTTCTTGAAGAACAAGACCACCGCACTTCTGCTCCATGCCTCCGGTGTAATACCACCATGGAGGACGGAATTAAAGAGCTTCTGAAGGACTCAAGTACCGGTCTTCCACCCGCTTTCAGAAGCTCCGCTGTAATTTCATCCTTGCCTGGGGCCTTGCCGTTTTTAAGGTGCTGGAAAGCCATTCTAATCTCGCTCTGACTGACGTCCGAGATATCATCGGAATAGTGTCGGATAAGACTCGCTCTTCGATCGTTACTCACACTTACGTGTGGCTCCAACGATGACGTGTACAGCTGCCCATAGAACATCTAAATCTCACTCAAAATCTCAGGTGTCCCGGAAACGATGCTGCTACACTCGGTCTTCAGCTTTGACAGTTGGCTCTTACTGGCAGACAGATCTCTGCCAAAGACTTTGAAGCCTTGGTTCCGCTCCATCGCTTCTTCAATACAAGCTATATTGAATTTGCGGATTTGTAGGTTCGTTCGGTCCAATGGCTCATTAAACTGTCAGCGAGGCATTCGGCCTTTTCAGTTCAGTCTTGTCAGGGATTTTGTCTAAGTGCTGGGAGGTCATAGACTCAAGTTCGACCTCAAGATTACGCCAGTCCGCGATGGTTTTTGGCTGAAGGACCTCACTTGCGGGCTGGCCCAGCTGCAATAGGACTGGTCTATGGTCTGAATCGATTCTTGATATTGTTGCAATTGATGCTATCGACAAACGGACATCTGATCTGACGGGACTCTAGTCACCGTGGACGGTAGAGTAGTTCGAGTGGCGGGTGAAATGCTCACTGTTGAGAACTCCAGCTATTATGACAGTGGAGCTGAGATTTGAAAATTCTGCAATGTCAGATTCATTTATACGTTTGACTGGCTGAAGATACGCCAAAACTATAGTGAGTGGCGAATGGCCTGATAGGGCTACTTTACATATAGAAACTTCTATATGAGCTAACGAGGGGGCGTCAATGGCTACGGAATGCAAGGACCTTTTGTAGTAGATTAAGGTGCCACCTGCACGGCTGGTAAACCTATCATTTCTAACTAAGGTGTAGTTCGCGATCTTAGGATAGCGATGTCTAGGTTTGAAAAAAGTGTCTTGAACTAACATTACGTCTATATCGTGATTGCTCACGAAGAGCGCGATCTCGTCCTTTTCGTCTCTGAGGACGTTCGCGTTAAATAACGCAGAGAGCGTAGTTTAGTTCTACTTAAATTTTATGCTCTCATTCTGATATTTAAAATAGCGAGCGCACTGCAAAGACCAGATTGCGTCGATAAGTCCTATGTGCTAATTCGTAGCGCTTAGTTTGTCCTGGGGAGTATTGGCTCCGCGGCTTTTGCAGACCAAAGAGGATAAATCAGCAAGGTTAATGTTGCTTATGAAGCCGCAGACGAGCAAGAATTCTGCGGCGAAAGAAGACGAGCTTTGTACGACGGGCTTCAGTTTTGGGGCCTGGGGCCTGTTATTGGAGGCGACAAATGCCAGTGGTTTCACCCGAGCATTGGGTTTTGGCGCGGAAGGCGTGCGGGGGCAGTCAGTGGTACTGTGGTCACCTAGGTACTTGTCGCACCTAGGCCTGGCGTAACATTTCCTAGCAGAATAGTCGTTTGGTTGGCATTGGTGGCATTGGGCAACGAGGTTCCTATTTTGAGTGGATTCAACTACAATCCCCGTTAGGTTGCAGATACGCCGAACGTCAAATATTATAAATATTTAACGTTCGGCGCATATAATTATTATAAATATTTAAATAGACACGTCCGGAGTTTATAAAGCCCAAGCGCAGACCCTTGTACCTTCCCGTAGCACTTTGAGTTTCATTCCAGATTCACTCCGTTCTTTTTTTTTTCAATGGAAAAATATGCACAATTCAACTATGGTGCAATATAATGGGGCTATATTTTTTATTTTAATGTTTTTGCACATAACTAACATTATTGTATGTATGAGTCATTTTGTTCCATAAATACAGATTTTGTGTCATAAATATAGATTTTGTTCCATGAATATAGATTTTGTGTATAATTTGTCCACAGTGCCATATATCGAATTTCTAGAATAGCAGCGAACTATCGATTGGACAAAACAGTACCTGTTATTTATATTTTGTGAATAAAACCTTAATTGTTCATGTCCTTCAGAAGTTACGAGATCGCTTCCTGAAATAACGGCGATTGTAATATTTTAAAGAAAATTATTATTATTAGAAAATTATTTAATCTATAGCCAGTGAACAAAGTAAAAATATTTAGCAGTGAATTTTTGATAGGCTGTAATGAATAAATGAAGGAATAAAATATATGATAATCCTATATTAAATGATAATGGAGAATGCATTTCATTTGAATGCAGAAGATAGAAGATAGAAGAAATACATTTAAAATTAATTTAACCTCCAATTAGTTAATTATAAAGTGATTTATGTAAATTAAACATATTTTAATTCATTTATATCGTTATTTGTTAAATAAAAAGTTAACGTAAGACGTGTCGTAAGAGGCGATAGAGGGAAAATATCAGATAAAAAATGAGTATATATATAGCGACCAGTCATCGCCTGGATTGGAAGTAATATTGTAGCGTCATTTTATTTTAATTGGACCAATTTTTAAAAATTTTCGATATTACAAAAAAAATATTTAAGATTTGCGAATAAAATATAGCCAAGTTCATTTAAGTAAGCTACATTGTTCTTTAACACTTTCTGAAGTTACATCGCGAACAATTATGCATTTTTCTAAGATTAGCCCAAATGTTATATAATACAGACAGATAGAGACCGAAATTTCAAATATGGTGTGGTGGGTGAAAGGAAAAGGGGAGATCTCCCGCCGGGCAAGGTGTTCTGCCGTGGGAGCGGCCAACGCTCCGAGTGGTAGTTCGTAGCTATTCTATATATATTGCTTTAATTTCGGAACTTTGTTAACGCGATTTAGGCTTCGATGTGTTTCGCTTGTGGCGCGACGACAGCGCCGCCACATCATCCCCCTGCTCGGACCAGAGGTCGATAGTGCAGTCCAATTGCAAGTGCCAGGGATTGCCTTGTAAGTCTGCGGTGAGTCGAGAAGAAGCCAAGTAATCTGAAAGAGTGTCGTGAAGCAGAAGCGAGCAGTAAGGCTCAGAGCCGTACCGAACACTGTAGCGCAGAGAGAAGCTTGAGGAACAGAAAGCATTATTATTCCAGTGCTGCGATGAACCTTTATAAAGCTAGAGATGGCTTGCAGAATGTGAAGACTGCAGACAATATCTGCTCGGGAGTGAATGAATGGGGTACTTGAGAATGATGACGAAGGTTTTTGAAGTTGTAGTTTCCGAAGGTTGATGGTTGCGTGTTCATATCACATCGGGGCCACCACTATGGTGGGTCAAAGGAAAAGGGGAGATCTCCCGCCGTGCAAGGTGTTCTGTCCGGGGAGCGGCCAACGCTCCGAGTGGTAGGTCGGAGCTATTCCATATATTGCTTTAATTTTGGAACTTTGTTAGCGCGATTTAGGCTTCGATGTGTTTCGCTTGTGGCGCGACGACAGCGCCGCCACAATGGTCATATCTTAATAACGATCAAATAAACCCCTGAGTTTAAAAGGCTGTTATTTCGATATTACAGTTAGATACTTTAATTTTATTTATATTAATGTATAGGTCGATCTATTATCAGAAATGAAATTAATACAGTTTATTAAACAGTTGTTTCTACTTATATACTGGTAAATATACGTAATAGGAGCACGAGTGAAACCACTGCTTGCAAGTAACACACTCATTTATTTCTTAGCTGTGATAAATATACTTATACGTAGTCGTACCATATACTTTTTAATGTGACACTTTATAGTATAAGAAAATACAATATCTTAGGAGTTAATTCCAATTTAATTGGAGATATTACAACATTGTCGCCGCAGCAAACACTTACCTTATTTAATGAATCAATTTATATCTCCTCAGAAAAGATTGAGAAAGCGGATGAAATAATTGACTTAACTTGAACTAAAAGAAGTGAATTAATTTTTTTCAACGTAGTTAAATTGAAAATAAGCTATATAAAACATAATATTATGATGGCAACGTAGCAAATGTTCCTATGAAGCAATCTATTGAATAGGCCTATATTATTCTGTGACCTTTTGATGGGCTTATTACATTCATTCAAAAGTCAAATCAAAGAACTTTTCCTTGAGCTCTATATCAAGTTATATAAATTTCGGTATAGGTATATATTTTATAATTTTTTTTATTAAGTAATAATGTCTTTCGAATTTCAGTCACTGTGCCCAGCCTTAACGGAGACTAGGTCTCAGGACAGGATTATAGTGCACTGGTGTACTCTCTATTCTTTCTCTCTCTAGTCCAATGAAATGGAAATCTGACACGACCGGCAGGAGATCAGGCGCAGCACGTGTGGCTTTACATGCTTTTCGAGGCACTGTGGTAAAACAGCGCCAATTTCTTTACTCCAAATTGCTGCTAAGAATTTTTTTAGAGAAAAGTCCAATAACTGATTTATGGCCATCGTCATCATTTGATAACTGACCATAGAAGCAGATTAGATTGGAGATTAGCAGTGTAATAGCGGAAGAGAATCTATCACTCCATTTCTTTCCGTGAGTTCAAGAAGCGACCACGTTAAACCGCAGAAAGATCACAGCAAGTGATTATGAATAGCACCAGAAAGATCTTATGGCTTCCGATAGATGGATGTATAACATTATCGTTTAAGCTAGATGTAAAATATCCAGACTAGCTACGGGCAACAGTTGAATAGCAGCTTAAAAGATTCTCACTTCTGGTACTGTGGTCAATCCACGTGCCAAGCGCTAGGCAAATTCACAAAATGGGAGACAGGCAGAGAGAAGACTTTTACGGACTGATGAAGAAGAAAAATATCATCAACGAGTGACGAGCCGTATAAAATGTGTAAATTTACCGTATCGTTGAATCCGATTGATGATTTTTTTTTTAAATATAACTGAAGGGAAAGTTCCGCTACGTAATGAAGGTCCGTTTATAAATTCCTTAAATAGGTCTGGGGTGCCATAAACGTCGAGCATAAGATACAAATTTTAAGTGATCTTGGTCGCAAGCTTAACCCACTTAGTAAATAAGACACTTTTTTTCAGCACTAAGCTGAGTTAAAAAAAAAATTGTACATTTTCAGTATAGACAGTAGTCTACTCATGAACTTTATATTCGTTACTGCCCAATCTCAGACGTAGCTCTTTATCAGATTTTTTTAATAGAATAGGATTTATTGTATCTATTTGGTAGTAAGTGGATGCTGCGGGTCATACACATCTACGTCTAACCTCGATATTTCAGATGCATGGTCACACGCGAGGACTAAGATGAAATGTTTCGTTTTTCAGCATAAATGGCCACCAGTTTTCTAAACTCACAATACGAAACACAGCAGAATTGAGATGCTATTTCACGTAGATAATCTGTAAAAACGTGGTCTATTCCATGTCGAAGCGACCCATTCGTGTTACAACCATAAAATTGCCACAGTATGGCTCTACCATGTTAACAGTTGTCAACATATTTGCCGTAACCACCACCCTTGCCAGGTAGAGTAGTTTTTTTTATAGAATAAGGAAGACAAACAAGCATGCAGTTTACTTAATGGTAAGTGGATGCTGTGGCCCATAAATATCTACATTTATCCTCAATTAAGAATAAAAATGCACATGCATTGCCGCCCCTCAGGACTGAGATGGAATGCGTCGTTTACATCGTAAAAGTGGTCTTCGGTTCTCTACACTCACAATGCAAAACACAGCAGCATTATGCTACTATTTTACGCTGGTATTCTATGAGAGCGTTGTCCTACCACGGTCAAGCCGACCCATTCGTGCTGCAACGACAATATAGCTGTAGCATGGCTCTACCAAGTAAAAATATCATTTCATTTGATGTTGATCCCAGTTATAAAATGGTACACCTTTGTTAAGCAGAGACCAGGGATGTTCCTGCTATTTCCCACAGTCACTTCTTACGGCACTAATTTTCGAACAACGGAAATTTCATGTTGTCACCTCAGTCTAATTTTAAAATACTTTATCCCATTTCAACCCTATAGGTACCCATAGGTTGAAATGGGATAATGGATTTTCTATTTCTATACACAATTTTGCTCTTTGCAAAAAGGGACTCATTGTTCATTTTAATAAATTTATTTGTAATATATAAAAACTTTTAACGATTATTTAATTCATTAATCACTAGTCTTCATGATTTTATTTTATCTTTAACTTCAAATAACAATATTAAATTCTTTTGTTTGATTAATAATGTAAGTTCATTCAAAAAATTGCAAGAATTTATTTTCATTCTAAAAATATTATAAGGTTTAGACATTTATAAAATATTTAAATTCATTACATTCTTTACAGATTTTCATGAGTTCAATTATTACCTAATGTTTCCACATGGATTGCCTAGTTGGAGAAATATTTTCAATTCTTTGTTGGTTGATCTTGCTGTACTATAATTGAAATATGTTGAACTAATTTGGGTTACATTGAAACACTATGTACCTAATCTGAATTATTCAGTTTAATTATTTGATTTGTGACTATATACTTTACTGGTGAGACATATGATAACGTGTGTTTAAATCACACAGCGCCGTCTACATTTATTTATTGCTATTTATTAATTTGGTCAATCAAGGACATTTAATGACGGAAATGGCCTTAAAATACAATTGCGCCCACCAGTTAGTGAGTTAGCACTAGCTGTTTTTTAAATAAAACTAGTCTTGACGTATTTTATTGCGAATATTAACTTATTTTAAATTCCCCACGTTTCGAGCACTTTATAGAAACCAAGGTCACGGGGATACTGAGGTGTTCGACGTCCCAATATCATAGTTAAACACGGTTACCTCCAGATTAAAATTATTAATTTTTTTCTAATCTACGCAGTATCAAAAAGCATCTTGAAGTCTTGCAGTTGTATGCTTGGGTTGGGTTTTAATTGTGATAATTATAGGATCCCAAGCATACAGTAGCCCCAGCCATCTTCTCTATTGAAGTTAGGATGTTTTTTGATTCTAATAGCCTCGCAAATCATCTATCAAATCTGATGTAGTGAAGGGGCGATCCTATACGTATTCACATAATACAGACTTCCTGGAGCGTCGATTCTTCACATCAGCTATGTGTTCTTTAATGCGGGTTTTCATTGGAATTTAAGTTTTCCTATGTAAGATGACCACATTCAAAATCAAGATTGTACACCGTCAAGTGTAATGTCCCTCTGCATCTCGCAGAGGGACATTACACTTGACTGATGGTAAAAACTAACTAATCTTCTCGGGTGCTGATCAATGTTTTCAGATGGTAAAAAATCAACAAAAACAATGGACTAATCGTCATTAATTTGCATACTTTATAAGTCCTTCGGCTGGGAATTAGCCAACTCTCATTACTAAGATCATTTTATGATGCGGACAAGAGTCCACCGCACTATTCTGATTTGTTCTTTATCCACTTATATCCTCGGAACAATTATAGACTTAGTTAATTACTTTTTTTTACGATTAACGTAATAAAATGAATTTAGTTCACCTCTCATTTATGAAAGTGAGGAACACAGAAAACGGTCCCGCGTGTTACAAATTGGCGAAATAAACCTTGAAATAAACGAAATTTCTCTAATATGGAAATTAGCACACGGTTCACCTAATGGTAAGAGAATTCTATGTTCTTTACGTACCTACATATTGTTGTATCGCCATCTCGTCACGTCATTTTTTGATAACAAATTGCGGACAGATATGAATGCGATAGCTGGAATAAAAATAAGTTCTCTTGAGATTTAGGTGAGTTAATTTATAGAGATTTTAAGGTGCCATTTCTTGAAGGAAATTGAAGAAATATTTAGAATCTGGTAACCTGTAAAATTTACATTTATTGTCTCCATTATGATGAACTAGACGTGGGGATTATATCACCTGGTTCCTAAAGTTACCAGATTCCAACTACTTATTTTTTTCATCTGTATCTACTCCTGTAATAAGTAGGCATACATCATCAAACAAAATAATGTAAATCATCGTTCCAAGCCACCTGCATACATCAACTTCCTGCTGTTTTTCTAGTGGGAAGCTGCCCTAAGCTTCGCATACCAGAACAAGGCTACCACTCGATAACTTACTTCCTTTACTTTCCTTTTGTTTGCCTCTATAGCTTACTGATCCGCCGGGCTATGTCGGTTAATCTAGTTTTATTGTTATATACCTTACAGATTAGCCAGTCTTTCAGTTTTCTATGGGGTGAATTTCGCAGTGGTGAACAGGAATTACATGCCCTAATTTCTCCTTCCCCTTTCCACTATCGGCTAACAAAACGGTCTGGGGACTTCACCACTTTGACGTTTATATTCCACGCATTTGAACCAAATGGTTTATTTTATATTTCGCAATGCGTACAGCAACATTTTGGGATAATTTATTGTCGTCTGTCTTTCCGTCCGATTACAATGTGTGTGTCTTTAAGGAAAAAGTGATACAAACCTATTTACCATCTAGGGCTTCATCATCACTTAGCACCAGGCGAGATCGTAGTCAAGCTACATATAAGCTAAATAGGTATAAAATACTTTATATTAGATACAAGGTCTATAAATACAGTGTTATCTTCAAAGTTGTATAAACTTAGTTAATCACGTAAGCGGATACTTTCACCAACTTAGTTTCTTGATTAAGGCATAGAAGCTTGTAAAAGTTTGCTTAACTTTGTAATGTGATCATGTATTGTAACTTATTATTGAGAAAATAAGAAACTATCGTGTAGGCAAGACCAAAAACAACTAAACGCTGATAGACGTTAAATTATTTGATAAAGAAGTTTGAATAGATACGTAAAAGCAAATATTACATAAGCTATTATAGGTTCTAGTAATAAAAACACAATGACAAATAATTTAAATATAAAAATAAGACAATTTTTATTCAATGTCTGAATATTATATCAACAAAATAAAAATTTCAAATAGACGTATTGTGGTAGAGTCACGCTGCAGCTTAATTATGGTTGTAGCATGAATGGGTTAGCTCGACTGTAGACGGACCACGCTTTCACAGAATAATAGCGAACAAGTGCTAGAACTGCTATGGTGCCTAGAGAGAACCGGAGATCCTTTTTACTGGAATCGTGGCGCTTCGTCCTTATTCTGAGTGGTGACAACGTTTTCCTCATTTTGATGCTTGATCGAGAATAGATGTAAATGTCTATAGGCTCTAGCATCCATTTACCATCAAGTGGACTGTGCGCTCATTTGTGACATTTATTCTATATAAATTAATAAGCAAGATATTTTACATATTGCTCAAGGTATTTTTTTATAATCCCATTATTAACAATTTTTCTCTTGACTATGTGTTAGGACTCTTTTTCGGCCATTGTGTCTGTATGAGTAGATACCACCCTTTTACCTATTTCTGCTGCCAAATGTGTGTTTGCGATGCTACATTCCGGTCTATAACAGACTGTAGACATTGTATCTTAGTCCTCAGAGGTGACAAAGCATTACAAATGCGTTGTCACCTGCCTTTCTTGTCTTAAGTTGGTTGTAGATGTACATAAGCTGCAGTAGCCACTTACCATCAAGTGGACTGTTATTTCGTTCGACACTGCAGTTTTTTTAATCTACTAAGATCAAATAATTACAATATAGAGAAATCCATCAAACCGTCCAACCATTACATCCTATAAAAGTTTACGGCTAAACATAGTCATCTCTCATAGATTGCCTCATAAGGGGAATGTTTACTGTAATTTGTTTGCAAGCGAGCTGGCAACCCCAGTTCTTTATTAATTTGTTATGACAAAATGTTACTGCGCTTCTTCTGTTTTGTTCTCAGCCTGATGCCTCTTTGATTTACGAGATGATATGCGGTTGTGAATTCTCTTACTCTGCCAGAACACGATGTTGGACGCCCCCCGGTTAGGTTAAGCGCACACTACGAAATTTATTCGTTGCGATTTTTAACTGTGATATGAAATCGCAAACGACAATATTTCCTACTTGCACTACGATTTATTGTCGCCTGCGAAGTACTGGATGCCTAAGACAGTTACAGTCGTGCCACCACGAAAGGGGAATGTGCATCGAAACATGATTTTCAAAAGAAAATAACCATTACATACTACTTAATTTTACGTAAAAGAATTTTGAAAATATGTAAATTTAACCGCTCCCGGGTTAACCTTACCCGATAGGAGCAAAGTCTATTACGGGGTACTACTTGATGAAATAGGAATTTCAGTCTTCGATTCTTAAGAACACTTTCCTTTAGCAAAAATAGTCTGCTTTTAGAAGTTACATCGCAGCCATTGGGATTTAAAAAAAAATAAAAAAAGAGAAACATTTATAAATGCCACTACAAAACCACTTGTACTGAAAATACTTTTTTCTCAATATAGTATAGTTTCGTTTGTACTGTGTCCATTTTAGTTCATTTTTTCAAATAAAACAATAGCTAATAAATAAATATTTTTTTGTATTATGTTACAAGTAGACATAAACTCAGAATCCTTTTTGGTTATAAAGTAATTTTATGTATATAAAATAATGGTGAACAGTTCTTAATATTAAAGATGATGTGGCCCTTAGACATCTACGTCTATCCTCAATCAAGATTAAAAATCCGTATGCATTATCAAGTCTGAGGATTAAGATTGCATCTGTCAGTCTTCAGTAAAATGTGTCTCCGATTTCCTACACTCATTCGTAATAACACAGCAGCATTAAGCTGCTATTTTATTTTGGCATTCAGGTAGTCTCTTCCCGATTGAGACGACCTATTCACACTATAATCCTAATATAACTGCAGCGAGGCTCTTCCGTGGAAACAGTTTAGTGGTATGTATTTACCACCACTAAAACATCTTATCTAAGAATCAGGTGAACTTTGTAGTAATGATCCTTTGAACTAATACTATTCACCTTATTCAAACATTTATGAAAGGAAATGAACGCGTATCCATTTATTTTGAAAAGCTCCCATTCTGTAGTAATAAAAGGATTCGACGAATGCAGGAAATCGGTTAATGTCACCGCCGAGGGCTCCAATTTAAATGATAAGGACCGGTAGCTTTTATAACGATATCATATTATACTGTGATGTATTGTGTAATTCTTTAAGGCCCGTAATATTAATAGTAGTTTAATTTGTCGTTCTAAGTTAGTTAAAAATATGTTGCCACCAAATAACACATGTTGATTATAGTATAAGCTTCAACTTTTATTTAATTTCAAACGTTCCTTTTTCAATAGAGTGTGGTGTATGCCAATGCAAAAAAAAATTGTGTGCTTTACATATTATTCTACACTTCAAAGTGAAATACAGCTTGCTTAATATACAAACCCAAAAATTTATGAACTTCGGTCAAATTTTATCCGCTAGGCGGTCGCCTAGTATAAAATAAATTGTTCTTCACCGCGAGCTTTATTAATTTTTTAGAACGCCTTATGTGCAAGTAGCCGGACTATTTTAATATGCGTAGTATAGCCGTGACTTATGTTACACGATAAAATGTTTTTTTAGCCCACTTCAAAAAAGCAAGAGGTTAACAATTGAACTGTATGTTTTTATGTATGTATGTATGTATGTATGTTACGCGGTTTCTTCGTCAATGGGGAATCGAATTTGATGATTCTTTTTTTGATAAATACGTTATCTTTCAAGAGTGGTCCCATATAAATATGGAGAGAACTCCACCCTTAAGGGTGGCAAAATAGGGATTGGATTAATTGGATTTATTAAGACGACATTGACAATGTGATATTCCATAAAAAAAAACTTTTAAATAATTAAAAATTAAAAATTATTTTTTCACTTCGATACAAGTTATTACGAGTAACTCAAAAACAAACTACAAGTAACTTTCATATAAAAAGAGAATCATCGAAATCGGTTCACCCAGTAAAAAGTTATGAGGTAACACACATGAAAAAAAAAGCAAAAAAAATACAGTCGAATTGAATACCGTCTTTTTTTATAGTATAGGGTGACAAACGAGCACACAGTGCACCTGATGGTAAGTGGCTGCTGTGACCAATAGACATCTACATTTATCCTCGTTTGCGAATCAAAATGCAGATGCGTTGCCACCCGTGAGGACTAAGATAGAATGCCTCGTTTCCAGTAAAAAGGGTCTCCGGTTCTCTACACTTACCATACGAAACACAGCAGCGTTAAGCTGCTATTTGACGCTGGTATTCCGTGAGAGCGTGAAAAGTAAAAGCTGACGTCAATTAATAAAACTGTTAAAATTGTTTGACTATCGGAAAAAAGTGGTTTAATTTTTATAAATTTTATGTCGCAGCGGTTCCCCGACATAACAGCCCCGGACAGAATAGCCCCGACAAAACAGCCCCGACAAAACAGCTCACTGACAAAACAGCCCCCGTCAAAACAGTCCCCCGACAAAACAGCCCGTAAACAGGTAGTATAATATTATTACTTTGCTAGTTGCATTGATAATCGTGCTTTTTATCTTCAGAGTATATTACATAATGAAAATATAATATAATAATAATTATTATTTCTGTGAATATATTGTGGAATTTTATATTCAGCTTTCAATTTAATTAACTTACCTATTATGAGTAGGTTCCAAGAAGGGCGTTATCTTTTGTCCAAGAGGGCGACGTAATCACTGCTTTTGAGGAGCTAACCGAAAGCTGTCCACGAGAAATTGATGCAGTCATCGATTACTGGGAAGATACTTATATAGGACGGCAAAGAAGAAATCGGAGAGCAGATCCAAAATTTCCTATTCATGTATGGAATGTTCATGATAGAGTGCACCAGGGCCTTCCGCGTACAAACAACTCTGTAGAAGGATGGCATCATGCTTTCCAACACACCGTTGACTGTCACCATCCATGTATTTTCAAATTAATAGACCACTTCAGGAAGGAACAAGACCGGGTAGAAATAGAGTTGGAACGTTTTCGAGCCGGCTTCAGAAATCCCGAAGTTTCCAAAAAGAAGTATGTGCAACTTAATCGTCGATTGGAAACTCTTATGGGAAATTATAACAACGACGACCTTTTACCGTATCTCCGTGGAATTTCCAACAATCTGACATTATAAATTGATATATTATTATATAACTTCATTTTTTTTATTTTATAATAATTATTAATAATTGTAACCTTTGTAATTAATAACCTTTGACGAATATAGTTTGTAGAATTTTGTTTGTAAATATACATTATAATATAATTTTATACCTTCATTTATTTTTGTTTTTATTTCGTGTGTAGACGATGCAATAGTTTTGTTGAAAACAAAAAATACATAAAATGAACCAAAAAAAGTCACGTAAAGTATTAACATTCGTTTTACACCACTTACAATTTTAAATTTGATATCATTTGTAGAAAACATTATTCAGATACATTTGCAATAGTTGGAATGAACAAATTGTAAAGTATAAATTTTTATAAGGAATAATTTCTTGCTAAAACTCACAATAGAAAAGTTTCCCATATATCGCCAACTGAAGTAGATACACGATATAAATATAGTTATAAATTCTATAGATATGTATGGTATTTATTTTGACTTGGGTTGTTTTGTCGGGGACTGTTTTGACGGTGGCTGTTTTGTCGGTGGGCTATTTTGTCGGGGCTGTTTTGTCGGGGGCTGTTTTGTCGGGGCTGTTTTGACGGGGCACGCGCGACACCTACTGATATTAGTTAGACGCTATCTAGCATATTGATTTTCAATTAAAGTTAGTAATAAAATTAATATGTGTACTGTTATTTAATTTCTACTTTAGCTTTGGTTGGTTTAATTTTATTTTTCAGAAGTAACTGAATTAAGAGATTTATTTCAAATCCTATGAATTTTAGATTAAAATAAGATATCGTAACAAAGCGTCTCTAATTTTCTTTATTTGATTAGACTCTGTCAACGGACTTTGTAAAGAATTATCCTTCAAATTGTTTTATTTCATTAAATTGAACGAATTCCTTAGCCAAATTAAATTGTGATTTAATAGGATAATAGAAGAGAGGTTCTGTTCTGAAATTTGGAGACACGAGGTCAGCGGAGTCGCTTTATAGAATCTAAAAAAAGACTTTCTCTTATGTTTGAAGTATTTTTAACAAATTTTAAGAAAAACTTTAATACAAAATAAAAAGATATTGTTTTTGACGCCGTGAAAAACACATTTATATTTATTTTTAATTGTTCTATTACATATTTAAATCATTAATTCATTAACTATAGCCTATCAAAAGACCACTGCCACTCCCATACATTTGATTATTAAAAACTAAGAACATGCCTTAATTGTAAAATTTAATTGAATTTAGAATTATAAGTCGACAAAAATAGCTTATTACAGTTCAAATTGCTAAAACTTCATTATAAAAAGAAGAAAGTTTTAAATTATACTACGAGTACTTAGACGATATTCTATTTATTACATTGAGCTTGTTAAATTCCATAGTATATACTCAAAAGGGTCAAAATATCAGATAGTAAGAACCAACATAAAAGCAATAAAAATAATTTTCACATAATAGCTTCATAAGTCGGTGCTAAGACAGTGTATAAAATTATTAAAGGCCCGACTTCAGAAGCTACCATGTGGAAATTATTTAATTATTTTTACTTCGCCAATATCGTGTCAATAAAATAAAATTATGTGTCTTACCTAGTTTGAAGTGCACCTCCCGTCCTCTCTTAATTGCTAAGACTACACGGTCAACTACCGCAGAGTCTACTACACCTGAAGATGCCTCGTGTGGAGGCGAAACACGTGTCGTTTTATCGTCGGTGGTATGGCTTTCCTAATGTAGTGGTGGTGGGAGTAGTGGTGCTAGGATTAGTGGTGACGGGATAGTGCACGCAATTGAGGGAGGGTGGGAGGTGCTCTTCAAACTAAGTAAGACACATCATCTTATTTTATTTAACGAATATTGGCAAAGTAAATTTTTCGTACTTTAATATAATGGATTTCCGTAAAGTAACACCTGGTTCTATTGCTTAGTTTTAGTTCATTTAAGTCGCCTTTTTAATTACTTTTAAAATTTATTTTTGATTCTTTTCGGTAGACTAAGAAATATCACTCAGTTTACCAAAATATATTTAATTATGCAATGGTCATTATTTTTAATGAGGATACATTTACAACCATAAACCACCATCCCCTTCTCACCCGCTCAAGTAAAATGATAGGGAAAATATCGCACAATCTGTTTTAAAAACCTCGTCAAATGTAATATATGTATTATATAATAAACACACAAATACTACAACATTGATGAAAAGCACACTAAATATCATTATACGGAAATGTTCTCAACGTTCTGCTTTTGCTTTATCAATTATTAGATAATTATTATGCCATTATGTGAACAAATGGCCTTTAGGATTATCGTGTATCGCAGTAAGAGGGAATGCAGGCGGAATAACATTTACGGTATAGGTTTTTAGATCTATTGCTGTCGCACTGTACCCGAACGATCGAGATTGACAACCGAGGGAGACAGCTGCCGCTTAGATAGATTATATATATGAAAAATAAAAACAGAACAAGAGCGAAAAGGGCTTGTGTCGTGAGGGTTCAGAATAAACTTGATTATATATGTAGATATTCATACATCCCGGGAATAGATTTAAGATTATTTTTGATTCACGAAAATACCGTAAATTGACAAGGATTGGTAATATATCATTTATATTCAATAGGCACGTGTAACAGTGTTAGCATTTAGATAAGTAGTGAGTTCCACTGAAATAAAAGGTAAGCACTGAACATTGCTCTAACAAATAAGTAGATTGAAGAACAAACATAAGTTTGCAGTGGAAAAACATTCTCCTCCGGTTTTCTTTTTAGTTCTCCTGTAGTGGCGATGTAAGAGTATTCACAAACCGTCGTACGTCGCGTAGGTGATGTAAAAAACGACAAAGGAAAACAAATCAAAATTGTAAAAAGTGCTGTAGTTATCCCGCCTGCTAATTAGGGCAACTATACCAAAAATTTCACTATGATACCGTTTTTTACAGAATAATAGTGACGAACGAGCAGGCAGTCTATCCGGTGGTAAGTCGGTACATTTAACCTCATAAATGATAAATGCAGATGCATTGTCATCCCTGAGGACTATAACGAAATGCCGAGTTTCCAGTGAAAAGGGTCTCCGGTTCTCTACAATTCATACGAAACATATATAACATAGCAGTATGAAGCTGCTGCTTTTACACCTATATTCAGAAGTAGATTTTTATAAGCTGTAATGGATGGATGTTAACAGAAAGTACTGTATTAGGTTTTAAAATATTTAACATAATTCGCCGTATCTTTTAAATGCGTTGATTTCAAATCTTGAATATTATACACCTCCTCCACAAACTGTGGACTTAAATATTTGATACTGATTTCAGATTGATACCCGTTATTGAGAAAAAGTTTGACAGTCGGACGTAAAAATTGAAAATTTAGCGATAAATTAGCCCGTATTTCTTTCTCCAAAACGTGACCGGTTAAAATTCTTATATCAGAAAGAATATTAAAAGAATTGTGTTATTTTCTATTATTGTCCGCTTGGGCTTCGTAAGTAAAAAAAATAATGGAACTAATTAATCTTGACAATATAATTAGCGGTAGTAAAATATTTTAAATCCTTTAAATCAAATGCAACTTATTTTACTGGCAAAATAAACTTATTTCTTTCAATACGTTTATCTTTGTTACAAAGCAACTGCAGTTTTTCTGATCTGCTTTTAGGAACTCAGGCTCAATTTTCAAACGTATGTTGTTGTGTTGAGTTTCCTTATAAATCTTAACTACGCGTATCATCATCATTATCATCATCATTACAGCCTTTTATAAGTTCACTGTTGAACATAGGCCTCCCCCAAGGAGTGGTCCTGAGCCACCTGCATCCATCGACTTCCTGCATGTCTTACTAGGTTGTCGGTTCTTCGAGCTATATGGCTATGCCGGTCACTCTGGTCTGCGGATATCCACATGTCTAAGTTTATCACGCAGAGAAACTCCGAGCATAGCCCTCTCCATAGCTCGCTGAGTGACCTTGAGCTTCCTCATCCAGCCAGCAGTGAAGGACACGCAACATTGTAACACTCTTATTCTTTAAGAATTCGGGACGATCATATTTCCAAACACATATGAAGTTATGTGAAACATCAATCTTAAGAAAGCATTTAAAGAAAAAAATTACAAGCATTACGAGGGTTAAAATTTCTGCAAATCATATTGTTTGAGATTCCATTGATTTGACAAAATTGATAATATCGGCTTTGAATCCAATTTATTTTATGGGAAAAAATGTCTTTGTAACTTAAAGAGACGTTGCATAACTTATTTGATCCCATGTAAGTCTAACAATATGTAATTATTATCAAAAACGAAATAATTTTATAAAAATTGAACATCATAATAATTACCTCAATAAAACACATAAAGATGACACTAAATTGCTAATGAAACGCGCTTGTAGAGATAATAAAAATAATAAACATTTATTTTTCCCACATACTTTCTAAAAGACGGCCTCAAGTTGGTGTGATTGTTTTAGCTTACTTGTAGCTTTATTATACTCGTATTATGTCATGTTAACTTTAGATACATTAATAAGGTACAGAGTAATAAATAATAAAATAACTGCGGTTGCCAACCCGCCTGCCAATCGTGGTAACTATCGCAAAATGCCTCCTATGAGGCAATCTATGGAGAGAGGCCAATGTTCAGGAGTGGACATTTACTGAATATAATCGATGAATGGTAATGGATTCCATTTTAGTCCTTAAGAAGTGGCAAAGTCTATTTCCAGAAAGTAAATTAACAGCCTATAGATATATATATATATATATATATATATATATATATATATATATATATATATAAATATATATATATATACGAGGGTTAAAATTTCTGCAAATCATTATGTTTGAGATTCCATTGATTTGACAAAATTGATAATATCGGCTTTGAATCCAATTTATTTTATGGGAAAAAATGTCTTTGTAACTTAAAGAGACGTTGCATAACTTATTTGATCCCATGTAAGTCTAACAATATGTAATTATTATCAAAAACGAAACAATTTTATAAAAATTGAACATCATAATAATTACCTCAATAAAACACATAAAGATGACACTAAATTGCTAATAAAACGCGCTTGCAGAGATAATAAAATTAATAAACATTTATTTTTCCCACATACTTTCTAAAAGACGGCCTCAAGTTGGTGTGATTGTTTTAGCTTACTTGTAGCTTTATTATACTCGTATTATGTCATGTTAACTTTAGGTACATTAATAAGGTACAGAGTAGTAAATAATAAAATAACTGCGGTTGCCAACCCGCCTGCCAATCGTGGCAACTATCGCAAAATGCCTCCTATGAGGCAATCTATGGAGAGAGGCCCACTACTCCAGTGCGTGTTATCAACTCATGTCTTCTAAATATGTTATTCCTCATTTATACGAGTTTCCTCTCAATTTTTCATCTTCGTCGAGCAAGTGATAAATCGGAAATTAAAATTGCAATTAACAATGCCCTTGATTAAAGGCTTGCTGTGATTTCACAGCATGCATACAAGCAGGGTTCGTTTGATTTGAATTTAATGAAGCAAATTTCTTGGAATATTCACGTGAGTCCCGTCGTGAGTTTAAGGTTTTGGTACTGTTCACTTTTAATCACTACAAAGAATTTGTAAAAATGTGTTGATTTACATTTATGGATGAAATTTTACCTACGTCAACGTCCTTTTTAGGAACATTACAGAAAATAAAAATCATAAAAAGTGACGCAATCCTTTCGAGGTTGTTAAATGTCGGAATTTACGAGGAAATAAATTAACACCATGCTTATATTCTCAAAATTATACAGGGGCATAAACTTGTAAAGGATACTTCAGATGAATAATGCCAAAGATTTTGACACGTATATCAACTACTTATTTTAGTTTTCTTAAAATCTTTCTTGTTCTTCATCATTGCTGGACATCGCAATTTTGTTTATAGAAGGAAAAAGATATATCTTCCGCCAAGCAAGGAGTCCAGCTCGGTGTACGGAGGTATAAATAGAGTTGTTTGGAAAATTTGACAGGGTAATATAGGATTCCGCTTTGCACGGTCTGTTTACGATATTGTAGCGCGATGACAGCACCACTGGTTCCACCGCCAACTGGCGGAGCTTACCCGAAAACGGCATGCCAGTCAGCCGTGAGAGTAGCAGTCCTTCAACATATATATGTCGGCCATTTTAATCGACTGTCCTTGCAATTTATTGAAGTTCATGTTTAATACAAATTGGTATTCTATTTACAGGAGAAAATCCCCTAGTGTTGAGGTAACAATGTATAAGAAATAATTTAAAAATTTTATCCTGTAGAGACCTAAACGTATTATAATTTCAAAATTAGAGCTTTAAATTAAAGTTTGTTTAAATTTATAACATAACGTACCTTTGTACGTTTCCAATAACTGCGGTTTCACGGTATTCTCGACTAAAGCTTAGTTTTGTGGTAGTGCAACCTGAAAGTTATACTTTAGTTTACTTACAAAACATTTAATGTAGTAATATTTATTTATGGATAAATGAATACGCTTTCGGAACATTGAACAAATTATATAATGTCTTTGTTAATAACATGTTAAAAATTTCGATTGTAAAACTGTTTATAACAAATATTATAACAAGATATACATGGATTAAAATAGCCCATATAATCGCTAATAAGTCGTATCTAAATAAATTTATATAAATAATTGTACAACATTATTATAACTTTTGTTGTTTAAAAAAAATGTCTGGGTTTCCTTTTGAATCTTCTCGATTCACATTATTAGTGTTACAGTGGTAAATTAGTAGTAGTAATATTATTATAAAGTATCGAATGGAATCTTTTTTAAGGCAAGTATTAAAAAAAAGGGAAACCTACCTATCATATTGATCGAAGTAATAGATGTAGCAAATAGTCACCAAAAGCTAAGATAAAAAATAATTTAATAAGACGAATTGTCACTTCTAAGGACTAAATTGGAAAACCTTTGTGCCAAGAAAAAATTTATCAATAATAGTCTACTGGTATTGTCACAGTAAGTTAGTAATTATAGTGCTCTATTATTTACGCAACGAAAAATGACAGTATATTAAAATGTAGGATTTTTCAATAAAAAAATAATAAATTCTCATGTTTTCGCGTATACTTCATGGTATAGTTCTAGAGGTTTAAGATGTTTTACAGCACCCATAGTATATCAGATAGCGAGAGTGATCTGTCACCTGCATCCATGGACTACGTGCGTGTGATATTTAATTTTTAAAATTATACTGAATATTATGTAAATAAAAAAAATAAAAACATAAACACTCACGCCTGTCACCCAGAGGGGTAGGCAGAGACTACGAACTTCCATTTGGCGCGATCCTGACACACCTCTCTCGCCTCTTTTACATCCATATATCTACGCATACACGCTCGTCGGTTAAGGGTATTATGTAAATGTTATTTGTATATAAGTTCTATGCACTACCACCGTCCTTTGTAGCATGCCGATCATATTTAACATCGTAACTGAAACTATTGGAACCGGAAAGGTCAACATTTGCTAGGCCAATTGAATAGCCTTTGAATTTTATAAGACTAAATTTGTTTCTGCTTTACCAGCCATTAAAAGTCCACTACTGGACCTTCTCTCATTGCAGATAGTCTGCATCTGCATTTCCTTTGGGTCTACCATCGTCTTACCTATTTCTGCCACCAAGCAGCAGAGATTGCATTATATGACGACCCCCCCCCCCCTCCCATTTCTCCTTCTGTAAACTGTATTATCTATATGATTTATAAAATATATCCAATTTACATGACCACTATATTAACTATATATTGATCTTTATAAAGGTTTAATATAGGCCGTTAAATAAATTTATGGCTTGATCGTCTTTTTTTTTACAGGATAGGGTGACAAACGAGCACAGAGTTCACCTAATGGTAAGTGACCCACATCTATCCTCAATAAAGAATCTTTTAAAGAATGCTTTTTCCAGAAAAAAGGGTCTCCGGTTTTCTACACTCACCATACGAAACACAACAGTGTTAAGCTGCTATTTTACGCTGGTATTCGGTGAGAGCGTGGCCCTCCCCTATCGAGCCGACCGATTCGTTCTACAACTATACTACTAATATAGCTGCAGCATGGCTCTACCAAGTAAAAACATTAATTAGGACCCTTATTTACGTTGTGTTTGTATAGTAACTTAGTTCTTTTAGGTATCTCTTGGAAAAATGAATATTCAATAGAGCAGTCGAAAGCTTTTGGTAGTGCTTTATAAGCTACAGAACCCCGTTCACGAAAACCAGGCTCAAAAAAGGTTAAGAATATTAAATCGTCCCTATTCCACTTATATCAGGTTCACAACAGTCAATTACTAATTAATTAATCTCTTCCGGCTTGGAAAAGGCTCACAATATTTATATAAAGTACTAGATACAAGGGATTCGCTCTCCACATTTTTAAAAAATGTGGGGGAGGCATGCGGCTCAACACACGCTATGTGCGATGAGCGCCAACCAACCAACGCGCTCCTCCTGAAGGAGACGTTAAGTTGGAAACTGGTTCATAGTCCACAGGAAAATAACTGGCGTACCAATAAAAGAGGGCTTGGGCCCTTGTTAGCGCGTAAGCACAAACATCGGCCAAACGGTGTAAACGCCATACAAAATGTGATCAAATCCAGCCACAGTGAATGTACGTAACACGGATCAGGTAATAATAGGCACACTGCCTATAAAAATCCCTCTGTGAGCGTCACCACTTGCCAGACCGTCGTTCTGCAGACGTGATGTAAGTGTAAGGCATCACTAAAAATTGCATGATCAGCACGGCAGAGCGTGTCATAAGTCTACCGCTCACCTCAAGGGAATGCGGTCCCATGTTACGCGCTTTTCGGCTGCAGCCTTGAGAGTTTCCTCAGATTGTCCCTCCAGCTACCAACCGCATGGGGTCAACACATATGCTCCACCAACCAATACAATGGGAGATATAGCCAAAATACAGTTATAAGATAATAATTATAATTCGCCATCAGAAAGGGTTTGTGTCACTGACGTTGAGTATATTAAGCATTTTGCGATCATGTTTGTCTCACCCACCAACAAGTTGCCTCTAATCATTCAAAGGTGGGAAATTTATGGAGATATATTATTATGTTGTTACATAAAACATCATGGAGGTCAGACAGTCTGCAGCTCCGTAATGAAGGGATCCGACTTGGGCAAAGCTACTTAGGTTGTGAGTCAAACCAAGACACAAAAAGCGCCATTGAGAATAACGACCCGCGAACAACCATCGCAGAGACGCAATGCTGCAGAACGCAACAAGCGTCAATACGACTATCGTCAGGCTAACATTATCCCAAGGTTCGTCATACAAACCGAGCAGGCCACAAGATGCGTCGAATCAGATGCAACACACCCGTAAATCCATTAAAAGACACAATATCGCAAGTAGCAGTAAGCATCAATGCAAATATCATACAGATTGCGCCTCTTCACAACGCACACACATGATCCCTATCGAATTTGGTAACAAAATCGGTACTGTTCTTAACTAAAAATAACACCAACGTATCATAGTAACATAAGTCAGTAGCCAAACTCCGCTTATCATAAACATGGAGTAGACATGGAGTTGATTATGGTTGCTGCACTTAAAAGTACTACCAAACACACTAACCCTAATCCGAAAGATAGCCGACGTATCATAACGCTATGCGCTAAGACTCCGCCCACAAATGTGTGTGCAATTTCTACGGGCAAGTCATATTACTACAACAAACCCGCTTACTACCAGCACTAAGATGATATGTCTAGGACACATCGGTTAGCGAGTCCAAGTTTACATCGTTTCGGACGCTGTGAAACAGTTTACACGCCATTATAATAATCCCTTTCAAGTCCAATTTCTATCAATATAAAGCTTTTACATATTTGAGAACTTTTACATATTTTCTTTATCTCATTGAACTTTCTATTATAAGTAGTGTAGTTGTACCACCTGAGTCAGACGTGGTTCAACGACGTTCGTCGACGCCCGATCCTAAAAAAAAAAAAAAAAAAAAAAAAAAAAAAAAAAAAAAAAAAAAAAAAAAAAAGTTTTGGCATGCTCTGATCACGAATCAGCGGTCCATTTTTGTGTAGAATGCACGGTTCCGGAGATGTGTAGATCAATTAGCTAATACCTAATTGATATCCGGTAAGGGCCTCCACCGTCATTAGCGTCCCATTGTTCCTATTTCTATTGTTCTATTGTTCCTTAATCACCTTCATTGCAGCGTGTGCGTCGACTATATCAGTGCTATTGTATTATAATTCTTTGTTTATACAACGCTAATCTGAATCATCAATAAAACACATTACATAATTTTGTTACAATTTTTATTTATAAAATACAAAATCTTATTAATTATTATCTATAAAATAGGAGCGAAACATCTCATCCACTAAAATATCGTTGTACGATGTGTTCCTTGTAAATATACTCGTAAAACTATGTATTGAACATCCTTGAAACTTATATAGTAAATACATTAAGCAATATTCGCCACAAACTGAAGTCCACTCATTCTGAATCCTATCAACATTCCAGTTCCATCTTTTACAATTCCTTTTTAAAAACTCTAGATGATATCGTACAGGTGATCGTCCATATGAATCAAAATATTGACCGACGTCATTCGTATCGATATATAAAGCTACCCAATGTGACCCTGGTTTATCATCTGTATCCAAATTACATATTATATACGTTGGTACGTGGGTATACATAGGCAGTCTATTAGCTGCATAAACATTATTTTCTAGACTGGGGTGAATCTTTTTCAGATGTTGTTGTACATCTAGTGTATCCATGATATTACTGCTATTAGTAGATTATTACAGTACCTAGCTACTCAATGAATAACATAGGAATGGTCAATTATAGTGATTTCTACATATTAAATTGCATTTTTGTGATATACAAATCGTACTTGAGTCATTGATCACCAAACAAAACACAATACGAAGAAATGTTGAGATAGGCAACGGAAATGTGAGATAAACTGATATGTTTCTAAATATTAAATTGCATTTTTGTGTTATACAAATCGTACTTGAGTCATTGATCACCAAACAAAACACAATACGAAGAAATGTTGAGATAGGCAACGGAAATGTGAGATAAACTGGTTGACGCATAAAGTAATTATCAACTCATTACGGAAATACTTTAGATTAGAATTTTTACGTACTGGTGGTATATAAGACCAACAAACGCAGTCATCGAGTTAGTGTACGGTCGTTTGGCTACAGTGGATCTATCAATAGTACATTTGTGTTACTTCACTACACCAAAGGCTATGGATGTAAGTGTTTATTCTATTGACTAAATTACTTTTCTGCCGACTTCCAAAAAGGAGCCGGTACTCAATTCGACTGTATGTTTTTTTTTTTTTCGTTTTTTTTTTTTTTTTTATGTGTGTTACCTCAGAACTTTTTTCTGGGTGAACCGATTTCGATGATTCTTTTTTTATTTGAAAGCTGGTACTTCTCGTGTGGTCCCATATGAATTTGATCAAGGTCAGACCAATAGTTTTTAAGTTATTCTTAAATAACTTATATTGAAGTCGGCTGTACAAAATTTTTAATTTTAAATTATAATTATTTTCTGTTATTTTCATGTGTGTGTATTATTTTATTTAAATATTGTGTATGTATATGATTAAGCCGTGGTAACTCAGATGGTTAGCGCTAGCTGTAAATTTCACAGTACGCGACCCGGGTTCGATCCCCGCCAGCACCAATTAAATTGTTAATAGCAATTTTAAGTGCTTATTACCACGTGCTTGGTGGTGAAGGAAAACATCGTGAGGAAACCTGCATGTCTGAGAAAATTTCGAAGGCATGTGAAGTTCGCCAACACACATTGAGGGAGCGCGGCGGACATTTCCTTGCTCTAAAACCCTCTCAGAAATGAGAGGAGGCCTATGTTCAGCAGTGGACTTTAATAGGCTGTAACTTTAACTTTTTTAACTTTTATGATTAAGTGTTAACAAATTGATATTAACATGATAACTGTGTTGTTGCAGAAATCATTGAGCTTCGATGAAGATACCTATAAACAGTATTACTACTCGCCACTCTCCCCTCAAGAAGAGAGTGATCACCTCGTCATTAATAATAACACATGCGATGGTGGAAAAAGAAAATCGCAATCGATTGATCATTTTTTTGAAGCTGAATCAAAAATAAAAAAGAGGAAGGGAAAACTTCAGTGAAGTGTGCACCAGTGCTTTTTTCTCCTCAATCATGGACGAGAATACGGAACTATTCAATAGCGAATTAAAGCAGGAGTTGTCTAAAGTTTGTGAAGAAATGGAGAGGGGTCAACTGTTCGATTCGTCATACGATGATGAGTTGTATCATCACTGTGCAATGGTTGAAACACAGTTTAAGTATGTAAAATAAACATTCATTTCGATCATAATTTACATATTGTCTTATACAGTTTTTAATAAATTTAAACATTTTAGCAGTCAACCACTACAACTTGGAAGAGGAACGAAGCGAACGTGCAGCAAAGAATCCAAGATCATCAAAAAACCAACAACGGAAGCAGAAGCGCATACCTCTGCAGGGAACAGTATCAGTAACGATGATCAAGTGGAATGTCCAACGTGCCATATATTTATCAAGAAACGGTATTTAGCTAATCATTTTAAAAGTAATGTTCATAAAAATAATCTTTTTAATTCACATAATTCTTTATCAAACGTTAGTGTTATTGAATCTGCTTTTGGAAATAGGATTTTAACTTATAAAATCAAGAGTAGAGTAGATCGTTCGACATGGGTAAATTTTGAAACTCCTGAACTATTTTTAAATTCTATTAAAGATGATATTTTATTTTTATTACAAGAGTGTATTCATCAACACATAATTTTTAAGGTAAACTTCATATTGCATGCTGATTTTGTTCAACAAACTAAAGATATTCATGATACGTTCGATTTTCAAACGCTTAACTATATTATTTGTCAAGGAGATGACTTAAATATTTTTCTTTCATCTTTAAATGATACAATTACTACTAAAATTAGTGCTTTCGAAAAAAAAGATAGTGGATGGAGTCTAAAAAACATAAAATCTATAGACATGAATGTTAATAAATTTAACCCCCTACGCGGTACTTCATACATAGATCTTCCTCGTGACATAAAATTAAAAAAGGCTGTTATAAATGTAAAAAACAAGGATTATTTTTGTTTTAAATGGGCGTTACTCTCGGCGTTATATCCTGTAAACAAACACACCGATCGGGTATCATCGTACGTTAAACATGCAAATAAACTTAAATTTGATGGTATTTCCTTTCCGGTTAAAATTTCTGACATAGCAAAAGTAGAGAAATTAAATGATATTAGTATTAATGTTTTTAGGTTAGAATATAATAAAGAAAAACGATGTAATTCTATAGTAGGTCCATTATTTTTAACAAAGTGTCGTAAAGATAGACATATCAATTTATTATTTTTTTCCAAGGATACAAAAAATCATTATTGCTATATAAAAAATTTATCGCGGTTAGTTAGTAAACAAATTTCAAAAGACGGTCACATCATGTACATTTGTGAAGCATGTCTACTTCGTTTTCCATCTCAGGAAAGGTTAAATAACCATGAACAATACGATTGTGCTCACATTTGTACAGTATTACCAAACAGTGAAACTTTAAAAAAAAAGAATTGGTTTGGTCAACCTATTTTAAATGATAAAATTAAATTTGATAGTTATGAAAAAAAGTTAAAGATACCAATCGTAGTTTATGCTGATTTTGAAGCATTTTTAAAACCAATAGAATCATGTTCTAACGATCCTTCCAAACCTTTCACTCATAATATTCAGAAACATGAAGTACATAGTTTTGGATATTATATAAAATGTTCATATGATGATCAATTATCAAAATATGTAACATATTGCGGACCCAACTGTGCACAAGTGTTTATGGAAAGTTTATCTAACAATCTAAAAGAAATAAATAGACTTCAAAAATATCCACCACTTCCGCTAACAAATGAAGACAAAAACCAAATTTCAAATGCAACCATTTGTCATATTTGTGAAACTGAGTTGGCAAAACATTTTTATGATTTTGATTGGTACACTGGTAGTTTTATAGGTGTTGCTCATGAATCATGTTGTTCGAAGATCAGAACACCTAGTTATATACCAATATTTTTACACAACCTTAGTCACTATGATGCTCATTTTATTGTTCACGCGTTAAACTTTTGTGATGGTGAAGTCGAAGTTATCCCTCAAAATAAAGAAAAATATATATCCTTTTCCAAAAAATTAAAAGTGAATAACCACGAAATTATATTGAGATTCTTAGATTCATTTAAGTTTTTATCGTGTAAATTAGAAGAATTGGCCAAAAATCTCAGTAATGATCAATTTCAAGAATTACGTAGAAATTACCCTAATGATGAAGATTTCTTTCGTTTAAAACGGAAAGGTGTTTATCCATATGAACTTATGACTAATTATGATAGTTTAAGTCTAACATCGCTCCCTGAACAAAAATGTTTTTATAGTTCACTCACAGATTCACATATTTCAAATGATGATTACAATCATGCTAAAGATGTTTGGGAACATTTTGGGTGTTGTAATATGCTAGATTATTCAAACCTATATTTAAAAACAGACGTTTTACTTTTATCCGATGTATTTGAAAACTTTAGAAAGTTATGTATTAATACATATGATTTAGACCCTGCCAATTATTACACAGCACCCGGTTTAAGTTGGGATGCAATGTTAAAATATACAAAAATAGAATTAGAACTTTTAACAGATTATGAGAAAATTGCATTTATTAGATCAGGTATCAGAGGTGGTGTATCTCAATGTAGTAATCGTTATGCTAGAGCTAATAACAAATACATGGAGGATTATGATACAGGGAAACCAAATTCATATATCACATATTTTGATGCCAACAATTTATATGGTTGGGCTATGTCTCAATATCTTCCTACTGGTGGATTCGAATGGGTAAATCCAAATACAGAATTTAATGTGTCTAAGACATCAGACTTCGGTTTTATTTTAGAAGTTGATTTGGAATATCCAGATGAACTTCATGATTTACATTCGGACTTTCCTTTATGTCCAGAAAACATTTGTGTAGGCAATATTAATGAGAATAAACTAGTCCCAAATTTAAATAATAAAGATAAATATGTAATTCATTACAGAAATTTAAAGCAGTGCATAGAAATGGGGGTTAAATTAACTAAAATTCATAGAGTTTTAAAATTTAAACAGTCTCCCTGGTTGAAGATGTACATAGATCTAAACACAAAATTAAGAACTTTAGCAAAATCAGATTTCGAAAAAGATTTTTATAAATTAATGAATAATTCAGTCTTCGGTAAGACTATGGAGAATATTGAAAAAAGGGTTAACATAAAATTAGTTACGCACTGGGAGAACCAGGGTAAAGCTTTAGGTGCTCAAGATCTAATCGCTAAACCACAATTTCATAGCCTTTCAATATTTTCGGAAAACCTAGTTGCGGTTCAGTTGCGAAAAACGAAGTTAATATATAACAAACCAATTTATTTAGGGTTTTGCATTTTAGATATTTCAAAAACATTAATGTATGATTTTCATTATAACTATATGATTAAAAAGTTTAGTAAAATCAAATTATTGTATACAGATACGGATAGTTAAATATATCATATATTTACAAATGATTTTTACACTGATATAAAACCTGACCTTTCATCATACTTTGATACCTCAGATTATGATACAAATAATATTTTTGAATATCCAAAATTAAATAAAAAGAAATTAGGTTTTTTTAAAGATGAAAATAATGGTAAAATCATGAAAGAATTTGTGGGTTTACGATCCAAAATGTACGCTTTTAACTTAGAGAATAAGACTATAGCCAAGGCAAAAGGGGTAAATAAATGTATCACTAAAAAGATGACAATGAATAGTTATAAGTCTTCTCTATTTAATAAAAAAGTGCAATCTTATAGTATGCTTAGATTTAAATCAATTAAACACACAATTTTCACACAAAAATTAAATAAGATAGGTTTATCATATAATGACACAAAGAGACATATTTTAGATAATAATATTGAAACATTAGCTTGGGGTCATTATAAACTGCGTTAAGTGTTGATAGTTTTTACTTTTATGTCTGCGTTTAAGAAAAATTTATATTGATTGTAAAATTATGATAATACTATAATATGACGTAGTTTATTACATATTTAATCATTGTTTTATTGTAAATAATTTAAGTTAATTGTTGTTTCTATTTATTTGAGGTTGAGTTAATTGTAAAATTATGATGTACTAATTGTTGTTTCTATTTATTTGAGGTTGAGTTAATTGTAAAATTATGATGTACTAATTGTGTTAGAAATAGTATACAGATAATTCTGTTTTATATAATTTTTGGAATATATATTAATTGTTTACACCAACACTTTCATTTTTTATTTCACCCCTTTGAACTTTAGACGTGTGTTATGTTTCACTTTATCCATCCGTTCACTGCTATTGTGGCAGGACCAAGTGGGTGTGGGAAGTCAAATTTTGTAACAAATTTCATAAAATCAGTTACAGAAATATGTAATTGTGATTTTAATCAGATCACATGGTGCTTTGATGAAATGCAACCATTATATAATTTACCAAATGTTAACTATCATCAAGGAATTCCAAATCTAAATATGTTTGATGGTGAAAACCCACATCTTGTTATTATTGATGATCTAATGAGAGAGTCCGATGGAAGAATTGTGGATATATTTACAAAAGGTAGTCATCACAGGAATCTTAGTGTATTTTATCTAACACAAAATTTATTTCATCAGGGTAAAAGACAAAGAGACATATCTTTAAACTCAAGTTATATAATATATTTTAAAAACCCTCGAGATAAAACTCAAATAAGATATTTAGCAAGACAAGTATCACCAGATAACCCAAAATTCATTGAAAATGCCTACAGGGATGCAACTCTAGAGGCACATGGATATTTAATGGTAGATTTAAAACAGAATACCAATGATTTTTGTCGTATCAAGACAAATGTCTTTCCATTTAATGGTTTCTGTACAGTCTACGTCCCCACAAAAGAGTTTAAATACACCAAGAATCAAACAATTGAAATCATTGCTAAATGATGCATCGTCGACTCACAACGTATAAACATTTGCTAACCGCTTTGCATAAGCTTAAACCAAAATATCAAAGAGCATTACTTAAAACGTGTGATGAAGAAGAAATTAACTGTATTTGTGAGTGTATTCATAACGTTTTACAAGGAAAAGTACCTCTTAAAGATCAGGATAAACAAAAATTGAATAAACATAAAAACATACTCCGTAAACTAGTACGTAAGTGTAAACATAAACTAAGAAAAAATATAATTATACAAAAAGGAGGGGCTTTCTTACCAACAATATTAGGTGCAATATTGAGTGGATTAGTGAGTGGACTAGCCAGTTAACATGGAAAATTCAAAGAAAATGATACTTATCGAACCTGGATTGATTGAAAAATTAAAACAAGAAAATAAGGTTAATAGTAATTTATCTCGATTAGATATTGAAATGCAAAATATTATGAATAGTAAGACGGAAGACCGAAAGAAATGGATATTATATTTACAAACACTGCAAAGATACCTTCATTTTACCGAAGAGGATCGTCAACCACTCAAATTACCAATTTATTCTGATACATCTAATGAAGATTCAAATGAGTCAAAAATTGGTTATAAAAATAAAGATAGAGATCTAAAAACTTCAGTTGATATTGAATCTTTGCTGGAGGAGAATCGATCCATTAAAAGTAAAGAAAATGATGAAAATCCACTTTACACAACAGCTCAAATACTCAGTTTAATACCAAAAACTTATCATAAAAAAGGACAGTTATTATTAAACTTAGTTGAAACAGGTAAAAGTAAAATACATTGGGATAACGAAGGTACAGTCATAATTGATAGTGAAAAAATTCCTGGAAGTAATATTGTTGATTTAATAAATGATTCACTAAGACCCCTAAAAAGAAGTGATCCGGTAGGGTGGGTTAGATTTGCTGAAGCATTAAAAGATATTAAAGTACCACTTACTTATATTGGAAATCCAAGGAGATGTGAGTTTATTAACCAACGTCAAGCAAAAGATCTGAACAAACCCTCTGAGATTGAAGTTCAAGAGTTTTCTACACCGTGCAGTAGAGATAAAAAGTCTACAACTAAAATACGTAAAGGACTTGAGTGGGAAAAATGGACTCCGTACTAGAAGAAATTAACAGGATTTATTATGATCCATCTAATCCCGCTGGTTTTGGTAGTATTGATAAATTATCAAAAGCCATGAAGGGTAAAATGAATAAAAAGCAAGTAAAGGAATGGTTAAAATCACAAGAAACATACACATTACATAAACCCATTCGAAAAAAATTCCCGCGTAATAGGTACATTCTATCAAATATTAATGAACTGTGGCAAGCTGATTTAAGTGATATGCGAACTTATTCTCAATATAATGATGGTTTCAAGTATATATTTTGTATTATTGATGTATTTAGTAAATATGCTTTTGCAAGACCAATGAAAAAGAAAAACTCAGAAACAACTAAAGAATGTTTTGAAAGTATATTTACTGAAAGTAATTTAACACCTACTCACATACAATCCGATAAAGGTACAGAATTTGTTTCAAAAGATGTACAAAAATACTTTAAATCCAAAAAGATTAATTACTATACCACTAACAATCCTGACATTAAGGCCAGTATTGTTGAACGATTTCAAAGAACACTAAAAATGAAAATGTGGCGTTATTTCACTCATAATAATACTTATAGATATATAGATGTTTTACAAGATTTAATATACTCTTATAATCACAGCTTTCACTCTAGTAAATTCCAACAATATTATGACAGTTTGGACTAATCTTTATGATAGACGGTCAAAAAAACTTTCTTTAGAAAATCCTAAACCAAATTTCAATGTGGGTGATTATGTTCGAATAACTAAATATAAACATGTATTCCAAAAAGGATATGAATCAAATTGGAGTGATGAAATATTTATTATATCTTCAATAATTGATAGATCTCCATGGGTTGTTTATACAATAACAGATTTACAAAATGAACCAATAATTGGTACTTTTTATGAAAGAGAATTACAGAAAATCACTTACAACCCCACCTCACAACATAAAATAGATAAAATAATTGACACTCGTTATTCGGGTAACAGAAAAGAAGTATTAGTGAAGTGGAAAGGTTATCCAGATAAATTTAACAGTTGGATTTTAGCTTCTAGTTTAAAACAAATATGAATAAAGAAAGTTTCTATTTAACTTTGCTCAGCAATAGTTCAATGGAATACTTTCCTGATAACAAGACCACAAATTTTTCAACGAAATTACCAAAAGCTATAAAATTAGAAGGTGAATGGTCGGTTGGAGTTGTCGAGTTTCAATATCCATGTACCATGTTTACTGTTCAAGACCATGAAAATGTTATATACATTACAAAATCTATGTTAATGCCTAATGAAGATAAGCCATCCACAGTGTACTACAAAAAACATATTCCAGCTACCAACTATGATAACGTTGAGCATATTTTAAGAGTGTTAAATGGTATCGGAGAGAACTTGAAATTTCGCTATGATGAAATAACAAAATTTGTGTCTATTTCGGTATTGGATAAAAATATAACATCCGTAACATTATCACCCAAATTAAGTTTACAGCTAGGTTATGAACCAAATAAAAATCTCCTAGAGAGAAATTTTGGAAAGTGTCCTGCTAATTTACACTTAGGGTTACCATCTCAACTATTTCTATATTGCGACATTATCGATCCTCAGATTGTGGGTGATGTTATGACTCCTTTATTAAGAGTCATTTCATTAGATCCTACAAAATACATTTATGGTGCAAATAAAATGCACGTTTTCTCTCAACCTCACTACTTACCTGTTATGCGAAGAGAGTTCGATACGTTGGAAATAGTTATAAGATCGAGTACAGGACAAAAAATACCATTCCAGTTTGGAACCGTGTGTATTAAACTACATTTCCGAAAATTATAATAATGAATTCTCTTCGTGATCATCATAAATGTCCATATGAAAATTATTATACACATCAAGCTGGATCAGGAGTTGGAGTAATTTATAAGGGTTCACCATATCAACGCGGTCATGGTATTGGGAGCTTCTTAGGGGGGTTATTCAGATCAGTTTTACCTTTACTTTCAAGTGGTGCTCGAGTGATTGGTAAGGAGGCATTAAGCGCTGGAGTAGGACTTTTATCGGATATGGTTCAAGCCCGTCCTATGGAAGCCTCAATAAAAGATCGTCTAAAGCAAGTTAGTACGAATTTAAAACGAAAGGCTGATGAGAAAATTGATCAATTTAACATGACTGGATCTGGGTATAAAACTAAAAGAAAACGATTGACATCGTTCATTCCACCATTAACTGCTAAAGTGAAAGCTGCGAAAAAACTTAGTCTAAAACCAAAAAATATCAAAGATATATTTTCAAACTAAATATGTCTTTCCTTCATAATCATTCTTGCGAGTGCGTTAAGTCAGAATTGGATTTGTTTGCACTACCGTCTACACAAACTAGCATTGAAAATGGATTGTGGATTCATTATAAACCAATTTCATCTCTTGGTGATGATGGACCTATCGAGTTTCAAGTTCCTGGGACCGGCGATGACTACATAGATTTGTCTCATACATTACTCCACATAAAGGCAAAAGTATTAAATCAAGATTCAACTAACTTGGTATCTACTACAATAGTAGCACCTGTAAATAATTGGCTGCATTCACTTTTTAGTCAACTTGATGTTTATTTAAACCAAAAACTTGTCTCACCACCTAATAATACCTATGCATATCGAGCATACATGGAAACCCTTTTAAACTATGCCCCTGCTGCTAAACAATCTCATCTTACTTGTAGTCTTTGGTATGAGGATACAGCAGGAAAAATGGATTCTACAGATGGTAAAAACATAGGATTTGTTAAAAGACAGGAATTGATTAGTGAAAGTAAGGAAATAGAAATGATTGGTCATCTTCACGGTGACATTTTTAACCAAGATAAATTTTTAATTAATGGTGTTGAAATGAGTGTTAAATTGGTTCGATCAAGAGAGAGTTTTAATTTAATTGTTGGATCAAACGATGTAAAGTTTAAAGTTTGTATTACGGACGCAACTCTTATTGTTCGACGAGCACGAATTAATCCAAGTGTATTACTCGCACATCAAAAAGTTTTAGCTTCTACCACTGCTAAATATCCTATTACTCGAGCTGAAGTAAAAGTTTTAACAATTCCTTCGGGTGTTCAAGGAAAAACTCTTGATAATATATTTTTAGGACAGGTACCGAAAAGATGTATAATTGGATTTGTGAACAATTCTGCATTTAATGGTTCCCTTACTAAAAATCCATTTAACTTTGAAAACTATGGTATTAATTCTTTCAGCTTATATATTGATGGTCAACAAATACCTTCAAAAGCTTTGCAACCATCTTTTAATAATAGCATATTTACATCAGCATATCATACTCTATTCTCGGGAACTGGTATTCACTTTCTTAATGAAGGAAATGGAATCTCTTGTGAACAGTATGGCAAAGGTTACTGTCTATTAGCATTTGACTTAACTCCTGATTTATCAGCTAACTCATCAACTCATTGGAATCTCATAAAGCATGGTAGTGTAAGAATAGAAGTACGATTTGAATCCTCATTAATACAAACAATTAACTGTATAGTTTATGCTGAGTTTGATAATATTATTGAGATAGATAAAAACAGAAATGTTACTGTAGACTATAGTAGTTAAGGTTATAATATGTGTTGTGTGTTAGATTTTATGTGTTATGTGTAATGCATTTTGTGTGTATGTAACTATGTGAAACGTTATAAAATTAAATAAAACAAATTGTATGCAATATATTTTTTTTTATTTCTTTATAAATCTTCTATTTAATCTAATACAAAACACTGTTCGAGTTGAAATTTTACATAAGCACACTGACTAAACCACTGAACATGCTGCTGCCAAGGATCATCATCATCTTTCCAATCTTTTAAACCACCACCACAATGGAAACACTTGGTCCCGTCTGCATGGCCAGTATAAAAGAAACCAGCTTCTGCAAGATCTTCAGGTTTCTGTCGCATAACTAGAGGCCAGTTTTCGAAACTAAGCAAACGGCTAGATTTTGAACTGAAGAATGGATATTCAGCTCTTGAGTACTGCATACTCTTCTCGTTTTCTTCTCCACTCAGTGTTGTAGTTTTGTTATTCAATGGTGTGTTTTGTACACGTATGCCACACTCATCTCTTTCTTCCGCTCTTGTCTTCCTGTAATTGAAGTAAACAGAATCACATTCACTAATGATCAGCTAATGACTGTCATTGTTAAAAAAGTATTTTTTAACTTTTTCACTTTCTGCTATTGTCTTTGTTATATTGTATACGAGGGCGTTTGTGTTGTCGTAGATGCTATCCTTATTAGTCTTTACGTAATATTTAATTCTCGTGGAAGCATGTTTCCAATGATCAGTAGTTGGAATCTTGGATAGCTTCTTCATATCGTACATTTCAATTTTGATGAGATGCGTCGCTTGGTCTCCGTCGTCAGAATTAGTAGAAATGTATGATACACCATCTCTAGCGGCTCGTGCTACGGTTGATGATAACAGCTTCCTCTTTTTTATTTTTGATTCAGCTTCAAAAAAATGATCAATCGATTGCGATTTTCTTTTTCCACCATCGCATGTGTTATTATTAATGACGAGGTGATCACTCTCTTCTTGAGGGGAGAGTGGCGAGTAGTAATACTGTTTATAGGTATCTTCATCGAAGCTCAATGATTTCTGCAACAACACAGTTATCATGTTAATATCAATTTGTTAACACTTAATCATAAAAGTTAAAAAAGTTAAAGTTACAGCCTATTAAAGTCCACTGCTGAACATAGGCCTCCTCTCATTTCTGAGAGGGTTTTAGAGCAAGGAAATGTCCGCCGCGCTCCCTCAATGTGTGTTGGCGAACTTCACATGCCTTCGAAATTTTCTCAGACATGCAGGTTTCCTCACGATGTTTTCCTTCACCACCAAGCACGTGGTAATAAGCACTTAAAATTGCTATTAACAATTTAATTGGTGCTGGCGGGGATCGAACCCGGGTCGCGTACTGTGAAATTTACAGCTAGCGCTAACCATCTGAGTTACCACGGCTTAATCATATACATACACAATATTTAAATAAAATAATACACACACATGAAAATAACAGAAAAAAAGTAATTTAGTCAATAGAATAAACACTTACATCCATAGCCTTTGGTGTAGTGAAGTAACACAAATGTACTATTGATAGATCCACTGTAGCCAAACGACCGTACACTAACTCGATGACTGCGTTTGTTGGTCTTATATACCACCAGTACGTAAAAATTCTAATCTAAAGTATTTCCGTAATGAGTTGATAATTACTTTATGCGTCAACCAGTTTATCTCACATTTCCGTTGCCTATCTCAACATTTCTTCGTATTGTGTTTTGTTTGGTGATCAATGACTCAAGTACGATTTGTATAACACAAAAATGCAATTTAATATTTAGAAACATATCAGTTTATCTCACATTTCCGTTGCCTATCTCAACATTTCTTCGTATTGTGTTTTGTTTGGTGATCAATGACTCAAGTACGATTTGTATATCACAAAAATGCAATTTAATATGTAGAAATCACTATAATTGACCATTCCTATGTTATTCATTGAGTAGCTAGGTACTGTAATAATCTACTAATAGCAGTAATATCATGGATATACTAGATGTACAACAACATCTGAAAAAGATTCACCCCAGTCTAGAAAATAATGTTTATGCAGCCATTAGACTGCCTATGTATACCCACGTACCAACGTATATAATATGTAATTTGGATACAGATGATAAACCAGGGTCACATTGGGTAGCTTTATATATCGATACGAATGACGTCGGTCAATATTTTGATTCATATGGACGATCACCTGTACGATATCATCTAGAGTTTTTAAAAAGGAATTGTAAAAGATGGAACTGGAATGTTGATAGGATTCAGAATGAGTGGACTTCAGTTTGTGGCGAATATTGCTTAATGTATTTACTATATAAGTTTCAAGGATGTTCAATACATAGTTTTACGAGTATATTTACAAGGAACACATCGTACAACGATATTTTAGTGGATGAGATGTTTCGCTCCTATTTTATAGATAATAATTAATAAGATTTTGTATTTTATAAATAAAAATTGTAACAAAATTATGTAATGTGTTTTATTGATGATTCAGATTAGCGTTGTATAAACAAAGAATTATAATACAATAGCACTGATATAGTCGACGCACACGCTGCAATGAAGGTGATTAAGGAACAATAGAACAATAGAAATAGGAACAATGGGACGCTAATGACGGTGGAGGCCCTTACCGGATATCAATTAGATATTAGCTAATTGATCTACACATCTCCGGAACCGTGCATTCTACACAAAAATGGACCGCGGATTCGTGATCAGAGCATGCCAAAACCTTTTTTTTTTTTTTTTTTTTTTTTTTTTTTTTTTTTTTTTTTAGGATCGGGCGTCGACGAACGTCGTTGAACCACTTCTGACTCAGGTGGTCTAGAAGTGGTACAACTACACTACTATTATATGTCTTTTACATATGGGGCTTCCTATCACTCTTCATTCCTATAACTCCTATCACTCTTCTTATAACTTCCTATAACTCTGCTATCATAATACTTATGCGGCATAGAGACCTTCAATTAATGCTTTTGTATCATAGACCTTATTATCATAAGTCCCTAATATAAGTCAGTCACCCAACCACCCCATATATGTCCCATTTCTTTCAATAATAATGCTTATAAATATTTGAGACATTCCACATATTTCCTTTATTTCATAGACCATACTATTATATGTCTTTCACAAATGGGACTTCAAGTCATAACTCCGCTATCATAATGCTTATACACCATAGAAACCTTCTATATTAATGCGTCCCTAAAATGGGACAATCCATTTTGCAACAGTACTATTACACCACATATATATGTACACCCGTATGTATGCTTCTTCGGCAACTCCTCATATAAGCAATCATTACATAAACACTCCAGTAATACAAGAACACCCTCATTAAATTGTTGACCCTTTCAATTATATTACAAATGCTACTCATCTTTATTATTGCAATATAATCGACTTGCTCTTCGACTATTTAATACATTTTGAATATTTTAAGCAGATTATAATTTAATAAATTTAAAGGTCTTTTTAAAGACAATATTAAGCCTTTACTTACTACAATACTTAATATTTGAAATGAATATATTTGAACTATATGTTTATTAATGCATTTAAATTATACGAAATATTATATCTATGATATTTTTAAATGTTTTTGTATTGAATTTTTTTTATTTATATTTTTTATTTTGATGGTAAGTAGTTGCTGTGACCCATAGACATCTACATTTATCCTCGTTTGCGAATCAAAATGCAGATGCGTTGTCACCCGTGAGGACTAAGATAGAATGCCACTTTTCCAGTAAAAAGGGTCTCCGGTTCTCTACACTCACCATACGAAACACAGCAGTGTTAAGTTGCTATTTGACGCTGGTATTCTGTGAGAGCGTGGTCCTGCCCCGGTCGAGCCGACCTATTCGTGCTACAACTATGTTACTAATATAACTGCAGCATGGCTCTACCACGTATAAATTAAAAATTTACTATTAATAATAATAATAAGCCATCTTGAGTTAGTTCTTAGAAGTGTCAACGCATCTGTAGCAATCATTTTATTACAGAATCTGAAAACTCAAACAAATAATATCTACCTTCACTTTTTTATCATTTAAGAACATTTAACAAACACAAATAAAATCTAATCCTTTGATCCATACAAAATTCTTTTTGACTGATATTATATTATACTATGTTTTTTTCTAAGGAGTATGAAAATATTAAGAACGCCTGAAACGTATATATAATTTATAACTTCGCGAGAGCGACTGCAGGATTATTTATATTCGACGTAGTAAGCTCTGCTGATCGGCCACTATCTCAAAATGAAATTCTGATACATAATTTACCACTGAATATATCATAACTAGAAAGTATGAAATAGTAACATTAGTGTTACCAAATAGTTGGATATAAAATAAATTATTTGACTTTAGCTTAGTTTGGTTATGGACCACAGACGTGTCTTCATCAGCTCGTGAATGTCCTTTTGTTATAGAATAAGGGTGACAAACGAACAAACAGTCCACCTAATGATAAATGGATACAGTGGCCCATAGATATCTACATCTATCCTCAGCTAACAATTAAATTGCAAAATATGTTTGGTCACATTGAGGAACACGATATGATGCCTCATTTCCAGTAAAAAGGTTCTTCGGTTGTGTAAACTTAAGCTGGAAATTTCGTTAGTACCTTTGCTGGACTTGGGATCTCCTGTTGTTGGGGGGGTATGCCTTAGTAGTCAGGGTTAGCAGATGGATTCACGATCGCAGTAATCAGAAGTATCGTAGGTTTGACGCTGCTGCCTATCGCCTGTCTGGGTATTTTACGTTTGGCGTAAACTTTTTTTTGGTAGTTACTCCATCATATATGGAAAGTCATAATATTTTTCTGTGATAATATTTCCCATAGATGTTTCTTAAGGTACCCACTGGACTAAATGGTATGATGAATTCTCTTACTCTACCATGGGGAAAAATATTTTTATGATATTTTTTTTTAATTAATTACTAGCGGTTTTAATAAGGTTATGAAGAGTCTAAGTATAATATTAAGTCTATTCAGTAGTAAAAATAACGTAATCAGTTCTTCCAAAGTCAGTAACCTCACAAATGTTGGTTCGCAAGCCTACGAACCCAAACTGTGCAAATATTTATACCCAAAACTTTTCTACAAATAAATTTTAGAAGGTACATCAAGTGGGCAGACAAACAACCCTTATGAGACTAGCAGATATCATTTGATCTTTAAAAATGCTGAATATAAACTCCGTAAACAGTCTGCAATACTGTAATTAATATCTTACTGGGATTGCAAAGAAAAAGGGTTTAACTTGCGAATTGTTAAATTTGAAAAAGTGCGTTGTCATATTAAAAGCATTAAAAGTAGAGATGGAATATTTTTTTTATTTAAATATTCGATAGTAACCTTTATTTTGCTTTGTTAACAAACCAAATGGCTCAAGTACATAATTTAAAAAAAAACTTTTACATCATACAGCCAAGTTGCAGTTATATTATGGTTGTAGCACGAATCGGTTGACTCGTACAGGGTAAAACCATGCTGTAACAGAATACCAGCAATAAATAGAAGCTTCATGCTGCCGCATGGTGAGTGTAGAGAACCGGAGACAATTTTTACTTGAAATGAGGCATTCCATCTCAGTCCTTAGTGGTGACATTGCATCTGCATTTTGATTCTTAAATAGGGATAAATGTAGATGCCTATGGGACACAGAATATACTTACCATCAGATGGACTGTGTGTTGGTTTGTCACACTTTTCATTTATAAAAAAAAAACTTGACTGCTTAAAAGTTTACTGCAACGACAAAACATTATACACCATGTCACAATCATAAATAAGACGATTCAAACGACACCCCATATGTAAGCATCCATCAAGCCGTTTCGGCTACAAAGCATACCAAGAAATAGACATGCATACATACACAATATGTATATAAGTAGACAGTAGATATAGAGTATATTATACTCAATAAATATTATTCTCCAATGTCTGTTTTTGAACATTTTTTGAGAAAGAGGTTTCATTATGTTTGTTAGGATGGTATTTAAGAACACCTCAGCACTGGTTTTTACACCTTTTTCACAGAAAAACACCTCAGTTAAGCCTGAATATGAGACTCCAAGAAGCCAAACCATGAGTGACGAAGGATTATGTCCTCGGCATACGCGTGCTCACTTTTTTATTGCTGTGGGCATACACCTTATCATTTTGTTTATAACTTTCTTCGATGTAAAAAATTTTGTCATCCGAAAAAAAATCGCGGTATTTTTTACCGCGTACCGCTGTAACAAAGCGCGGGTTCTATCGAGCCTAATTTTTTCAAACGCTAGTTCAAAAAATGTCCGATCTTCTTACAATAAGCTCGTAGTCCTAGGTCTTCACTGATCTTTCTGTTGACCTTGGTTCTGCTTAGGCCCATCTGAAGAGCTAAGATTTTTTGTTTACGAACAGGATTTCTTTGGATTCGCGCCTTCACTGCTTTGATGATCGCGGGTATCCCTAACTATACGAGGTCAGCCGGTCCTCTTACGACCTTCGAAGCTTGGTTCTTCAGTGGATCGTTTGATAGTGCGATAAACAAATCGTAGGGTTATTTTCAATTTTTGTAGAATATTGAAAATCTCTTTTGGCGAGTAACTACAGCGGTGTAACGCGATAACCGCTGTTCGCGCCAAACGCTGTTTACGGAATCGACGTCAGAGGGCGCGCGGCTCGGTGCCATACCGGTTTGACGTTCGGTCGTGCGTAGAACGCGCAAGTGCACAACTCGTCTGCCACCTGTGCTAACGCCAGCACGCTGTCAATTTTTTGTTCGGGAACTCGAAATAATTAGGCGCGGCTAGTAAATATACTGTTTAGGATTTGTGACGCGCATTCCTTGCTGGAGAGCTTCCCAGGGACTCATTGTGTCTGACTCAGAATCTGTATAAGTGCATTCGACAATATTAGCTAAAGCGGCCTTTCATATTCTAGAAATAACTGTTGCTACGCGAAGCGGTAGTGAACTTTGAGCCGGACACTTCCTGTTCGTTTTGTGTGTTAAGCTTATAACAAACGAGAGTTAGTGGCTTCTGTAAGTTAGTTAATAGTACGATAGAGTTAATGGACTGTCATCGTGACGAACGAAGATAGTGACTGTGGACGGCGCCGCGGAAGATTACCTCAATTTGGAGCGGTGCTGACACCCGGGCTGCTGCCGAAGGCAAAGGTCTACTAAGGTCAATCACCATCAGTCACACCCAGATACACATCACAGCACCTTATTTCCCTTGCACCACACAACCACATGCGACCTGACCGAATCCTGAGGGACCAGTCGCCTTTGATATAGGTAAGTAAGCTCCGTCTAATATTCTCCCTGTTGAATGGCCGTGGTACAGAACGCTCCTCCTTATTGTTTAGTGTAATTAGAGATTTTCCACTTTGGCCTTAGGAGGCCCGACCTACGTCTGTTCGTTGAAACTCTGCTGAATGGGCCCCAGAGGATTTGACCTTTTTGGGAGCACCCGTAGGCCGTAACAACCGCTATTCTATCTTCTTTCTTCGATCATTCCATATTTGAAAATTTATGAAAATTAATGTCTTTTTATTTTCGGCAAGCGCAAACGTTATATTTTTAAAATTGGTGAAGTTCATCTACCCAGTATTCAAAAATTTTAAATAATAAGGTTTTGACGAAACTTATCACCCGAAGAATATAAGATTGATTTTTTATATTCAAATTTGATACTAATTTAGATAAATTGCAGTTCAATAAATTAAATTGCTTCATATATTAAGAAAAAAAATGATATATAAAGTTTCAATCGTTTTAATTAAAATTTTAACAATGTTTCATTTTAAATTTATATCGTTTCATTTTAAGTTATTTTAACAACCAACTTCTTTAAAAGAGTAAGAAAAATAGTCGGTGTTATTATATTTTTAACAATTGAGCCTTTTGATGGGCTGATGATGCTTATCCAGTTCCTAATAGAGCATTTTATTTCAATACTTTTAATGAAGGGTCATTTAAACAAATAAGATAACAAATATTTGAGAACTCAATGGAAGTATTATTGAGACTTTAAAAATCTTTATTTATTTTGTAATATTTAGAGATAGTTATACCTAATATTGTATGAGCATCATTACAGTTATAAAACGGACGATTTGAACTTAATATATAACATACAAAATAAAAAGTATAAATATTTTAGTAGATCTATGCTGCAGCTAAATTATGGTCGTACAAGAATGGGTCGGTTCAGCCGGCGAAGGACCACGCTCTCACAGAATACCAGAGCAAAATAGCAACATAATGCTACTGTGTTTCGTAGGGTACTTACCCTACGAAACACAGTACAGAAGAGCAGAGAGAGTAGAGAAGATTTTCCATTTTATTCACAGTATTTTTTGAAATCCCGACCGAGTTATCTTAATCGATTAAATTTTAATTAGAGAACTTCTCCCTTTGTTAAGACATTTTTCCTCAGCCCTCATGCTTTGCAAGTGGATTAACAATCGCAATATCACATTATCCCATACTTTCCAACTACTCCATATCAACTCGTGGGTGTAGTAAGAGATGACAGAAAAAAACAAATCAAAGGGCAGCAGCATCTTGTACTTGGTAGAGCCATGCTGCAGCTATATTAGTAGTATAGTTACAGCACAAATGGGTCGGCTCGACCGGGGAAAGACCACGCTCTCACAGAATACCAGCGTTAAATAGCAGCTTAACGCTGCTGTGTTTCGTATAGTGAGTGCATAGAACCGGAGACCCTTTTTACTGGAAAAGAGACATTCCATCTTAGTCCTCGCGGGTGACAACGCTTGTGCATTTTGATTCGCAAACAAGGATAGATGTAGATGTCTATGGGCCACAGCAACCACTTACCATCAGGTGGGCTGTGTGCTCGTTTGTCACGCTATACTATAAACAAAATTACAATTAACAAATGAAAAAATTGCGGTTGTCAATACGCCTGCTAAGCCTATGAGGGAGGCCTTTGTTGAGCGGTGGATTTTATAGGTTGTAATGGATGTATGGATGTATTAATATGACCCAGAATTAAATTTAGTTGGTGGGCTTCCTTTTCTGCCTAGGAATACTTCCGAAAAGGTATCAATCTCTCACCTTTTTATGCTGTCAAATGCATGCACACCTGTGTTCAGTTCCGAACGGTAACCAAAAATAGCCAGTATATGTATATATATACAGGCTCTAAATAATCACATGTTAACCCCCAGAAATGACAACGCATCTCCATCTACGGGCTTCTTCATCCGTGGTCCAAGGGCTGGAGTAGCCACTTACCATTAAGTAAACTGTTAGCTTATTTGCTATTACAAGTACCTATATTAAAAAAAAAAAACGTTTGGTCTGATGGCCTTCTGATTTATTTATAATTATACATATATTTATTTATAATTATATAAATTGTACTGAGGCTAATTTTATAGTTTGTGAATAATGATTGATTCATTTACACGAATTAATTATCCAATGAGTCAAATATGAGCTAGTAGCGGAATACAAGTGCACCGTGCCACGCCAGAGCCAAGACTCCTCTTACTGCGGTCGCTCCGTCTGTTTTATATAAGCAAAAGAAGGAACTACACATGCGCCAGCTACACATGAGCCACACACAAGTGCAACAGCGCAGGTGTGCGGTGCACGTTATTTTTTACAAGAATTCTGGCTAGCCACACAGGCGCTGCCACACGTGCGACGGTGCAGGCGTCGTCATATATTTATTTATAAGAGACTTGTAGTGACAGTTTAAGTGGGTCCCTGTATAGTTTAAATTCACAACTGGACCCGGTAGTTCGCGCGAGATCAAGATCACCCGTGCGGAGCCGAGGCGGATCACTAGTATTATATAAGTACCCCAGTCACGTTGGCTCCTTAAAAGCTTGGCGTGCTAAGTAGCGCGAGATAGTGTTTCATGCCGGCGGTCCACCGTTTGCGAATTTAACGGCCTTACTTGAAATGCTGTTCTCATCTCTGGGCTGGGTCACCTCAGTACCACCTCTTTTATAAACCGCATCAAATGAAGGGCAGCCCAAATCATACAAACGAATTCTTTTTGATCGGTTCGATTCACTGGCACTGCGAAAAGAATGTTGCATCACTTTGCATCTTCTATCGCATTGGACGCAAGATCACAAAGAGTGCTTAGACAAATGGTTCAGATTTATTCCACCTGCCAAATTTTATGATCTTGACGTCGCAATTATTTTTGTGGAATTAGCCACCACCAAGTTTTATCTAGTCAGATAAGAGTTAGGAACCAACAAGAAAAAAGCGAAGCTACACCTTTTTAAAAGGCCAGCAACGCTTCTGTATGTTTCTGAAATAACACGTTTATGGATGGCATCAAGTAATTACTCTTACTATCAGGTAACCCAACCCACAAGCTCGTTTGCCCTTTCTTATAAAAATAAAAAATAAAAACAATGGAAGAGACCTCCAGTGTTGGAGTTTTAAGGACTTAGCAAGAGAATACTGAATTATGTATCTGTATAAAGCGAAATAAAAAGTCAACGATAAATATCAATCCTAAATTAAAGTAGTCCACTCATAAATTGTACGCTTTCAAATAAAAATGAATTCCAATCGAGAATCGATTGAAAAAAATAAAAATGGAAATCAACTTCAGTCAAATTCCCCAGCTGAATGTACGATTTTTATTCATAATAGTTAGAGGAAGCCGTGCGATTGAAACTGAACCTTTTCGAAAATACGTAGATATACTTTTTATTTGTTCTACCCTTTATTCGAAAAACTTTCGTTCATTTTAATTATTTTGACAGCTCAGTATCTCCGCGAATAAGCGTATGGCTTAGGGGTTATGGCTTAGTTAGGGGTTCGGTTCCCGAAAGTAAAAACTGTTTATACCATCCTTTGATCATTCTTTTATCACGTGGAAAATCAGCACTTAAAAAGACAATTAAAACTTTCTTTGGTGCCGGCAAGAATGAAGTTCGGTCTGCTAGCCTACTATTAAATTTAAATATTGCGCTTATACCGCTGCTATTACTTTTCTAATCTATCAGAGCTCTACAATAATTATTATCGAGAGATCATTGAAGAAATAAATTAATGAGTAAAGGTATCGGTAGTAATCTATATCCTATATAAAAACGGTTTTATAGTGAAGTGGCATAGTAGTAATAAGCATTGACATGCATTGCATGTCAATGCTTATTACCACTATGCCACTATCCGGTGCCGCGGATTCGGACCCATACGGAAGAAATATTAGCATGGGCAACAAATAATTAATCCAATTCTGGCCTTTGTTCACATACAATTAATGTAATATGTAAAAATAATTATATGTTTTTACATATAATATTTTAATATAATTACAGAGCAACACGAACCATCGGCGCGGCGGTCCTTAGTTGCTCTCATATAACGTAATTAACGCATATCCTCAGACACTCCAATTAGTATATTATGTTACGAGTATAATCAAAATACATACCCTGACTTTTTAGTTAAATATGTTTATGCGTTGATTATTTATTAAATCAGTTATACTAATTCCGGAAGAATGTTGTGGTTACAGTACAATCACGGTGTAACATGAGGGGTGGTGTAGCATCATCGGTGGCTGGGGAGTGGAGGAACTCAACATTCAGTGCTTCAAAAGTTATTTGGACTTTAGTAAAAATTTTGACAAAATCCGATTTTAGCCTAAACTTCGCAATTGCAGCCAAACTATTAGTCTAGTAGGTCTGCGACCGTGATTTTTTTTTCAAACAAGATAAACAGAGGGTCTTTTTTACGTTTATATCAAACAGAGGCTTAGATTCATAAAAATCCAAAAAAAAAATGAATGAATTTTTTTTTTCAAAATTTATTGTTTGCATTTTAACTTTCTATGTTTCTAAAACAAATATTTCATATATGATTTTTTTCTACGACCTATCTATCTATCTATCTTAAAAAATATTGGTTTTCATGAAGAATTAACCCTGAAAATTTCATTTGGCTAGTGCTGGAGCATCATGTTGCAAAATGTACCTTCTTAAATAGTCCAAGTACCAATAATCCCTGATTTAATAAAGCCTAAAACTATTGTGAAAACGTTAGTTACCGAAAAAATTCGAAGCGCATATGTCTGTCTGCGCTTCTTATCATGTAACATCTGGATTAAGTTAAGAAGAGGATAGCTAGAAAAAAAAATATTTTACGCTGTGCCACTGCTGAGGTTGGCTGATTAGGTGGTTGTGTATTTTTACGGCCATTCTTTTTTTAGAGGGACTTGTTATCTCTTACCTGTGCTACGTTTCTATCCCGTGTATTAACTTCATCCTCTGTATTTGGCTTGTTTATTGGACTTAGATACTTTCTATGTGATTTGGATTGTTGTTACACCGGAATGAAAACTACATGATTATTGGACTTTGATACTCTCTAGTGATGTCTCACGTGCGATTCACAGCCACCATTTTCAACACCAGTTTAGTGTTGATTCAGAAGGGGTATTCAACAAACAGCTGATCGGCAGGTTTGATCTACCAGTCAGATTAAACGGCGAAGCATACTTGCAATTTTTACAAAATAATGCCTGAAATTTTGCAGGAAGTAAACTTGGCAGAATGAAGCTGCATGTACTTTCAATGCGATGGGGCGCCATACCAATTCTCACGGAATGTAAAGGATAAACCAAAGTATTGGAAGGAAGGATTTAATAAAAAAATTGGATGGATAGGCCGTGGCGGGCCAATAGCCTGGCCTTCAACCCCCAGACCACTAGAAGTTACTAGACTTCAACCCCGTAGATTCTTTTATCTGCAAATATTACAAAGATCTGGTGTACAAAAACGAATACACCGCTATTGAAAAATTACGGCTGAAACTGAATTAAGCCCAAATGAAGAATAGGGAAAAGGAAGAATCACTACGTAGGCTTAAAAGAAGTTTTATTAAATGCAGGCTATGTGTCGCCAATAATGGAGCTCATTTTGAACACTTACTTTAAATAAGCGTGTCAAGAACAATAAATAGTATTTTAACAGTACATATTCGTGTGTTTTATTGGACTCATTCCTGTCCTTTCGTATAGTAATCTCGTTATTCGACTTACTAGCGTAGCGTACGCTTAACAAAATAAACTTACGTACGTTTTTAGTAGACTTTAAATTAAAGAATAAATGTCGGATATTGGCACATGGACTATTTATGTACATTTTTCAACATGATGCCTCAGCACTAGCCAAATGAAATGTTCAGGGTTAATTCCTCATAAAAGCCAATAGTTTTTAAGATAGGTTGCAGAAAAAAATCACATGTGAAATATTTGTTTTAGAACCATAGAAAGTTAATGCAAACATTAGATTTTGAAAAAAAAAACTGTAATTTTTTTATTTGGATTTTTATAAATCTAAGCCACTGTTTGATGTAAAGGTACAAAAGACCCTATGTTTATCTTGTTTGAAAAAAGATATCACAGTCCCAGAACTTGATAGTTCGTCCCAGACTTTGATAGCAGAGTTTGGCTGCAATTGCGAAGTTTAGGCTAAAATCGGATCTTGACAAAATTTTTACCTAAGTCCGAATAACTTTTTAAACCACTGAATTTTGTATTACCTATAGAGGGGTTAAATCGATAGGTATTGAGGTCCACCACCCCCCAGCCACAATGATCCACCCCTCATGTTACACCGTTATTCGCTCGCGTTCTAGACGAGTTAAGTCCGCACCGCCGCCGCTTGACACAACTGTAGGTACCTAGGTATTAGTGCCAAAAAAAGCCGACAATAGACGATTGTTTGCGTTAAAGAAATACTTACATATTATGAACATTAACCGATGTCAGAACTCCAGCATCAAGTTGTTTATTTAAGTCTTTTGAACATTTGATTGCATCTTTCCATTACACTTTTAAGCTTTAGACTGTTGACTCTGAATAATTTTGTTTATTGATAATGATACAATGTCAATAGGCAATATTCGTTAAAAATGTTATGCATTTGCATAAAATTTTAGTCGTAATTGTAAATAATAATGAACTCCTAAAAATAAGGGGCGATACGACAACATTATTCAAAGCGGCGTGTTTAAAAAAGATGTGAATCAAGATTACAATAATTTAAAATTATTTTTTTAAATTATTGTAATCTTGTATTTTTAATACACTTTCAAAATATCCACCAACTTGTTCAATACATTTAATTGACCGTTTTCTTAATTGATACTTTAATTGAGAAAGCACTTCAGTGTCATTTTTCACTGTTCTAAACGAGTTCACTATCCTATTTTTAAAGTCCTCGGCACTTGTTGTATTACTAAAATAAACTAATGATTTTTATACGTCGCCACAAAAATAAAGTCAAAAGGCGTCAAATCAGCTGGTCTGAGAGGTCACTGCACCTCTGTCACAGGGCTGCCGCGACCGATCTAGTGTATTTATAAAGACTTTAACATGCTTGAAATAAGGTTCATTTTTCTTTATTTTGTATTGAATGACAGAATTTTTATTAATACAAATAAAACTGCAGTTTTAAAAGTCTTATTGCCTTGAGTTATGGTCCATTTAAGTTTGTTTTGACTGTACAGGTTCAGTGTGACTGTAATTTACGTAGTTTTAATTATTTTTTGAATAAAAAATTACCCATATTAAAAAAAAAATTAAATCGATTCAGTAAACGATTCTGAACAAACTACTTTCAGGATGTGCGTTAATTACGTTACGTTTTGTGTACAATGAATGTAATATGTAAACATTTTTAATTGTATTTTAATTAAGCTTCACAGCTTGATCGACGGTGAAGAAAAAATCGAAGGAAATGAATTGAGAATAATGGAAAAAAAGAAATGAAATTAAAAATGTTTCGAGAACATATAGAGAGCAGGTAGATTTAAAATCATTTTGCAAATGCGAGGAGTCCTGTTCCCAGCAATTAAACCTTTGAAGGTTATGGAAACAAAAACAAATTGCTATATCCTTCCAACTGCTGGACAACTTCTAATTCTCTTAATTGGCTTACTACTAATTCTGAAGGGGACATGAAGCTACAACACATACCCTGCCGTCAATCATGTTTCTCTAACCTTCGGCTTTTAATATTAATTTTTGTGGGCTTGCAACGGTGTGCTTGGGTTTAGATTTCATTTTACTAACAATGCAATACCAAGCCAATGGTAGCGCTCTTTAACGAAAACTGGATGATGTTTTTTTTTGTTTTAATGTCCTCAGGAATCATTGTTGGCAGTAACGAGTCTACTTTTGCAAATAATTGTAGTTTATAAAACCCGTGAAACCTGTAATGGCGGCGGCGATCCTGGACATGATTTATGTTTTTATTGTTTTTATTGTTGAGATTTATGTTTTTATATTTTTTAATATTTAAGTTTTAATTTTTGTTTTAATATGTAAACACACAGTTCAATGAGTTTCTGTGTGATGAAACTTATATTCATAAGATCACTTATTTACGAGCACAGAACAAACTCCCCAATCGGAATATTTATTGGAAACATCCCTTTTTATAAATGTGTTTCATTTCATATTTTACTACGAAGAAAACTACCCAGAAAAACATTGACGGAAACTTTAAGAGACACTTGTTTCCTTGTAGGGTCAAATAACATTTGTCAAGATAGTTTGACATTTTAGTAAAGCAATATGGGTTTCAAAAAATGTTACAGTATATATTGCGTTTGTTTTTCTAGACCTTTATGTATAGAAAAAGGGTGACAAACGAGGTCACAATTCTTTTGATGGTAATTGGATGATGTATCTTATAGACATCTATATTTCATTTTCGATTCAGAATCAAAATGCAGATGCGTTGTCTCCCCTGTGGACTTAAATGGAATGCCTTGTTTTCTCCGGTTCTCTACACTCACCACTCAAAGCATATTGAATTGTGCTATTTTAAGCAAGTGTTCTGTGAGAGCGTCGTCCTTCCACGTTCTAACCGCCACATTCGCCACGTTTGACAAGCGGGTTGGCAACCGCAGTTTTTATAATTTTGAGTCGTTATCAGGAAGATGCTGGACATCTCCTGTTCCAATTTTCCTCTGTCGACTCTTACCGACACACTAAACGTCATAGGGTAGTGGATATTCTTACGCCGCTAATACACAGTTCTTTTAACAGTAAGATTGAAGTAATATTTTATATCATTACAATATAAAATACTTAAATCAAATTCCTATCAATTTAACGTACGATTTTTACAAGAACAAAAACGTTTGGCCTTCGGAATAAGTTCAATCGCTCTTTATATCTTCGCGAGACGTACATTTAAATTTAAAGCTTTGTGAATTGCTTTTACTTTGAGATAAGCTAACGACGTCGTACATCTGAACGATTGTTAAAATAGAACGATTCTAAGTAAAATTGATAAGGACGCTCTTCAAACTTAAATAATATCAATTAATTAGATAAATTTTGCTGTAGTAGCATAGGGGATAAGTTCCCCTGTTTTATTGTGCAACCTAGATTCGATCCTCGCCTAAAAAAGTAAAAATGTTGATTTAAATTTTAATTGCTGATTTGCTGAAAGCTCGGTAGTGAAGGAATATATCGGGAGGAAATTTTCAGTTTGATACATAAATTCTTGTCAGTTTGACACATATATTTTCAAAAATGTATTCATCGAAATAATATATATATATATATATATATATATATATATATATATATATATATATATACAGTAGGATACCTGCGGCGAACTTTAAACAAAGAAGGTTACAGATGCGTTGTCACATTTGAGGACTATGATGGAAGCCTCACAGCCTGTAATTATAAAAGTTAAAAAAGTTAGAGCCTATATACGTCCCTCTGCTAGGCACACGCCTCCTCTCATTTCTCAGAGAATTTTAGGGTAAGGAAATGCCCGCTGTGCTGTAGGCGAACTTCACATGTCTTCGAAAATATAATATTTTTTTCTTATTTCTCAGGCATGCAGGTTTCCTCACGATGTTTTTGTTCACCGCCGAGCACTTGGTAAATCAGCACTTAAAATTGCAATTACCAATTTCATTGGTACCGGCGGTAATTGAACCCGAGTTGCCCGCGTACTGTGAAATCTACAGTGAGCGTTTAGCGCCTAAACTACCACGGCTCAGGGTTACAATTGTATCAGTAATTACTGTAATTACAATAACTCAATTGATAATAGACCTTCAAGACCGTGAGCAGGAGATGTTATCCAATGATGTGGAGATAGCGGGTATACCAGAGGTGAGAAATGAAAACCTAATGCACGTCACGCTTACTGTCGCTAAGAAACTAACTGTGGAGATTGAGGACTGTGACATAGTAAGTGTAAAATGCGTCGGGCCAATAAGGGCGCTTGTTGAAGGACAGCCGGTCCCAAACCCCCGACCAATTGTAGTAAGGCTCACACGCCGAGCACAAAAAGATGCACTGCTGCAGGCAGCACGCGTGAGACGCGGTGCTAACACTGCTGACATGGATCTTCCTGGATCTCCGCGTTTATTTTATATCAGTGAACGCCTTACTAAATATAACCGTCAGCTCTTTCTAAAGTCACGGGAAATATCTAAGCGAAATAAGTGGCAGTATGTATGGACAAGAGATGGAAATATATATATACGTCAAGAACATGGTAAGAAGAGCTATCGTATTCGTTCGGAAACAGATTTAGTTAAGGTTTTTGGTGAAGATATGGTTGGTTCAGTTAGCGTTAGTAAATAATAAAATTTATGCAAAATTTTTTATTGTAAGTGGTGTAAATATAAGAAAAGTTATAAAAACGAATTGTAATATCAACCTTCAAACTGTTTATAATAGTGTCAATTACATATTTTTTAATCATAGATTTATTTTTAGGTGCTTTATAGGGAGTTTCGTGTATACGATCCACCCTTTTATACGTTTAGTTGCTGGTTGCGTTTTTTGCTTTGTATCTGATATTATTGTTATTGAAATTAATGATGACACTCCGCGACTCTGCTCATAATCGTGCCAATACTTCAGGAAAGGATTCGCACAATGACTATTATAAAAGTCTCAGAAACTTAGTAAACAGCGCAATCAATAGAGAAAAGTCAGCTTATTTTACGTTTTTAGTAACAAAAATCAGGGTAATCCAAAAACTATGTGGAGCCATCTGAAGCGAGTATCGCCCGTGGGGAACCAATCAGGACAAATATGCGTACCATCACACCTCTGAACCCCGATACTATTAATAACTATTTTATAGAAGTGCCAGGAGATAATGAAATAAATAAAAGTACTTTTAATTACTTCAATAGCAACCGATTAAATAACACTGAATTTAATATAACAACCGCAACAGAATCTGAGGTTTATAAAGTAATTACAGCAATTGGAACTAAAGCCAGTGGACACGATTTAATTAATATAGATATGGTTCGTATATCTTTACCGGTAACATTACCTATAATAACAGAAATAATAAACGAATCCATTAATACTAAGATCTTTCCAGATCCTTGGAAACTGGCCAAAATTAAACCTATTCCTAAGAGTCCAAATGTACAGGAAATTAATAACCTTAGACCAATCAGCATTTTACCTACACTTTCCAAGATATTGGAGAGGGTAGTATGTTCACAGCTAACGAGATATCTAGAAGATAATCATATTTTACCAGAAACACAATCCGGGTTTCGTCGAGGGTATGGTACGGAAACAGCTCTGCTGCACGTCACAGATGATATAACTACAGCTTCTGATAAAGGTTAGGGTAGTATATTGGTGCTATTGGATTTTACTAGAGCTTTCGACTGCATAAACCATGATATACTTCTGGAAAAACTGTCATACTACGGAGTATCGGAGGCAACATGTAAATGGTTTTACTCATTCTTATCAAATAGAAGTCAATATGTTGAAATTAACACTGACCAAGGGGAAGTAATGCAATCAAGTATAAAAAGAACATCCAGAGGCACTCCGCAAGGATCTATCTTAAGCCCTATTCTATTCATACTGTTTACAGCGGATATTAGCAAAGTATTAAAACATTATAAAATACATCTGTATGCCGATGATACTCAAATTTATCATTCGTTCAAGCCAGAACAGACGGAAAATGCAGTCATGAAATTAAATGAAGATTTGTCGGCAATCCTCCAATGGGCAAAAAAAAATGGTCTAACACTTAATCCCTTAAAATCAGAATATATCGTGCTAGGAAGTAAAATAAAATGTAAAAAAAATATTAAGTAAGAAACCGGAAATACTCATCAACAATAAAAAGGTACTAAGAGTGGATCATACTAATAACCTTGGTCTTACCCTCGATAGCCAACTACGCTTTAATGAACATGTAAATATTAAAATACGTAATGCTTTTTATCGTTTAAAGGTTTTATATAGCATAAGAAAATACTTAACAGTAACGATCAGGAAGACCTTAGTTGAGTCGTTAGTGTTATCACATTTTAATTACTGCGATACCGTCTATGGCCCACGACTGTATGCAAAAACAAAAAAGGCAATTCAACGCGTACAAAACGCATGTACTCGTTTTTGCTATAACGTCCCAAAGAGAGCTCACATTACTCCATATATTTATCGGAAATGACAACAGGAGATCCCACTTCTGATGTCGGAGAATTTACAGCAGAGGAGATCCCAATTTTGATCTCGGGAATACATCAGGATAGCGTTAACTGTTAAAAATAATAAAAGTGTGAGAGCGGATGTTCAACTTGCTCTCTTGCTTACGCAGTTTAATCATTATCAGTAATAAGACAACGTAACGCACTATACATTCAGTATAGTGAAATTACAGTTCGACCACACCGTAACACGTCTCTGCCACAATCACACACCAGTGTAACGCGAGGTACGTAATTACATGATAACACCAAAATATGTAAACCGACAGCAACACTACTTATCGCAATGTAACACAGGGCAGCCTCTCAGCAACACCAATCCTCCTTGCCTGCACTAGAAGAATTACAACAACGAGCAAAACTACAACACTATCTTAGCACTAAGTAGAATGACCACACTCGTTGAATGACTTAGGCGGAATCTGTCGCGCACGGCACCTACAGTGAACTTTATACTACAGACACAAGAGGGGGTTTCTCGATATACCCTCCATTCTACCTTGACCCAACCGGGTATTTTATAGACGCTCCGACACGGCCGTCCTGACGTACGACCGTCCTCGGGCGTGTATTTTCATGCATTCCTGTAACCAACACTATTAGTCCACCAATTCGTCCGCTCGTCCGTCCTGACATGAGCAGGAACATAATATTAGTTCGCAAAACGAATTGTAAGATGGCGCTGCTTGTTGCACTATGGCGCCACCGATCCACGACATATTAATGAAAATAATATTTTAAAAATGGACGCACGTAGGAAACTCTACTTGGTTTGCTTAGTCCACAAAATTATTAATAACAAAAAACCACTGTATTTATACAATAAATTAGATTGGAGTAAAAATGCTCATGAAGTAAATACACGTAAAAGACTCTCAAACATGCTGAATATTCCATGCCATAAGACTAAAAACTTTAGGGGATGTTTTAAATATTCGGCCGCAAAAATATGGAATGATTAGCCACCACCCTTAAAAGAAAAATTTAATATTACATTTGCAACATTTAAAAAAAAGGTTAAAAAGGAGTTATTACATAAACAGAAGTCTTTTTAGGCCGAATAACTGTATGTTTATTCTGTAATAAAGTTTTTTTTTCATCTAACACATATTGACTGTAAAGAGGTTTACCAACAATACATAATTAAATAAGATGTGCGTGCGACCAAAATATACCCACAACAGCAGGGACTGGCTGAAAAACAGTGCTGAGCATAATGCCGAACGAATACTGAGCCTGTGCCCGTTGCCTCACATTATAATCGTAAACTGAGTAATATTAGTTAATCTGTTAATTGTGAATGTTCATTTTTTTATAAACTTTTCATTTGTAAACTTTTTATTGTGTGGCAATAAATAATTATTATTATTATTTGGGGCATCTATATAGTTTACTCATCTGGTTGGGCTGTATAAATATATAATTGTAAATGAAAATGATAAACATACATAAATATCAACAAAATAAAATAAATGCATAAAAAATACATAAATAAATAAAAACCCAACCAGATGGAAGCCCTCGGCAGGGGAGACCAAATGGCCGAGGGTTAGGGGGAAAGGGAAAGAAACCAGCGGACGACGCGGGCGGTATCGAGGAGCACCGCCTTCTGCATTTGAGCTTGGAGCGGTCCGTCACGGAGTCCCAGTCGCCTCAGATGACCCGAGAGGCTGACTGGGATTAACCCGTTCGCAGAAACGACTACAGGTATAATTTCGGCCGGCAGTCCACCCCACATGTCGGTCACCTCGTGAGCCATATTTTGTTCGCTTATCTGTTTCGGCTTTCACGAGGTTTTCGTCATACGGAATGGTAATGTCGACCAAAAATATCCTTGACTGTGCCCGGTCCATCAGCACAATATCAGGCTTATTCGCAAGAATGGTCCTGTCTGTGATGATGGCCCGGTCCCAGTAGAGCCTGGCGCGGTCATTTTCGAGCACGGTTTCCGGCATGTACTTATAATAAGGCAGTTTCCGATCCACGAGACCGCATTTCAGAGCGAGCTCCTGGTGTAGAATCCTGGCTACTAGGTTGTGCCTATGCAAGTACTCAGAGTTAGAAAGCGCCGAACAACCGGAGATGACATGCCTAAGTGATTAAGCAGGATGGCGACAAGCTCGACAAATGTCGACGGTGCCATCCCTTAGGATGTATCTCCGATAGTTGTTGGTCTTAATAACCTGATCCTGTATTGCACAGACAAAACCCTCGGTTTCCCCGAAGAGGTCACCAAAACGTAGCCAGTGGAGGGAGGCAACTGTATCTACGAAAGGCTCATGTAGAGCCTTGTAGTACCTCCCGTGGAGCTCCTTCTCCTTCCATACGGTCTCCCGGTCGGAAATGCTCTGTACTGCCGGGTCTTGCCATTGCTCGTTGGCTAAGGATAGAGGGGTAAGTCCTTTATCACAAAAAATAACGTCCCTATAGAATGGATCATCCGCTCTCGACAGAAAATAATTACGGAAGCTGGACACTTTGCGATTATGCAGGGTAAGCGCGCTTAAAAAGCCGCGCCCACCATGCTTCCGCGGCAAGTACAGACAGCCTCATTACCGACGATCTCGGATGATGCACTCTGTGGGACGTCATTATAGTGCGGACTTTTCTGTCCAGAGCGTTCAGTTCGGTCTGAGTCCACCTGAGTATGCCAAAGGTATACATGAGAACAGGCATGATCCAGCCGTTATAAGCGTGTGTCTTATTAACGCCCAACAAAAGACTGTTAAGCATTTTTGTCAAGCGTGCATAAAACACATCGCAAACTGACTGCTTCATACCCGCCTCATCGACACCGATGTTCTGTGACATACCCAGGTATCGGTATGTTTCAGCCTCGGAAAGGGTCCTTATGCTGATGGGCATAGATAAGTCCATGCCCTCAGAGTTAGCAACCCTTCCCCTTTCGACATGGAGGATCGCACACTTATCCGTCCCCAGCTCCATTCCAATAGAATTGCTAAAATCACAAGTGATGTTTAGCAATTCCACAAGATGGGAGCTACTGGAGGCAAATAACTTGAGATCATCCATATAGAAAAGGTGGGTCACTTTTGTACCTCCTTTCCGAAGCTGAAATCCCCTCCCGGAACCCTCCAGTAAGGTACTGAGAGGGTTCAGAGAGAGGCAGAACCAGATTGGACTCAAACAATCGCCCTGGAAGATACCCCTTCTTATCCTTATGTGGTTCTCCGCAGCCGTCATCCGCTGGCCTAGATGACAAAGGATCGTACTCCACCCCCATACACTGCCCGAGGAAGTCTCGAACCGTACAGTCAACCTTGTACAGCTCGAGGACCCTCTTAAGCCATGTATGAGACACCGAGTCGAATGCCTTTTTGTAGTCTATCCAGGCGGCGGAGAGGTTCCGACGGTTGCGTTTAACCACCTTGCCAATGACCGCGTCAATGAGGAGTGGTTCCTTGGTTCCACGACCACCGCCCCGACATCCATTTTGAGCGCGCGACATCACCTGATTTGAGTTCAGGTGACGAGTGATTCTCGCGCTCAAAATGGATGTTAGTGTCTTGTATATGGTAGGTAGACACGTTATGGGGCGGTACTAGCTCGGGTCTGTGGAATCCCGGTCTTTAGGAACCAAATGAGTGATCCCAGTAGTGAAGAGGCTCGGGAGCGACTTTTGGTCGAGAGCTTCTTGAAACTGTCGGGCGAGCACAGCGTGACACACCACGAACCCCTTCAGCCAGTAGTGATGCAGTCCGTCGAGTCCCGGACTTTTCCAGTTCGGGGCCCTACGGACCGCCTCAGCTACGTCATCCGGCGTTATGATGACGGGGTCCATGGGCGTAATATTCGCACACTGACTCGCCACAACTTCCGTCCAAGGGCCCTCGCTGTGGTTTACGGGCTCTGACCACAGGCCGCGCCAGAATGCGATAGTGTCGGCCTATTATTATTATTATTAATTATACTGGCTGTCTATACCCCTCAGACCGGTGCAAACACTACTATTTGCATAAACTATAGGCAGTTTTCGTTATATCAACACCGGACATATTTTTTAGGATAGTTAATCCTCTTAATACTCGCATTAATGAGATTAGCAATGACATTATTAATTTTTTTGCAAATGTTTTTATATCTATGGCTCAAATGCCGGAGGAGGAGAAGAACTAGATGTGCCGAGCTTGGCCCCGATATGTTAGTTATGATGAAACCTTACTACGGGTTTGATAGAGTAATTTGAAAGTGTACTTTGATGACTGCTACTGGATCTCCTTGACGAGAAGAAATAGATGTGCCGAGTTTTGCCCCGTTTTGTTAGTTATGATGAGACCTTAACTCCGGACATGATAGTGATTTAAAAGTGTACTTTTATGTCTGCTACTGGAACTCCTCGACAAGTAGAACTAGATATGCCAAATTTGGCTTCGTTCTTTTAGTTATTATGAGATCTTACCTTCGGAGTTGATAGAGTGACTTGAAAGTGTACTTTGATGACTGCTACTGGAACTCCTCGACGAGCAGAACTAGATGTGCCGAGTTTGGCCTTGTTTTGTTAGTTATGATGAGATATTACCTCCGGAATTGATAGAGTGACTTGGAAGTGTACTTTGATGATAGCCACTGGAACTCCTCGACGAGGAAAAATATATGTGCCTAGTTTGGACTCGTTTTATTAGTTATGATGAGACCTTACCTCTGGCCTAGATAGAGTGACTTAAAAGTGTCCTTTGTAAGACTGCTACTGGAACTCCTCGACGAGAAAAACTAGTTGTGCTGAGTTTTGCCCCGTTTTATTAGTTATGATGAGACCTTACCTCCGGACTTGATAGAGTGACTTGAAAGTAAACTTTTAAGACTGCCACCGTAACTCCTCGACGAGGAAATCTAAATGTGCCAAGTTTGGGCTCGTTTTGTTAGTTATGAATAGACTTTACCTCCGGACTTGACGGAGTGACTTTAAAGTGTACTTTGATGACGGCTACTGGAACTCCTCGACGAGGAGAACTAGATGTGCAGAGTTTGCTCTCGTTTTGTTAGTTATGATGAAACCTTACCTCAGTATTTGATAGAATGACTTGACAGTGTACTTTGATGACTGCTATTAGAACTCCTTGACGAGGAGAAATAGTTTTGCCGAGTTTTGCTCCATTTTGTTAGTTATGAGACCTTACCTCCGGACATGATAGTGATTTAAAAGTGTACTTTAATGTCTGCTACTCGAAATCCTCGACAAGTAGGACTAGATATGCCGAGTTTGGCTCCATTTTGTAAGTTATTATGGGACCTTACCTTCGGACTTGATAGAGTGGCTTGAAAGTGTACTTTGAAGACTGCTACTGGAACTCCTCGACGAGGAAAACTAGATGTGCCGAGTTTTGCCCCGTTTTATGAGTTATGATGAAATCTTATCTCCGGATATGATAGTGATTTAAAAATGTACTTTAATGTCTGCTACTGGAACTCCTCGACAAGTGGAACTATATATGTCGAGTTTGGCTTCGTTTTGTTAGTTATGATGAGACCTTACCTCTGGCTTTGATAGAGAGACTTGAAAGTGTACTTTGATGACTGCTACTGGAACTCCTTGACGAGGAGAACTAGATGTGTCGAGTTTGTCTTAGTTTTGTTAGTTAAAGAATATAATAGCCTATCAAAGTCCACTGCTGAACATAGGTCTTCCTATAAAATGCCTTATGGGATATAGGGGAATTATTCGTGTAGTAGCGGTGTAATAATGTCAACAATCTCATATCGTTCAGTGGTTGTCGTAATAGGGTTCAAAGGAAAACAAACCAGGAGATGGGCAGCGGCGTCTTCCTTATAACAATTAGAAAAAAAACTGTGGGGCCAAACCGCCTGCCAAGCGTAGAAACTATAGCAAATATTGTCTATTGAATAAATACCAATCAATAAAATATAAATTTCAAACAAGTGTTATTATATGAAAACAACAATGAAATATTATTTATCTCAACAAATTTGGGAAACAGACCTTATCTATAATCAACATTATATTAAATGCACAAAATCCCTTAACAAACCAATAAGTTACGACTTCATTTAACATTGTCATTAATTAAGACGACCGCCAGGGCTAAAATAATACGGGTACAATGGCTGTGAAAACATCTTCCAAAAAATGTCCATCATAAAACGTCTCTCTTTCAGTAGAAGAATGTACGATCAATATTGTCTTAGTATTTTATACATAGCATTATAGAGAATAGACCAAGTTTTCACTAACATTTCAAATTGTTTACCTTTTAGTAGAAGTAATGGAAACAAAAGAGCATCTGGTCATTCATCCTTGATCTAATCAAAATTCAGATACTTTGTCGTTCTTAAGTACTAAGACAGAATGACAGTCCCAACATTTTTTCTACATTTTCTCTGCTATAATATAAGTATTAAGTTAATTTTTTCACAGAAAAAATTACATTATCTAATGTTACAAATTAAACTCTCACATATATATATCTATATATGTGAGAGTGTATATATATATAGAGTGTATATATATATATATATATATATATATATATATATATATATACATATATATATATATACATATATATATATATATATATATATATATATATATATACAAAAAATTAAGTTTCCCTTCAGATTCGAAGATCAAAAACTATTTTAAGCTTATTACATGACACAACTTTCCAAAGTAGAGGGTAGAGAATGCCTTAGGCATTAAGCCATGTGTGTATATGAACTTTTATATTAATTAATTTCTATATATATATATATATATATATTAATAAGCAAAATTATTTTTGTCACATTCGTTGATTTTATTGCAGTTTTTCACACGTTCACTGCCAAACATAGGCCTCCCCAAAAGAACGGCATTCCTCTTAACAGGTCGTCACTCCAACTAGTGGGAGGCTACCTTGGAGGCTAAATTGACTACCCAATGAGAGGCTGACATCGAACACCCGGTCTTCGGTTGTTCATACTTATTAGACATACATACTTATTCTTTTGGCTATGTTGGTTACTCTTGTTCTACTGCGGATTATCTTATTTCTTAGTCTATCAAGCAGAGAAACTCCGATCATGGCCTCCTCCACATAGCTCACTGAGTGACCTTAAGTTTATCAATTATTATTAAATCATTCGCAAAATTAAAAAAAAATGCCGAAATTTTCACGGTTTTATCTCAATCGCTTCTCTAGCGGTTCGATCCTGTTCGATTTTTTTTATTCGGTAATTGTACAACAAAAGAGTGGAATAATGTACCAACATCTGTCTTCCCGACACTATTCCGAAGATATCCCGGATGTCAGTCTGAGCGAGATTAGAATGGCTCTCCAGCACCTTAAAAACGGCAAGTCCCCGGGCAAGGATGGAATTACAGAGGAGCTTTTGAAAGCGGGTGAAAAATCGGTACTTGAAGTCCTTCAGAAAAGCTTTAATTCCATCCTCCATGGTGGCACTACTCTGGAGGCGTGGAGCAGAAGTGCGGTGGTCTTGTTCTTCAAGAAAGGCGACAACGATCTCTTGAGGAACTATAGACCGATTTCCCTTCTGAGCCACGTCTACGTGCTGTTTTCGAGAGTTATTACGAATCGTCTCGCACGCAGACTTGACGACTTCCAGCCTCCCGAACAAGCCGGTTTCCGAAAAGGCTTTAGTACCATGGACCACAAACATACCCTGCGGCAGATTGTACAGAAGACAGAGGAGTATAATCTGCCACTTTGCCTTGCGTATGTGGACTATGAGAAAGCCTTTGATTCTGTCGAAATTTTGGCGGTGCTGCAGTCCCTTCAGCGGTGCCAAGTTGACTGTCGGTATATCGAAATGCTGAAGTGTTTGTACAGTAGAGCTACGATGGCTATTCGAGTACAGAATCAGAGTACTAAACCTATCCAACTGCAGAGAGGTGTAAGACAGGGTGACGTTATATCCCCGAAACTCTTCACCGCTGCATTGGAAGACGTTTTCAAGCTACTGGTCTGGAAAGGATATGGTATAAACATCAATGGCGAGTACATCACTCACCTTCAATTTGCCTATGATATAGTCCTTATGGCAGAATCGCTGGAGGACCTAAGCACTATGCTCAAGGACCTCAATAGTGTCTTCCAACGAATAGGTCTTAAGATGAACATGGACAAACCTATGCCGGTAGTTGTTGGGAACACTAAGTTCAAAGTTGTTGACGAGTATGTTTACCTGGGACAAATAGTCCGACTAGGTAAGTCGAACTTCAACCGAGAGGTTCAATTTGGCTGGGCAGCGTTCGGGAAACATCATCTCGGGACACATCTTCTTGTTAGACATACCTCAAAACCTTAAAACGAAATTGTACAACCAGTGCGTGTTGCCAGTGATGGCTTACGTATCTGAGACATAGTCCTTCACTGCTGGCTGTATGAGTAAGCTCAAGGTTGCTCAGTGAGCTATGGTGAGGGCTATGCTCGGGGTGTCTCTGTGTAATAAAATTTTAAATGAGGATATCCGCAGTAGAACCAGAGTAACCGACATAGCCCAACGGATTAGTAATCTGAAGTGGCAGTGGGCCGGCCATATAGCTCGAAAAACCGACAACCGATGGGGAAGAAAGGTTCTCGACTGGCAGCCTCGTACCGGTAGGCGAAGTGTAGGGCGACCCCTCATTAGATGGAGTGACGACCTGGTGAGACATGCAGGAAGTCGATGGATGCAGGTGGCTCGAGATCGTGCTTTGTGGCATTCCTTGGGGGAGGCCTATGTTCAGCAGTGGACTTGTGAGGGGCTGTAATGATGATAATGATCTGTCTTCCCGTCCATTTGGAATGTAGGTATATTCAAGTCAAGAGTGAATAGGCTTTATAGTCTTCGGGTGCATCACCATTTACCATCAGGTGAGTCAAGTATTGGCTTAGAATGCTTATAAAAATGTAAATTTGATATTTACCTTACAAAGGAGACGGTCCAAAATTGTATGAAGCGTAGGCCTAGTTTATGTACTAGTATGGAAATAAGTTAAAATGAAATATTAAACCACTTTTGATCATTCAAATTCACGAATTTGCCTTAATTTCAGTGCAATTAATATTTATTCTCACCAAAAACTGCAACACTAATGGCGAATTGAAGTCGTTTTGATTTGACGTTAGCTGTCATCTCTGATATCACCTATAGCCATAGATTAATGATAAGACATCGCGCGGTCAGAGCGCAAATGTAAAAGTACTACCTAATTCCAGACAAGAAGATTGTTGAGATAAATCAACGGTGTCTACACACAAAATTATATCATTGCATTCATTAGTGTGTACTAATGCACACTTCAGTGCCAGGGGCATCCAGGACATTTTTGTTTTACATGGGGAAATGGAGCCTAAGTGTTTTGTTAGCTTTTACAAAAATTATGTGCCAGATAGCTCAAAGCCGAGATTATATGTGAATAGCGGGTAACTCCGTTTCTCTACCCTAAAAAATTCACCCTGAGATACTACTTTATTGCACTAATAATTAAGAATATATTTAACTCATTTTACTTTAGAGTGGCTGTTTTAAGGTGGATAAACAGAATAATCTTGAATACTAATTTCTGTTCAGGTATATGTGTCTATTTGGGCTGCTGAAGTGCTAGAGTACAATCATAGATAATATATTTGTTATAATATGGTACATTACAGTTGTTACAAAAGAATTCGCATCCTAAATACGTTTCCGGCGTACAAATATTTTCATATAACAGGTCCTCAGCGTGTCGGAGTATGCCATGAGCCTTGATAGACATTTAAAGTCTGGATAATGTCATAACAAAGGTGAACAGTCCTATAAGTTATAGAAAGTGAAACATTAGGTCAATCATGTTTTGGATACTTAAGGTAATATAAATAAAACAGCTTAATTTTTAAATTTTTTTATTTATTTATCCTACTTCGAAATTCTCTCTTAATAAAATGCCATCCAGAATTGAGGCCAGTGCGGTTATGGAATTTTGATACCGAGCCCAACACAAATACCAGGCAGCGGTCATTATGTGGGCACAGCAACCCACTGTCTGTTATCCAGAAGTGCAACTGCAATAATAACCTGCAATCATCTCATCCCAACTTGTCCCTTGTCTCGCCAACAGTATATATGTATAATAAGCTCTGTCCGAGTGATGGTGAGATTTTATACGGCCGCTTATTAAAACAGAGTATAGTTGGGGTTATATTAATCGGGTTACAACTTATCTGCTACCCCGTCTTCGTTGACACCAATATACAATATACTCATAATATTGGCATTAGGGCGCTGAAGTTCATTTTCATGATTTGTGCCGACAGATAATTCTCGTAATACGTTTGCAAAACATTGTGAACATATTGGTGCATTTTTATCCATCTAGAACAAAACAATTTTACTTTAATAAACTATCTATATTGCAGAAGCGCATTTTAGACAGTGCAACATGTTTTAACAGGTGAACTGAAAGATAATTACATCATATTAAGCATTGAGTTATATGTACTACGTACTAGAGAAGCCATCCCAAACAAAAATTGTGCCCTACTCTATGTCTTCGCGCATGCGCGGGAGTAGTAGTCGCGCATGCGCGAAGACTTTAATTTAATATAAAATAAGGTATTAATATAAAATAAATATAAGAATTTAATATAAAATATCTTAATTTAATCTAAACAAACATATTTCTAAATAAAATGTAATAATAATTATTTTATGGAATTCACAAATCTTCAATTTACGCAATATTTAGTTTGTATGGATTGCACTACAGTTCAGTTGAACATAGTCAATGTTCGGAATGGCTTCTCTAGTACGTAGTACATATAACTCAATGATATTAAGATTTTGCAGCCATTATGAACTTATGTAGAAATTAATAATTATTAACAGACTACAGATAGAAGCATGTCATTAAAATGCGTTTAATAGCTTAAGGAAACATCTTTTTTTAATACATACCTGCTTACTGATTCAAAATGTGATTCTACAGAATACAGATGTCCGATATCAACGAAATCGAGATCTCACGTAAATAATTAAGTCCATAAAACAAAAGCAGAGTCAAGAAGTCGTAATCCAAAGTCCAAGTCTCCAAAGAAATCCACAATTAAATACATTCACGAGTTCAGAACAAGTTCGGATTAAATAAAAATATCATTTGACAGAAATGACATTTGACAAATAACCGTGTCTTTTTTGCTTTTTTATGACTGGAAGGGCACCATCTTGTAAAACCATTAAAAACTTGGGATTGCATTTTTATTTTTTGCAAGTTATTTAGTTTGATTTATTCTCTCATTTTATTTTTAACAAAATCCCTGAATTTTTCTCTATTTTACGGTATACTGTACATAGACTGGGCCAGAAATGGACCGTCTCCTTTATCTCATATAATTGAAACGTGTAGTATTTTTACGTGGTACAGCCATGTTGCAGCTATATCATGGTTTATTACAAATGGGTCGGCACAGACGGTGTAAGACCACGCTCTGACATAATACCAGCGTAAAATATCAGCTTAATGCTGCAATGTTTCGTTTGGTGAGTGTAGAGAACCGGAGACCCTTTTTACTGGAAACGAGTCATTCCATCGTATACCTCAGGAGTGACAACACATCTGCATTTTGATTCTTAGTCGAGAATAAATGTAGATGTCGATGGGTTTCAGCATCCACTTACCATCAGGTGGACTGTGTGCTCGTTTGTTACTCTTATTCTGTAATAAAAAATGTGCTGTAAACACAGCTAGATGAGAGTTGTTAGGATTATTTAAAATAAAATTTACATGTTTATTGTATTTATTATATTGTTTATTTTGTTTTAACGCTGTTTTACCCTGGTAAAATTTGTAGGAAGGCGCCGGATGCAGGTAGCTCAGGACCGTGCTTTGTAGCATTAATAGTAGTAATACAGGCAAATGGTGAAGAAAAATTAATAAAAAAATCTCAAAAGTTCTGTCTATTGTGTCTTATAAAATCAGAATGCGTGGTAATGCATTATTTTAACTGTCTGTCATTCATAAAAATCTAACGCCTACTATTTTACTACACACGCACACATTCATAAGGGTTGATCGTTCGGCAAAACGTTGTGAATTGAATCCCACATGTTACACTTATTCTACAGTAAAGAAGTTTGCTGTAAACACAGTTCACGGAGAGTTGTTAGAATTGTTTAAAGTTAAATTTACATATTTATTGTATCTATTATATTGTTCATTTTGTTTTAACGCTGTTTTAACCTGGTAAGATATGCACGAAGATGACGGATGTAGGAAGCTCAGGACCGTGCTTTGTAGCATTCCTTAGAGAAGGCCTATGTTCAGCATTGGACTTGTGAAGGTCTGTAAATGTAAATATTTTTTTCTTATTTCTCAGACATGCCGATTTACTCACTATGTTGTCCTTCACCGCCGAGCACGTAGTAAATCATCACTTAAAATTGCAATAAACAATTTTATGGCTGCCGTCAGGGATCGAACCCGAGTTGCTCGCGTACTGTGTAATTTAAAGCGAGCGCTAACCATCTGAGCTAGCACGTCTCTTCATGTTCAATGTTTCAAACATTCAAATTGTTAAAATTTCTAATAAAAATAGAGGTTTAATTTACTCGTAATTTCAAAACTGAAATAACGGTATATCATTATTTATATATTTGAACTTATAAGTTTAAAATTCGGCTACACTTTGAAAAATAACCCTGTATATTTGAAGTAATGTCTTAGCCTTTATACGTCCAAACCCTGTAAATGTCTTCTCTCATTTGAGTTATGGAGCAATCAGTCCTCCACGCTACTCAAGTGCGTTTTAGCTGTAAAACTTATAAGGAGCGTTTAGCCCCTCTCTTACGCCGCTATTACACCTATCTAAGCTACTGTAATATAAATAGTAAGTTGAAATTTTTTTAATGATGTTTTACTCAAATAATTATGGAAAATACTAAGCTTTTCATCTTAAGTTAAAAGCAAAATTAAATTATAAACATTATTTTCTTCTTATTTTTTTTTTTTTTTTTTTTATAGGAGAGGGGGCAAACGAGCATGCGGCTCACCTGATGGTAAGTGACTACCGCCGCCCATGAACAACCGCAACACCAGGGGAATTGCAGATGCGTTGCCGGCCTTTTAAAAAGGAGTAGGCTCTTTTCTTGAAGGTCCCTAAGTCGTATCGGTCCGGAAAAATCGCTGATGGTAATCGATTCCACAAGGAAGTCGTGCGAGGAAGAAAACATCTTCTAAATCGCACAGTGGTGGACCGCCAATCATCCAGATGGTGTGGATGGTATCGGGAGTTCTGCCGCGATGTGCGTTCATGAAATTTGGCGGCTGGGATTAATCCGAACAATTCCTCAGAGCACTCCCCATGGTAGATGCGAAAGAAAATGCAAAGAGATGCAACATCTCTTCGCAGTGCCAATGAATCGAGCCGATCGGAAAGGGCTCGGTCGTCGACGATTCGAGCTGCTCTGCGCTGGATGCGGTCAAGTGGAAGGATATATATATATATATTATTCTTCGTCTTTTATTAATTTTTAATAAATTAGTTCAATTATTTGTCCTTTTAAGTGAATCACAAATTTATAGTTACAATTATAATGTCGTCTAAACAATTACATTAAAAATTTCATTAAATATAATCCACCTTCCCAAATTTAAATGAGACCATTGTTTAGGTTTATCTTATTAAAAAAATAGGTGTAGCTTATTTCTTCTCAAATCATTAAACCATTTAAATGGGTTCAGCCGCTTCCAAGAAATCTGCTAACAAACATTAAAAAAAAACATACCCTTCGATATAAGGAACCTCCACCTTTTTTGATTGAAGTTAATTTATTAATTTAGGGAACGTTATTGTTAAAAGAATTTGATGTTTTATTATAAAATACGTAACTGTTTCAAGGTTATACGAATAATAATATTATACGTTTAAAAAGCAACGCACTGTGTTGCCTTAAGCGACACTTATCTGACACAACCAATTTGCCGCACATATGATAAGCGGTTTTATGTTGGGAATATACAAATATATAATGCCAATACACTCCAGTATTTCTCAGTCTGGTTATACAAAAAATATTTATAAACTATTTTTTATAGAGTATGGGTGACAAACGAGCACACAGACTACATGGTGGTAAGTGGATGCAGTTAAGCTTACCAGAAGTGGTTAAAGAAAATATAATAATGTTTAATAGCATTACTAGTTTTTTTTTTAAGAAAAAAATTAACTCCCTCAGCTAAACAAAAGACAGTCATTTCGATATTACAGACACACACATTATTTTTGTTAGTGTACATACATATGTAGGGAATAGATGATAGGATGACCTCATAATTTACTAAAACTAGTAACTTAATTATCATACAGTCCGTATCATACAGTGCATTTCTCCCCTGAATGACTACACTTAGCCTTTGAGCGAGAAAAGAACCAGCCCTCTTATTACCAGCAGCAACAACCTGATGATAGCTGAACATAAAAGCCTCCCCAATAGATTTCTTCATAAGATTATTTGCCACTGTTGCCTCGCTTGGCAACAAATTATACTTATCTATAACTTTTAATTAAACTTTTTTCTAATGTTGTAGAGATTAATTTCACTTCTTTTAGTGTATGGTTAAGTCAATTATTTTATCCGATTTCTTAATCTTTTCTGAGGAGATCTAAATTGATTCATTAAATAAAGTAAGGGTTTGCTGCGGCGACAATGTTTTAATATCTTCAATTAAAACGGAATTAACTCTTAAGAGATTGTATTTTCTTATACTGTAATATACTGTATAATTTATATATTATATTTATATAAACTGTATTAATTTCATTTCTGATAATAGATCAATCTATACCTAAATAAAATTGAAGTGTCTGACTATAATAACGAAATAACAGCCTTTTTAAAATTAGTGAGTTATTTTTACGCTATAAAGATATGAGCTTTAAAAATTTTGTGTTTGTCTGTTAGCATGTCTAATGTTTGGGCTAATGTTAGGAATGGGGTTGCGATGAAACTTCACGAACAGTTAAAGAGCAATGTAGCTTAAATTATCTTGGTTTTATTTTATCAGCAAATCTTGGATTTTCTTTTAATTGAAAAATTTATAAAATTAGTGGTTTTTAAGATACTCTAAAATTTAAATGACGCCAAAATAACACATCCCAACCGGCGAAGACGGGTTGCAAGTTCGTAATAAAATTCGTAAAATTAATCTCATTTTATTTGTCGTATTCATAATATGTAATATCAATAATAAAAAACAAAAAAAAAAACGTGTACAAAGCGAAAACAATGAAAAACCTGTTAAAAGTATATCTGAAATTTATCACAAGAAAATATTAAGGTCGTACATTCCGTTTTCTTTAATGTTGTTTGACTTTTTTCCCCTATCCTACTTAATAATATTTTATTATACTCGTATTATATTAAAAATTCTTAAAATATAATTTTGTTTGTTTACAGTTGCAGTCTATCAAAATCCACTGCTGAACACAGACCTCATAGACTGTCTTAAATATTTCCTTAGCTGCCACGCTTGGCAGGCGGGTTAACAACCGCACTTTTCATTTTTTAATTGTTATAAGGAAGACGCTGCTGCCGATCTGATTTGTTTCCCTCTGTCGCCTCTTACGACACCCACGGGGCGATATAGGTAAGTGGATATTCTTATACTGCCACAACACGGTTAACTGTTTATTTAAACAAAGGTAAATAACGATATTACTGAAGCAAAATACGTTTGAATTAACTTAATCATTTTACATTTAATTCATGGAAAGTTAAATTAAGTTTTCAGTGCATTTTGCATTCAGATTTAATATACTCTCCATCATCATTTAATATATGATCGACGTATCTTTTATAGTTTTATTTATTCATCACATCATTACAGATGTTTAATTTTCTAATCATAATAATTTTCTTTTAAAATATTAGAATAGTCGGCGAGCCAGTAAGAGATTGCGTAACTTCTGAACGACTTGACCGGTTAAGACACAGGCCTCTATATATACGAGGATTAAGGTAATATTCACAAAATAAAATATAGATTTGTCCCATAGACTTCAATATATACGTCAGTATATTCAAGTCTATGGTTCAGACGATAATACGCAGTTACTTTAGATATTCGATAGATGGCGCTGTATTCAAATTATAAACAAATCTAGATTTATGGAACAAAGAGACTCAGAATAACAGTAAATTATTTTGGGTAAGGGCCAAAAAATAAAATTATAAAATCTAGGACTGTGGCACTGTAGTCGAATTTGTTCATACTTTTTAAATTGTAAAAAGTCCCCAGGAAAACCGGAATAAAACTCCAAGTGCAAACTTCGGGAAGGTATAACAGCATCTGCGGGCCAGCGAGTTAATCTATAAAGCAATTTCCATCATATAAAAATAAAGCAAAGCAATAACTGATTCCGTATATCAACTAATTGAAATCAGTAGCACAGATCTTTTTAAAGTATTTTGAAATAAAAAATTTGATTGAAGCAGCTACATGTTTTCAGTTTAAACATATTTTTTTATTTATTCTGTTCATATGATACATTTTCATACTTCGCGTTTCTTTTGTTAAATTATTAATCTATCATGTTTGTTTATTATTTTATCACGTGTAAGATATAATTACAGCCTATTACAAGTCCACTGCTAAACATAGTCCTCAACCAAGGAAATGTATAATAAATAGTAAGCAGCCGACTCACCTGCCCAGCGTGCCAACTGTGGCAAAACATCCCATCAAGAAAACATTTAAGTATAAAAATATATTTAACAGATACTTTAAGCTTCAAAACCCGCAGTCATCCTAAAATATGCTTCGACAATTTGAGAGCTCACTTCATACGATATTTATCGCTGTGGAAGTTTTGCTTCAGCGTACAATACTCGAGTGAGACGTAAGCTATCGGACTTATCTCTATTTGAATGTACTTAAAGTCTCCGGTGATATTTTATTATTTGTGCGAACAGCTATGCCGGTTTAACAAAACCTGTATTACTACGACCAGTAGTATCTATTGTGATCGTTGGTGTTGCTATAGTTCACTGCTAAGCCTTAAATTGAAGAAATAGGTCAGCTTTGGGCATTTACACTTCTTCTAAGTTATATATAGTTCCCCAGATACGTGTTGCGTTTCCGCATTAAGTGTCTGCAATTAGTTTTATCATGCAGAGGCGTTTCGTCCGTTAAGGAACAGAATCGACACATCTTTAGGTCGCTTAGTCCGAAAATAGCCTTGTGCTTTTTAAAACAACGATGTCCAGTCAGAGCTCTTACTATAATATGCCGATTATTTTTATTTAATCCCTGGATTTCTGAAACAAATTTACGATCATACGTCCTAATTGATGTTTTCTTTTGATTTTTGCATGGTGTATCAGATAATATCATAAGTAAAAAAGTTTTTTGTCACAACGGGGTCACATTTATTATAGAGTTAAAATACAAAACGAACTTCGGATTAATCCCAGCCGCCAAATTTCATGAACGCACATCGCGGCAGAACTCCCGATACCATCCACACCATCTGGATGATTGGCGGTCCACCACTGTGCGATTTAGAAGATGTTTTCTTCCTCGCACGACTTCCTTGTGGAATCGATTACCATCAGCGATTTTTCCGGACCGATACGACTTAGGGACCTTCAAGAAAAGAGCTTACTCCTTTTTAAAAGGCCGGCAACGCATGTGCAATTCCCCTGGTGTTGCGGTTGTTCATGGGCGGCGGTAGTCACTTACCATCAGGTGAGCCGCATGCTAGTTTGCCCCCTCTCCTATAAAAAAAAAAAAACTTCATTAACAACGTGCAATGAAGAGTAATAAATTATTAAGAAATATACATTTTGTTACTAATTTAGTTATTTATTTATTAAAATAAAATAAAAGAACTCTATATTTTTTAAATAGGATTACTATGACAAACGAGCACACAGTCCACCTGATGGTAAGTGATTGCTGTGGCCCATAGTCATCTAAATCTATATTCGATTACGAATCAAAATGTAGATACGTTGTCACTCGTGAGGACTAAGGTGGAATGCTTCGTTTCCAGTAAAAAGGGTATCCGGTTCTCTACACTCACCATACAAAACACAGCAGCGTTAAACTGCTATTTTACGCTGGTATTATGTGAGAGCGTGTTCCGTCCCCGATCGAGCCGACCCATTCGTGCTATAACTATACCAGTACTATAGCTGCAGCATGGCTCTACCACGTATATTTTTTTTTTGCTTTGATTAAATTGAAAGCTCATCTGCCAACATGATAACAATATATACCTACCGTAATAAACATTTTGTAATAGACCAGTTCCATCTAATCCTAGTTAGCAATCCCAAGGAACGTGATAAATATATTTTCCCAATGTTCTCTTTTAAGTGTTTCGTTGACTAATAATAGTAGTGACTCAATTATTAATAACTAGATTTTCCCGTGGCGTGAAAGTCAGATATTCATTATTATTTATTGACATAATATAATTAAAAGTGTTATATAACTAAAGAAGCTATTTCACGGGTATAGTCCACAAAATAATAAGAAATTATTTTTTGTGCCAATACGGTCAAGCACTAGATGAACGATGTCTTTCCTAGCAAATTACCCCATTCGCCTTATCACCCATTACTTTCGTACTTATGTAATACTAGTTTTTGTCTGCGTCATCACCCAGATGGAGGTTGCAATACAATTTTTAAAACATATCTAACGGGAACCGAGCATTTATTCGGGATAAAAAGTATCTTGTGTTATTTCCAAGACCTAAGACATCTTCAAACTTAATTTTATCAAAAGTCGTTCAGCTGTTTTTCTACATGAAAAAGTTGTTACAGAATTACGCTATAGTACAATATACAAATATAAATTATTACAAACATAGCATTGCAAAGAAGAAAAACGGAGATACTATACCGTCCCGATAGATAAACAAGTAAGGGGCTTCATCTCAATTACAATTTTGTGTACACAGTATCCATATAATGACGTCTTATGCAAACGAATAATGCAAATTAATCTGTGAAGTGTGGCAATTACGGCACTATGTTCCAATAATGTTCATGTATTGATTTGGCGCAGGAAATAAAACTGTAAGATTATAAAACATTTGGTGTACATTTTTACACTAAATGTTTTATAATCTACATTACAAGCTCAGTTAATACCCCTCCTGTACTTGTAATGGCTTTCAATCGTTTTGTCCTGTAATGGTTCTTTACTCATAAAAAATCAAGTGACTGGTACAAAACCGTTATAGAGTACCAATAGCTTTATAACCTGGCCCAACGTATAAACTGTTGGTGGAATAAATATAATCTCACTTTTATTATAAGCTCAATTTTTACGGATTATATCACGTTACGTTTATTATATGCTATTCTATTTTAACGTTTTTCATTGGTATGAAACATGATGTTTATTCTTTGTTACCTTTTTTCATAGATTAGTTAGCAGATGAGCTGGCAGTCCAAGCATGGTAAGCAGCTGCAGCACTCTGACCCCTGCAGCCAATTTCAAGAAAGCTGGGTTGTGTATCTATTGTGTTTTCACTCCTGTGGAATAACAGTGCCTATAGATGAACGGAACCTCACAACGTTATAAATAACAATAGTCTTGCATTTATTTGACTGCAAATAGGAGCACTCGCATACAAAATTAATTAAAGTAGGAATATTAACATTTATATTGTATTTTAAAGTTGCCAAGTTTAAACATAGGTTTATCGGATTTTGTTACATTATTTTTGAATTAAACGCGATAACACCCATAAAACTAGTTTAATTCAATGTATAGTGTTCGCGTAAATATAAGATCATCATAAAGTAACTAAAATATTCATAAGGTCGTTCAAATGTATTAAATATTATATTTTAGAGTTTACTAACTTTTCGTCCCGACAACCCACGGGTGATTTCTGGATATCGCCAACATCGCCACCTACAGAGCTCAATTATAGCATAGAACCATTCATGTGATCCAAAAATACCCCATTAAAAATTAATCGAAATCTGTCAATTTGCTTAGGGGGAGAAGAATCACGTTTAAAAATGTAAACTTTTAATAGGAATGTACCATGATAAATGTAATAACTTTAAATTTATTTTTGTTCATAGAAATGATCTAACTTTAAATTATTTGGATGCGATATAATTCAACAAGAAGGATCTACCAATTGTTTTAATTAAATATTAAGGAGATCCCAGCAATATAATGAATAAAAGAATGAGATTTAGTTCAGTCAGCTGTTTAATAAATAAAATGCTGATAACTAGTCGCACTTGGTGAAGTACTTTAAGAAACAAAAGCTTTGCTGGCGACAGTGTTCCCTTATTTAGCCCTGACCTTTAATATCTTGGCAAGTCATCAAACAAAACTCTTTAAGCTTTTCTTATGAAGTAAGCCCTCTTTATTTGAATACTTTCTAAAGACCACGTGGCTCAATATAGCGGAGCGTTTTGATTAATATTAATGTCCTCCAGACTGAATGTCAGTCACGGCGTCCGGTCTCAATGAAGAGTAGATCTGCGTGGGACAGAGTTATAGTGCCCGTACAGGTGCTCTCTCTATTCCCTTACCCTCATAGTCCAAAAGGACGGCAAATCCGTTACGAACGAAGAGAGATCTGACCCAGGACCGACGGCTTTACGTGACTTCCGAAGTACGGGGGTGAAATAACGATTACTTCCATGCTCCGGGCTACTAATGAGATTTTTATTTTTGACAATTGAACTAACAGTCCACCTGATAGTAAGTGGTTACTGCAGCCCATCGGCAACTGCATCCAACTTTAAACAAAGAAGGCTGCCTGTGGACTGAGATGAAATGCCTCACAGCTTATAATTATACTGGCTCTTTATAGCCTTCTGGGCAGAACACAGCTGTGCAGGCTATGTGGTAACAAAATAGATAAGGAATGATACGGACTACCCATATGGACTTCTATACAGAAAAGTCCACCACCTAATAATTTATTGAAGGGAAAGCTCAGTCACAGATTATACCCGACCCGGAATCCGGATTCAAACCGGACACGAGACCAACAAGTATGTCTGGAGTACGTACTTTACCAATGATTCATAGGCCTTGGGTACTTTGGATCTATAATTGAGGTAGTTTCATCAGAGATTGAAATTTTACTACTAATACTACTTATTATCAGAAGACGGTTAGTTTATAATATAATTAGTTTTCAATTTTTTTTAAATTGTTACTTCCACATTAGGATTTTATCCTGGATTGTGGAGGCAATTTTCATACATAAATTATAGAACTAACATTGAGACACTATCTTATCCCTTAAAGCCCCATCGGACTACGAAAGTTAGGGAATAAAGTATACCTGTGTTTGCGCACACACACGTGCACTTATAATTCTGTCTAACGCAAGATGGCTAGTTTCCCTGGAGACTGGCCGACTTCATCGAAACTGGGTCTTGAGGAATTTTATATGAATTCATCTGTGAGCCACAGTATGTCTTTACATCAGACGAACTGTGTACTGATTTGTTCCTTTTATTTGTGTATAAAAGTTACGAAAACACGCAACAAATTCAAAAGAAAACTTACCATTTTTATGAGACTAAACACGTGGAACAGTGACTTAGCTATGAATTGCAGCGCTAAGGATCGCGGGTTTGAATCCCGCAAGGAACAAGTATTTGCATGTTTTACAAATATTTGTTCCGGGTCTGAATGTTTGTCCTTGTGAAATTAACGTTTGTGAACTGTTCCACGATATAAGAGAAAATCGAATGGAGGTAACGTTTAAGAAAAGTCGGTAGATATACGCTCCTTAATGTTCGCGTATTTTACGGCCAATTATAAAGCGATATTAAAATTTTAATGGGTATTGTATATACTAAAACATATAAATTTTTAGAGTTGTAGTAATTACCTCTCCTAAGTAGTAATCATCGGGCCATTTAAACCGTTATTTAAACGCAGCATTTAGTGAGTCCTCTGATAGTGGAGCTTAACTGGAAAATGATGTTCGGTGTTAAAAATTTTATAATAAAATATCTTATTTACTGGCCTTTCCCTTTTTTATAGAGTAAGGGTGACAAGCGAGCACTCAGTTCCCTTGATAGTGGATTCTGTAGCCCATAGTGATATATTTTATCTACACATCTTCGATTAAAATCAAAATACATAATGGTTGTAACCTATAAGATGGCATAGCCCGTTTCGATTAAAAAAGTTCTCCGTTCCTCTACACTCACCAAACGCACCACATTAACATTACGCTGCTATTTTACGTCAGTACTCAGTGAGAGCGTGGTCCTTCCCTGGTCGAGACGACCCATTCGTGCTACATCTATAATATAGCTGTAACGTACCATAATATAGCTGTCCACCATGCAAAAATGAATATATTATAATGTTCAAAAAAGTTGCAGACTTAAAACATTTATGTGATCGTACTGTGTTACCCTGCTCATCACATAAGAAATGTAATAGTGTGTAATTAGCATGGCATGACATATTTAGAAATTTAAGTAAATGCGTAAGTAATTAAAGTATATTCATAAAATATATATTGTAGTAAAGTTGTATGTAAATTAAATATACATATAACTTTACTACCATATATACAATAGAAAGTTGAATGTAATTATTGTCTTCATCTAAGGGTTTGTGCTAAACCTAATTCACTTCACACATGTACTTCAACATTGGAAAAACTTTAAGTGACAAACGAGTCGACAGCTGACGTTTTGTGTAACAAGGTGTACCCTTAAACCAGTAAAGTGTACATGTTGTATTCATGGATTAGTGCATTATATAGACATACGATCTTTTGAATTTGAGCAATTATATATTTTAGAAGCTAATTATTATCAGACCTTACTATATGTACTATATGCAAGATCTATGGTAATACAGTAAATCATTGTTCGTGAGCATCCCGGGTTCGATTTCTGCCGGCACCAATGAAATTTCGGATAATAATATAATAATAAACCATTTATTCTCGCACAAATAGTACTTTAAATTAACAATTTGCCATAATTACGTTTCAGCTTTGTGAAAGACTGGTGCCTGAGGTAGGTTTTAGTAAAAAATCCTGTGTTACAAGTCAGCAGAGCCCCAAACCGCGGACAGAATTGGTGGCATAATTATTAAAACCAATAAAAGCTATTGATATAAAAAGAATGTATAAAATGTTGCAGAAATTATAAGTTTGTTTAAGTTGGTGTGAAGTATCAATAAGTTTGTGAGTGCAATTGTCTGAACGAAGCGATTTTTGGGAGGGTAAATGTGTAAATATGTGTAATATGTGGATTGCAGTTTTAAGTGCTAATTTACCATGTGCTCGGTGGTGAAGAAAAACTTGGTGAGAAAACCTGCATGTCGGAGAATTAAAAATTGTAAGACATGTAAAGTCCACCAACAGGCACTGGATTAGCGCGGTGGACACTAAAAACTCTCACAGAAATGAAAGGAGGCCTCTGCCCAGGAGTGGGACGTAAATAGGTTGTAATTTCAACTTTAATCACTATATGTTGTTAATTTAGTTCGTTCATCGTATAATGAGTTGGCTATGAAAATGATCAGAAAGATCTAATGATCTCCTACTGATTGATAGATAGTTACTGTATAAAATCAGGTCGTATGATATGCCAGGTAAAATAACATCCAGGCTGACGACAGGAGCAATAATAACGAAACAAACGCAGTCGAGGCATGATGTAGCATAAAATGCTAAAACCATAATATAATTGTGATTATACCATACCATAATACAGTTAAATTACTAATATTTAATTAATAATTAGTTAAATACCATAATATAGTGTACGGCATGGGTCTGATCGACTAGAAAAGGAACAAGCTCTCACAGAATACCAGCGTAAACTTACAGTTAAATGCTGTGTTTTGTATGGTGAATGTAAAGGACCGGAAACATTTTATACTGGAAACGAAGCATTCCATCAAAGTCCTCAGGGGTGTCAACTTATCCAAATACGTGTAATACTAGGATGTTCGTTCTCTGCACATAAGGATCCTGGCCAATTGCAAAAATAAAGTCGGTTATCGTGTACTTATTCGCTATACTCTTCAGACTGGAAAGCAGCAGCGCACGTAGGTACTGATGCTTAGATAGAAATAGAAAAAGATTTCAGACTTGTTTTTAAGTATTTTGAAAAAAATATGTAAGAATTTGTACTTTTAATCGTGGAACCTATTGCAACAACATCAAAATTAAAGATTAATTTAAGATGAAATAATAATAATTGCTGATATTGTAATAAATGTAACATATTATTATGACATGCTAATTAATAAATATACTACCATTATGATAAAATGGTGAATTAAATTTCTTTTACAAAAAAAAAAACAAACATTTTACATGTTAAATAAAATTAGTTTTTCGTTAAAAAGGTTAGACGAAAATCAACAAAGTTAATTTAGATAATGTTATAATTTCGTTCTCATTTGCCTACGGAATTAAGTATGGGCTGTAAGATAGCCCGAGGGAACGCAGCTGTCACACATTATTATACATTTATGAATTATGAACAGATTAAACGGAACGTAAGTGAATCGTAATCAGCAGCTTAGCTTAGTCATCACAGTGTGCCAGTTGAAATCCGCTAGGTAATAAAGCGCTTAGTTACCACATGTGATCATGACAGTATTTCTAATGTTTTTTTTTTTTTATTCCACAGACATTTTATAATGGTCGCACAATTTTATAAATTTTTACACACTGAGCGTGGAGAAACAATTTACGCTATTTGATACGTAATTGTCTTCCACTCTCTATTACTTTCTATAAACTTTAGTGGCACGTAAAGCATATTATACAAAATCAACAACAATAAAAACTAATAGCAGTTGCAACTGCGTACTACAATTAACATAGTAACTGTTGAAGCGCCTGTCAAATTATATTAGCAGTTCTCATGCCAATATTAGTCCGTAAGCTGTGTAGGTATGTTTAAAAAATGTTGTACCTGTCGTCGTTGTAAAATTTAGAGATCAAGTAAAGGTCGATTGAGCAAATTACTGCATTTTACTATTAAAAAGAGATAAAATTCCTATTCATGGTCCTAAATCGAAGCCGGATTTGAAAAAACGTAATTGGACAAGATATTATTTAGTGGAATACGCTTGGGAAGTCTTAAATATTCGTTGTGGAAATACCACCGAGGGAGTGAAGATATTTAACCAAGAAATCTGGAGTCTTAGCCCCTTAGATATTGGACTATTATTTAATTTATTTAACCCAGCACTCATTATCAGGTAGTATTTTGTGTAAATCGACTGCTAATTTATCAGGTTAGTACCAAATTACCTATAAAATAATTACGTATAACTTAAAGTATTTAATCGGCTAAAATTAATTTAATATTGTTTTATATAGTTTCTAATAACCGTCAAATCATGATTAAATCAAATAATAAAGCTTAGTTAAATTATATTGACGATATTATAATTTTTTTTTCTCTCTTTATTGGTTTAAACTGTTTTTTAAAAAATAAGTCAAGAGAGTGTATAATTGAAAAAATTGCATAATATTATTTATTACATACTAAGGCATACCTGTGAAGCTGTTTGATGGTCTGAATTGTATTTGTTACCCTTAATTGTTGTTAATTATAAAGTTAAATATCAAGGTAGTACATGTACCATTTTGTTTAATTATTTAAGAGTTTGAAAAATAAGTAAGGGAATTAGTTTTCATTTCTTTACAACTGTAAGCAAAATTGTATAAAACTACTTATGAATTATATTTTATAAAATATAAACTTCTTGTTTGTATAAATTTCAGGCATTTGCACTAGTCTCCCAATACCAGCCAGCATGCCAGAAGATAAGGAGCAAATTAGGAAACGAGCTAGTTACAAGGGACAAATAACAGCTTTTTCAAATTATTTAAATTCACTGAAGGTATCTTCATTGGCTGCTACTGAGGTAAATGAGTTGCAATTACGTATTAGTAGGATTGAGTCAATGTATGAACGATATGATGAGGTACAATTATCCATCGAGTGTAATACTGATAATATAGACGCCCAGATATCAGAACGAACTGATTTTGAATCCCTGTATTTTAAATCGCTTTCTCTTGCAAAAAGGATCTTAGCAGATTGCATTAAGTCAGATGACGTAAGCAGTGACGGTGGCTCTCATTCCGGCAATCATAAATTTGTTAAACTGCCCACTATTCAACTACCTAAATTTAATGGTTCTTATGATAATTGGTTAGAGTTTCATGACACGTTCATGAGCCTCATACATTCAAATGACGAGATAGATGACATAAATAAGTTTCACTATCTGAGAGCGTCGTTGGAAGGGCCCGCTGCTGTGGTAATACAGTCAATCGAATTCTCGGCAGCTAATTACACCGTCGCATGGACTATATTATGTGATAGATATGATAATAAAAGACTACTAATTCAAAATCACGTGACAGCCTTATTTAATATAGCACCAATTAATAAAGAATTGTCTGTCAACTTAAAACGTCTTATTGACCAAATAAATAAAAATTTACGTGCACTAGAATCTCTCGGTGAGCCAACTAAACAATGGGACACACTTCTCATTCATATTATTACTCAAAAATTAGATGCTAAGACATATCGTGAATGGGAAGAGTCTAAAGGTCGTTTGGAGAAAGATACACCTATTACGTTCGATATATTTTTGATGTTTTTAAAAAATCGAGACGATTTAATCGAAACACTAGAAATGTCTAATTCTGGTGCTACTAACCGTTTAAATTCTTCTATAAAATATGCTCCAAAAGTTAAGGCAATGGTTTCAGTGCGGGATACCGGTCATAAAAACGGTTCGGCCTTTTCCGCCAAACTGTGTCCTAAATGTAAGGGTGACCATAAGTTAAGCAGTTGTCCTCAGTTTCTTGGATTAAGTAACGATGTGCGTCTACAGTTACTGCCAGAGTATAAAGTATGTTTCAATTGTCTTAATTCAGGACATTATGCAAATCACTGCAAAAAGCCAGGATGCAAAATATGCCACCGAAAGCATAACACTCTCGTGCACGTCGCAGATTACCAGTCAAAACCAATTACAGATATTAATACATCTAACACGAGTAGTGGTAATAATAAGCCCGTTATGCAAGGTCATTTCGAACAAACAAACAGTTCGACAGGCTCACAGTTGTCATCCAATTCTAACGCACATCTGTCATTATCCGCAAAGGTAGGCACTGCATCGTGTAGTGAACAAGGCGACGTATTGTTATCGACGGCATTAATTAAAGTTATAGGTAAGAATGGTTGTCCATATATTGCTCGTGCTATTCTTGATAGTGGCAGTAACGCTTGTTTAATAACTGAAGAGTTATATCAAAGGCTAGGTTTGCCCGCTCAAAATGTAAATCAGTCGGTAGTCGGTATTAATAATGCTTCGGCACACATCAAGAAGATTTGTAAGGTATCGATAAAATCATTGAATGATAACTTCTCTAGTAATCTTCATTGTTTTGTCCTACCATCAATAACCCAAAATGTACCTACTAGATATGTTAATTTGTCAAACTTAAAAATTCCATCTAATATTTCTCTGGCAGATCCTAATTTTCACTCACCTGCTCCCGTTGACATGCTTATAGGTGCTGATGTCTTTTGGGACTTAATAGGAACGCAGAGATTAAAATTAGGGGACGGTCAGCCGATTCTTTGTGAAACTAGCTTAGGATGGTTAGTATCAGGTCCGATAGATTATAGATATGTAAAGAAAGGGGTTAACTTTATTAAATGTAATTTTACAAGAATATTTCAAGATGAGGCTAGTAAAGATTTAGATAAAGATATACAAAAACAATTAGTACGCTTCTGGCACCTCGAAGAGGTAAGCCCTGCGTCTCTTTATTCAAACGAAGAAAAATTATGCGAAGAACACTTTTTAAAAAACACCACGCGACTGGCAAATGGTCGATTTTGCGTGAGGATACCCTTCAAACATAATCCTGACGTATTAGGTGATTCTTGGCCACGAGCTAAAAAGTGTTTACTATCGCTAGAGCGCAGGTTAGCAGGTCAATCTCAGGTCTATGAAATTTATAAAGAATTTATGTCAGAGTATGAAAGTCTGGGTCATATGGAGAAATGTGAGAATGATAATTTACCACGTAAGATGCATTTTATACCACATCACGGTGTGCTTCGGGAAAGTAGTACTACTACTAAATTAAGAGTCGTTTTCAATGCTAGCAGTCCGACTTCTTCGGGTGTTTCCTTGAATAATATACAGATGGTAGGTCCCGTGGTACAGGACGACCTTTTGTCCATTCTTTTACGCTTTCGGCTACACAAATACGTTCTCACAGCTGATGTTGAGAAAATGTACCGGCAAATAGTCATTCATCCCGATGACCGCTATTTGCAACAAATTGTCTGGCGTGATAACCCTTCAGAACAGCTTCAAGCTTATCAACTTAACACCGTGACTTACGGCACCTCTAGTGCTCCCTTTTTGGCAACTAGGTGCCTCCAACAATTAGGCTTAGAGTGTACCGATGACAAGGTTGCTCAAGTGATCATTCACGATTTTTACGTTGATGACTTGCTAACGGGAGGGGATGATATTAACGAGGTTACAGATTTGCACCGTAAAGTGACTTCCACACTTGCATCAGCTCATATGGTTTTGCGAAAGTGGAAGTCGAATGAATCTCAACTGGTTAGTGAAAATGATATTTCTCCGCTTGATTTGAATATTGGTGGCTTTGAACCGACTAAAACTTTAGGCCTTGGTTGGCAATCACATACTGACCAACTTTGTTTCCCTATAGGAGGGCTATTCTCAGGTAGAACAAAGCGTGATATGTTATCTGTGATTTCTCAGATTTTTGATCCACTAGGACTTCTATCTCCCTGTGTAATTAAGATGAAAATGCTTCTTCAACAGTTGTGGCTGCTCAAGCTGTCATGGGATGAGCAGTTGACGCCAGAAATCAGCAAGATGTGGGCTGAGATAATAGTCGATTTACCTAAATTAAATACTCTACGTATTCCACGTCGTGTTATTTGTGACTCGCCTAGTTTGTTTGAATTTCATATTTTCTCGGACGCTTCTGAGCGAGCATATGGCGCCTGTTTATATGTGCGTAGTGTTAATGATCAGGGTGAGGTTTTAATTCAATTATTGATGGCGAAAAGTCGTGTCGCGCCGCTTAAACCTATAACAATCCCAAGACTGGAACTTTGTGGTGCACTTGTTGGAGCTCGCCTTTACCAAAAGGTTGTAGCATCGCTGAGACAACAGGCTAAGCGCACTTTCTTTTGGACAGATTCGTCCATCGTGTTAGGATGGTTAAAGGTGTTACCTAGCAAGCTACAACCCTTTGTCAGAAATAGGGTTGCTGAAATATTAGAGAAGACTGGAAATTGCGAGTGGAGGCATGTCCCAACAGAGTGTAATCCGGCCGATCATATTTCTCGCGGTGTGAGTTGTAAGGATATTTCATCCATGAGTAAGTGGTGGTCAGGACTTGAATTTTTAAAGAAAGAGGTCTCTCACTGGCCTGCAAATTTCTTAAGTATTAATCACGAGTTGCCTGAGATTAAATCGTCAAATGTTATCCTCCACGGAATACTTCATTCTAGCAACAATGAAGATTTAGGTGGGAATAAATTAATTGAATTTAAACGCTTTTCTAAATATACTAGATTAAATCGGACCGTTGCTTATGTGCTGCGTTTTATTAATAGTTGTAGAAAGCAATCCGTTCACGGTCCTCTAAGCAATCAAGAGTTGCAAACCGCACTCAATGTTATTATAAGAATATCTCAGAGTGAATCATTTGAGGAATACACCATGTTAATTAAAAATAAAAGTTTACCCACTAAAAGTCCGTTGCATAAATTTAATGTATTTCTCGATGATAATAAAATAATGCGTGTTGGAGGGCGTCTTGAAAATTCCGATTACTGTTATGAGAAAAAACATCCCATACTTATACAGTCCACTCATTATTTTACCAAATTGCTCTTCAATTATGAGCACATAAGGTTAATGCACGCGGGACCACAGCTAATGTTGGCCACTATAAGAGAGATGTACTGGCCGATTAGAGGTCGTAATTTGGCCAGATCTTGTTATCGACAATGTGTAAGATGTAATAGAATGAAAGGAAAAACCATCTCTCCAATAATGGGCAACCTACCACACCAACGCATCCTTTCTGGTTTTCCATTTCAAAATATTGGACTAGACTATGCGGGACCGATTCAATCTGTTTCTCGCCATGGCCGTGGTTGTAAAATTGTAAAGGTGTATATAGCTATTTTTATTTGCTTCGCGACTAAGTCAATTCATCTTGAATTAGTGGGTGATTTAACTAGCAATACCTTCATATTAGCTTTGCGCAGATTTATGTCTAGAAGAGGGAAACCTCTTAATATTTATTCGGATAATGGTACCTCCTTTGTAGGCGCATACAATGACATTTCAAAATTTATTAGGACGTATTGTAATTCTTTATCTGAGGTAATGGCAAATGAAGGAATTAATTTCCATTTCATACTGCCTTATTCTCCCCATTTTGCTGGGCTTGCGGAGGCTGGTGTCAAATGCATTAAATATCATTTAGTTAGAGTGCTGGGCAATTGTAATGTGACTTACGAGGAACTAAATACCACATTAATACAAATTGAGGCTATACTTAACTCCAGACCACTCACACCTTTGTCAACGAATCCTGAAGACTTGCTACCACTAACGCCCGGTCATTTTTTGATTGGACGCCCCTTGACTTCCTTGCCGACACCAGACTATAAAGATCATTCCGTAAGCTCTTTAACCCGATTTCAACGAATAGAACAATTACGTCAACATTTTTGGGCTAGATGGAGCAAGGAATATATATCAGAGCTTCAACTGCGGATGAAATGGCGTTCCTGTAAAGGCTCTTTGAAGTTAAATTCACTGGTACTCCTAAAAGAGGAGAATTCACCGCCATTAAAGTGGAAGATGGGTCGCATCGTCGCAGTCCATCCAGGCTCGGACGGCGTATCAAGGGTGGCGGATATCAAAACATCGACTGGTATAGTTCGCCGATCGTTTAGCAAAATTTGTCCGCTTCCTGAACCTGAAGAATCTGGTTGAAAGGTAGACTTTCAACGCCGGGGGGCATGTTGAAGCGCCTGTCAAATTATATTAGCAGTTCTCATGCCAATATTAGTCCGTAAGCTGTGTAGGTATGTTTAAAAAATGTTGTACCTGTCGTCGTTGTAAAATTTAGAGATCAAGTAAAGGTCGATTGAGCAAATTACTGCATTTTACTATTAAAAAGAGATAAAATTCCTATTCAGTAACAATATAGAAATAATGTTAGGAAGACAGTCTTGCTCACATGTGATTCTCGAAAATATATTCGAGATATTTCGAGATAATGTAAAGTATGCCAGTTCACATAACAGTGACTGAATTTTCCTGTTCTTTAATTGAGAGGAGAGCCGACTATTTTTTTTTTTTTTTATAGGATAAGGGTGGCAAACGAGCACACAGTCCACCTGATGGTAAGTGGTTGCTGCGGCCCATAGACATCTACATCTATCCTCGTTTGCGAATCAAAATGCAGATGCGCCGTCACCCGTGAGGACTAAGATGGAATGCCTCATTTCCAGTAAAAAGGGCCTCCGGCCACCTGCACTCACCAAGCGAAACGCAGAGGTAAACCTCTACTTCACGCTGGTATTCTGTGAGGTCGTGGTACCACCCCGGTTCGAGCCGGCCCATCCGTGCGACAGCAAAAGCTGCCGCGTGGCTCTACCACTGTCACTAGTTTTGTAATGATTGCTTCATTGATATATTTCCTAAATCGACACAGATCCGTGAACTTAAAAATAATTTTGCAGCAAGTTTCAAGGTTTCTAGACACTTGGGCGTCTCGCGAACTCGACTACGCTCTAGATCATTGTTGAGGTGTCCTTGGCGTAGACACAATCGATGTGGGTTATACAGTTCAGTGTTACGTAGAGTTTTATAAATTATCATGAGAGTTTTTTTGTACTTTTGTTGAAATAACAACCGCTAAATTACAGTTTTACGCTGTAACAATATGAATTAAAATAACAAGCATGAAATAGCAAAATAATATTGCTGCGTATATTGACAATTGAGAACAGGAGATCCTTTTTAATGGTAACCCGGCATTCCATCTTAGTCCTCAGGGGCGACAATGCATCTGCATTTTGATACTTAATCGGTGATAAATTTAGAGGTCTATGGGCCATAGCATCCAGTTACTATCAGATTGATTATTTGCTCATTGGTCACCCTTATTTTATAAAAGAAAAACAAGTACGCAGTTCAACAATATGTATTATTTGTTATTTCAAGGACCTGGTAAGAGGTGCAGGAAGTCGATGGATGCAGGTTACTCAGGACTATGCTTTTATGGGTATATTTCTATGCTTTAGTAGGTACTTGTAGTTTCATTGCAGTAGGAATTAAACATTAAAAATCACAGTTGTTTAAGGTTAATTATTAAGAATTTTTATTTAGCAAGTTTTATTTTTGTAATTGGTAATATTTAATATTCATCACATCTTTATTTAATTAAGTATGTACCTTAGCTTAATTATCTATCTATTAAATTAGTACCATTAAATCAAAATCACAGCGTTATTTAAGTATGTGCCTCATATTCTATCTACCTAATTGGTAATATTTAATAATCATCACAGTTTTATTCAGACTGATTTATCTTATTACTATTAAATTTTTTTGGTAACTAGTTACATAAAAAAATAAAATTTATATAAAAATTAAGTATAGACTATTTTAATCTTCTTCGTCATCACCCTGTTCTTCTTTACTGTGCTTAAGATTCTTGTAGAAGTCATGATATTTTTTTGGGCTGATCATTGTATCGCATAAACTAACCAAGTCTTTATATTTCACTTCGGTGATAGGAATAGGATTATTGTACAACTTGTCTAGTTTTGGTTCTTGTTCCTTCTTTTTCCTCCCTCTAGTTAATTTCAAATTCATGCCACAGTTCAGTTTTCTATAATTTTCTTCAATATAATCGTATTTAAATTCAATAATGTCTGGATTATTCCATTGTACTTTTACTTCTCTTATCTTATTCCAAGAAATTTTCTCTGAATTTGTATCTTTTATCCAGTTTTTAGTATGTAGCCAAGCTTTGAAATTCAAAACTAAGTCTTGATTTACTTCTACGACTGTATAAGCTGGGCTATTCTGTTTTGCCCAGCGAACCAGGGTGTACCATTCATCTGGTGTGTAAATAAGTTTATTTTTTGCTGTTCGCTCTATTAATGCGTGAACGCTATCTGCCTCATTTTGAGTATGGCCTTTTTCCAAGAATCGATGGCAAATGTCTACTTTGAATGTATTGCTTACATACAGGTACATAAAAAAAAACAATACGATTGCGATTCTGACCGGCACAGTTGTCTGACCAGAATCTAAAATCTTTGACGCCAGCTTTAACTTTGTTGTTAACAAAAGAAAACAAACAATTAGCTACTTCATTGGCGCCACGTTTAGCAACTGTCTCATCCCACATGTAACAAGTAGCTTCCTTTAACCCAGCATCAAACACTGTAAAATTATAAACTGATAATTTCCTTTTGCAATACAGCACACTAATTTCACCATGTGGAGTGTTATTTATTTTTTGAAAATCGATTAACGCTGTGCAAATATCAGAAGGATTTGATTGAGATTCAATTTTATCAACATTTTTTAACTCCCTGGCAAGTTTTTTGTTATCAATATGTGACTTATGCTTCAGTTTATCATCATTGGTTGGCGAGGTGTTGTTTTTCATTGCGTGACACAGGTCACATTGGTCCTTTTTAGGTATGTGAAAAGCTATGTTAAGTTCTTTGTTAACAATATCTTTGTATTGTCATACAGAAGTAGCTATATTTTCAGTTATATTCAGCTCTTTACACCATACAGTATACAGGTCATACATTTTTTTAAAAGTCAATTCACTATCTAAATACTGTTTACTTGAGTCTTTGCGCGTATAATGACTTTCTATGGGCGCAAAACATTTTACATGTTGAATTACATTTTCTTTCATTGCCGCGTTTATAATAGTTGGATGATTTGAATGAAATCCCCTCATGTCCTTAGAACAAATACCCGTATTTTTGTCATGCTTGTCGATGGCAGATTGTATGAAAGTGTTACTTATAGAAAACGTATTTTAAAACATGGTTTTGCATACCATAATCTTCTCTTCGTGGCCACTACGAGACAAAAGCGGCAAAAAAAACTTATAAACATTTAACCTCTTGGAATCCTGTGTCCATTGTTTTTTTCTTATTTCTTTCACGTGCGACGCTATAAAAGACCACTGATGAGAATGATCACCTAGATCCCAAAAGGTTTTGAATATATTTTGGCGAGCTACCACATCAAATTTTTCAAAACATTTTAATCGACAATTAGATGGACATGGAATCTTCATTTGTTTTGCCATTTGTAGTTTTCCGGATCGAGATCTATGAGCTTCACCTAAATTGACAAGCACCTTCCTTTTTTCATCAAGCCAGATAGATTTGTTAGTAATTCTGTTCCTTATTATTGCTTTTTTCACATACTGACGCTTTTTTTTTCGTTGGTGCGGTGTTGATGAACCAGACATTTCACTGGATCCTAACGGGCTTGATCTGAAGGTTGCATCAGATAGGAGAACAGTACTTTCGCTTAAATAGTTACATTCGTTTACAGTGTCCCCAAAGGACCTGCATGGACTTGGCATTGGTGTTGAACCACAATTTTCAGTTATTGATTGTGGTGTTTCATTTTCACAAATGGGCGTGGTGAGATCGTAATTTTCAATTTCAACATTCGAAATTTCCCCTACCGTATCGATTATATAATTTAAATCACTTTGCGATAGTATATTAGCTGATATAATATGATTTTGTTCTCCATCACTATGTGCTTCGGCAGCTTGTCTTTCGTCGATAGAAACTTCCAAATGCCGATTCTCAAGATCCATTGATACATCTTTTTCGGTATATGCATGTGTATCTAAAAAATAAAAATGTAATGTATGTTTATCCAACAACATTAATAAACGTACATGAAAACAAATTCATACATAAATGTTCAAGTTACACGTATATACAAACATGTAAGACATGACTTCATATACTTCGATAACAATAAAAGCTTTTTCTTTATTATAATTATTTCATAGAAATCATATTTTAAAGAAGCATGCAACTTATTATAATTATTTGTGCAATAATGATAATTTAATGACTATATCATAGTATAAGCGGATATGTCTGATTTGTCTGCTTTTACACTGCGATCGGTTAGAAAAACAATAAAAATACTTATTGTTATCGGTTTTGTGTATTATTGAGTGTTTAATATATACTTATTTGAATAACTACTTACCCTCATTCGCTTCAGCAATATAATTAATTAAATCTTGTGCTTCAGAAACGCATAAAACATTATTTCTGGAGTTTGCAATATCCACCAATAACTTTGATCTACTGTTATTCATGTATTATGCAGGAAATATTATGAATACTTTTAACTAAATACACACCACTAAATCATAACTGTATTAAAACAATCATTTCACCACGCAAACAAGCATCGACACGTCTTCTCCAAGTGAATGAAGTTAAGTCAGACAAGACCGCGCTCGCACCGTGTGGCGCGCATTTTAAAACGCCGTACGAAATGATAGGTATAGATATCCGCATCTACGACATTTATTCGTAGTAATTATCATACTTGTTCTCTTATACGATTTGTAAATGAAGTTAAATACGTAATATTTAGAAAAAAATCTTATACAGGTATGTGCATAAGGAAAATTTAAAGCCAATTATGCAATAAAAAAAATGCCATTTTTGACATGACTTTATGTACGTAGGGACCGTCGATTTGTCTATACAAATTACTTCAATGCGTATCCTATTATTCATATTATATATCAGGATTCCAGTTGTATCAGTTCGAATAAAGACTGGATAATTGTGAACGCTTTGTAACTCTGTAAAATGACTTAAATTGTTATAGATTGCACTTCTTGTGTACCTAATAATGAATATGATGTAGGTACCGTCAATCTGTCTTAGTACTCAAGGACGTCAAAGTATCTGAATTTTGATTAGATCACCTATAAATGATCAGAAGCTGTTTGTTCTCGATTACTTAAGTAAAAAAGTAATTTTTTTTAAATTTTAACGAAAACTTGGTCTATTCTGTTGAATGTTATGTATATCATACCAAGACAATATTGATCGTACATTCTTCTACTAAAAGAGAAGAATTGATTATGGACATTACGTGGAAGACGTTTAGGCAGCCATTGTACTCGTATTATTTTGGCCCTGTCATTCGTCTTAATTAATGGCACTGTTAAACGAAGCCGTATCTTATTGTTTTGTTAACAGACTTAGTAAATATAATAGAACATTGATTATAGGTAAGGTCTGTTCCCCAAATTTGTTGAGATAAATATTATTTCATTGTTGTTTTCCTATACTAGCAGTTGTGTGAAATTAATATTTAATTGATTTGTATTTATTTCATCTGAAAATATTTTCTGTTACACGCTTAGCAGGCGGGTCGGCAACCACAGTCTTTTTCTAATTGTTGTAAACAGGAGGGCGCCGCTGCCCATTTCCTGGTTTATTTTCGTACGTCGCTTCTTACGACAACCACGGGATGATATGGGGTAGTGGATATTCTTGCATCGCCGTGACACGGTTAATCTCTCTCTATATAAGACATTTTATGGGAATACCTTTGTAATGATTGAACAAATAAATTAATTTAATCACTATATTACAATTTCTATCTTTCAATTTGCAGCACTAAGCATAGCATTGTTGGGAATGTTTTTTTCGTGTAGGTTGGCTGATGTAGTAGAATAGATTTTTATTCTATTTTATTCTAATATTCTATTCTATGCTGTTCAACATGCCAGCATTGCATAGACGTTCGGCAGTAAATGATATCCACAAATGTTATATTCGTACATATGCTACAATGTACGAATATATGTGAGTGTTGAATAAAACTATTTTTTACAGATGTTATCGCGTTTAATTTACTAGTTTAATTCCCGAAATTTCGGGTGCTTTACAGCAACCCATGGTCATGGAGGAAACGTCGGAAATTAAAATAGTAAATGAAAAACGCGATAACATCTGTAAAAAATAGTTTTATTAAATGTGTAGAGTTAGCGTAAATATAAGATTATATGTGAGTGTGTTTTCTTGAGTATTGGCCAGGTCTTTCTACATGGAATTATGTCTGTTTCGCAAATACTGGACTCTGTATCTATGCTACTAGATGATGACTCCGTTTCTGCCTAATAATTCGTATGGGTAGGCTCGCACCGGTCTAAAGGATGTTGAGAGGCAGTATAATTACAGTAATTACTAATACAACTGGAATCTTGACGTGCGGTAGCTCAGGTACTATGCACTCGCTGAAAATTTAACAGTATGTGAGCAACTCTGGTTCGAATATCGCCGGCACCAACGAAATTACAAATTGCAATTTTAATTGCTCATTTACGACGTGCACGACGGTGAAGGAAAACATCGCAAGAAAACCTGCATGTCTGATAAATAATAAAAAATATATTTTGAATTTTGAAAACAAATTATTTATTAAGACATGTGAAGTTCTCCAACACGCATTACGGCAGCTTGCTGGAAATTTCCTTACCCTAAAAACCTCTCAGAAATGAGAGCAGACCTGTGCCCAGCAGTGGGATATATATAGGCTATAACTCTTTTAATTTTTATAATAACAGGCTGTGAGGCATTCTATTTTCGTCCTCAAAGGTGACAACGTATCTGTAGCCATCTTTGTTCGAAGTTGTCCGCAGGTATCCATAGACTGCAGTAGCCAATTAGCATTAGGTAACGGATAGTAAGTTCATTCGTCACTGTAGTTTTCTAACAAAAGCCATTTAAAAATTCAATTGACTAGAGTACCATGATGAAAATATTTTTGTAAATCTACTTGAGAGTTGGGTATATAAGTGTCAAACTGATAAATTTCTTTACGATGCTTTCCTTCAACACCGAGGTTGTAGTTAACAAGCACTTTAAATTTAAATAAATAATGTCAATGGCTTAGGCGAGGATCGAATCCAGGTTGCGGGTTGCAGGTTGGTCAAGAAAAACGGAGAATACTTAGTCCCTGAGCTACTATCGTAACATGTATCTAATTTAATTTACATTATTTTCGTCTGAAGACCATCGTTATAAATTTTACTTAGTATATATTTTAACAATCGTTCAGAAGTACGACATCGTTAGCTTATCTCAAATGAAGAGCAATTCACAAAGGTTTAAATGTACGTCCCCGGAAGATATAATGAGCGATTGCACATCTTCAGAAGGGCAAGTGTTTTTATTCTTGTAAAAATCGTACGTTAAATTGATAAGACTTTAATTTAAATAATTTATATTGTAATCATTTAGAATATTATTTCAATCTTATTGTTAAAATAACCGTGAAGTGGCGTAGTAAGAATATCCACTACCCCATGACGCCTCGTGTGTGTCGTAAGAGACGACAGAGGGAAACTGGAACAGGAGATGTCCTGACTGAAACTGACATTAGTCCTTCTAAAGTGTCTTTTCCCTAAATTCGTAAAGGTTGCATGGAAACCTTGGGATACAGCAGTAAACTTTGGAAAGGATTGACCGAAGGATGCTTCTCACGAAGTCCTTCAAGAGTTTCGACATTACTAGGAGTCATGATGTCGTCTGAGAATAAGATACGGGATGCATTTTTTAATTCACCATTCATTACTTTCAACTCAACTACATTTTAAATTAAATTTAGGACAAGGTAAGTAAGTAGGTAAGTATCAATTGGGTAATCAAAATTTGAAAAGAGGTATCTTTAAGTTGAGACGTAATTAATTTGTTTAAGAAAATAATTTTTGCCAACTCTTTTCACTATTAGTGAAAAAAATTTGAATAGTGTATGACAATGCTTTAGCAAGCTGCATCCTCGTATCTCTACGAATTCTTTTAACCACTGGTACATTACGATATTAATTGTAAATTTGCTTCGAAAAAAGGGAAATATTTATGTCATTACAGGAATTACTAACAGAGTTATGAATTTCTACGTTAGGTTTTGAAGCCGAAATACTTTTACTATGGCATCGTTTAACATGTATATTTAATCCCTTTTTCATTTAAACAGCCTATCGTTTATACAATATTGACACTGTAGGAAATCCGGCTGTGAATGTCACTACATTATATAGAGATATTCATTAAAATATCTAAACATATATCTACAGCCATAGAAATATTAAAAAGGGGAGAAGTGGCAAGGGGGCGTGTCTGTGTCCGCGCGATATGATCAAAATGCTCAAGTTCTATTCAATCAGCCGTTTCCGCGTATTAGTGTGCTTTCAACCGTAATCATGAAACAATATCAGAATGCCGTGTTGTTCAGTGGTTTCTTGTAAAAAACGAAGCCAAAACAAAATCTTTCTAAATCATGGAATCACTTACCATATGTAAGAACAAGTATTTTACTATATTTAAGTTCAGAGTTTGCGAAACAGACGTAATTCCATGTAGAACGACCTGGCCCATACTCACGAAAACACACTCACATATGTTCGTACATTGTAGCGTATGTACGAAAACAACATTTGTGGATGTCATTTAGCACCGAACGTCGTGATGGCATATTGAATAAAATAGAATATTAGAATAGAGTAGAATAAAAATAGAACATAAAAAAATAAAACAATAATGTTCTATTTTTATTCTACTCTATTCTACTACATCAGCCAATCTACACGAAAAAAACATTCCCAACAATGGTATGCTTAGTGCTGCAAACTGCAAGAGAAAAATTGTTAATATAGTGAATAAATTCTTTTATTTATTTAATCATGACAGAGGTATCCCAATAAAATGTATTATATAGAGGGAGATTAACCGTGTCATGGCGATGCAAAGATATCCACTACCCCATATCATCCCGTGGTTGTCGTAAGAGGCGACAGAAGGAAACTGGAACAGGAGATGTCCAGTGTCTTCCTGATAACGGCTCAAAATTATAAAAACTGCGTTTGCCAACCCGCTTATCAAACGTGGCGAATGTGTCGATTAGACCGTGGAAGGACGACGCTCTCACAGAACACTTGCTTAAAATAGCACCATTCAATATGTTTTGAGTAGTGAGTGTAGAGAACCGGAGAAAACGAGGTATGCCATTTAAGTCCACAGGGGAGACAACGCATCTGCATTTTGATTCTTAATCGAAGATAAAATATAGATGTCTATAAGACACAGCATACAATTACCATCAAAAGAATTTGGAGCTCGTTTTTCGCCCTTTCTCTAAAAATTAAAATTTTGAAAAGAACAACGCAATATATACTGCAACATTTTTTTAAACCCATATTCCGACAATGTTTTTCTAAATAGATTTCTGTGAAGCAAAACATGAAATGGAACACTTTTATAAAAAGTGATGTTTCCAATAAAACTTTCGATTTGGGGATTGTTCTGTGTTCGTAAATAAGTGACCTTATAAACATAAGTTTACTTATGTGAAAACTTATTTATATATGTGTTTAAAAATTATAGCCCCGCGATAAAAACATAAATTTAATATTATGCTATGAGAAATATGCAGTGGACATGTCCAGGATCGCCGCCGCTATTGCAGGTTTTACAGGTTTTATAAACTACAATCGCAAAAATGAAATTTTGTCTTAAGGTTAGAAATTATGTGCCTGCAAGCTAATTATGAAGTTAAGCGTCGAAATGTGGAACCAACGGCAATAGGACAGATACCGTTATCCCTTTTTATGAATTCACATAATCTTGCCTCATATAAGAATGGAATGAAATTTGGACTAATATTACCAGAAAGCATAAAATTACATAACTTTGTAATCTCATTAAGAAGTACTCCGCCGATGTCAGCGGCAAAAACGCTTACAAGATCTTTAAGATTTGGAGTCGTTATTCCGTTAATGCCGCCGGAAGATCCATTCAAAAATGACATAATTCCTTCTAAAGTGTTTTTCCCTAAACTCGTAAAGGTTGCATAGAAACCTTAGGATACAGCAGTAAACTTTGGAAATGATTGACCAGAGGATGCTTCTTACGAAGTCCTTCAAGAGTTTCGACATTACTAGGAGTCATGATGTCGTCTGAGAATAAAATAAGGGATGCATTTTTTAAGTCACCATTCATTATTTTCGACTCAACTACCTAATTTTTTAAATAAAATTTAGGACAAGGTCGAGATAAATGAGTATCAATTAGGTAATCTAATTTTGAAAATAGGTCTCTTTTAGTTGAGACGTATATGATTTAAGTAAATAATTTTTCCCAACTCTTTTCACTATTAGTGAAACAATTTTGAATAGTGTATGACAATGCTTTGGCAAGCTGCATCCTCGCAGCTCTAGGAATTCTTTTAACCACCGATGATAACTGTAAATTTCTCCGAAAAAGGAATTAATAATAGAGTGATGAATTTCTACGGTAGGTTTTGAAGCCGAAATACTTTTACTATAGCATCGTTTAATATGTATATTTAATCCCTTTTTACCTTTAAACAGCCTACCGTCTATACAATTTTGGCACTGTAGGAAATCCGGCTATGAATGTAGCGGAGTGGACATATTCATTAAAAGATCTAAGCATATATCTACAGCACTCAAGAGTCTATATACATATTACATATTCACATTGACTTCATATTGACTTGTAATGTGCTGTATCCCGCATTTTTCTCTGAAACACAATCATTTTCAGCCTAAATAAAAGCATTTTGCTCTATAATAGAAATATTATCGCAATACTTCCCAGGATTTATTCCATATTGATAAAAATTGTGTGTATTCGGTATTTTTTTAACAGCTGACAACGATGCAGCAGAAAGATTTTCCTTTATAAATGAGTATTATGTCTGAAATCAAAAAATTATTATCATAATAACTGTCTTATATATTTAGTGATAATTTATTGTAATTGGTAAGCCAAAAATGGGCTCTAAATCATAAAATAAAATAAGTTAAATATACGTAGGTTTTGACACTATTTGTTCAATAAAATACTTTACCTATAGAATGAAGTAGATAGCGCTATTACAAAGCAATTTTGCTGCAATTTCCTGAAGGTTTCACTTATACCGTGTGTGACATGTTGTGACATTTGTACATTTTTTTTTATTTCTATAGCATTGTTACGTTTAACTTCTGGAGAACAGGACTCCTCTCAATTCCTAAAAGGCTTTAGAGCAGGTCATTAACATATCCTTGAAAGAATTTGTATATTATATCTAATAGGTTTCCTTCGATTTTCTCATTGAGTTTCACGTTGTAAATGATCTTGAAAATACAATACTCGTAAAAATGTTTACAATGTATTATATTAAGTGTTTGCGAACAACAGTCCAGAAATGGGTCAAGTATTTGTTACCTATGCAAATATTTCTTACGTACGGATAAGAACCCGCGGCCCTGCAGCATCGCATGTAAATGCCTGTTACCACTATGCCACTTCACTGTGAGACCGTTGATATAAAGGATGTAGATTTCCATCTTTACACACCTCTTTACTTTCATTTAGGTACTTCTTCAATGATATCTTGATAAAAGTTATTGTAGAGCTTTGATAGATTGGAAAAGCCATAGTGGCTTAGGGTATAAGCGCCCGTCTTTAATTTCATAGTACGCAGTTTAGCAGACCGAGCTCAATACCTGATTTAAATTGCGATAAAGGAACGATTAATGGAACATGCAAGCCTTAAAAACAGTTTTTACTTTCGGGAATCGAACCTCCAATTGCCGCAGCCATACCCTTAACTGCTGAGCTACTGAGCTGTCAAAATAATTAAAATTAACGAAAGCTTTTTGAATATAAGGAAGAACAAATAAAAAGTATGACTATGAATTTCAGATAAGCTTCAATTGAAATTGCACGGCTTCCTCTCACTATTATGAAAAAGAAATCGGACAATCGGTTTTATTTAAATCGACTTTCGATTGGAATTCATTCTGATTTTGAAAGCGTGGTCACTTGGAAAAGAAGGCCAAATTGGCCTCTAAAAAGCTTGGCGTGCTCAGCAGAGCGGGACAGTATTTTATGCAGGCACAACGCCTACAACTTTACAAGGCGCAGGTTCGGCCTCACATGGAATACTGTTCCCATCTCTGGGCTGGGGCTCCCCAGTGCCAGCTCCTTGCACTTGACCGCATCCAGCGCAGAGCGGCTTGATTCGTCGACCGAGGACTTTCCGATCGGCTCGACTCATTGGCGCTGCGATGTTGCATCTTTTTGCAATTACCACGGGAAGTGCTCTGAGGAATTGTACGGATTAATCTGCCAAATTTCACGAACGCACATCGCGGCAGAACTCCCGATACCATCCACACCATCTGGATGATTGGCGGTCCACCACTGTACGATTTAGAAGATGTTTTCTTCCTCGCACAACTTCCTTGTGGAATAGTTTACCACTAGCGATTTTTTCGGACCGATACGACTTAGGAACCTTCAAGAAAAGAGCCTACTCCTTTTTAAAAGGCCGGCAACGCATCTGCAATTCCCCTGGTGTTGCGGTTGTTCATGGGCGGCGGTAGTCACTTGCCATCAGGTGAGCCGCATGCTCGTTTGCCCCCTCTCCTATAAAAAAATACAATAAATGGATATATACGAAATGAATAGTCGTTATAAATTGATGTATAGAAGCTAACTTTGCCTTATTTTTAATAAAAAGCTAACTTCTAATTTATATATTAAATAATAAAATAATGTATATATTTTCTATGAGAAAATAACTAATATTTACAATAAGGAAAATGTTGAGAAACAGTCTCTGGTCTAAAGCTATTACTACCCAATACATTACACCAAGTCAAATCTATCCACTCGCTCGATCCCCAACCTTTTGTCTATTACAAATTACTTCAATGCGTATCATATTATTCATATACCTCCGGATTCCAGTTGTATCAGTTCAAATGAAGACTGGATAATTGTGTACGCTTTGTAACTCTGTAAAATTACTTCAATTTTTATAGATTGCACTTGTTGTGTACCTAATAATGAATATGATGTAGGTACCATCAATCTGTCTTAGTACTCAAGGACGTCAAAGTATCTGAATTTTCATTAGATCACCTATAAATGATCAGAAGCTGTTTGGTCTCCCTTACTTAAGTAAAAAGGTAAAAAATTTGAAATTTTAACGAAAGCTTGGTCTATTCTGTTGAATGTTATGTTTATCATACCAAGACAATATTGATCGTACATTCTTCTACTAAAAGAGAGGAATTGATTATGGACATTATGTGGAAGACGTTTAGGCAGCCATTGTACTCGTATCATTTTGGCCTTGTCATTCGTCTAAATTAACAGCACTGTTAACCGACGCCGCGCCGTATCTTATTGCTTTGTTAACAGACTAGTAATTATAATAGAACATTGATTATAGGTAAGGTCTGTTCCCCAAATTTGTTGAGATAAATATTCTTTCATTGTTGTTTTCCTATAATTGTAGTTGTGTGAAATTAATATTTTATTGGTTGGTATTTATTTCATTTGATAATGTTTTCTGTAGTTACCACGCTTAGCAGGCGGTTTGGCAACAACAGTTTTTTTTTCTAGTTATTATTCGTACTGTGCATTACTGTACATTTTTAGCGAATGCATAGTGCCTGAGCTAACGCAGATCAGATTCCCAGTTGTATCGGTAATTACTGTAATTATATTGCCTATTTACACCCTTCAGAACGGTACAAGCATTGCTATTTGTCATCCAAAAAAGGTTAGAGGGTTGTACCTACCCAAACAGATTCCTCGACAGAAACGGAGTCATTATCTAGTAGCATAGATACTGAGTTCAGAGTTTGCGAAACAGTCGTGATTCCATGTAGAACGACCTGGCCTATACTCACGAAAACACACTCACATATGTTCGTACATTGTAGCGTATGTGTTTAGGCCAAACAGTTAATATTTGAAATTTGCATTCCACTCGTGTCCGCCCGCTGACTTTGTAAAGGTCACCCTTTCCCCACTACCGTGTGCATTGCTCGGCAGGTGGCGTGTAGGCAGAACGCGAGGGCGATGAGGAGTAGCTTGCTAGCAGCGACCCGGTTAAGCCGAGTGTTTCGGCTATCGCTGCGGAAGTTCGCGCGAGACCGGTTTTGGGTGATTAGGGTCTAGAATTTTTTGAGCGCGTGGCTTCGCTACGTTATTGGGTTTCGTGAAATCCGCCTCGGATTTGGCGGTCTAGGATTTAGGTTCCTGTACAAGAGGCCTTTATGGGGTTTTACGGTTAAGTAACTTCTTTGAAAGTAATTGTATATATTAGTTAGATGAAGTACCAATTTCTTCGTCACGTAGATATGTGAGTTGTGCGATAGTTAACTCGTGCGAGAGTGCGGAATAGTGTAAGCGCGTCGAGGAGATATACGGTCTAGGAATAAGCCGCGCATTCCTTGTTTGAGAGCTTCTCCCGGTTATTTGTCTGGATATCGTTATAATGGTGTCGTCGCGGGTAGTGCCTTTGTGTTTGGATTGCCTAGTTAGATTAATTTGCGTGTCAACGAGGCGTATTTTGACTCTGGCGCGACGTGTTATTCTGGTGCCAAATTTATGAATATTTGTGAATCCGGGACATTCAATGTCGAATTTTGTGCTACTGTCCTTGCCGTGTCGGGTATCACGTGTTAGATTCTGCGATGAGTGTGGAATTGGGCGAATTGAAGTTAGTTAAATTTACAATGAAGCTAAGAGACTGAATTAGTGACAGTGAAGAAAGAAGTGGTCCGGCGATAGAGCAGTCTGGAGCGATGCAGCATTTTTGGGCAGCCTGGAAATCGACCGCTGCTGGTCGCCTACGCCTGCCCAGGCCTCACGCATTCACACCTCACTGTACACTGTTCACCAAACACCATTAGACACACTCACGGCCTGTCCAAGCCTTGGAACGAAGTAAGCTTCGGCTACCGGTAAGTATTATTGGTTTCTAGTTTTCTCCCATATAATTTATTGTGATAGAACACATTGGCCATATTGAGGCCCGACCTGCGTCTGTCCGTCGAAGAAGCTGCTATGTGCCCCAGCCACGACGACCTTTGCAAGGGCAGCTGTAGGCCGTAACAGTATGTACGAAAACAATATTTGTGGATATCATTTACCACCGAACGTCGTGATGGCATATTGAAAAGAATAGAATATTAGAATAGAGTAGAATAAAATAAAACGTAAAAAATAGAACAATAATGATCTATTTTTATTCTACTATATCAGCCAATCTACACGAAAAAAACATTCCCAACAATAGTATGCTTAGTGCTGCAAACTGCAAGAGAAAAATTGGTAATATTGTGAATAAATTCTTTTATTTATTCAGTCATAACAGAGGTATCCCCATAAAATGTATTACATAGAGGAACATTAACCGTGTCATGGCGGTGCAAGAATATCCACTACCCCATATCATCCCGTGGTTGTCGTAAGAGGCGACAGAGGGAAACTGGAACAGGAGATGTCCAGTGTCTTCCTGATAACGGCTCAAAATTATAAAAACTGCGTTTGCCAACCCGCTTATCAAACGTGGCAAATGTGTCGGTTAGACCGTGGTAGGACGACGATCTCACAGAACACTTGTTTAAAATAGCACCATTCAATGTGTTTTGAGTGGTGAGTGTAGAGAACCGGAGGAAACTAGGCATTCCATTTAAATCCACAGGGGAGACAACGCATCTGCATTTTGACTCTTAATCGAAGATAAAATATAGATGTCTATAAGACATTACCATCAAAATAATTTGGAGCTCGTTTTTCACCCTTTCTCTAAAATTAAAAGATTTGAAGAAAAAAAATCGCAATATATACTGTGACATTTTTTGAAACCCATATTCCGTCAATGTTTTTCTAAATAGATTTCTGTGAAGTAAAATATGAAATGGAACACTTTTATAAAAAGTGATGTTTCCAATAAAACTTTAGATTTGGGGATTGTTCAATGTTCGTAAATTAGTGATCTTATAAACATAAGTTTACTTATGTGAAAACTCATTTATATATATGTGTTTAAAAATTATAGCCCCGCGATAAAAACATAAATCTAATATTATACTATGGGAAATATGTAGTGGACATGTCCAGGATCGCCGCCGCTATTGCAGGATTTACAGCTTTTATAAACTACAATCGCAAAAATGAAATTTTGTCTTAAGGTTAGAAATTATGTGCCTGCAAGCTAATTATGAAGTTAAGCGTCGAAATGTGGAACCAACGGCAATAGGACAGATACCGTTACTCCTTTTTTAAGAAGGCACATAATCTTGCCCCATATAAGAATGGAATGAAATTTGGATTAATGTTACCAGAAAGCATAAAATTACATAACTTTGTAATTTCATTAAGATGTACTCCGCAGCGTCAGCGGCAAAAACGCTTACAAGATCTTTAAGATGTGGAGGCGTTATTCCGTTAATGCCGCCGGTAGATCCATTTAAAAATGACATAATTCCTTCTAAAGTGTCTTTTCCCTAAATTTGTAAAGGTTGCATAGAAACCTTGGGATACAGCAGTAAACTTTGGAAGTGATTGACCGAAGGATGCTTCTTACGAAGTCCTTCAAGAGTTTCGACATTACTAGGACTCATGATGTCGTCTGAGAATAAAATACGGGATGTATTTTTTAAGTCACCGTTCATTACTTTCGACTCAACTACCTAATTTTTTAAATAAAATTTAGGACAAGGTCGAGATAAATGAGTATCAATTGGGTAATCTTATTTTGAAAATAGGTCTCTTTTAGTTGAGACGTATATGATTTAAGTAAATAATTTTTCCCAACTCTTTTCACTATTAGTGAAACAATTTTGAATAGTGTATGACAATGCTTTGGCAAGCTGCATCCTCGCACCTCTAGGAATTCTTTTAACCACCGATGATAATTATAAATTTCTCCGAAAAAGGGAAAATTCATGTCATTACAGGAATTAATAATAGAGTTATGAATTTCTACGGTAGGTTTTGAAGCCGAAATACTTATACTATGGCATCTTTTAATATGTATATTTAATCCCTTTTTACCTTTAAACAGCCTACCGTCTATACAATTTTAAAACTGAAGGAAATCCGGCTGTGAATGTAGTGGAGTGGACATATTCATTAAAATATCTAAGCATATATCTACAGCACTCAAGAGTCTATATACATATTACATATTCACATTGACTTCATATTGACTTGTAATGTGCTGTATCCCGCATTTTTCTCTGAAACACAATTATTTACGGCCTAAATAAAAGCATTTTGCTCTATAATAGAACTATTATCGCAATACTTCCCAGGATTTATTCCATATTGATATAAATTGTGTGTAGTCGGTATTTTTTAACAGCTGACAACGATGCAGCAGAAATATTTTCCTTTATAAATGAGTATTATGTCTGAAATAAAAAAAATATTCTCATAAATACTGTCTTATATATTTAGTGACCTTTACATTGTTATTTTTAAGCCAAAATTGGCCTCTAAATCATAAAATAAAATAAGTTAAATATACGTAGCTTTTGACAGTTGAAAAATTTTGACAGTTTTGTTTTATTTGGCCGATTTACATTAAATTAATCGTGTTTAGTGCTTAGGCCATCTAGCGTCTACTTTGCGTATCACCTTGAGAGTAAATCACTTTTTGTTCGATGAAATACTTTACCTATAGAATGAAGTATATAGCGCTATTACAAAGCAATTTTGCTCGCAATTTTCTGAAGGTTTCACTTATACTGTGTGTGACATGTGACATTGTTTGTGTGACAAATGTTTTTTTTTTATTTCTATAGTATTCTTACGTTTAATTGCTGGGAAACAGGACTCCTCTCATTCCCTAAAGGGTTTTGAAGCAAGTATTTAACATGTCCTTGAAATAATTTGTATATCATTTCTAATACTATTTTTTCTATTTTTTCATTGAGTTTCACGTTGTAAATAATCTTAAAAATACAATTAAAATGTTAACAATGTATTATTTTAAGTGTTTGTGAACAACAGTCCAGAAATGGACCAAGTATTCGTTACCAATGCAAATATTTCTTCCGTACGGATAAGAACCCGCGGCCCCGCAGCATCGCATGTCAATGCTTGTTACCACTATGACACTTCACTGTGAGACTGTTCGGGATGTCGATTTCCTCCTTTACACACCTCTTTACTTTCATTTACCTTTACTAACATTTACTTCCAATGAACTCTTGATAAAAGTTATTGTAGAGCTTTGATAGATTGGAAAAGCCATAGTGGCTCAGGGTATAAGCGCCCCTCTTTAATTTCATAGTACACAGTTTAGCAGACCAAACTGGATCCCTGATTTACCATGCGATAAAGTAACGATTAATGGAACATGTAAGCCTTACAAACAGTTGTTACTTTCGGGAATCGAACCTTTGATTGTCGCAGCCATACGCTTAACTGCTGAGCTACTGAGCTGTCAAAATAATTAAAATTAACGAAAGCTTTTTGAATATAAGGAAGAACAAATAAAAAGTATGACTAAGAATTTCAGATAAGCTTCAATTGAAATTGCACGGCTTCCTCTCACTATTATGAAAAAAAAAATCGGACAATCGGTTTTATTTCAATCCACTCTCGATTGGAATTCATTCTGATTTTGAAAGCGTGCAATTTATTTATTTATTTTACTCTTTACTGTACACCAAAATACAAAGTAACGAGTACAGTTAAATCTAAAATAGAATATGTACAACAGGCGGTTGTACATATTCTATCATAATTTATGAGTGGACTACTTTAATTTAGGATTGATATTTATAGTAGTCTTTTTTATTTCGCTTCATACGAATACACAAGTCTATATTCTTTTGATTAGTCCGTTAAACTCCATCACTGGACGTAAGTTTCTCCCATTGTTTTATTTTAATTTTTATAAGAGAGGGCAAATGACTATGTGGGCCACGTGTAAGCAAGTGTAGTTATTTGACGCCACCCATAAACATGTGTAACATTAGAAGAATACAGGTGCGTTGTCTGCCTTAAAAAGGAGTAGGCACTTTTCTTGTTGGTGAAGATGCTGCTGTCCATCTCCTGATTTGTTTCCCTCTTTCACCTTTTACGACAGACACGAGGCAGTATAGGGTATTGGGAATATTGTTAATCCGCATGTCACACATGATGGTCAAGGACAATTCTTTCTACTATGGGAGAAGTCCTCTGGTTAAAATTAAATCGACAAGATAACTCGGAATCGTATTGTTATAAAGTTATTGAGGTTATATTCAAAAGCCATTTCGAGATTTATCAATATTTTGTAACATAATATACGTCTATACTAAAATTGAAATTGTAAAGTTTTTATTCCTATTGACATTGTAAATTCAAATAATCTCTCTGAATACCAGTCTACGAGAGCCATATAGTAGTAGTGATTAGTGATGCCAAAAAAGATAGGGCCTAGTGGTTTTTATAGAATTAGAATGACAAACGAGGACACAGTCAACCTGATGGTAAGTGACTGTTATTACATATAAATATCTTCATTTCTGTCCTTAGTTAAAAATAAAAATGCATATACGTTGTCATCCCTGAAGACTTAGCTGGAACGCCTCGTTTGGAATGCCTCAATATATATACACAGCAGCATCAAGCTCCTATTTCACGTTGGTATACTCTGTATGTAATCTTTTCCTGGTCAACGTGACGACCCATTTGTACTACAAGGACATAGCTGCAGCATTTCTCTACCACGTATAAAACTACTACTAACTATATACAACACCTGATCCACCGACATCAAAATGAAGGACGTTCACATCTTTGAATTTTTTATGTATGTTAACCGATTACTCGATGACACCCTAACTGGAAAATTCTTTTTTTGTTTCAAAATATATATATATATATATATATATATATATATATATATATATATATATATATATATGTGGTCTTAAAGGTAAATGAGAATAGGCTTTAGTTACGCTAAGACAGTGCGATGTAGCATTTAGGGATTCATCTCCGCTTACCATCAGGAGGTTGAAAAATACTAGCAGCGCCCCAGCTAACGCTTAACCAATATACGCAGCCGTCAAATAAGTAAAATCAAATATTTTATATTAAATTTGTGATTCAAATATAAAAGCAAAAACTTACTAAACTTGGTCATATCATGGTCAGAATCATGTCAAGGCACAGATGGAATATTTTCAAGTCGTAAATTCCAACAGAAGTTATAATAAGCTTTTGGATTGAGAAGTACGATAACTAACTTGTCAGGCGTTTGTAATTGAGAATGAATTTGGCTGCGTCATAGTTTAAAAGTAACATTTTCTTTGTAACAGGTTTTAACAAATAAATGTGTGCTATTTTCTAAAATTCTATAATAAAGTTATATATAAACTTTATACATACATATATAATAAAAAGTATATATTCATCATCATCATCATCATTACAGCCTTCCATAGGTCCACTGCTGAACATAGGCCTCCCTCAAGGAATGCCACAAAGCACGGTCCTGATAATATATATATATATGTGTTATGTGTTAACAAGTTCTCATTAACGCTATGACCATTTTGTTTTACACGCTTATAATATACTATCTTATTATAATATAAACGGGAGAGCCCCATATCCAGAATTGGATTCTTTTGGGCCGATAAATAAGAAGGAGAAGAACATTTTTCAACAATTAGTGCTTTATTAGGAATTAAAAGTTTGCATTGCATTATTTCCGTAAATTATTATTAAAATATAGACCGGACCGCACTGATTTAGTAACCTGACCTAACCTACGACTTCATGAATTAGACCGTTTAGGTTATAAAGGAACATATGACTATACCTTCCTATACGTAAACAAACATACACACATTTACACGAAAAAATACAACCCTAATTCAATCCTCCTACTGGAAACGCCAAATAAGAATATTTTGTTATAAGGGACATGTAAACTAAAAAAATTATAGACTGTAATATATATATATTATACACACACATATATATATATATATATATATATATATATATATATATATATATATAGAGTGTAATAAGAGCACGTAGCGTGGCCTTGATATGTGAACAATAAAGCTCTGCTCTTCCGCATCACGTAAGACTTGTGTAAAATTATTTTTAAGGAGTACATGAACATGATGGAGTTGATTTTGTTGACCAATGACAAGTGTCTTCTCCAACAAGAATGAAAATGATGATGGGTAACCACCCATGACCTGGACCACCCGGACTAAGATGGAATGGTAACGAGAACCAGTATAAACTGTATTTGGTGCATGTTACTCACCAAAAAAACACAAAGGCAATATGCTGTTCCTTTACGCTGGTATTACGTACGACCTTGGCCCTTCACTGGTCGAGTTGACCCATTCTTCTTTTAGCCATAACTTAATTAATTCTTTCTAACATTAAATATCTATTTTATTATTTTCTGTCTAACACCAACTCTTTAAATGGAAAGTAAAGTACGGATAACGACGCGACGCTAAATCTTTATCAGGATTCCGCTGACTACTATTTTCTGTGATATCAGTGCTGTTCTCTAGTATGTATATCTACATAGTTGAAAAGGACTTCCTCTTCATTTTATGCCCCGCTCAGATATCAACCAATTATTGACCTTCTATTCACAGACCAATACCACAACACGCTGACAATGGGACACCGAGGTGGACGTGACCATAGAGGAAGACGTTCGGATCTGATCTTAAATCGATTCTCAAAAGAAAGTGTTGACGACTAAGATTAAGGGCCTCTTGGTCTTGACGACAGTCGTATGTGCCTATGTGGACTGTATACTTCTTTACTCTACTATTAGAGTGAACACTGAAGTATCTTGAAATAAAACTTTTATTTCTTAAATAAAATCTCCTTGGAAATGTCATAATGAGTATACTGAAATTTTCACTACTTTCCCTAATTTTACCCTTTTTATGCCTACGACACGACTTAAAACAATACAATCACTATCGTGTTGTAGGTAACAAATTCCGCTAGCGCAACCCCCAACACGAGGTGAAACACTGCATGAAAGAGTTTAGAAATAATAAGTGGGATAATCCGCTGGAAGATATCGAGCCATCTCATACTGCCTTCTGACAGTTGACCCGAGCTCTGAAAGCAGAACAATCACCACTTATACCGCCTCTCATAGACCAGGAAACCCCTATCTCGCCTATGACGACTCTGAAAAGGTCGAATGCCTCGCGGACAGTTTAGGCAGCCAATCTAGAGCCCTCTAGCGAACCCACAGAACTCGCTTACCTTGCAGAGGTCGAAGCGGAAGTCGAGTGTAAGTCTGTACTACCACTTGCGGGTGACCGCTTAGACCATGTGACTGCCGACAATGTCGCAGAAGTTATCAAAAGTCTTATAAAGAAATCAGCGACCAGCCCCGATGGCATTAGCAACAAGATACTGAAATCCCTCATCGCACCGCTCGTTTGCCGCCTAGTAGACATATTCAACGCTCTTTTTCGCAGTTGCTCCTCCCCGGATACATGGAAAGACGCAGACGTAATAGGAATCCCAAAACCGGGGAAACCACGCAATGTAGCCTCTAGTTACAGACCAATTAGTCTCCTCAATACACCGGAGAAAGTTCCCGACCGACTCATATTGAATCGCCTTCGTAAACACGTTTTCACAAACAAACTTCTACCAGACGAGCCCAATTACATCGCCACACAGAATACCTTCTGAAAGGTTTCAACCTTCCACAAAGAGGTCGCAGAACCACCATGACTGGTGCCCTTTTTTTCGATTTCGCAAAGGCATTTGACAAAGTCAGGCACGACGGCTTGTTTTACAAGCTGTATAAACTTAACGTGCTTGATAGGATCATCCACATCATCAGAGCCTTTCTTGCTAATCACCACTTCAGCTATCGAAAAGAGGGTACTCGCTACAATAAGCGACCCCTCAAGCCCGGAATCCCACAAAGCTCCGTCCTATTCCAACTACTCTTCACACTCTTCACGAGTGACATCCCGAAGGACTCAGAAGTGTATACTGCTCTTTTCGCCGATTACACGGCACTTTTCGTCGCCCATCGCAATAAAAGATACCTCACTAAGAAGCTCCAAGTAGCCATTAACTGCTTTGGCAATTGCTTCCGCTTTATGGAGAATCAAAAAGAATCTAGAGAAAAGTGTAGCAATACACTTTCAAAGAATTTCCACTTCCAAGCGTAAAACATAAACAGCAATCGTACCTAACGCTCTCGCGTTAGGTACGATCACTCTGTACGGCCGCCAGATCCCCTGGCAACCAACGGCCAAATATCTAGGGGTTACATTCGACGAAGGCATAACATTCGCGAAACACATTCGCAATTTCCGCAATCATTAAAAATTCGTCACTAGTCGCCTTCACCCACAAGTCAACAGCAAGAGCAAACTGTCCTTAAGACACAAGCTCATCTGTATAAAGCGTGCGTAAGACCAATCATGTCTTACGCAAGCGTAGCATTCATGCAAGTGGCCCATAGACACATGTACGACGTCCAAATTGTCCAAAATGGATTCATTCGCATAGCAACCGGAGCTCGGTGGTACCAGCGAAACTCCGACTTACATAGATATCAATCTTGTCTACTTCCGACGATCTCTGAGTATTTCAAGGAAATGTCTCAGCACTACTTTGAGAGGGCCAAGACACATCCAAACCCTAGTGGTAAATGCAGCCACTTACGCTCCGGCTTCGAACGTTACAGATAGCTTCCAGCGGCCTAGTAACGTTCTAATCGAACCCCCCCGTTCCGCTAGATGCCAACGACCGAAACGTCGCCGGCCAGTAACACATAAAAACTACACACTCTCATAGTCCCACAAAACAGTAAGAACAGCAACTGATGGAACGCAGCAAGTCCGCAGACGGGTGTACCGCACACCCCTCCACATCGCGAACACACTGTATACCCGCAACCGTGGGCTGTTCTCACCGCCAAGAACACCGAACTATACGAGTTAGCCGTCAGGACCGGGGTCCAGACGGCGGTTATAAAACTCACCACATGTCATATTGCTTTTTTAGGCGACATCAAGCAGTATTTGTAGTTGATGTGATGATGATTTGATCATTGACTTTTGCACGTGGTAGAGCCATGCTGCAGCTATATCAGTAGTATGGTTGTAGCACGAATGGGTCGGCTCGACCGGGGAAAGACCACACTCTCACAGAATACCAGCGTAAAATAGCAGCTTAATGCTGCTGTGTTTCGTATGGTGAGTGTAGAGAACCGAAGACTCATTTTACTGAAAAAGAGGCATTCTATCTTAGTCCTCACGACTGACAACGCATCTGCATTTTAATTCACAAACGAAGATAGATGTAGATGTCTATGGGCCACAGCAACCACTTACCATCAGGTGGACTGTGTGCTCGTTTGTCATCCTTATTCTATAAAAAAAAAAACTGAACAAAATATTACCCACTCCCTCTAGATTATCAATTTTAGTGCAACTTCGCTTCCGCAACGTTGCACTAAAATAAATAATCTCCCCTCCCCCTTTTTATAGCTCGCGGCCTTCGAGGCTGCGAGCTCAGAGTTCAATGATCACAGAAACTAGACTGATTTTTCTTATCACATTTCCATTTATCACCTTGTTCATAACAATATCATCATACAATTTTGCTTCACATAAAGTACAATAAAGACACATTACAATAGTAATTAAAACATAAATCTATACGTTTATACAAATAAATAAAATTGAAGTGTCTGTTGTAATGTCAAAATTACAATTTTTTACTAAATGCATATGAAAGGAAATACGGTACTTATAACTAAAATACGATTTTTAAAATTTTTGTCTGTCTGTCTGTCTGTTTGTTCCGGCTAATCTCCGAAACGGCTCTACCGACTTTGACGGGACTTTCACTGGCAGATAGCTGATTTTATAAGGAGTAACTTAGGCTACTTTTATTTTAGAAAAATAATTAGGGTTCTGCGCAAAACATAAAAACCCTAACACGCGAGCGAAGTCGCGGGTATAGCTAGTATCACATAAAGTAATAATACAACATTTAACAAAATATCACAATTTTACACACCATTTCTTAGAGCGATAAATATTAAATGGCGACTGAAAACTTTATTATCATGACTTTTTAGTCATAAACATGAATATCTCAAACAATACGAAAATTTAATTCACAAATTAAAACATTCAAAAACTAAAAACTAAAATTTATTTTATTATACGAGTATGTATTTACTGTTATTTCGACATTATATCCATAGTATTAAAAGCTTTTACATATTTCTTGTCTTATTATTTTATAAAACCTTCCTGAAATGTTTGCTACATACATTTTCATACCTTACGTGATAACAGTTATCACTTTAAAACATTAAAAATAAACAATTTTGATACAATTACATAATATAATCCGACAATAATAACCCTTGCAAGTCGAACAACTTATTTCTGTATTTACCTATACGCGACTTTTTTATAGGATAGGGTGACAAACGAGCACACAGTCTACCTGATGGTAAGTGGTTACTGTGCCCCATAGACATCTAAATCTATCCTCAATAAAGACTTCAGATGCAGATGCGTTGTCACCCGTGAGGACTAAGATGGAATGCCTCATTGCCAGTAAAAAGGGTCTCCGGATCTCTACACTCACCATAAGAAACACAGCAGCGTTAAGCTGCTATTTTACGCTAGTATACTGTAAGAGCGTGGTCTTACCCCGGTCGAGCCGACCCATTCGTGCTACAACTATACTAATAACATAGCTGAAGCATGGCTCTACCACGTGAAAAAATTAGTGTACATATGAGTTATCTAACCGCAGCAAGAGCCGAGGCCCGCTTAAGGTACAATTCCGTAGCCGACCGCAGGCAGCAACAGCAGGCGACGTGTCGTCGCGTCATGTCGCTGCAGTCATAATTCCGAACTCGACTGCAGGCGGCAGCAGCCCGTGTTCCAATCTGTTCTGAATGTTCTGTGGGTACGTTATTTATGTAAACAAAATAGGTACTATATATATATATATATATGTATATATATATATATATATATATATATATATATATATAGTTGGCGGCACTACTGATCTGCGGTCGAGCGACAGTGTCGTCTGCCGCTCGGCCCGTAACGGCAATTGACGTGTCGCTAGCTACGAAAGGTATTTCATAGAACTACATAGAAACCAGTAGTGTCGCGACGACACGTCGCCTGCTGATGCTGTCTGCGGTCGTATATGGAATTGTACCTTTACTCCTGCTCTGGCTCAGGTTAACTCGTATCGGCGGATATATTGCTGCTGCAGTACCTGCGGCAGCATAAGCGCCATGGCTATGAAAGTCCTCAGTAGCTTGCTTTTACGTTTATACTAGCGGCATCTCATAGTCTATTTTCCCCAATATTTTTACATTATCTATTAAAAAGATGCTGCTACTGCTGCTATTTATAATATTTACCAAATTCCAAATAATGCTATCGAAGTTTTGAAATACTGCAGTATATATATAGAAAAATTCTATGAGAATACGTGAAGCAATTCATTCCAGGTCATCTAAAACAAGCTAAATGAAGAGTTATTCAAAACTGATTAGATAGTAATAAATACATTTCCTTTTAACTTTACAGAAATATGTACAATACTGAACCTAGTTGATAGCGCCATCTAGTGTAATTTTTAGTAATTTATAATCCCAACACCATCTATAAGAGCGCAGAAGAAGCTTCCCTCGTTTCTGCACCTATTAATTTGTCAGAGTGGCTCATCTATGCCCTATATAGTATATTATCTATGACAAGCTCAATCTAAATCAAATTTCGACGTCATATCTCCCACAGAATGTTTACTTATAGTTATTTTTATACATAATAAGGGTGACCATACGAGCACACTATTCACCTGATGAATGACGTGGTCCATAAACATAAAATATATACATCTATCTTTGATTAAGAATCAAAATGCGAAATTCGCTGTTACTAAGATAATGTGACTAAGATTGAATGCCTGGATTCCAGAAAAATGATCTCTTCTACACGAAACCTACGAAATACAGTTATGTTGCTAATTCGCGCTGGTATTCTGTAAGCGCGTGGTCTTTCCCTGGCTGAACCGATTCAATCGTGCTACGACCATAATATAGCTGCAGCATGGCTCTACTAAGTTATTAATTTTTTTTTGTGTTTTATATAACAACTTCATATCATATATTTAATAAGTGTAATAATGCACATACAATATTAGGTATATTTTTGTCTAAATATAACAAAGTAAATATAGGTTTTTAAAGTCTCAATAATACTTCCATTGAACTTTCAAACACTTATTATCAGTTTTTTAAAATCGCCCCTCATTATAAGTATTGAAACAAAATGCTGCATTAAGAACTGGATAAGTGTCATCTGCCCATGCTTATGCCTCTGCCCAGACGTATCAGTTGTTAAAATTAAAATTGTACACGCCCCTAGCTGTCCCGACAAAGTCCGACTAAACAGGGGCCCATATAGCTGTACTCGACGGATAACTAAGGACGGGGCCCAAATGCCTATGGATATTTGATATATAGGTTAGGTACTAAATTTACTTGACTTACCTGCTTCAAAAGCGAAGAAGGACCCCAAGGCTCGTTCAGGCGTCAGGTGTAGTGAATGTAAGTAGTGTATGTGTAGTGTATGTGTGTTTAACCCGAATTAGCCCTTTTAATCAGCAGCAACGCTGACTCCGGCACCGCTTCCCGGCTTGGTATTCTCCAGCGGCGGCAGCAAGGGAGAATTTCTTTCTTCAATTCACTATGTCAGTCTATCAACTTTATTGTACATTTAACTAACTTCAAAACGCAACTAAATTCCGTTACTTATAATCAAAACCGTAACACACGGCACGAATACTGAATGGGCGGATCAAAGGTCACTTCCGTTTCACGTGGCAACAAATTATTTTGCTTCGTCATCGCGTGAACGCACTAAAGATAAGCAGACGTCGTCGATTTGTCTAGACTCAACAAAAACCTCGTCGTTGCATAAATTTGCTAACAAAATCGACTCTAAATATGGAGGTTATCCCGGGCGACCTCACGCAGTGACCGCACTGCGTTCAAGCTACTGAGTTACTTCCGCCGCACCACACGCCAAACCCACTCCGCTCGCCCGAACGTCAAAACCGGTACGAATGCACCGAGCCGAGTGCCCTCTGGCGTCAAATCTTGAAACCAGCGTTTGGGTGCGAACAAACCCCCGTCCCGGACATAAGGACTTATGTCCGCGAGCAAACCGGCAAGTGGGACAGTGTCGCGATGGCACGTTGCAAGACCGAATCTACAACCAAACTAGGCCACCTTAGGCACCTCATCAGATCTTGCAACCTTAACCACCGCCTCAAAAATACAGCCCCAATGTGGGCAAGCCGGAGGGTCAAACCTCCACTGGATGCCCTTCCTGGACATCGCAGCACCTAAATAAGTCCTGTTACTGGACAGAAGTCCGACGACCTCTTCAAACACCTATCTGTGCCTTTATGATTCTCTCCGCAGTCCGACCGGATCAGGTCTGCAAACAGCGACGCGATACGAAGTGGCCCAGCGTGGCCACCTAAGCTTCAGTGCAGAGAGCACCCACAAGTTCCATATGAACGGAGTCTGTGGAGAGGCAAACGAAACGCACAGATAGTCCTTAGTATGATTTTTCAAGCAAGTAGGCATAACCAAGCCCTCTACCATATAATCATTTACTCAATTGTGCGGCAACTGATTTCACACTGATAATCTCCCAACTAGCAAGCCCTTTCAGACACGCTGTCCTATGCTCATTTCAACCAAGTTTCAAAAGCATCAATACTCAAAACTACTATGTAAAACTTGAAAACAAACTGTAATAAATGTATTTCTTGATGCGCATAGATCAAAACAGACAAATTAAGCAAAACGACAAACATAAGGGATAGCCAAAAAAAAATTTTTTTGTTTCAAAATAAATATCTCCGACAATACCAACAAAATTGTGAAAACAAAGAAAGGATTGATTTTTATTTCCTTCGGCACAAATAGTGTTACTCAATTTCAATTTTCTTTTCCACACAGCAAACACAATGATCAAATACATTACAAAAACATGTGTACAAATATTCAAAGAGCACATTAAATTCGCCTTCTTAAATACAACCGCCACAAATATGAAAACATTTCGCGGAAAGCCCAAAGCATTTTTATTTTTAATTTAAAGCATTTTTAATTAAGTGCTCGACCAAACCAAATCCAATACTCCTTGACAGCGCGATTCAACGCTCCAGGGGAGCCCTAATCTTCCAACCACCAAGTGGAGGCCACACCGCGTGAACCCGAATCCAATAGAGCGCAAACCGCTTACAGTCGCCACTCGGGTTGTACAACTTCAGTGAGACCGTCGGCAATAGAACAGTTTGACAAGTGGACTGCTGACGGCTTAAAGGCTCAGTGGAGGCGGCTGTGGTGGGAGCTAGGGTGGCAGCTAGCTAGGGCTGCCTCCATCAAAGGGGGGACAGTGGTACACCAGTCGCGGCCACTCAGCTAACGGGGGTGAGAAGGGTCTAGCTGACTGCTGAGTGGCCGTGAAGTTCCTCTCCATACACTGAGGGGGGGCGACGACACCCCCCCTGGCGGAACCGCCCCTCGAATGGTGGGGGAGGGACCCCTCTCAAGCCTAGGGGCTCGGTGGCAGGCAGGCGATTGCCAAGGGTCGCCCGACAGAGGGCGCGACTGAGCGCCCCCGCCCGTGGGGTTCGAGGGCCCGGCAGAGCCCCAAAAGGAGACGCCGTTAGCACCCAGGCACAAAACTGCATAGTGACCGCCCTGGCAATATGGACAGGGCCGCAGGTGCAGGCAGTCTAGTTGGAGGTGCCCTTCTAGACACAAGTAGCACCAGCGGCGATCCCTGGCGATAGTTCGCCTCGCCGGAACCGGCTTACTTAATAATTTCGGGCACGACGTCACCCGGTGATCGTATGCTCGACAATAGGAGCAGGGGGCGCCTCCCTGGCCACTAGGCCACTGTAAGATGGCAGGGAGCGACGCCCGCCCGCGGAAGCACCGGTCGGCCTCGGGGGAGTTGAAGACGACTTGCCCGGAGGATACCGCCTCCAACTGTATACGACTCGTAAGTCGTCAACGGTGCCCGCCTCGTTCTCAATCTGCCGGCACTGCTCCTCTAAGAACCGCAGCATTTCATTGAAGGGCGGAATATAGGAGGCTCCGTCCCTGCCGTACCTCTCCTCAAAATGTATCCGAAGGTCGAGAGGCAGACGGGACAGTGCGATGTGGAGGAACAAAAAGGACCATTCGTCCACTGGTAAATCCAGCCGCCTCAACGCATTACAGGCCACCAACACTGGATTCACGAGGTCCGGACGTAGTCTGGACCGGTCACTAAGCAGTGGGAGGCTTAGAAGCTGCTTAACATATTCGTCCGCAATTCGCCGGACGTTGGCGTATCTTCCGGCGAGGAGGTCCCGAGCAGTTTGGTAGGCGTCGTCTGACAATCTCAAATGGCCGACGACGCCCAGGGCCTTCCCTTTCAGTGAGGCTAGGAAGTAGGCCATCTTTTGGCTTGGTATTAAGACCCTCCGGGCGTCCACTAGGCTATCAAAAGGGCCCACAAAGGTCAGGCAGTCGGAGAGGGCCCCGGAGAACCTTGGCAGGTCCAGAGTTGGGAGTCGTCCCATCAGTTTCGGCTGAGTAGGCTGCTTCCGAAGAGACTCGCACAGGCCCTTTAGCCTAGCTTCACGCGCCTCCTCAGCATACCTGGCCCCAACCGCGATCAACTCGTCCGTGAGTGAAAAGAACTGCTCGTAGTCCGCGAGGCAGGAGTCCAGGACTCCTTTTTCCACATCCGAATCCTCGAGCTTAGCGTAAGCTTCCTTCACTGCGGCCCTTCGAGCATCGACCTGCTTGAGCCGCTTACTCAAGTTATAGACCCTATCCGGTCGACCTATCAAAGCATGGGCGCTGGTAGCCCAGCGCAGCTCCACCCTCAGGCAACGAATCAGTAGCTTGTGCGATGGCATCACTACTAAATACAAATTAATACGCGGCTCAAATATAAATCAAATTAACAAATAAAAGTACGATCAAATCAAGTTAAGTACAAATTACACAAATACAATTACTATTTAATAAATTAAATACAAATTACACTACAGTTAAAGGTACACACTACATTCAATCAGCTAATGCCTCAAACAACCGACCCTTCGACAATTAATCTACTATAATTATACGCCAACGATATTTATCCGATTATGTGATAACCTTATCGGCCTAGTCAAAGTACCTTACGCGTAAGTACCTAGCCTTAACAACACTACGGGCGTGGTTGCTTCTTCTACCCGCCAACAAACTAAAAATATTACGTACGTACTACGTATTACGTACGTATTATATTACGTACGTACGTATTTATTACCTACTATTTTTATTAATATTACGGCCGGGCGTGATTGGAAATCAATCAACCGCGCTCTTGCTCCCAAGAATGTACACGCCCCTAGCTGTCCCGACAAAGGTCGACTATACAGGGGCTCATACAGCTCTTCTCGACGGATAACTAAGGACGGGGCCCAAATGCCTATGGATATTTGATATATAGATTAGGTACTAAATTTACTTGACTTACCTGCTTCAGAAGCAAAGAAGGACCCCAAGGCTCGTTCAGGCGTCAGGTGTAGTTAATGTAAGTAGAGTATGAGAAGTGTATGTGTGTTTAACCCGAATTACCCCCTTTAATCAGCAGCTACCCTGACTCCGGCACCGCCTCCCGGCTTGGTATTCTCCAGCGGCAGCAGCAAGGGAGAATTTCTTTCTTCAATTTACTATGTCAGTCCATCAACTTTATTGTACATTTAACTAACTTCAAAACGCAACTAAATTCCGTTACTTATAATCAAAACCGTAAAACACGACATGAATACCGAATGGGCGGATCAAAGGTCACTTCCGTTTCACGTGGTAACAAATTAATTTGCTTAGTCATCGCGTGAACGCACTAAGGATAAACCAACGTCGTCTATTTATCTAGACTCAACAAAAACCTCGTCATTGCATAAATTTGCTAACAAAACTGACTCTAAAAATGGAGGTTATCCCGGGCGACCTTACGCCGTGCTAGCGACCGCACTGCATTTAAGCTACTGAGTTACTTCCGCCGCGCCACGCGCCAAACCCACTCCGTTTGCCCGAACGTCAAAACCGGTACGAATGCACCGAGACGAGCGCCCTCTAGTGTCAAATCTTGATACCAGCGTTTGGGCGCGAACAAAAATAAAACCGACTTTTTTTCTATTTTAAGAAGTGTGTTGTCAAAATAACTTAAAATGAAACAATAAAAATGAAAACTGCCAAAACTCTTTATGTGTAATTATTTCAGCTTAAACTAAAACATTGATAAAATTTAAACAAAAATTAATGAAACTTTCTTTAGCATTATTTATCTTAATATATATAGGAACATTTTTGAAGCAATTAATTTGTTGAACTCCAATCTATCAAACTTAATATCACATTTGAATATAAAATATTATCTATGTTATATTAGGTTTTGCAAGTATATATTGTCTGAAAGTTAAGTGTACTGTAGTTGTAGCAAAAACGGCTATAAGTAAAAAAAAAGTCTTTCAAAAAATCTTTTTTAAAGACATATAGTTTCTCGCTTATAAAATGAGACAATAAACCCTATTTCACAATTTTAAGCGACTTTAAGTTTTCATATCTGAAAAATCGTGCTGTGTTGTGGCAGCGTTATAGAATCCATGACCCTATTTCATCCTTTGGGTGTCGAAATAGGTGACTATGAAATGCCTCGTGGCTTTTGATAGAAGCGGAATAACCAGCCCGTTTTCGTCAGATGTAAATACTGAGACTGGCGATTGACAGCAGCGTCAAATGTTCTGTGTGTGTCTAAGACTGTGACCATCAATCCACCTGCCAACAAAAAAATAATCCACACGACGAGAGAGGTCTATGTTCAGTAGTGGATATTTAGATGATAATAATGACGATAAAAAGAAAAACAGATCGCACTTTATTTTTTAATTATATATAAACGTCAATAATATAAGCATTTGTAAATGATCTAATTAGAATTTCACTATAAATAATTCTACAGACGCTCACGAGAAGCTATAAATTATTTATACGTATAAAGAGTTCGTAATATTTTTAATGATTCTTAGAAAACAACATATAATATTACGCAATAATTTTGTATGGATCAAAGGATTAGATTTTATTTGTGTTTGTTAAATGTTCTAAAGTGATAATAAATAATAATGATAGAAATTATTTTGTTTGAGTTTATATTTAATCAGGACTTTAGAAGACATTTCAGATTAAAATGATCTTTAATTTATTTATCCAAAGTAAATGCAGTCTATAGGACACCAGGAGCCAACTTCATACAAATAATGTTATAGATGCGTTGCAACTTCTAAAGACGAATTCACAGCATTGTACTGGCTCTGGATTCTAGTGCAAGTTCCGCTAATTTGTGGCTAAACTAGGTAAGACGATGGTACTTACCCAGACGGAATGCAAAAAGGAGAGGGATAAAATGCTAATCGTCTCACTTAATATATAAAATTTAATGTTTCTTTTTTGTCCGTAATTAACGCGCTGCCATACCTTTAATCAATTGCGCTTAAATTTTATCAACTTATTGCTGGCACTTGCACTAAGGTTATAGACATAGGACAATTAACTTACATTAGGTGACGCACGTATCGTATCGATATTTGGAAGTTATATATCATTCAATTTGAATGAATGTATTAGCATTCCCAATTAAACACCATAACTCATTCAAATTTATAACGGTATTTCCACAATTATTTATTCAGCGGCAGCAAGGCGACGGGTACCAGTTAGTATACCAACTGTTTACATACATATTGTTTAAGAACATTATGATTGATGGAAGCAACGTCAATTGTCCAAAGTTAATTACCTATTTGCAATGGAAGAGTGTCCAGTAGTAGACTTTTAATGGATGATAAAGTAGAAACAAAGCAGAAAATTTATTTTTGTATGGAGAATGAGCCCATTACAAATTTTAGCGACACTTAATGAAATATGCGGGTGGGGGTTAGTCTACCCCTAATTCTCACATTTCTGCGCTCCTGTCCGGCAAGCAGTTTGGCGAATGGCTCTGGAGGAGAGCGCAGGTCATGTTGATCCGCAGAGCAAGTCTGAATAGTTCTTCGTTCACGTGGTTGCCACCCGTTATTTAGAACACAGACAGAACAGAAACACTCAGACGATTCTCATTTTCTTTTCATTTTATCCAACCATCTTTTTCCTACCTAACGTACCGTGCCGATGAATGCGTGGCTGGGGGGGGAGGAGTCGAGTTGCTAACGGTGCCTACCCGAGAATTTAATGATATATGGCAAGATATGGTACGAGATAAACTCATCTGTGGTATAAGAGACCGTAGTATGAGGAAAAGGTTGTTAAGGGAGCCCGATTTAACATTAAAGAAAGCAGTAGAAGTCTGTAGTTTAGTTGAAATGTCACGAGTACAAGCTTTCAATATAAGCTCGGAGAATTCTGATCACCACGTTCCCAAAATAAAGCGTGATTTTGAGCAAGATGAAGGTGATACGGATATTAATTGGGTAAACCGCCAGTGCAATGTTATTAGTACTTCGGGTGTAGCGGTCGATCATCGTCAGCGCCAGCATCGCCAGCAGCGAGTACACGATGGCAGCGGAAGCATACAGGGACACCGTTCCTCGACTTCCTCGGCCCGTGGCCGTAGGTGACGTGGGCCCATGTCGTTGCTACGTTTCACGTCTTTGGCTAATTCCAAGTATAATCATATTTGCGGGAGCTATGGTTGGACACACGAAAAATACAAATGTTCTGCTTATGTTCAGCAGTTCCATAAGTGTCAACGGATGAATCATTATTCGCGGATGTGCAGGATCTGTGCGGTGCATGAAGACTTCACCGATCAGGTAAACACAAATTACAGTAATGACTGGTTAGTGTAATTGCACATTCAAGTAAGGTACAGGGGCCAATGTAAATGTAATGTATTGCCTAATAATATATCAATAAAATTAATATTAGTGACACAAAATAAACAAATACTAAAATGAAATTTCAAAGTTATTCGAGGAGCAATATCGAAGTAATCGGGAAATGTTACGTAAAAGTAAGGTATAAAATATATTTTATATTTTAAAATTCGTTGTCGCGGATGTAGATTCACCCTCTATTTTAGTAAGAAATTAGTGTGAGGAACTAAAGTTAATAAAGAGAGTTTTTCATATCTCTTTATTAACTTTAGTGTAGTAAAATAATTAAGGTGTTTTCGGATGATTACATTGCTAAGGGATGTTTGCTTGGCGAGTACAAAATATGACTGAGACCAGATATTAAGCTAGTAGTGCATCATCCTAGAAAACTACCGAAAACTCTTAAAAAAAGATAACAAATAAATTAATGGAGATATAAACAGAGGATTTAATTTCAAAAGTAGAGGGGCCGACAGACTGGGTTAATAGCATGACAATCGTCAAGAAGCTTAATTGGGATATTCGTATCTGCCTTGATCCTAGTAACGGTGGATTACTCAGACATTCTTTAATTTCTTAGAAACACTGCTTGTGGCTAATGTCCCAATACTAAGATACTTCCTTCTTTAATAACTCGCTCAACTTGAAAGATTTTTCCGAAAAATAAGTTATATAATTACTAATGTATGTCACTAAACCTAAAAACAATTCAACTTCTTTTACCGTGGTTGGTGAGAGCATCTTTTTAATAGCCAGAATGTGCGAATGGTCTGGAAATGTTCCATCTTTCGTTATTCTGTGGCCCAAATATATAAGTTCTGACAAATCGATTTTGCTTTTATTTAAATTTTACTTAATATTAATCTCGTGGAACTAAGTATTTCATCGTGTGCTTTTTTAGTTTTTGCATAGACTAATAAATCATCGACTAATAGAATAACCCCCTCAATGTCTGCAAAGTGTTCATACAACTTTTTCTGAAATATTTCTGATGCCGAAGATATACCATAGGGCATTTAAACCGGCAAAATACCGTGCTAAATGTACACTGGTCTATACTAGACTCATGTAGCTTTATAACGGTATCCGTCCAATTGCCGTTGGTTCCACATTTCGACGCTGAACTTCAAAATTAGCATGCAGGCACATAATCTCTAACCTTAAGACAAAATTTCAGCTTACTCAACTATGGCTTTGCCACTAGAGGTGGCTGTGAGGCGACGGTACATTCATTGCGTACATTTTTAACAAACTCTGATGCAGATGTTCTTGTGAAGGTTGACCTAAGGAATGCTTTTAACTCTATCGATAGGTTAACCCTACTGAAAGAAGTGGCTAACAATACCCCCGAAATGTATCATTATGTTTGGCAATGTTACAGTCAAAATACTTATTTTACGAAAACCATATTATCGATTCTGCTATCGGTGATTAACAGGGAGACCCAATACGTCCAGCACTTTTCAGTTTGAACCCATTATTTCAAATTTGTAATCCAAGCTGAATATCTGGTACCTGGACGAGGGTACACTGGGATGTAGAGCAGATGACGTCCTCAGTGATGTTACTCATATTTTTTTATTTTAAAAATATTGGTCTTGAACCAAATAGAAATAAATGTGAAATATTTTTTCAAATAATAAGTCCAATTTTTCCAATCATCTAATACCACATATTTATGATCTAAGTATAAAAATAAAACTTAAAGTTTTATTCGAGAATACCGTGAAACCGCAGAGATTGGAAAGTCCAAAAGTAGGTTATAAGTTTAAACAAACAATAATTTAAATCTCTAATTTGAAGTTATGATAGGTACCTTTAGGTCTCTACAGCATAAAATGTTTTAAGGTGTTTTGGAGCTATTACGAAAATGGTAGAATTCCGATATTTACAAATTACGACTTAACTAGACAATATTTTTTAATCTGGTAACATTATTCTAGACGACATTTTATTTGTTTCCCTCTGAAGCGAGGTTTCAGGTAGCTAGTCTCAATCGTGCGCATGCAAAGTTAACTTTTCGGTGGAAACAGCCTTTTTCAAATCTTTTTGGCTTTTTCGGAATTACCCCGCATTCATTATCTAAGGAACTTGCTAAGTAATCTTAATGATTGTTTGATTTTATGATAGATAATCGTTTTTAAAGCTTTATTTTATAGGTTAGGATAAGGTAGCTATTGTTTTTGTGTTTTTATCGGAAATACCCCACAAGGTTATTAAAAATTAATGGACTATCGAACTACTTTTCCATTGTAGTTTCCAGTGGCTGTCAATCTTTCGTCAGCATAAATTGTTATTTTGGATAAATTTAACACTTTCGTGAATTTAACCAACGAGAGTGGGCAAGGCGTACCTCCCACAGTGCGAAATATATAGACATAGTCAGGATAAATAGGCGTATGAGTACCGAAAACCATTCCACATCAATTTTTTCATGCGATTCCCTTCGAATTGTCCTAATGATGATATAAATGCATGTTGCCATGGGGCAACTCGGTGCCGTAGATATTGTTTAAACTTGAATTGTTATTTACAAACGGAACTATTTTTTTATATTATTTGATAAAATATGAATAAAAAAATCCTGAGACATTTTACGATAAATTTAATAATATATAAATCTAATAAATCTTCAAAGCTATGAATTGTTAAAGGCTTCAAAAATCCATATTTCGGATACTTTTGACCAATAAAAATACATAAAGAAAAATAATAAAGTATTAACAATATTTTTTTTTATATTTCTTTGCAAAATATAAATAAAAAAGGTCCTATGACGTTTTACGATAAAGTTAATATTTTCAGAGTTATGATTTTTAAAGGTATGAAAAAATCCCGAATTCAGATACTTTCACTCATTAAAAATATATATAGAACTGTATATATTTTTTTTATTCTCGCATATCTGTTATAAAAGTTTGAAGAAACCTCTTTAACTAGCCTAATAACTGTCCAACTACGAAAATGCAAGGTACGCTGCCGTGGTGGTGCCTTAAATGTTTAGAACCACTGGACTTTATGTGGGGTAATTCCGAAAATTAAAGTGAGCAAAATATAGTTACATTAGAAACATAAAGTATCTATCAATGCTTTTTGTAGAGGGGTATAGACGAACGAAAAGTAAATCTAAACCTTCTGTCGAAAGTCAAAAAGGAACACTTTACCGAATTTTTGGTTTCACCCCGCGTTATATCGGAATTACTTAATTAAATACTAGCTTTTTACTAGCATCGTCGCTCGCGTGGTTTTCAATTTAGGAATATCATTAATATTCAGTGTTGAGTATTAATACTACTCCTTTCCAAAATTAGCAAAATTGGTTCACTTGTAGAGTCACCTCCGTGTCTGTGTCTTTATGTCTGTTTGTTACAGAATTTTTTCGCATTCTCAGCGACTTTTGGACGTAGTGGAAAAGATGATTAAAATTTGGCATAGATATAATATGCTACAGGAATAAAAGTTATTTATCAAAAATGCAATAATATTATACGTCTAGCAACACCTATCACTTTTATATCGGGCAAGTCTTTCGATGTACCCCTGTGAAGGGTAAATTGTCTTCGAATCAAAATTGCATTATTTACATTGAATAAAACTATTATTTACGGAATTTTTCGCATTTAATTTACTTCGCATTTTAATCGCACCATTATCCATCATAGTTAGCTATAGTGGGAAAATCTTTGTTTCAGAGACCACGAGGGATCTGTGACAGAAAATATCTGGCCACCGAGCTTCAGCACATTGAGCAAGTATTGAAAGACAACAAACCTCGGGTCCCGCGCCTACATCACAGTGATCGAGTGAAGCCGAACGCAGTTGAGCGTGTGCCTGCTATACTAACCTATGTCAGAGGAATCACAGACAAGGTTGGCTACATTTTGAAGCGAGCTTCTATTAAAACGTACTCCAAGCCGCCGAAGAAGATTAGTAATTTTTTACCATCCGTCAAGTGTAATATCCCTCTACAAGATAACTATATAGGGCAAAGCATACGTAATGTTACGAGTGTTAATAAAGTCGCCAGACTATGTGATTATAGGATATGTGGAAGGGATTATAATGTGTTACCCTATGAGCTATCTGGCGCACATTAACCAAGTTCCTAAGAGCCTATAAGCATTATAATATGCTAAACATCTTTACTTCTGAATAGCCTTTGCCGAAGTTAATTACGCAGTTATAATCACAGCATTCCTCATATTTTTGGAAAAATAATTAATCAAAATATACCAAATGGTTCTTTTCTACATGCATTGGGGAATATACGTATTTGTGTACTGTTTTATTTAATTTTATTACAATTATAATATAAAAAGGAAATGATTGTATCCTGTTACATATGGCAGCGAATGGAAACGAAATTAATTGTTCAGCACTGGAATCATAGTTGTGGACCTCGAAGAATGAGCTGGGTGTCAAGTTGCTTTTTCTATCGACTTCAAAAAGGAGACCCTACTCATTTGGACTGTATGTTCTTTTATTTTCTTTTTTTTTTCTTTTTTTATGTTGGTTACCTCATTACTTTTTCTGGGTGAACCGATTTAATGATTATTTTTTATATTCGAAACCTTGTTATGTAGTCTCATATAAATTTGATCAAGGTCTGATCTATAGTGTTTGAGTTATTCTTAATAATTTATATTGAACTCGGGTATACTAAATTTTTAATTTTAAACTATAACAGGCTTTTATTAGCTTGACTTATATGTATGTATGCGTATATTTATGTATGTATGTATACCGTGATATAGCATAGCATATAGAACACAGATATCTTTCATAGATTGTTTCATATGGGGGATAGTTGCCATAATTGTCACGCTTGCCTGGCAGGTTACCAACTGCAGTTTTTTAATGTTATGAGGAAGACGGTACTGCCCATCTTCTGGTTTGTTTCATTCTATCGCCTCTTGTGACACCCACGCGACGATAAGATTGGATATTCTTACACCGCTACTAGGTACAAGGTTTATAATTAAGTTTTCTCTCACTTCCAGCCGTAAATATGAAATTTTGTAGACGTTTTTTAGTACGGGTAATAAAATTACTAAGTTTTATTTCTGATAGTGTTATGGAGAAATTAGTATACTTTATTCTTCTGACATACAGATTTTCTAAAGATGTTGTTTTATTCCACCGAATGCATAGTAAATATGTACATAAAATAGCAATTTAGAGTTTCATTAATGCCGATGGTAACTGAACCCGGTTTACTCGCGTATTGCGGAATTTACGGCGAGCTGAGGTCTGAGCTGCTTAGGCGTTGTTTATCGTCGTATGAGATGTTTCTGGTAATACCCATAGTAATCTCTTACGACACGCACGGGATGAAATGGACTTATGGATTTTTTTGCGTCGCTACTATAGGAAAACTACTTAAAGTTAATTATTAAATAACTAATGTTATATAATGCTATTAAAGATTAAAACTCACATGCATTTTTACCACTAAGGACTAATATGGAATATGTTGTTTAATGTAAAAGGGTCTCCGGTTCTCTACACTCAATATACGAACACAGCAACATTAAACTGATATTTCACGCTTGTATTCTGCGAGACCGATGTCTATCCCCAATCAAACCGACGCATTCTGGCTATAACCATTATATAGCTGCAGCGTCACCTACTAGTTAACCTATTAGTTACACAGTTAAGAGGATAGTCACGGTTTTATAAAGCTGTAGTAATATTAAATAAATCGAGGTACAACCACAAACATAAAGAGGAACTATGAAGTTTTTAAGTTAATAAAGTTTTAACAATTCTTGAGGCTATCTAATGACTTCTGGTATTAAGGGTTAAATAGAACTGAGAATAAACTACGCTCAGGCACTGAAACAAGATTAAAGTTGTTACGAAGTTATCCAGTATAGCACTAGCAAGTAAAAGGTTACATAATTTCTAACAAGCTAAGACGTGAAAAATTTCATTCTTGCTGTCAGTATTTTATATTATGGGTTTCCATTGTTCTCTGCCCAGTTCATCATCATCATCATCGCAATACTTTAACATAGCAGGACATGGTATGATAATGATTAGCATTTTTGTAAAAATACATATTACTATACAATCATACAATAATTACTAATACTAATTACTATTATAATTACAATATATGAATAAAATCAAACCTGAAGTCCCCGGCAGGAAAGACCAAACGGCTGAGAGGGGAAGGGAAAGTTACCGGAGGACTGTTAACATCTCGCAATAATAGACATATGCGGTACTTGGCAACTATGGCAAAAATCCCCCTATTAGGCAATCTATGGGGTAGACCATGTTAGGTTCAGCAATGGACTTTGGATAAGCTGAATGTAATAATTTTGTTTTTTTTATGTATTGCATTTATAAAGCAACGCAAACTGAAAAGTATTGGGATTGAATCCACCACTTGCCTATTTTATTGTCGTGAGCCAATTGTAGTGCCCTGTAGACTCCCCTTTACCTCCGACAATATACATTTATAAAATAAGTATTAAGTATAGGATAGAACACAGTATAATTAAAGTTCTTGTACAAGCAACACGTCTCCTTCATTCAACACCTTCCGAGTTCCGACATTACATGGCGACCCTGCCAGGCGGTGCGCTGCGACAATGCACGCGCACCGCCGCGGCCTATTACTTAAAAGAAAAAAAAAATTATAAGAAATCTAAATTAAATTATGAAAAAAAATATTAACGGCAATACCGGACGTGACGAAAAATAATAAGAATATAAGAAAAGGACTGATATTACTATTTTTTTAAAGAAAATTACAGAAAGTAATTAATAAACTAATGAAGATCAACTTAAAGAGATAAACTTTATAAAAATTTCAAAGGTAATATGAAGAATAAAATACTTAATATTGATAATTATGAGAAGTATAATGAAGAAAGGAACAGCAGTTGTACCCTAGGAAGCTTAGCCCAGAAGAATGTGAAATTTGAGTCAGAAAGTACAAAGAAGATATTAAGAGGTAACTTCCCACCTTTGTGATTTTATCTCCATCAAAAACTTTATTTATCAATTTGTGATTGTTTTATGTTCTTTTTGCTATTATATTTTATGAATTTAAGTATTAAATATTCTATATTTAATACACCTATGTTTAAATTGAAAGTAATTATCAGATAATTTACGATTCAATTGATTTTTTAATATCTTATTACTGTATCTGAAAAAATAATTAAAAAGCAATAATTATAAATTAAGTTATGTATGCACTTCTGTGGCATGTTTTATTAAGGTACAAGACGATTTTATATTCATTTTTTTCAGTTATTGTCTTATATTATTTTATAACTGTGTCGTGCAAAAATTAATGAAATAATGTGATTTATTACATTTTTATGTCCTTAAATTTACTATAGTTCATCATAAATTAATTTTTTCATATTTTATAGTAAAATAACACTTTTTCTTTTAACGACCACAAACTAATCTAGATAAGTTAAATTCAATTTCAATTCAAAATTCAAATGTAACAATCTTTACACAGTGAATATAATAAGTATGCTAAACTTTTCTTATGAATGATATATCTATAAATATGACATGTTATGCAATGAGCTTATCTTAAAACAATAGAGAGCAACATGCGATATATGAACAGGTGCATAAAAATAAATCATAACAACATTCTAATAAAGACGAAAATAATAATATCAAAAAATAAATAAGAAATGACCTGTAAACACGTGGATAATAATAAATATAAATAATAATAACGTGTAACATAAATATGAAAATAATGAAATACTGTAAAATAAAATAAAAATAATTAAGAGGTTTAATAATAATGTTCCCTAACAGTTAAAAACGGCAAAAAAAAAATAGACTGACAAAAATGTTATCCAATTTGTACAAAATTAGAATGTATGTAATTAAAAGATATGAGGAATGGAAGAAAAGAATGTTCGAAAGTGTGAATACGAATGATCGAGTTGCTAAGTTTCCTCAATATTGGACTGATCACCCAAATATTGATGAATGCTTAAACTCTTGGTATGGAACTCATTATGAGCGAGAATAATGCAAATTAGTATATGGAAGTGGAGCATGCAAGAGAATAAAAATACCCGATACACCCAAACAGATAATAAGATGTAAAAAAAAAAAACACGGGTCATGTATAAATAAAGAAGCAAAATGGTTTATTAAGAGAATAGAAATAAAACATATTATAATGACCTTGATAAATAAATCATGGAGAGATACGGGAACGTCCATCACTGGTAAAGCATATAGTCCTCGAGCAGGGTATGTTTCCATGATTGGATGATAAAATCGGAAGTAACGGGTACTAGGGAACAATACCTTCAGTACAAATGAGATGTGAACGAGTTTACTCATATTAGTACTGTTGGGGACCAGAGAAGTCTTAAATTTGTTACCCTTAATAATGGTACATAGGGGTCACATCCTTCATTGGATCATAGTGTGAACTTAGTTTTCCTCCGTGACAATTGTTGGAGTCCTTTTAAAATGACTTAAAAGTTGACCTCAAGGTTGTGCGCACAACCCAAGGTACAGTTCTACCTTGAGATAGTATGATAAAAAAAAAGTTAATGTACCAATAAAATGAAATGAATGTTATGAAAATGTAATACAATACCCAAGTAAATGGGGGGCCCATATTTATAAAGTACCCGCGTGATAAATATCACGAAATAAAATATAAATGAAGTGAATTAATACTCCGATTCCCGATATCTAATAAATAAATAAATATATAAGTGAATAGAATTACAAAAACAAATTAAGCTAGCTAAAAGGTCAAAAGGAATAAATTATTATGAAAGGAAAGAAAGTATGTACATACGAGAATTATAAAAGAAAATATAAATACATATATGTATAACTTAAGGCCTAATAATTTAAACAAAGTAAATAGGAGTAGTCGTACTGGTATGAAATTAAGTACAATGAAATGAGAAAATTTTAAATCATAAAAGGACATGACAAAAAATAAAATGTGTTACATACAAGGTATTAAGGGGATCCCCGACCAAATCTATAAAGTGAGATAGGTAGTTATTTGCATTTCTTTACTGGGATGCTACCCAAAATGCTACCTACTAGTTGCACATGTAGTACCTATAGGATCGATCCACATAACTGCATGTATAATTAAATAAATACCTAATATAATACACGTGTTATAATCATATTATAGCAAATAATATACTTTATCCATAATCGCAATAATTTAGAGTATAGGGCTTAAAATAAAATAAAATCATAATATAAATTATTATTGCAATAGGTACATATTATACACGAAATAATAATAATTACGTTATAAAAATAATGAATAGTTATAAAAGATTGTTTCGTATTATATAGAATCAATTAATCAAAGTTCAAAATTCAACATAAAAAAAAATAGGAAGGAGATGTTGAAATAAATTAGAGATACGAACGTAATCAGAGTAGAGTATAAATATTATATTTATACAATAAAGTACAGTGCATGGCGCACATTTCAGCCAACTAACAATTATTTAATACTCACAAATTAAACATGTTGTAATTATAGACACACAACCGCATGTACACAAAAACATCAATAATTAAAATATGAAAAAAAAAACATTTTCGCGCATATATTTCGCGTATATTTTATATGAATTTACAAGATTTTTTCCTTAAAATAATAATTTAACCTTGAATTTTATATTTTATATTATGTTTTTTTGTTTATGTAAAAGTTGAACAATTTTCAATTAAATTTGGTTAATATATTGTTTTAAAATCAAGTCGAAACAGTATCGATCCGCTATTACTTATATAAGTTTCATAATGTAATATTTTTTTCTTTTATAGACAATAAAACCAAATATTATGTTATTATATACCAAAAATACTATACAAACATATATTTTGCTATATAAACTTATATTTGTGTAATAACCTATGTTTTCATAAATCTATATTTCAAATGAGATAAACACATTTCTTAGGAGTCATGTAATCTTAAAAAGGTATTAATGCGTTTACGACTTTTAATGATAAATAACATTTATAATAATGAATACTTGGTAATGTATGTAAATTTATTATGACACAATGCAATGTAAAATATTTAATAAGTAAATTAAAAGGTGTTTAATGCCAGAATTTTCAGATACATTTTAAGTGTATTCATAATAAAACATTTTGAAAGTTATGGTAAAATTTTGTAATAAAGAATATCTGATAAAGAAGTTAAATAAATACCTAATAGTTAACTAAATGTAAAAATAAAAAATAAATCAAGCTAAACTATTGAACCGAGTAAGCAAAACGTGTCCTTCTCATTGACATATTTCCTTATATCTCTATATCACATGTTTTTTTTTTCCTATAGTAAATTTTATTTAAATGTAAGATTCAATTTGAAAAGAGTTAAAACTATTAAGTATTACTTATAAGTGTTAGCTTTTCTTTCTTTTATAAAAGCAAGGACCTTAAATTTATGTAATAACCTACTTAAAAACAAAAATTGTTCTTTTGAATGTTTAAATTTTTAATGTTTTGTTGTGTAAAGTTGATATGTGTTACAGTGATTATTCAATTATTTTCTGTAAACGATATAGTAAATATCATACTCCCAGAAATTGTAATTAAAAAAAAAATAACGCATTTTTTTTAGATGGATGTAAAATTAAAGTAACTATCTAAAATTATGTATAAATAAGAATCATAAAAATAAATCTATTATTTTACACGTATCCATATATGTATGTAATAATAACATCATACGATGTAATCGCAAACTTTCCCATAAACGCACTTTGGAATTGAAAACAAAAGTGTCACAAATCGCTTACGCAGCTGGGATCGCAATTTGTATTTTGATCTGTCTTTTGTTATGTGATTATGTTATTGTTATTGAAAATGATTACGTGGCTTAACATTGACTTCTTTGTTCTGTTCATCTTAATATGAAATGAAATAATTAAATTTTTGGTTGAATTGAATGACCTCAGTAAATTATAAGATTTATAATATATTGAAATTATTCTTTTAGGAAAGCATTTAAGGGATTTAAATAGTTTATTTATGATATATGATTAAATAGTGAGCCTCGATTCTTAAAAATATGTATATGTAAAGGAAATAATTCTTCTCTCAAATGACATATAATTTTATGACTAAGTTAAGTTACTCGTACGTAACTATTTTATTAACTGAAATGAGAATCATAGAAAGGACTATATACATTGGCCATGTTCTTAATGATGTATACGCGAGCTGTGTACGTGAAAGAAAAGACAATTATTTGATGAATATTATTATTAATGATATTTAATGCCATGCAGTAAAATGAAAAATAAATAATAGTTACCGAAGAATAAAGTAAATATATAAAGTTAATAAAAAAGTGAATTAAATAAAAGTATCTTGAAATGTAAAACAAAATATAAGAAAATATTTTTTAAAGTTTATAAAAAAAAAATGTAATCATTAATTTTTTTTTATTTTTTGGTCGGTGGGAGGTGTAGTGCCCTGTAGACTCCCCTTTACCTCCGACAATATACATTTATAAAATTAGTATTAAGTATAGGATAGAACACAGTATAATTAAAGTTCTTGTACAAGCAACACGTCTCCTTCATTCAACACCTTCCGAGTTCCGACATTACACAATCCTAACACAAGCATTTACAAACGTGTTCATAAAAGGAGGAGGTTCACAATTCGTCGAAATCTTTTTTTATGTATATTCACTGATTACTCAAAGACGCCTGAACCGATTTGGATTTTTTTATAAAGTATATACTTTCCAGGTGGTCCCATTATATTTTATCAAAATCGGTCGAGGGGTTTTTAAAAAATCAACAATAAATTATATTCATATTGATGTTTACCACTTGTTATTTTACTTGGAGTGGTTATCGGATGTGTAGGTAATGTTAATTTTAATTATTTTATATTGGAGTGGTTGGTCTAGTGATCCTACGCGACTGATCATGGGGTCCCGAATATGAGTCCCGGGTCGGCACGCTAAAGAAAACTCGTAAAAAAAGGTAAGCAATAAAACAAAAAAGAAATAAGGGACCATCGGAGGACGCTATCAGTTGCGTGCATACCTATTTAAGGGGCTACTCTAGTTTACATAGATAAATTTCACAAAGACAAACATCCTGATCCATACAAAATACTTGTTCCGGACAGGATTTGAAACCGCGGTCCTTAGCGCTGCTATGTCACTGTGCCACGGAGCCGCCTTGTGTCTTGTAAATGTATTTTGAATATTGAAACATCATCCAAAAGTATATAAAATTGAAGTAAATCATATAATACTAGCTTTTTACCAGCGTCGTGGCTCGCGTGGACTTTAATTTAGGAATATCATTAATATTCAGTATTGAGTATTAATACTACTCCTTTCCAAAATTAGCAAAATTGGTTTACTTGTAGAGTCACCTCCATGTCTGTGTCTTTATGTCTCTTTGTTACAAAAATTTTTCGCATTCTCAGCGCCTTTTGGACGTAGTGGAAAAGATGATTAAAATTTGGCATCTAGATATAATATGCTACGGGAATAAAAGTTATTTATCAAAAATGCAATAATATTATACGTCTAGCAATACCTATCCCTTTTTATATCGGGCAAGTCTTTCGATGTATCCCTGTGAAGGGTAAATTTTCTTCGAATCAAAATTGCATTATTTACATTGAATTAAACTATTATTTAAGGATTTTATCGCATTTAATTTACTTCGCATTTTAATCGCACCATTATCCATCATAGTTAGCTATCGTGGCAAAATCTTTGTTTCAGAGACCACGAGGGTTCTGTGACAGAAAATATCTGGCCGCCGAGCTTCAGCACGTTGAGCAAGTATTGAAAGACAACAAGCCTCGGGTCCCGCGCCTACATCACAGTGATCGAGTGAACAGTTGAGCGTGTGCCTGCTATACTAACCTATGTCAGAGGAATCACAGACAAGGTTGGCTACATTTTGAAGCGAGCTTCTATTAAAACGTACTTCAAGCCGCCGAAGAAGATTAGTAATTTTTTACCATCCGTCAAGTGTAATATCCCTCTACAAGATAACTATATAGGGCAAAGCATACGTAATGTTACGAGTGTTAAATAAAGTCGCCAGACTATGTGATTATAGGATATGTGGAAGGGTTATAATGCGTTACCCTATAAGCTATCTGGCGCACATTAACCAAGTTCTTAAGAGCCTATAAGCATTTTAATATGCTAAACATCTTAGCTTCTGAATACCCTTTGCCGAAGTTAATTACGCTGTTATAACCACAGCATTCCTCATATTTTTAGACAAATAATTAATCAAAATTTACCAAATGGTTATTTTTGAATACAACATTGGGGAATACACGTATTTGTGTACTGTTTTATTTAATTTTATTTCAATTATAAGCTAAAAAGGAAATGATTGTACCCTGTTACATCTGGCAGCGAATGGAAACGAAATTAATTGTTCAGCACTGGAATCATAGTTGTGGACCTCGAAGAATGAGCTGGGTGTCAAGTTGCTTTTTCTATCGACTTCAAAAAGGAGACCCTACTCATTTGGACTGTATGTTTTTCTATTTACTTTTTTTTTCTTTTTTTATGCTTGTTACCTCATTGCTTTTTCTGGGTGAACCGATTTAATGATTATTTTTTATATTCGAAACCTTGTTATGTAGTCTCATATAAATTTGATCAAGGTCTGATCTATAGTTTTTGAGTTATTCTTAAAAATTTATATTGAACTCGGGTGTACTAAATTTTTAATTTTTAATTATAACAGGCTTTTATTAGCTTGACCTATATGTATACCGTGATATAGCATAGCATATAGAACACAGATCTCTTTCATAGATTGTTTCATATGGGGGATAGTTGCCATAATTGTCACGCTTGCCTGGCAGGTTACCAACTGCAGTTTTATTAATGTTATGAGGAAGACGGTACTGCCCATCTTCTGGTTTGTTTCATTCTATCGCCTCTTGTGACACCCACGGCACGATAAGATTGGATATTCTTACACCGCTACTAGGTACAAGGTTTATAATTAAGTTTTCTCTCACTTCCAGCCGTTAATATGAAATTTTGTAGACGTTTTTTTAGTACGGGTAATAAAATTACTAAGTTTTATTTCTGATAGTGTTATGGAGAAATTAGTATAATTTATTCTTCTGTCCCCGGTGCTCTACACTCAATATACGAACACAGCAACATTAAACTGATATTTCACGCTTGTATTCCGCGAGACGGATGTCTTTCCCCAATGAAACCTACGCATTATTGCTATAACCATCATATAGCTGCAGCGTCGCCTACTAGTTAACCTATTAGTTACACAGTTAAAAGGATTGTCACGGTTTTATAAAGCTGTAGTAATATTAAATAAATCGAGGTACAACCACAAACATAAAAAGGAACTACGAAGTTTTTAAGTTAATAAAGTTTTAACAATTCTTGAGGCTATGTAATGACTTCTGGTATTAAGGGTTAAATAGAACTGAGAATAAACTACGCTCAGGCACTGAAACAAGATTAAAGTTGTTACGAAGTTATCCAGTATAGCACTAGCAAGTAAAAGGTTACATAATTTCTAACAAGCTAAGACGTAAAAAATTTCATTCTTGCTGTCAGTATTTTATAGTATGGGTTTCCATTGTTCTTTGTCCAGTTCAACATCATCATCATCGGAATACTTAAACATAGCAGGACATGGTAAGATAATAAATATACAAATATATGAATAAAATCCAACTTGACGGAAGTCCTCGGTAGGAAAGGCCAAACGGCTGATAGGGGAAGGTAAAGAAACCGGAGGACTCTTAACATCTCGCAGTAATAGATATATGCAGTACCAACCCGCCTAGCTTCGCAACTATGGCAGGATTCCCCCTATTAGGCAATCTATGGGTAGACCATGTTAGGTTCGAAAATGGACTTTCTATAGTATTGTATATTTCATCAACATCATCATCATTACAGCCTGTCATAAGTCCACTGCTGAACTTAGGCCTCCCCCAAGGAATGCCACAAAGCACGGTCCTAAGCCACCTGCATCCATCGACTTCCTGCATGTCTTACCAGGTCGTCACTCTATCTCGTGGGGGGTCGCCCTACACTTCGCGTACCGGTACGAGGCTGCCACTCAAGAACCTTTATTTCCCATCGGTTGTCGGTTCTTCGAGCTATATGGCCGGCCCACTGCCACTTCAGCTTACTAATCCGTTAGGCTATGTCGGTCACTCTGGTTCTACTGCGGATATCCTCATTTCTAAGTTTATCACGCAGAGAAACTCCAAGCATAGTCCTCTCCATAGCTCGCTGAGCGACCTTGAGCTTCCTCATACGGCCAGCAGTGAAGGACCACGTCTTAGATCCGTAAGTCATCACTGGCATCACGCACTGGTTGTATAATTTCGTTTTAAGGTTTTGAGGTATGTCTGACGAGAAGATGTGTCGTAGCTTCCCGAACGCTGCCCAGCCGAGTTGAATCCGTCGATTGACCGCTCGGTCGAAGTTGAACTTACCTAGTCGGACTATTTGTCCCAGGTAAACATACTCGTCAACAACTTCGAGCTTAGTGCTCCCAACAACTACCGGTATAGGTGTGACATGGACATTAAACATGATCTTTGTATTGTCCATGTTCATCTTAAGACCTATCCGTTGGGCGACACTATTGAGGTCATTGAGCATAGTGCTTAGGTCCTCCAGCGATTCTGCTATAAGGACTATATCGTCGGCAAATCGAAGGTGAGTGATGTACTCGCCATTGATGTTAATACCGTATCCTTTCCAGTCCAGAAGCTTGAAAACATCTTCTAATGCAGCGATGAAGAGTTTCGGGGATAAAAAAAATTAAATTGTTATTTTACTTGGAGTGGTTATCGGATATGTAGGTAATGTTAGTTTTAATTATTTCATTTTTAGTAATATTTTCGTTCGAGTAATATTCCGATTCAGGACCCGAGTCCTGAATCTTTGAAAATATAATAATAAGGGTGTGTATTTTAACTACTTTAATACATTACCCTATAATCATGTTATACGTAATTTTTTTAATGCGCTTAGAGCATCTACAATTGGATTTACCAATAGTTTTTTAACTTTTTTTATTCTTTCTTTCCATTTGTGCAATATATGAATGTGAGGTTAGCAGTAGAAGAAAATATTTTTTGAGCGAATTGTTAAGAAGAATGATTACGGTGCCTGTATATTGTATAAAATTATTTATGTCATTGTGAATTTTACCGCTTACGACTACAAATTCATTTTTGAATTTTTGCTATAAACCGCACTGGCCGAAAAGGCAATAAAGAAAACAAAAAAGAAACAAAGGACCATCGAAGGACGGTATCAGTTGCGTGCATACCTTTTTAATATTTGAGTAACGTTGTAAAAATGTTGTTTCTGGTGGATATTACTATCCCGTCGAGGTTGGAGTTTTATTGAAGTCCTAAAATTTGATATTGTTTTATTGAAAAAGACTAGCATTTGCTTGTTTTAAATACTTTACTCAAGGTTCAAATAGATTAGAAGTTTGAAGAAATTTCATTAAAATACAATTTAAATGGTTAAGTACTTGCTAAACGTCATAATCAACAACATCAGTCATTTTAGTCCACTGCTGAATAGGACTTTTAAGAATGTGCCAGCTATTTAGCATTACTCAAAAGTTTTTCCTTTATATATAAAAGTTAAGTGACATTCGAACTTACAGTCTATAACAAAGAAGACCACTGATGCGTTGTCATCTCTGAGGAGTCAGATGGAATAGGACATACAGCCTGTTATTATAATGGCTCTCAATATTTTTTTATAGAATGTGGGTGACAAACGAGCACACAGTTCACTTGGTATTAATTGGATGCTGAGGCCCATAGAAATATTATATCCTCAATCAATTATAAAATTCAAACGCTTTGTCACACCTGAGGACTAAGATGGAATGTCTACTTTCCAGCAGTTCACTTGATGGTAATTGGATGCTGAGGCCCATAGAAATATTATATCCACAATCAATAATAAAAATGCAAATGCGTTGTCAAACCTGAGGACTAAGACGGAATACCTACTTTCCAGTTAAAAGGGTCTCCAGTTCTTCATGTCCACCATATGACAAACAACAGCATTAACTTGCTATTTTACGCTGGTATTCTGTGATATATCGTTCAGACCAGAACACAGCACACATCAGCGCAAACACTGCTATTTGTTGATAGAAATAGGTAGGAGGATAGTGCCTACCAAAACGGACTTCTAGGCAGAAAATGCAGGCCGTTTGGTGAGTCCAGCGGTACTTATAGCTATAACATTGGTAGTGTTACCGTCTACAGTCTGTCCAATTTAAGTTCAGCATATTTGGATGGACGACAACATAGCGCAGCGGCTAAGTTGTTCAGATTCTGCACAGGTCTTTGTTTGGCCTACATATAATTGATCAAAATCTGGATGATTGCACCTGTGCAATTTATGGATGTAAAATGCCTCCGTAATACAGTTGAAATGCCTAAGTTGACTATCAAAAATTGATTTGTAAAGACTAAGTTTGAATTAAAATATTTTGACTGTCACTATGACTTTTACATCTCATAATTTACTACTACTATTTATCCTTATGACATGCTGTAGACTAAAGAAAATGTTCCACCGTTCCTTGTTTGCTAAGTAAAAATAAAATATTTTAAGCACTCATTTTTCTCATTTGTAGGACCTATTTCCTCAATTAAGAATAAAATACTGATGCGTTCCCGCACTTCAATTAATGGCCTCAATTCTAAATAAAGAGTCGCCAGTTATCATCACGCACCGTATAAAACACAGTAGGATATATAGCTTTTGCTGTCGCACGGATGGGCCGGCTCAAACCGGGGTGGTACCACGACCTCACAGAATACCAGCGTGAAGTAGAGGTTTACCTCTGCGTTTCGCTTGGTGAGTGCAGGTGGCCGGAGGCCCTTTTTACTGGAAATGAGGCATTCCATCTTAGTCCTCACGGGTGACAACGCATCTGCATTTTGATTCGCAAACGAGGATAGATGTAGATGTCTATGGGCCGCAGCAACCACTTACCATCAGGTGGACTGTGTGCTCGTTTGTCACCCTTATCCTATAAAAAAAAAAAAAAAAAAAAAAAAAAAAAAAAAAAAAAAAAAAAAAAAGGATTAAGTTGCTATTTTATGTTGGTAGTTGGTGAGATCGTGATCCTTCCTCAGTCGAGCCGACCGATTAATGCTAAAACCATAATATAGCTGCAGCGTGGCTCTACCACGTATAATAATGTGAAATTTGAACTGTAACTTTCTTTCATAATGTAATGCCAAACAACCTAACGATTTTGCGATATGGAGGATGTAAGTTTCCATGATAATCCTTTATACAGGTAAATCTATACAAATAGATACTAGGTATATTAGTTAGAAAAATGTATTCTAAGATTGTTGAATATAATAATTAATAAATTCAGGGGAAAGTAAGAATAGGAATTAACTTGGTTTTGTTTTAGGCTTTTAACTAAAAATTATTCTAAAAAAAATAACAATATTCTCTCATTTGTGAGTGATCTTGTTTCGGCGTTTTATGAAAAAAATCACTTTCTAAAGGCATAAAAAATGTTGTAAGTTTGTTTATAAATTCGTCACTCATAAAGTAAACATTACTGGAAATTATTTTAACCTTATTAAAACTCTCGGGTAGTTATATCAAGGCAAAACCAGACAAGTGCGTGTAGCACACCCGAAGGGTTTCTTATAAACTTAATTGTGTATGATATAGATTATAGGTATGGTAAGTAACATTTCTAACGAAAGGATAAGTTGGATTATAGGCGAAGCTTAACTTTGCAATGGATTAGTCTTCTATATACATCGCTCTACAATGCGATCTATGTTCCAACTATAAATGTAAGTTTGTAACCACAAAATAATACCCAATAGGTATTTTTATTATAAAAAATACTAGGAATACTTTAAACATTACTAATATTCCCTTTAAACATTCTTGGTAAGCATAAAATGCTTCTGTGAAAAGTGGTTCACGATAATTGTCTAATGGCGGATTAAAACCCATGACCTTTTGAGGTTTCGGTCAGCACCCTGACGTTAGGCTACTAAATTTCGCTTTAATCATATAAGTGATAAGTATATAATTTAATTAGTGATAAATATTTTAAATCGGCGTGAAGTAACCCGGGCGGGGAGTTAGCGAGTATCAAAATATTTGACATAAATGGTGCTTATTATTAGATATTTCACTTTGACACCTCACATTTGATATCTCATATACCCATATCTGAGAAAAAGGGTTTTGATAGACGGGCCCACGGTCGAAAATAATAGTTTAAAAGCAAACCATTCCCTACCAATTTGTGTTTTATGATGACCGTCAATAATTCGCATGGACAGTCGTTTAAAATGGCCAGCATTGACATTTTGAAGGAATGCTTCTCTCACGGCTGCTGTGTTGTTCTCGGGTAAGCTTTGTCAGTAGTCTGATCTGATCATCATCTTAGAATTGTATATATTATAAAATGATATCTTTAATCACATATATAAAATGATATCTTTAGTCAAAAGGCAAGGCGTAGCGAAGAGTGCACGCCTTGCAATACATAACGCAGTGTTGGTACCGACTTTGTTATATGGCAGCGAAACCTGGGTATGCCAGAAGAAGCATAAAAGTAAGTTGAATGCAGTGGAGATGCGATCTCTTCGTAAAATGTGCGGCGTTACCATGGCCGACCGAAAGCGAAACGAAGAGATTCGCAATATGGCAGGTTTGAAAGATGACCTTATCACAAAAATTGATAAGGGCGTGCTTCGGTGGTTTGGGCACGTTGAGCGAATGAGTGAAGACCGAATGGTGAAGAAAATATATAGCGCGAAAGTTAATATTAAAAGGTGTCGAGGTAGACCGAGACTAACTTTCGAAGACCATGTGAGCAAATTGCTCGAAGAGGGTAGGGTCAAGAGTACTCGGATACCTAGACGTGCATGCATGAAGAAGATAATGAATCTGAAAGAAGCGAAAGAGGTTTGTAAGGATCGTGCCACTTGGCGATCTGTTCTCTCTGGCTACCCCGTCAGGGATTGTGCGTGAAGATAAGTAATCACGCTGTCAAATTTCGAACGACTCTGCTTATATTAAATAATCTCCATGTTGTAGCAACACGGAATATTCTCCGCTCTTCAAGCTGAACTACACTAGGTATATACGTAAATATTTCAAAAAATTGATTCGTCATTGAATCAAACGACGAAAGTCAACGAACCCTGCTTGCTGGCACGCTGTGAAATCACAGAAAGCCCTTAGCCCCATAAATGGCATTGTTAATTGAAATTTTAAATGCTGATGTGTCCCTACGAAAATAGGCCTCTCCCCATAGATTGCCTCATAGGGGCGATAGTTACCACTTCTTTATTATTTTGAGTTTTTATAAGGAAGATGATGCTGCTCATCACCTGTTAAAATTTAAGTCTGTCGCCTCTTACGACACCCACGGGATGATATACGGTAGTAGATATTCTTACACCACCACTACACATTACGGCCAGATAAGTCATACCTTTCAAATATGAACACACCAGTGGGTTTAATGCTGTTTGACGACAGCGATAAATAAGGAAGTGGAATTGTACAGTAAAAACCTAAGCTTTAGCAATATTTTATATACAAAAGCTAGCATTCTTTTACTCCATTACTAGGGAGCCTTTTTTCAATCATATTCCCCACCTAAAATGTATGTTGGATGAAAGATAATATACTGCACGCCGCGGCCGTATGTATAAAACGTTATACCTGTGAGTACACGTGTGATCTCGCACCGAATTATTAAGTGCGGTTAACTGTGTACCTGATTCCTGTGACGATTGGTAACATACTACTGTTTTGGATACTATTTTTTTTTGCATTTCATAACTACTATTTTTTTCACTTTTACATCTATAATAGGAACCTACCCAGAGGGTTATTCTAAACACAAAAATGTTGGAAGATATTCCATAATCGACATGATTCGCAGACAGATTGAAGATAAAAGGGAACTCTCATTACCATTACAGACTGTCAAAAGTCCGCAGCTGAACTAAAGCCTCCCCCGTAGATTGCTTCAAAGAGGGAATTTTGTCATAGTGTTATTTTGAGTAGTATTTCGAAAGATTTTTCATTTTCTTATATATCATCTTACAAAACTCTCAAGATGAAAAGAGAATGGTACATTTCACTGTCAATTGTTAATTGCAGTTTTAAGTTCTGATTTACCATATGCTCTTTGGCACACACTGGCGCAGCGAGGTAGAGTATTCGCTCCATAAACCTCTCAAAAATTAAATAAACTCAAAACGTGGTAAAATTAAACATTTTTTACAACCGAGTTCAATATAAATTAAATCAATTCATATACATAAACAATAAAATGAGAATATCATCAATGTATTCGAAGTCAATTAAATACACATTATTAAGGATAAATCAAAAACTACTGGTTACATGAGAAGCGCCACCTTTGAAATAAAAAAAAGAATCATCAAAATCTTTTCACCTAGAAAAAAGTTAGCACACATAAAAATACAGTCTAATTGAGAACCTCCTCGTCTCTCCAAAATTTAATCAGAAAATTTTCTCAATTATCCTATTAATTCACAATTTATTTTGGCTAAAGAATTTGTTCAATTTGATGAAATAAAACAATTTAGCTGATAATACTTTACATATACAAGGCCCTCTGAGGGAGTCTAATCAAATAAAGAAAATTAGAGACGCTTTGTGATGATATCTTATCTTAATCCAAAATTCAAGGGATTTTAGATAAATCTCTTAATTTAGTTCCTTCTCGTATTAAAGAGAAGAGTCTCTACGTATATTACGTGTTTTAAATGAAAAATAAAATAACCAACCACAGCTAAAGTAAAAATATTTTTGTTAAATAACAATATACTTATAAGTATTTAATTTACTTATTTTATTACTAACTTAAAGTGAAAATCAATATGCTAGATTGCGTCTTACTAATATCTGTTGGTGCTGAGACATAATTTTTTTATAGGTTAGGGTGACAAAGGAGCACATACTCCACCTGATGGTAAGTGGTTGCTACGGCCCATAGACACCTACATTTATCCTCAATAAAGAATGAAAATGCAGATGCATCTTTACCCGTGAGGACTAATATGGGATGCCTCTTTTCCAGTAAAATGGGTCTCCGGTTCTCTACACTCACCATACGAAACACAGCAGTGTCAAGCTGATATAAATATATAAGAATTGAGAAAAATTGAAAAGCTTGTCACCCTTATCCTTAAAAAAAATTAAACAACTTTCTTCAGATATGATGTGAAATTATTTTTATTCTTTTTTGTTGTTTTACATCGGCTTTTACTTTTGATAAAAAGTTATTTTTATGAAATATAACATTCTCAATGTCGTCTAAATACGTCAGTTTAAAACTTTATCGCCTATTTTGTCACCCTTAGGGGTGGAGTTTTCTCCATATTTATGTTAAAATACGTTATTTAGTTATACGTATTTTAACGTATCCCTGTTAAAATACGTATAACTAAATAACGTATTTATCAAAAAAAGAATCATTAAATTCGGATCACAATTGACGAAGAAATCGCGTAACATACATAAATACATTTGAATTGCTAACCTCCTCCTTTTTTGAAGTAATCTAAAAAAACTTGCATTTTAACGTGTAATAGAGTTCATGGCCGGCATATTAAAATGGTCCGTAATACTCGTACAAAAGGCAGTACATAGTGCTCTCCTAGTGGTTCGACAGAAATTCATAAGTTTTTTGCGTTTGTATATTAAGCAAGCTGTATTTTAGTCCGATCTAAGTAGACAATCACCCTGGCATAAATTTCCAAGAAGCGAAAAATTTACATGAACATTAGGGATACCATTATAATGAAATTGTGAAAAATCCCCATCGATCCCAAGTGTTTTTACACATTTTGTGTAAGGTCAAAGTTCGAATAGTGATTTTTTTGGATTACGGTTAGTTTTATGGACAAAAATAACTCAGACAGAAGTTATAGATCATGCAATTATCTACAAAAATTGTCCGAACACTTTTTCCTCTAATATTCACCATTTCTGAGAAAATGCGATTCTAAATTTTACTAAAGTAGTATTCCCTATACTATAGACACGTTTCCACGCCTCCTGTGAGTTAGTGTACATAAGGCGTTTTTAAAAATTAAAAATTTTCGTTAAGTGTGCAATGTTACCATATCAACCGGGTCACTATATTTTTTTTCATTTGCAATGTAACCCTACCAGTTCAACTTTCTTTTGAGTTAGTGAAAAATAAAAAATACTGTTGTTTCACTTTCATAATTAAAATCTTCGACTTAGAGTAACTGTAAACTACTATACTATTATTTTGACAAACCTGTGCTTTTGATGGCATCTCATTTTTTTGTAGATATATATATATAGGTACCTATCTACACCTATTATTCCATTATATTATACATATATAGGTACACTGATTCATTCACTGCAAATGTAGCTTTGTAATCCTATATATTTATATATGATTACAAAGTTATTTATGCAGTTGGTGTATCTCGAAAGCTGGACCGAAATTGCAAAATATTTTAATTTTTCCTTAATTTACCCACCGAACAATAGTTGTATTCCAAATTTGAAGCTTCTATGTCTACTAGAAGTGCCTTAGAGTTTTGATGATCGGTCAGTCAGTGAGTGACAAAATTAAAAAACTTTGACTAGTTCTAATTCTTAAACTACTAGTTCAAATTTAATGAAATTTGAAATATACCGATTTTATACAATGCCTACTTGGTTACTGAAAATTCAGGATTCTAGTTTTATCCACAACGAAGTTATAGGGTTTCGCAAATGGCCTCAACTGCTTCGAGAAAAGGATGGTACGGCCGTGCCGCATTTTTGCTCGACTTGGCGGGGGCACTGCCGTGCCGCTTTTTAGGATCATCAATATCATGAATCGTGCGTAGCTTCGTAGCAGTACCGTGGAGTCGACTCGTAGCACGCTACGACACTTTTGATGTTTGCTACAGCACAATATGCGGGACGAAAACAATATGACACAGTACTTTCGACCAATTCTCAGATTATGCACTCCTAGTATCGCACACCTTTTAACACTTTAAATTCAATTATTTGACATAAATAAAATTAAAATAACGCGGGTCTTGTGTACACGAGCACTCTGTATGCGGTCCGGAAGGGAAGAGGTAGATATTTATATCTAGGTACCTATCTACACCTATTATTCCATTGTATTATACATATATAGGTACACTGATTCATTCACTGCAAATGTAGCTTTGTAATCCTATATATTTATATATGATTACAAAGTTATTTATGCAGTTGCTGTATCTCGAAAGCTGGACCGAAATTGCAAAATATTTTAAATTTTCCTTAATTTACCCACTGAACAATAGTTGTATTCCAAATTTTAAGCTTCTATGTCTGCTAGAAGTGCCTTAGAGTTTTCATGATCGGTCAGTCAGTTAGTGACAAAATTAAGAAACTGACTAGTTCTAATTCTTAAACTACTGGTTCAAATTTAATGAAATTTGAAATATACCGATTTTATACAATGCCTACTTGGTAACTGAAAATTCAGGATTATAGTTTTATCTACAACGAAGTTATAGAGTTTCGCAAATGGCCTCAACTGCTTCGAGAAAAGGATGGTACGGCCGTGCCGCTTTTTTGCTTGACTTGGCGGGGGCACTGCCGTGCTGCTTTTCTGCTCGACTTGGCGGAGGCACTGCCGTGCCCGCAGATTTGCGATGTTTGTTACTATAAAATCAGCAATATCTGCATCTCATTTTTTCATTTTTCTTTTCTACTTACTATGTGTTTATGTGTGGTAGGTGCAACAAGTGTAGCGTCGTAATAGTTGTACTGGTTGTTGCATATTCGACCGTACGTTACTCACTAGAGGGCGCACTGAAAACCAGCTTCGTGGATAATACCACGAAATAATGCTGAGTGTAGCCCTTTTATACCAAACCCGCACACACATTAAAATTTTAATTGTATTGATTTTCTTTAGGTTTTAAATTTCTTTGGTCTGTAGTTATAAGTTTTTTAGTGCATAATATCTTTTGTAACATGTGTGTTGGTGTTTGATGTAATAAATAATTTTTATTTCTTTCTTTCTTTCTTATTGTAATATGAGCTTTTGCGGCGAAATCTTTTGCTGAATAAACTGTTTTCATTCGTAGTACAGGCTTTTCTAGTAAAACTCAACTTTTTGTAGTAACAATTTGAATGGTATCCATTATGTGAAGCGTATTATTACCGTCTAGTGTATTAAAATATATATCATCATTGTCTGCAACATTTTTAATAAACGTGCCACTTTCTGATGGTAAGATATGATGTGGACGATTATCAACTGTTGCTGCCTCATACATCATACTTTCGTTATAAGATACGCACATCAAAGGACGAAACAATTTGTATGAGACGTATATATAGCTATGTATAGCTTGGACTAAAAAGACCGGGGGCGAAAAGCAATTTTTTATTATTTATTTAAAAAAATAAGTCAGTGACTCTGGAATATGACTATTTAATCTTTAAACAAACGACTTGGTGGAGGGTAATGAGAATTATCGATGACTACCGATTGAATATCTTCCCGAATACCTGCTATCCTGGAATAACTGGCGCAGCTTGAAAGATCTTAAATTGCTCTTCTTTGCTATTAGATTTTTTTTACTCCAAGATTGAATTAAAATATCATGATAATTGTCAATAAAACATAAATGTTAACTGTCGCAGTTTTTCAGTGATAATGTCTTTATCACCATAATTCAATTTTAATCGTAGTTTGATAGTTCTGTTATGTATATTAAAAAATTTACAAACAATGTAAACTGACAATCATCACTATTTTAGATATATGTTAATATTTGTAAATTTTCAGCTTCTTAAGAATTTATGCAAGGGGGATACTCGTATAACCCCTATTTTTCAGGCTAACTTGACCAGATTATTTTTTATATATAAAAATTACGAGTCACATTGTTTGTCCGCGATGAACTCCTAAACTATAGAACTGATTTCAATGAAATTTTGTACACTGTGTGTAGTTTGTTCCAACTTGAGCGATAGGTGATAGTTTTTATCCCAAAAAGTGACCTTCAATATTTTTTAATTGCGAATTTAAGGTTTTTTTCATAGGATGGGACGGAAAGGCCAGAACAACGTCTGCCTTGCCTAGGTATCTAAAAACAAAATATAACGTCAAAACTTTTTTGCATTGACATGTACCACACACAATTGAAAAAAGAACGTTTGAAAGAAATTAAAATTTAAAGCTCAGACTATAATCAACATGTCAGTAATTATTTGGTGGCAACATTTTTTAAATTAACTTAGAATGATAGATTAAACTGCTATTTACAAAACGGGCCTTAAAGACACACAATACATCATAGTATATTATATCGTTATAAAACCTACCGGTCCTCATAAAAAAACCCTGTCCTTTAAATTGGACCCATCAGCGGAGACATTAACTGACTTCCTGTAATCGTCAAATTCCTTTATTACTAGTGAATGGAAGCTTTTAAAAATAAATGGATACGCGTTGATTTCTTAGCATAAATGTATGAATAAGGTTAATAGCATTAGTCTAAAGTAACCTTAATACAAATAACACCTGATGACAATAATATTAACTTCTTAGATAAAAAGTTTAAGTGATGGTAAATATATATCACTAAGTTTTTACTTGGTAGAGCCTCGCTGCATTTATATTAGGATTGTAGCAAGAATGGGTCGGCTCTATCTGGGATAGGCTACCAGAATGCCAGCGTAAAATAGCAACTCAATGCTACTGTGTTGCGAATGAGTTTAAGAAACCGGAGCCAATTTTTACTGGAAACGAGGCATTCAAAGTTAGTCGTGAGATTTGATAATTCATTAGCATTTTTAACGCACTTTTATTAGCTTGGTATGTGTCTTTGTATCTTTGTAACGGAATTTTTGAATATGATTTTCATCCCCTTCAAAATGTCGGATTGATTTTAAACATCGCACACTTATCAAGGACCGATGACAATGCAATAATTTAAATAGTTTGTCCCATTACCCTTACCAGGACCTTCGGGATTTGAGAATGATTCATAAAACAACTACGATTTCTGCCAGTTCAATCTACTGTAAGGCTCATAAAAGAACTTCGTTCACAAGAAACACACGCTTTTGTAGATAATCGAACTAAAAAGTAAAAAATAATTTTCAATAAGTTTAAAATAATAAAATAGTGGTAAACATAAAAAAATAATTTTAGTGTAAAAAAGCGTGGGGTGCTTGATGTTATTTGTTGTAAATATTTTTGTGGATATTTGTAAAATTAGCGTTATCATAAAAATATCTGAAAAATAACCCTACTGATAGTTTTTATAATGACGCAAATTTTACAAATATCCACAATAATATTTATTAATATAAATGTCCTTAGAAATCATTCTTAGCAGTAACGAGTGTACTTCTGCAAATAATTGTAGTTTATAAAACCTATGAAACCTGTAATAGCGGCAACGATCCTTGACATGTCTGCAAACAGCAGATTTCACATAGCGTAACATCAGATTTATGTTTTTATCGCGAGATTTATGTTTTAAACACATATGTCAATCAGTTGCCGCATGATGAAACTTATATTCATAAGATAACTTATTTACGAACACGGAACAAACTTCGAAATCGGTAATATTATTGGAAACATCCCTTTTTGTAAATGTGTTACATTTCATATTTTGCTACAACCCGGAAACCACCCAGAAAAACATTGACGGAAGTTTGAAGAGAAACATCAAACATGGAAGACTTATGAGTTTTGTTTCCTTGAGGGTCAAAAAGTCAAGAAAGGTTGACATTTTAGTAAAGCAATATAGAATTCAAAAAATTTTACAGTATATATTGCGGTTTTTTTCTACACATTCATCTATAGAAAAAATGACAAATGAGCTCACTATTATTTTGCTGGTATTTGGATGCTGTATTTTATGAATATCTATGTTTGTCTTCGATTGAGAATCAAAATTCAGATGCGTTGTTACCCCCGTAGACTTGAATGGAATGCCTCGTTGCCTCGGGTTCTCTACACGCACCATTCAAAACACAGCAGCATTAATGTTTATTTTAAGCTAGTGTGATGTGAGAGCGTCGTCCTTTCACGGTCTAACCTACACATTCACCACGCGCGACAAGCGGCTTTGCAACCGCAGTTTTTATAATTTTGAGTCGTTTTTAGTAAGATACTGGACATCTGTTCCATTTTCCTTCTGTCGCCTCATACGACACACACGAGACGTCATAGGGTAGTGGATATTCTTACGTCACCACTACACGGTTATTTTTAACTATTTATCTATGTAACAGAATTTTGAATGTGATTTTCATCCTCTTCAAAACGTCGGATTGATTTGAAAATACGCACACTTATCAAGGATCGATGACAATGCAATAGTTTGTACCATTATCCTTGGCATAATCCTCATTATTTGCGAATAATTCATAAAACTATCAATCTACTGTAAGCCGCGTAAAAGAACTTCGGTACTAAACAAACACGCTTTTGTAGTTAGCCGTACTAAAGAATGGAAAATAAACAATAGTTAAAAAACTAAAAACAAACATGCTTTTGTAGATAACCGAACTAAAAATAGAAAATAATTTTTAAGAAGTTTATTTTACATTAAAATATGTTTTTATGTTAATCACTATTTGTTTTCTTATTTTAAGCTTATTGCCACTCATGAAAGGCAGCCCCGCCATCTTACAAAAAATCCTGGGATGGCTCCACCACGCCGGTTGGCGGCCGGAGGAGAGGGCCTGGTGGCGATTTCCAGGGGGGTTAGGGCGTCCCCGCGATTTTCATGCTTGGTACCATCGATGCTGTGACTCTGTTTGCGTCCCTAGGTTTTTATATGTGACGCCTTGTCCAACTGACTTTCTCTCAACCCATTTACTCCCACCATTAATAAAAAAAGGTAAAAGAAGACTAAGTTTGTACAGCGGTTGCTTTTCCTCTCCATCAAAGTACACCTCACAAACATCCGAGGCCTCCACTGTAATCTCAATGTAATCCATTACCATCTTGAGACTGACAAGCGGCACTTACTCTTCTTGACTGAGACGCAGATCAGATGTCCCCTAGATGCGGCGTACCTTGGTTACCCTGGGTACACATTGGAGCATAATTTCCATGAGCGTGCCGGAGTCTGTGTTTACGTCCTCAACGACATCTGACACACATGACAAGAAAGCAAACAGTCCACCTGATGATAAGTGGTTGCTGTGGCCCATAGACACCTACATCTATCCTCGTTTGCGAATCTAAATGTAGATGCAGTGAGGACTAAGATGGAATGACTCTTTTCTCCATAAAAAGGGTCTCCGGTTCTCTACACTCACCATACAAAACACAGTAGCATTAATTTACTATTATACGCTAGTACTTTGTGAGAGCGTGGTCCATGCCCGGTTGAGCCGATTCACTCGTGCTATAACTATACCAGTAATATTTTTAGCTGCAGCATGGCTCTACCACGTAATTGTTGATCTCAAAAAAATAAATATATGTATATAAACATATATCAATACAAATTATATAAATCTAAATACAAATACATATATAAACAATTTTAAATATTTACACACAACATACAGAAAATACATATACATATACCTATTAAATATACATATTATATTATGCATAAAACATAACATGAAATCATTCTTTCCATGTAACGATATTTTTTTTAAATGTTACCCCCACACTAGGATTTTCTCCTGTGTCGTGGAGGCAGTTTACAAACATAAATTGCACAAGAACAAACATCCAAACCCGGAACAATTATTTGTAGGCCATACAAATACTTGTTCCGTGCGGGATTCGAACCCGCGGTCCCCAGCGCAACAACTGATTGCTAAGCCACTGCGCCACGGAACCGTCATGAAATTTGTTTCGAAAGGTGTTCACGAGTTAGTCTCTTAAACGAGCATTTACTTGGAGCTTGTCATATGTATATATGTAAATATTGTTTATTTTAATATTCAAATTATTAATCACTGTATTAATTATTATTCCTTAAACTTGTAATAATTTTAACTTAAGTCCAAACTTACTTTATTAATTAAATTTAAGGTTTATAAGCGTTTATGTGGTTTGTGGCATTGCCTACACGGTAGTTTCTTATTTCCTCAAATGTAACAATACATGATCAAATGAAGTAAAGGAAACTTTTACAAGCTACGCCTTAATCAAGAAACTCAGTTTGTGAAAGTATCGGCTTACGAAATTAACTAAGTATATACAACTTTGAAGATAACACTGTATTTATAGACCTTGTATCTAATAAAAAGTATTGCATGCCTTATGCGCCAATTGCGCAGGTATGTTCTACTAGTGCCTAAAAATCAAGATACAATGTTTTGTCGCGTGTAATCGTATTTAACAATCATATTAAATATACAAATTATATATGTATAAATGCACATTGTCAGAAAGATAAAAGTAAGTAGTTGAAATCTGGTCTTAGGAATCAGGTGATATAATCCTCACGTCTAGTTCATCATAATGGAGACCATTAATGTAAATATTTCTCCAACTACCTTCGAAAAATGGCACCATACAATCTCTATACATTAACTCACCTAAATAAAATTTTGTCATCCAAAGAAAAGTAAGTTAGTGTTAAAACTTTTAATAAGTCTACACACAGTAACTTATTTTTCATTTAAGACATTTAAGAATCGACAGTCGTGGCATGTTGCGGATCGCGAACTTAAAGGTCGTGGGTTCGAAGTCGCCACCTAACTAATGTCGTGAAACACTCCTAGCACAATCATTTTGAACTTAACAGAAGTGGTCAAAGGGAATATTTATAATTTCAATAGTATTGCTAGTAATTTTTAATTAAATTAAAACATTTAAAAAATAATAAGGTTCACTTAGGTTTCATTGTTTTATTGACGACAGATCATACATGGGTAACCCAAGTGATTTTTCTTTTAATTCCGGCTATCGCATTCATTTTTATCCGCAATTTGTTATAAAAAAATAGTGAGTGATGAGATGCCGATCGATGTAGGTACATAAGGACCTTAGAATTCTCTTACCTTTAGGTGAACAGTGTGCTAATTTCCATTTAAGAGAAATTTTATTTATTTCAAGGATATAGTTTGCCATCTTGTAATACCGTATCGTTACCTGTTCTCCTCACTTTCATGAATGACAGACGAATTATATTATTTTTATTAAGTTAATCATAAGAAAATAAATAATTAAGACTCTATAATTGTTTCGAGAAAATAAGGGGATAAAGAACAAATCAGGACAGTGCGGAGGGTGGACTCTTGCCCGCCTCATTAAAACCCTCTTAGTAATGAGAGTTGGCTAATTCCCAGCCGAAGGACTTATAAAGTATACGATTTAATCTTAGTGAATATGGGAGCTGAATATGAAGTCTGCAGTAAGTGAACATTTTCAGGATCGTCTCAAACGTTAAATCAGGTTTGATAGACCACAAATCCACACAATATCAATCTATAATACTTCAATAAACCTTACCACTACTCTAGGATTTTCTCTTGTATCTAAGACGCAGTTTAAAAACATAAAGGAGACGGGCATTTCTGGGCTCTATTTGTTATAAGTTGAAATATGGTTTAAAAACAGCTTTATATTTTTCCATTTCAAAATGTACAAAATTAGCCTAATTCACAACTTAGAAGACGAGAAATCTTAAAAATAAGTTTATGTCACGAATAAAACAGATAATTGATTACTGTAATCGATTAACGTGAATTAGTTTTAACAATTAAACATAAAAACAACTTACACCAGATGATTAATTCAATTATATATGTACTTGCAATTAACACAGTGTCAACAGTTTAAAAAATAAAATATCAACAAAAAGTGTTTTTTTAACCTCCTAACCATCCCTATATTTCAATCTATTTGTGAATTTCCTATTATCCTCTCACTCAATAGAATACAATAAATACTACATTTAATATAGTAAACAAGTGTCTAATAAAAGAAAAGAGCAATCGTACTGCAAAAGTCAGCTGTATACTAAATAGGTTGTTGCCAACATGTTGCTGAACCTCACTTTTACTAAATCTCTTATAATTTTGCTCTCATATTGCCAAAATCCAAAGAATTATCAGTGATATAAGCTATTAAGTGACATCACTTTCATGTTTTTCAAACGGGACCCAAGAATGTATGAAGGCATATCAGTCTCCTTCCACAAGAACAAACATCAAGACTCGGCCAATTATTTACGGATCACACAAGTACTTGTTCTGAGTAGGATTCGAGCCCAAGGAGCTCAGCGCTGCAACTCATTGCTAAGCTACCGCGCCAAGGAGACGTCACAATAGAATACCAATTCCTACCGAGATTAAATACAACAGAGAAGATGTTTGGCTGCTACCGTGTATTTCATACCTTAATTAATAAAATTGGTGCATCCCATAGTCAATAAAATTAAATCGAAACCCAAGGCGGCAAGATTTCAAGTTCCTGTTAGCTCGTTCTGCATACGCATTGTTAAAAATTAATATTTAACATTTTAAAATATCCTTCAACAATTATGGCATCAGAATATCAAACACCATAGTCCTCTCTTTAACCAAGGGGTCGTAAAGCATCCGAAACGTCGAAAATTAAATGCGATAAAATGTGTAAAATAAGGTTTTGTTCAATACTAGCTCCTACCCGGCGCGTTGCTGTTGCAGAAGAATTAATTGTGGAAATATTGTTTTTTTTTTTTATTTGAAAAAGTTATATTGTTTAATTAGGAATGATAAATGATACATTCGTTGAATTGAATGACTATATATAACTTTCGTAGTCTCTTTATAAATTAATTGTACTATGCCTATAGCTATCGCGCAAGTGCAAGCAATAAGTTGACAATGTTTTACCGCAATCTGATGAACGGAATGGCAGCGCATAAAATACGAACCTTACCTTAATTTTTATATTTTATGTATGTAATTATATTAATCTGTCAAATATCTACACTAATTTTTTAAAGAGGAAAGATTTGTTTATTTGAATTGAATAGGCTCTGAAACTACTGGACCGATTTTAAAAATTCTTTCACCATTAGAAACCTACATTTTCCCTGATGAACATAGGCAGTATAATGTTTTCAAAAAAGTTGGGGATCTGTAAAAAAATTAGTTAATGTTACCCAAGATGTGAAAAAAATACCAAAAAGAATCCTTATATCGCGTACGCTGCGGAAACTATTGATAATAGAGCAAAGTGATGTACTTCAGTTTTATAGAGGATATCAATATCTACAAAAAAGCCTGCGATACCATATGTTTAACTATTACAGTTATGTCACAATAACTACTTTTTCATGTTAAAATATGAAATAGTAACGCCGGTACAAACTAGGCCACATTATTCATATCAATACCTGTCCATGCATAACCACCAATTACGTTAACTCTGTAATTTTAGTTTCATATTTCACTAATGATTTCTTATATTTACGCGAACACTACACATTGAATAAAACTATTTTTACGGATTTTATCGCGTTTAATTTACTTATTTTATATTCCCGACGTTTCGGTTGCTTTCCAGCAACCGTGGTCACGGGGGACTGAGGTGATTGACGTCCCGATGTCAAAGTTAACCCGGAGTACAACGTTCCGGGAAGTCTGCAGTTTGTGATCATATCCTAGACGGCCCCCGTCATTACATTAGATTTGATAAACCACAAGTCCTCGCGAAAGAACATCGATTCCTGCCAAGGATGATACGTGAGGCTATTGAAATTAAAAAAACATCCTAATTTCAATAGAGAGGGAGGCTGGGTACTACCACCTGCTTGGGATCCTGTAATTCATAAAATTAAAACTAAACCCAAGCATACCACTGTAAGACTTCAAGACACAGTTAGTTCATTCTGCGTAGATCGGACCAAAATTAATAATTAAAAACCTGAAGGTACTCCGGGTTAACTTTGACATCGGGACGTCAATCACCTCAGTCCCCCGTGACCACGGTTGCTGGAAAGCAACCGAAACGTCGGGAATATAAAATAAGTAAATTAAACGCGATAAAATCCGTAAAAATAGTTTTATTCAATTCATATTTCACTTTTTAAATCTTTGTTAATTCGGCTACCGTCCGTCCGTACCGTAATCTCTCTCGAAGTTCGCATGTCTCAAGGCGTAGACGCGTGATATACAACCGGTGAAACCACGAGCACAGCTAGTTATTTGATATTCTAATAATTAGTTGTTATATGTTATATTAGTATTAGCTTTTAATGTAATCAATGGCTATTAACTTGATTTTAAAAATGTAGTAGTGTGGAGATTACTCAAGTTATTGTTTGGTGAAGTAAATCCGTTGATGATTAATTACACTAGTTGTTTATTCCACGCAGATTTGATATTTATGATCCAATAAGCCATTAATACGATTATGTCTGATATCTATCTTGTTGTATCAAATATTTATTTTAAGCGGTGTTGCGGCATTGGGTTTAACTTTCATAATCAGTGGTTGGTAAAATGATGAATAGCGATTTCGGTGTTAATTTAATATGTAAGTGATAGCTAATACTATATTAATAAACAGTTAATAACTATAATGACGTCTAAGTTATTTTTAATATATTATCATGGCCTATCTACACTACTATTATAAAGAGGAAAGATTTGTTTGTTTGTTTGTTTGAATTGAATAGGCTCCGAAACTACTGAACCGATTTGAAAAATTCTTTCACCATTAGAATCCCACGTTATCCCTGATGAACATAGGTTATGTAATATTTTCAAAAAAGTTAGGGATCCGTATGAAAACTTCGTTAATGTAACCCAATGTGTGAAAAAAATAACAAAAAAAATACTTATATCGCGTACGCTTCGGAAACTATTGATAATAGAGCAAAGTAATGTACTTCACTTTTATAGAGGATATTAATCTCTACAAAATAGTCTGCAATACCATATGTTTAACTATTACAGTTATGTCACAATAACTACTTTTTCATGTTAAAATGTGAAATAGTAACGCCGGTACAAATACTACTAATACGAGTACGTACTGATACGAATAATGTGGCCTAGACATTATTCTTATCAGTACCTGTTTCATGCATAACCACCAATTACGTTAACCATGTAATTTTAGTAACATATTTCACTTTTTAAGTCTTTGTTAATTCAGCAAACGTCCGTCATGATGTCTCTCTCGAAGTTCGCATGTCGCAAGGCGCAGATGCATGATATACGCGGGTGAAACCGCGGGGCACAGCTAGTTGTTCTATAAATTTGTATGGTGTGACCACTTCATACGTATCGGTTCACAATTGTCGAAAATATCACATATAAGGATGTTTTTCAAAATAATTGTACGTAACGAAATTGTAGTTACGAAAAAAGTAACGAAATCCTTGTAATTGTTACTAAATTGTAACTGTTTAGCCACGTGTACACTGACTACTGAACTATTCTGATTTACTGATTACCCTACTACGTATTGCAAAAAAGGGATGTGATAAATACTCCTAGAATTATATTGTCAGTTTGTGGTCAAGTGACATTATGAAATGTGAATTATGACTCTACCAGCATAACTCCCAAATTATCAATAAAACACCTTTACTTGAATAATCATACTCTTTTTATTTATATTTAGCCCATTTTTTAACTTTATATTATTAAAAATGAATCAGATCTTCGTTGCAATATAATACATATTCAACGGGGTTTTCCGATATTTGAAGCATTTCAATATGTTTTACAATTAGATCTTTGGGTACCGTGTCCTTATCCTCACCAATTTGTTTACGGAACTTTAATTTGTCTTTTTACCGATATTTAAAAAAAAGATATTATGTATAATGTTTCTGCTACATTGATAATGCTCCATTATCCAACAATATACAACATACCGGCGTGAAGTAGAGGCTCTGCTTCTGCGTTTCGTCTGGTGAGTGCAGGTGGCCGGAGGCCGAATTTCCCCCCCCCCCCCCCCCCCATCAACGTGGTAGCGGAATTACACGATAGACTACCCCACCAGTACCACTGGAGAATCCCTCGCTGAGCATCCACGACCATGTTATTCCAATCCTGAGCGTGGGTGCTCAGGCTGCCCCGCGTATTCTGGGGGGGGGGGGGGGGGGGGGGAATTCTGCTTAAAAACATAACTGTTTGGGGCAAACTGAGCAACAATACCAAGGCGACCCCTGCCACGCTATCCGTGAATTTCTGCAACATCAGGGGACTTCACTCTAACCTAAACGCCGTCCACTACCATCTCGAGACGGCGAAGTTGGCCTTGCTCTTTCTGACCGAGACACAGGTTTCCTCTCCGGCTGATATTTCGTATCTCTCCTACCCGGGGTATAAATTGAAGCACTCCTTTGTGCCTCGGGCTGGAGTTTGCGTGTATGTCAGAGAGGACATCTGTTCTCGACGCCTCGGCAGTCTTGAAGGTTTGGACCTGTCCATCCTTTGGCTACGCGTAGACAGCGACGACCATCCGCGCGTCTACGGGTGCCTCTATAGGTTCCATAGCGGTAATGCCGAAACAGACCGACTTATCGACCACGTCCAAATGGCTACAGATTCCTTGCTACAACAGGTCCCATCTGCAGAAATCGTGATCCTTGGCGATTTTAACGCCCACCATGCCGAATGGCTTGGTTCACGTTTAACCGATCATGCGGGGAGATCTGTTTATGACTTTGCCTTGGCATATGGTCTGACACAACTGGTTACTTCGCTTACGTGTATTCCAGATGTGGAGGATCATACACCTTCCCTGTTGGACCTTCTGCTGACCTATCATCCGGACGGATATCAGGTTTCCGTCGATGCCTCTCTCGGCTCTTCGGACCATTTTCTGATCCGGAGTGTGGTGCCACTCACGCCTACCATCATCTGTGGTACCCATCGGAGGCAGATCTCGGCCTTGGTTTGGTCGCTCCTGTAAGACTGCATTTCGCAGTAAGCAGGAGTGTTATCAAGCCTGGGCTGCTTTGGTGACTCGGGATGTAAACACCAGCATACTTAAAAAGAAGTATAACTTCGCCTCCAGGTCCTTCAAAAGAGTTATTGTCAAGGCAAAGTCAGAGCACATGGGCAGAATTGGCGAGAAACTAGTTCGCCTTCCTTCGGGAACCCGTGCATTCTGGTCTCTCGCCAAGGATGTCCAAGGGAATTTCTGTAAGCCATCACTACCATCTCTGCACAGGGAGGACGACTCACTGGCCCAAGACGCAAAAGACAAAGCTGACCATTTAGGCTCCCTTTTTGCGTCCAACTCGACTCTTGATGACGGGGGTTTTCTTTTAAATTCAACATGGCAGGTACAGCTAAAAATTGACCAATCAGAGATGGCAGAGTGTACTTAAAGTTCAGTTCAGTTCAGAAAGTTAAAACACGATCGAGCAATTAATGTTACTAAGCTTGTATAACGAAATTGAAAAAAAGTCGTGACATGTTATTATTACAATTTCTTGTTTTTTTTTTTTATTAGTAAATCTAAAAAATTTATGATTATACCGAATAGATTAGAATTTACTATAAAAAAATGAATATTGTAAAAAAATAAAAAAAATAAAAAAATACTCATAATGAGAATACTCGTTCATTTGAATACCGAACCGTCTCCAACATTGAAGTCGCTCAAAAATATCACTAAAAACATGAAAGAAACAAATAATGCACGCCTCAAAATGCGAAGCGTTACATGTGTATTCTACTCTTGACACGTCAAGTTCAAGCAACTTTGTGTTCTTAAAATGCCTCTATCAAAACTATATTGCATGTATACGATAATATGAGTAGCAGTATATCAAGAAAACATTAATTAATCCATCTTATATTTCCTAAAAGTCATTAAATATTTTAAAAATTATGTGGACGTCCGGACGTCCCGAAAAAAGTGTCGTATCGAGACCGGGTTATTTCTTTATTAGCTTCAGAATTACATCAACTGGTTTCCTATTTGACATCAATAGCCTTTAGCGTTAAAAATTATTTTCTAAAAAATCATTACATTCACATTCATTTATTTTTAAAAATTTAAAGGCACTGTCAAATATTTTTTTAGCATTAGATAGAAAAAGGAAAGGACAAATGTACCATCCAGCGTATATCAATTTTATACTTTGTGTAATCGATTTATTTTGGTAAACACTTTTGTTCCCTGTAGGTAATACTGCCTGTTTAAATAATCGAGCGCAAAATTGAATACACTTAAATAATATATTTTAAAAATCAGGAATACAATTTATTTTTGGTGAAGTTCCTAAAGGAACTCCATCCGCGGCTGGTCGTTGCTGCTGGTGATAAGAGGTCTGGTTCTTTCCTCGCTCAAAGGCTAAGTATAGCCATTCAGCGGGGAAACGCAGCCAGCGTTCTTGGCACGATACCGCGGGGAGTCGGACTATATGATAAATAAGTTTCTAGTTTTTTTTTTTATTATCATAGTTTTTAATATTGTAGATAAAATTTAAGTATTATGTAAAATTGTTAATAAAACAAATTTATTTTTTTCATCAAAATTAAATGAAACGTCCATTTTTCAATTTTCCACACTATTTTTAATATTTTAGGAATAATAGTTTACCAAAATATGTTTAAATATGCAATGGTCATTATTTTTAATGGCTTACGTCTACAGCCATGAAACCTTTCATCCCCTTAAGTAAAATGATAACGAAAATATTTCATATACAATCTCTTTTCAAAATCTCGTTAAAATTAGAATCTGGAAATAAACACATGAGAATTCAAATATTGAAGAAAGGCACACAATTCACATAGTATTACACAAAAATGTATTCAACCTTATGCATATTCCTTTATCCATTAATAACAGGCTGTGCAGCATTACATCTTGGTACTCAGAGGTGACAGCGCATCTGTAGCCATCTTTGTGTGAAGTGCAGTTGTCTGTTGTAGCCACTTACCATCAAGTGAACTGTTTGTCACTTCAGTCTTATAATAAAAACATGTGTATAGTTTGCACGCGGTAGATGTGAAACCTACAAATTAAATGAAATATAAAACATAAACATTTCACAGAAAAATGATTTCTTTACTTTGATCAATTTTTAACCAGAAGTGGGGCATAAAATTTAAGATAAAAGTTTAATTTTATACCTAGCAAATAAATGCTACAATCCTTATTTTTAGACAGGTAGAGCCTAAATTTTAGTGTATTAAATCAAAATATTTTTTTACTAAAATTGCTTTTTAATAGCGACGCCTACTTCATTCTTAAAATAGACACTAAATGGTTTGGATATCGCAGGGGCTGGCTTTTTAGCTGAAGTGGCGGTGGGGGACGAGATGGCTGAGTTAGACTCGGCTGCATTTTTAATGGCTGCACGTTTGCGGTTTTTGCTATAAACGTGATTGAAGTCTTCGTGTTCGGGCTTATGTGGGACGCGTGTGTCAGTCTCCATGTCGGAGGCTGATTCAGCATCCGAGAAGACCGGAGACGGGCTGTGGGTGGACAACGCGGAAGGCACGGGGGACTGAGCGTCATATAGTGTATCAATTGACACGGGGGTCGTGGGTCTGGTGCTTGGTGACATAGACCGGCGGGGGGACGGACATGCTGGGCCAAGAGGGGCCGGCTAAAGGCACAGGCTCGAAATAATGGTTTGAGTATGATCATCATTACAGCCTTTCATAAGTCCACTGCTGAACATAGGCCTCCCCCAAGGAATGCCACAAAGCACGGTCCTAAGCCACCTGCATCCATTGACTTCCTGCATGTCTTACCAGGTCGTCACTCCATCTAATGGGGGATCGCCCTACACTTCTCCTACCGGTACGAGGCTGACACTCCACCTTTCTTCCCCATCGGTGGTCGGTTCTTCGAGCTATATGGCCGGCCCACTGCCACTTCAGCTTACTAATCCGTTGGACTATGTTGGTTACTCTGGTTCTACTGCGGATATTCTCATTTTTAAGTTTATCACGCAGAGAAACCCCGAGCATAGCCCTCTCCATAGCTCGCTGAGCGACCTTAAGCTTCCTCATACGGCCAACAGTGACGGACCACGTCTCAGGTTCATAGGTCATCACTGGCAACACGCACTGTTTGTACAGTCTCGTTTTCAAGTTTTGAGGTATATTTAACACTGCTGGAGCTAAGCGGTAACTATTGCTATCGCATGGATGGGCTAGCTCGAACCGGGGTGGTACCACGACCTCACAGAATACCAGCGTGAAGTAGAGGTATACCTCTGCGTTGCGCTTGGTGAGTGCAGGTGGCCGGAGACCCAACCTCCCCCCCCCAATCAACATGGTAGTGGAATTAAATAAAAGACTACCCCAGGAGGGTACCAGCACCGCAGGAGAATCCCTCGCTGAGCATCCACGACGAAACTACTTCACTTCTGAGCGTGGGTGCTCAGGCTGCCCCGCGTATTCTGGGGGAGGGGGGGCAAAATTCCGCTCGCGACTAATGGTGCTCGGGGCAAGCGGAGCAATACAACCAAGGCGACCCCTGCCACGCTATCCGTGAATTTTTGCAACATTAGAGAACTTCATTCCAACCTCAACGCTGTCCATTACTATCTAGAGACGGCGAAGCCGGCCTTGCTCTTTTTAACCGAGACTCAGGTGTCCTCTCCGGCGGATACTTCATATCTCTCCTACCCGGGGTACAAATCGGAACACTCCTTTGTGCCCCGGGCTGGAGTTTGCATATTTGTCAGAGAGGACATGTTTTCGACGCCTCGGCAGTCTTGAAGGTACGGACCTGTCCATTCTATGGCTGCGCGTAGACCCCGACGACCATCCCCGCGTCTACAGGTGCCTCTATAGGTCCCATAGCGGTAATGCTGACACAGACCGACTCATCGACCACGTCCAAATGGCTGCAGACTACGTGCTATAACAGGTCCCATCCGCAGAGATCGAGATACTCGGTGATTTTAACGCCCACCACGCTGAATAGCTTGGTTCTCGTTTAACCGATCATGCGGGTAGATCTGTCTATGACTTTGTTTTGCATATGGACTAACACAACTGGTTACTTCGCCTACGCGGATCCCAGATGTGGAAGACCATGTATCTTCCCTGTTGGACCTTCTGCTTAACTTTCATCTGGATGGATATTAGGTGGCCGTCGATGCCCCTCCGGGCTCTTTGGAACATTGCCTGATCCGGAGTACGGTAATACTCACGCTCCAATTGCAGTTGCGATCTGCAGCTTGCCGCCGCGTTTGGCACTATGGTTAGCTGATTAGTACCGTCCAACTACAGGTCTATCGCTATCACCACCTTGTTCTCCAAAATAATGGCATTCCGATCGCCGGCGTTTTCGATCGAGGCGCGTCGAGACATTCATTGTGAGTAACTGTCGGTTGTAAATGACGTTTTTAGAACTAAAACGTCGAATTAAGCGTCCCTCATTTTTTGCTAGCTGTGATTCGAATCAAACCGCGTGGCGCCGAATTTATGCTGCGACGAATAATCGTGTTGTCTAGAACATTAGATTCCCGGTTGTCTAATTATTGAGAAGTTAGTATTTAATTGTACCGTTGCGTTAAGCGCCTTAAAAAGTCGCGGCCGTTTTTCGAAACAATTGTTGCGCAGTGAAAGAAACTGAACTTTGAACCACCACAGTCGTGCCGCGTGTTACGCTTTATATTTAACGGTATTTTAGTTGCGTTTTGACGTTAGTTAAATGTACGATAAAGTTAATAGACTGACATAGTGAATTGAAGAAAGAAGTTGTTAATTGGTGATCGCCTACTTTGATAGATCTCACCTGTGGAGTAGTGGCAGCGCCGGTAGATCTGCGGTCAGACTTCAAAGGCTAATTCTGCTTAAACACACATACACTTCTCATACACTACTTAAATTCACAACACCTGACGCCGGAGCGAGCCTTGGGGTCCTTCTTCGCTGCTGAAGCTGGTAAGCCACGTAAATTAAGTACCTAATCTATATATCTCAACTATCCATAGGCACTTGGGCCCCGTCTTTAGTTATCCATCGAGTACAGCTGTATGGGCCCCTGTGTAGTCGACCTTTGTCGGGACAGCTAAGGGCGTGTACAGCTGGTGTTCCACAAGGCTGCGTGCTATCACCAACGCTGTTTCTCCTGCATATCAATCATATGTTGCTAACTGGTAGCATTCATTGCTATACGGACGACAGCACTGGTGATGCCTTATATACAGACCGTGCCAATATTTCTCGGGAAAACGTCGCCGAGTTCCGGGACAAACTTGTGTCTGCAGTCGAGTCTTTATTTAACAAAGTCTCGGATTAAGGGCGACTAAATCTAATCCAGTTTAATCCCCAGAAGACACAAGTTTGCGCGTTTACCGCTAAACAGAACGCCTTTGTCGTATCTCCTTAGTTTCAAAGCACTCCCCTAGCTGCCTCAGCTGGTATCGGAATCCTCGGAGTCGACATATCGAGTGACGTGCACTTTCGTGGTCACTTGAAAGAGAAGGCCAAATTGGCCTCTAAAAAGCTTGGCGTGCTCAGCAGAGCGGGACAGTATTTCATGCGGGTACACCGTTTGCAACTTTACAAGGCGCAGGTTCGGCCTCACGTGGAATACTATTCCCATCTCTGGGCAGGGATTCCCCAGTGCCAGCTACTTCCACTTGACCGCATCCAGCGCAGAGCGGTTCTAATCGTCGAAGACCGAGTTCTTTCTGATCGGCTCGATACACTGGCACTGCGTAGAGATGTTGCATCTCTTTGCGTATTTTATCGCATCTATCACGGGGAGTGCTCTGAGGAATTGTTCGGACTAATTCCAGCCGCTCAATTTCACCATCGCACATCGTGACAAAACTCGCGTTACCATCCATACCATCTGGCGGCTTGCCTATAATAAATAATAAAAATAATAACAAAAATTATAAAGTGTAAATAAATCACTTTTTAATTTTAATATTTTTGTCACATAATACATTATTGTGACTTATGTATAAGACGTAGGCCTATGGTATTGCGGATTTTTTTAGGTGGAAATATATATATATATATATATATATATATATATATGTGTGTATATATATATATATATATATATATATATATATATATATATATATTTGTAGAACATAGTATTTACGTATCGCTAACCATTACGTCAGCGCACGTGGATAAAGCAGTTCGGAAACGCTTTTTCTTCCGACGTGCTTAACAAAAATCAATAGCTAGCTAAAAGGTGAAACCTTGTGCTAAACGACCTATACTATTTCTCGTGAATCTAGCTATCATATACTAAAAGAATTTGTCAAAGCGGAGTGGTTCCAAAGATTAGCGTGTTTAAACAAATAAAAAACTTCTTCCGCTTAATTACATTATACAGTACAGATACAGATATGTTACCATCCGTGTAGACTAAGATAGAAGGCCTCATTGTCAGTAAAAAGTGTCTCCGGTTCTCTAAAAATGGGCTGGCAATGCACCTACAATTCTCCTGGTGTTGCGGAAGTTCATGGCCGATGGTGATCACTTACCATCAGATGAGCCGCATGATCGTTTGCCTTCTCTAGTATAAAAAAAACGAAACAGCAGAATTATTTGTTGCTGCACGCTGGTATTTTGTGGCCGACTCATTCGTGTTGCAGCTATATATAGCTAGCAAAGCTGCAGCTTGGCTCTACCACGTAAGGTCTACACGTAAAAATTGTTTGCAGATCTTGAAAAGAGGGAGAAGAATAATAATAAAAACAGTACACAATTACATATAAAGAAAAGTAAAAATATTATATGCAGAAACAATGTAAGTCCACGACTCATGTCGGAAAATTTAACACATAGAGCAGTGTAAGTTCAAAGGCTAAAGCCGTTGATTGTAACTACTGCCATGTACTACGCCTAACATAAGCACATTAATGATACGTGGTAGAGCCCTGCTGTAGCTATATTAGTAGTATAGTTGTATCACGAATGGGTCGGCTCGACCGGGGAAGGACCACGCTCTTACAGAATACCAGCGTAAAATGGCAGCTTGACACTGCTGTGTTTCGTATGGTGACTGTAGAGAACCGGAGACCCATTTTACTGGACAAGAGGCATTCCATCTTAGTCCTCACAGGTAACGACGCATCTGCATTTTGAATCTTTATTGAGGATAAATGAAGATGTCTATGGGTAGCAACCACTTACCATCAGGTGGACTGTGTGCTCGTTTATCACCCTATCCTATAAATAGCACACAAATTTATATATTACATACCTAAAAACCTTAAAACTAGTTTCTTTAACCAGTGCGTATAGCCATTGGTGACCTATGGATCTGAGACGCGGTTCTTTACTGCTAGCCGTATGGGGAAGCTCAATCTTGCAGTGTATGGAGGTAATATAAATTGGTAGATAGTTTGCAGAATCAGCATAGTTGTCCTGAATGAGAGGCCAAACAAGCGCAACAACGCAACAGACAACTCAGACGCAGAGACTTTTAAAACCATAGCTGGGATACGATCGGGTCTACTAGCTTTGTTCACGTCTACTTCGCAAAAATTTAATATCCTTTTTGTTGGTGAAACGGACTTCTGAAATAGGAGTACCGCAGTGGGGTAACTTAAATGTGACGCTGTTACTACTGTCCAAATGCAAATTGCAAGCATTAGATTTTTTTGGTGGCTTTTTTTTGGTGGGTAGGTGTGAAACAAGTAACAGCTGACTAATTTAGCTCTTATATTTTATTTACATTAAAATATTTTAAATCAGTGTTTGGACTATATTTACTTATCAATTACATTTCTATTACCTTTTCTTTTGAAGTCCTATTAAAATATATGTCCAGATAAGATATTTGTGACTTACACATACCACCCATTAGTGTAACTTTTATTGCAAACTATATCACACATTATCACTTCACTTTGTGTTCACTAATATCACTGCAAATATTGCAAGGAATGGCAAAAGTAACTGATGTGGAGATTATCCAGAGAGAACTGGAAGGAAGCTGGAGTCGTAAGATGGCTGAATTTGAGAATAGATTAAAGGCTGCTTCTACGCCTACAAATCCCTCACTTAATCAACTCCGTGAGGAGTTTTATGAATTCAAGGACCTTGTCTGTTCCATTCTCAATCTCCTTCGGCAACAGATTCAGGCTTGCACTAAGTCAATTGATGCTATTGATATGCAGCACAGGCAGAACATTCTTCTATTTAATGGGATCACTGACTCTCCAGAAGTTAACATGGAACAAGAAATTCTGGGCATCATACATAAGACAATGGGTATCCCACATGTAACAAATGGGTCCTTATTACGTTGCCATCGAATTGGTGCTCAAAAGGATGGTCATTCACGTCCAATTCTTGTACAATTTCAAGAGCATCGCACAAAGTCTGAGGTGTGGAAAGCTAAAACTAAGTTAAAGGGCTCTCAAATATCTGTTTCTGAGTTTTTAACTAAAATGAGGCAATCTGTTCTTAAAAAAGCACGCAAGCATTTTGAAATGAAGAATGTGTGGACCTTAGATGGTGTAATTTTTATCAAACTCCCCAATAATGAACGGGCAAAGATCTCCACTGAAGAGGAGATTGATACTCTCGCTGAAAAGTTTCCTGTTGATTGTTCACCGGCAAGTCTTGGCATAGCTTCTAACAGCGGTATTACTAATGCTGAAAAGAAACCCATTCAAGCACAGCATAGTTCTTCAAGCACAAAAATTCTGTCTGAGATTTCTCGACGCAATCAAGATGGTATAGTGGGGCAGAAAGAGGATCCTAAAAGGTCCCGTCGTTTAGTAGCCAAAAAATAGCTTGCTTTATTTCACATATTATGATATTCCTAGGTATCCTTTATTTTAATTATTTTTTCTCGTATTCTCGTGTTTTTTTTTTCTTTTTTTCTATATTATTAATTTACATATTAATTATTTGTAGACCCGCATCTTCATGGTTGTTATGTCTATAGCACAGAACAATATTGTCTGTAATCATAAGTTGTTTGCCTTTTAATAGCTGTATTATTGCTTTTTTTAAGTTAGTTTTTTTTTTGTCTAATAATATTATAATCTCCATATGATGTTTTGTTTTTCTATATTAATATTTAATAAGATTTTAATCATGTAGAACACAACTTCTTGCGTTTAGTTTTCTTTTGTTTCTTAGTTGAGGTGTCTTACTCAATAGGTTGGTTTCAAAGATATTTTATTTATTATTTACATTACATTATCTTTGTTTGGTTTATACTATGCTTGGTACATATATTGGTAATAATACTTGTTTTGCAAATGTACCTACCACATATTATTATTTTCAATTTGATTTTTATGTTTTGATTTTGACAATAACATTTTTTTTAGCCTTTGATAGACAAAGGACACATGTATCATTCAGCCAATGTCGTTTTTTTTTTTTTTTTTTACTTTGACAATCGATTTTCTTTTGGTAAACATTCTCTTGTACTATTTTGTGTGACACCTACTTAGAAATATTAACATTATTATTAGATAAGAGTATCTTTGCCACTTTAGATATTATAGATCCTATGTTTGCATATAAAATTTATTTTATTAAGTTTACTCTGTAAACAGTGAACTGATGGGTTGGTGATGTTTATGTTTAGTAAGTGTTAGTTTATAAATTAGTCTTAAGTGTACATTCCTAAGTTTTTTTTTGTGTATTTATTTTAATTCTTTTATATTTATTTAATTTATTTTTATTTTAGTCCATAAACTATGTCTGATGTTGAACTGTTTAGCTCTGCAAATGAATCTTCTAATTTATCTTTTCACTCTTGTGATGATTCTTTCAATGATAGCGTTCTTAATTTACATGAACTACTCAAAGGAGTTTGTACATCTTTTAACAACTCTCTGAACATATGCCATATTAACGCTCAAAGTATCCCGAGCCACTATTCCGAACTTGAAGCTTCATTTTCCCCCGAGTATATTCATGCCATATTAGTGTCGGAAAGTTGGCTGAAGCCTACTTTACCGTCAACTTTATATCCCCTTCCTGGCTTTGTACTCGTTAGAAATGATCGTGTTGGAAAAGGTGGAGGTGGTGTAGCCATCTACCTACACGCATCAATTCCTCACAAAGTTGTTCTAACATCTCCTTCCTGCTATTCTGCTACTTCTGAGTTTTTATTTGTGGAACTCGATGTCAAGGGCATCAGGATGCTTCTAGGGGTAGTGTATTGCCCCCCTTCGACTGACTACTTCGCCACTTTAGATATGGCTCTCACTGATATTTGTTCTGAGTATACACACTGTATAATCATGGGTGACTTTAATACAGATCTGTTGAAAAGCTGCCCTCGTTCCAAAAAGCTTCTTTCAATTATTGAGTCGGTTAATCTTTCTATTCTCCCTTTAAAGGCTACTCATCATAATATCGGAACCGATGACTCATTGATTGATTTAATCCTTGCTGCTTCTCCTGAACGTGTGATGATGCACGGTCAGTTACCCGCTTTGGGCATCTCACGCCATGACTTGATTTATGCTTCGTATAAGCTTAAACCACCCAAATATTCACCTACTGTAATGCATCTTCGCAGCTTTTCTAAAATAGACTTTGATAAGCTAAAGAATGACGCTCTTAATCTCGATCTAGCCTCTTTAATTGCAGCACCTACTGTTGACGATAAAGTCTTGATTCTTAACCACAATGTTCTCAGCCTCTATGATGCTCATGCTCCAGTGCATAAGGTCAGATTGAAGCGTCCGCCTGCTCCATGGATGACGGAGGACGTAAGGTTGGCAATGACTAGACGAAATCGAGCTTTTCTTCGTTTCAAGAGAGATCGTACTGAAGAAAATTGGTTATCTTTTAAAGCAGCCAGGAATAGGTGTAATCAGATGGTACGTGCAGCTAAACGCCGATATTTCCATAATTGTATTAATAACTCTTCACCAGCCGTAGTGTGGAAATTTCTAAGATCTTTTGGTCTTTGCAGGCCAGCTACATTGGATTGTGGTCCTTCTCTATCACTCGATGAAATCAACCAACATTTCGCTTCTGTAAAAGCATTGGACCCTACAATTCGCTCCCAAACTATGACATCCATTGCTTCTATGCAAACTCCTAACATTCCTACCTTTAATTTTTCTCCTGTTTCTCAGGATGATGTCAAAAAGTCTATTTTAGCAATCCAATCCAAGGCGGTGGGTTATGATGAGATTAGTAGACATATGGTAGTATTTATACTAGAGCACCTTCTTCCTGCAATTTCCCATATCATCAATTTTTCCCTTGATTCATGTCAGTACCCTAATCTTTGGAAGAGGGCTTTTATAAAGCCTCTCCCAAAAGTTCCTACTCCCATTCTTCCCAATCATTTTCGCCCGATATCCATTCTACCCTTTCTTTCCAAAATTTTAGAATCCTGTGTTTACAAGCAAATCTCTACTTTTATTTCGAAAAATAACCTACTGAGTATATTTCAGTCTGGGTTTCGCCCTGGTCATAGTACCACTACTGCTTTAATTAATGTTACTGATAATATTAGACAAGGTATGGAAGAAAAAAAGATAACAGTACTGGTACTAGTTGATTTCTCAAATGCTTTCAACACAGTTGATCATGAAATCCTCCTTTCCATACTATCTCACCTGAATTTTGGTCCTACTGCTTTGGAATGGTTTGCATCTTATCTTCGCGGTCGACAGCAGTCAGTCTGTGTGGGACAAATGTCCTCAGCTTGGGCTGATGTGGATGCTGGTGTGCCGCAAGGCGGTATTCTTTCTCCTATAATATTTTCAATTTTCATAAACTTTATTACCTCCATCCTCGACTGCTCGTATCATTTGTACGCCGATGACCTTCAGCTTTATGTGCAAACTGAATTTGAGGATATACATAATGGGATCAAAAAACTTAACGACAACTTATCAGCTATCAAAGATTGGTCTACTCGTTATGGAGTTTTGGTCAATCCTTTGAAATGCCAAGCTATACTAGTGGGTAGCTCAAGAATGCTAGCCAAGATTAATCTGGCAGATTTACCTCCAATTTATTATGATAGTATTATAATTCCGTTCAGTAATTCTGTTAAAAATCTTGGCCTACATATCGACAGCACGTTGAATTGGAGAACCCAGGTTTCAGAAGTGAGTCGTAAAGTCATTGCCACCTTATGCTCTCTGTATCGTCTAAAACATTTTCTTCCCACAAAAACTAAAATCATGCTTGTCCATTCGCTCATATTACCCATAATTGATTATGCAGATGTTTGTTACCCAGATCTGTCCCAAGATCTTCTGAACAAACTGGAACGCCTTCTTAACAACTGTATACGATTTATTTTCGGGCTTCGTAAGTATGACCATATTTCGCAATATAGATCTAAGCTAAATTGGCTTACAATCCGTCAGAGGCGCAATTCCAGAATATTGCTTGTTCTTTTTTCCATTTTAAATGACCCATCTTCGCCTTCTTATCTTAAGAGTAAATTTCACTATCTCTCCTCATCTCATGATAGGGTCCTACGTTCTTCTTCTAACAACAAAATCTGTATTCCTGTTCACTTCACCGAGTTCTATGGCAACTCCTTCACAGTTCAGGCTACACGCCTTTGGAACTCCTTGCCCGATGACATCAGAAAAACATCCAACAAGTATGTTTTTAAAAAATTGGTCCGTAACCATCTATTGAAGACAAAGCATTTTACTTGATTCATCCATTTGATATGTATTGCTAAACAGACGCATATATTCATAGGTATTTGTATGTACTAATTATATATTATGTATTTAAATATGTATTTAAATATGTATATTTGTATGTATATTTGTATGTATATTTGTATGTATATATTTGTATATATGTTTGTATACGTCATTTAAGTATGTATAGTTTATTTATTAGTAAATTGTATGTATTATGTAGTTAATTATTATTTTGTGTACTGTTATTTTATTCTATATTGTCGCACCTACGTCAAATTCTCACCACTCCATGGGTTGACTGGTAGAGAATGCCTCAAGGCATTAAGTCCGCCCTTTGTATTCTTTTGTTTTAAGGAATGCAATAAAGAATAAATAAATAAATAAATAAATAAATAGATTTTGCAATTAGCCGCATTCACCAGTGAGCCATCTTATTATACTAGTGGAGGCAGAAGTTTGTCTCGACTGTTTATCATGGCGAGAGACCAAAAAGCACTATTTTAGATGCTTTGGCAGAGAACTTTGCGCTGATGCGTTTGATGTGGTTGAAACTGGCTAGCCGTAATGCCTTTTCCCAGGACTTGGTGGCTTAAGCGTTGAATCATGGGAAAGCTTAGCCACCAAGGGGCACGTCAGTAAAGATGATGAAATATTCCATCGCTTGACGTGTAGCATCGGTAATGGAATCCGTGCAGGTCGACGGATCTTCAGACTAGAAATAGACCTGCCGCCAAGGATAAGATACAAAGAAATGATGCTTCATATCCCAATTTGCTAACATGCATTGCCACATTCGCCGCACACCTTGAAAATCGTTAATAAGTAAGGAATAATGACACATTTCTGGGTCAATTCGACCAGGGAAGGACCACGCTCTCACAGCAAAACATCGTAAAATAGCAGCCTAACACTACTGTATTTTGTATGGTGAGTGTAGAAAACCGGAGACATGTGAAAACGCATCTGCATTTTATTTATAGTATAGGGTGACAAACGAGCACACAAACCACCTGTGGTAAGTGGTTGCAGTGGCCCATAGACATCTACATTTATCCTCGTTTGCGAATCAAAATGAAGATGCGTTGTCACCCATAAGTACTAAGATGAAATGCCTTTTTTCCAGTAAAACGGATCTCGGATTCTCTACACTCACCATACGAACACAGCATTGTTTTGCTGCTATTTTACGCTGGTATTCTGTGAGAGCGTGGTCCTTCTCTGGTCGAGCCGACCCATTCGCGCTACAACTATACTACTAATATAGATGTAGCATGGCTCTACCACGTACAATTTTGATACGTAATCGAGGATAGATGTAAGTTTTTATGGACCACAGCATCCACATACCATCAGGTGGACTGTGTGTACGTTTGTCAGCCTTATTCTATAAAAACACAAATTTTAGCTAACAGTGATCTGAATTTTCATTCAATAGTAGGTCTGTGCCCTGAAGTAGTGTCCGCAGCCCTACCAGCACCAGCTAACACATGACCCCACCTCTGTAGAGAATTATGCAAGGTCAGGACTATATTATATCCTCTATCTTTCTATCTTTTCTATCTTTTTTTACAAAACGTTACCTCTACACTAGTATTTTCTTCAACACAAACAAACATCCAGACACGGTACAATTATGTGTAGGCCATACAAATATTTGTTCCGTGCGGGATTCAAACGCGCGGCCCTTGGTGCTGCAACTTATTGCTAAGCCACTGCGGCACGGAGCCATCATTTTCTACTACGATGCATTAACTATTTTGCTGAGTGGCCAAAGTTGTGTGTGGTCTTGCGGTATCATGATGAAAGAACACTCCTATTCTGTAGATCAATTCCGGCGGCTTTTTCTCAATTTCTTACTTGAGTGTCATAAGTTGTTGACAGTAAAGATCCAAATCGAAAGTTTTTCCCGGCGGTAAAAGCTCATAATAAACTATGCTCTTCCAATCCCACCCTACACACAGCGTCATCTTATTGCGAGTTAATCCGGGCTTTGCTATTTTCTGTAGAGTTTGACTACCCTATGACCATGATCTTTTGTCACACATTCTTTCGTAAATGATCCTTTTTTCATCACCAGTTATCGATCTTTTAAAAATGGTTCGGTTTTATTACGTTTCAATACACAATCGCAAATGAGTACACGATTCATCAGGTTTCTTTAAGTGAGCTTGTGTGGTACCGAAATATCGAGCTTTTTTTATAGTCTGACTTTTTCAAATGGGTCAAAACTGTTTTGTGGTCAATTTTCCATTCCTCGATTATGTCTGTAACTACTAATATGTCGATCTTGTTCCCCTTTTTTATAAATGTCCTATATGTATTGCTATTAAAACTAGCCTAATGCAAACAGTTTAACCACAGAGATTTTTCTTCAATTTTATAAAAACAAAATACGAAGAAACTTTTCCCCGAGCCAAACCCGACTTTTTATTGTTTAATGTGCTATCGTTATGATGAAGCAGGTAAGAAATTGTAGTGCTCCGCCCCCTCCATAAATGGCCGTATATAATTATATAAAATTTATGGATCTTCCTAAAGGTTTAGCTATAGACCCATTATCATATTTATGGCGTGATCGTCTCAGTTAGGACCCATACTTACGTTGAGTTTGTTGAATAACTTAGTTCTTTTAGGTGTCTCTTGGAAGAATGAATATTCACTAGAGCAATGGAAAGCTGTTGGTAGTGCCTTAGAATTATTTTAGGCTAAATAACCCTGTTCATGAAGAATGATCCCTCTCTTCGTGAACGGGGTCCTTTTGATAAAAGGTTAAGAATATTAGATCGTCCCTATTCAACTTGAATGAGGTTTACAGCAATCAATTCTTTATAATTAACCCTTCCTGCTTGTAAATTGTTCACAATATTTATATAAAATACCCTATACAAGGGCTTAGCTCTCCTACATTTTAAAAAAATATGGGGGGAGTATACGGCTCTACACACGCCGTGTGCAATGAGCGCCAACCAACCAACGCGCTCCACCCGAAGACGGACGTAAGTTGGGAACTGGACTGTAGTTCACAGCAAAGTAACTGGCTAACCAGTAAAAGATGGCTTGGCGCCTTGGTAGTGCGTAAGCATTAATATCGACCGAAGTCTTGCATGTCAATGCATGTAAAAACCAAACCGAATATTCGTCACATGGTTTAGGAAATCGTCAAAATAATTGGCACACTGGCTATAAAAAGCCTTCTGTGAGTGCCACTACTTGCCAGATTTAATTTAAATAAATTTAATTTAAATAACGAAGTTATTGTATTGAATATTTAGTACAACATCATTACTAAACTTTTTATTCATCAGATCACAATTATCTTTTTTTATAAAACAACGGTAACATACATGCACACAATCCACCTGATGGTAAGATATCTACATCGATCTTCGATTAAAATCAAAAAGTAGATGCGTTTTAACCCTTGAGGACTAAGATAGAATACCTCATTACCACTTACATAGGTATCCGGTTCTCTAAAATCGCCATACGAAACACAATAACATTAAGCTGCTCTTTCACGCTGGTATTCTGATAGAGATTCGTCCTATCTCGGTCGAGCCGACTCATTTGTGCTGCTACCATAATATAACCCGAGCGTGACCCTTCTACGTTATTATTTTATACTGTCTATTGAAATACGAGTACACCGTTACAGTCTATTAAAAGTTCACTGCTGAAGGCCTGATAGGACATATTTACTAGTTAGCAGGCGGATTAGCAACCGTAGTTTTTACATGACTGACTTAATGAAAATGTCCCAGTGGCCCCGCGGTGGCGACGCAAGAGAAATCATCACCACATTTCGTCCCGTGAGTATCGTAAGAGGCGACTATCGAAAATATCGGAAATATATTATCAGTGGTGAATATAGGCCTCCACAAGGTATGCCACAAAGCACGGCAACTGCATCCATGCTTAAGGTCGATCAGCGACCTATAGAGAGGGCTTTGCTAGGGGTATGCTTTGCGTGATGGGCTTAAAAATGAGATATCTGCAGTAGAACCAGAGTAATTGACATAGCCCAATTGATTAGTAAGCTAAAGTGGTAATGGGATGGCCATATAGGTCATAGAACCGACTACTGATGGGGAAGAAATATTTAACATTAACTTAAATTTTTTAGGTGACGTAGTTTTAACCTCATCCCGGTAAGCAAAGTGACGAAAAAAGGTTTACTCGATAGGAAATTATAGTAAGAAAATTAAATATATATTTGTATATTTATATACCACAAATAAAATATTAAATATTTACTGACAGCGCTTTAAAAATATAGCGATTCGAACGAATTTGGACAAAAAGAATTGTATTATGTTGATTTTCGATTTATGAAATGAATGATCAGACTAAAAATGAGACTCAATCTTTTTTATATGTAAGTCTTATCGCTTTACATTATAGACTACCACTTTGATCATAGCAGACAAGAATTTCGGAGATACTCGTAATATAAAAAAGCCGGCCAAGTGCAAGTCGGACTCGCGCATAAAGGGTTCTGTACCATAGTAAAACGTGTTTCTAGTAGGGAAGATCGACTTTAATTTTTAATTATTTTTTATTTTTACCTAAACCCTGAAAAGTAATTTTATGTCAAATAAATGTCTCCGCTTATTTCTTTAGGTAAATATTATAATATATAATATAAATATTTAAAAATTGTCGAAGATAATTTCTCTTTTTTTATGTATTCTTAGAGACTATAATCTCTTATGTTTATTACTTATTGTTATACTTTTTTATGATTAACAATATAATACGATATTAGTCTTTCTTTGGAAGTTGGTGGTGTTATATTCCCGTACCTCGGAAAGCACTTAAAGTCGTTGGTCCTGCGCCTGGTCTTGCTTCGGTCTTATCGGATAACCGTCCCATTGGAATATGAGAGTGAGAGAATAGGAAGTGTACTAGTGCTTGCGCCCACACTTGGGCACTATAATTGTATCCTGCGCAGATGGCTAGTCCCTCTCTTGTTGATATTTTCCACCGTGACCGAAATTCGGTCTTGAGGACATTACTATTATAAGTCAGGATGACAAACGAGCTCACAGTTCACCTTATGTTAAATGTATGCTGTGGCCCGTAGACACCTATATTTATCCACTATTAAGAATCGAAATGCATGTTATCACCCAAGAAAACAAACATGAAATGTTTCAAATGCTTTGGGTATTTTTTCATTAGTCTTGATATTTGCTTGCATAAATTTAATAGTTATTTTTTTTTATAGTATAGGGTGCCAAACGAGCACACAGTCCACCTGATTGTAAGTGGTTGCTGTGGCCCATAGACATCTACATTCATCCTGGTTTGCGAATCAAAATGCAGAGGCGTTGCCACCCGTGAGGACTAAGATGCAATGCCTCGTTTCCAGTAAAAAGGGGTTATAAAACTCAATTAACAAATATACTTACAGATCACTTAATAGTAGAAAGATGTAGTGGCGTATGCTGCAGTCCTGCAGCAAACTTCAAACAAATAATGGTACATTTCCGTGTGCACATTATTTTTCTTTATAAGTTTCACATAAACTTGGGAATTAATTAAGTTAAATACAAAATTTGAAATATCATGTTCCAAATTAGTCTAGCTTTTATCGCTCCACATTGTTATGTGTAAAGACTCCTTTTATGTCTAGGAGTCTATCGGGGTAGGTATCACTCTTGTCTATTTCTGAGGCCAATCAGCAATACTTGCACTGCTGTGTTCCCGTGTGAAGGGTGTAGAGAGCCAGTAAAATAATAGGCTGTGGGGTATTCCAGCTCAGTCCTCAGAAGTGACAACGCATTTGATGCCTTCTTTGTTTGGAATTGACTTTCTTTTTCCGTAGTTGCGATTTGATTTGTATTTATCTATTTTTCATACAATTATTTATATTATTTTATTAAAGTAAATTTACAAAGGATAAATAAGAAATAAAAGCACCACAATTTCGCTTTAATCTAGGAATATAAAATTCCATTAATTAGTTTTGTACTCACTTTAAAAGTATGAACAAAAGTGTGGTTCATTACACTCAAATTTAACTTAACCAACTTCATTACAGTCAATTTACGTAGCAGTATCCACGAAAACCGAAATTAATTGATGTATATTAATTGTCAGCATAATTTAATTATTTAAACAAAAGTAAGTAATTTTAAAACCTTAAAGATCAATTTTCTTTTAAGTTTTTTTTTTATTTATTCGAAGTGATAAATGAACTAACAGTCTAGTAAGTGACTACGAAATTCATGGACACCTGCAGTTAACTTTAAACAAAAACAGCTACAGATTTAATGATTTACGCGAACAGTACACATTTAAATAAAACTAATTTTACGGATTTTATCGCGTATATTAACTTATTTTACATTCCCGACGTTTCAAGCACTTTACAGCAACACATAGCTGATGTGAAGAATAGACGCTCCGGGAAGTCTGCAGTCTGTGAACATGTACAGGATCGCTCCCGTCACTACATTACATTTGATAGACCACAAATCCTCGCTAAAGAACACCGATTCCTTCCAAGGATGATTCGCGAGGCTATTGAAATCAAAAAACATCCTAATTTCAATAGAGAAGATGGCTGGGTGCTACCATCTGCTTGGGATCCCATAATTAATAAAATTAAATCCCAACCCAAGCATACAACTGCAAGACTTCATGATACTGTAAGTTCATACTGCGTAGATCGGAACAAAAATTAATAATTTTTAATCTGGAAGTAGCCGTGGTTAACTATGACATTGGGACGTCATACACCTCAGTCCCCTACGTGACCATGGGTGCTGTAAAGTGCTTGAAACGTCGGGAATGTAAAATAAGCTACAGATTTATTATCACCTATGAAGAATAAGATGAAATTCCCTGCATTTATATAGGATCTGTATACTCTTGAGACCGAAAAACAGCAGTGAAATCTACTGTATTTAGCGCAAGAAATAAATATTATAATCTTATCTTTGTTCTTAGCTTGGGCCGTGTTAGCCCAGTGGATGAGCGATCGCTTTAATATTTCTTAATACTTGAGATAACTGATTTCGATCCCTACCAATAGCAATGATATTATAAATCACAATTTTAAGTGCTGACTTACTACATGTTCAGCAGAACAAAAACATCGTTATAATCATCATTACACCCTATCTATGTCGACTGCTGAACACAGGCTTACCCGTAGATTGCTTCATAAAGAGTATATTTGCCATAGTTGCCACACTTGGCAAGCGTGTTGGCAACTGCAGTTTTTTATTCTCTAGTTGGTATTAAGAAGAAGCTACCACACATCTTCTCGTTCGATTCTCTCTGACGCTTCTTATGGGACGAGAGAAACGAAAGACGAGAGACGGGGTAGTGACTATTCTTACACCGTCACTACAATACATCATGATCAATGGTAACGAAAACGTAAAGGGGAAACCTGTGCGTATCAAAGAAAATTCGAGGCTATGATATGTATATATATATCATCCCTTGGTTGTCATAAGAGGCAACAGAGGAAAACAAATCAGTGTATGAGCAGCGGCGTTATCTCATAACGGCTAAAATAAAAATAAAAACTGCGGTTGCCAACCCGGTTGCCAAGCGTGGCAACTATGGAAAATACTTCCTATAAGGCAATCTAGTCAAGAGACCTATGATGGTCAGCAGTGAACAAAGTCCTAGGTGGATATCACATCCTTATAGACTGTAACGGTAACGAATGTGATGTCCACGAATACATATTGAGACGCCGCGGCGAATACTGCGTCAAGGAGAAATCTGTATGTTTCAAAGAAAAACGTCCATCAACACGTAAGTATTGGGACACCTCAGCAAATACTGCCCTACTCCCGAACATTAGCGGGATGATTTATGTAGTATGCTACCACCTAGCCGTGGTAGATATTTACTCTATAATAGGATATTAATATAATTAAATATTAATCATCATATTTTTAGTTTAGACGTAGAGATAATAAAAATTAGTTTATAAGTATTAAATATATTTATCGCCTAAAAACGAGTATTTTCAAAATATTAAAACATTACTGTCTTTTACTTTAGGCCATTGTATCAAATATTGATATTAAACACTTAAATAGAACTTTCATAAAAAAGGCATGCAAGCGGTAAAAGGTAATTTAATAGTAAGTGAAATTTATTAGTTACGGTAGCAATAGAAAACGTGCCTTAGTTACATTGAAAAAGACAGTTTTTTCATTCTCAAGATATATTACCAGGTGTTGCGGAAATTTTAAGTAGGAAAATCGGATTCTATCCTCTTAACTGCAGATGTCACAGATTGCTATTTTAATAAAAATGTAATTGTACTATTCATCATAATACCTATTAAATATTTTTTAAATATAACAGTAAATCTGCGTTATAAACTGGAGGATATCTGCTGCAGAACCAGATTAATCGACATAGTCCAATGGATTAGTAAGCTGAAGTGGCAATAAGCAGGTTTTATAGCTCGACGGACTAACTACCGGTGGAAAAGAAACGTTCTCGAGTAGTAACCCAGTACCGGTAAGTGAAGTGTATTGCGGCCCCTACTAGATGGTGTGGGATGGACCATCATTCAGAACCGATAAAATTAATTAGAGAGCTTTACAAATTGTTTTTCTGTGATGGCTAAGGCAATATATGTTTTTTAAATTAACGCGAAAACTTCACATTCTTATTCTTTTTTCTTCTTTACAGTCCTTTACAAGTCAACTGCTGAAGCTCTGCATGGCATCAACCAAAATGCCACAGATATTTTGACAGATGATTCCGATTCACCTACATCCATTACTGAATCTCTTAACATTGAACTACACACTCACAACACATTCATCAATCCATCCATTAAAGCCCATAAAAGTCCATTGCTGAACATAAGTAATCACGACGGTAAATGACAGTGTAAAACAGATCGTTATATATCATTCAAATATAAGACCTGACCTGACCTTACAGGTCATCATATTGTTAAGATTATAGTATAAAATAGCTAACAGAGAATAATTAATGAATGTCAGGTCTAGAACTAGAATATCTTTGAAATATTACCATAGGAAATAATGATGTAATAGTAGAATACTAAAATAACCAACCAGAATGTAGTTTGCAATAAAAATATAATTAGAGTAAGACAGTCAAAATATGTTGTTACGTAATTTAAAAAAAAATAATCAAAATAGCGCATTTAATTTTGATAAGATATATACTATAGGAAAATAAAGAGGTTTTTTTCGTTGTGAAAATCATTTCACACATATAGTAACATGAAATAGTAAACTCACCCAAAAACGGTATATCATTTTCATATATAAATTTATGCTCTCTGAAAAAATCCTTATTTAAATAAAGAATATGGCTAGGTGCTATCATCTGCTTGATATCCTATAATTAATGAAATTAAATCTCAACCCAAGCATGTAACTGCAAGACGTCAAGATACTATATAAATTCATACTGCGTAGGTTGGAACAAAAATTAATTATTTTTATCTGGAGGTAGCCGTGGTTAACTATGACATTGGGATGTCAAACACCTCAGTCTCCCTTGTGACCATGAGTGCATTAAAATGCTCGAAACGTCGCGAATATAAAATAAGTTAATATACGCAATAAAACTCGTAAAATCTAGTTTTATTTAAATGTGTGCGAAAGCGTTCCTGAAAAAAAACTGCGGTTGCCAATCCGCTCGCCAAGCGTGGCAACTATGACAACTAGAGAGTGACGAAGACCCCCCATGAGAGTAACGAAGAGATAGCCCCCAGTCCCCGGCGGCCCATCATCATCATCATTACAGCCCTTCACAAGTCCACTGCTGAACATAGGCCTCCCCCAAAGAATGCCACAAAGCACGGTCCTGAGCCACCTGCATCCATCGACTTCCTGCAAATCTTACCAGGTCGTCACTCCATCTAGTGGGGGGACGCCCTACACTTCGCCTGCCGGTACGAGGCTGCCACTCGAGAACCTTTCTTCCCCATCGGTTGTCGGTTCTTCGAGCCATATGGCCGGCCCATTGCCACTTCAGCTTACTAATCCGTTGGGCTATGTCGGTCACTCTGGTTCTACTGCGGATATCCTCATTTCTGAGTTTATCACGCAGAGAAACTCCGAGCATAGCCCTCTCCATAGCTCGCTGAGCGACCTTGAGCTTCCTCATCCGGCCAGCAGTGAAGGACCACGTCTCAGTTCCGTATGTCATCACTGGCAACACGCACTGGGTGTACAGTCTCGTTTTCAAGTTTTGAGGTATACCTGACGAGAAGATGTGCCGTAATTTCCCGAACGCTGCCCAACCGAGTTGAATCCGTCGATTGACCTCTCGGTCGAAGTTGGACTTACCTAGTCGGACTATTTGTCCCAGGTAAACATACTCGTCAACAACTTCGAGCTTAGTGTTCCCAACAACTACCGGCATAGGTGTGACATGGACATTAAACATGATCTTTGTTTTGTCCATGTTCATCTTAAGACCTATCCGTTGGGAAACACTATTGAGGTCATTGAGCATAGTGCTTAGGTCCTCCAGCGATTCTGCCATAAGGACTATATCGTCGGCAAATCGAAGGTGAGTGATGTACTCGCCATTGATGTTGATACCGTATCCTTTCCAGTCCAGAAGCTTGAAAACGTCTTCCAATGCAGCGGTGAAGAGTTTCGGGGATATGACGTCACCCTGTCTTACACCTCTCTGCAATTGGATAGGTTTCGTACTCTGGTTCTGTACTCGGATAGCCATCGTAGCCCTACTGTACAAGCACTTCAACACTTCGATATACCGACAGTCAACTTGGCATCGCTGAAGGGACTGCAGCACCGCCCAAATTTCGACGGAATCAAAGGCTTTCTCATAGTCCACATACGCCAGACATAGTGGCAAATTGTACTCCTCGGACTTCTGTACAATTTGCCGAAGGGTATGTATGTGGTCTATGGTGCTAAAGCCTTTTCGGAAACCGGCTTGTTCGGGAGGCTGGAAGTCGTCAAGTCTGCGCGCGAGACGATTCGTAATGACTCTCGAAAACAGCACGTAGACGCGGCTCAGAAGGGAAATCGGTCTGTAGTTCTTCAAGAGAGCGTTGTCGCCTTTCTTGAAGAACAAGACCACCGTACTTCTGCTCCACGCCTCCGGTGTAATGCCACCATGGAGGACGGAATTAAAGAAGGAACTTCTGAAGGACTTCAAGTACCGGTTTTCCACCCGCTTTCAGAAGCTCCACTGTAATTCCATCCTGGCCTGGGGCCTTGCCGTTTTTAAGGAGCTGGAGAGCCATTCTAATCTCGCTCAGACTGACTTCCGGGATATCATCGGAATAATGTCGGATAAGACTCGCTCTTGGATCGTTACTCACACTTGCGTGTGGCTCCAACGATGACGTGTACAGCTGCCCATAGAACCTCTCAATCTCACTCAAAATCTCAGGTGCCCCGGAAACGATGCTGCCACATTCTGTCTTCAGCTTTGACAGTTGGCTCTTTCTGGCAGACAGATCTCTGGCAAAGACTTTGGAGCCTTGGTTCCGCTCGATCGCTTCTTCAATACGAGCTGTATTGAAGTTGCGTAAGTCCCGCCGCATGCATTTGGAGATCTGTCTGTTCAGATGCCTGTATGCTGTCAAATCTGTTGAAGAATGTAGATTCATCTCCCGTCTAACAGCCATGAGATTAAGAGTGTGATCGGAGAGTTTTTGTGTTCTTCTGCGGCGGGTCTTGCAGAACTTAGCTCCGACCGCATGGACAGTTTCCACGAGCTTGTCATTCAAATCGTCCACTTCATTGCAGTCTTCTAGGCACTGAAAACGGTTTTGCAACTCGAGCTGAAAGGTTTCGGGACTTTGGATTAGAGCACGAGGGGGACGGAGCGTTGACTTCATTAGACGAGACCTCTCCAACTTAACGTTTAGGTTCAGTGTGCCTCTAACCATTCGGTGATCGCTGCCGGTTTTCACCCTCGCGATCACTGAGACATCACTGAACAGTTGTCGTCTGGTCGTCATAATGAAGTCAATCTCATTTTTTGTCGAACCGTCGGGGCTCGACCAGGTCCACTTCCTGTGGGGCCGCTTCTGGAAGAAAGAGTTCATCATAAAGAGTTTCTCTTTCTCCATGAAGTCGGCCAACTGCTGGCCCCTTGGGTTCCGTTGCCCTATTCCAAATTTTCCACTTTTCGCTCACCGTTCTCTCTTGTGCCTAGTTTTGCATTGAAGTCTCCCATTAACACCGTATATTGGGTTTTGGAGGAATGCATGGCTCTAGAGATATCCTCATACATTTCCTCCACCTCCTGATCGGGGTGTGCCGAGGTTGGTGCGTAAACCTGTATGACCTTCAGCGAATACCGTTTGGTGATTCTGAGTATAAGGTACGCAACCCTCGTCGACACACTCTCAATCTTTACAACGTTGTTAACGAGAGACTTGTGGACGATAAATCCGACACCTCCTTGGGACAGATGGTCGCCCTCCCGGTGATAGAGCAAGTTGCCGGATTCGAGGATTACCGTGTCCTCCCCCTCTCTTCGGACTTCGGATAATCCTATAATATGCCAGCGTAACTTGTCTATCTCTTCTTCCAGCTCCACAATCTTCTCGTCAGTCCTCAGGGTGCGTGCGTTGTATGTTGCCAGGTCGAGTCGTTGTAGGTGGCAACCGAACCTCCACCGGAGATTCTTAGCACCCCCTGCCCCGCCGTTACCATGGTCGCCACCGTAGCCAGGAATAGCGGGGCCGCCGGGGACTGGAGGCCGTCTCTTCGTAACTTTCATTATGGGGGGTATATTGCCATAGTTGCCACGCTTGGCGAGCGGGTTGGCAACCGCAGTTTTTTATTGTATTTTGTCGTTACCAGGAAGATGCTGCTGCCCATCTCCTGCCTGTTTCCCTTTGTCGCCTTTTACGACACCCACGGGAAGATATGGGGTAGTGGATATTCTTAACCGCCACTACCCGGCGGCCCAGCTATTGTATAATATATATATATTGTATATGCTATTATACTGTGACGACCATGGTAACGGCGGGAAATAATCTCCGGTGGAGGTTCGGTTGCCATCTACGACGACTCGACCTGGCAAATTATAATGCACGCACCCTGAGGACTGACGAGAAGATCCAGGATCTAGAAGAAGAGATAGACAAGTTGCGCAGGAATATCATAGGATAATCCGAGGTCCAAAGAGAGGGGGAGGACACGGTAATCCTCGAATCCATCCTCGAATCCGGCAACTTGTTCTATCACTGGGAGGGCGACCATCTGTCCCAAGGAGGCGTCGGATTTATCGTCCACAAGTCTCTCGTTAACAACGTTGTAAAGATTGGGAATATGTCGAAGAGGGTTGCGTACCATATACTCAGAATCACAAAACGGTTTTCGCTGAAGGTCATACAGGTTTACGCACCAACCTCGGCACGTCCCAAAGTATATGAGGGTATCTTTAGAGCCATGTATTCCTCCGAAACTCACAATACGGTGTTAATGGGAGACTTCAACGCAAAACTAGGCACAAGAAAGAACGGTGAGCTGAAAGTAGGGAAATTCGGAATAGGGCAACGGAACCCAAGAGGCCAGCAGCTGGCCGACTTCATGGAGAAAGAGGGACTCTTTACGATGAACTCTTTCTTCCAAAAGTGGCCCCACAGTAAGTGGACCTGGTCGAGCCCCGACGGTTTGACGAAAATGAGATTGACTTCATTATGACGACCAGACGACAACTGTTCAGTGATGTCTCAGTGATTGCAAGGGTGAGAACTAGTAGCGATCACCAAATGGTGAGAGGCACAGTAAACCTAAACGTTAAGTTAAAGATGTCACGTCTAATGAAGTCAACGATCTGTCACCCTCATGCTCGAATTCAAAGTCCCGAAACCTTTCAGCTCGAGCTACGAAACCGTTTTCAGTACCTAAAAGATAGCAATGCAGTGGACGATATGAATGACAAGCTCGTGGAAACTGTCCATGCTGGCGGAGCTAAGTTTTGCAAGAACCGCCGTAGGAACACAAAAACTCTCCGATCACGCTGTTAATCTCATGGCTCTTAGACGGTATATGAAGCTGCAGTCTTGAGTAGATTTGACATCATACAGGCAACTGAACAGACATATATCCAAATGCATGCGACGGGACTTACGCAAATTTTATACTGCTCGTATTTAAGAAGCAATCGAGCAGAACCAGGGCTCCAAAGTCTTCGCTAGAGATCTGTTTGCAAGAAAGAGCCAATTGCCGAAGCTGAAGACCGAGTGTGGCAACGTAATTTCCGGGACACCTGAGATTTTGTGTGATAATGAGAGGTTCCATGGGTAGCTGTACACGTCATCGTTGGAGCCACACGCAAGTGTGAGTGACGATCAAAGAGCGAGTCTTATCCGACATTATTCCGACGATATTCCGGACGTTAGTCTGAGCGAGATTAGAATGGCTCTCCAGCCCTTAAAAAACGGCAAGGGCCCAGGCGAGGATGGAATTACAACCGAGCTTCTGAAAGCGAGAGCTTCTTCAATAGAGGTGACAACGCTCTCTTGAAGAACTACAGAGCGATTTCCCTTCTGAGCCGCGTCTACGTGCTGTTTTCGAAAGTCATTACGAATCGTCTCGCACGCAAACTTGACAACATTCGGCCTCCCGAACAAGCCGGTTTCCGAAAAGGGTTTAGTACCACATACAAATTCGGCAAATTTTACAGAAGTCCGAGGAGTACGTGGTAGAGCCATGCTACAGCTATATTAGTAGTAAAGTTGTAGCACGAATGGGTCGGCTCGACCGGGGAAGGACCACGCTCTCACAGAATACCAGCGTGAAATAGCAGCTTATCTATGGTGAGTGTAGAGTACCGGAGACCCTTTTTACTGAAAAAGAGGCATTCCATCTTAGCCCTCACGGGTGACAACGCATCTGCATTTTGATTCGCGAACGAGGATAGATGTAAATGTCTATGGGCCACAGCAACCACTTACCATCAAGTGAACTGTGTGCTCGTTTGTCACCCTATCCTATTAAAAGGGTTCAATTTGCCACTATGTCTGGCGTATGTGGACTATGAGAAATCTTTTGATTCCATCGAAATTTAGGCGGTGCTGCAGTCCCTTCAGAGGTGCCAAGTTGACTGTCGGTATACCAAAGTACTAAATTGCTTGTACAGTAGGGCTACGATGGCTATCCGAGTACAGAACCAGAGTACGAAACCTATCCAATTGGAGAGAGGTGTAAGACAGGGTGACGTCACATCTCCGAAAGTCTTCACCGCTGCATTGGAAGACATTTTCAAACTTCTGGACTGGTAAGGAAACGGTATCAACGTCAATAGCGAGTACATCACTCACCTTATATTTGCCAACGATATAGTCCTTATGGCGGAATCGCTGGAGGACCTAAGAACTATGCTCAATGAACTCAATAGTGTTTCCCAACGGATAGGTCTAAAGATGAACATGGACAAAACAAAGAGGATGTTTAATGTCCATGTCACCCCTATAACGGTAGTTGTTGGGAGCACTAAGCTCGAAGTTGTTGAAGAGTATGTTTACCTGGGACAAATAGTTCGACTAGGTAAGTCCAACTTCGACCGAGAGGTCAATTGAACGATTCAACTCGGTTGGGCAGCGTGCGGGAAATTACGGCACATCTTCTCGTCAGGTATACCTCAAAACTTGAAAACGAGACTGTACAACCAGTGCGAATTGCCAGTGATGACATATGGAACTGAGACGTGGTCCTTCAGTGCTGGCCGGATGAGGAAGCTCAAGGTCGCTCAGCGAGCTATGGAGAGGGCTATGCTCGGAGTTTCTCTGCGTGATAAACTAAGAAATGAGGATTTCCGCAGTAGAACCAGAGTGACCGACATATCCCAACGAATTAGTAAGCAGAAGTGGCAATGGGCCTGCCATATAGCTCGAAGAACCGACAACCGATGGATAAAAAAGGTTCTCGAGTGGCAGCCTCGTACCGGTAGGTAAAGTGTAGGGTGTACCCTCACTTAATGGAGTGACGACCTGGTAAGATATGCAGGAAGTTGATCGATGCAGATGGCTCAGGTCCGTGCTTTGTGGAATTCATTGGGGGAGGCCTATGTTCAGCAGTGGATTTGTGAAGGGCTGCAATGATGATGATGATGAGGATAAAGCGTTCCACTGGCACTGCATTTTTTGACTCTGTGAAGTCAATAATCTAGTATCACTAGCTTGTTGTTTGATCTTAGTGTTATCAGAGTGTATATCACTTTTTTTAATAAACCTACCTTTGTTCTTGTGAACATTAATTAAATTTTCGTAAATATACCGAGAGGCCAACGTTAATATATTTATTTTCTAAGAGACTGTCTAAGTTTTAGGTTGTAAATAGCACTAATGGCATTCTGCTGTAAAACAAAAATAGTTTCTGAATCAGTCGCATTTCCCCATAGTAAAATTCCATAACACATTATGCTATTGAAATAACTGAAATCAACTATTAAAGTTGGCAAAAAATCACTTCGCGTACATCCGCTAGATAAAATAAAATGATGTGTCTTACCTAGTTTAAGAGCACCTCCCGCCCTCCCTCAATAGCGTGCTATCCCAGCACCACTACTCCCAACACCACTAGACTAGGAAAGACACACCACTGACGACAATACTACACGTGTTTCGCCTCTACACGAGGCATCTCCAGGTAATCTAAACTCTGCGGTGGCTGACCGCAGTGACTACTTAGCGGTGCACGCAATTGAGGGAGGGCGGGAGGTGCTTTTTAAACTACGTAAGACACATTATTTTATTTTATCGAGCGGATGTACGCGAAGTAATTTTTTGCTAACTTTAATATAATGGAGTTCCGCAAAGTAACGCCTGATTCTATTAATTATCTGAAATAAACTAATCAAGCTGTTCGGGGTTTTACCGATACTAAGGGGTTAATTAACTGATAACGCTTGATAAATTGGATAAAAATATATTTTGGATAAGTTTACAAATTATAAAGGCTAGAAGTACTGGTAATGAGTACGCGTAGCGCTCTTGATGGCTATAAGCGAACTGATTTTAAAATACATTTGCCGCGGAAATATGTAAAAGAGGTCAAATTGTGAAATGAAGACTTGATAATTGTACGTTTTATTTCATGCTCGTACATATTTCCAATATCAAAGATGGGGTTAGTGTAATGATGGATGCTAGTGTGGCATCATCTAATTACAAAGTGATACCATTGTTTTTTATCAATCGTGCAAATGATAACTTGATTAGTACATGAATGTATAGGGTGATTAAACAATATTATTATCTAAAATCTGGTCTGGATCTGGTCTATGCACGCTGGTTTGGAATTGCATACACTGATCTGAACACAGGCGATGTGTTTCTGTTTTGCTTAAACGCATATTTTTCGGGAAAACGTGAAACTGAGGAGATACGAAAAAAGAACCCCTTTGTCGTATCTCCTCAGTTTCAAGGTACTCCCCTTGTTGCCTCAGCCAGTATCGGAATCCTCGGCGTCGACATATCGAGTAACGTGCAGTTTCGTGGTCACTTGGAAGAGAAGGCCAAATTGGCCTCTAAAAAGCTTGGCGTGCTCAGGAGAGCGGGACAGTATTTCATGCCGGCTCAACGCCTGCAACTTTACAAGGCGCAGGTTCGCCCTCACATGGAATACTGTTCCCATCTCTGGGCTGGGGCTCCCCAGTGCCAGCTCCTTCCACTTGACCGCATCCAGCGCAGAGCGGCTCGAATCGTCAACAACCAAGTCCTTTCCGATTGGCTCGACTCATTGGCATTGAGAAGAGATGTTGCATCTCTTAGCATTTTTTTTCGCATTTACCATGGGGAGTGCTCTGAGGAATTGTTCGGATTAATCCCAGCCGCCAAATTTCACGAACGCACATCGCGGCAGAACTCCCGATATCATCCACACCATCTGGATGATTGGCGGTCCACCACTGTGCGATTTAGAAGATGTTTTCTTCCTCGCACAACTTCCTTGTGGAATAGTTTACCACCAGCGATTTTTCCGGACCGATACGACTTAGGGACCTTCAAGAAAAGAGCCTACTCCTTTTTAAAAGGCCGGCAACGCATCTGCAATTCCCCTGGTGTTGCGGTTGTTCATGGGCGGCGGTAGTCACTTACCATCAGGTGAGCCGCATGCTCGTTTGCCCTCTCTCCTAAAAAAAAAAACGTGCAAGAAAAATTATTTGCACTCACACTTTGGCACTGATTGCCCATAACACATTCACTACACTGAGCACTGACACTCGGTAGAACCTGTGGCGACGACGTCTCTTATTCCGTCATAGGCAACGACACTCACGCCTCCGCGAGTGCTCCCGGCGCCGACCACCTACAGAGCCTCCAGCTGTAAGCCATAGCGCCCACCGCAACGACCGCAAATATCACATATATCGCAGCATACTGATGGACATGATGATAACAAACCCTCTCTGCTAGGAGTTCGTTGTTATTCATAATCTCAATCTGTTTCTTGATTATCTGAGCTGTAGATTATTGACTATATCATCATTCGTATTATTCGGTAAGGATCGATCGGGTAGCGGTATGTTGATTATGTGATTAATTAGTGATATCGTAGGGACTCGTATATCAGAACGGATGTTCATCTCGCTAAGTTCTTGTCGGTGTGGAAAAAAATCAGCTGCTTTAACTATACAACCTTGATCCACATTAAATAGCCCAGAGCGGGTCAATTGCACTGCCGTAACTTGATCGTCACATAAAAACTTCATTTTACATTGGTCGCTACAAAAATAAAAATATATATTTAGTTTATTTAGTCCTATCCAGCGATTGTAGCATAATCTAGTAATCGTTTTACATTTTCTAGAAAAGGGCAGATTCTCGCAGAAACTTTGATCATATTTTATTTAGTGAATGTGCATTTTATGATGGTACAAAATAATTTTGAAGTCTCTTCTAGTACATAAATCCAGATCCTTTTCGGTCAGTAGCACTAGGGAGTCTTTTTTTAGTTGATAGCAATGTATCTTGATACTGGTACTACAGAAATTTCTTCTTTATTGCATGCCTTAAGCGCAAAGCGCGTAGGTTAGTTCTACTAGCGCCTAAAAATCAAGGTTCCAACGTTTTTTCGCATAAAATCGTATCTAACAATGATATTACATATAAATTATAAAAACACACATTGTCAGAAAGAAAATGATTTTTGAACTTAATAATATATTTTTTTATCTTGATCAATTGTTATTTTTACACAAAAACTTGGTTTTAGTGGCTTATGGTGTAGATTTGTCAAGTCCGCATGGACTGGTAAGCACGATAACTTTTGTAAATATCAATCGTTTAACTCAATCTATTTTTTAATCTCTTCATCTATCATCTAGGAAGCAAAAGAATGAAAATAGCAGTATAATTTTGTTTTGTTTAGTTATAATTATTGTTTTTTTTCGGCTGCAAAATATCTAAATTTTCGGTGTTTTAGCAGTCTTGTATTAATTTGTTTTACTAAATACACTTTGCTCCGCCTTACTAGCTTACTTCGTGCTCGGCCACCGTCGTGAGTGGATTACTGTATCGTTTGCTTACAGCAGCGGTGATAGGCAGCAAAAATACCGATCGCTGTAGAAATACAAAGTATTCCAGAAACCAAATTTGTTACATACTCGATCAAGGTTATTATTTTTATAATAACAGATTTTTATTATAATATTTTGTCGCTAAAAGTACGTAGGATTAACATTTATTTATACGCACCGGTAGTGTAGGGCGTCCTCCCACTAGATGGAGTGACGACCTGGTAAGACATGCAGGAAGTTAATGGATGCCGGTGACTCGTGACGTGCTTTGTGGCATTCCCTAGGGGAGGTCTATGTACAGCAGTGGACTTGTGAATGGCTGTAATGATGATGATGATGATGATACGTCTTGGACTTTATGGAGTAATCTGAAGGTTTACTTTGGTGAATGCTACTGGAGCTCCTCGAAGAGTAAAACTAGGTGTGCCGAGCTTGACCTCATTTTGTTAGTTATGATGAGACCTTATCTCCGGATTTTGTAGAGTGACCTGACAGTGTACTTCGGTGAATGCTACAAGAACTCTTTGAAGAGTATTAAACTAGATGTACCGAGTTTGGCCTCGTTTTGTTAGTTATGATGAAACCTTATCTCCGCACTTGATACAATGACCTGAAAGTTTACTTCGGTAAATGCTACTGGATCTCCTCGTTTCGTTCGACGTTTCCAGTGCTTACTGCACCAAAAGTAACGTGAGACTGAGAAGACTATAAAAATAAATACAATAAAATCCTTATTTATATTCTACGTTCAGATGCAGAAAAATATGTATAAGAAAGTGTAATGTTGTTTCAGATATGTTTATTTATTTCTGGGGGAATACTTTAGGCAACAAAGATATTACGGCAAATTGGCAACAAATAAACCGGGGCTTCGAAGATATTAAATTTTTTTAATATATTTCAGGTTTGACGGAATCTATGATAAGCATATTCAACTCACTAATCAAATATCCTATCGCGTTCCAAGTGGTTCACAACGTATTCGTGAAAAATACTCACATGAACTATTTATGACAAAAATCTGTCAAACTAACGCTGGTTTTCGTTCCCCATTAAGACGCATAGTGCAATCATAAAATGATTACTTTAGCGATATCGACATTTTTACTGCCTCACATTTGTGCTTTAAAAATATATTAAGAATAAATTGCAGGTATTATAAATTAAAGTTTGATTTGTGCAAGATTCTTTTATACTGCTTAATACTTAATTATGTTTTTTTTTTGTGATAGTAACTTTTCTCTACAACTCGTTACTTATTGTTTATACTAATATGTGGTATACGGTGTTAAATATACATATATTATACTCTTTTTTGATAATACTATTATAAATACCTTTGTACATTTGTTTGTTTATCTTAATAAATAAAATTAAAAAAAATAGAAATTCTATATAAATACAAAATTCTTAACGTACTAAACATTAGTAAATTTACTGACATGACTGCCTCGTAGATCTAGTGATGCAGACGTGACTGCTAATTATGTGGTCTTGAAATCAAATCCCGAGTCGGGCCAAAATATATTGAATTTTTCCGTCAAGAAATTCTCAGTGGCTTCCGGGGTTAGGAAGCTAGTGATGTTTTAATCCCGTGGTTTGGAAAGCGCGGAAAGTCCTGTGTGATCCTACGCCTGATCTTTCTCCAGTCGTGTCAGATTGCCGTCCCACCAGATTATAACACTAAGGAAATAGAAAATGCACCTGTTCTTACTTCTACACTCGTGCACAATAATCCTGTTCTCTGCAGATAGCTAGTTTCAGATGAGACAGGCTGCCGTGACCGGTGATCGGTCTATAGAACATAGCATATACTTTAACATTTTATTATTTAAAAAAAATCATAAGCGCGACGGAAGCGAGCGGCTTCTTGGAGCTCGAGCTATTGAACGAAATTCTTGTACTTAGCTTGAAAACGGTGCTGTAAAAATATTAATATATAGTCGCACATATTGCCACAACTACCACTCAAAGTTAACAGCTTTCATATTTATGCTCTTATATTAACGTACAGCAGTTTTATACCATGCCAATATTTCATTTAAATATAGGGATTTTTTCCAAAAAGTATCCAAATTTCAAACTTAAGTTAAAATATTATATAAATAATGATATACCGTTATTGCAGTTTTAGAAAATACGAATTTCTTTATAGGATAGTGTGACAAACGAGTACACAGTCCACCTTATGGTAAGTGGTTGCTGTGGCCCATAGACATCTACATCTATCCTCGTCTGCGAATCAAAATGTAGATGCGTTGTCACCCGTGAGGACTAAGATGGAATGCCTCTTTTCCAGTAAAAAGGGTCTCCGGTTCTCTACACTCACCATACGAAACACAGCAGTGTTAAGCTGCTATTTTACGCTGGTATTCTGTGAGAGCGTGGTCCTTCCCCGGTCGAGTCGACCCATTCGTGCTACAACTATACTACTGATATAGCTGCAGCATGGCTCTACCACGTTTGACAAAAAGTCAAAGACCGGTGGGTATTGAGTATTATATTTGTACTAAGTGATAGGACTCCTATTCTACCTAAAACTCCGTCTGGATATGTACCACCGGTAAGATGGTGATTTTCTGCCGCCAAAAAGCCGCAAATAGAACCTTTAATTCGCAAGTAGTTTCAGTAGAATCAAAATTTTTGATTCGTACTGAACGTTGTGTTTAATTTTGGCGTAATACTACACGAAAATAAAACTTTAGAAATAGTCGAGTTTATTTACCCAGTAAATCTACATATATACACGCCTGCGTTTTAACGCTGTGCGCATGACTTACTAATTAAATGACTTACTAATTAATAATTAAATAAGATTGACTTCCTAAATCTATACGACAACATACACAGTTGATCGTTTTTAATTATTAACGAGAACATTGACAAGCGCTGATAGACAGTAACATTAAAGTAAATATACTTAATATAACGCCTAAAAATAGATAAGATTGACTTTCTGAGTATATACGACAACGCACAGTTGTTCGTTTTAAGGCTTTAACTAGTCTGAATGACCTTGACGAAACGGCGATCGCAGAGATTTTAGCCGATGTCAACACCGTCTAGCAACTACGTTCTGTATTACTTATAAAAGTGCAAAGATTAATAGACTGCAGAGATGACAATTATATAAGTGACATACTGCCTGTTATGCTTGCGCATCACTGAGAATTATGTTGCGGTTACGCATCTTAAATTACATTATGCTGTAGCTTTGTCCGGTAGGCGTCAAGAGCTATCAAGTATTCAAGTTTCAAGTACGTAAGAGTTTTTTATTATATATGTTAAATCGTATTTATTTGTATCGTATTAATAGATCTGGGTCAAAGCGTTCGCTGTAAATTTTCGCGGGTTTGATCCCCGACAGCACGAATGAAATTTGTAATTGCAATTTTCGTCAACACGCATTGGAGAAGCACGGCGGGCATTTCCTTGCCGAAAAACCCTCTCAGAAATAAAAAAAAGAGTCCTGCGCCCAGTAGAGGGACTTGTATAGCCTATTACTTTACTTTGTAGCAATATTTATATTCGTTTCAGATATAGAAGGGAACCTTATGCTGACAAAAATATCATGTGGAGGCGACGAAAACGTAAAACATCTTTGTACCTAGATAAAACGTTCGAAAGATTGTCAGTCATGTCATACGCCACATTTTCTATAGAGCGTAGAACATTGCAGATAGGGCAAAATAAAAAATAATCCAAAATATTATGGGAACTATTTATTAATAATATATTCATTTATACGTATTTATAATAAAAATAATGAACAAGCTGCAAGGTTCAACTAATAATGTTTTTGTAAACACAATCGTAAAATTCCTGTTTCAATTTTTACCAATGGTTAATTGATGAAACGTAGTCAAGATCACTTCATATAAAATATTTGACACGTGACCTATTTGGCCTTCTACTTACAACTCGGCGGAAATTTAAAAAGAAGATTTTGTCTTTTCACACAAGTATTGTTTACAAATGGCGTGGTTTCGAAAAGCGTGATTAAGTGTCAGCGGTATATAATTAATTAAATACTTAACTTTTTTGAAATTTATTTTTTTTATTTATTTTTGTTATATCTTCTTAAAAACTGACACCATCTCACTATTTTATTATTTGTTTTTTTTTGTAACGCATAAGGATAAGTTAGACTAAGTTAGATTAACGTGGATAAGTTTATAATTTTTTTTAATTTTATCACACAATTTCCGCAATAAATTATTGCCTTTTCTACAGTGATTCTCTTCTCTTAGTTTCGGCGTGACTGTAGGATGTTATAGTGAGCCACCGTCAATTACTAAGCGTAAATCATTATGTGTATGTATAGACATACATATATACATTTTTTAATTTTAATATTTATGTTTTTTTTTGAATTTTGATTGATTTTTTTAAACCTGGTAAAATTATGTTTTTCCATACCAATTGATGGGCCTGAGTATAATGCCAGTTATGCTCTTTGGATGAAGTTATTTTTTATTTTATGCTCAATTGCAGACAAAACAATATTGATTGCGCATTTCTAAGTTATTTTTTATTTTATGCTCAATTGCAGACAAAACAATATTTATTGCGCATTTCTAAAATAAAATTTTACCTCTTCTACTTCTAATAATAGCTCCTGCACCTAACACGGCGGAACAGTTATTATTATCTATAAGACCATTTGCGGAAACAGTTTTTGTTAACAGTTATGAGTGTAACATTTTATCAGCTGCTTTGTTTATAGTGCCTTGAGTAACACTTTGCCGGTTTCTGTACAGAAAATGATGCTGGCTTTGCAAATATGGATGGCCGCTACCATTGAATATAATACCCGCTATGTTACACTTATTTACATAGAAACTTTAGTTATCATTTGCATAAAATTCTAAATAGCACTTTTTACACAGGAAAGTAAACAGATTTTTTCATCATTTAGATCAGTCCATCTTGTTTTCACTTATTAAGTAAAAAGTAAAACAAACCAATAGGTCCGTGATTAAAAATTTCTTGCAACTTTTTATATATATAACTTATCATAATATAAAAGTCAATCATTTAGCCATGTGATAAAACTTTTAAGTGTGCCAGTCAAACATTAATAATGATAGCAACCACTTTGCTACGGCCCATACACATCTACATACATCTATTCTCGATTACGTACTCGTATCAAAATGTAGATGCGTTGTCACCCGTGAGGACTAAGATGTGTGCCTCGTTTCCAGTAAAAAGGTTCTCCGGTTCTCTACACTCATCATACGAAACACAGCAGGGTAAAACTGCTATTTTACATGTTATTCCGTGAGAGCGTGGCCCTTCCCCGGTCAAGCCGACCCATTCGTGCTACAACTATACCTACTACTAATATAGCTGCAGCATGGCTCTACCACGTAAGAAAAAATTGAAGTTGAAAATTTAAGTATTTTTAGAAGCAACTTTGCAATTATTTTCTATTGAGTTAATTTTTGAGGAATCGTGTTTTGCAAACCGCCACCTGAAATACTTACAATTTTTTTTCGATAATGACGTGAAATAACAATACGATCCCCATGCATATCAATTTGGCTCTATTCAGCCTCGTAATATGAACATACCTCGGGATTCAAAGATTTTAAAATTTTTCATGCGTAGATAATGGAAGATATAATATTATATTACTTCTTTGTGAGGAAACCTTTATACTTATATACATATTCTCATCATATTTTTATGGTTGGTTAGAAAACTTATATCTAAATGCAAACTTTCACAGGGTAAATTCTGTTTTACTATTTTTACCCAGCATGTAGTAAAGCAACTACAATCCCATCGGTAAGTGGTTATGTAGCCTAAGATGGTGAATTGCACTGACTTGAAAAATCTATTCACTCTTGCCTAATAGTACTAGGTAAGTATTATTTGCGACCTATTTTTGTGTGTGTGTGTGTGTGTGTGTGTGTGTGTGTGTGTGTGTGTGTGTGTGTGTGTGTGTGTGTGTGTGTGTGTGTGTGTGTGTGTGTGAAGAAAAGCGTATGGAGCATACGTGAAGAGGAATAAAGGTTGAGTACTACTTCGCTTACCTGTACGAGTTATATAGCCAGCCCCTTGCTTTTATTTATTAAAATTGTTTGATTTAATTTGATAACAGTGTACCTAAATGTAAGTATATGTATCTTTATTTCCCTCCCCAATAATATTTTATGAAGTCATACTCATAAAAACAGCGTTTTATTGTAATACATAATTATAAAATTCAGTATCAACTAATTAATAAAAATATGCAACAATAAAATTACATAGATATTAAAAACTATCGAAATCTAAGTAACGAGAGCATGTTTGTCGTTCCACATCTAAATTATATAAAAATGCATTTTTCAAATTCACTAATCAACGTCGCTGCGAAAATTTCTTCTTCTTTGGGCACTTTAAAAATTCATTTAATTAGAAAATAATATTTACAGTTACCTGTGTACAGATATTAACTAATTTAAGTATTTCTAGTCATAAAAATATTTATAATTGAGTATAAACTTTTAAAAAACTAATATATATTTGAACGAAGTCGCTCCAACACCGACGTGCGGTCCACCCTCGACGATGTCCGAAAACGGACTGTGACAGAGCTTACATGGCGACGGAGCATGCGCGCTCGCGTAAATATATTCAATTTCAGGAAAAAATGATATATTCTCTTATAAAACGGGTAATAAAAATAAAACTCTCAATTAAAAATATTAATATTTTAAGACCTTTTTTTTTAGTGTAAGAACTATTTAAAAAGCTTGTGCCGTTTTGGAGAAATTTTGCAAAATATGGCAAAGATAGGTACTCTTTGGGGATTTTTTTTCTAATAAGGGGTTGACAAAAATACAATTTTGTTAAATTAAAAACATTTAGCAAATCTTCTTCTGTTACCCTGTATTTTATCTTTTTGGATTAAATAAACAGTTATTGAGATTTTTTTACTTAAATATCCTAGATTTAGGCATTTCAACCACTGTTAAGGCCTTAAGGGTTCCGTATCCAATGTGTAAAACGGAGCCCTCATTTTTTAACTAAAAACGTTAACTTCACACTTTATTCTCCTACATGGTGGGGGCAGTTCACATACATAAATCACAAGGACAAACATACAGATCCAGCAACAATTATTTGAAGGCCATACAAATACTTGTCCTTTGCGGAATTCAAACCCGCGGACCTTAGCACTTCATTTCTAAGCCACTGCGCCACGGAGCAGTTAATGTCACTCTTCTGTTTATTTGTGTGTATGTCCGGATATTCATCCGAATGTCACAGATCTCTAGCTTGTAAAATAGTTAAACAGATGTAAATAAATATTTTATTAATCAAAGATTAAAGAAATAGGGGACCAATTATTTAGGAATTGCATATTATGAACAAAATACTGAAAACGTCCAATCATAGAGTTATGACCCCGTATGGTTTCAATTTAGTACTAAAAATAGTTAATTGTTCATAATATGTATGTAACCCTAATAAAGCGAGGCGCAACTCACACTTAACCAGTTTTAAAATTATTGACGAGAACATCGAAACGCGCTAACGGGCTGTAACTTTAAAATGTTAAAGATAAACTTCAGCAAAGTAACGTCAGATTATATTAATTGACAGTAACTTTTTACCCCTTTAGGAAAACGGAGCAGAATTAGATTATGCTCTAGCTTAGCGAGATGAATGATTTATCAACGTTAAAACAATCTGATTACCGCTCAAAGAGGCGACTTTGTAACATGTAGTAGGAAGGGATGGGAAATCGCCATGTGGATAAGCCATCATTGAAGCATGTATATTAGATGATATTTTTAACTGACCGAGCTAACCAACTGTGCAGTGGCGGTGTAAGAATATCCTCTATCCTTTCACGTCCCGAGGGTGTCGTAAGAGGCAACAGAAGGAAATTGAATCAGGATAAGCTAGCATCCTCTTCCTGATAAATATACCACTACATACTTGCACCGTTCTCCACACTGAATTAAACTTACTTTTGAGGATTTCAGTTTCAGAGGATGACAGTGTTTACAACACCCATTATAACGTTGGACTGAGTGGGCAAGAAAATGTAATAAAATCCGTATTTACATAAAATGTTCAGATGCAGAAAAAATATGTATATGTAAGTGTAATGTTGATTCAGACACGTTTATTTATTTCTGTGGGAATAGATTAGAAATCAAAGATATCGCGGTCAACTGGCAGCGAATAAACCGGGAGTTTCAAGGAATTGAATTTTGGGATATGTTTATGAATTGAAAGATTCAATGACACACATTTAAGAGTCTAGAAATCCTATGTCAATAGCAACGCCTTTACGTACTAAGCAATAGTAAAGTTACTGATATAACTACCTCGTTGGTCTAGTGGTACAGGCGTAACAGTTGTGTCTATGTGGTCTCGGTATCAAATCCCGGGTCGGGAAAAAATTTGCTATTGGATTTTTCTGTCAAGAAATTCTCAGTAGCAGCCCGGAGTTAAAAAGCCAGCGGTGTTTCACCTGCTTGTGTTTTCCAAAGCACGGAAAGTCATTGATCCTACGCATAATTTTTCTCAAGCAATTTTTTTTCAGAAGAGAGCAGCTTTATGAAGCACGACCTATTATACGAAGTTTTTGTGCTTAGCTTAAAGGCGGCGGTGCTAAAAATTCTATGTGGCCACATAAGCTGACCGCTCCTGCTGATCACCACTCACAGATGAGATGATATGCGAAAAAAAACTCGCTGTCGAATGGGCGGAGTCTAAGGCTGCGTTTCCACCAGAGATGTGCGAGGATGCGTAGCGAGGGATGTGTTTGTTAGGAATCAATAAAATCACTTCATTAACCTCATCTTACTCAGCGTAGCTCTGATGAAAATGGCTCAGCGGAGCGAGGTATTTGTATATACAAAACAATGGAAGTATGTGTGCGAGGGATGTGATGCAAGGAATGTGTGAGAGGAATGTGTTTTTTTTTATAATATAGGGTGACAAACGAGCACAAAGTCCACCTGATGGTAAGTGGTTGCTGTGGCCCATAGACATCTACATTTATCCTCGTTTGCGAATCAAAATGCAGATGCGTTGCCACCCGTGAGGACTAAGATGTATTACCTCGTTTCCAATAAAAAGGGTCTCCGGTTCTCTACACTCACCATATGATACAAATCAGTGTAAAGCTGCTATTTGAAGCTGGTATTCTGTGAGACCATGGTCCCTCTCCGATCGAGCCGAGCCATTCGTGCTACAACTATACTACTAATATAGCTGCAGCATGGCTCTATCACGTATAAAATGTGTATGTGTGCGAGGGATGTGTTGCGAGGAATGTGTTCTAGTAAAGTAGCGGGCAGAGGCGCACGCGCTCCACTCCCACCACATCTCACCCCGCTCGCACCTGAAAAGACTCCGCTACACATCCTCGGATCGATCATCTACGCACTGTTTTATAGTGTCGCTACGGATCCTCGCACCGCAGAGCGGCATAGCACATCTCTGGTGGAAACGCTCACACCGTGCTACAGCCTCGCTACGCATCTTTGCACCACCCAGCTACCTCGCTTATTTCTGGTGGAAACGCAGCCTAACTCTTGTAACTGCCCCAACAAAGGTAGACTGGACTAGGGCCTATAAGGAATCCAATCGACGGGCAGCAGAGAACGGGGCCCTAAGGCCTATGGAGACTTATTATTCTACATAATAGATGTAAGGCTAGGTAATTAATAAGAACTTACCTGGTTCCGAACCGAGAACCGAACCCAAGGCACGGTCAGGCGTTAAGTATGTGAATGTGAGTAGTGTGTAGTAGTGTTTATATATGTGACCTGACGGCCTGATTTAACCGGACAGAAAATCCACAGGAGCTTATGTTCTCCCAATGCGCGCTCCCTCCAGTCGTGGATCACCCACGGAAAATTTCTGCCTTCCTTTCACTATTTCAGTCTATCAACTCCATTGTACGTTTAACTAACTTCAAAGTCAACCAATTCAACGATCATGTAAATCAAACACGTGACACCCGACACAAGTAACAAACAATCGTTCAAAGTTCAATATTCAAGGTTCCGGGTTCACGTAGCATTAATTTACCAACACGGAATCGAACGCGGCTTCTTCTCGAAACTCAAAGTTCAGCGTTCCCAAACAACAAACTAAATTCCTTCGTACGATATTAATTACTACGCCGCAATAAGAATTCAAAATCAGCCTAGCTGACACGCAAACTAACTACAGAGTCAACACACAAAAGGCTCTTAACGCGACGGTACAATTAAACAATGACTTCCAAAACCAATTAACTGGGCCACGCCCTCGAAATGGAATGCGAGCATCAAATTTCAGACCGTATGTCCACTCGGCGTGTGCGTAAGCAAGTTAAATATTGCAAAATTCACTTCAACGTGCAATCACTATACAAATTGACGTAATTACTTACTACGAAATTACTTTAATCACTCAAATTGAATACTAGCCTCTTGTCAAGAAACGTACAACTTAGACAAACTAATTCGAGGCAGTCTACACGAAACCCAAATTCAATAGTAAATTAAACGCGCACTAAGACTCAAATTCTAGACCACAAACCAAAAAATTGGTCGCGCGAAATCGATGCAGCGGTCACCAAAATACGCTAATCGACCGAACCGCTGCTGTCAAGCTACTGTTGCTAGCCCACTAGGCCGAACGCCGGGAAGCGGCATATCGCCCCCCCCCCTCACCCGGCGGCGCGCACGTCACCTCACACCATCGGGATGCGCTAAGTCAAAGGCGATTGCATGCCGTTTCAAATGACCATGTTTTTGCCTAAACAACCGCTACAAGCTACAACATATCACAGGCGTGCGAATTGTTCGGTTTTTATGATACTTTCATATTTTAAAGAGATTTAAGTTATGTAAATTAACCACTGCGCCACGGAGCCGTCAATGTCACTTTTCTGTTTGTTTGTGTGTATGTCCATCTATTTATCGAAATGTCACGGTTTTCTAGCTTATAAACGAAATGAGTTACAGATCTGAAATTTAGGTATTTTTAACCTAGCTTATCATTGATTAAAGTTCAAATATGTTTTTATTCTTTTTTATCTTTAAAAATATAATAAAATAGTTAAATATATAGAATTAGAGATTTTATTAATGGGATTTTATCAAATGGGACCATCTGACCACACCGTATGATTTCAATTTACTTTTGTTTTATAGAATAAGGGTGACAAACCAGAATACAGTCCATTTGATGATAAGTGGCCTATAGGCTATCCTCGATTAAGAATCAAATTGTAGATCCCTGAGGACTAAGGTAGATTGCCTCGTTTCCAGTAAAAAGGGTCTCCGGTTCTCTACACTCACCAAAAACATAGGAACATTGAGCTGATATTTTACTCTCGTATTTTGTGAGAGGATATTACTTGATGGTGATGGTGATTTCCTGGTAAAGCCGACCCAACTGTGGCAAAACCATTATATAACTGCAGCTTGGCTCTACCACGTGAAGAAAACTAGTACCACAAATAGGAGAAATACTAATAGAAGTAGTTAATTGATCATAATATGTATGGAACCCTGATAAAGCGAGGCTGACCTCGCACTTGACCAGTTTTTAATTATTAACGGGAGCATCGAAGAGCTCGGACAGACTGTAAGTTTAAATTTTAAATTTCAAAGATAAACTTCAGCAAATTAACGTCAGATTACATTAATTAACAGTATATTTTACTGCTTTGGATAAACGGAACTTAATTATATTATACTCTAGCTTAGCAAGATGAATGATATATCAACGTTAAAGCGATGTAAGTATCGCTCAAGGAGGCGACTTTATAACATGTAGTATGAAGCGACGAATTCACCATGATGATGAGCCATCTGGAAGTGCGTATATTTGCTGACATTAGTTATCTGACAGTGAACTACAAACTGCGAAGTGGTGGTGTAAGCATGTCCACTACCCCATATTGTCCCGAGAGTAATATATTTATATTATGCTGTAGTGGATGAATGGATAACTATCTATGGTGACGCAGTGGGTCAGAATGAGTCTTGGCTTCGGACAATAAAATACGCCATATGTCCTTTGCCAACTCCTGCCAGTCTCGTATCTGAAGCCCACGCAGCTCTTTTCCTACTTCATCATTCCAACGGTAACCAGGACTATCAACTATCCGAAACGCCCAAGTACACTCGCTTCACCGCATCATCATACATCCCTTCGAACCTCAGATTATTCTTAAATATCACAGCGCAACTTGTTTATCTCTTCTTCCAGAACCAAGATACTTTCGTAAGTTAAAACATTTTCGTAAGGTGTTAAACGAAACTCCTCTATAGACTTTACACCCTTTTTATTTTTTTGAGAGAGAGACCAGTGCCATTGCAACCTAAAAGATCTATTGTGATCGCTGCTATGTCTATACTTTACTGCTAAGCTCTACGTCCTCAATGGAGTACATAGTTTACCTGATAAGTTTGCGCATTAAGGGTCCGCAATCTGTTATGATGTGTGAAAGCATTTCTTCCTTTAAGAAACAAAACCGGCACATCATTGAGGTGCTTAATCCCAGAAAGGAAATTGCTTTTTATGACAACAGTGTCCAGTCAGGGCTTTTGCCAGAAAGCGCAATTTATTTTTACCTCATCCCAGGGCTTTCGAAGCGAATTTATGATCAAAATCTCGGATAAAGGTTTTAGAATGTTTTAAGCCTGATGTATCAGATCAGATCGTAAGTGATTTATTGTGATAAAGAGTTTCAAAAGTCAATCAAGCGAAGCTTTTTGAGATTCCACAAAATATCTTGGGTCCAAATTGAGCCCTCTTTGAGCCCTCTCGTGCAAACTTGTCGGCACCTTCATTGCCTATGTTAGGCCCGCGTGACTCGGAACCCATATTAAAAGGACTCTGTTGTTACCTCCCAGGGGGTTTAGATGGTTCACGCAGTCTCCAAATAGCTTCGAGTTCACCAACTTTGATCTCAACGCTAGCAGTGCTGCTTGAATACCAGAGTTAATATAGATAATATGGTTGACGTAGTGTTTTTTCAGATATATTTCCGCACACTGAAGTATGGCAAAAACGTCGCAGCCTATTTTTGACCCATCGGTATACCATATAAGGTTACCGAACTCACAGGTGACCTGTCTATCCAGCCAGTATTCTTTGGAGGGTAGTTCTACTATATAATTTTCATTAAAAGTATATTATAATCGACGCATGATATCTCAGATCATGCATAAGACCGGTGTTTCCTTAATTGAGTCGAGCATGGATCTCAATCTATAAGGAAGCAAGCTCGAACCGCCCTGAGCATGTGTTCCCCCGTCATCGAGAGCCAAGTTGGATAAGAAGAAAGAGCATAGCAGATCAGCTTTCTCCTGTACGGAATGGGCCAGAGAGTCGTCCTACCTCTGCAGATATGGAAGAGATGGCTAACAGAAGTTCCCTCGGACAGCCTTGGTGATAGACCAGAATGCACGGGTTCCCAAAAGAAGGCGAACTAGTTTCTCGCCAATTCTGCATATGCACTCTGACTTTGCCTTGGCAACGACACTTTTGAAGGACCTGGAGGCGGAATTTCCCATATGTTTCAGGGCGCTGGTTTTTACATCCCGGGACTTTGATGCATCAGCCCAGGCCCAGTAGCACTCCTGCTTGTAGCATGATTCTATTTTACAGGAGCGACTAAACCATGGCTGAGATCAGCCTCCGATGGGCAATAAAAGTTTGTTGGGATCATCCTGCGAGAAGCAAACCTACCTCCAAGGGTAGGATGCAAAGACAAAACGCATCCCATCCCAATCGGCCGACCTATAGTGCCAAACACGGCAGCAGCCTATAGAAAGCAACCGCAATTTCAGCGTGAGTGGCACCACATAACAGATAACGGAAAGTTGCCAACTGAGCAAACCATACAGCTGGGCTCTTCGGGCCAAAAAGTTGGTGGTCGGACGTCGGTACGACAAATGTCGGAAGGGGTAAATATCTTTTTTCCTTCGTTCGAATCGTCATCTTTGTGGGCTTTTCTCCTCGTAGACCTGTGTGACATTTTAAGTATTGTTCACTTTCTGTTATAATTCTTTGATGTATATCAGGGATCACCAGTGTTGTGTTAGATATTGGAATAAAAAAAAAACACTTACTTAACTCCACAACGTTTATTTTTGCCACGCACAATGTTTTTATATTATTTTTTATTTATAGCATGATATACAACAAGAAAGTCAATAAAATAGGAAGAAGAAATTTAGCGGAAAAAGTACAGACTAATATTTAATTTTTTTATTTTTTTAAATATTTTAATATATTTTTTAATATATTTTGGAAGCGCAAGCGACATGGATTCACTGCGGAAGTCTGCGGTCAAATGAAGTACTGCCGCCGACGTACGCGCAAGTTCTTTTGTTTCTAATATTATTTACCTGGAGCGTTAGAAGACATTTATATGAAACGAGTTTATGTCGTTGGCCTTCCGTCATATCAACAACTGGTAAGCATTTAAATCTCATTTATATAACATTGTGCATGTATTATATTACATTTATTAATATAATATATATATATAATTTATTTCTTTATTTCAATTTATAAATATAAATATTATTTTAAACATATTTCGCTAATTACATAAAGATAGTGTTTTTATTTATATAATTAATATTTAATACAAGATTAAAGCAAATTTATTTTTACAGTGAATATTGCACCACCAAGAGGACTTATATGGAATTCCTGTAATTACTGGCTCTCTGCAGCCTTCGGAATGGAACACAGCAGTGCAAGCACTGCAAATTTAGCGGCAGAAATAGGTTATAGGCTGGTAACTACCCACACGGAATCCTTGGCAGCAAAAGAGTCTTACAACCAAGTAAAACTCTTACTAGGTTCATCACATAGAATCAATGAATGTTGTTTATTTTTTAAAGTTGTTTAAAAGCTTATATGTTATTATTTATAAAAAAAACCCTTACTTGAGTTCTTAGAGAATATTGTTGAAATTAGTTCAATACAGTTCTGACATATATCGTATATCAAAGCTTGGAGTTAAGATTGCTGGGAAAATATAGCTAGGTCAACGACTACAAAGGCTCGTATCAACCAATTTTACGGCTGGCTTGCGCCATAAGCCGTGTAATAGTTGGCTTGGAATTCTACTGCATGAAACTAGGTTGGCGTAATGAAGCAACAATCCCGCAGAAAGCGAGCGTAATTAATATCTTATTTAATAATTTTGGTTAACGTACGTAATAAAGAAGTAAACAGAAGTTACAAGCTATATACGTTATACCGCTCCCGTTTCTAAAAGGCGCTAATGCCTCTTGTCATTTCTTAAAAGTTATGAAGCGATAAGTCTGCAGCCTTGCTCTAGTGCATATTGGTGGATTTCACATGTTGTAGCAATAAAATTGTTAACCTAACCTTACTTACTAAACAAAATAAAATTTAAAAAATTAATTGATTAATTTTAATTAACCTAACTAAACTTAAGAAAATAAGAATAAATATACATACAAACCTTACTTAATCAATAAACAAAAAACTGGAGTTATTCTTTATACAAAAAACATAATATATCTATACAAATAAATAAAATGGTAATGTTTGTTTATAATATAAAAATAAAAACTTTTTACAAAATGCATGTGAAAGTATAAACGGTACATATAACAAAAACCATTTTTTTTTAATTTTTGTCTCTTGTGTTTATCTATTTGTTCCGGCTAATCTCGAAAACGGTAAGACAGATTTTGACGGGACTTGCACTGGCAGATAGCTGATGTCATAAGAATTAACTTAGGGTGCCTACTTACATTTAAGAAAAATAATTAAGGTTTCACTTAATTGTTTCTGTTACTTGTACTTACAAAAAAACCATCTTTTATAAATGTAAAACAAATCAGAGTTAATGTAATCACTATCTTTAGAAGCGATTAACCGAGAACAAAGACTACGTCACGGCTTGCTCGAATTTTTTTCCTAGATGTGTAAGGTAAAACTCTAATTTTCCGTTTTTCCATCGCTAGCCAAGCTTTTGTAATTTAAAGTACAAAGTCATAATACTTTAAGTAATTTGAGCAAAAGGTAGGCGTATCAGTGAACACGTATTCAAAGTATCTCTGTCGATTTTATTTATAAAAGTGGTGCAAAAGTTGTTTATCTTGTTTAAACTCTATACAAAGATATCTATAGCACTAGACCTAGTGACTACGCGATATATATTAACAAAAACTTTAAACTACAAATACAATGTCCAAAAATTAGATAAAGAAGTGCTTATAATGTTTTTTTATCCAAGTGCTAAAGTGGTGTATCTGTGAATCTTGCCGTCATCGCGGTAGTTGTTTACCATCGCTGTATCAATAACTACTTGCTATTACTGACCGGCCAACTGCAGATAGCGGCCGTAAATTTCAAACACTACGTTACGAAAGCGTTTGGTGTAGTGGTGCTAGCGTCGTGTCGGCCTTAAAATTAACTGATCGACGATCGAGTCCAGACCCTGTAACTGCGTGATAATAATATACACATATAGAAGCACGGAAGAGGTGTCGCTAGTTGTCACGGTTAACATCGAGCTCCGTTATAAATTTATAAAAATTAACAAATAGTGATCTAAATATAGTAAATCAGTGTTTTCCAGATAAAATTAGATACAATAGAGCGGTGGAAATGTTATCTCAGTAAAAACCAGTGTATATTGGGTGAAAATCAATCAGTATTTATAAGACAAATAAAACCGTAATAAAAGTACGAAGTGTTCAAGTGCAAGTGAATTAATAAGTGCCCCAACCTAGTATTTCTACAACTCATGTTGTAAGTGAAAAATTAAACCATAAAAGCTTGAATTTACTATTTTTACTCAACTGATGAAACGTTTGCTATTTAAATTTGTAAACAGAAGTCAGCTGACCAATCAGCTGATTTTAACCTCTCAAAGTGAATTAGATTCCATTGTAAACAACCGCCATCTACCGGTAAAACAAATTCAATAATTGATTGACCATCGACGACAAGATTAAAAGCATGCCTTTGTATAATAATAGTGCAGTTACAACACAATAGATGGCGATAACTAAAAATTAAAAACTATTTTAATTTATTTTACAAAAGGAAGAAAATACTACAAAATGTCGAAAAATTGTTTTAAATGCAGGGAAGAAATAACAAAAAGAGACTTTATTGAATGTCCCAAATGTAAGAATTTCTTTCACTTAGACTGCACAAGTATAGGAGAAAAATTTTTCTTCGTATTAGATGTCGAAAAAAGAAAAAAATGCCTATGCGATTATTGTAAATACCAAAAACTGCCAAATTTTGATCAACCAAATATAAATATACCTACAACTAACTCCTTTCATGCACTAGACGTGGATGATGAGTACGCAGAATTTGTAACCTTTCGTCAGAAAAATAAAAAACTACCTGAATCACTTCCAGATTTTTCAGACTCATTTATGTCTAATAATACACACTCTCATTCATTAAATTTACAAAAAACCTCTCGCAGTCTACCAGATGACGACTTAAGAGACTGCTTGATGATACAAGAGTTAAAAGAAGAAGTTTTAAGACTACGAACAGAACTAATCATAGCAAACAAAGAGGTGGATAATTTAAATATTACGATTAGGAAACTTAACAAAAAAATTTTAGAACAAGAAAAAATTATAAAAATTTACAAAACTGTTAGTATCGACGACGTACAATTGAGAAAACCAGCTAATAATTCATATAACTCAACGCCTTTAAGTAAACCCAAAAAACAAAAAACAAAAAGTTTTAAGCCTGATACGCGCCATAGTTCCGGATGTGTTGAACAAATAAAGCTTAAAGAAACATTGCCTGCTACTCAACCTGAAAAAATTGTGAACGATAAAAGCTGTTTTTACGCCGAATCTCTAACCTCAAAAACTAAGACTAGTGAAGAAACTTGCAAGTACTCTCCGAATAGGAAACTGTGCATCATCAGCAGCATTCGCAGCAATAAAATGGCGACCACACTAAGAAACCACTTCGAGACGCAAAACATCTGCCACTACAGCATACCAGGAGGTGGTATTAACCAACTATTAAGTGGTCTACAAACAAAACTTGAAGATTACACCCTTAATGACTTTTGTATTTTGATTGTAGGTGAAACGGATTTTAATGTTTCCAAAAATTATAATGAATTAGTTTCGAATATAAGAAAAGCCCTTTTAACCGTTCAGCATACAAATATTTTGATATGCCTGCCCACTTTTAAATTTTGTAACCAATCAAATATATATAATAGAAGAATTGAAACCTTTAATAACTTATTATACTCTGATAATATTAATTTTGAATACTGTTACATTTTAGACTCAAATAAAAATTTAGAGTATTCCACTCATATGTTCTCAATGTATAGTGGAAAATTAAATAAACTCGGATTAAAGACCTATTTGCACGATATTGACGAATTCATAACAACATTTGACGATCTAACATTCAGTGAAAATCGACGAATGGAAAATATCTCTAATCTGGAAGTAATAACGTGTCAAGAAAATAGAACTGACTCACAGAAGTCTTCCTTTCGCCCCTAAATACTACAAAATTATGTATCAAAACATTCAATGTCTTTCCAACAAAATTGACGCCTCAAACTTATTATTAATGGAAGTTAATATAGATCTATTAATCATGAGTGAACATTGGTTATTACCTATTAACTATCATTTTTACACATTAGAGGGCTACGAACTACGTGCGAAGTATTTACGGCAAAAACATATACACGGTGGGGTAGGTATCTTTGTTAGAGAAAATATGAAAACTAAAGAACGTTTAGACATTCAATCATTCACAGTAGAATTTATCATTGAATTGTGTGCGTTGGAGATTACTGAATCCAACTTATTGATTGTGGCCATTTATCGCTGTGAGAGGGAAATAGAAATATTTTTCATTCAAATGCAAGCTTTACTACACCACTTATCCAAAAATTCTCATAACAAAAAAATTATCATAGCGGGTGATATAAATATTGACATTACAAAGAACACAAAAATATCTCGTAGACTTATCAATCTTTTAAAATCATTCGGCTTACGCTGAGACACCCCCACACGTGAGACCCAAAACAGTAAATCATGCATTGACCAATTTATAATTTCTAAAAATACATACATGACGGCTTTTGTACAAAACTATGACTTATCAGACCATCACACATTAATTGGACAAATACCAGTAAAAGAGAACATAAATAGAAAAAATATTACTTATAAAATAAACAAACGACTTTTTAATGAAAATAATATGAATAACTTCAGAATTAAACTAAATGAAATTAATTGGAGTAACATAATGACCCGAACGAGTGATATAATAATTTTGACATTATTAATATTTTCATCAAAGTTTTAAATCTTATTTATATGAATTAAAATGACCAATAGTTAAGATGAAATATTTATTGACATTTCATTTTAAATAAATGTTTGTATTATTTGGTTTGATATTTAATAAATTAATTAATAATAATGTATAGATTATGTACCTTAAAAATTGTAATCTAATTTAATTTCATATTAATTAAAAATTAAAATCCATCTTAATATGCTACGCCCGTACAGGGTTGTCACATGCTCTGTAGATATATTGTAACAACTTTATACTTTGTGACATGCAATAAATGAATTATGAATTATGAATTATTATTTACATACTTTTTTCTTTCTTTTTCATACATAGTTTGGAAGTTTGTTAAAATTATAACTCGATTTACGTGGAAATGTCCACCAAATTGAAAGAAGATTATTGCGAAGCATGCGGTAGCTCACCACCATCACCTAGTAAAAGAGTAAAAATTAAATGTGCTTACTGTAAACAAGACTATCACATTCAATGTGTGAACATAAAAATCGAAACATACAAGGATCTAAGCAGAGTTGCAAGACCGTCATGGAAATGTTCCACTTGTATAAACGTTACCACTCGCCGCAAAGGGGACAGACATCACTAACACCCCGGTGTCCGCTCGTCGTCTTACGACGCTTGATGACTCCACTATGTCGGTAGACAAAATGACCCATGTAGATACATCTGGCTCTGGTAGCCGTATTCAGGAGCCTGCAACCATCACTGGCAACCTTACACTTAACAACATAGCCGAACTTCTTGACTCAAAATTGAAAAGTTTTAGGGAGACTTTCTTCTGTGACATGAAGTCATTCATCAGAAGTGAAATAAATGCTGCTATTGAAAAAACAAAACAAGAATTCACTGAAACGACAGATTTTTTGCAGTCAGAAAATAAAGATATAAAAGCTTCCCTATCTGTTGTTGAGACTCACATCAGCGAGCTAGAGAAAGAAAATTGCAATTATCTGAAAAATATCACGTCTTTGCAGAATCGCTTGGAGTCTATGAAAAAAGTTTCGCGAAGCCTCAATGTTGAAATACAGGCCGTCCCTGAAAAACGTAATGAAAACGTACTTGCCATAGTAAAAAACCTTTATAAAACCGTAAGCTTACAAATCAATGACGATGAAATCAGCGCGTGTCGTAGAGTTGCTAAGTTACCATCTACTTCTGCAAGCCATCCACGCAATATTCTAGTGAGCTTTCCAACTATTCGTCACAGAGACAATTTAATTTCAGCAGTGAAACGTTTTAACAAAGCCAACCCAAAGGATCGGATAAGTTCAGTGCATCTTGGTGTAGCTAGGGAAAGATCCTTGATATACGTAACCGAGCACCTGTCACCCGAGTGTAAGGAACTCCACTCGGCTACTCGAATAACACTACGGGATCAATAAAAATACATATGGGTTAAATATGGCAATGTATACATCAGAAAATATGATACGTCATCGGTTATACATGTAAAGAATAAGGATTTCCTATCGAAGTTGTCATCCTAAATTGTGTGTACATATTTCTTGTGTTTTCTAATAATGATTTTAAGCTTTTATTTTATTTTCCATTTAATTTCATGTTAAGTTACTATCAGAATGTAAACCGCATGCGCTCTAAAACTTCCGAGTTTTATTTAGAATTATTAAATAACGACTATGATATAATATGTTTATCTGAAACTAACCTTAATGCTGGTGTGTGTAATGAGGAATTTTTTGATGAACGTTACCACGTCTATCGTAGAGATAGAAGCGATTGTGTATACACTAACCAAAAAAGTGAGGGAGGAGGTGTTATCCTTGCTGTAAAAATATGTTTTAATGTAATGCGTCGCGAATCCTGGGAGAGTGACTATGAGGATCTTTGGCTATCTATACTCCCTAATAACAAATAAGCGATGGCGATAAACCTTTGTGTTTGTTATTTGCCTCCTTACTTAAATCTTAATGAGTTTAAAAGATTTATGGGTCATGTTAAAAGTGTTGTTATAAATAATGATGAACTTGGGTATTTCTGTATAGTAGGCGATTTTATTATCCCTGACATTGACTGGAATGTTTTAAGAGACAAAAATGATCACTACTGCTTGGGATTAAGTAAAAAAGCTTGCTCTTTACTTAATATGATGGCCCTATGTTGCTTGAAACAGTTTAATTTCCTAAAAAACTGTAAAGACCGGACGCTTGACTTAATTTTGGCAAATTTCGGTGATGTTCATGTGACTGCAGCACTCCCTATAATCAAACCAGATAGACATCACCCTTGCTTGAACATATCTATTGGACACCAGCAAGCATTTAAGCCCATCAGGCAGAACCCAGGCACGTTGAACCCAAATTTTCATAAATGCAACTTTATAAAGATAAAAAATCATTTACTTAATACAAATTGGCAACATCTTTTGGCCGAGGCGAATGTAGATGATGTAGTTGAAATATTTTACCATGAATTAAACAAAGCTATCCTTCTTTATACAACTCTGCAGAAAAGTCCATCACATAAATATCCATACTGATACAGTCCTTCTTTGATTCGTTGCATTAAAGAAAAACTAAGATTTCATAAACTGTATAAGAAATTTGGCAATCCAGGAGATTACGACACGTTTAATTTATTAAGAAAAAGAAGTAAAAAATTAATAGAAGAGTGTTATAAAAACTTACTACAGAATGTGGAAAGTGGTTTGAACGGTAATATAAAAGCGTTCTGGAAATTTGTCAAAAGAAAAAGAGTAAGTGGGAATATACTTGAATCCATGACTTATGGATCTCACACCGCAAACAAACCGAATGACATCTGCGAACTCTTCTCTACATATTTTTTACATATCGTTTACCATTCTATCAAAACATCATCTTACTTTATCTGATGTACGTATTTCAACTGAGTTAGTGCGTCAAACTTGTTGTAAATTGGATGCTTCAAAGGTCTTTGGGCCGGATGGAATTCCTGCTATATTTGTAAAGACGTGGGCCAAAGAGCTTAGTTTGCCATTGTCTGTTATTTTCAATAAGTCACTAATTACGGGTACTTTCCCAAAATTTGGAAAAATGCGTTTGTAATACCCATTTACAAATCCGGTGATAAAACAATATTTAGTAATTATAGACCCATAAGCATACTTTCCTGCATGGCTAAGGTTTTTGAAACATTAATATATTCTCACATATACAGTCATGTTAAGCAAAAAATTTCATGTATGAAGCATGGCTTCGTAGATACGAATACGATATCGTAGACCGAACATCTGGTCATTTATAGAAATCACATCAGCTCGGCTATTGCTAATCGTCGTCAGGTGGACTCAATTTACACTGATTTCTACAAGGCATTTGACAAGGTCAATCACGAGTTACTGTGTGCAAAATTAGAGGCCTATGGTATTCATGGTAATTTACTTCATTGGGTCAGATCGTATATATCCAGGAGGAGCCCGAATGTTGCGGTTAAAGGTTATAACTCTGCTCCAGCAGCGGTCACGTCTGGTGTTCCCCAAGGATCCCACTTAGGGCCATTGTTTTTCATTGTTTTTATAAATGATTTGGTTGACGTAATCCACAGTCACTGCTTACTTTATGCTGACGATATGAAGATATATTGAGTGATAAGTGACGTGAATGACTGCATTGCATTGCAAAACGTCATGGATGCAGTTCAAGATTGGTGTTCCGCTAATTTTATGTCCTTAAATATCAGTAAGTGCTTAGTTATTACCTTCACTACTAAACACAATCACCTGGATTTTAAGTACAATGTCAATAGCCAGCCTCTGACACGCAAGGAGATTGTTAAGGATTTGGGAGTATATTTCGACTCAAAATTTTCGTTCCGTCCACATTATGATTATATTACGCAAAAAAGTTTCAGAACCTTAGGGTTTATAATTCGTGCAACAAAAGATTTCTCCAAACCTCTCGCATCACTTCGATTATTTATAATTTGGTTCGTTCTGTACTAGAGTACGCTTCCACTGTATGGTCACCCTTTTATATGGTACATTCTGACAGCATCGAGAGGGTGCAGAGAAGTTTCCTACGCAGTATTTTTGGCAGATGTGGTCACTTGCGTCATCTCGCTTGTCTTTGAGGAGACAATTTGCCAACAAGTTTTCTTGCACAAGATTGTACATTCCCATATAGATTGCCTAGAGTTACTAAGGCTAATTAACTTCAATCCTGGTATACGACAACGTGTTCAAAGAATATTTAGGTTAAACGTACACAGAAATAACATTTCCTTTTTCAACCCTGTTGTTAAAATCTGCCGTGATTACGACGAGATTAAGCGTAGTAACGTACATCTAGATATATTTGATAGTAGCCTTGTTAGATTTAAAAGAAATTTACGTGTTGCTCTTAATTTTTAATGTATTTTTTGTTATGTTGTTTATTTTTGTTATTCTACTGAAGTTATATTACTATGCTGTGTACACTTTTTTTTGGATTGTAGTTTAGATCAACACCATTATATTTTTAATTTTAGAACCGTATATAACTATTGTCTGTTTGTGTACCTTATTCAATAAAAGAAAATAAAAATAAAATTTATCATTTTAAGCACGTCTAATGAAAGGTATATTATGACTTATATGGTAATGTGAATTTGGAATCCCAAATTGGGTTCAAGTTCAAGTAACAACTGCTTACATAAACTAGCTTAAATAATCGAGCTCACAGATTTGCCCATTGCTTATAGCGTCAAAGCCAGGGAAGTGGCGTCTTAGTCCAGGAGGAATCGGCGTATGAGTACCTCAATTTTTATATGAAATTATCTTCAAATTGTCCCATTGATGATATATATAAATGCATGTTGCCATGAGGCAACTCGGTGCCATATTGCTTAAACCGATTTTTATTCAAAAGGTTAAAAATCCCAAATTCGGACATTTATGACTCATTAAAATACATAAATAAAAGAAAAAAAAAATAAGACAGCTATTTTTTAAATATTTTTTTATGAAACAAAAATAAAAAAGATCGTATGACTTTTTAAGATAAAGTTAATATTTTCGGAGTAAAATTTTTTAAAGGTTTGAAAAATACCTAATTCGGATATATTTGAATCATTAAAATATATAACGATAAGGAATAAAATAGAAGAGATGTTTTTTATATTTTTTAAAATAATACGAATAAAAAAGGTTCTATGATTTTTTACGGTAAAGTTAATATTTTCGGAGTTAACAATTTTTAAATGTTTGAAAAATCCCAAATTAGGATCCTATTGATTGATGACTTTTTTTATTCGTATTTTATCAACCATTGGGATGCTAACTTTTATATACTCAAAATAAAACTACGTAATTTAGTGACTAATAATTATTTGATTATAAATGCGACCAACTTAGTTCGCGATCGAAGCAGAGAGAGCTATCACAGATTATTAACCCAAGGCCAAGAGTACACATACTGTGTTTGGATTTATACTACCTTAACTCTAATATATTTATTACACATATAACACTACATAAAACTATTCCAAGCAAAAGAAAAACTTAAAACTTATCATTCTAAAACATATCTTGTTTTATTCCACCGACATTATTAAAAAATGGCTTTTATATATTGAATTTCTCAGATATGTCGTTAATTGTACAGTATAATTACAACCTATCTTAGCCCTTAGAGGTGACAACGCAAAAGCGTTGTCACCTCTAAGGGCTAAGTAAGGCTACAAAAGTAGCCTTCCTTGTTTAGGGCTGGCTGCAGGTATACATTCATTGCAGTAGCCACTTAACATCAGGTGAACTGTAAAGTTCGCTTGTCTATTGAGTTTTATAAATATTGATAAATTAGTCGTTAACCAGCAGTTAAAATTTTAAATATGAATTAATATCATTGGTGCTGTCAGGGTTAAAACCCAAGATACTTTCGTTTTGTGAAAACTTCAATGACCGTTTGGTCCTTGAGTGTGAATGAAGATTGTTAAATTAAATACTTTCCTATTTTTATTAAATTAATTTAATTAACATTACGAAGTCTTTCTATTTCCCTATCTATAGTCTAAAAATATTTTATTGCAAATGATGACTGTTTTGAATATGAAAACTGTTTTTTTTTTTATTAGAACGCAAATTCATGACGCCACAAAATGCAAAGTCGCAACATGGAATCGCTCTTTCATATTGAAGACTGCAAATAAAACTGATATTATAGCACGAAGAAAATTCCTGGCGAAGTAGCAGCACGGGCAAAAACTTCGCTTTCCATTAAACTTTAGTTTCAATATTATCAACGACAACAGAAAATGTTTCCATCGAGGAACATATTTATTGATATTTTCTGTACAAATCTATGTAAAAAGGAATAAGTGCTTAATATAGTATACAGATCTCTACTCATATTATTATAAATAAATACTACATAAAAATGAAATAAAAAAAATGCGTGGATCTCTATCATCATTGACAAGGTGTAGAATAGTATTAATCCACTTTAAGGCCCTAAGAGTGGGTGAAATGCCTAAATTCTTGAATAATTAAGTAAAAAATCACAATAACTGCTAAAAATATAAGGTGAGCGTTGAGGATTTAATAAATGTTTTTAATTGAATATAACTGTATTTTTGTCAACCCCTATATGAGAAAAAAATCCCTAAAGAGTACCTATCTTTGTCATATTTTGCAATATTTCTCCAAAACGGCACAAGCACTATAAATTGATTTTACACTTAAAAAAGATCTTAAAATTACTAATATTTTTAATTGAGAATTTTACTAGAAAAAATAATTTTTACCGGAATAGAATATTCCGCGAGCTCTGTCACAGTCCGTTTTAGGACATCGTCGATATTGCGCGTCGGTGTTGGAGCGAATTCGTTCAATTATATTTAAGTTTTTTAAGAGTTTATACACATTTTTTATTTTTTTATGCATAAAAATACTTAATTTAGGTAATATCTGTACATTGGTAACTGTAAATATTGTTTTCTAAATAAATATTTTTTTAAGTGCACAAAGAAGAAGATATTTTCGCAGCGACGTTGATTACTGTAATTGAAAACTGCATTTTTATACCAAAATACACTCATTACTTAGATTTTGATAGTTTTTAAAACCTATGTAATATTATTGTTGCATATTTTTATTAAGTAGGTGATACTGTGTTTAATAATTATGTATTGCATTAAAACACTGTTTTTAAGAATATGACTTCAATAAAATATTATTCGAGAGGGAAAATTGTATACAAATACTTATATTAAGGTACATTATTACAGACAAAGTTTCGCGCCAAATAGTAGTCCGTAGTCTCTGCCTACCCCTATGGGTGACAGACATGAGTGTTTGTATTTTGTCATCATCATCATCATCATTACAGCCTTTCATAAGTCTACTGCTGAACATAGGCCTCCCCCAAGGAATGCCACAAAGCACGCTCCGGAGCCACCTGCATCCATCGACTTCCTTTATATCTTACCAGGTCGTCACTACATCTCGTGGGAGGTCATCCTACACTTCGCCTACAGGTACGAGGCTGCCACTCAAGAACCTCTCTTACTCATCGGTTGTCGGTTCTTCGACCTATATGGCCGGCCCACTGCCACTTCAGCTTACTAATCCGTTGGGATATGTCGGTTACTCTGGTTCTACTGTGGATATCCTCATTCCTAAGTATATCACGCAGAGAAGCTCCGAGCATAGCCCTCTCCATAGCTCGCTGAGCGACCTTGAGCTTCCTCATACGGCCAGCAGTGAAGGACCACGTCTCAGATCCGTAAGTCATCACTGGCAACACGCACTGGTTGTACAATTTCGTTTTAAGTTTAAGAGGTATGTCTGACGAGAAGATGTGTCGTAGCTTCCCGAACGCTACCCAGCCGAGTTGAATCCGTCGATTGACCTCTCGGTCGAAGTTGGACTTACCTAGTTAGACTATTTGTCCCAGGTAAACATACTAGTTAATAACTTCGAGCTTAGTGCTCCCAACAACTACCGGCATAGGTGTGACATGGAACATTAAACATAATCTTTGTTTTGTCCATGTTCATCTTAAGACCTATCCGTTGGCAGACACTATTGAAGTCATTGAGCATAGTGCTATAGCGTTAGATCCTACAGTGAGTCTGCCATAAAGACTATATCGTCGGGAAATCAAAGGTGAGTGATATACTCGCCATTGATGTTAATACCGTATCCTTTCCAGTCCAGAAGCTTGAAAATGTCTTCCAATGCAGCGGTGAAGAGTTTCGGGGATATAACGTCACCCTGTCTTAAACCTCTCTGCAATTGGATAGGTTTCGTACTCTGGTTCTGTACTCGGATAGCCATCGTTGCCCCACTGTACAAGCACTTCAGCACTTCGATATACCGACAGTCAACTTGGCACCGCTGAAGGGACTGCAGCACCGCCCAAATATTCGTCGGAATCAAAGGCTTTCTCATAGTCTACATACGCCAGGTATAGTGGCAAATTGTACTCCTCGGACTTCTGTACAACTTGCCGAAGGGTATGTATGTGGTCTATGGTGCTAAAGCCTTTTTGGAAACCGGCTTGTTCGGGAGGCTGGAAGTCGTCAAGTCTGCGCGCGAAACGATTTGTAATGTCTCTCAAAAACAGCAAGTAGACGTGGCTCAGAAAGGAAATCGGTCTGTAGTTCTTCAAGAGAGCATTATCACCTTTCTTGAAGAACAAGACCACCGCACTTCTGCTCCACGCCTCCGGTGTTATACCACCACGGAGGACGGAATTAAAGAGCCTCTGAAGGACTTCCAGTACCGGTTTTCTACCCGCTTTCAGAAGCTCCGCTGTAATTTCATCCTCGTCTGGGGCCTTGCCGTTTTTAAGATTCTGGAGAACCATTCTAATCTCGCTCAGACTGACGTCCGGGATATCTTCGGAATAGTGTCGGATAAGACTCGCTCTTGGATCGTTACTCACAATTACGTGTGGTTTCAGCGATGATGTGTACAGCTGCCCATAGAACCTCTCAATCTCACTCAAAATCTCAGGTATCCTGGAAACAACGCTGCCACACTCGGTCATAAGCTTCGACAGTTGGCTCTTTCTGGCAGACAGATCTCTGGCAAAGACTTTGGAGCCTTGGTTCCGCTCAATCGCTTCTTCAATACGAGCTGTATTGAAGTTGCAATCCGGCAAAATACTCTTTCACCGGGAGGGCGACCATCTGTCCCAAGGAGTTGTCGGATTTATCGTCCACTCGTTAACAACGTTGTAAAGATTGAGTGTGTGTCGACGAGGGTTGCGTACCTTATACTCAGAATCACCAAACGGTATTCGCTGAAGGTCATACAGGTTTACGCACCAACCTCGGCACATACCGATGAGGAGGTGGAGGAAATGTATGAGGATATCTCTAGAGCCATGCATTCCTCCAAAACCCAATATACGGTGTTAATGGGAGACTTCAATGCAAAACTAGGCACAAGAGAGAACGGTGAGCTGAATATAGGGAAATTTGGAATAGGGTGCCCTCTCCTTGGACTTCGGATAATCCTATAATATGCCAACGTAACTTGTCTATCTCTTCTTCCACTCCCGATCCCACACTCCCGATCTTTACAAAGTTGTTAACGAGAGTCTTGTGGACGATAAATCCGACACCTCCTTGGGACAGATGGTCGCCCTCCCGGTGAAAGAGTATTTTGCCGGATTGCAACTTCAATACAGCTCGTATTGAAGAAGCGATTGAGCGGAACCAAGGCTCCAAAGTCTTTGCCAGAGATCTGTCTGCCAGAAAGAGCCAACTGTCGAAGCTTATGACCGAGTGTGGCAGCGTTGTTTCCAGGATACCTGAGATTTTGAGTGAGATTGAGAGGTTCTATGGGCAGCTGTACACATCATCGCTGAAACCACACGTAATTGTGAGTAACGATCCAAGAGCGAGACTTATCCGACACTATACCGATGATATCCCGGACGTCAGTCTGAGCGAGATTAGAATGGCTCTCCAGCACCTTAAAAAATGCATGGCCCCAGTCGAGGATGGCATTACAGCGGAACTTCTGAAAGCGTGTAGATAAATGGTACTTGATGTCATTCAGAAGCTCTTTAATTCCGTCCTCCATGGTGGCATTACACCGGAGTCGTGGAGCAGAAGTGCGGTGGACTTGTTCTTCAAGAAAGGCAACAATGCTCTCTTGAAGAACTACAGACCCATTTCCTTTCTGAGCCGCGTCTACTTGCTGTTTACGAGAGTCATTACGAATCGTCTCGCGCGCAGACTTGACGACTTCCAGCCTCCCGAACAAGCCGGTTTCCGAAAAGGCTTTAGCACCATAGACCACATACATACCCTTCGGCAAATTGTATAGAAGTCAGAGGAGTACAATTTGCCACTATGTCTGGCATATGTGGACTATGAGAAAGCTTTTGATTCCGTCGAAATTTGGGCGGTGCTGCAGTCCCTTCAGCAGTGCCAAGTTGACTGTCGGTATATCGAAGTGCTGAAGTGTTTGTACAGTAGGGCTACGTTGACTATCCGAGTATAGAACCAGAGTACGAAACCTATCCAATTGCAGAGAGGTGTAAGACAGGGTGATGTTATATCCCCGAAACTCTTCACCGCTGCATTGGAAGACGTTTTCAAACTTCTGGACTGCAAAGGATACGGTATTAACATCAATGGCGAGTACATCATTCACCTTCGATTTGCCGACGATATAGTCCTTATGGCAGAATCGCTGGAGGACCTAAGCACTATGATCAATGACCTCAATAGTGTCTCCCAACGGATAGGTCTTAAGATGAACATGGACAAAACAAAGATTATGTTTAATGTCCATGTCACACCTATGCCGGTAGTTGTTGGGTGCATTAAACTCGAAGTTGTTGACGAGTATGTTTACCTGGGACAAATAGTCCGACTACGTAAGTCCAACTAGTAAGACCGAGAGGTCAATCGACGGATTCAACTCGGCTGCGCAGCGTTCGGGAAGCTACGACACATCTTCTCGTCAGACATACCTCAAAACCTTTAAACGAAATTGTACAACCAGTGCGTGTTGCCAGTGATGACTTACGGAACTGAGACGTGGTCCTTCACTGCTGGCCGTTTGAGGAAGCTCAAAGTCGCTCAGCGAGCTATGGAGAGGGCTATGCTCGGAGTTTCTCTGCGTGATAGACTTAGAAATGAGTATATCCGCAGTAGAACCAGAGTAACCGACATAGCCCAACGGATTAGGAAGCTGAAGTGGCAGTGGGCCGGTCATATAGCTCGAAGAACCGACAACCGATGGGGAAGAAAGGTTCTCGAGTGGCAGCCTCGTACCGGCAGGCGAAGGGTTGGGCGTCCCGCCACTAGATGGAGTGACGACCTGGTAAGATATACAGGAAGTCGATGGATGCAGGTGGCTCAGGACCGTGCTTTGTGGCATTCCTTGGGGGAGGCCTATGTTCAGCAGTGGACTTGTGACGGGCTGTAATGATGATGATGAATTATGTTTATCAGTTTTTTTTTTGTATAGCATTGTCTTGGTCTTGAACATTTATAATGCTGTAACTGTTTTTTGTAATAAATAAATAAAAAAAAACTTCTTAATTTGAAAAAAAAATCACCCAGGAATAAACCATATTAATTGGAAAAAGATTGATTGAAATCTATTCATAACAGACAAAGATGAAACGTAACATACATTAAAAGGCAAAAAACACAGTCGAATTGAGAACTGTGTCATAGAGTGAAATGGAGCATAAAAGAAACAAATACATTAATAAACACGAACTTTTGCAAACATATAAATAATTTTCTCTCCATGTTATTTGTAATTTCGCTAAGTGCATTACTTTCAAAATTGCATTGGTATATGTTTCAACTTACAGACGACAAATTATACTTGAATTTCCAAGTTGAAATATTATTAATACTACCTCTTCGCCCCGGGTGTTACCTGCGTCCACGGTATAATGTCCAGAGGGTCATGACCTACATTTATTTATATAAGATCGTATAATACAGATAGCTCAAGCTATCGTTCAAAACTTTCAGAATGACAACGATCGCAGATTTTAAGTTAAACTAAGGCTTTTGGAATAGTGAAAACCACTCAAGCGATCTGTCTCTTTGTACATCCGTTCACTTATCCTCCTTCTTCGATGAATTAGTTTCTGTACAGTGAACGCTTGTAAAACTCTTTCCCTGTTCATATTCGCCACGCATGTACTTATGCATCAATTTTAAAATTAGAAAATACTTAAATAAATTTTTCCATACAAATAAAAACACCCAATAGCACGTAAGGGTTTGTTTTGAATCTCAAAATAAGTTTTTATTTATTTTATTTTTAGTTAGTCTCGAGTCAGTCTACATCTACCGCAACATCTACCCGAAATCTATATCTATCTTCGTTTGCGAATTCAAATGCAGATGCGTTGTCAGGCGTGAGGAGAAAGATATATAGAATGCCTCTTTTCTAGTAAAACGGGTCTCCGGTTCTCTACACACACCTTACGAAACACAGCAGAATTAAGCTGCTTTATACGCTGGTATTCTGTGAGAGCGTTGTCCTTCCCCGGTCGAGGCGACCCATTCGTGCTAAAACTATACTATTAATATAGATGCAGCATGACTCTACCATGTAAAAATGTTATGGGTGTGTTTTTTGTGATAAATGGCAGCTACTTTCCAAATTTCAGATTATAGCTTTTGTCTTGCTGTCTCTTAATACAATATTTTTCATACAACATGACATCCTGGTTTACAGTCACTAACGGTAGATTTTTGAAGAAACTTAAAAAGTGATTTTTAATTTTTATTTCCAGAGTGTATGCACCAACTTAGAAATAAAAAAAAAATTGATAAACTTTTCCTTTCCCTTTGCTATTTCACTGTGAGAGGAAACTAGAATGAACACTATACGTGGTGTATTACGTTGTTTTAGTGATGATGCGAAATCCACCCATAAATGCTGAACACAAATTTTGAAGACTTGTTATGGAAAACAGTGTCATTAGTGCAAGGGTAGTGTGAATAAGTTCGCTAGTCAAATGTCAAGTGTGGACAATAATTCTTCCAAGTAGTGCTTTCCAACTGGTTGGAAAGGCGCATGCTAATTTGTAGCATTAAATATCCCTTTTAATATAAATTTAGAGAAAGCTATAAATAAATAATAAAAAAATCAAAAATATCTTCGTAATATATAAAAAAGAAAATCCGAAAAACATCTTTCGCAATGAAGCCTCATCCGCTGTAAGTAATAACAACACTATAGGAAATTAATTAAGTTATGAAACCTTTCCAATAATTAATTTTCGACATGATCCAATAAATACGTAATAAATTAAAAGATGAAAGAGGAAATAAATTGTGTGTGCACTGAACACCTATTTTTTAAATTTATTTAGACAGCTTATCAAATATAAAATTATGTGCTATTTAGATAAAAGGAATATTACTACAAGCATATCATTTGAAGAAAGATACACGTTTTACTAGTAACGAGAAATTCCATTACGGTGTAAAAATATTCCATATCATATCATGGGTGTCGTAAGAGGCGACAGAGTGAAACAAATCAGTAGATGATCAGCAGCGTCTTCCTTGCTTGCCAATCCCCCCTATGAGGTAATCTATGCGGAGACCCACAATGCCGTCTTTACGATAAGTGCAATAACTCGGGTTTTTGGGCTTACTGACTTATGTACATATCCGTAATCAGAAAAATGAGCTCTACATTTTCTCCTTAGACGTCTTTTTTGTATTTACAGTAGATTCCGTTCTTTTGATAAGCATAACTGCAGTATTTAATTTTACCATATGTATGTTGCATATCACTCACTCACTCACTCACTCGCTTATTTATCCTTGGGGTCTATGCACCAACGGATCTGCGTGGAGGTGGGTCATTAAAAACACAACAAGAGAGAGAGGAATTTTGGCATAGCATGAGAGAGGTCTTGAATAAATGCGGAGAAAATGAACGGATCGTGATGTTAGGGGACTTTAATGGATGGGTTGAAGTAAAGCGTGATGGGTATGAAGGAGTTCTGGGTACGTTTGGGGACGAGAGAGTGAATGACAATGAGAGAAGCCTGCTTGAAGTATGCTTGGAATGGAATCTGTGCGTGGCCAACACAATGTTTGACCACAAAAAGATCCATTTTTATACAAGAGATGAGGGTGAGTCTAGAAGTATGATTGATTTTGTAATTGTGGATGAAAGACTGAGGAAGAAAGTGCTAGACACTCGGGCATACCGCGGTGTAGGCCTCGACACAGACCACTTCCTGGTCATAGCCCGAATGCGTGGCCTCTTTAAACGGTGGCGACACCGATTAGCCGAGCCTACGAGTGTTTTGGACAGAGTAAAAGTGGAAAATCTACAAGAAAAAGAAAAGAAAGACGAGTATGTAGAAAAACTGAAAGAAAGTTTTAAAGAGATAGAAGACATAGGAGTGATTGAAGATTTGTGGGAGACATTTAAGAAAGGGGTCGTAAATGTTGATATTGAGGTATGCGGGGTAGCTAAAAGACGGAAAGGAAGAAAGAATGATAACGTGTGGATGGATAAAGATGTACAAAAGGTTGTGCAAGAAAAGAAGAAAGCGTGGTTGGATTGGTTAGCAACAAAAGCTAACCAAAAAGTTCAAAAGGCAACGGATGACGAGATAAAGGAAGCAAGAACGAAGTATAAAAGATTGAAAACAGCAGCGAAAGAAATTTTGTCTAGAAAGAAAGAAGAACGAAAGGATGATTTCGATAGAAGGCTCACTGAAGATTTCCAGTCAAACATTAAGTTTTTCTGGAAAACCATCAAAACAGCCAGAGGAAAAACTTCTACCTCTGAGCTGAGTACAATCAGGAGTCAATATGGGAGCATTATAAAAGGAGAAGACTGTGTGTTAAAGAGATGGAAAGAGTATTTTGAAAGTTTGTTTGAAAGAGAGGAAGTGCAGGTACAGCATCTGCCACCTTCCACGGAAACAAATATAAATGTTGATGAAAATGAGATAAGCATGGATGAAATAGTGAAAGCGTTGAAAAGTATGAGATTAGGTAAGGCTGCAGGGTATGACAGGATTACCGTCGAGATGCTGAGGGCTGGACAGGGCCTGGTGGCTAGTCAGCTGTACCGCCTTTTCAATCTGTGCTGGCGAAATGGGCAAGTACCGGGAGACTGGTGCAAAGCCGTAATCGTGCCATTGTATAAGGGAAAAGGGTCACGGCAGGACTGCATAAATTACCGCGGTATAAGCCTTCTCAGCGTCGTCGGTAAATTGTATGCGAAAGTGTTGATTGAAAGGATTGTGAATGAAACAGACAAGAAAGTATGGGATGCACAAGCGGGATTTAGAAAGGGAATGGGATGTACGGATCAGGTCTTTTCTTTGCGGTGTATAGCCGAAAAGTATTTGGCTAAAAACAAGAAAGTCTACTGCGCGTTCGTAGATTTAGAAAAGGCCTATGATAGAGTGGTGAGGAATGAATTGTGGTCAGCACTGTCCGTGAACGGTGTGAGCAGTATCCTCATACGAGCAATGCAATCTCTTTATAGGGATTATAGTGCTTGTGTAAGGATAAACGGGGCATACACTGAATGGTTTAATATCGAAAAAGGTGTTAGACAGGGATGTGTAGCGTCACCGTGGCTGTATAATCTGTTCATGGACAATTGTTTGACAGATTTAAAAGAGAATGAAAGTGGGTTGAGAATGAATGAGTTACTCGTCAAATGTTTTCTCTATGCTGATGGCCAAGTATTACTTGCGTCTTCGGCCGAGGAGTTGCAGGAGATGGTAACTGCTATGAGTGGAGCTTTTGTTAGAAAGGGAATGAAGATGAATGTAAGGAAGACGAAAGTGATGGTGTTTGAAAAAGATGAGACAGTGACAGACTGCAACATTGTGATTGAAGATGAACAAATTGAACAGGTGAAAGAGTTTGTGTATCTGGGTTCAAAGTTTACAAGAGATGGAAAGTGTGAGAGTGAATGCAGGAAACATGGTGAATGGAGCTTTGCACTCCTTTATGAGCAGTCGGAAGGTGTCTAACAAGGCTCGTTTGGCTGTGCATGAGGGGGTGTTGGTTCCAACACTCATGTACGGAAGTGAAACTTGGGTATGGCAGAAGAAACATGAAAGCAGAATAAATGCAGTTGAGATGAGAGCATTAAGAAGTATGATAGGAGTTAAACTTAGTGACAGGATAAGAAATAGTGAGATAAGGAAACGTTGTGGTCTGAAAGAAGATGTAGTGACAAAAATTGAGAAAGATATGCTGAGATGGTTTGGCCATGTCGAGAGAATGAATGAAGAACGATTGACGAAAAAAGTGTATAAGGCGAGTGTGAATGAAAGTGTTGGAAGGGGTAGACCTAGGCGGACATTTCTAGACCAAATCAGGGACGTCTTGAAAAAAGGCCAGGTCAGGAGTACCCTAAACCGTAGAGCATGAATGAAGGGAATAATGAAAGTGGACGAAGCAAAACAAGTATGTATGGATCGTAGCAAGTGAAAAGAACTGGTCTCTGCCTACCCCTACGGGAAAGAGGCGTGATTATATGTATGTATGTATGTTGCATATCATTAACGAAATAACTTGAGTTATGGCATGGTTAGCTATAATATTTTGTAATATTACTTTAGATTAACGCAATAAGTCCAGTTATTGCACTTATGATTAGAGCATTTTTTTCAATTAAGGGGAACATTATACACATATCTTCCCGTGGGTGTCGTAAAAGGCGACAAAGGGAAACAGACAGGAGATGGGCAGCAGCGTCTTCCTAATAATAGCAAAATACAATAAAAAACTGCGGTTGCCAACCCGCTCGCCAAGCGTGGCAACTATGGCAAATACCCCCCAAATGGACAAAGTTACAAAGAGACGACCCCAGTCCTCGGCGGCCCCGCTATTCCTGGCTACGGTGGCGACCATGGTAATGGCGGGGCAGGGGGTGCTAAGAATCTCCGGTGGAGGTTCGATTGCCACTTACGACGACTCGACCTGGCAACATACAACGCACGCACCCTGAGGACTGACGAGAAGATTGTAGAGCTGGAAGAAGAGATAGACAAGTTACGCTGGCATATTATAGGATTATACGAAGTCCGAAGAGAGAGGGAGGACAAGGTAATCCTCGAATCCGGCAACTTGCTCTATCACCGGGAGGGCGACCATCTGTCCCAAGGAGGTGTCGGATTTATCGTCCACAAGTCTCTCGTTAACAACGTTGTAAAGATCGAGAGCGTGTCGACGAGGGTTGCATACCTTATACTCAGAATCACCAAACGGTATTAGCTGAAGGTCATACAGGTTTACGCATCAACCTCGGCACACCCCGATTAGGAGGTGGAGGAAATGTATGAGGATATCTCTAGAGCCATGCATTCCTCCAAAACCCAATATACGGTGTTAATGGGAGACTTCAATGCAAAACTAGGCACAAGAGAGAACGGTGAGCTGAAAGTAGGGAAATTTGGAATAGGGCAACGGAACCCAAGGGGCCAGCAGCTGGCCGACTTCATTGAGAAAGAGGGACTCTTTATGTTGAACTCTTACTTCCAGAAGCGGCCCCACAGGAAGTGGACCTGGTCGAGCCCCGACGGTTCGACAAAAAATGAGATTGACTTCATTATGACGACTAGACGACAATTGTTCAGTGATGTCTCAGTGATCGCGAGGGTGAAAACGAGCAGCGAACACCGATTGGTTAGAGGCACACTGAACCCAAACATTAAGTTGGAGAGGTCTCGTCTAATGAAGTCAACGATCCGTCCCCCTCATGCTCTGATGCAAAGTTCCGAAACCTTTCAGCTCGAGTTACAAAACCGTTTTCAGTGCCCAGAAGACGGCAATGAAGTGGACGATATGAATGACGAGCTCGTGGAAACTGTCCTTGCGGTCGGAGCTAAGTTCTGCAAGACCCACCGCAGAAGAACACAAAAACTCTCCGATCACACTCTTAATCTCATGGCTGATAGACGGGAGATGAAGCTACATTCTTCAACAGATTTGACAGCATACAGGCAACTGAACAGAAAAATCTCCAAATACATGCGGTAGGACTTACGCAACTTCAATACAGCTCGTATTGAAGAAGCGATCGAGCGGAACCATGGCTCCAAAGTCTTTGCCAGAGATCTGTCTGCCAGAAAGAGCCAACTGTCAAAGCTGAAGACAGAATGTGGCAGCATCGTTTCCGGGGCACCTGAGATTTTGAGTGAGATTGAGAGATTCTATGAGCAGCTGTACACGAGATCGTTGGAGCAACACGCAAGTGTGAGTAACGATCCAAGAGCGAGTCTTATCCGACATTATTCCGATGATATCCCGGACGTCAGTCTGAGCGAGATTAGAATGGCTCTTCAACACCTTAAAAACGGCAAGGCCCCAGGCGAGGATGGAATTACGGCGGAGCTTCTGAAAGCGGGTGGAAAACTGGTACTTGAAGTCCTTCGGATGCTCCTTAATTCCGTCCACCATGGTGGCATTACACCGGAGGCATGAAGCATAAGTGAGGTGGTCTTGTTCGTCAAAAAAGGCGACAACGCTCTCTTTAAAAACTACAGACCAATTTCCCTTTTGAGCCGAGTCTACGTGCTGTTTTCGAGAGTCATTACGAATCGTCTTGCTCGCAGACTTGACGACTTCCAGCCTCCCGAACAAGCCGGTTTCCGAAAAGGCTTTAGCACCATAGGCCACATACATACCATTCGGCAAATTGTACAGCAGTCAGAGGAGTACAATTTGCCACTATACCTGGCGTATGTAGACTATGAGAAAGCCTTTGATTCCGTCGAATATTTGGGCGGTGCTGCAGTCCCTTCAGCGGTGCCAAGTTGACTGTCGGTATATCGAAGTGCTGAAGTGCTTGTACAGTGGGGCAACGATGGCTATCCGAGTACAGAACCAGAGTACGAAACCTATCCAATTGCAGAGAGGTGTAAGACAGGGTGACGTCATATCCCCGAAACTTTTCACCGCTGCATTGGAAGACGTTTTCAAGCTTCTAGACTGGAAAGGATACGGTATCAACATCAATGGCGAGTACATCACTCACCTTCGATTTGCCGACGATATAGTCGTTATGGCAGAATCGCTGGAGGACTGAAGCACTATGCTCAATGACCTCAATAGTGTTTCCCAACGGATAGGCCCTAAGATGAACATGGACAAAACAAAAATCATGTTTAATGTCCATGTCACACTTGTCCCGGTAGTTGTTGGGAGCACTAATCTCGAAGTTATTAACTATTATATTCACCTGGGACAAATAGTCCGACTAGGTAAGTCCAACTTCGACCGAGAGTTCAATCGACGGATTCAATCCGGTTGGGCAGCTTTCGGGAAATTACGGCACATCTTCTCGTCAGGTGTACCTCAAAACTTGAAAACGAGACTGTACAACCAGTGCGTGTTGCCATTGATGACATACGGAACTGAGACGTGGTACTTCACTGCTGGCCATATGAGGAAGCTCAGGGTCGCTCAGCGAGCTATGGAGAGGGCTATGCTCGGAGTTTCCCTGCGTGATAAACTGAGAAATGAGGATATCCGCAGTAGATCCAGAGTGACCGACATAGCCCAACGGATTAGTAAGCTGAAGTGGCAATGGGCCAGCCATATAGCTCGAAGAACCGACAACCGATGGGGAAAAATGTTTCTCGAGTTGCAGCCTCGTACCGGCAGGCGAAATGTTGGGCATCCCCTCACTAGATGGAGTTACGACCTGGTAAGATATGCAGGAAGTCGATGGATGCAGGTGGCTCAGGACCGTGCTTTATGGCATTCCTTGGGGGAGGCCTATGTTCAGCAGTGGACTTGTGAAGGGCTGTAATGATGATGATGAAAGTTAGTGCAATTATTTGAAGGAAAAATAGACAAGATTTGAATGGCCATATGTACTAAATGGCAATTTGTCTTCGAGTTATTGCTGTTATAAGTTGTAAAGAGCGCGAGGTGTGTGACTATAGAAGTGAAATTGCTTCACACGTAAGAGGTTCGTCGCGGCGCACTAAGCGAGCGATATCCCATCGAACGATCGCATTTCATTCGTCACCAATTAAATCTTCAATCTCAATTCAACATTCTGACGCTGAAATAGTGACGTTGCCTGCTATTCAAAAAGAATCAATGTCTGTAGTTTTAAATCAATTCTGGTCGCGTCCTCCAGATTATAACGATTTTAAAGCAGTTCCTAAAATCGTTGTAATCTGGTTGTTTCAATATTGTTCGAAAAATTGATCTTAACATTCTTGTTTCTAAAACTCAACAAATAGAACAGCCTGTTACTCCTTCCTTCATTCATCCTTCCACGACAATCAAATCATATTTGTCGGACAATGGTCTTCCATTTATCGACAAAGATGATTGTGACAAGAGTTAACTTAATATGTTTGAGGATTCCGACGATAGCGTTAAAGAACTTGCCAAACGCGAGAATGTACTAAACAGAAGAAAAAAGCGCTGATGAAATGTTAGCATTAAGACCACAATGTGATGATAAACGTAGAACAAAGTGTATGACAAAGTTTACAGAAGAAATTTGAACAGGTATCCACGATCAGTACGTAAATTTAAGTTGGGAGTCAAGAGATGTTTATAAAACCATATTCCGTAAAAACACGAACAAAAAACATCAAGAGTGTCGTAGAACACTCGGTTGGAAGGAACTTCCTTCCGTAGTATATTATTATTGATAAACGTTTTATTAACGAATTATTGATTAACAAATACAAATAAATGAATTACTAGAATCTATTAAAATGAAGAGTCATTTAAAATAAAATATCATTTCTTTCATGGCAAGATAAGAAAAGTGCGAGGGAGCTTTTATTATTAAATTAGACAAAAACATAATTAAAGAACATATTCATAGTTTAAATCCAACAGTATAACATTATCGCCGCGAACATGCCCCCCATTAGTCTTATTTACCCGGTGACTTAAATATTACGATGATGCACCAATATTTTATAGAGCAATACACTAATAAGCAGATATCTCTCGAGACATATTGCAAGGTTGTAAACGAAATAAACGTTTCCTTTGATCATCTCGGTTATGAGGAATGCAAGTAGTATGCTCTACATAATTCTCATAATGAATGGTCTCAAGAAAGTTGTGAACTGTGTATTCAATATGAAAAACCAAGTTGCGCTACACACAAACTAAAGAAAAATACAAAAAGCATGCAAGGCAAGGAAGCATTTTTTACCGACAACGATTATATTTTTTTTCTAAAGCTATATAATCACAGCTTTAGGATTCCACTAAAAGAAAACACTTCAAATGGTCTGAAAAGATTATTTTTTATTTTTAGGGAGTAAAGTGATGTTTTTGTAACATTTTTCTCAACAGTTTCTTTTATAAATCAACATTTTAAACATCCTTGCAATCAACTACCGCTGCATTGTGTCTGATTAAAAATATTTTACTTATGAAAACCGCAATAACTATGACAGTTATTGCATTTATGGTTGGAAGAAACTACAGGATATACAGTATATGCTCTAATCAAAAGAGCAATTTGTCGGTTTACTAACGATAACTGCAATAAGTAGTCTACTTATTGCGGTTATGATTAGTCACGATCTATCAAAACAAAAAAAACAGTCCTGAAGATAAACACATTATTGTGTTTTTAATGCATATATAAATGTATATAAAAATATAATATACTACATAAAATTCTGCATCATTTTATCTGTCGTATGGTAAAAGTTTCAAGTCACTAGCTATCATAGTTACGAAGATACACACAAAACAAAAATAAAATCTTTAACTGCGATTATCTCGAAAGTAGCCAAAACCTAGTTATTGCACTCTTCGTAAGAACGGCAGTACATTTGTAGCTGTGGACTTTAATAGTCTGTAACGAAGGAATTCCATTTAGTTCATAGGATAGAATAGAATTGAATAGAATCACTTTTTTTTCTCAATATTTTTTATATTTAATTCTTATTGAAAATCATTTTTAACCCCTCGAGTGCCCGACCGATTTATGTTTTTACGCTTCAAGTGTCAGGGTCCGTTTTGGAGATCGCGCGATACCGTTAGGCGCTAATGTAAACAATGGCATCTTTTTACTTTTGTATGCCAACTATATGTAAAACTTATACGCATCGATTCGTTATAAATTAAAAAGTAGACTTTAATATTTATAAATAAGAATTGAATATTATTTAATTCTTATTTATAAATATTAAAGTCTACTTTTATATTATTATCAATCTCATTTCAAAATTGCGTGACGTGATTTTGCCGGTTTCTTGTACATAAAGTGTAAGGATTATGAAGTTAAGCCATTATATAAAACGGTATTTGTTTTATTTGCTTAACAATACAACAATATATCAAAATAGAGAAACTCACACCCCATCCATACATTTTTTTTCACACTATAAACTTTTAAATATCTACCTCCTTTTACGCGGCAAAATGAAAACAAGTTAAAACATTCGAAAATGTTCAATTCGAAAACGTTTGAAAACCTCACCTTACGGACTAGTCATTATTCTATGTTGTAGGAAGATTAAAACAGTGTTTTATCTTTGAACAACACAGATTAAATAAAAGGCATGGGCACGCGGGGTCAGCTAACACACGGGCATGTATGCGCTGACAACCCGCTGCGGGTGTCATAACACTTGAGGGGTTAAATTTTACCACTGGTTAGGGAAAGAATCTCTGTCCTGGCAAGAAACAGCGAAAAACCCAGCGGGACTTTTTTATAGCTTTAATTACAATATATTATTTATACAGTTATTATGAAAACATTTGAATCAGCATGGTAAGGCACTACTCATACTACTATCCATTTCCGCATAACGACCTGTTAGCGTATTAAGAGGTGACAGAGGCTATTTTAGTTTTATATATTGTACTCGTATTAAGGTTTAATCGCAGTCATAATATTTTTGTTTAAGATTCAAAGCCTCACAACTAGAATACAAGTTATGTTACTTGATTAAAATTAGTTAAACCATTTATTGTACTGTGTACAACATATAGTTTATTGGTATTGTCTTACTATTGTGTCTGAAAATTGGACAGTGAAAGTGTTAAGATAGACCACTGATCGAACTATTTGAAAGGGGTGAAAAGGGCCACACTAAAAACAGCAGCTGTGGTCCGCCAGGCCAAATGCTGAGTGTGACCCCTTTTTGTCACCGTCGGCAACATCTACTTTATTAAATAAACATTCATAAGAAATATGTAAAATATGGGGTTTTCATTATGTAGAGAAATAAATATTTTCTTTCTTTTTATTTTCTTTCTAGGCCAGCCCATTGCCACTTCAGCCTTCTGATGCATTGGGATATTTTCACACTAATTCTACTGTCGATATCTTCATCATAAAATCTATTACACAGAGAAATTACAAACAAACCATCTAAGTAGCTCATTGAGCGACCTTAAGATTCATCACACGACCCCCCACTAGATACAGTTGGCTGTAAATCGTGTTTTATGACATTCCTTGGGGTAGGCTGAATAGTTTAATCGTAGACTTGATGATAATAATGTTGTTTACGTTAACAATGATATTTTATTCATAATGACACCGTGTGCAAGAGAATCCATCACACCATTTCTTTTTCTATAAGTGTCGTAAGAGCCGAATTTAGCATATGCCAGTAAGATAATATGACTTACGATAAATGGCGTTATGGTAATCTCGTTACGTCAGAAGTGAAGTATGCAGACCAGTGACGGAGGTGTTCAAGTTACGATACGTTTTTTATTTTCGTATAAAGGGGGCAAACGAGCATGCGACTCACCGGATAGCGTATCGCTCCGCAAAAATCGCTAGTCATAATCGATTCCACAAGAAAGTTCAGCAAGGAAGAAAACTTCTTGTGCACCGCTAATCGAGAGTTATTCGATTTAACTATTTACAGTCCCTGCATCGATTAAAGTTTATCACTCAAGTTGAGAATAGCGATTATCTCAAGTCTTTATTAAATAAGTAATATGTACCAATATCGATGGCTCCGTGGCGCAGTGGCTTAGGAATGAGTTGTTGCGCTGGGGGCCGCGGGTTCGATTTCCGCACGGAACAAGTATTTGTATGGCCTACAAATAAGGTCTGGATGTTTGTCCTCGTGCAATTTGTGTTTCTAAATCACCTCCAGGGCACAGGAGAAAATCCTAGTAACGTATTTAAAAAAAAGAGAAAAAAAAATCAAATATGAAATAAAATACAAATATTATTTATTTTTTTGTGGTGTTTCCATGTTTTTATTAACTACAGACATGTGTAGTATTTCAAAATCTATAAACTGTTTTTCTCATATCTTACAAATCGCTTCCCGTTTTGAAAATAACGCCAAACTGACGATTTTGGTCCTTCACTGCTGGCCGTATGAGGAAGCTCAAGGTCGCTCAGCGAGCTATGGAGAGGGCTATGCTCGGAGTTTCTCTGCGTGATAAACTTAGGAATGAGGATATCCGCAGTAGAACCAGAGTAACCGACATAGCCCAACGGATTAGTAAGCTGAAGTGGCAGTGGGCCGGCCATATAGCTCGAAGAACCGACAACCGATGGGGAAGAAAGGTTCTCGAGTGGCAGCCTCGTACCGGTAGGCGAAGTGTAGGGCGTCCCCCCACGAGATGGAGTAAAGACCTGGTAAGACATGCAGGAAGTCGATGGATGCAGGTGGCTCAGGACCGTGCTTTGTGGCATTCTTTGGGGGAGGCCTATGTTCAGCAGTGGACTTGTGAAGGGCTGTAATGATGATGATGATGAAGATGACGATTTTTATTTTGTTGTTGCATTGTTATCATTCATACTTTAAACAAACAAGTATTTAAATCACCTTTCACCTACTACTTATACGAAGTAACAAAAAATAAACTAAAATGATAGCACAATCATGATATAATATATCTACATGGTGCGGTGCGCCGATTTGACTCACTAACTCGAGTGCAAGCAGACTCGAGTAAAATTTATTTTCACTCGAGTACCAAGTTACACAAATTCACTCGTTTGAATCGAATTAAAACAGAGTTCTAGTTGCATGACTACTGGAAGAATAAAGTTTGTGGTTAATGGTAATATTATATTATTTTCAAATATTTTTTTTTAGTAAAATTACTTAATAGAAAAAAAGTTTATACTTGTATGTTTACAAGACAATAAAATGAATATAATCTCAACGATGCACAAGTGTTAAACATAAAATGAATTTTAAGACTTTATTTCTTTTGTCTATTTTTGTGGTCGGATGGTAAAATTATCAATGACTTTTGAAATTGTAAAATGAAAATTGATGAGTTTAGTTAATTAACATAAGAGTATGTATGTAATACAAGAGTTTACTTTACACCTAGAATTTTGAAAAGATAGATATATTATTTATAATTAATTACCTAAAACAAATGACAAACACAGGTCTTAGAACCTTATTAGTGAGTTCAAAGTGACAAAGTAGTAAACTTTTATCTTATTAGTAAAATCTAAATTAAATAATAGATAGAGTAAATACACAAAAGAAGTTTCTGTGTATGTTAAAAGAAAATTAGCACCAATGGGTTAAGGAATTAAAGACAGCTTCTCTATTTGAAGTAGCTTCATCGGCTTTGAAGAGCGATTCATTTAACTGCATTTAGATATAAATAACTTATGTATTCAGCAAGTTGCTCCATAAACTTGACAATACCAAATGGCATCAAACCTGGATTCTTGAATTTTTGCCAGTCATAGTAGATAGATAGTACACATATTTATGTGTAAATAAGTGTTTTTACTTGTTCTAGAAGCAAATATACAGTTTGCATAAGTATTGTAACTTAGTTAAGCCATTTTTACTTGTGTAATGGTTATATCCTTGTTGATCAGATGCTTCATTATGCTTAGACTGCTGTGTAGATAACTCTGCAGAAAGGAATATTATTTTGTCATTTACTATCAGATAATTAATAAACATCCTTTTTCCTTATATGAAACCAGTGAAAATAAGAAATCAGACAACTTTTACATAGTCAATTATTGCTGATGTAAATCCATAATTAATACTTTAATATTTCGTCATCTAGAGCTGATTAATGTTGTATTTTTTATAATAATTTCTTCATTATTTAACATACAGGCAGAGGCAACAAAATACTGTCAGAAATATGGAAATATAGTTTATTTACATTGAAGTACAGTATATATATAGACTTATCTTATATCTCTTATTATTGAAAATGTCCTGATTTCTAACAATATCATATGTGTATGTTTTTTTAGCATCTTCAATACAAGCATAAACATAGACCCTACACACTATTTAGATTGAAATAAATATTGAAAAACTAATATATTGATAATAATTATTGTTACGTCCTACGGCTGCTCCTACAAAGCTCAAATCCTCCGGGGCCCATTCAGCAGAAGACTTCACGAGCAGACGCAGGTGGGGCCTCAATATGGCCGCGTGGAAATGTTCTATCACAATAAACTATATGGAAAATGTTGTATCCTACTACAATTAAAGGGGAGGCTAATCAAATAGATATTACTTACGTGTATGTGAGGCGACTGCTGTCTCAGGGCTCGGTCAGGCCGTAGGTGTGTATGTGTTGAGTATAGTGGTGGTATGTGGTGTTAGTGGTGATAGACCTGCCGGGACCTTCGAAGTTGGCAGCAGCCCGGACTTCGGCGCCGCTCCAAATTGTGGTAATCTCCCGCGGCGTCACCCACCGTCACTTTCTTCCTTCTTCACTAGGACAGTCTATTAACTATACTTCCAGACGCCACTAACACTAAACTACAGCGTAACACACCTCTAATACCGAAAACGTATCCGAACTATATCAGAGGCCACTCGAGCAAATTAATATTTTCAAATGCACTTATATGCTAGCAAATTAGAATAACCAAATTCGCGGTAAATTAGACGCGCATAACACGCAATTCAGACTTTGATCGCAGTCAAGTTTAACTTTCTAACAATTTGTCAGCCCGGCGTCGAATTCTAGACTTAACAAAGAAACCTTCGTCGTGGCAAAATCTGCTAACAAAACCGACTCCAAAAAAAATGGAGGATTCCCCGGCGACTTTAAAACGTGCTCTCGATAGCACTATACTGTAGCGACTCTGTTGCACTCACGGTCTGACATCGCGCCCTTCTACCCGACGATGCACGGAAGTGGGGCCAAGGTGACCTTTACAAGTCAGCGGGCGGAACGAGTGCGAATGCAAATTTCAAAAGTTAATTGTTTGACCTAAACAAACCCCCGCCAGATGGACAGGGTCGCGACGGCAAGTTGCAAGACCGAATTTACAACCAAACTAGGCCACCTTAGGCACCCCATCAGATCTTGCAACCCCAACCACCGCCTCAAAAATACCGTCCCAATGTGGGCAAGCCGGAGGGTTGAGCCTCAACTGGATGCCCTTTCTGGACATCGCAGCACATAAATAAGTGCTATTCCTGGACAGAAGTTCGACGACCTCCTTCAAACACCTACCTGCGCCCCTATGCTTCGCTCCGCATTCCGATCGGATCAGGTCCGCAAACAGCGACGCGATACGAAGCGGCCCAGCGTGGCCACCTAAATTTCAGTGCAGAGCGCACCCACAAATTCCCCATAAACGGCGTCTGTGGAGAGGCAAACGAAACGCACAGATAGTCCTTAGTGTGATTTTCAAACAGTAGGCATAATCAAGCCATCTACTATATAACTATTTACTTAATTGTGCAGTAGCTGATTTCAATCTGACAATCTCTCAACTAGCTAGCCTTTTAGAGATTAAGTCCTATGCTTATATTTCAACCAAATTTCAAAAGCATTAATACTCAATCTACTATGGAGAACTTGAAAACAAGCTGTAATAAATTTATTTCTTGATGCGCATAGATCAAAACAGACAAACTAAGCAAAACGACAAACATAAGAGATAGCCAAAAAAGTTCCCCCTTTTTTTCTCAAAATAAATCTTCGACAATGCCAACTAAATATGAAAACAAAGAGAGGATGGATTTTTATTTCTTTCGGCACAAACAGTATTACTTAATTTCAATTATCTTTTCAACAAAGCAAACCTAATGATCAAATATATTTACAAAACATATGTACACATATTCAAGGAGTACATCAAATTCACCCTTTTAATCACAACCGCTAGAAATATGAAAATTTCGCGGGAAACCCAAAAGCATTTTTATTTTTTATTTAAAGAATTTTTAACTAAGTGCTCGCCCAAAACCAAATCTAATACTCCTTGACAAAGTGATTCAACGCTCCAGGGGAGCCCTAATATTCCCACCACCAAGTGGAGGCCACACCGCGTGAACCCGAGACTAATAGAGCGCAAACGCCTTCCCTGAGGCCGTCGGCAACAGAACAGTTTAAAAGTGGACTGTTGACGGCTCAAGGCTCAGGGGAGGCGGCCGTGGTGGGAGCTAAGGCGGCAGCTAGCTAGAGCTGCCTCCATCAAATGGGGAACGATGGTACACCAGTCTCGGACACTCAGCTAACGGGGGTGAGAAGGGTCTAGCGGACTGATGAGTGGCCGTAAAGTTCCTCTCCACACTCTGAGGGGGTGCGATGACACCCCCGCCCCTGGGGGAATTACCCCCCGTCTGGTCGGGGAGGGACCCCTTTCAAACCTAGGGGCCTGGTGGCTGGCCGGCAGGCGCCGAGCGTCGCTTCTGACGGGCGACGCGACGCCAAACGCGGGCGATCGTCGTCGCGATCAAAGTCTGAATTGCGTGTTATGCGCGTCTAATTTACCGCGAATTTGGTTATTCTAATTTGCTAGCATATAAGTGCATTTGAAAATATTAATTTGCTCGAGTGGCCTCTGATATAGTTCGGATACGTTTTCGGTATTAGAGGTGTGTTACGCTTTAGTTTAGTGTTAGTGGCGTCTGGAAGTATAGTTAATAGACTGTCCTAGTGAAGAAGGAAGAAAGTGACGGTGGGTGACGCCACGGGAGATTACCACAATTTGGAGCGGCGCCGAAGTCCGGGCTGCTGCCAACTTCGAAGGTCCCGGCAGGTCTATCACCACTAACACCACATACCACCACTATACTCAACACATACACACCTACGGCCTGACCGAGCCCTGAGACAGCAGTCGCCTCACATACACGTAAGTAATATCTATTTGATTAGCCTCCCCTTTAATTGTAGTAGGATACAACATTTTCCATATAGTTTATTGTGATAGAACATTTCCACGCGGCCATATTGAGGCCCCACCTGCGTCTGCTCGTGAAGTCTTCTGCTGAATGGGCCCCGGAGGATTTGAGCTTTGTAGGAGCAGCCGTAGGACGTAACAATAATTATTATCAATATATTAGTTTTTCTATATTTATTTCAATCTAAATAGTGTGTAGGGTCTATGTTTATGCTTGTATTGAAGATGCTAAAAAAACATACACATATGATATTGTTAGAAATCAGGACATTTTCAATAATAAGAGATATAAGATAAGTCTATATATATACTGTACTTCAATGTAAATAAACTATATTTCCATATTTCTGACAGTATTTTGTTGCCTCTGCCTGTATGTTAAATAATAAAGAAATTATTATAAAAAATACAACATTAATCAGCTCTAGATGACGAAATATTAAAGTATTAATTATGGATTTACATCAACAATAATTGACTATGTAAAAGTTGTCTGATTTCTTATTTTCACTGGTTTCATATAAGGAAAAAGGATGTTTATTAATTATCTGATAGTAAATGACAAAATAATATTCCTTTCTGCAGAGTTATCTACACAGCAGTCTAAGCATAATGAAGCATCTGATCAACAAGGATATAACCATTACACAAGTAAAAATGGCTTAACTAAGTTACAATACTTATGCAAACTGTATATTTGCTTCTAGAACAAGTAAAAACACTTATTTACACATAAATATGTGTACTATCTATCTACTATGACTGGCAAAAATTCAAGAATCCAGGTTTGATGCCATTTGGTATTGTCAAGTTTATGGAGCAACTTGCAGAATACATAAGTTATTTATATCTAAATGCAGTTAAATGAATCGCTCTTCAAAGCCGATGAAGCTACTTCAAATAGAGAAGCTGTCTTTAATTCCTTAACCCATTGGTGCTAATTTTCTTTTAACATACACAGAAACTTCTTTTGTGTATTTACTCTATCTATTTTTAATTTAGATTTTACTAATAAGATAAAAGTTTAATACTTTGTCACTTTGAACTCACTAATAAGGTTCTAAGACCTGTGTTTGTCATTTGTTTTAGGTAATTAATTATAAATAATATATCTATCTTTTCAAAATTCTAGGTGTAAAGTAAACTCTTGTATTACATACATACTCTTATGTTAATTAACTAAACTCATCAATTTTCATTTTACAATTTCGAAAGTCATTGATAATTTTACCATCCGATCACAAAAATAGAAAAAGGAAATAAAGTCTAAAATTCATTTTATGTTAAACACTTGTGCATCGTTGAGATTATATTCATTTTATTGTCTTGTAAACATACAAGTATAAACTTTTTTTCTATTAAGTAATTTTACTAAAAAAAAATATTTAAAAATAATATAATATTACCATTAACCACAAACTTTATTCTTCCAGTAGTCATGCAACTAGAACTCTGTTTTAATCCGATTCAAACGAGTGAATTTGTGTAACTTGGTACTCGAGTGAAAATAAATTTTACTCGAGTCTGCTTGCACTCGAGTTAGTGAGTCAAATCGGCGCACCGCACTATGAAGATATATTATATCATGATTGTGCTATCATTGTGAAAGGTGATTTAAATACTTGTTTGTTTAAAGTATGAATGATAACAATGCAACAACAAAATAAAAATCGTCATCATCATCATCATTACAGCCCTTCACAAGTCCACTGCTGAACATAGGCCTCCCCCAAAGAATGCCACAAAGCACGGTCCTGAGCCACCTGCATCCATCGACTTCCTGCATGTCTTACCAGGTCTTTACTCCATCTCGTGGGGGGACGCCCCACACTTCGCCTACCGGTACGAGGCTGCCACTCGAGAACCTTTCTTCCCCATCGGTTGTCGGTTCTTCGAGCTATATGGCCGGCCCACTGCCACTTCAGCTTACTAATCCGTTGGGCTATGTCGGTTACTCTGGTTCTACTGCGGATATCCTCATTCCTAAGTTTATCACGCAGAGAAACTCCGAGCATAGCCCTCTCCATAGCTCGCTGAGCGACCTTGAGCTTCCTCATACGGCCAGCAGTGAAGGACCAAAATCGTCAGTTTGGCGTTATTTTCAAAACGGGAAGCGATTTGTAAGATATGAGAAAAACAGTTTATAGATTTTGAAATACTACACATGTCTGTAGTTAATAAAAACATGGAAACACCACAAACAAATAAATAATATTTGTATTTTATTTCATATTTGATTTTTTTTCTCTTTTTTTTAAATACGTTACTAGGATTTTCTCCTGTACCCTGGAGGTGGTTTAGAAACACAAATTGCACGAGGACAAACATCCAGACCTTATTTGTAGGCCATACAAATACTTGTTCCGTGCGGAAATCGAACCCGCGGTCCCCAGCGCAACAACTCATTCCTAAGCCACTGCGCCACGGAGCCATCGATATTGGTACATATTACTTATTTAATAAAGACACCTATTTAAAAATGCTTAAACTGAGATAATCGCTATTCTCAACTTGAGTGATAAACTTTAATCGATGCAGGGACTGTAAATAGTTAAATCGAATAACTCTCGATTAGCGGTGCACAAGAAGTTTTCTTCCTTGCTGAACTTTCTTGTGAAATCTATTATGACTAGCGATTTTTGCGGAACGATACGCTATCCGGTGAGTCGCATGCTTGTTTGCCCCCTTTATACGAAAATAAAAAACGTATCGTAACTTGAACATCTCCGTCACTGGTCTGCATAATTCACTTCTGACGTAACGAGATTACCATAACGCCATTTATCGTAAGTCATATTATCTTACTGGCATATGCTAAATTCGGCTCTTACGACACTTATAGAAGAAGAAATGGTGTGATGGATTCTCTTGCAAACGGTGTCATTATGAATAAAATATCATTATTAACGTAAACAACATTATTATCATCAAGTCTACGACTAAACTATTCAGCCTACCCCAAGGAATGTCATAAAACACGATTTACAGCCAACGGTATCTAGTGGGGGGTCGTGTGATGAATCTTAGGGTCGCTCAATGAGCTACTTAGATGGTTTGTTTGTAATTTCTCTGTGTAATAGATTTCATGATGAAGATATCGACAGTAGAATTAGTGTGAAAATATCCCAATGCATCAGAAGGCTGAAGTGGCAATGGGCTGGCCTAGAAAGAAAATAAAAAGAAAGAAAATATTTATTTCTCTACATAATGAAAACCCCATATTTTACATATTTCTTATGAATGTTTATTTAATAAAGTAGATGTTGCCGACGGTGACAAAAAGGGGTCACACTCAGCATTTGGCCTGGCGGACCACAGCTGCTGTTTTTAGTGTGGCCCTTTTCACCCCTTTCAAATAGTTCGATCAGTGGTCTATCTTAACACTTTCACTGTCCAATTTTCAGACACAATAGTAAGACAATACCAATAAACTATATGTTGTACACAGTACAGTAAATGGTTTAACTAATTTTAATCAAGTAACATAAACTAGCAAAATAATTAAAATTGCCTCCACATAACTTGTATTCTAGTTGTGAGGCTTTGAATCTTAAACAAAAATATTATGACTGCGATAAAACCTTAATACAATATATAAAACTAAAATAGCCTCTCCTCTGTCACCTCTTAATATGCTAACAGGTCGTTATGCGGAAATGGATAGTAGTATGAGTAGTGCGTTACCATGCTGATTCAAATGTTTTCATAACAACTGTATAAATAATATATTGTAATTAAAGCTATAAAAAAGTCCCGCTGGGTTTTTCGCTGTTTCTTGCCAGGACAGAGATTCTTTCCCTAACCAGTGGTAAAATTTAACCCCTCAAGTGTTATGACACCCGCAGCGGGTTGACAGCGCATGCATGCCCGTGTGTCAGCTGACCCCGCGTGCCCATTTCTCAATTTAACATGTCTTGTATTTAATCTGTGTTGTTCAAAGATAAAACACTGATTTAATCATCCTACAACATAGAATAATGACTAGTCCGTAATGTGAGGTTTTCAAACGTTTTCGAATTGAACATTTTCAAATGTTTTAACTTGTTTTCATTTTTCCGCGTAAAAGGAGGTAGATGTTTTATATTTAACGTTCGACACCAAAACACCACGTCGCGAAAAGACTCAAAATACGCCTCGTTGACACGTAAACTAACAAGCCAACACACACAAAAAAGGGCACTTAACGCGACGGCCCAATTATAATGATTTCCTGACGAGCAACCGGGAGAAGCTCTCGAACAAGAAATGCGCGGTTCGACTCCTAGACCGTATATCTACTCGACGCGGGCGTGCACAATTCCGCATCCCCGAATAAGTTAAATATTGCAAAATTCACATATCCACGTAAGGAAGTAACACGCCCTTAATCTAACCATCTGGACCCGACAACGGTCGCGTGACCTTCCGCCGCAATCACGAGCTACGCGGTTTTCCCCTATCGCGGCTAGTGGACAACTCCTTCTTCGCCCACGAGTCGAGCTACTGCCAGCCGCACACCGCCGCCCCACCTGGCGGCGTTTTTTCACCTACATACTATCGGGTGACGCGACAGCTCGAACGCAATTGGAGGGCGTTCGACATGGCTAAATTTGGACATAAACTGTACAGTTAAAGCAAATTTTATTACCAACGTTAATAAAACTATATACTGTGACGTCGCGGGCGGTAAAATAAGACCTTATGTACCACCGTCATTCAGGAAAGCTGTTTTCGAATCTATAAATAACATCAGCCATCCAGGTATTAGGACAACTCGGTCAATGGTTACTAAGAGGTTCTTTTGGCCAAACATGAACAAAGAAGTAACTATGGGCAAAAACATGCATACAATGCCAAAAAAACAAAGTCATGTTGTTACAGGAATAGGTTCATTCGAGCCCAGTGAACGTTTCGATCACATTCACGTGGACATTGTAGGACCGTTGACTACAACGCGCCATGGTAATAAGTATTGCATCACAATTATAGACCGTTGTACACACTGGCCGGAAGCAATACCCGTTGAAAATATCACCGCCGAGACTGCAGCTAAATTTATTTACGAAAACTGGATATGTAGATTCGGGTGACTTAGCAGGTTAACCAGCGATCAAGGTAGGCAGTTCGAAAGCACTATTTTTTCAAACCTTTTAAAGTTACTAGGAGTTCAAAGGATTCAAACCACATCTTACCATCCTCAGAGTAATGGGATGATAGAGAGATGGCGTCGTTCTTTGAAAGTCGCTTTAACAAGCAGGTTAGTAGAAAACGAATCATGGGATGACGAATTATCCACAGTTTTATTCGGATTACGAGCCGCCAGCCGGTGTGACACAGGCTTTAGTACAGCCGAGTTAGTCTACGGACAATCATTACGCTTACCAGGCGATTTTTACCGCGAAGCGAGTCCAAAGTACAACGAGGACGATTACACGTATGTCAAACGATTGCGAAAAGTTATAAGTAATCTTCGTCCAAATTCACGAAGCGCAAGCGATTCGCGGAAATTATTTGTCTACAAGGACTTAACTAATTGTAGTCATGTTTTCATAAGAAATAATACGGTTAAAAAACCTTTAACACCTACTTACGATGTCCCCTACAGCGCCCTAAGTAGAATAATAAGGTATTTAAGGTACAACTTCCTAATAGGCAAGTCAATATTTCAATTGAAAGATTGAAACCAGCATATATAGTCGAGTTAGAAACTAATGATTTAAGTACTAATTATAAGGAATGTCAGAATGCGAACACAAAAAGTAAAGTAGATAATAAGTTTGTTCCTTGCACCACACGCAGTGGCAGAGTAGTTAAGCCACCTGTGCATTTTTTTGTAAACTAGGTCTAAAGCAAATTAAATTAAATGTAACACTGCAAATTTGGCTAAATGTTAACTTATAAAGTAGAATAATTAGCAATAAATTTATGTATAATTTCAACCGATTGACACTTCTTTTACGTAAAATAACTTTCGAAATTATTTTATGTCTATTTTTATAAACATGGGCAAGCAACAGTCAAAGAACGCAAAAGTAATAATAGCTCAGAACGGAGCTGAATAATCAAGCGCAAGCTGAATTACAAAGAAAGTTGGAATGCTACAGCGTCGTCACGATGATCGTGATAATTGTGATATGTGTAACATGTCTTTACATTTTTTGCCGGAAAGCCGGAAAGAAAATAAAAGGTAAAGTGATCGAACAAGTTATTTCGAGTATCGAGCAAGGACGCGGGACACAGCCAGCTCAAACAGCAGCTAGTTCAAACGCCCAATCTGCATCAGTGCATTATTGAATAGTAGTGTTAAAATAAAATTTAAAACATATAATCTGTTTAATATACTTGAGTACCTAGTATACTTACAAAATTAAACTACGTATTACATGTTTATATACTTAAATCTTTTGTAATAAAAGGGTTTCACAGTGGACTTAAAATGTAGTGTAAGGAATTAGAGATAAGTAATTACTAATTACTTAAATGTATTGTTAAGACCATGAATTATGTAGTTTTACTCTTAAGACTAACATATATAGCTCAAATTAAATTAATCCGACCCATAAGAGAGTCACTTTGTATTAAATAGTATAGTATAGTGCAAAACAACAATGTAATACATTAGATCAGTGTTTCACCGTATTGTTATCATAGGAAGTAGGTAAGTCGAGCGATCGAGTAGCAGGCAAGCCACGCGTTATCGTATTGTTTGCTTGCAACTTAATATGCTCTGAGCACACGCTTTTTAGTTTAAGTTAGAAGTAAGGCTGAACCGATTTAGATGAAACTTTTAACTTTGTTCTATACGATGTATTAAATTCATATATTTCATTTTTTTAAAGGGGGGAGTACTGTGGGTGCTGCTGACACAGCACACACAGGCGTCACCCGTGTCAATGTATGTGTAATTCTTGCGAAATACGATAACGATCGCCACCGGTGGGACGGCAGCCTTTAGGCGACTAACACAATTCCTTTGTAGTGTACTAAGCGAGCACGCGGCTCGGGTTCGACCAAATAAATCTACTTCGACCAGTTATGTGAACAATCTAATCATTTTCCCCTCTACACATGCCTTTATGTAACACCAGAATCCCCAGTAACACAACAAAGTTAATATGTACAACTGTTTGAGATCCATATAAATAAATAAATAAAACAGGATGAATCATTTGTTAAAGTTCGATTGGTATTTATAGATAAAGACCCTTTTAAGGAAACCATGTATCGCAGGTATAACAAAGAAGACAATTTTTTTTGTATGGAGAATGGGCCCACTACAAATTTTAGGGACACTTAACGAAATAAATATGTCGATTTATTCATTATAACTAATTGTAAAGACTGTACTTTCATGTCTAAGAAACAAAAACATTTCGAAGACTCGAGTTACGTTCATAATGGAGGAGACATATTAGGTTCAGCCTATAAAGCAGAACGGCAGTCTGATTGCTCAATACCCATACCATACCCTTTTAGTAATGAAAGGAAGCATTTGCTCAGTAGTGGGACGTCATTGGGCTGCAACTTTTCAAGAAAATGTAAATTATTAGATAAAATGTAAATCATATATGTAGGAATGGAATGTAAGGGAATGGAGTGAAAACGGAACGTAAGTGGGTGAGAAGGAGGACGTTAGGTGCGAGAGGGACGGGGACAACGTGCGGGAGTTTTTTGAAAGGAGGAAGGGTGCGTACGTGACTTAAGTACATTAATTAATTAAAAAAGGTGTTAAACTGTGAAAATAAAACAAACTATTCATTATTCTCGATTTTTATTAAGAGGCCTGACAAAATCTCACATAATTTTGGTGTCAGAAGTGGGATAGCCTCAAAATAATCGAGTTTCAAGTTACGACGGCACGTGGTCACGGCGCGCAGCGGTACCGGCACAAGGCGACGACGGTGCAGCACATTAATATAAGAAGGTGGTTCTCCGATGGGAGAAAATAACGACGTAACGAAGTTAAGAAGACTACAGCTCAAGACGCGCTGCAAGAAAAGGCTGTAAAAGATTCACAAGACGTAAAAATGGCGGCGGAAGGCTTTTCAAGCATGGTGGACAGCATTGCGAAGTTTAGCGGTAATGACAAGACTTATTCGTCAACAAAGTGGGCTCAGGACATCGAAGACAATAAGGAGGGTTTTAGCTGGACAAATCAGCAAACATTAATAGTAGCGAGAAGATCCTTGACAGGCACGGCTGAACTGTGGCTACGATCAGAAAAAGTTTTTAAGACGTTCGAAGAGCTCCAAACAGCACTGCAAAAAGATTTCCCTGACTCACTTAACGCAAAAGAGATGCACGAGTTAATGGCGTCGCGCAAGAAACAGCGGGACGAAACTTGTTATCAGTATATGCTGATTATGAAGGAACTGGGCAAAAGAGCTAAATTCCCAGAGTACGTCTCGATCCAGTACATCGTGGACGGCATCGTAGATCAAGAAGTAAACAAGGTGATGTTGTATGGAATTACATCATATTCAGTGTTAAAAGAAAAACTCGTTTGTTATGAAAAAAATGAAGACGAAGATCGTTCCTGAAAAACAAAGAAAGTCATCCATATCATATCCATCGACTTCATCGTCGGGTTCAATAAGTCGGCAGCAACCTAATAATAATAAAAGATGTTATAAGTGCGGCGATCCAAGTCATATTTCAACAGCGTGTACGAATAGAACGAAATGATTCCGGTGTAATAAGTTCGGCCATATTGGTACACAGTGCACGAACGAGCAGAGCAGCGGCGTTGCAAACATGAGTGAATTGTCGGGTAAGCAGTTTCGCGAGTATCGCGTAACCGTCCCGGTGGAGAAAGGGAGACAGCAAATGTCGGTAAAGCAGAGTACGGCGGAAGCGCAGCGACAATCGGCCATGTTCGGACTTTCGGCCAATAGAAGAGTGGACACTGCGGGCAGCCATAATAGCTGCAATATGGCGAACGAGAACGACGACTGGCAAGATGTAAACAAACATAAAAAGCAACAAAGTACGCCGGTTAAATTAATTAAGTTGTGCGGAATGGACATGGACGCATTAATCGATACGGGCAGTCTAATTAATCTGATGGCAAGTGACGTGTATAATGAACTGAACGTGGACAAGTGCGCCAATAACACGATTTAAGCGGGACTCGGAGTGTCAAAAATAAAATCGTGTGGAAAGTTTTACGAAAGTGTTTCGATCGACGGAAGATGTTACGACGGGGTTATTTTTAACATCGTACCTAAAGACTGTATGCCCTATAAAGTGATTTTAAGTCAGGAATTTCTAAGAAATGTTGTCATGGTTATGCGCGAGGGTTCCGTCTTGTTGTTACCTGAAGGTGAGGAATGGTTAACGAGAGTGAATTGTTGTGTGAGTGAGGTTGATATTGCCGGCCACATCCACGACGATGGCATTAAGGCAGATGTGGAGCAGCTCGTGTCGCAGTATAACCCGGTCCAGACGAAAGAGGCGCCTATCGAACTCAACTCAAGATTATACTTAAAGATGAAATCCCAGTGACGCAGCGCCTGAGAAGACTTGCCCTGATGGAACAGAAGATAGTGGAAGATCAGGTAGACGAGTGGTTCCGCAAAGGAATTGTTCAGGTGAGTTTCTCTGAATATACTAGCCCTGTAGTCCTTGTAAAGAAAAAAGATGGTTCAACTAGAGTATGCATTGACTATAGGCAGTTGAATAAGAAGATAGTTAAGGAAGAATTTCCCTTACCATTGATCGAGAACCTAATTGATAAGTTGAAAGATGCTAAGGTATTCAGTGTCCTAGATCTTAAAAATGGTTTCTTCCATTTAAGAATGAGCAAGGAGTCCATACCCTTCACATCGTTTGTCACGCATCATGGGCAGTGGGAATTTCTTAGAGCACCATTTGGTCTCTCCGTATCGCCGAAGTACTTCATGAGGTTCATCACCATCATATTTAGAGGCTTGATACAAGAAGGTGTTATGATGATATTCATAGACGATATTGTTATTCCAGCGCAGACGAAGGAAGATGCTGTACAGAGATTAAGACGAGTGCTGGAGGTGGCTGCTGAGTACGGGCTTGAAATCAACTAGAAGAAGGCGAGGCTGATACACCACGAGATTGAATACTTGGGACATCTGGTCAAAGACGGGCAGGTACAACCCAGTCCGGATAAGATTGAAGCAGTCACACAATACCCCGAGCCTGTGAATGTCAAACAGATCCAAAGTTTTGTCGGGCTGACTTCCTATTTTAGAAAGTACATAATAGTCTATGCACAGATAGCGAGGCTGCAAACAGATTTGATGAGGAAATATGTGAAGTTTGTTTTCGGGCCTGAAGAGCGACAAGCGTTCAACATTTTGAAGCAGAAGCTAACGAGTGAACCAGTACTGATGATTTTTGACCAGAAGCTGCATACAGAACTTCATTCAGATGCATTTAGCATAGCTCTAGCCACTATTCTCATGCAGAAGAATGAAGAAGGAGAAATGCACCCTGTATATTACAGGAGCAGAAGGCGAATGATATTGAAAGTTGTTATTCAAGCTATGAGCTTGAGGCACTCGCAGTAATAGAAGGTGTGAAAAAGTTTCACCACTACCTCTTTGGCAGGTACTTTAAGATTGTCAAAGACTGTGAGGAATTGGAGCTTATCTTGAAGAAGAAGGAGCTAACACCAAAGGTGGCCAGGTGGGTATTACTTCTCAGCGAGTATGACTATGATGTCGAACATCGAGCGGGATGCAGGATGCCACACGCAGATGCGCTCAGCAGAATCCCATATGTAGCTGCAGTGGTAACATTGCACGAGAAGATCAGCCAGGCGCAAGAAAGAGATGAAGACCTCAAGGCTATAAAACAGCTGATTTTGACAAATGGCCATTATAATGACTATTATGTGGAACAAGGAGTGCTTTACAAAGGTGATCAGAGACAACTGGTGGTTCCCAAGCTAATGGAAAAAGAAGTAATCAAGGAAGTACATAGCAATGGTCACTTTGCTATGAAGAAAATGAAAGAAGCAATAAGCAAAGATTATTTTATAAAGAATATGGACAGAAAAATCGAAAGAGTGATTACCAGTTGCATACCGTGTCTGCTAGCAACCCGGAAAGAAGGCAAACAGGAGGGATACTTAAACCCTATTGGAAAAGAAGGAACTCCGCTGCATACTTTGCATCTGGACCACATTGGACCGCTAACTGAGACACGAAAGATGTACAATCACATACTTACAGTAGTCGACGGATTTACTAAATTTGTGTGGCTGTACCCCACAAAATCAACGACTAGTGCAGAAGTAATAAGTAAGCTACAGTTGCACCAAGATACGTTTGGAAACCCTGTACGTATCATAACAGACAGAGGCACAGCTTTTACCAGTGGAGCATTTAAGAAGTACTGCGAAGAGGAAGGTATACAGCATGTCACCATTACAACCGGCATACCAAGAGGAAACGGCCAAGTAGAGCGGGTTCATCGGATAATGATACCCATGCTAACGAAGCTGTGCATCGAAGACCAGTCACTATGGTATAAACATGTTGGATGTGTGCAAAGAGCAATCAACAGTACTTACCAGAGAAGCATAGACACCACAACGTTCCAACTGCTCACTGGAACCAAGATGAATTGCAAGGAGGACGTAGAGATATTAAACTTGCTACTCCAGGAAACTATAGCGCAATACAGTGAAAGCAGAGAAAGTTTAAGGCAGAAGGCCAGAGACCAAATTCAAAAGATACAGGAAGAAAATAGAAATACCTACAATTAAAAGAGGAAGCAGAGTTCTCAGTATGAGGTGGGAGATCTCGTCGCAATTAAAAGGACACAGTTCAGGCCAGGGCTCAAGCTGAAAGCGAAATTCTTCGGACCCTATAAGGTAGTCAAGGTGAAACGCAATGACCGATACGACGTTGTAAAGTTGTATCAAGGCACAGAGGGGCCGAACAGTACAGCGACATCTGCAGATTTCATGAAGAGATGGCCTGAAGAAGATGACTGCGAGTAAAACAGGTATTGAGTAATAATATTTGTTCATAATTTTTTTTTGTTTGTTTCAAGGTGTGAAAGTTTGAGACTGAATTATTAATAATAGGTAAACTTGATACTTATTATTTTTTAAAGGTGGAACCCTCAGTGTAGATCTCATAAAGCTGTAATAATGTGATGTGATAACTTAAGGTTCAGATTATTATGTAATTTTTTTTATTGTCAAAGATAAACAGATCTCGCAGAGCACTATAGTGTTATATTAAGTCTAAGATGTATAATTTCTTTTTGTTGTGGTAAAGATGCAAATAAGTTTTCGTAACTTTCAGCAAGTGTGCGAGCTTTTTATTTTATGCTGTTATGTCATATTATCTCATACTTGTATTGGATGTGTTTACTAAGTTGTAGAAATGCAAAGAGTCTACCTACATTGTTGACTAGTGTCAGTAATTGTTTAAATTTTTTTAAAGTGCCATGAAAGATGTAATGTTTACTTAGTCTCCAACAGAAAATGAACATGGCAATGGTTAAAGATTATTTTGTAATGTTAGGATGCTAGACACTAGAGATGTATTATGTATGATGTAAGATGAATGAATGATGAAAGAGGGAGAAGAGCATATCTGGGGCAGATATGAGATCCAGGATGACCGAAATGTAGGAATGGAATGTAAGGGAATGGAGTGAAAACAGAACGTAAGTGGGTGAGAAGGAGGACGTGAGGTGCGAGAGGGACGGGGACAACGTGCGGGAGTTTTTTGAAAGGAGGAAAGGTGCGTACGTGACTTAAGTACATTAATTAATTAAAAAAGGTGTTAAACGGTGAAAATAAAACAAACTATTAATAGGCCTGCCAAATCTCACATATATAATTTATATATATAACAACTCAAAATAATAAAAAGCCGCGGTTGGCAAGTGACGCCTATGGAAATATTTCCCCTTCTAGGTATTCTATGAAGAAGGCCTTAGTTATCAGTGGGCTCTCAGTCAGCTGTAAAGAATGTAATTAATTAAAATAATTAATAAATGTCTATACTACCTTTTATTTTTATTATTAAAATAAATACTTTAAATTTTTTGATATTGCTATTATTAAAATTTTGTTATTTTAAGTTAAAGATACGAGTAAACTAAAGTCACGGAGACTAGTGATTAATGAATGAAATGTTCGCGAGATTTTTCACCGCCGCCATTTTGATATTAACACTTAGGTAGGCGCGTCTTAATTTGTAGCATATTAAGTACTCGCTGCCGTGTCCACTGTACTCAGTATAATATAATAAGTTTAATCCAAAACTTCTTTAAAAACGTAAATGGTTACTTTCTAATAAAGACTCGATATGTGGAAAGAATGATATAATTGAATCAAATACTAATATTTATTGTTTTTACTTAAACAAAATCTGTTAGAAAAGTATACTAAATTTCTCCATAGTCTTGTGACATTTACTTACTTACTTACTTATCTTCACGCACAATCCCTGACGGGGTAGCCAGAGAGAACAGATCGCCAAGTGTCACGATCCTTACTCGTACATACCTCTTTCTCTTTTTTCAGATTCATTATCTTCTTCATACATGCACGTCTAAGTGATATTTTCTTCACCATTCGGTCTTCACTCATTCGTTTAACGTGCCCAAACCATCGAAGCACGCCCTTAATTTGTTGCTCCGCATTGTGCTGTCCCGTCTACCTCTCGACCTTCAAATCCATTTTGAGGAGAGGTATGGCGGGGACGAGGCCTCCTATATTCCGCCCTTCTATGACCTGCTGCGGTTTTTGGAGGAGCAGTGCCGGAAGATCGTGAACGCGACGGGCACCGTTGACGACTTACGAGCCGTGCCCAGTGAGAGGCTGAAACCGCCAGGCAAGTCGTCGTCAACCCCCCCCCCCCCTGTTCCTATTGTCGAGCATCTGATCACCGGGTAACGGCGTGCCCTAAATTATTAGGTAAGCCGGTTCCGGCGAGGCGAACTATCGCCAAGGAGCGCCGCTGGTGCTGCTCATGTTTGGAAGGGCACCTCCAGCGAGACTGTCCGCATCGGCGGCCCTGTCTGCATTGCCAGGGCAATCACCATGCAGTTTTGTGCCTGGGTGCGAACGGCGTCTCCTCTCGGGGCTCAGCCACGCCCTCTGACGGGCGACTCTCGGCGCCCGCCGGCAAGCCACCAGGCCCCTAAGTTTGAAAGGGGACCCTCCCCCGACCAGTCGGGGGGTAATTCCCACAGGGGCAAGGGTGTCATCACCCCCCTTCAGCGTGTGGAGAGGAACTTCACGGCCACTCATCGGTCCGCTGGGCCCTTCTTACTCCCGTGAGCTGAGTGGCCGCGACTGGTGTACCACTATTCCCCATTTGATGGAGGCGGCCCTGGCTAGCTGCCGCCTTAGCTCCCACCACGGCCCCCTCCACTGAGCCTTAAGCCGTCAACAGTCCACTTGTCAAAATGTTCTGTTGCTGCCGGCCTCAGTGAAGGCGTACAACCCGAGTGACGACTGTTAGCGGTTGCGCTTTATTGGTCTCGGGTTCACGCCATGTGGCCTCCACTTGCTGGTGGGAAGATTAGGGCCCCCCTGGAGCGTTGAATCACGCTGTCAAGGGGTATTAGATTTGGTTTGATCCAGCACTTAGTTAAAAATTCTTTAAATTAAAATTAAAAATGCTTTTGGGTTTTCCGCGAAATTTTCATATTTGTAGCAGTTGTGATTAAAATAATTGAATTTAATCTACTCCTTTAAATGCTGCTGCATATGTTTTGTAAATATTTGTAACCACTTTGTTTGTTGCTGCACGGAAAATTGAAATTGAATTATGTGCCCCTTTGAATGCTTGTGCGTATACTTTGTAATTGTATTTAATTGTTGCGCATGGTTGCTGAAAAGAAAGTTTGAATTCATTTGAAATAGAATGTCGCGCTATTTAGAAAATTATGTATATGTTTTGAGATAGTGTTTAATCATTTTGTTTTGTGAAAAAGAAGGCTGAAGTTAGATAACCCTATTTGTGCCGAAGTAAATAAAAGTCAATTCTCCTTTAGTTTACATTTTGTTGGCACTGTCTAAGTTATTTAAATGAGAAATAGGGCTGTCTCTTGCGTTTATTGTTTTGTTTATTTGTTTAAAGTTGACCTATGTGCACCGGTGATTAATTTGGTTGAATTGATTCTGTAGTTGAACATTGATGCTTTGAAAAATAAGTTGAAATATGAGCATAGGACTACTTGCCTAACAGGCTGGCTAGTTGTAGATTATCAGATGGAAATCAGCTGTCGCACCATTTGGTAAATGATTATATGGTGGATAGCCTGGCTATGCCTACTTGTTTGAAAATTCATACTAGGGACTATCTGTGCGTTCGTTCGGCTCTCCACAGATGACGTTCATGGGGAATTTGGGGGTGCTCTCTGTACTGAAGCTTACGAGGTTACTCTGGGCCGCTTCGTGTCGCGTCGCTGTTTGCAGACCTGATCCGGTCGGATTGCAGAACTAATCATAGGAGCACAGATAGGTGTATAAAGGAGGTCGTCGGACTTCTGTCTAGGAATAGGACTTATTTATGGGCTGCGGTGTCCAGGAAGGGCATCCAGTTCAACCCTCCGGCTTGCCCACGTTGGGGCTGTAATTTTGAGGCGTTGGTTAGGGTTGCAAGATCTGATGGGGTGCCTAAGGTGGCCTAGTTTGGTTGTAGATTCGGTCTTGCAACTTGCCGTCGCGACCTTGTCCCGCTGACCGCTTTGCTCGCGAACCTAAATCCTTATGTCCAGGACGGGGGTTTGTTCGCGCCAAACGCTGTTTCGGAATCGACGTCAGAGGGCGCGCGGCTCGGTGCCATACCGGTTTGACATTCGGTCGCGGTAGAACGCGCAAGCGCAGTAGTTGTCTGCCAGCTGTGCTTGAGACAGCACGCTGTCATTTTTTTTGTTCGGGAACCGCGGAATAGTTTAGGCGTCTAGTAAACATCCTGTCTAGGATTTTTAATGCGCATTCCTTGTTGGATAGCCTTTCCCGGGACTTATTGGGTCCGACTCAGAATCTGTATAAGTGAATTCGACAATATTAGCTAGTGCGGCCTTCGATATTCTAGAAATAACTGTTGCTACGCGAAACGGTAGTGACCTTTGATCCGGAAACTCCGTGTTCGTTTTGTGCGTTAACCTTATAACAAACGAGAGTTAGTGGCTTCTGTAAGTTAGTTAATCTTACGATAGAGTTAATGGACTGTCATCGTGATGAACGAGGAAAGTGACTGTGGACAACGCCGCGGAAGATTACCTCAATTTGGAGCAGCCTGGAACTCGGCCGCTGCTGGTCGCCTATGCTTGCCAAGGCCCCACACATTCACACCTCACTGTACACTACTCGCCATCCACTATTACCCACACTCACGGCCTGCCCAAGCCTTGGTGCGAAGTTAGCTCCGGATAATGGTAAGTACTATGTGTTTCTAGCTTTCTCCCATATTGTTTATTGTAATTAGGAAATTCCACGTGGCCATATTCTGGCCCCGTCCCTCTGCTGCTCGTCGATGGGATTACTCATGGGCCCTAATCCCGTCATCCTTGGTTGGGGCAGCTAGGGGCATGTAAATAGTCTAACCATGCTTTCTTCTTCTACTTTACAGCTTCTTTCACTTCATGATTCCACCATGCATCTCTTCTTTTACTACTACCTCTTTTTATCGTTCCACATACTTCTTACGCTGCACTTACCATTCCATCCCTAAGGTTCTTTCCACACATTCTTTTCTGCCATCGATGGTGTCAAGCTTTTCGACTACAATCGCATGATATTTGTCTCTAGTATCCGCTTCCTGAAGTTTCCAGCTTCGGATGCGACAGACCGACTGTGGTTCTGTTACTGCCGTCCGGTAGCGCCAACCCGCGAACAGACCCCTAAATCTAGTAATCACTAGATAGGGATCCGTTCCCAGGTCAGCACCCCTGAACACTCGAGTATCCATCACCTGTTTTCGCTGTTGGTCATCCACCAGGAACAAATCGATCATACTTCTCTCATTCTTTCTTTCTCTAGTATACATATGGATTTTCTTGTGATTAAACATAGTGTTTGTCACAAGAAGACCCTTTTCCTTGCATACAGCTAGTATAAGCTTGCCAGCATCATTAACCCTTTTATCGCCAAACTTTCCAAGCACCGACTCGTACCCTGGTCGAGCGGTACCAACCCATCCATTCAAATCACCACATACAACAATTTTTTCGTTTCCCCTAACCAAATCTAGAACTTCTCTTACATTCTCCCAAAACTCCTCCAGCTCAGCCCTGGAAGACGAAGCTACCGGCGCATAAACAGCCAAAAGGAACAACTTCGTCAGTCCCAATTTAAAGCGAACCCAGAGAAGTCTTGAGTTTTCAACCTTATATTCAGTCATAACATCGACCAACCGAGACGACAGCATCACCCCAACTCCCTGGCAGGCGCTCTCGCTCTCCGGGACTCCGGAGCATAGAGCTAACGCCCCGCCAGGGAGCTCTTTAGTACCACTGCCCTTCCGTTTGGTCTCCGACATACACACGACATCTAATTCTCTTTCTTTAATTATTTCGATCAACTCATTCGTCTTATCTCTCATGCCTCCTCTAACATTCCACGTGCCAACTCTGCACCCTGTCTTCCACCTTCCGCCGTGTCGGGCTGTGCGTGACGGGTGGCGGTCCCCATCGCCGCTTTGCGCGCTACATTCCACACCAACGGGGACGAACTGGTGTGCGTCGCCTTGGGGGGTTGGCATGGGTGCGCAGCTGTGTAGAATTACAGCCCTGAAAAGGGCTGGCAGAGGTTGCGACGAGCACGCTTCTACAATGACCCCCATGTCTCTTGTGACATGTTTTAGGCAAATCAAATCTTCTATATTTTTTATACAATAGTGTACTTACTCACTTATACGAAATAATCTGGGATCAATCATCATAGAAATATTGAAAAAAAAAAACACACTTTTCAACATTTTACTGACAATTTTTAAACTAACTGACTACCAACGTCGTTATTTGCTGTGCTACCTTATCATTGAAAGGTACTAAGAGGGCAACGTTGCAAACGTCGAATTTTTATAGTTATTAAGCAAATTATTAAAGACCGTTGGACCCATTAGCGACTCCTTAAGTGTTAAAATTTACAGTAGTCCTTGTGATGTTATTAAGCATTTTATACATAATATATATAGTTAAGTTTTGTACATCTTAGAAGTAAAATGAACGAGTGTCGGTTTTTGAAAAAAAAATGCTGGTAGGACAGTTTCATAACGTAGCATGATTACATTTGTAAGTTTTGCAATAATTACACGATTTGGCAATTGTTGTTTTTCTTTGTCAGCTCCACACTTGCATACGTCGATTATTTTCTCCTCCATCAGTAATAATCTTCTGTCAGTCTGTCTCCCCTTGTGTGAATCTGCCTGTTTTTTTTTTTTTTTTTTTTATAGGAGAGGGGGCAAACGAGCATGCGGCTCACCTGATGGTAAGTGACTACCGCCGCCCATGAACAACCGCAACACCAGGGGAATTGCAGATGCGTTGCCGGCCTTTTAAAAAGGAGTAGGCTCTTTTCTTGAAGGTCCCTAAGTCATATCGGTCCGGAAAAATCGCTGATGGTAATCGATTCCACAAGGAAGTCGTGCGAGGAAGAAAACATCTTCTAAATCGCACAGTGGTGGATCGCCAATCATCCAGATGGTGTGGTTGGTATCGGGAGTTCTGCCGCGATGTGCGTTCATGAAATTTGGCGGCTGGGATTAATCCGAACAATTCCTCAGAGCACTCCCCATGGTAGATGCGAAAGAAAATGCAAAGAGATGCAACATCTCTTCGCAGTGCCAATGAATCGAGCCGATCGGAAAGGGCTCGGTCGTCGACGATTCGAGCCGCTCTGCGCTGGATGCGGTCAAGTGGAAGGAGCTGGCACTGGGGAGCCCCTGCCCAGAGATGGGAACAGTATTCCATGTGAGGCCGAACCTGCGCCTTGTAAAGTTGCAGGCGGTGTGCCGGCATGAAATACTGTCCCGCTCTGCTGAGCACGCCAAGCTTTTTAGAGGCCAATTTGGCCTTCTCTTCCAAGTGACCACGAAACTGCACGTCACTCGATATGTCGACTCTGAGGATACCGATACTGGCTGAGGCAAGAAGGGGAGTGCCTTGAAACTGAGGAGATACGACAAAGGGGTTCTTTTTAGCGGTAAACGCGCAAACTTGTGTCTTCTGAGGATTAAACTGGACTAGATTTAGTCGCCCCCAATCCGAGACTTTGTCCAGCAAAGACTCGACTTCAGACACAAGTTTGTTCCGGTACTCGGCGACGTTTTCCCGAGAAATATTGGCCCGGCCGGTGTATAGAGCATCACCAGTGCTGTCATCCGCATAGCAATGAATGTTACCAGTTAGCAACATATCATTGATATGCAGAAGAAACAGCGTTGGTGATAGCACACAGCCTTGTGGAACACCAGCGTTAATAGGCTTGTAGTCAGAACATGCACCGTCTACAACGACCTTGATGCTCCGATCTGCAAGGAAACTGGTGATCCAATTGCACAATTTCTCGGGAAGCCCATAGGAAGGGAGCTTCGAAAGAAGCGCTTTGTGCCAAACCCGATCGAAGGCCTTCGCAATGTCCAGACTAACGGCCAACGCCTCCCCCTTGGACTCTACTGCCTCCGCCCATCTATGGGTCAGGTAGACTAGAAGATCACCAGCTGATCGACCCCGACGAAAACCGTATTGGCGGTCACTGATCAGCTGGTGATCCTCAAGGTACCGGATGAGCTGGCAGTTAATAATGGATTCCATTATTTTGGAGAACAAGGAGGTGATCGCGATAGGCCTATAGTTGGACGGGTCTGAGCGGTCGCCTTTTTTAAGGATCGGGTGGACAAAAGCTGTCTTCCATGAGTTCGGGACAACACCATGGGAGTAGGAGTACCGGAAAAGACGCGTTAGAACCGGTGCCAACTCCGGAGCACACGTCCTCAGCACAATTGGGGGAATTCCGTCAGGCCCACTCGACTTGTGGATGTCAAGGGAGAGGAGTGCTCTGCAAACCGAGCGCTGTGAGAATAGCACATGCGGCATAGAGCACTCACACCGCGGGATGGTCGGCGGTGTGTTCCCCCCGTCATCAACAGTCGAGTTGGACGCAAAAAGGGAGCCTAAAAGGTCGGCCTTCTCTTTTGCGTCGTGGGCCAGTGAGTCGTCCTCCCTGTGCAGAGATGGTAGTGATGGCTTACAGAAATTCCCTTGGACAGCCTTGGCGAGAGACCAGAATGCACGGGTTCCCGAAGGAAGGCGAACTAGTTTCTCGCCAATTCTGCCTATGTGCTCTGACTTTGCCTTGGCAATAACTCTTTTGAAGGACCTGGAGGCGAAGTTATACTTCTTTTTGAGTGTGCTGGTGTTTACATCCCGAGTCACCGAAGCCGCAGCCCAGGCTTGATAACACTCCTGCTTTCTGCGCAATGCAGTCTTACAGGAGCGACCAAACCAAGGCTGAGACCTGCCTCCGATGGGTACCACAGATGATGGAATAAATAGTTCCATTCCCTGTAGCACCACATCAGTGACAGAGTCAGCAACAGCGCTGGGATCATCCGGCGAGAAGCAAACCCGCCCCCATGGGTAGGATGCAAAGAAAGACCGCATTCCGTCCCAATCCGCCGACCTGTAATGCCAAACACGTCGGCAACCTGCAGAACGCAACCGCGAAGGGAGCGTGAGTGACACCATACTCCGGATCAGACAATGGTCCGAAGAGCCGAGAGGGGCATCGACGGAAACCTGATATCCGTCCGGATGAGAGGTCAGCAGAAGGTCCAACAGGGAAGGTGTATGATCCTCCATATCTGGAATCCGCGTAGGCGAAGTAACCAGTTGTGTCAGACCATATGCCAAAGCAAAGTCATAAACAGATCTCTCCGCATGATCGGTTAAACGTGAACCGAGCCATTCGGCATGGTGGGCGTTAAAATCGCCAAGGATCACGATCTCTGGGGATGGGACCTGTTGTAGCAAGGAATCTGTAGCCATTTGGACGTGGTCGATGAGTCGGTCTGTTTCGGCATTACCGCTATGGGACCTATAGAGGCACCCGTAGACGCGCGGATGGTCGTCGCTGTCTACGCGTAGCCAAAGGATGGACAGGTCCGAACCTTCAAGACTGCCGAGGCGTCGAGAACAGATGTCCTCTCTGACATACACGCAAACTCCAGCCCGAGGCACAAAGGAGTTCTCCAATTTGTACCCCGGGCAGAAGAGATACGAAATATCAGCCGGAGAGGAAACCTGCGTCTCGGTCAGAAAGAGCAAGGCCGGCTTCGTCGTCTCGAGATGGTAGTGGACGGCGTTTAGGTTAGAGTGAAGTCCCCTGATGTTGCAGAAATTCACGGATAGCGTGGCAGGGGTCGCCTTGGTATTGTTGCTCAGTTTGCCCCAAGCAGTTTTATTTTTGAGCGGAATTTTGCCCCCCCCAGAATACGCGGGGCAGCCTGAGCACCCACGCTCAGGATTGGAATAACATGGTCGTGGATGCTCAGCGAGGGATTCTCCAGGGGTACTGGTACCCTCCTGGGGTAGTCTACTTTGTAATTCCGCTACCATGTTGATGGGGGGGGGGGGGGGAATTGGGCCTCCGGCCACCTGCACTCACCAGACGAAACGCAGAAGCAGAGCCTCTACTTCACGCCGGTATTCTGTGAGGTCGTGGTACCAACCCGGCTCGAGCCTGCCCATACGTGCAACAGCAAAAAAACTGCTGCGGGGCTCTACCGTGGTGCTTGGCAAGCTTGTTACCCTGTCCAACTCTTGTTTCATTTTGCCCTCTATCGCTTCTTACGACACCCTCGGGACGATATGGGTTAGTGGATATTCTTACACCGCCATACATATTTATCTATTACGTTTAATACAAATGATTTTCAATTTCATAACGTTGTTAACATTAATATCACTTCTTTTAGTTGAAGTTAAATCAAATATTTTATCCGCTTTCTTAATCTGTGGAGATATAAATTGATTAATTAAATAAGGTAAGCGTTTGCTGCGGCGACAATGTTGTATATCTATATATCTCCAATTAAAATGGAATTAACTCTTTAAAGATTGTATTTTCTTAAACTGTAAATTTTTAGATTGAACAGTATAAAAATAGAAACATCTCATTAATAAACTGTATTATTTCATTTCTGATAATAGATTGATCTATACATAAATATAAATAAAGTTGAATTGTATGACTGTAATATCAAGACAGTCTTTTTAAACTCAGGGATCTATTGGTACGTATTTAAAAAATGTGTCTGTCTGTCCTAATGTTTGGGCTAATCTTAGGAATGGCATAATCGTTTGCCATGAAACTTCACGAATAGTTAACGAACAATGAAGCTTAGTTTACCTTGGTGATATTTTTCCGCAATTCTAGGAGATTTTTTGGTAAATTCGAAAAATTTATTAAATCCATGGTCTTTGAAGATAAACTTCAATTTTAATGACGCCACAATAATACATTTTATCCAGACTCATCATTATAATAAATTATGCCGGTTACGTGCCAAAAATTAAAATTACAAAATCTAGCCCCCAGTAGGTGGCGCTGTAGTCGAGTTGTTCATATTTTTCCATTGTAAAAAGTCCAGAGTGAATACGGAATAAATCTCAAAACCGGAATAAAAGGTATCTGCGGGCCAGCGAGTTAATCTATAAAGTATTTTTCATCGTATAGAAATACAGCAAATCAAAATATTACTAAAGCCGGTTATCAACTAATTGAAATCGGTGGCACAGATTCCTTTACATCATTTTGAAATAAAAATTTGATTGAGGTATCTTACAGCTTAAACGTATTTTTATTCATTCTGTTCATACTAAACATTTTCATTCTTCGCGTTTCTTTTGTTAAGTTATAATTATAATTTGTGTTTATTATTATTTGTGTAAGATATCATTACATACTATGACATGTCCACCGCTAAACATAGGCCTCAACCAAAGAAAACTATATATAGTAAGCATAATTGCCAACTCATCTGCCCAGCTGCCAACTATGGTAAACATATCTCCAAGAAAACATTTTATGATAAAATTTATTTTACAAATACTTTGCTTTGAAACCCGTAGTCATCCTAAAAGTATGCTTCGACGATTTGAAAGCTCACCTCAAACGTTATATCGCTGTGAAAAGTTTTGCTTCAGCTAACAATACTCCAACGAGACGTAAGCTACCCTTGTTATCTTTATTTGAACGTACTTTAAGTCTCTGGCGGTACAGTAATTTTATTATTTGTGTGTGCAGCATTGTCTGTCTAACAAGATCTGTATCACTATGACCAGTATTATTTATAATGATCGCTGCGGTTGATATAGTTTACTGCTAAGCCTTATATCTAATTGATATATAATTATTTGAATATATTGCCCAGCTTCACTTCTTCTGGGTTATGTACATAGTTTCCCAGAAGTGTTACGTTTGTGCATTAAGTGTCTACATTTATTCAAAACATGCGGAAGCGTTTCGTCCGTTAAGGAACAGAATCGTCCCATTTTCGAGTTGCTTAATCCAAAGATCGCCTTTTGCTTTCTAAAACAATAATCTCGAGTTCGTGCTCTCGCCAAAATTCGCAGATTATTTTTATTTAATTCCAGGTTTCTTGTAACAAATTGACGATCATATGTCGCAACTGATTTTGAATTTTTTGCAAGGTGTGTTAGACCAGATCTTAAGAAATTTTATTTCACAACTGTGTCACACTTATAATAAAGGTCAAACACAAAACGAACGTCATTAACGACGTGCAATAAAGATTAATAAATTATTAAAAAAAAATTTGTTTCATTATTAAATAATATTTTCCTCCAATTAAGTATTCAAATAAAAAAAGAACTATATTTTTGCCACGATCAAAAGTAAAAAGCTCGTCTGTCGTTATAATTGCAACCAGCCTTAAAAGGGCCAAAATGAACAATACATACTTATTGTAATAATCATTTTGAAATGCAGCAGTTCCGTTTAACCCTAGTTACCATTCCTAAAGAAAGTGACAAATCTATTTTCCCAATACTCTCTTTTATGTGTTTCGTTGAATGACTCGATTATTGATAACTAGTTTTTACCCTGGTATCAAATTCAGATATTCAATAATATTTACTCACATAATATAAGAAAAGGTGTTATATAACTAAAAAAGCTATTTCATGGCTATTATCCACAAAAAAAAAGAACAACTTATTTTAAGTACCAAAATGATCAAGCATCAAAAGAACGATATCTCGGTATATACTAGTAAATTGCCAAGTACGCCTTATCCTTCCTTATTTTCATAATTATATAATATTAGCTTTGTCCGCGTCTTTCCCCGGGTGGAGATCACAATACATTTATTTTTCGAACATTCACAGCCCATGATCACCGTTAAGTTTTTTCTGCGACTTCGTCCACCTAGTAGTCGGAAAATATTTTTTTGTTAACCCTACATTGAATTTATAATTTTATAAAGTCTCTGTCTACGATTTCTTTCTTCTTTTAAACTGAACTTTCGCGTGAAGTTCAACAAGAGTTTGAGTTTGAGGAAACTATAGAACTATGATGATATATATGAAAATCACATGTATATTAGTTTGATTATTGACGAACGATTTTGCTGGAGAGCGTATAAAGATCACGTGTGTGCAAAACTTCGCTCTGTGATAAGTAAACTTTATGTTTTAAAATTTAAGATACCATATAAAATACTTAGATTGCTTTACATGGCTCTAGCAGATTCTGTTATAAACTATGGACTTAGCAGTTATGAAAGAACTTATGTAACGTACATACATGAAATTTACACACTACAACGCAAAATGCTTAGATTGATAGCACTTGAGCACATTAAAAATAAGTATATAGATAATGACCAAGGTCCTTTTAATTATTGCAAAGTCATAAATTTAATATACTGACTGAAGTAAATAATTCCGAATACCTAGTTCTTAGAAAACGACCTGTAAAGCTACGAAATATAGCTTATAAATCCAACATGTTTGTACTTCCGAAAACTAAAAATTTCTATGGAGCAAGAAAGTTGGCCCATCTTGTACCTACTTTTATTAATTCCTTGCCACTAGAATTACAAAACACATACGGTAAATCAAAAGTGTTTAAAAGTAAACTTAAATCATATTTGAAAAATCAACCATATTTATTGTAGTAAGTACTTCATACTAGATTATTGTGATGTAATATTAATACATCTTTGTTTCTATAAGACGACTCTCTAGCGTAGATAAACCCCTAGAGGTTTATATGTTAGTACTGTACTGGATAATGTAACATAATTATGCTTAATAAATTAAAAAACAATGATAAATGTTAATTAAATAATTTTAAGAGCTTTCCAATGAAAACCGAGCATTTATCTGCAATAAAAGTTTCCTGTGTTTTTCCAAGACCTAAGATATACCTATTCAATTTCATTAAAATTCGTTCCGCTATTTCCACGTGAAAGGTTGTTACAGAATTACGCTCTAATAGAAAATATAAATATAAATTACTAGCGATCCGCCAAATAATAATTGGTCGAGCCGTTTTTGAGATTTAGCGAGACTAACGGACAGCATTAGATTATATATATAGAGATTACAAACATAGCATTACAAAAAAGAGAATGGAGATAATATAACCGTCCAGAGAGATAACCAAACATATTGAAGAAAAGAGATTCTCTCTCTTAATTACAATTTTATATACACAGTGTCCATATTATGACATCTTTCGTATACTGTAAATAAATCTGTGAAGTATTGCGATTACGGCAAAATATTCTAATAACGTTCATGTATTTATTAAACTCAGGAAACAAAACTGCAAGATAATAAAATACTTAGTATACATTTTAAAAGCTCAATTAATATTATTTCTCCTGAACATGTAATGCATTCAATCGTTTTGTCGCGTAATGGGTCTTTACTCAAGGGAAATCAAGTGACTGGTGCAAAACCGTCATAGAGTATCGATCACAACATTTAATAACCTGGCTCAAAGAAGAAACCGCTAGCGGAATAAAAATAATCCGGTTTTTATTACTAACTGATATTTTTTACGGATTATATCACGTTACATTTATTACGTGCTATTCTATTTTAACGTTTTTTATTTGTATAAACATGATGTATATATAATCATATTATTTTATTGCCTTTTTTCATTGAGTAAATAGCAGATGAGCTTGGAGTCCAAGAAATGATAAGCTGCTTGACCACTCGGACACCTGTAGCAAATTAAAAAAAAGCTAGGTTGTGTGTTGTGTTTTCACCCCTGTGGACTTACAGCGCTTATAGATGAACGGCAGTTTACAACAGTATAGATAAATAGTTTTGCAGTTATTTGATTGCAAATAGGAGTCTTGCAGTTGTTTGATTGCAAATAGGAGCCGTGGTAGCTCAGGGAGCTGCGTTGACTCTGGGAACCGTGTTAGCTCAGGGGCTAAGCGCTCGCTGTAATTTCACAGTACGCGAGCAACCCGGGTATAATCCCCGTCGTCGCAAATGAAATTGTTAATTGAAATTTTAAGTGCTGATTTACCACGTGCTCGGAAGTGATGGAAAACGTCTTTAGGGAACCCGCATGTCTGAGAAATAAGAACAGAAAATATTACAAAGACATGTGAAGTTTGCTAACACGCATTTGGGCAGAGCGGCGGACACTTCCTTGCCCTAAAACCTCTCAGAAATGATAGGAGGCCTGTGTCCAGCTGTGGGACCTATATAGGCCGTCATTTTAACTTTTAACTTTAATAAGACCGCTAGCGTACAAAATGAACTACATTAGCAATAATAACATATATATTGTGTTTTAAAGTTGCCGAGTTAAAACAAATGATTTACGGAAGCGATAACATCCATAAAAACTAGTTTAATTCAATGTGTGGCATTCACGTAAATATGAGAAATCATTACTTACTTTTAATTAAACAACCGTGTAGAAGCAGTGCAGGATTATTCACCTCCCAATATCGTCCCGTGGGTGCCGTAAGAGGCGATAGAGCGAAAATAAAATAGGAGATGGACAGCAGCATATTCCTGATAAGAACTAACAATAATTCAATTGTCGTTTGTCAAACCGCCAGCCGAGCGCGGCAACTGTAGCAAAATTACCCTATGAGGTATTCTATGGGAAGGCCTATCTTCAACAGTTAACAATTTTTTTTTTAATTTCAACATTTAATCTTTAGCATTACTATATTTTAATCTAACACTGAATTTGCTGGCTTATAAAGTACATACGTTATATACTTGCTTATAATTCTTACGCCAGGCAGGAGTTAGTGACCATGGATTCGATAACCTCGCAATGCTAGGCCATAATATCATCAGGATCTAAGATTTGGTTTTATAACCACTACGCTGAGTGAATTCAGCGTCAGATATTCCATCACATCTTATAGTCCCGAGGGTCATAAGAGGACAACATTACGTGAGCCACCTGAAACATGGTTTTCAATAGATGGTGATACTACTACCTAGGTTTTATCAGATGTGAATACGCTTGCGACGATTAAAACAAATACTTTTTTAAATGGAGAAGACCTATTTCCTTCAGTATATTTTCACGAGCTATTTTTATAGAATTAGGTTGGCTCGTTGGAGCGCACTGTCCACCTAATAGTAAATGGATGCAGATGTGAATATACCACAGTCTATTCACATCTTCAGCTGCCCTATATTAAGAAACAAATTGCGTTATTACCCCTGAAAACTAAGATGGAATGTCCTGTTTCCAGTAAAAAGTACCTTCGATTCTCCGCTCACATCATACGAATCAAACAGCACTAAGCTGCTATTTCACGGTGGTATTCTGTGAGATAGTGGCCATTTACTGGTTGTGTCGACCCATTCGCGCAAAAAATGAGAATAATAATAAAGAAGAGGAAAAATATAACGGAGAATAAGTTTGATTTTTGATAAACATTAAATATCATCCATTCACGAAACATTTGACTACCTTTAGTTAAATTTATTATATTTAGGGCCTTAACTTATTCATAGCCTACTTCAAAAAAGGAGGAAGTTTACAATTCGACTGTATTTTTTTTGTGTCTTCGTCAGCTGTGAACCACCTTGATGATTCTTTTTTTTTCTTAAATAGGCTATACTTCAGGGGTGGTCCCAAATATTTTTTTTAAATTTGGCGTGCTTAGCAAAGCGAGACAGTATTTCATGCCGGCAGCGGACAGTATTTCACAAACGCACATCGCGTCAAAATTCACGATACCATCCTTACCATCTAGATGCTTGGCTTGCTAATAATCCCCTCAGGTTAATAAAATGAAGTTGTTTAAATATTACAGACATACACTTTATTTTTACAGACAGACACTTTATTTTTACTCTTGAGCTGAACACGGGCAGTCCCGCGCAGTCTGTGATTCCGCAACTTTGTGTCTCATTTCAATAAATAAATTAATAATTTAAGTCATTGAGTAGCACATCATTAAAATGCAGTCTTAGTAGTGTAAATGATAATAAAAATAAAAACAACATATTTATTCACTATTTCTTTATAAAGGTTGTACAAACTCAAAAATTTTCTCCGTGAACAAAAATCAACATTGCAAATCCATACAAACAAAACAGTACTGTTCTTATCTCTGGGCCGGGGCTCCCCAGTGCCAGCGCCTTCCACTTGACCGCATCCAGCGCAGAGCGGATCAAATCGACGACGACCGAGTTCTTTCTGATTGGATCCATTCACTGGCGCTGTGTAGGGATATTGCATCCCTTTGCATTTTCTATAGCACTTACTACGGGGAGTGCTCTGAGGAATTGTTCGGATTAATTCCATCCGCCAAAATTCAGGATACCATCCTCAAAATCTGGATTCTTAGCGGCCCAACACTGTGCGTTTTACTAGGAATTTCCTTCCACGTACAACTGCTCTGTGGAATTGTTTTCCACCGGCGATTTTTCCGGATTGATACGACTTAGGGACCTTCAAGAAAAGAGCTTACTCCTTTCTAAAAGGCCGTTAATGCACGTGGGATTCCGCTGGTGTTGCGGTTGTTCATGGGCGGCGGTAGTCACTTACCGTCAAGTGAGCCGCATGCTCTTTAGCCCCCTCTTCTATAAAAAATAGGCTGTTGAGTTATCAAAATATTTTTTATAGAATAAGTGCAACAAACGTGTGTGCTCGTCCACCTGATGATAAGTAGATTCTGTGGTCTATAGACATCTACATTTATACTCAAGTATCAAAATGCGTTGTTATCCCTGAAGATTAAGATGAAATGCTTCGTTTCCAGTAAAAAAGATCTCAGGTTTGCTCCACTCACTATACAAAATACAGTAGCTTTAAGCTGCTATTTTACGCTGCTATTCTAACCCCGGTCGAGCTAACCCATTTAGGCTAAAACCATAATAAAGCTGTAGCGCTGGTCTACTACGTGACATAATTATATTATATAATACAAAAAAATCAGACTTAAAACCATATATGACTGAACTAAATGTACCCTTTTTATCTTATATGAAAATTAATAGTCTATACTTGTAGCATGGCATAACATATTTCGAAATTTAAGTAAGCGCGTAAGTAGTAAAAGTATATTATATAAATAGAGAAAGTTAGTTATGTACATTTTGTCTTCATTTTTGCTAAACCTAATTCACTTCTAAATAAAACTAATTGTACGGATTTTATCGCGTATATTAACTTATTTTATATTCCCGACTTTGCGACACTTCCACAATTCTACCTTTAGATAAAGTAACTGCATTTTTAGACCATCTTAACTCCATAAATTCTTAAATTCATTTCACAATGGAGTTAGAGGCAAACAATTCTTTAGCTTTTCTAGATGTGTTAGTAATTCGGAATCCTGATAACAACTTGGGCCACACACATCGAAAAAAGACCCATACAGATAGATATTTAAACGGTGTTCTCATCACCATCCTTCACAGTTAGCTACCGTGGGTAAATCTTTGTTTCAGAGCGCACGTGAGATTTGTGACAGTATACAGCTGGCCGCCGAGCTCCAACACGTTAAGCAAGTTTTGCACAACAACAAGCTTCGGGTCCCGCGCCTAAGTCACAGTGAACGAGTGAAGCCGGCCACAGTTGAGCGAGTGCCTGCTGTAATACCATATGTCAGAGGTGTCACTGACGAGATTGGCTGCACCTTGAAGCGTGCTTCTATTAAAACATACTTCCAGCCGCCGAAGAAAATTAGTCAGTTTTTACCATCAGTCAAGTGTAATGTCCCTCTGCAAGATGCAGGAGTGTACAAGCTTGATTGTGAATTTGGTCTCTCTTATATAAGATATACTAAAAGATCCATAAAAACTCGCGTTAAAGAACATATAGCTGATGTGAAGAATCAACGCTCCGGGAAGTCTGCAGTCTGTGTACACGTACAGGATTGCCCCCGTCACTGCATTAGATTTGATAGACCACAAATCTTCGCTAAAGAACACCGATTCCTCCCATGGATGATTCGCGAAGCTATTGAAATCAAAAATTATCCTAATTTCAATAGAGAAGATGGCTGAGTGCTACCATCTGCTTGGGAACCCATAATTAATAAAATTAAATCCCAACCCAAGCATACAACTGTAAGACTTCAAGATACTGTTCATAGTGCGTAGATCGGAACAAAAATTAATAATTTTTAATCTGGAGGTACCCGTGGTTAACTATGACATGGGGACGTCATACACCTCAGTCCGGATAAATTTCATCCAGTTTAATCCAGTTAATATACGAGATAAAATCCGTAAAATTAGTTTTATTTAAATGTGTAGTGTTCGCGTAAATATAAGAAATCATTATCTAATTCACTTTACTCATCTACATCAACATTGGGAAGATTTTAAGTGACATAAGAGTCAACAGCTAACGTTTTGTGTAATAAGGCTACAGCTAGTGAAGTTTACATGTTGTATTAATGGATTAGTGTATTGTATTGGTCATATTGCATACAACCTTTTGAATTTGAACGATTATTTATTTAAGAAGCTAAATATTATCAGACCTTACTATATTTACTATAAGTAAGCGCCGTGGAAATTCAGGGGCTTAGTAAATAGCAATAATAATAGTTCTCGAGCACCCCGACCTCTGTCAGCACCAATAAAATTTTGAATTTCAGTTTTAAGTGCTAATTTACCACGTGCTTGGTGTCGGCGCCGTTACGACAGCACCGACGGTGTTTGCGGGGAGTATGTGAAGTGCGGGGGGTTTCTCACCACCGCGCCTAAGACCGGCACTCGCCGATAGCTCGCGACCCGATCGCCACCAAATATTTTGTATTTTTCATTCCTTTGAAATATACAATTTGCCTATCGTGTGAGTCGCCTATTTTATTCATGTTCCCTAACTGAACATAGTGGCGACCGTGATAAATTAAAATATCGAATTCCGATTTCGCCGCGTAATACGGTCCAAAGGTCGTAGCACTTACCCCGCGTTTACAACGTCGCGAACGCAAGTACTACGAGCTACGAGAACATTAAACAGAGATTATTAAATTGGCGTACCATCCCGAGTCCTAAGAACAACAAAGCGGTCAAGAAGAATTCATCTGGAGCGGAGAGAAGACAAGAGGACAGCTATTGAGAACCGGCCAAGCTGAGGTCCAGCGGAGTCTACGCGCCACATCAGCGGTTTTTGCCAACTAAAAGTGAGCCCGTTCCTATTATTTTACCTCTTCGTGTCCCACTATTCCTAAAAATTCTATTTGTATGAACAGGGAAACAAGGAATCTAGTCCTATTTTTTTTGCCTTACCCTACCTACCTATTCTTAAGCAACATCCTTTATATTCCTTGTCTATCTTTTACCCTTTCGTATATAAAACTGCTAATCTAAATAAACTATTCCTACTCAATAATCCTACCAAATAAAATACCTATAAAAACAATCCTAAAAGAATTACCTAGTTAAACCTACCTACAATCTACATACCTAACGAGTTAAAATCACCTATTTACACCTATTTGCTTGCCTATCAGCTAATTTTCTATTATTTCTTACTATTATTTCGCCGCATCATTTGCTAAGTAATCAGTGCTATTTTTCAAGCCGCCTATAATTTGCATTCATTGCGCCTATTTTACGACTTGAAAGTCTTCACTAGCATTTAATTAGTTAGTAGCCACTGTTAAATAGTTAGAATTTCAATAGCTGAACCTATTTCTTTAAACGTAAGCATACACATACTATGTACATAGCTACGCAAAAATTTGAGCTTAACTCCTCAATGCAAGTAAATTCACTTCTCGCTATTCACTGTTAGCTGTTTATGCACGCAAATAAATTAGTCATCACTATAGCATAATCATTCGCTAAGCCCTATATTACGCTAATTAAACCATTATTTGCACAAATCAATTAAATTTACGATCAACCTTGCTTCCCGTTATTATTTTATGTACGGAGATATCTGCAAAGCATTCCAACAATCAATTTCAGCTACGGTGCAGCGGTCGCTCGAGACTATCATCGCATCCCGTGTCACTGCCAGCACTGCGGGCTCACGTCGTGGTACTGGACCGCGGGCGTCGCGCGTCATCAATCCCACCTTTCACCGCGCTTCTGCTGATTTTGAACCGGTTTCCGTCACAGCGGCCACGAAGCGAGGAACGTATTGTATGCAATTCTTATTTATTTGATTAGTACAGCGCATAACTAGTTGTTTTGATTGTCTGCGCGTTAACTTTGCTAGTATGGAGGCAAAGTACAAAACTCTTAATTTAAAACGCGCTTCAATTAGAGGCCGTGTTACGAAATTTAATAACCATTTAGAAGAACTAAAAGGTAAAAAGCTTACTCCTACGGAAGTTAGCGTGCTATCACAGCGATTAGTTAAACTTGAGACTTTATTTGGCGAATTCGATAGCGTGCAAAATCAGATTGAAGCATTGGAGGAAAATAATTTAAGCTTAGAATTGGATACCAGAGAAGTTATCGAACAAGCTTTCCACAATTCGATCGCATTGGCTCAGGAAATTATTTCCGTAAGCAGTACGACAAAAAAGTCGTCGCTTCAGCATAGCAGTATTTACACAGCTGATGAAGATGATCACGAAGTTATCGGCTTTCGTTTACCAGTCATAAAAATTAATAAGTTTGATGGTACGTTCAACAAATGGTTGGAATTTCGTGATACGTTCAGTTCTCTGATACATAATAATACAAAAATAAAAAATATACACAAATTTCATTATTTAAATTCCTATCTAGAAGGTGAAGCTGCTCGTGTAATATGTAATTTAGAAGTTTGCGACAATAATTATCCTGAGGCATGGAGTCTTCTTTGTGAGCGTTTTAATAATATTCGTCAATTAATAAATAATCATTTGAAGTCTTTGTTTAATATTGAGCCGTTGCGTGAGTCTGACAAGTCATTAAGATTTCTAGTAGACCACGTCACAAAAAACCTACGTGCTTTAAATACTTTAAAACAGCCAACTGATCATTGGGATACCCTGATCATATTCATAGTCTCAGCGAAATTAGACAGCAGCACGCGTGTTAAATGGGAGGAGTACATTCAAGCTAATGTTAATGCTTCGGATATGCCTAGCCTAGATGATTTCATGACTTTTATTAAGGGCCGCGCTGAAGTTTTAGAGTCTGTTTATCGCAGTAAACAAGACAAAAATATAAAGTCAAACCCGAATCACAATCAAGGCGTCAAACAAAATCCCGTTTCTCATACAAGTCATTCGTTAGCGCTGAGCAGGGCGACTCATCAGCAACTGCCCCTCACAAGTGTATTTTCTGTGGTCAAGGTCATCGTAATTATGAGTGCTCACAATTTCAATCGAAATCTATTGATGATAGACTTTCATTAGTGTCCGAGCTAAAGTTGTGTCCCAACTGTTTGCGCAAAGGGCATAATACGCGCGCATGCAAGCTTCCAGGTACGTGCAAGATATGCAAAAAACGTCACAACACCTTTTTACACAAACCTACGGATTCTGATACCAATGTGGCAGTCACTAATGTTGCAGTCTCTGAGCCAGTTTCAATGTCAGCTGTTTCTGCTTCTGAGACACTACTATGTACGGCTTTGGTTGATATTTTTAATCCCAAAACAATCAATTACATTACCACTAAAGCTCTCTTAGACAACGGTAGTCAGTCTAGCTTTATTACAGAATCACTTAAATCAAAGTTAAATTTAACTTCTTCCACGTCTGATGTTGGGAATGTAGTCGGCATATGTAACACTATTGTCAAGCTTAATGCTGAACGTTGCAATGTTCGAATTCATTCAAAGGTAGGTTCTTTCAGCGTTATGACGTCATGTTTAGTCATACCCCAAATATCAGGTAAGATACCTAAGTCTCTTGTGTCTATTACACACCTTAACCTGAAGTCCTTTGCATTAGCAGACCCCAGCTTTTATGAGCCGTCTGACATAGGACTGCTCATCGGTGCTGACCTATTTTGGTCCATTATTGGAACCAAACAGCACTCTTTAGGCAAAGGAAATCCTATTCTACATGAGTCTAAATTAGGATGGCTTATCGCAGGTCCCATGCACTATATTCAAAATGACAATCTCAATTTAAATTCCCCAGTGAAATGTAATTTTGTAAGTATTGAAAGCAACAATACTTTAGTTGAGCTTCACAATGATTTGAAGAGGTTTTGGGAGCTTGAAAGCTTGCCACAAAGGCCCCTTCTTACAGACCAAGAGAAAGCTTGCGAACAACATTTTTTACAGCACACAAAACGCACTGAAGAAGGTCGTTTTTGTGTCAAGCTGCCATTGATCGACAAACCAGACTGCCTAGGCACTTCCTATTTCATAGCCAGGCGGCGATTTATAAACCTGGAACGTCGCTTTCGCAAGCAACCGGAACTTAAGTCCGCCTATGTTGATTTCATTGAGGAGTATCGCAAACTAGGACATCTAGCAATATCTGAGGTAGACCGACCTGAGCTTGCCTATTTTGTTCCGCATCATCCTGTCATTCGTGAAGACAGTGAGTCAACACGTCTACGCGTCGTTTTTGACGCATCAGCTCGCACTTCATCTGGTTTGTCTATAAACGACATTCAAATGATAGGCCCTACAGTTCAAGACTCTCTTTTCAATATCCTCATCCGGTTCCGGCAATATCGTTATGTGTTGTCAGCGGATATTGAAAAAATGTACCGGCAGGTTTTAATAGATGAGTCTGACCGAAACCTACAGCTGATTTTATGGCGTGATGCGGAGGACAAACCATTACAAACACTCAGGCTTAACACGGTCACCTACGGATTTGCTAGCGCTAGTTTCCTTGCCACCAGGTGTCTCTGGCAAGTGGGCGAGGAGTGTGACGATGACGTTATTAAGGCAGTCATACAGGAGGACATATATGTTGATGACTTACTAACTTCTAGCGATGATGAAGATCAATTACGGTCTATACAGAAATCAACACATGTGGCTCTTTCTATGGCTGGTTTCGACTTGCGTAAGTACCGATCCAACTTACCTTCTTTACTGCCTTCAGACGTTGTCCAGTCATCCGGCAACCTGACATTGAGTCAGTCTACAAATACGCTGGGCCTAGATTGGAGTCCTTCGACCGACAGCATTAATTTTCCCATTACAGTGGATCAGTCTGACGTCGTCACCAAGCGCACTATACTTTCTTCAACTTTCAAGATCTTCGATCCCTTGGGCCTCCTATCCTTGTCCACTATCGTTCCCAAAATTTTAATTCAGACCTTATGGTCTCTCAAATTGGACTGGGATGAGCCCGCTCCAAAGGATATTGGATATGATTGAGGACGGCTCCGTGGCGCAGTGGCTTAGCAATCAGTTGTTGCGCTGGGGGCCGCGGGTTCGAATCCCGCACGGAACAAGTATTTGTATGGCCTACAAATAATTGTTCCGGGTCTGGATGTTTGTCCTTGTGCAATTTATGTTTGTAAACTGCCTCCACGACACAGGAGAAAATCCTAGTGTGGGGGTAACGTTTTTAAAAAAAAAAAAAAATAAATAAAAATAAATAAAATATTGTCGATGTCTGGAGACCTTTTGTTGATGGACTTAAATACCTTTTTTCACTAAATATACCTAGATGGGTATCAATAGAATATCCAGTCTCTGCTGAAATCCACTGTTTTTGCGATGCATCGCAACGCGCCTATGGTGCATGCTTGTACCTTCGCTCTACAAATAAAGAAGGACAAATACATGTCCAACTTTTATGTGCGAAATCTCGCGTTGCCCCAGCATCCAGCCCTATTACAATTCCTCGTTTGGAGCTTTCAGGTGCTCTTCTGGCAGCTGAAATGAGCTCATCTGTGACCAAGGCCTTGCGACGTAAAATATCGCGTCATGTCTATTGGACTGACTCGAGCGTAGTTCTTAGTTGGTTGCGCTGCGGTTCTTCTAACTTGAAAGCATTCGTTGCCAACAGAGTCGCCGCCATTAGAGAGCTGACTGACGCAAATTCATGGCACCACGTTCCTTCCTTCCAGAACATAACCCAGCTGACCTGCTATCCCGTGGCGTGAACCCACAACAGATCGCTGCATGTGATATGTGGTGGTATGGACCTAAGTTTTTATCGTTGCCAGAGTCCGAGTGGCCTTCTATGCAGTCGCAGACTATTATTGAGATGAAGAATTTGCCGGAAGTTAAAGCACATCCAGTTGCTATTTGTGATAATTATCAATCAATTATTAACTTTAACAAATATTCTAAATTAAAACAATTACAACACATTTTAGCCTATGTACATAGATTTATTAATAACTGTAAAAATTCTAAAACTAAAATTACAGGTTCCTTAACTACCGCCGAGCTCAATAAAACTCTTAATTCATTAGTGTATATTTCCCAATTAGAGGCATTCCCTAAAGAATACGACTTATTATTAAAAGGAAATTCCCTAAGTCCTAAGTCGCACATTTCGGCACTTAATCCATTTTTACATGAAGGAGTGATAAGAGTAGGTGGTCGAATTCAGGCTTCTGAATATAGTTTCGATATGAAGCATCCCTTGTTGTTAAGCTCTAAACACCATTTTACTCAACTTTTATTCCAACAAGAACACGTACGGCTTCTACATCTGGGGCCCCAAGCCTTACTGGCTTCTATTAGAACGCGTTTTTGGCCCATTAGTGGAAGAAGTCTGGCTAGACGTACTGTGCATAATTGCACCGTATGTAGGCGTTTTAAGGGTCAGTCTATGAAAAACATAATGGGCAACCTACCTGCTCAAAGACTAATGCCCGACTTTCCCTTTATTACAGTAGGGACTGATTTCGCTGGGCCATTTATGGTCACGGATCGCAAAGGTCGTGGTTGTAAAATTACAAAATGTTATTTGTGTATTTTCATATGTTTTAGGTATAAGTGCATCCATTTGGAGGCTGTTAGTGAGCTGTCCAAGGATGCTTTTATATTAACTTTGAGACGCTTTGTTTCACGGAGAGGGCTACCAAAGCAGATATTCTGCGACAATGGTGGAAACTTTGTAGCTGCTTCAAAGGAACTTAAAGAGTTTTTTGAAGTTAATGCCAAAACTATCGCTAATTTTGCCGCTAACGAAGGCGTTGAATTTTGTTTTTCGCCTGCATACGCTCCTCACTTCAATGGTTTGATGGAGGCCGGTGTAAAGTCAGCCAAATTCCACCTGGCTAGGATATTAGGGACTACGCACCTAACCTATGAGGAATTGTCATCTTTGTTCACACAAATAGAATGTATCCTAAATAGCCGCCCCCTATGTCCATTAATTTCCTCTCCCACGGACTATTATCCCTTAACTCCGGGCCACTTTTTAATTGGTAGACCACTAAGCTCGCTGCCATCTCCGTGTCTACAATCCGCTAATGCCAATCGTCTCGACAGATTCCAGCACATCGAGCAGTTTAAGCAACACTTTTGGCGACGCTGGAGCCACGAGTACATTGCGGAGCTGCAGTTGAGGACGAAGTGGCGTACGAAGTCCAAAGAGAGCCTACAAATTGACGACCTAGTCCTCTTGAAAGAGGAAAACGCTCCACCGCTCTATTGGCGTCTCGGACGTGTAAGAAAACTCTTCCCGGGATCTGACGGATTGACACGCGTCGCAGATATAGACACTGCAAGAGGAATTGTGCGGCGCGCCCTAAACAGAATCGTCCTACTACCGAAGCCCGATGAGTTGGAAGATCTTGAAAGCTGTTAAGCTTTCCAGCGTCGGGAGTATGTCGGCGCCGTTACGACAGCACCGACGGTGTTTGCGGGGAGTATGTGAAGTGCGGGGGGTTTCTCACCACCGCGCCTAAGACCGGCACTCGCCGATAGCTCGCGACCCGATCGCCACCAAATATTTTGTATTTTTCATTCCTTTCAAATATACAATTTGCCTATCGTGTGAGTCGCCTATTTTATTCATGTTCCCTAACTGAACACTTGGTGGTGAAGGGAAACATGGTGAGGAAAATTGCATATCTGAGAATTGAAAATTGTAAGACATGTAAAGTCTACCAACATGTACTGGATTAACGTGGCGGACAGTTCTTTGCCCTAATAAACCCTCACAGAAAGGAGAGGAGGCCAGAATTGGAACGAAAATAGAATGTGAGCTGTTATTTTACTTTACTTACTATATTATGTTTAGCTCCTTGTATATCTTATGAGGTGGCTATGAAAAACAGCACAAAGGTCTCATGATCTGCTAGTGATTGATAGATAGATAATGTATAAAACCAAGTAGTATAAAATGCCAGGTAAAATATCTAGGCTGAAGACAGGAGCAATAGCAACTAAAAATAACGTGGTCGAGCTGTGCTGCATTTATATTATGGTTTTACCACGAACGGTATGGCTCGACTAGGAAACATGTAATATAATTGCTCACAATGTTATGTTAATATATGTTTTACCATCATGATGAAATAGTGAATTGAATTACTTTTTTAAAAAATAAAAAATAAACATGTTACATCCAATTAGTTTTTTGTTAAAAACATTAAATCAAAATCAACAAACTTAATTTAGATTATGTCGTAATTTGCCTACGGAATTTAGCATGGGCTGGAAGATAGTCCGAGTGGACGCAGCTGTCACACTCTTATTCATTTATGAAATACTAGCTTCTGCGCTCGACTTCGTACGCGGATCCTGTTGCTTATGCCAGCGACAACGGGGTCGTCAAAATCGAAGATCTGAAACGTCTGATGTCGAATTCTAAGAGCCTGGGGACGGGAAAACAATGTGATTTTCGAGACGATTCGAGACGTTCTAGATCTTTCATTTTTGTAAGTCAACAGGAAATGCCCATCAGACTAAACAAGTTTTGCTAAAACGTCATTCCTATATATGTTATAGTGTCGCTGGTCTTTGGATGGAGTGTAACTCCTTGTGTGTTATTAAGTTAATATATTGGTAATATTGTTTAGATCACGTTCACATGAGGCCTAAGCACTTATAGAACAAAAATACTTCAGCGCAAAAATTCCGAGTAAACTATGTTGAAAGTTGACCCGTCCGGCACGTGAACATAAAGATTTCTAGAACTTCTAACCCGGGAAAGAGCGACGTACAACTGACCATGCGAGAAACAACTGACACCGAGATCTACTCCAGCAACACGAAAAGTCTGCCCTTGAGCCTTATTAATCGTCATTGCATAACACAATGATACTGGAAATTGCGTTCTTTTAAATTGGAATGGAACATTATTTGGTATTATGGGAATTCTGGGAAAAAAGACAGTTTCTCCTGCACCGCAACCTGTTAAAATTTGAGCCTCGATTATATTTTGTTACAACTGGGTTATTTTTAGCCGAGTTCCATTGCAAAGTTGTGGTGGTCTTAAATTTCGGAGCAGAATAATCGGAATGCTAATTTTTAAACATATTTCATGAGAAGGAAGTCTGGGCATATTTAAATAATTTGAAAATTCTGTCGGGTGATTAGTGGCTTCTTGTTCATCGACCATTCTATTTATTGAACTATAAACTTTGCTCTCCCCCTGTATATTCGACAGTATTTTGTTATTAATCTCAGATGCCTGGTCATTGCGAGGAGTTAAAATGAATCTTTTGAATAGCCAAAAATTGTCCCTATTTAATATAATTGTTACGTCACCGTAAACCGACGATATAAGATGTGGTTGGGATTGCACTATACAATATAACTCAGGCGTCACAATAAGTTTTCCTTGGTGTAGTTGTGGATAGGTAACTTTCCCAATCTTTAATAATTTATCAGAAAATTGACGATCATCCGGGTTATCTCCAGTTCTCACTCACATTTTTATAGTCAAATATACCGATTGTATATCAGGCCACAAATAAGAGCTTTTTAGGCAAGCCCTAACCTCATCAGCTCGGGTTCCCCGTGGTATTACCGATAAGGTTTGTCAGAAATCACAACAAAATAACACCGTGATACCGCCCATTGGCCGATCATTTTGTCTTATATCCCTTAAAGTTCTGTCTACCGCTTCTACTCCTTTTCGGTGGACCATCGTACATTCATCCCATATGATTAAATTACACTCACGTAATACCTTAGCTTTGTCGCTATTTCTTGAAATACTACAGATTGGACTTTCCGTGCGATCTAAATCAATTGGTATTTTAAACATAGTGTGAGCAGTTTTACCTCCTGGTAGCAATGTTGCAGCTACACCTGATGAAGCCACGGCAAGAGCAATTTTACGCTGATTTCGAACATAAGCTAATATTAATTTAGTCAAAAAGGTTTTCCCAGTTCCTCCAGGTGCATCTAAAAACCATATTGTTCTCAAATTATTCTGAACACTCTCGCACACGTAATCACAGACTGAACGTTGCTCTCCGACTGAGGTTGGTGTTGGCAAACCATATTCACAGAAAGATTTACCGCCTACTGCTCTTAAGTCTTCCTGAAGAGCTAATAAGCACAGATTTATGGCAAGATCACGGAAATTATCATTAGTTGCGCCTTCATCATTGTGAGATATATTCCGAAGAAAGTCTTCTGCAAATTTTTCTTTATATTTTTCCCATAATTGTACAGCATCTGACAAATTACAAAATGTGAGTAATGTTACAAATAAATGGAGTAACTGTCGTGGATTATCATTAACACAGGATTCTGCTAAAGCATCATACCAATGTTGTTCATTTTCATGCAAACGACGCGCTTGGCAAGCTGCATGATAAGTTGGATAAACAACATTGTCTAATTTTCTCAAATCTATAAATGATGTTGGTCCTCGCACTGTATGTAGTAATAATCGCAAATAGAAACACTCAGCGTTGTAAGGATGAACGGTGTACACTCTACCAAGAACATTTTCTTTGAAAATAACTGACTCGCCATCTACAGGCCTGCCACGGCGTCTACGATTAAAGACACCTCGTTGCTTATCGTAGGTATAATACGATGGAACTTCCTCATACAAAAAAGAATTTGCAAAATCATCAGTTTGGCAAAGTCGAAAGAATGCTAATAAAGTTGTTTGTCTAGGGTTCTATAATCGTTCTGTAACATTTTCGGTGTTGAAATATATACGTTGACCTCCTTCAAGATGAACATCCAGATAAGTCACAGGTGGATAGCTGTCGTGAATGTTGAAACTTAAGAAAATTTGTCGGGACGTCCATATTTTCTTACGTAACATAAAGCATTTTGAGTACGTTCGTGCATGTAGCGTGGACCACCAGTAAATGAAGAGGGTAAAATAACTAAACGGCCCATATTCACCGTATCATTATCTTGCTGCATGGCGTCACGAAGGTGCACGTATTCTTCAGCGCGCAGCTGCCTTTGATTAGATCGTATATAAACTAATCTTTCGATTTAAGTTTTTGCGTACATGTCAACAAAAAACTGATTGAATAAGCCACGAAAAGTTGAAAGTATACAAATCTATTCCGTCTCACTTGCAATTGGTAACAATGAAATTGAAGGCATGACATCTTTTTATTATAATTAGGTGCGCCTGTACGTGGATCAGTTTAGTATAAAGTGAAATTATAACCATCTTCCCCTTGAGAGTATATCAAAGGATATTGCAAACTGTCGTAAGCCCTGTCGGTTTCGTAAATACGTTGCAAACGATTGTCTCTGGAACGGATAACGATATCACGCCTACCACATTCCTGGTCGACTGATACTACAGCAACTTCATTCGTGGATGGAACGTTATAACGCCCAGGGTGTTCCTGAGTTGGACGCCTATCGTCATTTATAACAATAAAATTGTTATCACCATCTTGAGGAAGAGCTTCTTATGCCGATTTAAAACTGCATACATACGAATTAACCTGATGCAACATGTTCTGAAATTGTGAAATAAGTTCAGTATTTAAATTCGGGAAATATTTATTTCTTATATTCGACTGTTCGTTGTAGTCGGATACAAAATGTATTTGAAGAAACTTAGGTTGGTCTTCAGGCAAAAGGGATCCTATCAAATGGTAAACCTGACCTTGTATCTTAAAAGTAGGCATGAAAGGACCTTCTGAGATTTGTTGAGCACCAAAGGATGTCATTTCAAACGCACTATTATAAGTGCGAATATTGTCTAAGAACTGTTTAGATTACACATGTTCCCCTAAAAGTAGTGACTTCAAAGGTTCCGGTGGATCTTCGAACAAAGGTAAATTTATTTTACCTCCAGAACAATAGAAACCAGCCGACTCCTTACTCTACTTTCAAGCATTACAAAAAGAACATACTACGTTCATATTGCCTATTACAGAAGATGATCTGTAATCAATTGTGAGGTTATAAGCAAACCCACTTTTATATTTGTCGGACCACGCCACCGAATTTGTAGATTGATCTTCTATGTGTACATCTAACTCATTAAGACTATGTCGAAATCTGTCTGCAGTAAAACGGGCCTCTCGCTGTTCGTTCGTTTCAACAGACCCAATATTTTCAATTCTTAATCTTTCATTAAACAAACTTATTAATCGTTCTTGTCTCAAAGAATTGTAATATTCGCGTCCTGACTCTAGGCGTTGTTCATGCTCATGTTCATCTTCAAGAGATCGAATAATATTATGGTGCACCCTATCATTTGTCAAACGGTCTTCATATTGAGTAAAAGTTTCAGATTCTCGAGATAAAATATGACGTTCGCGATCAGCTGTGAGACGTAATTCCCTCTCAGTGTAGGTTTCGGACTCGCGAGATAATGTATGCCGTTCGCGGTCAGCTGTGAGACGTAATTCCCTCTCAGTGTAGGTTTCGGACTCACGGGATAGTACATGCCGTTCGCGATCAGCTGTGAGAAGTAATTCCCTCTCAGTGAAGGTTTCGGACTCACGGAATAGTACATGCTGTTCCCTATCAGCTGTGAGACGTAATTCCCTCTCAGTGTAAGTTTCGGACTCACGAGATAATGTATGCCGTTCGCGGTCAGCTGTGAGACGTAATTCCCTCTCAGTGTAGGTTTCAGACTCGCGAGATAATGTATGCCGTTCGCGGTCAGCTGTGAGCCGCAATTCTCGTTGTGAAGCAGTTTCAGCTTCTCGGGATAACACATGTTGTTCTCGGTCAATGGTAAGCCTTAGCTCTCGTTGAGAAGAACTTTGAGACGCCCGTGATGTAGCTCGTCTCGCTCTGTCAGCTGCTAATCGCATCTCTCTTTCTGGAGAGCTTTCATTGGCTCGAGAAGTTGAGGCACTAACTCTCATAGACTTTAACCGATGTGCTCTTTTCTCTGCCGATTCTTGAGAACGCACATTTCTCATTCTCTTAGCTTCTATCGAATTTCGAGATAAAGATATTCGTTTTTAGGTGGCATTGTGTATTTTATTTTTAATCGACAGCATTCAGTTACCTAACAAAATAATCTACGTTAGAGGTCCTAACTATAGCTACCAACACTTAAAAAATCTAAATGCCTACTTAAATAATAAAACGGATCCTAAATAAATCCTTAAATCCAAAATTAAATTCTTAAAAATATATTAGTAGATACCTAAACTTCGTCTAATAGAATGAAATAACCTATTTGATACCTAGGTACCTATTTAAAACTACAGCTAAATAAAAAAAAAGTTTAATTTATAATTAAGCTTATACTAAGAAATATTTAAACACTATCCAAATAACTAATACCTATTTTATAAAATAACAACCAAAGAAATCTAAAAATAAATTATTAAACGTAAGAGTAGAAAGTCGCGCTGTTGAGCACGGTTTGTTAAAATTAATTATTGTCTGTCAATAAGGTCACTAACTAACACTCTGAACGTCTATTCGCATCAACAGCCAAATATTGTATGAAGCTCGCACTTTTTTTTGCGCCCAGAAGCAATTGGAAAGGGCTACCTCGATACGGCGAGGAAGTGGAGAATGCTTTACGCATACCACGACAGCCGGTCTGTCGTGGTTATGTGGAACTCACTGTGACTACCTATTGGGGAACCTAAGTGATACCCACTAAACTCCACTTTGGGGACTGACAATTGGCCGATAAAGCCGCTTTGTCGGATCGGAAGCGACCCTCTTTTGGGAGAAGAGGGCGCAGAAAGCTCGCACTCGGACCCTTCGCCTTTGTATACCTCCCGCCGTGAGCCGCGTCGAGCGCGGCGACCGTTACACAAAAATAATCCTTATAGCATGATTCAGTATTCACGCGCGATGGCTTATTAGCGTATTTCATGTATAACTTTGGTGTTTCTATACAGATTTCTATGATTCTTTTTTATTGAATAGATAATAATGTTAACTTTTTTTAATTAGGGATGAGTGAGAGTGTTATAAATGTAAGAATAGACAAATATAATCAGAAAGCTCCGAACTGCTAAGCTATCGGGAGTTACACGTGTTATTGTGAGTCAACAATAAAAGATAGACATATGCTCTCGTGGGATATTTTTTATATAATTTTAAGAAGAACATTTTCGTTATACATGATTTCTGTGTAGCTTTAACCATTAAAGCTGCACACGCGTCGGAAGCTTAAAAAATGGAGTAATTTCTCGCGTTTCCCCAACATTTACCTTCACTGCTCTACTTCTATTGATCGTAACGTGATGAAAAGTATAGTACAACCTGCCCAGGAGTATGAAGAATGATTATACCAAGTTTCGTTAAAATCCGTCGAGTACTTTTTGTTTCTATAACGAACACACAGACAGACAGACAGAAAAAAAATTTACTGTTTGCATTTTTGGCATCAGTATCGATCACTAATCACCCCCTGATAGTTATTTTGGAAATATATTTCATTACAGAATTGACCTTTCTACAGATTTATTATAAGTATAGATGAACAGATTCAAAAACAATGAGGCATTCTTTTTAGCAATTTCGTTAAACAGTTTTATATGATAAGGGGATAAACGAGTACACAGTCCACCTGATGGTAAGTGGTTGGGGTTGCTCATATACATCTATATCTATCTGCGACTACGAATCAAAATGTAGATGCGTTGTCACCCATGAGGACTTAGATGGAATGTCTCGTTTCCAGTCAAAAGGGTCTCCGGTTCTCTACACTCCCTATACGAAACACAGTAGCGTTATGATGCTTTTTTCGCTGGTATTCTGTAAGAGCGTGGTCCTTCCCCGGTCGAGCTGACCCATTCGTGCTACAACTATACTGCTAATATAATTAAACATTATTGTTTTGCAGCTAAGCCAGTAGATCGGGCTCGTAATCAGGAGCTTATCTTAATAATCACACTGTAAGAATTTAAATCCAATTTTAATAAAGCGCTAAGTTACCACATGTGTGCAAGACTGTCTTTCTATTATATTCGAGATATTTCGAGATAATGTGAAGTATGGCAGTTCACATAAGAGTGACTGCATTTTCCTGTTCTATAATCGAGTGGAGAGCTGAGCACTAGTTCTATAATAATTGCCTCGTTGATATATATTTCTAGTCTATTGTGGAAAGTCTGAATGTGTCCAAAAACGCAATTAGGGCACTTCACAGTGCTATATTACTACTTTAATGTATGGTAGTGAATGTTGGGTGTGGCAGAAGAACACCGGAGAGTAGAGCAAATTACAGGGTGAGAATTTGTGTGACTTATCACACACAATTGCAAACCACACTTTTCTCTTTAGAAAAGTGTGGTTTGTAAGATGATTTTGTAACCACTATTAAGAAAGGAATGCTTCATTGGTATGGTTATGTAGAAATATTGAATGAGGAAAGAGTGACAAAGCAAATTCATGCTACAGAAGTGAACGGCAGAGTCGAGAAGGGACGCCCTAGGTGAAGGTCTATCGACCAAATTGGCGATATATTAAAAATGGGCCAATTTAAGAGTACCCGTACCCGACGAGCATGTATTCCTAGGTAAATAGATGTGGAACAGGCGAGAGAGGTGTGCCAGGATCGTGCCAAATGTAAGTCTGTAGTCTCTGCATACTCCTCTGGGTTACAGGCATGAGTGTTTGTGTTTATGTTTTATATTATATATTTTCAAAATCAACACAGATCCGTGAACTGTAAATTAATTTAGTAGGAAATTTCAATGTTTATAGACACTTGGGTGTCTCGCGAACTCGACTACGCTCTAGGTCATTGTTGAGGTGCCCTTGGCGCAGACACAATCGAAGCGATCTTTGCAGTTTTATAAAACAGAGATTTTGTTGGAGAGCAGTTTACAATGTAGGCAATTGTATGAATTGCTTCAGCCCAATAGAATTAGGTAAGTAAGCATTTAACATCATACATTTAATTTATTTATTTTTTATTGCACCAAATATTTGTACAAAAGGCGAGCTTAATGCTATATGGCATTCTCTACCAACTAACCTTGGGTAGAACAGAGAGTGAGTTTGGGCAGTTCAGTTGTCGTGATATAAATCAGTTCAAATATATACATTCAACACATACATAAAACACACACACACACACACACACACACACACACACACACACACACACACACACACACACACATATATATATATATATATATATATAAATAAATATATATATATATATAGATAACAATAAACATATAAAATTAAACGCCAAAATTTTTTTCGCACTTGAGTCACATTTTTTCTTTTTAGTAATAAAATTTCAGATTGTATCGAATTACCTCATTAGATTGAAATACAAAACGAAGAAACTTTTTTCCTAACCTATTATATGTATATAGTTATAACAGTGCCGTAGTGACCGTAAAAATAATTAAATTTCAATTTCTTAGACTGGTACAAACATATCACAAGATCTGAATTTTAATCAGTCCAAACCCCCTTTGTAATCAAATTAAAATGGGAAATAAAATAACAGCCCACTGATGGTAAGTGGCTACTCCATCCCGCGGACCACGGATGGAGAACCTCGTAGATAGAGATGCGTCGCCATTTCTGAGGATTACGATTTAATTCTTTAGAGCCTGTAATAATATTGGCTTTTTGTGACTACCATTTGGAACAGAACACATCAGTGCATGCACTAGGTAGCATAAAAATTCGAGAGGTTGATACCTATTCGGATGCATTCCTCGGCAGAAAAGGTAGTTTTCCTTTTTTGCCGAGGACTGCATCCGAATCCACCTAAAGTTAATTCTTGGTTATATTACTACATTCATCCGTCCATACAGTCTGTAAAATGCTGTGCTGCAGGTGTATCAACAACCTAAAATAAAAGAATAAAAAGATACTGCTGCACTTTGATTTTTTTCCCTCTGTCGCCTCTTAAGAAAAACCACGAGACGATATGAGGTAGTGAGGGGGAAAAGGGATCATGTGATACTGCGATTGTTAATCCGCCTCTCGTGCATGAAGACAAAGGAAAATTCTCTCTACAACGAAGAAGTTCTCCAGTTAAAATTAAGACGATTAAGATAACTCGGAATCGTGTTGTTTTAAAGTTATTAAAGTCACATTCAGACTTAATTTCGAGATTTAAATTCGATATTTACATTGTCAATATTTTTTAAACTTTAAATCGTATGTCTTATTAGTAATGATGCCTATACAATATTAGGTATATCTGTGTCTTAATATAATAAAATAAATAAAGGTTTTTAAAGTTTTAATACTTTTTTTATAGTAGAGACGGCAAACAAGCCGTACGGCTCATCTGATGGTAAGTGACTACCGCCGCCCATGAACAGAAACAGAAACAGAAACAGAAACTTTTTTATTCAATATAGATTATAAATAATACTTATTGAAAGTTACTCTTTTGTATGATTACCACTGGTTCGAAAAAAAAACCTCTGTCCTGGGAAGAACCAGCAAGACACCCAGCGGGACTTTTTTTTTAAAATAACAGCTTACAATCATGTATGTTACACAAATTAACAACACAACAAATTAGAAATAGCTTGGTAGCGATCACCTCATTTCCAGGGGTTATTATTATCTATAAATTCATTAATATTATAATAACCCTTTATATACAAACTTAGTTTAATACAGTTTTTGAACTTTAAGCAGGTCAAATTTTGTATATTTTCTGGAATTTTGTTGTAAAAGTGTATACATCACCCCAAGAATGAATTACTGACTCGATTGAGTCGAGTAACTGGTACTACTAGCTTGTGTCTGCTCCTAGTATTTACAAAATGAATACCACTTATTTTTGTAAAACTACTTTTATTTTTGTGTACGTACATTACATTTTCATAAATGTAATGTACGTACTTTTTTTGGAAGAAGTACACATAATTTCTCCAATAATTGAGATAAAAAACCTAATGCATAATTTTAAGTGAATTTTGCTTTTCATATCTAAAAATCGTGCTGCGTTGTGATGGCGTTATAGAATCTATGAGAACATTTCAGCCTTTGTGTGTCGTAATTAGTGACTATGACAGGCCTCATGGCAAATCCAAAGGCATCATTTCATGAGAAAGAAAAACTTGATCGCACTTTATTATATTAGGTATAGATAAATGTCAATGTAAACATAAAACAACCCATTGTTGAGTAAATCATTTTTACGGATTTAATCGTTTAGTTTTACTATTTTTAATTACGGACGTTGCGGTTGCATCGCTCATGGTCACGGGAATTAAAATCAAATGTAAATAGTTTTCTTCAATGAATAGTGTTCCCGTAAATATAAGAAATAATATTACAAACCTTAGTGTTAATAGCACTTTGAACATAGCTTTTTGGACGTCAAGTGAAATAGACCTAGAATACTTAGTCATCAATGTATCATCATTATCATTACAGTCCCAAACAATTTCACAGCTGAACATTGTAACAATGTGGTAAACCACAGCGTAGCTGAGAACCCTAGTAAAGGGTAGGTATTTAGCTAGGTACTGTAAGTAAATTATTAGGATAAAAATTGTAATCAATGTCACAGAATAAAAGTTTTATAGTTAAGAGCAAAAAAATTTAGTAGCCACGACTAGACTGTATATCATGTCTGCATCTCATTCTTTTAGTTCTTCACTTATAATTCACTGATGGAAATAAAAGTAGTTGAAGGAGGTGCCGTCCGTGAGTGAAGTTGACCGGCGTAGGCGGTATACTAGCCCAGGTGGTTGGAAGTATAGCCTAGCGGCTGGTTAAAACCGGCCGCTTAGGTGGAATGGCGGCTGGCGTCGGCACTATGCTACATCGCGCTAGCTAAGACCTGAAGCAGTAGAACTTCGGCAGATGAAAACTGGTAGAAGAACCCTGTAAATGTGCAAGGGTGTGCACATTAACAGTGCAGTAGTAGAGCCGATTGCGATGTACTGGCAGGACATTGACTTAAGAACGTGAGGAAACAGCAAGAAGGCAGGGAGGCTCTAGCTGCACTTTACAAGGCATAGTACGAAGCAATATAAAGAATGTGATAATTTAACAATTAATATTATGTATTTGAAATAAATGCAAACGCTTATGTAGCTATAGCTCGAAAATATAAATGAATATAAATTATTAAGAATAACTCAAAAACGATTGGTCAGACCTTGATCAAATTTATATGAGATTACATGTGAAGCACAAGCTTTCAAATAAAAATATCGATATCGGTTCACCCAGTAATAAGTTATGAAATAACACACATAAAAAACATACAGTCGAATTGAGTACAGTCTCCTTTTTGAAGTCGGTAGAAAAATGGAAATCTACAAAATATAACGGCAAATTTTCTACAATAGATTTAAGTTTTAAATATTTTCAGCCCTTACACGATTGCCTCGGAAGGAAAATAATGTTTATCGAGTGTATGTATGCAAGTCCATTTCGCTGTTATTCTGCGATAGTGTGGTCCTATCATGGTCGAGTCGAACCATTCGTGGTACAAAGATAGTATAGGTGCAACGTGGTTCTGTCATATAAAAGTTTTTTTTTTTAAATTAAGTATAAGGCTTGTTAAAAAGCAAAACAAAGGCAACTATCGAAGTTTTAAATAAAATTGAAATGATTCCATGACGATTTTTAATGATTTTAATACGATAGATCCTTTACACCATTTTTTTTTACTTGGAACAGTGCAATTTTTCAAATTTAGCAATTTCGCAAGTTAAGCCCCTTCTTCTTTGCAATCTCAGTAAGACATTAATCACTATAGCAGACAGTCTACGGAGTTTAAGTTCAGCATTTTTAAAGTTTAAATGATATTTTCTGATCACATAAGTGTTGTTTGTCTGTCAGCTGGATGTACCTTCTAAAAATATATTTGTAGAAAAGTTTTGGGTATAAATATTATTATATGTAGAGCAGAATCTGGGTTCGTAGGCATGCGAACTAAGATTTGTAAAGTTCACCAGTGGAAGAACTGTTTTCATATTTAAATAAAACTAATTTTACGGATTTTATCGCGTATATTAACTTACAGCACCCATGGTCACGGGGGGGGTGGGGGGACTGAGGTGTATGACGTCCCAATGTCATAGTTAACCACGGCTACATCCAGATTAAAAATTATAAATTTTTGTTCCTATCTACGCAGTATGAACTTACAGTATCATGAAATCTTGCAGTTGTATGCTTGGGTTGGGATTTAATTTTATTAATTATGGGATTCCAAGCAGATGGTAGCACCCAGCCATCTTCTCTATTGAAATTAGGATGTTTTTTTTATTTCAATAGCCTCGCGAATCATGCTTGGAAGGAATCGGTGTTCTTTAGCGAGGATTTGTGGTCTATCAAATCGAGGATTTGTGGTCTATCAAATCTAATGTAGTGACGGGGGCGTCCCCCCCGTGACCATGGGTGCTGTAAAGTGCTTGAAACGTCGGGAAAGTAAAATAAGTTAATATACGCGATAAAATCCGTAAAATTAGTTTTATTTAAATGTGTAGTGTTCGCGTAAATATAAGAAATCATTACTGTCTTCATATGTTATGTTTTATTATACTACTGAAGAGACTTAACATTATACCTCGACTCTTCATAACCCTAGTGAAAACGCTAGTAATTTATTAAAAAAGTTGTATCACAATAACTTTGCCACGTGTTGGCGGAGTAAGAAAATTCATTATCGCGTGGATACCGTTAGAAACATGTTTTGGAAATACCATGCCAGAAAAATATTCTGACTTTCGATACTTGGTAGAGAAAACACTTCGTTTACGCCAAACGTAAATTACACAGACAGGCGATGGACAGCAGCGTCAAATGTGCAATACTTCTGATTACTGTGATCGTTAATCAACCTGTTAACCCTGACTATTAATGCAAACCCTCTCTACAGCGGGAGGGCCCAAATTCAGCAAAGGAACTCAAAGAATTACACCGTAAGTTTAGAAAACCGGAGGCTTATTATGGGAAATGAGGCATTTTATCGTAGTAATTAGGGGTAGACAAACATCTACATTTTGATTACTACACCGAGGATAGACGTAGATGTCTATGAATCACAGTATCCATTTACCATCAGGTGGACTGCGCATTCGTTTGTCACCCTTATTCTATAAAAAAGGGTAAACTCACGAGCTGATGAAGACATATCTGTGTTTCATACCCAAACTAAGCTAAAATTAAATAATTTATTTTATTTCCAACTATTTGGAAACACTAATTTAACTCTTTTATACTTTGTAGTTTTAATTATTCAGTGGTAAATAATCAACTAGAATTTCATTTTCAGAAAGTCGCTTATCTGTAGAGCTTACTACGTAGAATATAAATAATTCTACAATCGCTCACGATAAGCTATAAATTATTTATACGTTTCAAGCGTTCGTAATATTTTTCATACTCCTTAGAAAAAACATAGTATAATATAATATTAGGCAAAAATAATTTTGTAGGGATCAAGGTTTAGATTATATTTGTGTTTGTTAAATGTTTTTAAATTATAATAAAAAAGTAAAGATTACAAACTATTACAAACTATTTGCTTGAGTTTGTATTTTATTAGGACTCCAAAGACATTTCAGAATTTGCTTAATCTATAAAAATGGATAATATTGAAGTGTCTGTTTGTAATGTCGAAATAACAGCTTTTTACTATATGCATATGCGAGTATATACGGTACTTATAACAAAAACACCATTTTTAAAATTTTTGTCTGTCTGTATTTATGTCTGGCTGTCTGTCTGTATGTTTGTTCAGGCTAATCTCCGAAACGGCTGGACCGATGTTGACCGGACTTTCACTGGCAGATAGCTGACGTTATAAGAAATAACTGAAGCTACTTTTATTATAGAAAAATAATTATAATTCCGCGCAAAAAATTAATACCCATGAAATGCAATCGTAATAAATTACGCGCGGGCGAAGTCGCGGGGAACAACTAGTTAGTGATAAAATTGTAATTAATTTATTTAATTACCACTTACACTTAATTTATTTACGGAGTTAATTTTTCAGGACGAAATTTCCAAAATGGATACGGACAAACCAATAACAGGTAGTGTGTTCATTTGTAGTATTCGCTTCGTAAGCGGCATTGTTGTTGAGTGGCGCTTGTGACACGTTGCTGTAACGATGGTACTGATATTCCATAATTACTTGAATTATTGAAGTATTCATGATGATTAAAAAGATTCAAATGCGATGAAAACATAACACACATAACAAATGACTAATTTTGTAAATTGATTAAGTAATTCCCAATATGTAAATCCATGTTTTAAAATATAATTTATTTTAAATTAAAATTCTTAGACAAACAAAACTATTTTGATTTGAAACGGTCAGTACTGCAGAAAGGCAATTTCATAGGGAAATATCAATCTATACAAATAAATAAAATTGAAGAGTCTGTTGGTAATGTCAAAATTACAGCATTTTACTAAATGCATATGAAAGTAAATAAGTTACTTATTACAAAAACACAATTTTTTAAATTTTTATCTGTCTGTCTGTCTGCTTGTTACGGTTAATCTCAGAAACGACGAAACCGATTTGAACGGGACTCACTGACAGATAGCTGATGTTATAAGGAGTAACTTAGGCTACTTATATTTTAGAAAAAGTATTAGGTTTCCGCGCAACATAATTACAACCCCAAAAATACACGCGTCGAAGTCGCGGGGAACAGCTAGTTATAAAATATATTGAATACAGTATACACTATGGCACATGTCTACGTGCTAAAACATACAAACTTGTACCGCTTCATAATAATTGTTAATGCGTAAGCAGTCTCAGACTTGTGCATGCATATTTTTGCCCCTTTCGTTTGTATATTTCTTGAATTGTATGTAAAATGTGTGTATTAAATAAATAGTTCTTTTTTTCTTTATTTCTTTCAAAGAATAGCAAATAACATTCAAAGAATAGTAAATAATTGTATTAGTGCTATAATGACTACTGATAATAAACATAAAAATAGAATAGTTGATATTGGCATAGTTTCGGAGAATCTATCAAAATTTAAACTCGATTTATTACATTTACATTCCTGAAATAATTGTAATTCACGTTAAAAATGTATTATTCTTCTTACAATTAATTTAAAAAGCTAAATTTTGGTTCACTAATGATTGTACATTATGATTTATTTATGATTTTATTTTTGTTATAATTCACAAACAACTGGTTAGAGCTTTATCTAATTTATATAAGATATAGATGAAAAGCACCAGCTTTCAACTAAAAAAAGGATCATCAAAATCTGTTCTTCTTAGTTAATAACTCTGAGGTTAACATACATAAAAATACAGTCGAATTGAGAACCCCTCCTGTTTTTGAAGTCGCATAAAACAATTAAGTACATCTGGACCTTATTAACGTATTTAAGGTGAGCATGGATAAAACTACGATTAAGCTAAAAAAGTCGCAATAATTTAAGGCCGCCTTTTAGTACGGTGTCTAGGTGTGAAAACGTTACCTCACTTCCCGCAAGTTTTCTACAAATAAAACTAAGGTGGAGTGAATTTTAGTACTAGCAACGTTTATAAAACAACGTAGATGTCTCTGTGGGCAATAACACGCACTTATTTTAATTTAAAAAAAACTCACCCTTACCAGGATTTTTTCCCGTATAGTGGAGGCACTTTACAAACATAAATTCCACAAGGACAAACATCCTGGAACAATACTTGTAGGCCATACAAATTCCTGTTCCGTACGGGATTCGAACCCGCGGCTGTCAGTGCCACAACACAATAAGCTAAGCTACTGCGCCACCGAGCTGACGAAGACATACTCGTACACAACTCACATAGTGGTCTCTATGGCTGATGACAGCAGTATTTTTTAGTAAGGCAAAAATAAAATACGTTGTGACATAAAAATACTTACCCTTTTCATTTGAAATAAATTTTGCATCTCACTATTCCAGTCATAGAGCCCAAGCTAAGTATGTTTAGGTTCCTTCCTTCCACTAAAAGAAAAAGTGCTTTAGCTGTGTAAGATATATACCTAGTCAGGTCATAAATTCTGCCACATGTTTAATATAAAATAATTGAAACAAGTTTATTCTTTATGTAACCATTTATATACCAAAATGAACTTAACAAAACATAGATTCTTATGACACTAAAGTTTATTCAAAACGACCTCCGTGATTTTGAATACAGGCCTTCAATCTGCGCGGCCAGTCGTCTATCGCAGCACGAACGAGGTCCATGTCAATATCGGCGGCTGCCTTAATCAAGGATGTCTTGAGTGACTCCAAATTGGGATGAGGCTTTGAGCACGCCTTTTCCTCCAAGTGTTGCCATATCTTGTAATCTAACGGATTCAAATCTGGACTGGAGGAGGGCCAGTCTTCGTGCCAGATGAAGTCGATTTTACGCGCCGCCAGCCAGTCTTGTGTGCTCTTTGCTCTATGAACTGGCGCCGAATCTTGTTGGAATACCCAGTGCCTGTTATTGAACATGGTATGAGAAACAGATTCCACAAGGTTTGTCAGGACTGTATTTTGATACACAACTGGATTCGTTTTTACACCTTTCTCACAAACATGTACCTCTGTTAAGCCCCAATAAGAAACCCCCAACCATACCATGAGCGAGGATGGAAAATTACCTCGTTGGACACGCGGAATACGGTTGCTCGCTTCTTCACTACTGTGTGCGTACACCTTATCATTTTGTTTGTTGTAGCTCTCTTCTACGGTAAAAATTTTTTCATCCGAGAAAAGAATTTCCCGATATTTTTTTCCCGCGTACCGCTTCAACAAAGCGCGGCATCTCTTCAGTCTCAGGTCCATTAGACGAGCATTCAAACGATGTCCTGTTTTTCTTCGATATGCCCGAAGCCCTAAGTCTTCATTTAACACCCTTTTCACCGTGGTTCTGCTTAACCCCATCTGAAGGGCCAACAGTTTCTGCTTATGTTTGGGATTTCTTTGAATTCACGCCTTCACAGCTTTTATCACTGCTGGAGTCCTAACAGACCGAGGGCGACCACTTCTTGACCTGTCATCTACACTAGAGTCTTCATTGTATCGTTTTATGGTACGATAAACGAATCTTTTGGTTATATTCAAATTTTTCAGTATGTCAAAAATTTGAATTGGCGCGTAACCGCAACGATGCAACGCAATAACTGCCACACGGTCTTCTTTAAGCGTCCACTCCATATTTAAAAATGAGTAAAATTCTAAAAAGTATACAGTTTTATTTTCATGAACAATTCGAAATTCGAATACAATAAACTTTTTTGTGGCCAGCATTCTAAAAGAAAATTTTTACTGTGTGACAATACTTATGACCTGACTAGGTAATAAATTAAAGTATGTGGGAAAAATAAATGTTTGTCATTTTTATTATCTCTGCAATCGCGTTTATCGTGTCATCTTTTCTTTGGGTTTTTGGGTTCACACATAGCATATCAGTATGTTCAATTTTTAAAAAAAATATTTACTTTTTGATAATAATTACATATTTTAAGATTTATAGAGCATCAAATAAGTTTTGCAATTTCTTCTTAAGTTACAAAGACATTTTGTCCCATAAAAGAAATTGGATTCAAAGTCAGTGATCCGATATTATCAATTTTGTCAGATCAATGGGAATCTCAAGCAATATCGTTTGCAGATTTTTTAAGCCTCGTAATGCTTGTCATTTTTAAGTGCGTTCTCAAGATTGATGTTTCACATAACTTCATAACATGTATTTAATGAAAGTATGATCGTCTTCAATTTATTAAGAATAAAAGGCATTTATGCATAATTAAGGCATGTTGTACGAAAATCAGTTGTATGGGAGTGACAGTGGACTTTCAATAGGTTGTAACTAATGAACTTATTATTGGAATAATAGAACAATTAAATTAATAAAAATTTATTTTTACGGCGTTAAAAAAATATCCTTTTATTTTTATTATAGTTTTTCTAAAAATCTTCCGCAACCGGCAATTATGAGGTGAGTAGATCTGTGATACTTCTCATACTCGATATCTTTACTCCAGTTCTCACTAACATCATCAATTTCTCACTTTTTTCCGATGTTTTCGCCAAGTTATGGCTAATGGCTTTTGTACCGCCCCATGCTAAATTACTAAATCCATCGCTTTTTTCCCATTTTAGACTTAATCATTAGTACAAAAAAAGTCAACTCTTTCATTTTTCAAAATGCTATTTCCTTAGAACACATCAGTCTGGCTTCCGCCAGGGACACAGTATAACAGCATTATACACAAACACTCACACCTGTTACCCAGAAGGGTAACAGGTGTGAGTGTTTGTGTGACACTACGGACTTCCATTTGGCGCGATCCTGACACACCTCTCTCGCCTCCTTTACATCCATATATCTACGCATACACGCTCGTCGGTTAAGGGTACTCCTAATCTGGCCTATTGTAAATGTATATGTATATATAACAGCATTAACTAAGTTGTTACAGAAGACTTTAGAGAGGGCACGGAGAGGTCATGTTTGACCGTTCTTGTTAGAAGATTCTTGAAGCCGCCGGAGCAGGTTAGTCAGTTCTTACCATCCAAACAAAATGATCATACGCGATAAATCCCGTAAAACTAGTTTTATTTAAATGTGTAGTTTTTGCGTAAGTATATGAAATCATTATGTAAGCCAGTATGAACTGGTAATTGCATATAAAATTCGCTTATTAGAAGATCTGATGACCAAGCGCGCAGTATATCTAACATCCTTAAATTTATTGAAGAGACGCTGAGACCATAATCTCATTCCCACCTGTGTCAAAAAATCCACGAAAAAGGACATTCGAGGAAGCGCTAAGATCTTAAATCAGGCAAGCAAAAACATTTTTTTTATAGTATAGGATGACAAACGAGCACACAGTCCACCTGATGGTAAGTGGTTGCTGTAGCCCATAGACATCTACATATATCCTCAATAAAGACTCAAGATGCAGATGTGTTGTCACCCGTGAGGACTAAGATGGTATGCCTCTTTGCCAGTAAAAAGGGTCGCCGGTTCTCTACACTTACCATACGAAACACAGCAGCGTTAAGCTGCTATTTTACGCTGGTTTTCTGTGAGAGCGTGGTCCTTCCCGGGCGAGCCGACCCATTCGTACTACAACTATACTACTAATATAGCTGCAGCATGGCTCTACGACGTAAATAAGTTGTTAATAACGGTGAACCAGCAGAAACGTAGCATCTGTGTTTCATAAATAAAATAATAGACAAATCGTCCAGTGATTTAAAGACTATTTTATCGACATTTAATTATAAGAATTGCATGGACACTATAGATAAACGTGAGACAACTAAATACAATGAATGCAAAAATAAACATATACGAGTAGATAAAAACCTAACACTAACAACTAAATCCAATGTCCAACATCAATATAAACGTAAGAACGGAACGTAACCATTTACAACACACGCGAGTAATAAACAACGCGCGGTCTATAACCTGTCAAAACAATCTCTGGACGACACGACAGTAAAAGTTTTGGCCAAAGGTATGAATTTCGTAATAACACCGCAAAGAATCTCATACAAAGACAATGTCTGTATTTTTGAGGACTGTCTGTATAAACATACTATTGGTAATGAAGATTAAAGAGGCCATACGTCAACACATTTCGTCATGTTACGTTGAAGCTCAGCGCCGAAATTCAGTCTTCCTACAGATGAATTTAATTGAAAAACTTACGCAACAGACAAGATCTCACGATTCTTCGCGCAGATAAAGGTAATGCTACGCTTATAATGGATACGTTGGATTACAATTTTTAAATACAACAACTTTTATCACATGAAACTATGTACAGATAGAACAAAACAGACCCTACAACTAATGCACTAAAAACAACTAGTGATCTTATTAAGAAATACGGTTTATCACAATATTGACAATATTGATTCTTGACGTTAATTAAGTAAAACCTGTATCTGCTAAACCACCGAAGTTGTATGGGTTACCAAAAATACACAAACCGAACGCTCCATTACGTTCTATTTATATGACTCACTATTGTAAGCCAGATTGATTCGCCAATTTACAGATTGGCTCAACACTTAGCAAAAATACTATCACCACTCAGAAGACACGCAAGATCACACACTAAGGATAAATACCATTTTGTTAGTGAGATAAAAGCCTTACTGACATTGAAACCATGGTGAATTTTGATGTTCAAATCTATTATGGAAGGAAGAATTTTGCAAGCAAAAAGATGATGTTGCGATGAGCTCACTGGTAGATCGGACCAAAGCTAATAATTAAAAAGCTGAAGTTACTCCGGGTTAACTCTGATATCGGGACGTCAATCCCCTGAATTCCCCGTGATAATGAGTGCACTAAAGCACACGAAACGTCGGGAATATAAAATAAGTTTATATACGCGATAAAATCCGCAAAACTACCACACAATACACTTTTAAAATTAACCTCCCCTCTAGGATTTTTACCTGTATCTTAAGTGCAGTTAACAAACATAAATTTCACAAGGACAAACATCAAGACCCGGACAATTATTTATGGATCATACAAGTACTTGTTCCAAGCGGGGTTAGAACCCGCGGCCCCATATAATGCGTAAAATATTGTTCTGTTTAATACTAGCTGGTACCCGGCGCGTTGCTGCCGCAAAAGAAATAATTGTGGATATATCGTTTTTGTTTTTTAATTTAGAAGAGATTTATTATGCAATAAGGAATGTTATATGATATCTTCATTGAAATTGAATGATAATATATTACTCTTGTAGTATCGTTATGAATTTATAAGTAAATTATAAAAAGCCTAATAAACTATTACTTTCGCGCAAGTGCAAGCAATAATTTGACAAATTTATACCGCAATCTGATGAACGGTATTAACGGCCAGCGCATAAAATATGAACCAAAAAACATTAATTTTTATATATTATGTAATGTGATTCGGCGCTTAGTTCAAAAAAATCCTAATATGTGGTCTGTCAAACATTGTTATTTGATGTTCACATAAGTAGTTGTAATTTTAGTTTATTAGTTTGAGTCTTATCCGACACTATTCCAAAGATATCCCGGACGTCAGTCTGAGTGAGATAAGAATGGCTCTCCAGCATCTTATAAACGGCAAGGCCCCAAGCGAGGATGGAATTACAGCGGAGCTTCAGAAAGCGGGTGGAAAACCGGTACTGGAAGTCCTTCAGATGCTCTTTAATTCCGTCCTACGTGGTGGCATTACACCGGAAGCGTGGAGCAGAAGTTCGGTGGTCTTGTTCTTCAATAAAAGCAACAATGCTCTCTTAAAGAACTACAGACCGATTTCCCTTCTGAGCCGCGACTACGTGCTGTTTTCGAGAGTCATTACGAATCGTCTCGCGCGCAGACTTGACGACTTCCAGCCTCCCGAACAAGCCGGTTTCCGAAAGGGCTTTCGCACCATAGACCACATACATACCCTTCGGTAAGTTGTACAGAAGTCCGAGGAGTACAATTTTCCACTATGCCTGGCGTATGTGGACTATGAGAAAACCTTTGATTCCGTCGAAATTTGGGCGGTGCTGCAGTCCTTTCAGCGGTGCCAAGTTGATTGTCGGTATATCGAAGTGCTGAAATGCTTGTACAGTAGAGATACGATGGCTATCCGAGTACAGAACCAGAGTACGAAACCTATCCAATGGCAGACAGGTGTAAGACAGGGTGACTTTATATCCCCGATACGGTATTAACATCAATGGCGAGTACATCACTCACCTTCGATTTGCTAACGATATAGTCCTTATGGCAGAATCGCCGGAGGACATAAACACTATGCTCAATGACCTCAATAGTGTCTCCCAACGGATAGGTCTTAAGATGAACATGGACAAAACAAAGATCATGTTTAATGTTCATGTCACACCTATGCCGGTAGTTGTTGGGAGCACTTAGCTCGAAGTTGTTGACGAGTATGTTTACCTGGGACAAATAGTCCGACTAGGTAAGTCCAACTTCGACCGAGAGATCAATCGACGGATTCAACTCGGCTGGGCAACGTTCGGGAAACTACGACACATCTTCTCGTCAGACATACCTCAAAACCTTAAAACGAAATTGTACAACCAATGCGTGTTTCCAGTGATGACTTACGGATCTGAGACGTGGTCCTTCACTGCTCGCCGTATGAGGAAGCTCAAGGTTGCTCAGCGAGCTATGAAGAGGGCTATGCTCGGAGTTTCTCTGCGTGATAAACTTAGGAATGAGGATATCTGCAGTAGAACCAGAGTAACCGACATAGCCCAACGGATTAGTAAGCTGAAGTGGCAGTGGGCCGGCCATATAGCTCGAAGAACCGACAACCGATGGGGAAGAAAGGTTCTTGAGTGGCAGCCTCGTACCGGTAGGCGAAATGTTGGGCGACCCCCCACGTGATGGATTGACGACCTGGTAAGACATGCAGGAAGTCGATGGATGCAGGTGGCTCAGGACCGTGCTTTGTGGCATTCCTTGGAGGAGGCCTATGTTCAGCAGTAGACTTATGAAAGGCTGTTATGATGATGATGATGATGAATATTAGTTTAACATTAGCTTTTGTAAGCAATTTCTTGTAACTTGACTTTAATAAAGTCGGTTTTACAGAGATTACGTAAGTGGTGAAGTAAATCCTTCGATTATTAATTACACTTGTTGTTTATTTTTATCCCACACGAAGAAAATTTTGATATTTATGATCCAATAAGCCGTTAATAAAATTATGTCTGATATCTGTCTTGTTCTATTTAATATTTATTTTGAAGCGGTGTTGAGGTATTATGCTTATAAGTGGTTGTTAAAGTTATAAATAGCGGTTTCGGTTTTATTTTATTTATCAATAATAGCAAACAATTTGCTAATAAATATTTAATAACTAACATGTCGTCTATGTTATTTATTATAACATCATGGAATATTTTTCTATGAATGTGTATGGTCTGACCACTCTAAAATTAACGAACGTATTGAATGCCATAAAAATAAAATACTCGTGCTGTTGATTTTCAAACCTTCTGCATTTTTAAAGTCGCTTAAATTATCAGTAAAAAAACACGAAAGAAACAAACAATTTACGAAAAATATCTCTATGCCCCGCATGTATCACCAACATTCAATTTAATCAATTTATACAAGCAATACATACGATAGACAACATGGTCATTTTCTGATTCTATGGCAAATAAAAAAAATTAACATTGTTTGTTAACCTTAAAGTAAACCTGTTTTTATAGAATAAAGGTGACAAATGAGCTCACATCAGGTGAACTTTATTGTATGTATTGTTTGTATAAATTGATTAAATTGACTATTATATTGGCGATACCAGTGGGGCACAGAGATATTTCGCAAATTGTATGTTTCTTTTAGAGTAAAATTCCTCGAGCTGAGGGAAGGGGGGTGCCGACGTGATTCAAGGCCCTCTTAGAAAGAGGTACGAACGTTGGCTCGAAACACTATCGAAATATGGGAAACGGAAAACTAAATACAACGTATGTAAACGTGTATTGAACCTAGTATAAGCGTGTGTCTGTGATTTCGCGTTCGCCTGGGGTCGCGGTGTGCCCTACTGTTCTTTACTATGTCTGAATGTGTATGTGTGTGTGTGTGTGTGTGTTTTGTAATGTTGTAGGCCCTGCATGAGTATATTATTATTTAACCTACTTATGTAAAATATATAAAAAGAAGAATGATATGTATACAAGTTTCACTTCGTGTGTGTGTTCAAAATTACACGAACAGTTTTTTTTTATTTTTGATTTCACATGAACTAAATTCTGCTCTTATAAGAGAATCACTATAGCTATCGAGAGCTATAACTACGACCATAAAGAGATTTTAAATTATTAATAAACTAAATAACTTATAAAAGGAAGCACGTTTTTTCTTTCACATCAAAATGGCGATCAAAGGCGAAGGAACAAAGGTCTCTGTAATCGACTTTACTTAATATGTTATTTTGTATGGAAACATACTGAATGGTGTAATTTGAATATTCTTTATAAATAGAACTTAATATTTGTTTTATTTACTAACTTTTTGCTTTTAACAGATTACAATAGAGGTGAACATATTCTTTTACATTACATTTTATGCGCTGCCACACCATTCATCAAATTGCGGAAAAAATTTGTCAACTTATTTCTTGCACTTTCACAAACGTTATATGCATAATACAATAAACTTGCAATATGTTGGGCGAGTATCGTACCGAAAAATTTATTTGAAAGTTATAAAATATCATTCAACGTAAATGAATTTATTATCATTCCTAATTGAACAATATATCTTCCAAATTTAAAACGATATTTCTGCAATAATTATTTCTTCGGTGACTGCAACACGCCGGTTACCACCTAGTTATATAGTATATACTTTTCTCAGTAACGGCAAAAGGTAAACACTTGATATTCCAGTAATGATTACTTGCTGATAAAATTTAACTAAATTAAAACCAAAATCACGATTGGTTAAATTTTTATCGATAGTTTTATTTTTTCAAAGTTATCTCTTTTAATCCACTAATAGCGTTTTATATCCGAATCAGGAACATATCAAGATACAATCTTTATAGAACACGGTAGATAGGTATATATATATATATAGTTATATAGTATATTTCTCTAACTTTGTTAGTTTTTGAGAAATACAATATTTAATAATTTGTCGCTTATGTTATGTTAAACTATTTGTATGTCGCGATGATCTAATGCTTTGCTCTTTCCGCATTCAATTAAGTAATATTGCTGTCACTGAATTACATTTCCCGGCGGTCAGCGATCAGTCGGACGCGACATTCTTTTTTCGCTTCATTTCGTTCGCGTTGTTCCAAAAATTACGAAGTATACATTATATTTATCAATTATTATCTATTTGTGATGCTTTGACAGAGAAATGTCACAATTACAAATGAGATCGCAACAAAATATTGTGGAGACGCTTTTGCTACAAATTACTTTTGATAGGTATGTCTAGTTTCTGATGATGTTTGTGCAGTTAGCCTTTTGGCTGTTACAGCTTCATCGGACTCAGGGCTGAAAAGGGGGTTAATATATATTAAACTGCATCGTTACTCGCGTAACGATGACTCCTCGGGCAGATTTCAGTACACGTGGGTGAGTTTTCTGACGGCCGTCAGAACAGGAGTAGCGGACACCGATGTTCTGGGCGATAAGAACAGCCCAGGGACGCCAGTTTATGGTGTGTACGCGGTGTGGAGGGGTGTGCGGCGCGGCTGTCTGCGGACTAGCTGCGTCCCATCCGTATTTGTCCTAACAGTGTTTGTGGTACTAGGGAGTGTTTATGTGTGACTGGCCGGCGACATTTTGGTCTTTATTGGCTTCATTTTTGGCTGGTATCTAGCGTAATGGGGGGTTCAATTAGAACGTTACGGAGCCTCCGGAGGCTTTTTGTAACGTTCGGATTCGGAGCGTATGTGACCGCGTTTACCACTATCGGGTTGGAATGTGTCTCATGTGATGTGTTAATTTTAGATAGCAATAGTTATAGAGATTCTAGTCTAATAAAATATGCTAAATTTGGTCGGTGTCTTGCTACAATAACTGAAAATATCGAAGAGATATTTAGCAAGTTAACTAAAATTGAAAATACAATAGCTTATATTCACGCTTGAACTTTATATCATACATATCTGGATTATAATAGAAAACATTGAAAAATAAATATATCGAGAAAATTTACACCAATCATGTTTTTGGTTTAAATTACTTCATTTTACAAGTTTTGTAAAGCGATTTAAATTATTGAACCCCAATATATCAAAATTAATATCATATTGGGATATTAAATATCAAACTTATATTAGTTTTTAGAAATAAATAATATATTACGAATTTTAGTTTTCATATCCGAAATTTGGTGTCGAAATAGGTGACAATGAAAGGCCTTCATGGCTTTAAATAGATAGCTGAATAACCAGCCCGTTTACGCCAGATGTAATAATACCTAGACCGGCAATGGACAGCAACGTCAAACATGCAAGACGTCTGGTACTGTGACCGTCAATCCGGCTGCCAAGAGTAACGATTAAGAAAAATAATCCACACAGCGAGAGAGGTCGAAGTAAAGTAGTGGAATTTTAGGTGTTAAGGATGATAAGAAAGAAGAAATAGATCGCACTTTATTATATCATTATTATAGATAAACATCAATAATGTAAATGTAAAATAACAGAGTCCAAGCGAAAGGCATTGGCCGTTAGTTTGGACATAGCGAAGGAATTCGATCGGGTTTGGCACAAAGCGCTTCTTTTGAAGCTCCCTTCCTATGGGCTACCCAAGAAATTGTGTAATTGCATCAACAGCTTTCTTGCAGATCGGAGCGTCAAGGTCATTGTAGACGGTGCATGCTCCGACTACAAGCCTATTAACACTGGTGTTTTACAAGGCAGCATAGTATCACCAACGCTGTTTCTTCTGCATATCTGTGATATTTTGCAAACCGGTATATTCATTGCTATACGGATGACAGCACTGGTGATGCTCTATAAACCGGCCGTGCCAATATTTATTGGGAAAAACACGCCGAGTACCGGAAAAACTTGTTTCTGAAATCGAGTCTATGATGAACAAAGTCTCGGATTGGTGGCGACTAAATCTAGTCCAGTTTAATCCTCAGAAGACACAGGTTTGCACGTTTTCCACTAAAAAAAAACCCTTTGTCGTATCTCCTCAGTTTCAAGGCATTTCTCTTGTTGCCTCAACCGGTATCGGAATCCTCGGGACGACATATCGAGTGACGTGTAGTTTCGTGGTCACTTGGAAGAGAAGGCCAAATTGGCCTCTAAAAGCTTGGCGTGCTCAGCAGAGCGGGACTGTATTTTATACCAGCTCAACGCCTTCAAATTTACAAGGCGCGGGTAATTAATATTATTGGATGCAATTTGTTTCTTAGGACGCGTTCCGACAAAACGTACCCGCTACGCACACGCCACGCGCGTCAGCACCCGCGTCTAACTCGCTTTGAAATTTGTTGCATATAATGCGAAATTGTGCGATTTAGAAGATGTTTTCTTCCTCGCACGACTTTCTTGTGGAATCGATTACCATCAGCGAATTTCCGGACCAATACGACTTAGGGACCTTCAAGAAAAGAGCGTACTCCTTTTTAAAAGGCCGGCAACGCATCTGCAATTCCCTCCCTGGTGTTGCAGGTGTTCATGGGCGGCGGTAATTACTTACCATCAGGTGAGCCGCATGCTCGTTTGTCCCCTCTCCTATAAAAAATAATAATTTGAGTCTTATGACGAATCAATAAATCTGTAAATAATTCAAATATAATTAATTCAATAAATAAGGAAAGTAATATAACAGTATAGTCTATTATTGTAATTAGAAGTTGATGACGTAACGTCATACAACAAAAGGGATTAAAATATAGACAAATATTCTACAATTATAGTTTTATAATAAGTATATATTAGTGTCACTTATTAGGGCCGATTTGACTATCCTAATAAGGGCCGAAGGTCAATCCGAGGTCGAGTGACGACGCACTGTTATGTGAAGAATTGGACACGGAAGATTGAAATATAGATATTAATCTACAATTATGGTTTTGTAATGAATATTGTTGTCGCTTAATACAACACATTTTAGTGTTCTAATAAGGGCAGGAGGCTCGCCGATATATTCATGGAAAACTTTAAGAAGAAAGCCCTGCTTACTTCTCCCGTAAATCCAAGATTCTACAAGCGGTACGTAGACGACACTTTCACAATTCTACCTTTAGATAGAGTAGCTGCATACTTAGACCATCTTAACTCTATAAATTCTAAAATTCAGTTCACAATGGAGTTAAAGGCAAACATTTCTTTAGCTTTTCTAGATGTGTTAGTAATTCGAAATCCTGATAACAACTGGAGCCAGTGTGGCTCAAGTTGTTATCATATGTGTATAGAAAAAAGACCCATACAGATAGATATTTAAACGGTGCCATCCTTCAAGGTTGGCTACCGTGGGTAAATCTTTGTTTCAGAGAGCACGAGGCATCTGTGACAGTAAACACCCGGCCGCCGAGCAAGTTTTTCACGACAATAAGCTTCCAGTCCTGCGCCTATGTGACAGTGAACGAGTGAAGCCGGCCATATTCGAGCGAGTGCCTGCTATACTGACATATGTCAGAGGTGTCACTGGCAAGCATCTTGAAGCGTGCTTTCATTAAAACATACTTCAAGCCGCCGAAGAAGATTAATCAGTTTCTACCATCAGTCAAGTGTAATGTAACTCTGCAAGATGCAGGACTGTACAAGCTTGATTGTGAATGTGGTCTCTGTTATGGGGGATTGGCGCATGCACTCTGAGATCAGTTCCAGGATTTCACACACTTCTTATTTATTGAATTATTATTATCGCGGAGTGCGCGTCACATGTGATAACTGTGATAATTAATATTAAAGAGGAGATCGAAGGACGCAATGTCCTTCTTGCGGTGTGCGGTCGCGGTTATTATTCGATTACAAGTAATTGACGCTTTTTGGCGCTTGCGTCGCCTACAACGGATGTACGTGTATATAAGAAGGATAAGAAAAGGGAGGGGCTAAAGTTATGTTACATGTATTCTATTAGATTTATAAATTAAATTGTTAACTGGCATTCCCAATTTTACTGTAATCAGATCTTCCATCTTTGGCTTTAGTTTCCCTTTGTCACCTCATACGACACCCACGTGACCATATGGGGCAGTGGGTGTTATTACCCACCAATACACGGGGTAGTAAGTCAGTAAAGTACGTGGCGGTAAAAGTAAGTGGCGGGTAAGATTACCCACTATGTTATTTACCCGTATGTTTTTTACCCACCCTGAGGACTAACGAAAAGAACCTGGAGCTGGAAGAAGAAATATAAAAGTTGCGCTGTAATATATTAGTGTTAAACGAAGTCCGAAAGAGGGGAAGGAGATGGTAATCCTCGAATCCGGCAACGTGTTCCACCACCGGGAGGACGACCATCCGTCCCATGTTTTTGTCGGATTTATCATCCACAAGTCTCTCGTTAACAACGTTGTAAAGATTCGGAGTGTGTGGACGAGGGTGGCGTACCTTCTACTCAGAATCACCAAACGGTTGTTCGCTAAAGGTCATACAAGTTTACGCATCAACCTCGGCATATCTACATGAGAAGGTGGAGGAAATATATGAGGATATATCCAGAGCCATGCACTCCTCCAAAAACCGACTATACGGTGTTAGTGGGACTTGAACGCAAAACTAGGCACAAGAAAGAAAGGTGAGCAGAAGTTAGGGCAATTTTGAATAGGGCAAGGGGCCAGCAGCTGGCCGACTTCTTGGAGAATAAGGGACATTTTATGATGAACCCTTTTTTCCAGAAGAGGTCCCACAGGAAGTGGATGTGTTCGACAAAAAATGAGTTTAACTTAATTATGACGACTAAATGGCAAGTGTTCAGTGATGTCTCAGTGATAGCAATGGTGAAAAACGGCAGTGATCACCGAATGGTGAGAGGCACACTGATCCTAAGTGTTTAGTTGGAGAGCTTTTTAACCGCGTCTTCGCTCACGTGGGCTTCAATTTAGGAATATTACTAATACTGCTCCTTGCCAAAATTAGCAAAATTAGATCAGTTGTGGAGTCACCTCTGTGTCTGTGTCTCTACGACTATTTGTCACAGGTTTTTTATTAAATTCTCAGAGATTATTGGACTTACTGGAGAAAAATATTTTAATTTGGTATAGACAATTTGCTACAGGAACACATAAGTGAGTTTGTCAGAATTGCATCAATATTATACGTCAAGCAACACCTATCACTTTGTGAAATCGGGCATATCTTTCGATGTATTTGGCAAATTGTCTTGGAATCAGAATTGCATTATTTACATTTTACTCTTTACATTTACTCAGAACTACTGTTAATATAGTTTCAACAAAATGACAAAACTCCTAATAATTTACGGCCTAATATTTATATTTCATTCATATCGTAGACCCCATTGAATATTGATTGGTAATTAGGTCCATACTTCTGCAATTGCCGATTGTTATGAAATAATTTAACGTAATTTTTTTTATACTTTTTATTACTATTAATCAAATGAAACACAAGTAATCGATGCATATTTGCCAACGCAGTGGGAATTTTAAAAACAAAGCATCAACAAATTCTTCAAAGGCGTTGTGTACTTTGTGTTATATATATAGGGTATTGAATTTTTCTCCCGCCAAAGAGTTATGAAAATTTTGTAAAAAGTAGAAGTCAAAAATGAGCTAGCTGTCATGTTGATTTTAACAGGTTTCTATTAGCTTGACCTATATTAGATTGTAGGCATGTATGTATGTATACCTTTACTTCATATAGAATATAGATCTCCCTCTTAGATTTTTTTTTATAGAAGAGGGGGCAAACGTGCATGCGGCTCACCTGATGGTAAGTGACTACCGCCGCCCATGTACAACTGCAACACCAGGGGAATTGCAGATGCGTTGCCGGCCTTTTAAAAAGGAGTACGCTCTTTTCTTGAAGGTCGCTAAGTCGTATCGGCCCGGAAAAATCGTTGATGGTGTAGGCTATTCTCCTACATTTATAAAATTATATATTTATAACATTTATAATTTTTAGCATCATACTATTATATTTATTTATTAATATCAAACAGTATTAATTTTATATCTATAATATTTATATAAAATATTATGTATATGCATTTATACATTAATTTTATATTAACACACAATACGTTATTACACTCAGCCAGCGCGCCGTCGTGACGTATATCGCAAATGGAAACGAACATTCCGAGACCGGTTCTTTTGTTTTCGCCACCTCGTTCGACTCATGCACATCGTCCGAGTCTTACGGACCTCCCGCCAGTCGGAACCTGCTCCTGACGCGAAGTGCATGTCGCTCGATGCCAACCGCTTTTAAATTGCCAGCTTACGTATTATTGTTTTTACTGTTAAATTATTACTGTGAACTTTCTCTGTTTCTTCTCTGTGCTGTATACTTTCTTGCTAACTATTTGTGCTTGTGCTATATACTCCTTCTGTATATATATGGTGTTGCGTGAAATTCGAAGTAAATACCAAAAGACTGTGAGTAACTTTTTATTTTACCTACGCAACCTACATTGGTGACCCCGCTTTGAATACCAAAATAATGGATCGCAGAGAAAAATTCGAAGATGCAAGCAGCGGCAGCCACACCCAACAACTTAAACAGGGGGTAAGCGGAGAGCGCGCTTCCACTGACGCCTCCGACACGTCATCCGAAGTTTTTAAGGTAGGAGTGCGTGTACCACCTTTTTGGCCGGAAGAACCAGAAATATGGTTTGCACAAGTTGAGGGCCAATTTGCTATCTCTGGTATCACGAGCGATTTTACAAAATTTAGTTACGTTATCGGACAGCTAGACCATCAATTTTCCAAAGAGGTCAAAGACATTATTATCAACCCACCAGCCAGTGATAAATATATAAAGCTTAAAACAGAGCTCATAAAGCGTTTGAGTACCTCACACGAAAAGAAGGTGAAGCAACTTCTTATGCACGAGGAACTGGGTGACAGGAAGCCTTCACAGTTCTTGCGACACCTCCAGAGCCTAGCAGGACCCCAAGTACCAGACGATTTCCTGCAGACTATTTGGACCAGCCGGTTGCCGAGGAGCATCCAGACCGTACTAGCCGCGCAACCCAGCGCGTCATTGGAAGTGCTGGCAGATTTAGCAGACCGGATACAGGACATTGTACCGTCTTCACCGCAAGTCGCCTCTACGTGCCCGGCGAGTACATCCACACCAGGTCCCAGCTGCGACGCCTTAACAAGGGAAGTTGCCGAACTTCGTAAGCAACTGCAAAGACTGTCAACTCAGGTAAATAGGAGGCCCCGTTCCAGGAGCAGACACCACCAGCGTGGGCGTTCTTCATCAAGATCGCAGTCTCGATATAAAAAATTCCCACTTTGCTGGTATCACGCCAAATATGGTGGCCGCGCACATAAATGCCTGCCACCGTGTGATTTTAAGGCGGGAAACTTACAGGACGGTCATTAATGGCGACTGACGACTGTCCTAACACTACTGGTCGCCTATTCGTCACGGACCGCACCTCAAAAACACAATTTTTGGTCGATACAGGAAGCGACCTCTGTGTTTTTCCAAGGTCCTTAATTCGTGATCGTCGTGCAGCCACCAATTACGAACTATGTGCAGCCAACGGGAGTACCATAAAGACTTACGGCTATGCCCACCTTACCCTAGATCTTGGACTGCGACGTAGTTTTAAGTGGCGTTTTGTGGTAGCTGATGTTACGAAAGCTATAATTGGTGTTGATTTCTTATCTTTTTATAACCTAATTGTTGATTGTCGAAACCAAAGATTAATAGATAGTACTACTACTTTAGTTACTAATGTATCTTTAATTTCTTGTCCAGATTCTGTTTCATCTGTGAAGGTTTCGACTGGCAGCTCGCGGTATCACAAAATTTTAGGTGAGTTTCCTGAAATCACGCGACCCGCTGGTACACAACACACGATAACACACAACACTATACACCACATTCGCACGACACCAGGCCCACCAGTAACTTCTTCTCCAAGACGCTTAGCACCCGATAAGCTCAAAATTGCTCGACAAGAATTCGAATCCATGTTAGCCAATGGTACAGCTAGGCCTTCAGAAAGCTCATGGTCATCGCCTCTTCATCTCGCACCGAAAAAAGACAACGGGTGGCGCCCGTGCGGGGATTATAGAATGCTCAATGCTCGCACCATCCCTGACAGGTATCCAATCAGACATATACACGACTTTACCCATAGTATAGCTGGTTGTAAGGTCTTCAGCACTATCGATCTGGTTAAGGCTTATAACCAAATACCTGTCAGTGAGTGCGATATCCCGAAAACCGCAATTACCACACCGTTTGGACTTTATGAGTTCCCTTACATGTCGTTCGGTTTGTGCAACTCAGCGCAAACCTTCCAACGATTCGTGGATGAGATGACCAGGGGCTTAGAATTTTGTTACTGTTACCTTGACGACTTTCTAATATTTTCACGAAACGAAGAGGAACACGAAAAACATCTTCGCGAAGTATTTAACAGACTCAAGAGATATGGGATGCTTATAAACACCTCTAAGTGTATTTTTGGTGTTGACGAAGTCAAATTCCTTGGTTGCCGTATTTCGGAAAGTGGCACCAAGCCCCTTACAGAAAAGGTGCAGGTCATTCTGGATTACCCACAACCCAAGGACGTACGTCAGTTGAGGAGATTTTTGGGTATCATTAATTTTTATAGGCGATTTCTACCCAATGCCGCCCAAACACAAGCGCCTCTTAACAACCTCCTGACTGGTGCTGTCAAAGGTCGCCAACCAATAACTTTGACAGATAAAGAAATCAAAGCTTTTGAAGACTGCAAATGTAGTCTGTCTAATGCAGCTTTATTAGCCCATCCAGACTGCGAAGCCAAATTGGCATTAGTAACAGATGCGTCGGACGTAGCTATAGGTGCCGTACTTCAACAGCTGAAAGGCGGAGCATGGCAACCACTTGCGTTCTTTTCGCGTAAGTTAAGCCCAACTCAGCAGAGGTATTCCCCATATGACAGAGAGTTATTAGCTATATATGAAGCTATAAAATACTTTCGTCATATGGTGGAGGCGAGACACTTTACCATCTATACTGACCATAAACCGATCAGTTTTGCATTCCATAAAAGGAAAGACAACTGCTCGCCTCGTCAGTATAGACAGTTAGACTTCATAGCCCAGTTCACAACCGACTTAAGGCATATATCTGGCAAAGATAACATTGTTGCCGACACCTTAAGTCGCATTGAGGAACTGGAAGCGCCCGTCGATCTCGCCACCTTAGCCGAGTCCCAAGCCAATGACGTAGAACTTGCCCAGCTTATAAAAAGTGGTTCGTCGTCACTCCGTTTTGAACAGTACAATATTCCTGATTGCAGTACTACATTGTACTGTGACATAAGTACACCAACCCGTAGACCATTTGTGCCCAACATCCTTCGCAAGCAGGTCTTTGACAGTCTTCATTCCCTGAGCCATCCTGGAGCAAATGCCACTGCTCAAATGGTAGCAGAACGCTACGTTTGGCCAGGTATGAGGAAGGACTGCCGAGACTGGGCTAAAACTTGTATTGCCTGTCAGCGTTCCAAGGTAAGCCGACACGTATCCTCACCTTGGGGTACTTTCGCCTTGCCTCGCACGCGTTTTAGACACGTCCATATAGACCTCATTGGTCCACTTCCATGGTCAAAAGGCTACCGCTACTGCCTCACCGCAATCGACCGTTTTACGCGATGGCCTGAGGTAGTACCAATAGCCGACATTACAGCCGAAACTGTTGCACAAGCTTTGCTATTCCATTGGATCGCTCGCTATGGTTGTCCTGAGGAAATTGTCACAGACCGAGGACGACAATTTGAATCAGCCCTGTTTCAACATCTATCAAAAACAGCTGGCTTTCAACATAAGCGCACAACAGCTTATCATCCTGCGTCCAATGGAATAGTCGAACGATTTCATCGACAGTTAAAAGCCGCTATTATGTGTCATGCTGAAAGTAGTTGGACTGAATCACTGTCATGGGTCCTACTTGGCATACGCAGTGCTTTTAAGGCTGATCTGCAAACGTCTTCCGCAAAACTCGTATACGGCGAGCCTCTTCGATTACCTGGAGAATTCTTTGAACCTAGTACAGATGGCCCTGTGGACATCACTGAGTTCACTGCACGACTCCGTAATATCGCCAAGACTTTGCAACCGGTACCAACAACTCGGCAGAACACCGAGAAGACATTTGTTTTTAAAGATCTAAATTCTTGCGACTATGTTTTTCTTCGCGAAGGTGCTTTGCGAAGTTCTTTACAACCTGCTTACACCGGTCCACATAAAGTCCTCACACGCGGTAACAAAGTGTTTAAGCTTCTGGTCAAGGGTAAAGAAGTCACTGTATCGATAGACCGACTCAAACCGGCCTACATACTCACAGACAAATACACTCTACACACACCACATAACCCAATCATTCCCACACCAACAACACACATAGAAACACAACGCGTAACACGCTCTGGACGCCGAGTTCGGTTTCCAGACTATTATCGCCCATAGGATGGTCTCTGGGGGGGAGTGATGTAGGCAATTCTCCTACATTTATAAAATTATATATTTATAACATTTATAATTTTTAGCATCATACTATTATATTTATTTATTAATATCAAACAGTATTAATTTTATATCTATAATATTTATATAAAATATTATGTATATGCATTTATACATTAATTTTATATTAACACACAATACGTTATTACACTCAGCCAGCGCGCCGTCGTGACGTATATCGCAAATGGAAACGAACATTCCGAGACCGGTTCTTTTGTTTTCGCCACCTCGTTCGACTCATGCACATCGTCCGAGTCTTACGGACCTCCCGCCAGTCGGAACCTGCTCCTGACGCGAAGTGCATGTCGCTCGATGCCAACCGCTTTTAAATTGCCAGCTTACGTATTATTGTTTTTACTGTTAAATTATTACTGTGAACTTTCTCTGTTTCTTCTCTGTGCTGTATACTTTCTTGCTAACTATTTGTGCTTGTGCTATATACTCCTTCTGTATATATATGGTGTTGCGTGAAATTCGAAGTAAATACCAAAAGACTGTGAGTAAATTTTTATTTTACCTACGCAACCTACAATGGTAATCGATTCCACAAGGAAGTCATGCGAGGAAGAAAACATTTTCTAAATTACACAGTGGTGGACCGCCAATCATCCAGATGGTGTGGATGGTATCGGGAGTTCTGCCGCGATGTGCGTTCGTGAAATTTGGCGGCTGGGATTAATCCGAACAATTCCTCAGAGCACTACCCGTGGTAGATGCGAAAGAAAATGCAAAGAGTTGCAACATCTCTTCGCAGTGCCAATGAATCGAGCCGATTGGAAAGGACTCGGTCGTCGACGATTCGAGCCGCTCTGCGCTGGATGCGGTCAAGTGGAAGGAGCTGGCACTGGGGAGCCCCTGCCCAGAGATGGAAACAATATTCCATGTGAGGCCGAACCTGCGCCTTGTAAAGTTGCAAAGGGTTTGCCGGAATGAAATACTGTGTCGCTCTGCTGAGCACGCCAAGCTTTTCAGAGGCCAATTTGGCCTTCTCTTCCAAGTGACCATGAAACTGCACGTCACTCGATATGTCGACTCCGAGGGTTCCGATACTGGCTGAGGCAAGAAGGGGAGTGCCTTGAAATTGAGGAGATACGACAAAGGGGTTCTTTTTAGCGGTAAACGCGCAAACTTGTGTCTTCTGAGGATTAAACTGGACTAGATTTAGTCGCCCCCAATCCGAGACTTTGTTCAGCAAAGACTCGACTTCAGACACAAGTTTGTTCCGGTACGCGGCGAAGTTTTCCCGAGAAATATTGGTACGGCCGGTGTATAGAGCATCACCAGTGCTGTCATCCGCATAGCAATAAATGTTACCAGTTAGCAACATATCATTGATATGCAGAAGAAACAGCGTTGGTGATAGTACACAGCCTTGTGGAAAACCAGCGTTAATAGGCTTGTAGTCGGAGCATGCACCAGCTACAACAACCTTGATGCTCCGATCTGCAAGGAAGCTGGTGATCCAATCGCACAATTTCTCGGGAAGCCCATAGGAAGGGAGCTTCGAAAGAAGCGCTTTGTGCCAAACCCGATCGAAGGCCTTCGCAATGTCCAAACTAACGGCTAACGCCTCCCCCTTGGACTCTACTGCATTTGCCCATCTATGGGTCAGGTAGACCAGAAGATCACCAGAAGATCGACCCCGACGAAAACCGTATTGGCGGTCACTAATCAGCTGGTGATCATCAAGGTTCCGCATGAGCTAAGAGCGGTTAATAATTGATTCCATTATTTTGGAGAACAAGAAGGTGATCGCCATAGGCCTATAGTTGGACGGGTCTGAGCGATCGCCGTTCTTAGGGATTGGGTGGACAAAAGCTGTCTTCCATGAATTCGAGACTACGCCTTGGGAGTAGTAGTACCGGAAAAGACACGTTAGGACCGGTGCCAACTCCGGAGCACACGTCCTCAGTACAATTGAGGGGATTCCGTCAGGCCCACTCGACTTCTGGATGTCCAGGGAGAGGAGTGCTTTGCGAACCGAGCGCTGTGAGAACAGCACATCCGGCATGGAGCACTCACACCGCGGGATGGTCGGCGGTGTTTTTCCCCCGTCATCAAGAGTCAAGTTGGACGCAAAAAGGAAGCCTAAAGTCGGCTTTGTCTTCTGCGTCTTGGGCCACTGAGTCGTCCTCCCTGTGCAGAGATGGTAGTGATGGTTTACAGAAATTCCCTTGGACAGCCTTGGCGAGAGACCAGAATGCACGGATTCCTGAAGGAAGGCGAACTAGTTTCTCGCCAATTCTGCCTATGTGCTCTGACTTTGCCTTGGCAATAACTCTTTTGAAGGACCTGGAGGCGAAGTTATACTTCTTTCTAAGTGTGCTGGTGTTTACATCCCGAGTCGCCGAAGCCGCAGCCCAGGCTTGATAACACTCCTGCTTACTGCGTAATTCAGTCTTACAGGAGCGATCTATCTATCTATGGGTACCACAGATGATGGAATAAATAGTTCCATTCCCGGTAGCACCACATCAGTGATAGAGTCAGCAACAGCGCTGGGATCATCCGGCGAGTAGCAAACCAGCCCCCATGGGTCGGCTGCAATAAAAGACCGCATTCCGTCCCAATCCGCCGACCTGTGATGCCAAACTCGGCGGCAACCTGCAGAACGCAACCGCAAGGGGAGCGTGAATGGCACCACACTCCGGATCAGACAATGGTCCGTAGAGCCGAGAAGGGGCATAGACGGAAACCTGATATCCGTCCGGATGAGAGGTCAGCAGAAGGTCCAATAGGGAAGGTGTATGATCCTCCATATCTGGAATCTGCGTAGGCGAAGTAAGCAATTGTGTCAGACTATATGCCAAAGCAAATTCATAAACAGATCTCCCCGCATGATCGGTTAAACGTGAACCGAGCCATTCGGCGTGGTGGACGTTAAAATCGCCAAGGATCACGATCTCTGCGGATGGGACCAGTTGTAGCAAAGAATCTGTAGCCATTTGGACGTGGTCAATGAGTCAGTCTGTTTCGGCATTATCGCTATGGGACCTATAGAGGCACCCGTAGACGCGCGGATGGTCGTCGCTGTCTACGCGTAGCCATAGTATGGACAGGTCCGAACCTTCAAGAATGCCGAGGCGTCGAGAACAGATGTCCTCTCTGACATACACGCAAACTCCAGCCCGAGGCACAAAGGAGTGCTCCAATTTGTACCCCGGGCAGGAGAGATACGAAATATCAGCCGGAGAAGAAACCTGAGTCTCGGTCAGAAAGAGCAAGGCTGGCTTCGCCGTTTCGAGATGGTAGTGGACGGCGTTTAGGTTCGAGTGAAGTCCCCTGATGTTGCAGAAATTCACGGATAGCGTGGCAGGGGTCGCCTTGGTCTTATTGCTCAGTTTGCCCCGAGCAGTTATGTTTTAGAGCGGAATTCTGCCCCGCCTCCCCCTACCCCAGAATACGCGGGGCAGCCTGAGTACCCACGCTCAGGAGTGGAATAGCATGGTCGCGGATGCTCAGCGAGGGATTCTCCAGGGGTGCTGGTACCCTCCTGGGGTAGTCTTTCGTGTAATTCCGCTACTATGTTGATGGGGGGGGGATGGGGGCTCCAGCCACCTGCACTCACCAGACGAAACGCAGAAGCAGAGCTTCTACTTCACGCCAGATTGCTTCATATGGGAGATATGTTCCATAATTGTCATGCTTGCCAGGAGGTTAGCAATCGCAGTTTTTTTTTTAATGTAAATAGGAAATCGCCCATCTCCTGGTTTGTCTCCTTCTGCTGCTTCTTACGGGACGATATGAGTTAGTGAATATTCTTACACCGCTTTACACATAAGGTTAATAATTAAGTATATAATAATATAATATGAAAGGACAATGTTTTGCGTCCATACAATGTTCGCCTAAGAACCAACAGTGAAAAAAAAAAAACCTTTTTAAGTCCGAAATTACACCCAGAACTCCCAGAACATGTTCAAAGTTTGTCAATAAACAAGTTTAATAGTTTTATTAAAGAAAAACTGTACAAAAAGGGTTATTATAATATCAAGGAATACATGAGTGAAAATAACCCCTGGGAATAAGGTGATCGCCACCATGCTGGTTCTATGAAAATTCATTTAAAATTGTATAATCAAAATTATTGTTAAGTGAAATTATGTTTAAAAAAAAAAGTCCCGCTGGGTTTCTTGCTGGTTCTTCCCAGGACAGAGGTATTTTCCGAACCAGTGGTAAATAAAATAATGACTTTCAATAAGTATTATGTAATAATCCATATTGAATAAAAATCATTCTATTCTATTCTATTCTATTCTATTCTATTCTATTCTACACATAATTGTATGTAAGAACAATAAGTCCTGACGGACACTTCTGAAAACTTAGATATTTGCAGTTATCATAGAGATTTTGAGGTTATGTTTAATGTTTATGAAACATCGTATCCGTTGTTCAAGCCGTTGTTCGTAATTTATATAAACTTATCGCAAACAAAGCAACTACAGAGTGCACTTAGATTCCTAAAATATTTACAGAAATGTATTTTTTCAACGAAACCAAAACAATAGCACGTCTGACGTCTATCTATTTTGACTTGTTGTCAGCTGTCAACGTTTTTGACTTTTTTTTTTTGCGTGGCACAATGCTGATTTGCCAATGAGATGACAAAAGTATTGTTATTTTTAATGAAAATAGATGATTTTACTGTACCGCAGTTGCTTGTGGCATATATTAATCTGAGATATATTTTAAAATATAAACGTTTTCATATTATATTTGAGTTTGTGACAACTTTTGAAATATGTGAATGAAGGTATTGTGCGATTGGCCAAATCACAGGAGGCCATACACGAAGCACAATAGTATTAAAAATAGGTACAAAGTTCAAAATCGAAAAAGTCCTTTTTATTTTGATTTCACAACTCAGAAGTGTCCGTTACTATCTAATGAATATTATCTAATGCATAATTAAGGATAAGAATTTTGGTAATAGTCAAATATATGTTGGTTCTTAGGCGAGTTTGGACATTGTCCTTTTGTAGACGTTGTTAGTACCGGTAATAAAATTCACAAGTTTCATTTCTGATAGGGTTATGGAGAAATTAGTATATTTCATTCCTCAAACATGCAGATTTTCTAAAGATGTTGTTTGATACCGCCGAAATGCCTGCGGGAACTGAATCTGGGTTGCTCGTGTACTGTGGACTTTACGGCGAGCTGAGGTCTAAGCTACTACGGCTCTATTTATCGTCGCATATGATGTTTCTAGTATTCCCCATAGTAGTCTCTTACGACACCCACGGGATTAAATTGCCCGGTGAATTCTTTAGCGTCACCGCAGGGCAAACTTCTTTAAATTATTTATTAGATAAAATAAGATTTAAATGTTATTACCTAACTAAAGTTTACGAACCTTTTTTTTTAAAAATCTGATCCAATCAATTCAAAAACAATCAAAACGGAGATGCATTTTACTTCTGAGGACTAAGACGAAATACGTTGCTTCAAGTTCTCTAGATCATACTCAGCAGCATTAAGTTGATTTCTCGCTGGTTTTCTTGTAAGAATGTGGTCTCTTTGGTCTCTTCCCAAACAAACCGATACATTCTTGCTATAAACATATTATAGCTGTGGCGTGGCCTACTAGTTAAACAGTTAAAAGGACAGTCACGGGTTTTATAAAGCTATAGCAATAATAAATAAATGAAAGTTCAGCCACAAAAATAAAAAGGAAAACGAAGTATTTAAGTTATTCAAGTATTAACAACTCTTCAGGCTATCTAATGTCTTTGGATATTAAGGGTGAAATAGGACTGAGAATAAACTTTGCTCAGGGACTAAAACAATATTAAACTTGTTGTGAAGTATAGCACTGGCAAGTAAAAAGTTACATCATTTCTGATGAGCTAAGACGTGAAAATTTAATTATTGGTTGCGGTATTTTATATTATTAGTTTTTCCGTTGTTCTTTGTCTGGTTTATCATCATCATTGCAGACCTTTAAAACAACAGGACATAGAGCATGCCGCCCTACGGTAAGATAATGATTACCATGTTTGTAAGAATGTACATTGTTATACAATTTTACTAGTATATAAATAAAATTCCACCTAACGGAAGTCCTCGACAGGTAATCCAAAACAGCTGATATGGGAGGAGAAATAAACCGAAGAACTGTTAACATATCACTATAATAGATATCTGCCGTACTAACCCGCCTGCCAATCTTGGCAACTGTAGCAGAAATCTCCCTACTAGTCAATCTACGACGTAGGCAATGGCAAATTCAGCAACGGACTTTCGATAAGCTGAATATTTGAATTTACTTTTTTTATATATTTCATGTAGTTTATTGAATATTTACATACATACATATATTCACGCCTCTTTCCCGTGGGGGTAGGCAGAGACCAGTTCTTTCCACTTGCTACGATCCTTGCATACTTGTTTTGCTTCGTCCACTTTCATTATTCCCTTCATACATGCTCTACGGTTTAGGGTACTCTTGACCTGGCCTTTTTTCAATACGTCCCTGATTTGGTCTAGAAATGTCCGCCTAGGTCTACCCCTTCCAACACTTTCATTCACACTCGCCTTATACACTTTTTTCGTCAATCGTTCTTCATTCATTCTCTCGACATGGCCATACCATCTCAGCATACCTTTCTCAATTTTTGTCACTACATCTTCTTTCAGACCACAACGTTTCCTTATCTCACTATTTCTTAGCCTGTCACTTAGTTTAACTCCTATCATACTTCTTAATGCTCTCATCTCAACTGCATTTATTCTGATTTCATGTTTCTTCTGCCATACCCAAGTTTCACTTCCGTACATGAGTGTCGGAACCAACACCCCCTCATGCACAGCCAAACGAGCCTTGTTAGACACCTTCCGACTGCTCATAAAGGAGTGCAAAGCTCCATTCACCATGTTTCCTGCATTCACTCTTCTTTCGATATCACTCTCACACTTTCCATCTCTTGTAAACTTTGAACCCAGATACACAAACTCTTTCACCTGTTCAATTTGTTCATCTTCAATCACAATATTGCAGTCTGTCACTGCCTCATCTTTTTCAAACACCATCACTTTCGTCTTCCTTACATTCATCTTCATTCCCTTTCTAACAAAAGCTCCACTCATAGCAGTTACCATCTCCTGCAACTCCTCGGCCGAAGACGCAAGTAATACTTGGTCATCAGCATAGAGAAAACATTTGACGAGTAACTCATTCATTCTCAACCCACTTTCATTCTCTTTTAAATCTGTCAAACAATTATCCATGAACAGATTAAACAGCCACGGTGACGCTACACATCCCTGTCTAACACCTTTTTCGATATTAAACCATTCAGCGTATGCCCCGTTTATCCTTACACAAGCACTAGAATCCCTATAAAGAGATTGCATTGCTCGTATGAGGATACTGCTCACACCGTTCACGGACAGTGCTGACCACAATTCATTCCTCACCACTCTATCATAGGCCTTTTCTAGATCTACGAACTCGCAGTAGACTTTCTTGTTTTTAGCCAAATACTTTTCGGCTATGCACCGCAAGGAAAAGACCTGATCCGTACATCCCATTCCCTTTCTAAATCCCGCTTGTGCATCCCATACTTTCTTGTCTGTTTCATTCACAATCCTTTCAATCAACACTTTCGCATACAATTTACCGACGACGCTGAGAAGGCTTATACCGCGGTAATTTATGCAGTCCTGCCGTGACCCTTTTCCCTTATACAATGGCACGATTACGGCTTTGCACCAGTCTCCCGGTACTTGCCCATTTCGCCAGCACAGATTGAAAAGGCGGTACAGCTGACTAGCCACCAGGCCCTGTCCAGCCCTCAGCATCTCGACGGTAATCCTGTCATACCCTGCAGCCTTACCTAATCTCATACTTTTCAATGCTTTCACTATTTCATCCATGCTTATCTCATTTTCTTAAAGCAGCAGTATTAGCTTATTGGTTAAGATAGCGAACTGCAAACGGCGAAAGTCATGGGATAGAATCCAACACTTGACTTTTTATTATACTTGTTATTTGTTACTCGATACCAGCGTAAAATAGCAGCTTGACACTGCTGTGTTTCGTATGGTGATTGTAGAGAATCGGAGACCCATTTTACTGGAAGAGAGGCATTCCATCTTAGTCCTCACGGGTGACGACGCATCTGCATTTTGATTCCTTATTGAGGATAAATGTAGATGTCTATGGGCCGCAGCAACCACTTACCATCAGGTGGACTGTGTGCTCGTTTGTCACCCTATCCTATAAAAAAAACTTGGAGTAAAAACATTTTTATTTGACTTGGAGTGGTTATCGGATGTATAGGTTAATGTTAATGTTAATTTACTAGTATTCTTTTCATTCGACCGATCGACCGCCTTGTTAGTCTCGTGATCGCAGTGTGACTGATCATGGGATCCCGAATATGAATCCCGGATCGAAATAAAATCATAAAATTTTTCTATTGAGAAATTCTCAGTAGTAGCTCGGAGCCAGGAATTTGGCGGTTTTTCAGCCCCGTATCTCTAAAAACACGTTAAGCCGTTGGTCTTGCGCCTTATCTCTCTTAGGTCGTGTTGAGTTGTCGCCTCATCGTCCTATAGAGAGTTCATCTTTGCTTGTACATAAACTTATGTGCAGATGGCTAGTCTTCATCTTCGTGGAGACTTGGCATCGTGACCGACATTCGGTCTGAAGGACGTAATTATTATATTATTTTAAAAAAAGTGCTGCAGTTATGAATATTTGTAAATAAATTATTTTCTTTCAGTCTTTCTTTCCATTCGTGTAAAATATGAATCTGAGTTTAGGTAATTGAAGAATTTAGTATTAAGCGAAATGTTCAGTTCAGTTCAGTTCATGATTGTGGTGCCTCTATAGTGTATGAATTCATTTTTGCCTTTGTGAATGTTATCGCTTACGACTACAAAATAATTACTGTTCGAGAAGAAACTGTAAGCTAAAGAAAACATGAAAAAAAGGCAAAGAAGTGAACAAAAAGAAACAATAAACAAAAGAACCATCGAAGGATGCTATCGTTTGCGTACATACCTACTTAATATTTGAATAACGTTGTAAAAAAGTACTTTCTGCTGAATACTGCTATCCCATTGAGGTTGAAGTTTTATTGAAGTCCTAAAAGTTGATATTGTTTTATTTCAATAGACAGGCATTTGCTTTTTTAATACTTTACTCAAAAGTTAAGTTAGATTAGAAGTTTGAAGAAATTTCCTTACATCTCAATTTAAATGTTTACTTGCTAGACATATTATATTTTTTTCATGATGATCATCATCAACAACAACATTCTTTTTAGTCTACTACTGAATAGGCCTTTTAAGAATGCGCCAGCTAGTAAACATTATTCAACAGTTTTTTTTTATATATAAGTTTAGTGGCAAACGAACTTACAATCTGTAAAAATGAAGGCTACAGATGCATTGCCATCTCTGAGGAGTCAGATGGAATAGGAAATACATCATTTTACTGGTTCTATGTTTTTGATAGAATAAGTGTGACAAGCGAGCACACAGTTTACTTGATAGTAATTGAATGCTGATGCTCATCGACATTTACATCTGTCCTCGATTAAGTAAAAAAATGCAGATACGTTGTCACACCTGAGGAGTAAGGTGGAATAACTAATTTCCAGTTAAAAAGTTCTCCGGTACTCTATACTCACCACATAACACAAAGTAGAAATCATTTGCTAATTTACGCTGGTAGTCTGGAATCTATCGTTCAGAACAAAACAAAGCAGTGACAACACTGCTATTTGTCTATTTGACTATCTTGACGGACGACCAAGTGGAAAGCGCAGGCATTTTGGCAGTGTTGCCATCTATACAGTCTGTCCAATTTGCGTCCAGAATATTAAGATGGATGACATCATAGCACAGCGGCTAAGTTGTTCAGACCCTGCACAGATATTTGTTCGGTCTAAAAATAATAGATCAGTGTCTTTACGTTTGCCCCTGAGCAATTTATGGATGTAAAATGCCTCCACGATACAGTAGAAATTCCTAATTAGACTATCGAAAAGTACTTTGTAAACACTAATTTAGAATTAAAATATTTTGACTTTCACTCCGACTTTTATACTTATCTCATAGAACTCAATTAATCCTTACGCTGTAGAATAAAGAAATTGTTCCACCGTTCCTTTATTGCTAAGTAAAGAAAGCATTTTAAGCACTCACTTTTCTCATTTGTCACTACAAACCCATATCCTCAATTGAAAATAAAAATATAGATGAATTCCCAACTTTCATTTCTAAATAAAAAGTCTCCAGTTATGAACACGCATTATATAAAACACTGTAGAATTAAATTTTAATTTCAATTTTATATTGGTAGTTGGTGTGAGCGTGACCTTTCCTCAGTCAAGCCGACCGATTGATGCTATAACCATAATATAGCTACAGCGTGGCTCTACCACGTATAATAATGTGAAATTTGAACTGTAACTTGCTCTCATAATGTAAGCACCCACTAACAAACGATTTTGCGATATTATTCCACTAATGGAGGATGTAAGTTTATATGAAAATCCTTTTTAAAGGTAAATCTATGAAAATAGATACTAGGCATTTTAAAAAGAAAAATCTATTCTAAGATTTTTGGAAATAATAATCCATTCAGGTGAAAATTTGTATACAAATCAACTTGATTTTGTAGTGAAAACCATGGAAAATGTTATTTAGTCTCTTGATTAAAAATTATTCTATAAAAATTAAGAATATCCTTATCCTTAATGGGTAATAAATGAGTTCTAAATATTACTGGAAATAAATTTAACATTAATAAAAGTCTCGGGTAATATATCAAGGCAAAACCAGACAAGTGCGGGTAGCACTCACCTAAAGGGTTTTTTATAAACTTAATTATGTGTGATTTTGAGGTAGATTATAGGTAAGGTAAGTAAGCGCCGAAAATTGCTAACGAATAGGTAAGTTGGATTGAAGGCAAACATAACTTTGCAATGGAGTACTCTCCAATACATTGCTCTACATTAGAATCTATGTTCCAACTTTAAATGTAAGTTTGTAATCGCAAAAGAATACTCTATAAGTGGTTTTTTTTTATGAAAAGATACTAGCACTGTTATTAACATTATTAATATTCCCTTTAACCACTCCTGGTAAGTATAAAATGCTTGTGTGTAGAGTGGTTCACGACAATTATCAAATGGCGGATTCAAACCTTTTGAGATTTCGGTCAGTACCCCACTATTAGGTTGCCTACTTTCGCTTCAATTATGTTAGTGATAATTACATTAATTACGCTACTGATAATTATTTTAAGTGAACAGGAAATAACCCTACAGACTTTGATAGGTGAGTTAGCGACTATTAAAATATTTGACGTAAATGGTCCTTAGTATTTGATATTCATTTCACTTTGACATCTCACGTATAAACCCATTTCAGAGAAAAAGGATAAACGTAATAAACCCATTTTTCAGAAAAAGGGTTCTGATATACGGGCTGACGGGTGAAAATTATAGTTTATAAGCATAACATTCCTTAACAATTTATGCGTCCACTTTTCTCAGTGCGCCCTTTTCCCTAAAGTGGGTCGCTTCCGATACGGAGAAAGGTCACACAAGCCAATGCCGGTCCCACAGGTGGTGTTTAGTGGGTAGGCACTTAGGTTTCGCAGTGAGTTTTTTTATAGTATAGGGTGAGAAACGAGTACACAGTCCACCTGATGGTAAGTGGTTGCTGTGACCCATAGACATCTACGTTTATCCTCGATTACGAATCAAAATGCAGATGCGTTGTCACCCGTGAGAATTAAGATGGAATGCCTCGTTTCCAGTAAAAAGGGTCTCCGGTTCTCTACACTCACCATACGAAACACAGCAGCATTAAGCTGCTATTTGACGCTGGTATTCTGTGAGAGCGTGGTCCTTCCCCGGTCGAGCCGACCCATTCATGTTACAACTATACCAGAAATATAGGTGCAGCATGGCTCTACCACGTAATAAAACCCAAACGGCCCACATAACCCACGCAGCGTAGGCTTAGGGCATTAACCACCTCACTCCCCCGCTTCCTGGATGGTAGCGCTTTTTCTTTGCTTCTGGGCGCAAAAAAGCACAATTTATGTTTTATGATGACCGTCAACAAGAAAGTCGTTTAAAATGGCCGGAATTGACATTTTGAAGGTATGCTTCTCTCACGGCTGACTGACATGTTGTTCTTGGGTAATCTCTGCCAGTAGTTTCATCATTATCTTAAAATTTGGTAGCAGCCGTCGCACTTCAATAACGTAAACCGAGCCGTAGGCCGAGCAAACAGGAATCTTAAATCACGCTGCCAAATTTTCTTTAATTTAAATTAAATTAAATAATTTCCGTGTAGTAGTATAACGGAATTATGTTCGCTCCTCGAGTTGAACTCCTTGCATGGCGGGAGATATCTCTTTTTCCTTCTATAGACAAAATTTTTATTTATTTCAAAATCCGTAAACGAAGTTGCGAGCAGGAAGTTAGTGCCCTATAATGCAAGGCAAGAAGTCTGGTACTGCGGTCGTCAATCCGCCTGTCAAGCGTGAGGATAAAGGCAAATTCTCCCTAGGGAAGAAACAATAAACAAAAGGACAAAAGGAAAGAACAAGAAAGATTCCTCAAAATAAAAATAAAATATTCAGTTGATATATTTGTTAAATGACTTGGTATTACGAAACAAGAATATTAAATACTACAGCTTTTACAAGTTTTATACTCCCTGTATAATTTTGAGAATATAAGCACTATGTAAATTTATTTCCTCGTAAATTCTGACATTTAAGAACCTCGAAAGGATTGCGTGACTTTTTATGATTTTTATTATCCGTAATGTTCCAAAAAAGGACGTTAGCGTAGGTAAAATTACATCCATAAATGTAAATCTACACATTTTTACAAATTTGTGTAGTGATTAAAAGTGAACTGTACCAAAACCATATAAGAGGCTTTATATACGTGAATATTTCAAGAAATTTGCTTCATTAAATTGAAATCAAACGACGAAAGTCAACGGTCAACCCTGCTCGCTTGCAAGCTTTGAAATAGCACCAAGCCCTTGGCCCCATCAAATTATTTAAAGTTAATTTAAATTTTAATTGCTGATTTGTTGCCTGCTCAACAGTGACGAAAAAATTGTGATGAAACTCGTATAAATGAGGCATAACATATTTTAAAGACATGAGCTGATAATTCACGCAATAGAGTTACATCGCGGACATAGCCCATTCAGAAATTAAAGGGCCTGCGCAATGTTGTGGGACGTTTAAATGCTGGAAATTTACATTATGGAAATTCATAGATTTTTTCCACTTCTTAAGGATTAAAATGGAATTCATTACTATTCATCCATTACATTCAATAAATATCCACAGCTGCATATATGCCTCTCCCCATAGATTTCCTCATTGTGGGCGATTTTACTATTTCTTTTAATAGTATAGGGTGGTAAAAGAGCACACAGTCCACCTGATGGTAATTGGTTACTGCGACCCATAGACATCTACATCTATGCTCAATAAAGACCAAAGATGCAGATGCGCTGTCACCCATGAGGACTAAGATGGAATGCCTCTCCGGTTCTCTACACTCACCATACAAAACACAGCAGCGTTAAGCTGCTATTTAACGCTGGTTTTCTGTGAGAGCGTTGTCCCTCCCCGGTCGAGCCGACCCATTCATGCTACAACTATACTACTAATATAGCTGCAGCATGGCTCTACCACGTATATAACTAAAACTATACTAGGGTAAAGTCACCACATTTTGAGTTGTTATCAGGAAGATGATACTGCCCATCACCTGTTTCAACTCCGCAACCTCTTACGACACTCATGGCCCGATATCACGTAGTAGATATTCTTACACCACCACTACACAGTACGGCCAAATAAGTCATACTTTTCAAATATGAACACACTAGTGGTGGTAATTTTGTTTGACGATAGCGATAAATAAGGAAGTGTAATGGTACAGTAAAAACCTTTAGCAATATTTTACATACGAAAGTTCGCATTCTTTTACTGCAGTAAAAGGCTTACTAGGTGTGGAAACCTAGCGAGCCTTTTTCAATCCTATACCCCACCATAAATGTAGGTTGGACGAAAGATAATATACTGCACGCCGCGGTCATATGTATGAAACGTTATACCTGAGAATACACCTGTGTTCTGGCGCTGAATTATTAAGTGCTGGTGAAATGCGTTTAACTGTGTGCCTTGATTTCTGCGACCATTGGTAACATACTACTGATTTGCGTACTACTTTTCTTTTGCATATCCTAACTGTTAATTATTATTCTTCACTTTTATATCTATAATAGGAATCAACCCAGAGAGTTATTCTAAGAACAAAAAGAGCCGACAAAAATGTGATTGAGGATAAAAGCAGCTGCACTAAAGCCTCCTCCATAGATTGCTTCAAGGAGGGAATTTTGTCATATTGTTATTTTGAGTAGTATTTAGGAAGATTTTTCATTTTTATCTATATCCTTTTACAAAACCCTCAAGGTGAAAATGGGATGTTAAATTTCACTGGTCAATTGTTAAGTGCAATTTAAGTTCTGATTTACCATATGCTCTTTAGCAAACACTGGAGCAGCGTGGTAGATTAATCGCTCTATAACCGCTCAAAAATTTGAGGAACTCAAAAAGTAACAAGTGGTAAAATTAAAAAATTTGTACAACCGACTTCAAATATCATCAATGTAGTCAATGTCACTTAAATACGCATATCAAATTAATACAGAATATTGATGAAAAGCACTAGATTTCAAATAAAAAAAAAGAATCATCAAAATCTGTTCTCCTAATAAAACTTTCTGAGGTTAACACGCATAAAAAATACCTTCGAATTGAGAACCCCTTCTTTTTTGAGGGCTTTTAAAACAATTAAGTACCCCTGGAGCTTATTAACGTATTTAAAGTGAACATGACAGAATATAATAAATATATGGGTAATCAAATAAAATCGCACCAACTTAAGGCCGTCTTTTAGTACGGTGTCTAGTTGTGAAAACCTTACCTCACTTCCCGCAATTGTTCAACGAATATAACAAAGGTGGAGTGAATTTTAGTACAAACAACGTTTATCAAGGCACGTAGATGTCTCTGTTGGCACTGACACACATATTTTAATTTATTAGGCAGTTTACAAACATAAATTCCACAAGGACAAACATCATCATCCCGAAACAATACTTGTAGGCCATACAAATTCATGTTCCGTACATGATTCAAACCCGCGGCTCTCAGCGCCACAACTCAATAACCTAAGCCACTGTGCCACCGAAGTGTCAAAAACATACACAATACACATACACCACTGAACGTAGCAGAAACGAGTGTTTAAACTATTTGTTTTTTTTATGGCAAAAATAAAATTTGTTATGACTTAAAAGTAATTAACATTTTCATTTGATATAACTTTTGCATCCCAGTCATAGAGCCCATACTAGGTAAGATTTGGCTCCTTTCTTTTACAAAAAGTAAAAATGCTTTAGCTGGGTAAGATATAAAATATATGTAACTAAAGTATGTGGGAAAAATAAATGTTTGTTATTTTTATTATCTCTGCAAGCGCGTTTAAATAGCATTGTAATGTCATCTTTATGCACTTTAATGAGCTAATTATTATGACTTCCGTTTTAGGGTTTACACATCGCATGTCAGTATGTTCAATTTTTATAAAATTATTTCATTTTTGATAATAATTACATATTGTAAGACTTATATTGGATCAAATAAGTTTTGCAATTTCACCTTAAGTTACAAAGACATTTTGTCCCATAAAAATTGGATTCAAAGCCGGTGATCCGATATCAATTTTTTCAGATCAATGGAAAAGTCAAGCAATATGATTTGCAGATTTTAACCCTCTTACCCGTAATGCTTGTCATTTTTGCTTTGACTGCGTTCTTAAGATTGATGTTTCACATAACTTCCTATGTACTTAACGGAAATATGGCCGTATCGAATTCTTAAAGAATAAAAGTATTAAAATATTGCGTGAGTATCTCATATACCCCTATGAGATATCTGAATATCTGGAAGAGGCCTATGTTTCTCAGTGACTTTTGGTACGAATTATGGTGGAAAAAAATTAAAATCAGATTTAAAACTTGCTGACGTTTCTCTATAATAATATAATTCTTATCTTTTGTACTCGTAGTTAAGATTTATGAGAAAGCCCAACACAACAACACGTTTGAAAACTGAGCCTAAGTTTCTATATAAGAGATCAGAAAAACTGCAGTTGCTAAATATTGGTAGCAAAGATAAACTTATTTAAACAAATAATTTTATTTTGTCAGTAAAATAAATTGCGTTCGGTTTATAGGATTTAAATATTTAGCTACAGCTAAGTATTGAATAAAACTACTTTTACGGATTTGATCGCGTTTAATTAACTTATTTTGCCGGTTTATGTTAATTCCCGACGTTTCGGGTGTTTTCCAGCACCCATGGTCAAGGGGGACTGGTCACTGAGTGCTGGAAAGTACCCGAAACGTCGGGAATGAATAAAAATAAGCAAAATAAGTTAATTAAACGCGATAAAATCCGTAAAAGTTAATTAAACGCGATAAAATCCGTAAAAGTAGTTTTATTCAATGTGCAGTATTCGCGTAAATATAAGAAATCATTATACAGCTAAGTATATTGTCAAGCTTAATTAGTTATTTTATTTTTTCTAACAAAGCCCAGGTGGACAAAAATTGACATAACCACAATTCTTTATATATTGTTTTTAAAATAAGAATTATAATCTAACAGTTTTGGGGAAGGGAATACGGGCTGATTTTCTCGCCAATTTTTCAATTTTTCCGTCCGTCTGTCAAACTTTATCTCAGGAACGGGTATCAATCTGAAATCAGTATCAAATATTGAAGTAAGTAGTTTGTTGGAGGTGTATAAAATGCAAGCTTCTAAGTTAACGAAATTTAAAGATACGGCGTTTATATTAAATATTTTAAAACCTAATACAGTACAACCCATTGACATCAATCAATTACAGCTTATAAAAGTCCTTTGCTGAACATAGGTGTAAAATAGCTGCTGTGTTTCGTTTGGTGAGTGTAGAGAACCCGAGACCCTTTATACTGGAAACAAGACATTTCATCACAGTCCGCAGGGGTGACAACGTATCTGTATTTTGATCAAAATGAATAAATGTAGATGGCTATTACGTCTCAGCATCCACTTAACACCAAGTTGAACTGTCTGCCCGCTTGTCCCTCTTATTCTATAAAAAAGGTCTCATAGGAGGACTTTAACAAGTCTCATAGTTGGATAGGAGGGTTTTGCGATAGTTGCAGCTTTGGCAGGTGGGATAACAATCTCCATTTTTACACTGTTGGTTTGTTTTCCATTTTCACCCCAAAACTACGGGACAAATAGGAATGGAACGGAGAACTAAAAAGAAAACAGTAGGAGAACGTTCTTCCACTGCAAAGTTATGTTTGTCCTTCAATCGACTTAATTGTTATAGCAATGTATAAGCACTGATGCTTACCTTTTATTTCGGTGAAAGTAAGTACCTATCTAAATTCTAACACTGTAATACGTACCTATTGAATATAAATGAAATATTACCTATCCTTGTCAATTTACGTTATTCGTGTACAACCATCTAAAATATATTCCCGGGATGTATTAATATCTACATATATGATCTAGTTTATTCGGAACCCTCAGGGCGCGAGCCCTTCTCGCTCTTGTTCCGTTTTTATTTTTCATAAATATAATCTATCTAATCCACAACTGTCTCCGTCGGCTGCCTATCTCGATCGTTCGAGCACAGCGCGACAGCGATATATTGAAAAACCTATTCTGCTGCCTGCATTTTCTCTTATTGAGATGCATGATAATCCTAAAGACTATTTGTTCACATAATGGGATTATAATTATCTAGTAATTGATAAAGCAATAAGCAAAACGTTGACTACATTTCCGTGTAATGGTATTTAGTGTGCTTTCCATCAATATTGTAATTTTTGCGTGTTTGTTTTATAATACAAACTTCAATATGTACGATATTTTACCTATCATTTTACTTGAGGGGATGAGAATGGGAAGGTGGTTCATGGTTGTAAATGTATCCTCATTAAAAATAATGACCATTGCATAATTAAATATATTTTGTTAAACTTTTACCTTTCCAACATTTAAAATACATTTTCTTTAATGTTTTGTAACTAATATATTTAGGGAACTTAATTAAACAAGGAAGTTCTCAATTTGACTGTATTTTTCTTTGTATGTATGCAACACGGTATATTCTTTGGAATAGAATTGTGAACTTATTTTAATGATTCTTTTTTATTAAATAGGTTTATATTTAAGAGTTGCCACACCATACAAGTTTAGAATAGAAAAAGAAATGAAGTTTTTAACGTAATTACGTAGGCGATATTCTAGTTAATACGTTGAGTAATATTTCTTAGTCCACCGAAAAGGATCAAAAATAAAATTTAATAATATTTAAAAAGACGACGTAAATAAACTTAAAACAATTTAAATAATTTTCACATGGTGGCTTATAAGGTCGGGCCTTTAATAATTTTATACACTGTCTTAGCACCGATTTATGAAACTATTATTTGAAAATTATTTTTATCACTTTTACGTCGGTTCTTAATACATTATTTTGACCTTTTTGAATATATGCTATGGAATTTTACGTGATAGAGCCATGCTGCAGCTATATTAATAGTATAGTTGTATTATGTATGGGTCGGCTCGTCCGGGGAAGAACCACGCTCATACAGAACACCAGCGTAAAATAGCAGCATAATGCTGTTGTGTTTCGTATGGTGAGTGTAGAGAACCGGAGACCCAATTTACTGGAAAAAAGACATTCTACTCACGGCTGACAACGCATCTGCATTTTAATTCACAAATGAAGATAGATGTAGATATCTATGGGCCACAGCAACCACTTACCATCAGGTGGACTGCGTGCTCGTTTGTCACCCATATTCTGTAAAAAAAATTAACAAAAGCAATGATCTAGAATATCGTATTAGTACTCGTAATTACATTAAAAACTTTATCTATACATATAATAAAACTGTAAATAGCAGATGTCTGTACATTTTATATTTTTGTAATAAAAGTGATTGAGGGGTACTAAAAATAAGTAATTAAATACATTTCCACCATTTTTAGAATTTTCAATCTGTCTGTCTGTCTGTCTGTCTGTCTGTTTGTTTGTTAACGTATCATGTTTAAAGTACTAATTTATATCATAAGAATTGTTAAGGAAATTCTAAAGTGTACCTTCGGGTTACATTTAGTTTTTATTTCATTAAAATCGGTTCATTCCATCAAAAGTTATGATAAATATTCTGAAGTATGGGTAGGGAATTTGCTCAACGGTGGCTATGTTTGAGTCATCAAGTTGATGTTAGCAGCGCCATCTCTCTTTAATTAAATATATACATATAATAAAAATGATGATAACATGTTGTGTCTCTTGCTGTACATTGTATATATATTTTGGTGACTAAAATCATTATGGGGAACTAAAAATAATTAAATAAGTACATTTTTATAATTTTTAGAATTGTCTGTCTGTCTGTTTGTCTGTTTTTATATGAATGCATCACGTCTAAAGTAAACATCTTTTTTTTTTTTTCAAAAAAATCGTTAAGAAAATCATAAAGCGTATCTTCAAGTTACATTTAATCTTTGTTTTATTAAAATTGGTTAATTCTATCGAAAGTAATGATTATTATTTTAAAATGTAGGTTCGAATTTGTTCAATGGCGCCATAAAAATCTCAGAAATAGTAATAAAAAGATTTGTGTGTAAAAAAAACTTTCCATAATAATTAATATATTTATACTTAAAACATAAAAAGAGATTTAAAAAAGGATGTTTTCTCACACAAGAGGGACGTAATAGATGGAGTTGTACAAATTACAAATTTTCTGATTTGCTGTGTTGAGATTTTTCGCCGATTGAGACTTACTGAAGAAATTTGTATCTATCGAAGCCATACAACGGAACCCGAACAAAAATAACAACATTGCAACGAAATGTCGTGATATTGTATTAATAATATACGCAAAATCAGTACTACTGCCATTTTAGCGCTTTGGGAACTAGATTTAGCGCTTTTTTGGAATGTATAGCGCGCATTTCGAAATTTTAGCACCTAGCACTTAATCCAGCGCTTTTTGGTGTATTTAGCACACATTTCAAAATTGTAGCGACTAGCGGGTTATTAACTCTTTTATAGCAGCACTGTTAGTCCACATTACCGATAATAATAATAATGACCTTTGTTATTTTTTTCCACAAATAGTACATTGCAGTTTATCTTTTTCAAACATATTTTTTCCACAAAACAAAGAGCATGGGAGACGAGTCCAAACTAGGATACCCTGTGCTATGGATCTCCCGGCTTCCCCTTTACGATGATCAACTTGATTTTTTTTATCGACGACTATAAGCGGGGAAATCCCCTTCATTAAAGTTTTCGTTCATGGTTTTGGCAAAGCATTTATTTTGCTTTATTCAGTTTTAGTCAGTTGTTTAGAGCACAGCTAAGTTAAAAGTTACTTAGAGTAGTACTAACTACTGTTGACAGCAATTGCCATAATTATAAGTCGATGTCCTGCGAAGTATTGATACATCAAAAAATATTGCCAGAAAAAAACTTAATGTTGTTTTCTTTATTATGATTATATTTTCTTGAATTATAAATTATAATAAAAAACACAAACTTTGTTTGTAGTTAATTTAGCGCGAAATCTAGGGCTTTTTTAAAGCGCTGTTTTCATGAAATCTAGCGCTTTTTGTGTTGTCCTAGCGCTGAATGAGTTTTTTTGATCTGACAGCACTGCCAAAAAACCCTCTATTAAGAAGTAACTTTCCTTTCAGTTTTAAGCGCGTTCAGTTCCCAGTTACAGTCAGCGTGTGTTATGCGATGACCGTAAATAAAGCGCAAGGTCAAAATTTACGCGTTGTAAGAGTGGACCTCAGTACTGACTGTTTTGCACATGGCCAACTCTATGTTGCTTTTTCCCGCGTTAGTAGCCCCCGTAACCTTTTTGTGTACACTCCGTCTAAGTTTACTTCTAACGTCGTTTACACAGAAGCTCTATCATAAACGACTTAGAACTTTGATGATAATGATTTATTTGTTACCACTTATTGATACAGTAATGATATAAATCGTTTAATATTCTCATACCTAAACGACAAATTCTTTATGTAAAATCTATATACGCGAGCTACGCCGCGGGCACAGCTAGTTCTTAATAAAATTCAATTTTTGCACTTTGAACTATAATAAGGTATTTTTGTCGACTTGTAATTCTAAATGCAATTAAATTTTACAATCAAGGCATGTTGTTAGTTTTTAAAAATCAGCCGTATGGTAGTGGCAGTGGACTTTCGATAGGCTGCAGTTAATGTATTCAAGATTAAAACAATAGAATAATGAAATAAATATAAATGTGTTTTTCACGGCTTTAAAAATATCTTTTTATTTGTATTATCGTTCTTCATTAAAATCTTCCACAACCGGCTATGATGTGGTGAGTAGTTGTAGTAGTGGTATACTTCTCATGCCGATATCATTAATCAATTTCTCACTCACATCATCAATTTCTCATTTTCTTCTGGTGTTTTCCCCAAGTTATGGCTAAAAGATTTTGTCTTGCACCTTGCTAAATTACCAAATCCATAGCTTCCTTCCCATTAAAAAACATCGTAATTTCAATAGAGAGGGAAGCGGGGTACTACCACCTGCGTGGGATCCTGTAATTAATAAAATTTAATCTAAACCCAAGCATATCACTGCAAGACTTCAAGACACAGTAAGTTCATTCTGCGTAGATTGGACCAAAACTAATAACTAAAAAAGCTGAAGGCACTCCGGGTTAACTCTGACATCGGGACGTCAATCACCTCAGTCCGCTGTGAACATGGGTGCTGTTAACATTCGATTCGTCGGAAATATAAAATAAGTTAATATACGATATAAAATCCGTAAAACTACCACACAATATACTTTTTGACGCTTCCCCCACTCTAGGATTTTTTCCTGTAACTTAGGTGCTGTTTACAAACATAAATTTCACAAAATTGTCAAACATCAATACCCGGATAATTATTTATGGATCAACAAGTACTTGTTCCAAGCGTGTTTGAGCTCGCGGCCCCATATAATCCGCAAAATATGGTTTTATTTAATACTAGCTAGTACCCGGCGCGTTGCTGCGTTTTTTTAATTTAGAAGAGTTATATTATTCACTTAGGAATGATATATGATACATTCATTAAAATTGAATGATAATATAACTTTCGTAGTCTCGTCATGAATTTATAAGTATTTGTACTATGTCTATTAAACTATTCCTTTCGCGCAAGTGCAAACAATAATTTGACAAAGTTTTACCGCAATCTGATAAACGGTATGCCAGCGCATAAAATACGAACAAACAAACATTAATATTTATAATAATGTAATTTAATTTATATAATGTAAATATTATATAATGTATTTCGGCTTTTAATATAAGAAATCTTAATACTCGTATGTGGTCTGTCAAATTCTATTATTTGATATTTATATAAGTAGTTGTAATATTAGTTTAATATTAGATTTTGTAAGCAATTGCTTGTTACTTGACTTTAATAAAGTCGATTTTACAGAGATTACGTAAGTTACTGTTTGGTCGATTATTAATTACACTTGTTGTTTATGTTTATCCCACAGGAATAGAGTTTTGATATTTATGATCCAATAAGCCGTTATTAAGATTATGTCTGATATCTGTCTTGTTCTATCTAATATTTATTTTGAAGCGGGGTTGCGGCATTGCGCTTAACTTTCTTAATAAGTGGTTGCTAAAATTATAAATAGCAATTTCTGTGTAAATTTATTGATCAGTGATAGCAAACAATATGCTAATAAATAGTTAATAGCTAACTTGTCGCCTAAGCTATTTAATATAACATCGTGGCCTATTTTTTTTAAATGTGTATGATGTGACCACTTTAAAATTGACGAAGATATTGTATGCCATAAAATGTGAATACTCTTGCTGTTGAATTGCGAACCTTCTATATTTTTAAAATTACCTAAAAATATCAGTAACAAAATACGAAATAAACAGATATTTAAAAATCGTAGAAATAACTTTTGATCAAATTATATTTAAATATGCAATTGTCAATATTTTTAATGACGTTACGTTTACAGCTATGAAAGATCTTCCATCCCCTTAAGTAAAATGATACCGAAAATATTTCACAATCTCATTTAAAAATTTCGCTAAACAAACACATATGGTCTCCAATATTGAAGGACGACACGCACGTTACATAGAATTTTACGGAAAAATGTACTTCAACGTTTTGCTTTATCTATTAATAACAGGCTGTGCAGTATTCCATCTTAGTATTCAGAGGTGACAACGCATCTGTAGCCATCTTTGTTTGAAGTGCAGCAGTCTGCTGTAGCCACTTACCATCAGGTGAACTGTTTGTCACTTCAGTCTTATAAAAAATTATATAAAATGTGTATCCACTTATATCAACAAAACCGTTTTAAAAACATCATGCAACGCTGAATTATGGAAACGCGTAAGGCATTTGAGAAAGAGATTTTTAGATCTGTACCCGAACGACCGAACTGAAAAATCTATAGAGACATCTGTAGCTCGGACTGATTTATATTGACAAAATAACAACAAATAAAAATTAATCTGTAATAGAAGAATAAATTAAAAATGAATAAATTACTTGCTATTAAAAGGTGTCACGAGACCGTACTCCGCAGCAAGATGTTGAAGAGGCTCATGATCAGTCTTCGGCTTATGACGGGCTGTAATGATAATTGTGATAATATTTTTTTTTGTTAGGTTATTCCAATATGATGCATCATTTAATGTGTTTTTATTACACCTTAAATACGCAAATTTATGGTTCATAAATTCTCGAATAATAAGATAAACGTTTTGTTACCCTTCAAATTAAAATAAACTTGAAATAGTTAAAGAAGTAATATCAATATGTAACAGCTGGCACACTAGCGACAATAAGAGCATTTAATTTAAAGATAACAAAGCGTTTAACTTTGTCATCTTGGGTATCATTAGTGAGTGTAAAGCTCAAGAACATAACATCGTTAAAGGGGTTGTTTGAATGTAAACTCAAATAGTTTGAACTAACATTCAAGTCGCTTTCAACTTCTTAATCATCAATGTAATTTATGGATGGCATTAGAGAATTTCTTATGAATGTTTTAAAAATAGATTTAAATAATTTAAGTATTTTAAAAAACCCCGAAATAAAAAGAGCTGATAACCTTCAAACGTTGAAACAGTTTTTTTTGAGACATAGCTAAGAACCCTCTTGATAAAGACACCTTTCACATGAAAAGAGCTTAACCAAAATCGGATGATCCGTTAAGGATATATTATACCACAGACTAACACACAGATACACAGATATAAAGATACATAGATACACACTACAAACTTATAACACCCCTCTGTTTTCTTTAGGGGTTAATAAGAAAATAAATATTTAAAATCAGAATTACATCGGTAACTTTAGATGCCAAATAAAAAAAAATTAACTGTAATTAAAAATAAAAAGTGACTTTCAAAAACTAAATAGAAAATAATTTCCTCATTAGATATCAAATAATCAAAGTTTCAAAATATTTAAATAAAGTTGTATGGACATTATTTTAACCTTTTTAATTTTTGAAGTCCGTTTCAGTTTTTTTTATAGAATAAGAACATAGAGCAAAACGGGCCACCAACAGTCCGGAGGGGACTAGCCCTAACGTTTTCCCCTATAAAGAAATGTTTGTCATTTAATGCGGGGGGAAATTTTCGTACACAAAAACAATCGTCTGTCACTACGAAACTCACACACAACAATAAAAACTACTGTCTTTCACACCATTGCCTTTTTTTTTACAAAACAAGGGTAATAATTCATATAGTCCACTTGATGGTAAGCGTAGTTTATCCACAGCGTTATTTGTGAACTAAAAAAAATAGTGATACAAATGAGTAAAATGTATCATTTATCAAAATTATACGCATCTTGCTATACATTTCAGTAATACGTTTTGCCCATATCTAATGTTATGCGAACCACCACTTTTCGGTTAGATTCATCCTGGTATATTTATATATATATACAAAATTTTAAAACAATTTTCAGAAGCGGCCTAAGTGGCTGAGGAAGTGAATTTCTGATGTAATAATAATGGAAATCAAATAACAAGTTATATTTGTAAGGGCCACAGTATCCATTTACCATCAGGTGTGCTTGCCACTTGTCACCCTTATTCTAAAAATAATGAAATTAAGTAAAAATAAACACAATTAATATCGTGAATCTCCTGACTTAATATTTTTAAGCTTATATGGAGAGGCAAATAGGAATATTTATAATGTTAATAGCCTCATTTTCATCACATTCTTTAAGTGAATTATATTTGAAAGACATGTTTGCTTTTTATATTTATAAAACGCCTTAATTTTTACTTAAATTCCGAAACAAAAGGCGTAATAAAATAGATTTTGTCGTCCTTCAATACTCCTTCGACAAGTAAGTGCTATTAGCTAGGGCTTTTGAAGTTATTTCACTGATTTGAATGTATTTTGGAAGGATCTGAGAGCGGCTTTGTAGCAATTTATTGATTATTTGTCTATCCTGAATTTTATTATAGAAGACAAAGGGTTCATTTTGCACAGAGTAGAAACGAGAATAGGTAGAATCCTAAAAACTCCTTTCGATGAATTAAACCTATCTCACTTAATGCGACAAAGACATTTTATTACGAGAGGGAAATTCGATATAAAGCCAATGATCCCCTAACATTAAATTTTTGTATACAGATAAAAATCCGGTATTTTTATAGAATTACGGTGACAAACAAGCACATAGTCTACCTGATGGTAAGCAAATTCTACGCCACGTAGACATGTAGATGTAGATGCCACTGCTGAAGATGTAGATGACATGTACATCTATCATCGATTAAAAATTTAAATGCAGATACCTCACCCGTGTGGACTGAGAAGACAGAATGCCTCATCGTTAGCAAAAAAAGGTCCCTAGTTCTCTACACTCACCATACTGCTTCTTGAAAGGCGGGCAAAGCACCTGAAATTCTCCTGGTGTTGCGGAAGTTCATGGGCGACGATGATCACTTACCATCTGGTGAGCCGCATGCTCGTTTGCCTGCTCTTACATAAAAAAAAATACGAATCACAGCAGCATTATTTTGTGTTGCACGTTGGTATTCTGTGAGAGCGTGGTCCTATCCCAGTCAAGCTGACCCATTCATGCTGCAACTATGTATAACTACCATAGCTGTAGCGTGGCTCTATCACGTAAGTATAGAGTTCTCCACATTATTTTTGCATTTCATAGTTCCCTGAAAAGAAGGAGAACAATCATATTAAAAATAGTACACAACGTAATGGTAACAGTGTAGGACCATGGCTCATGACGGAAAACGGAACACAGAGCGGTGTAAGTTCCGATGATAAACCTGTGGATTTGAACTACTGCCATGAACCACTCCTTATATAAGCATATTAAATTTTACTTGTGTGGTTAACACAAAATATTATTTGTTAATACATTGGTTGCGAATGCTATAAGACATCAAGTCCATCTTTTATACTCCTTATTATAAGATGTATAATAAATTTTAAATTAATAAAAATAATAATAGTACTGGAGCAGCGTGGTGATCTAATTGCCCTATAAGCCCTCTATCCAATTGTAAGGAATAAATTTACTTTCCAATTTTATTAACACTTAATTACAGATGTTTTCTGGAAAGAAATTCTCAGTAGCAGTCCATAGTTATTGAAAGCACATACGTCTGTTGGTCCTGCGGGCTCTTGAACTCGTAGGAGTTCGTCTGGATAGGTACCACCCTCTTACCTATTGATACAATATCAACCGAATAGCACTACTTGCAATGCTATGTTCGTCAAGCTGTAAGGCAGTCCATCTTATTGGTCCTCAGAGGTGATAATGTATTTGTAACCTTTTTGTTTGAAGTTGGCTTCAGATTCTATACGTCGTAGAGCTATGCTACAGCTTTATTACTAGTATAGTTGTAGCACGAATGGGTCGGCTCGACTGGGGAATGACCACGCTCTCACAGAATACCAGCGTAAAACAGATGCTTAATAATGCTGCTGTGTTTCGTATGGTGAGTGTAGAGAACCAGAGACCCTTTTTACTGGAAAAGAGGCATTCTATCTTAGTTCTCACGGCTTACAAGCTGTAAACCTATTCTGGGCAATGATCTCAACATCGGGATCAAGAACAACATTTTCAGGATATCTCCTGGTAGCAGCATCCCTTTCTGGGGATTACGTATCCGCTATCAGAGTGATTGTTGTTAGTAGTCGTGAAGGGGGAGGGGATGTCGTAGGGACATTATAATAAGATTTACTTCTTTATCTAGGTACGTACCGGAGAAATTTAATGCGGTATTGAAAAATCAAAAACGTCACGTATTTTTGTAACGTTGTATGGCCAGGGCTGCATGAGTAAAATATAAAAAAGTAAAATGATACGTAAACATGTTTCACTTCTTGAGTTCAAAATTACAAGGACAATTTTCTTTATTTTTATTTTCCCATGAACTAAAATCTGCCCTTAAAAGAGAATCACTATAGCTAGCTAAAGCTATAACTACGATCGTAAAGTTATTTTGAATTATTAATAAACTAAATAACTTATAAAAGGAAGAACGTTTTTTCTTTTATATCAAAATGGCGATCAAAGGCAGAGGAACAAAGGTAACTGTAACCGACTTTACTTATATTATTTTGTACGGAGACATGGTGTAATTTGAATATTCTTTATAAATAAAACTTAATGTTCCTTTTATTTACTAACGTTTTGCTTTGAACAGATTACAATAGACTTGAACATATTCAAATATACAAGAATTAATGTTTGTTTGTTCGTATTTTATGCGCTGCCACACCATTCATCAAATTGCAGTTAAACTATGTCAACTTATTGCTTGCACTTTCGCGAACGTTAAAGGCATAGTACAATTAACTTACAATAAGTTGGGCGAGTATGGTACCGAAAAGTTTATATGAAAATGCTAAAATATAATTCAACTTAAATGAATGTATTATAACCTCCAATCCTCCATCCAATTGCAGATAGGTGTAAGACAGGGTGATGTTATACCCCCGAAACTCTTCACCGCTGCATTGGAAGACGTTTTCAAGCTTCTGGACTGTAAAGGATACGATATTAACGTCAATGGCGAGTACATAACGCACCTTCGATTTGCCGACGATATAGACCTTATGGCAGAATCGCTGGAGGACCTAAGCACCGTGCTCAATGACCTCAATAGTGTCTCTCAACGAACAGGTCTTAAGATGAACATGGACAAAACAAAGATCATGTTTAATGTCCATCACATCACACCTATGCCGGTAGTTGTTGGGAACACTAAGCTAGAAGTTGTTGATGAGTATGTTTACCTGGGACGAATTGTCCGACTAGGTAAGTCCAACTTCGACCGAGAGGTCAATTGACGGATTCAGCTCGGCTGGGCAGCGTTCGGGAAATTACGACACATCTTCTCTTCAGACATACTTCAAAACCTTAAAACGAAATTGTACAACCAGTGCGTGTTTCTAGTGATGACTTACGGATCTGAGACGTGGTCTTTCATTGCTGGCCGTATGAGGAAGCTCAAGGTCGCTCAGCGAGCTATAGAGAGGGCTTTGCTCGGGGTATCTCTGCGTGATAAACTTAGAAATGAGTACATCCGCAGTAGAACCAGAGTAACCGACATAGCCCAACGGATTAGTACGCTGAAGTGGCAGTGGGCGGGCCATATAGCTCGAAGAACCGACAACCGATGGGGAAGAAAGGTTCTTGAGTGGCAGCCTCGTACCGGTAGGCGAAGTGTAGGGCGACCCCCCACAAGATGGAGTGACGACCTGGTAAGACATGCTGGAAGTCGATGGATGCAGGTGGCTCAGGGCCGTGCTTTGTGGCATTCCATGGGGGAAGCCTATGTTCAGCAGTGAACTTATGAAAGGTTGTAATGATGATGATGATGATGATAAATGTATTATCATTCCTAATTAAACAATATTTTTTCCAAATTTAAAACGATATTTCTGCCATTATTTCTTCTGCAACTGCAAAGAGTCAGGTACCGCTAGTTATATAGTGTATACTTTTCTCAGTAACGCCAAAAGGTAAAGAGTTGATATTCCAGTAATGATTACTCGAGGATAAAGTTTAACTAAATTAAAGCCAAAAAACACGATTGGTGAAACTTTTCTCGATATATTTCTTTTTCAATGATACCACTTTTAATCCACTAATAGCGTTTTATATCCGAATTATGAACATATCAAGATGCAATTTTTATAGAAAACGGTAAATAGGTATTGTAACGAACCCATCTTTTTTTCTTTTCTACTATATATCCACTTATACTTGTATTTCTTTAGAATCTATATCTGTAAGATATATAAATATATCTAATTTACGTGACCAGTATAACTTGATCTTTCTAAAGGTTTAAATATAGGCCGTTTAATAAATTTATGGCGTGATCGTCTTAGATAGGACCCTTTTTTACGTTGTGTTTGTATAGTAACTTAGTTCTTTTAGGTGTATCTTGGAAGAATGAATATTCACGAGAGCAATCGAAAGCTGTTGGTAGAGTCTTATAAGCTAAAGAACCCCGTTCACGAAGACAGAGCTCAAAAAGGTTAAGAACAATAAATGGTCCCTATTCTACTTGTATCTGGTTCACAACAGTCAATTCCTTATTAATTAATCCCTTCCTGCTTGGAAAAGGCTCACAATATTTATATTAAATACCAGTTACAAGGGCTGCGCTCTCCCACATTTTAAAAAAATGTGGAGGAGGTACACGGCCCCACACACGCCGCGCACGGTGAGCGCCAACCATTTTAATGCGCTCCCCCCGAAGGGTACGCAAAGTTGGGAACTGGACCGTAGTCCACAGCAAAATAACTGTCGAACCAGAAAAAGAGGACTTGGCCCCTTGATAGTGCGTAAGCACAAACATCGACCGAAGTCGCGCATGTCAATGCGTGTAAACGCCATACAGAATACGATCAAATCCAGCCACAGTGAATGTACGTCACACGGGTTAGGCAACAATAGGCACACTGACCATAAAAAGCCTTCCGTGAGCGCCACCACCTGCCAGACCGCCGTTCCTGCAGACGTGATGTAAGTGTAAGGCATCACTACCAATTGCATGGTCAGCACGGCCAATTGGCCGCAGAGCGTGTCATGAGTCTACCGCTCACCTCAAGGGAATGGGGTCCCACGTTGCGCGGCTTTCGGCCGCAGCCTTGAGAGCCTCCTCAGATTCTCCCTCCAGCTACCACCCGCATGAGGTCAACACATATGCTCCACCAACCAATACAATGGCAGATATAGCCAATAGGCAGTTATAAGATAATATTAATAATTCGCCATCAGAAAGGGTTTGTGTCACTGACGTTGAGTATATGCATTTTTCGATCATGTTTGTCTCACCCACCAACAAGTTGCCTTCAATCTCTCAAAGGTGGGAACTTTATAGAGATATATTATTAAGTTGTTATATAAAACATCATGGAGGGCAGACAGTCTGCAGCCCCGCAATGAAGGGACCCGACTTGGGCAAAGCTACTTAGGTTGTGAGTCAAACCAAGACGCAGAGAGCGCCATTGAGAATAGCGACCCGCCAAACAACCATCGTAGAGACGCAATGCTACAGAATGCAACAAGCATCAATACGACTATCGTCGGGCTTACACCATCCCAAGGTCCCCCATACAGTCCCAGCAGACATCACCACCCGCATACCTCCATCGACCAGAACCACAAGATGCATCGAATCAGGTGCAGCACACCCGCAGGTCCATCACAAGACACAATACTGCAAGTAGCAGTAAGCATCAATGCAACTATCATACGGATGGCGCCCCCTCACAACACACCCACATGATCCCTATCGACTTTGGTAACAAAATTTGATAATGTTGTTAACTAAAAATACCACCAACGTATCATAGTAGTACGGTACTAAGACGTCAGTAGCCAAAACTCCACGTATCATAGCGCTATTGCACTAAGACATGAAGTTGAGTATGCTTGCTGCACTTAAAAGTACTACCAAACACACTCACCCTAATCCGAAAGATAGCCGACGTATCATAACGCTATGCGCTAAGACGCCGCCCACAACCGGTAGGGGTGTGCGATGTCCACGGGCAAGTCGTATTGCTACAACAAACCCGCTTACCACCGGCACTAAGATGATGTATCTAGGACACATCGGTTAGTGAGTCCAAGTTTACCTCGGTCTCAGAGGCTGCGAAGCAACCTACACGCCACTATAATAATCCTTTTCAAGTCCCATTTCTTTCAATATAATGCTTTTACATATTCGAGACCTTCCACATATTTGCTTTATTTCATAGACCATACTACTGTATGTCTTATTCATATGGGACTTCAAGTCATAACTCTGCTATCATAATGCTTATGCATCATAGAGACCTTCTATATTAATGCTTTGGTTCGTCAGACCTTACTATGTTAAGTCCCTAATATAGGACTAGTCATTGTGCAACCTTAGTACTAGCAGTCGATCAGCCGACCACCCCATATATATGTACAACCTTGGGTATGTGTCTCCGACAACGCCCCAATATAAGGGAACATTACAAGAACACGTTCATTAACTTAGAAATTTTCCAATTATTACACGAACACCTTTATCAACTTAGAAAATTTTAATCCATTTTTTCTATTATATTACAAATGTTATTTATCTTTGTTATTGCAATATAATCGCTATGTATTTATATGATTTGATACATTTTGAACATTTTAAGCAGGTTTTTAATAAATTTAGAGATTTTTAGAGACATTTTATGCGTTTACTAATATTATAATATTCAATATTTCAAATGGATATTTTTGAACTTTATGCTTATTATTTGTATTTTATTGTTTAAATTATAATTTTTATGACATTTTTAAATGTCTGTATAATGAATTTGATTATTATTTATTAATAATAATTATGAGGCGTCACAGTATCATAGATAATTATATATAAATTTAATTTCTCTAAGTTTGTTAGTTTTTCAGAAATACAATGTTTAATCATTGGTCGCTTATGTTAACTATTTGGATGTCGCGATGGTCTTATGCTATTTCCGCATTCAATTAAGTAATATTGCTATCACTCAATTGCATTTCCCGGCGGTCACTGATCACCCGATCAGTCGGCCGCGACATTGCCTTTTCGCTTCTTTTCGTTCGCGTTGTTCTGAAAATTACGAAATATATAATAATTTTTACGTGGTAGAGCCATGCTGCAGCTATATTAGTAGTATAGTTGTAGCATGAATGGGTTGGCTCGATCGGGGAAAGACCACGCTCTCACAGAATACCAGCGTAAATAGCAGTTTAACACTGCTGTTTTTCGAATGGTGAGTGTATTGAACCAGAGACCTTTTTTACTGAAAAAGAGGCATTCCGTCTTAGTCCTCACGGGTGACAACGCATTTGCATTTTTATTCTTTATTGAGGATAGATGTGGATGTCTATGAGTCACAGCAACCACTTACCATCAGGTGGACAGTGTGCTCGTTTGTCATCCTATCCTGTAAAAAATATAAATATTTATCAATTATCTATGTGTGATGCTTTGCGGAGAAATGTCACAATTACAAATGAGAACGCAATAAAATATTGTGGAGACGCCTTTGATACAAGTTACTTGTGATAGGTATGTTTCGTTTCTGATGATGTTTGTCTGTTAGACTTTTGACGTTTACAGATTCATTGGGCTCTGGACTCGCGGCTTGAAAGGCTGCAAGCTGAAAGGGGGTGAATTTATAATACACTGCATCGTTACTTGCATACACATGACTCCTAGGACAGTTTACAGTACACGTGGATGAGTTTTCTAACGGCCGTCAGAACAGGGATAGCGGACCCTGAACATTACGAATGTGTTTTGCGAATGTCATACTGTGATCAAAAGTGATCTCTAGATATTTGGGCGTTGATTGCCAGGGAATTCGGCGGCCGTACAGTGTGTTTGTACCTATCGATTTCTTGGGTTGATGACCTATCATTTTTGTTTTCATGATTGAGAGTGGGCATGATTTGTAAGTGTATTGCTACACTTTTTTCAGGATTAACATCTATTCTTCATAAGCGGAACCAATAGCCTACGCGGTTGACTGCTGTTAGGATCATCTTACATTTTACTTTTTTAATTTGGTGATTTTATAATGATGGGCGACGTAAAGTGACATGTCATCAGCGAAAATGGCAGTATTCACTACTGGTCACTTGTGAAGAGTGTGAAAAGAATTGGGGAGAGGACGGAGACCTGTGGGACTCTAGTCTTGAGGGGCGTTTTGTAGAGCGAGTAACCTCTATTCCGTAGCGAAAATGGTGATTTGCAAGAAAAACTGTGAACGTCTTTTGGTTGATATTTTGACACACAACGTTTTAACGGTGGTAGAGCCTTGCAGCAGCTTTTGCTGTTGCACGTATGGGCCGGCTCGAGCCGGGTTAGTACCACGACCTCACAGAATACCGGCGTGAAGTGGAAGCTCTGCTTCCGCGTTTCGTCTGGTGAGTGCAGGTGACCGGAGGCCCAATTCCCCCCCCTCCATCAACATGGTAGCGGAATTACGTCATAAACTACCCCAGGAGGGTACCATTACCCCTGGAGAATCCCTCGCTGAGCATCCACGACCATGCTATTCCACTCCTGAGCGTGGGTGCTCAGGCTGCCCCGCGTATTCTGGGGGGGGCAAAATTCCGCTCAACACAATAACTGCTCGGGGCAAACTGAGCAACAAGACCAAGGCGACCCCTGCCACGCTATCCGTGAATTTCTGCAACATCAGGGGACTTCACTCGAACCTAAACGCCGTCCACTACCATCTTGAGACGGCGAGCCGGCCTTGCTCTTTCTGACCGAGACGCAGGTGTCCTCTCCGGCTGATACTTCGCATCTCTCCTACCCGGGGTACAAATTGGAGCACTCCTTTGTGCCTCGGGCTGGAGTTTGCGTGTATGTCAGAGAGGACATCTGTTCTCGACGCCTCGGCAGTCTTGAAGGTTCGGACCTGTCCATCCTTTGGCTACGCGTGGACAGCGACGACCATCCGCGCGTCTACGCGTGCCTCTATAGGTCCCATAGCGGTAATGCCGAAACAGACCGACTCATCGACCACGTCCAAATGGCTACAGATTCCTTGCTACAACAGGTCCCATCCGCAGAGATCGTGATCCTTGGCGATGTTAACGCCCACCACGCCGAATGGCTCGGTTCACGTTTAACCGATCATGCGGGGAGATCTGTTTATGACTTTGCCTTGGCATATGGTCTGACACAACTGGTTACATCGCCTACGCGGATTCCAGATGTTGAGGATCATACACCTTCCCTGTTGGACCTTCTGCTGACCTCTCATCCGGACGGATATCAGGTTTCCGTCGATGCCCCTCTTGGCTCTTCGGACCATTGTCTGATCCGGAGTGTGGTGCCACTCACGCTCCCCTCGCGGTTGCGTTCTGCAGGTTGCCGCCGTGTTTGGCATTACAGGTCGGCGGATTGGGACGGAATGCGGTCTTTCTTTGCTTCCTACCCATGGGGGCGGGTTTGCTTCTCGCCGGATGATCCCAGCGCTGTTGCTGACTCTGTCACTGATGTGATGCTACAGGGAATGGAACTATTTATTCCATCATCTGTGGTACCCATCGGAGGCAGATCTCAGCCTTGGTTTGGTCGCTCCTGTAAGACTGCATTACGCAGTAAGCAGGAGTGTTATCAAGCCTGGGCTGCGGCTTCGGTGACTCGGGATGTAAACACCAGCACACTCAAAAAGAAGTATAACTTCGCCTCCAGGTCCTTCAAAAAAGTTATTGCCAAGGCAAAGTCAGAGCACATAGGCAGAATTGGCGAGAAACTAGTTCGCCTTCCTTCGGGAACCCGTGCATTCTGGTCTCTCGCCAAGGCTGTCCAAGGGAATTTCTGTAAGCCATCACTACCATCTCTGCACAGGGAGGACGACTCACTGGCCCACGACGCAAAAGAGAAGGCCGACCTTTTAGGCTCCCTTTTTGCGTCCAACTCGACTTTTGATGACGGGGGGAACACACCGCCGACCATCCCGCGGTGTGAGTGCTCCATGCCGGATGTGCGGTTCTCACAGCGCTCGGTTCGCAGAACACTCCTCTCCCTTGACATCCACAAGTCGAGTGGGCCTGACGGAATCCCCCCAATTGTGCTGAGGACGTGTGCTCCGGAGTTGGCACCGGTTCTAACGCGTCTTTTCCGGTACTTCTACTCCCTAGGCGTAGTCCCGAAATCATGGAAGACAGCTTTTGTCCACCCGATCCCTAAAAAAGGCGACCGCTCAGACCCGTCCAACTACAGGACTATCGCCATCACCCCCTTGTTCTCCAAAATAATGGAATCCATTATTAACTGCCAGCTCATCCGGTACCTTGAGGACCACCAGCTGATTAGTGACCGCCAATACGGTTTTCGTCGGGGTCGATCAGCTGGTGATCTTCTGGTCTACCTGACCCATAGATGGGCGGAGGCAGTAGAGTCCAAGGGGGAGGCGTTGGCCGTTAGTCTGGACATTGCGAAGGCCTTCGATCGGGTTTGGCACAAAGCGCTTCTTTCGAAGCTCCCTTCCTATGGGCTTCCCGAGAAATTATGCAATTGGATCACCAGCTTTCTTGCAGATCGGAGCATCAAGGTCGTTGTAGACGGTGCATGCTCCGACTACAAGCCTATTAACGCTGGTGTTCCACAAGGCTGCGTGCTATCACCAACGCTGTTTCTTCTGCATATCAATGATATGTTGCAAGCCGGTAGCATTCATTGCTATGGGGATGACAGCACTGGTGATGCTCTATACACCGGCCGTGCCAATATTTCTCGGGAAAACGTCACTGAGTACCGGAACAAACTTGTGTCTGAAGTCGAGTCTTTGCTGGACAAAGTCTCGGATTGGGGGCGACTAAATCTAGTCCAGTTTAATCCTCAGAAGACACAAGTTTGCGCGTTTACCGCTAAAAAGAACCCCTTTGTCGTATCTCCTCAGTTTTAAGGTACTCCCCTTGTTGCCTCAGCCAGTATCGGAATCCTCGGCGTCGACATATCGAGTAGCGTGTAGTTTCATGGTCACTTGGAAGAGAAGGCCAAATTGGCCTCTAAAAAGCTTGGCGTGCTCAGCAGAGCGGGACAGTATTTCATGCCGGCTCAACGCCTGCAACTTTACAAGGCGCAGGTTCGGCCTCACATGGAATACTGTTCCCATCTCTGGGCTGGGGCTCCCCAGTGCCAGCTTCTTCCACTTGACCGCATCCAGCGCAGAGCGGCTCGAATCGTCGACGACCGAGTCCTTTCCGATCGGCTCGACTCATTGGCACTGCGAAGAGATGTTGCATCTCTTAGCATTTTCTTTCGCATTTACCATGGGGAGTGCTCTGAGGAATTGTTCGGATTAATCCCAGCCGCCAAATTTCACGAACGCACATCGCGGCAGAACTCCCGATACCATCCACACCATCTGGATGATTGGCGGTCCACCACTGTGCGATTTAGAAGATGTTTTCTTCCTCGCACAACTTCCTTGTGGAATAGTTTACCACCAGCGATTTTTCCGGACCGATACGACTTAGGGACCTTCAAGAAAAGAGCCTACTCCTTTTTAAAAGGCCGGCAACGCATCTGCAATTCCCCTGGTGTTGCGGTTGTTCATAGGCGGCGGTAGTCACTTACCATCAGGTGAGCCGCAAGCTCGTTTGCCCCCTCTCCTATAAAAAAAAAACACAAAGGAATGAGATTATGGTCTTGAGTTATTCTTATCGGCGAATTTTAGTTGCAATTACTATTCCTTTCTGGTTTATATAATGATTTCTTATATTTACGCGAGCACACATTTAAATTAAACTAGTTTAACGGATTTTATCAAGTATATTAACTTATTTTATATATCCGAAGTTTCGTGTTTTAGAGAGTATGAGAGATCTGTGACAGTAAACATCTGGCTGCCGAGCTCCAACACGTCAAGCAAGTTTTGCACGACAACAAGTTTCACTCTCACATGGGACAAACTAAAGGATCAATGAAAACCCGCGTTAAAGAACACATAGCTGATGTGAAGAATCGACGCTTCGGGAAGTCTACAGTCTACACACTCCCGCCACTACATCATATTTTATGTACCATAAATCCTCGCTTAAGAATGCCGATTCCTGCCAAGAATGATTTGAGAGTCTATTGAAATAATATTTACAACATCCAAATTTCTATATAGAAGATGAAGAGTACCATTTCACACGTGTTAGAGCCATGCTGCAGGACCACGCTCTCACAGAATACCAGGGTAAAATAGCAGGGAGTGTAAGGAACCGGAGGCCCTTTTTACTGGATAACAGGCATTCCATCTTAGTCCTCACGAGTGACAACGCATCTGCGGTGGCGGCGCAACGCCGCTTCGCTGATCGCAGTCCCGAGGCACCCCGACCCCTGCTTTCGGAGTGAGGCTCCTCGAGCTAGCTGGGGGGGGGGGGGGCTCGATGCGATTCAAGGGCCCCTCAGATGGAGGTACGAACTTCGGCTTGAATCACTATCGCAATTTTGTTAACGGGTCGCAAAAGTTAGAAACGCCCCGTATCACGGGTGTTAAACCTCGTGTACGGAGTGTGTCTGTGACGACGCATTCACCGGCGAATGCGGTGTTTCCTAGTATTCTGTACTAGAGTAGTGTCTGAGTGTATGTGAGTGTTTATGGTTACTAAACTAGTTCCCTCAGCTGCGGAGGGGGGGGGGGACGGTATCGACATATTTATAGAAGTGATGTCGTCGTCGGGATCAAGAAGAACGTTCTTGGGACGTCTCCTGTGGGGGGCAGCATCCCTCTCTGGGGAGTACGAGCCCGCCTCATTCACCAACGGATTTTGAAACTGTTTCGCCCGTCCCAGGTGCGTAAAGTGCACAGGGGACCACGGTACAAAGGAGTGCACCCGTGGCGCTTCGTCCTCCCCGATCTGTGTGTTATGCGGGGCGGTAGGGCACACTGCGAATTTCCCCAGATGCCCAAAAGAAACGCTGGGGGTCGCAAACAGCCCCCTAAGCAGAAGGGAGCACAGGGCCTTCCAAAAAAGGATGGCCCCTCTCCCCTTGCCTTCGTTCCGGCTCCAGCCCCCAAGCAAAGTGCTTGGGCTAAGCCACTGAGCCTGGTCAGTGTAGCACCAAAAAGTGTGCCCACGTCACTCCCGGCTCCCACTTCCGCGCGCGCACTGGCACCTTCAGTCGCCCGCGCTCCGCGAAAGGAGCCCACACCTAAACCGGTCACAAAGTCGACTCACTCCTCGACCTTGGAGGATCTAGCCTAGGATTTTAATCTGGTCTGCGACTTCGTAGACAGCTTTGATATAAACGAGTTACGCACTTTAGCGCACAAAATTAGGACGGCGCGCTCTGCTAAAGAGCGCCTCCAGGCCGCCCTGGACCACATGGAGGTAATCGAGGCAATCTCTAAGAACTTCAGGGCCAATTAGGCCCGAAGTTCTTGTTAACCGTTAACTTGGCTCTGTTTTATTCTTCTTAATGGATAATACAACAACAGCTAGAATAAAACATAGGTCGATAGCTGTCGTCTTCTTCAATGCGCACGGCCTTAAAAATCAAATTAACGAAGTCTGGACCTTCCTCACTGATCATCAGATTGACATATTGCTAGTGCAAGAGACTTTTCTTAAGCCTAGCCTAAGAGACCCAAAAATAGCCAATTATAGACTAATAAGGAACGATCGCATAGGGAATAGGTTAGGAGGGACCCTTATTTATTATAGGTCGTCCCTACATGTAGTTCCCATAGACACGCCTCAATTAACTGAACTAGAGGCATCCGTTTGCAGAGTAGCCATGACCGGTCAACAACCGATCACGGTAGCCTTTGTATATCTCTCACCAAATAAAAAGATAATTAAAAGCGATTTCGAAGCGCAATTCAACCTTAGTAATTCAGTAATACTAGGCGGCGGCTTAAATAGCAAACACCAAGTCTGGTCCAATAACCTTAGGAAAAATGCAAAAGGTGATCACTTAGTAAAGCTCAGTGACTACCTAAATTATATAATAGCTCGCTCTTCGATATAATAGCTCCTCCGGAGGACACTAGTTATTCAACAAACCTAAATCGTTGCCCGACCAAAATCGACTTAGCACTCTTCAGGAACGTAACCTTAACGTTACGTTCCATAAAAGTGGTGCACGAGTTAACATCGAACCACCGCCCGGTTATAATGTCGTTAGGACAGTCCAGCAGCGAGGTTCTTCTAACCAAAACTGTTACGGACTGGCATAGTTTCGAGACTAACCTCGAAACTATGAACTCAGAATACTTAGACCATGTGTCAGATGTTATTGACACCAAAGAGGTGGCCTTAGAAGTCATCTTTCATGTCACATCTCATATAAAGGTGGTTCCCGGGGGGGTCTTGGAGGTAGCTCAAGGCGTCGAGCGATCGTCGTCTTGAGGTCTCCGGGGATGTACGGCGATTACTGAGGAAGAAAATCGCTGCGGTGAGAGCCTACGACCGTTATAGAACCGTCAATAATAGTTCCAATTTGCGCCGCCTCTGTAGAGAGGTCAAGGAGCGCATGGCCCAGCTGAGAGGGTCACGATGGGACAATCTGATGGAGGAAATCTCGCCCTCGCATACAGCCTTCTGGAAGCTGGCTAAAGTTCTTAAATAAATCAGAAAATGTCGCTTCGATGCCCCCATTAGTTAAATCTGATGGTCAGTTAGCGTTCGATGACTCGGTTTTCCGAGACGATGATGAAGGACGAGTGCATGGCGGATAGCATCGAGAGCCAATGCTCCCCAAGTACCCTGCCAATCGACCCGTGCACCTGAATAAGGTGAAAGAGGAAGCGGCTATAATAAATAAGGATCCCACAGCTGCCCCTGCAAAGATCGTCTTGGCTGGTGCCCATAGCAGCTTCCTCGACGGGCAGACGCAGGTCGGGCCCAATGGCCATATGGAGGAATTTCCTTTAATACTAAGCTATATGGGAGAATGCTAGGGAAATATAGTACGTACCTGTTTCTGACTCTAAGATCGCACCAAGGCTCGGTCAGGCCGTAAGTGGGTGTAAGGTGAATGGCAAGTAGTGTTTAGTGATGTGTAAATGTCTGAGACCTGGACCAGCTTAGGCGACCAGCAGCGGCCAAGTTCCAGGCTGCCCCACAAGGCTGCATCGCTCCAGCAGGCTCCACCGCTGGACCATTTCTTTCTTCATTGTCCCTATTTCAGTCTATTAGCTCCATTGTACATTTAACTAACTATACCTCGCCTAATTCCACATTCATCGTAGAATCGAACACGTGATACCCGACACAGTACGGACAGTAGTTCAAAATTCGACATTCAATGTCCCGGATTCACTTATCACAAAATTATAAATAGGGAACTAACGTGATCTCTTAATGAGTCATACGGTTCAGCGTTAAATACAACTAAGTTCCTTCGTTCGATACCAAAACACCATGCCGCGATAAGAATTCTAAATATGCCTCGTTGACACGTAAAACTAACAAACCAGCCACCATACAAAAAAGGGCACTTAACGCGACGGCACAATTATAATAATTTCCAGACAATCAACCGGGAGACGCTCTCGAACAAGGAATGCGCGGTTCGAATCCCAGACCGTATATCTACTCGGTGCGCGCGTGCGTAATTCCGCATCACCCGAACAAGTTAAATATTGCAAAATTCACATATCCACGGACCGAAGTAACACGCACTAAATCTAACCATCTGGACCCTACCAGTCACGTGAACTTCTGCCGCGATAACCGATATAGGCGGATTCCCCGCATCGCGGCCAGCGAGCTACTGTTTCTTCGCCCACGCGTCGAGCCACTGCCAGTCGCACACGTCCGCCCCATCTGGCGGCGTTTATTTCACTTACATACCATCGAGTGACGCGCCAGCTCAAACGCAATTGGATGGCGTTCAAAATGACCTATGATGAATGAATAGGGTAGTCTCTGCCTACCCCTTTGGGTGACAGGCGTGAGTGTTTATGTTATATTCTGTTTGCCATGTTTTAGACTGTAATAATTATATTTTGTCTTTATCTTTATATATAAAAATTACATGTCACATTGTTTGTCCGCGATAGATTCCTAAACTACTGAACTGATTTCAATGAAATTTTGCACACTGTGTGTATTTTGATCCAACTTGAGAGATAGGATAGTTTTTATCCCAATAAATGACAAATTTTTTTATTGCGAATTTAAAGATTTTTATAGGAAGGGTTGTTGGAAAGGGCAGAACAATGTCTGCCTGGCGATCTAGTATTATAATATATTATAGTTCATTATATGTGATATAGTCACACTGCATCTATATATAAATAGTATAGTGGTATTCATATAAAACAAATTTTAAGGATTTTATCACTTATAGTAATATACACGATAAAATCCATAAAATTAGTTTTATTTAAATGTGTATTTGGGCATAAACAACCAGATTGTATGGGGTGGTGGTCGTTTTATTTGCCATGCGGTGCACCTCTTTCACCGGCAGACCTTGGCTCAGAAGGTCTTCCTTATCGAAGGCCGTTTCAAACTCCTTGGGGATACCACGTATTACTACGCGGAGACGCTTGTCCTCTTCCAAGGAGTACGTGTGGTAGGGGATGTTCTTTCCCCTTAAGAAGCTCGTGAGAGCCCGGAAGTCGTCGGCCGTATTGGCCGAGACGATGATGCCCTGACCGGAGGGCTTGGCTTTTGAGAAGCCAATCTTCTTTTCGGCCATGATGCGGGATATACGATCCCATGTGGCTTTATCTTGAATGATAACCGGTGGCGGGCTTTTGGGACCTTTTGGTCCCGAAGCTGCCTTAGCCGGTTCCCCTTTTTTAGAGGAGAATTGACCTCCCTGATGGAGGGCGCAACGTAGGAGGGGCCCCAGGGCGGCTTTCTTCGCCGGCCTGAAGGGTCCCACCTTTTTAGCGGACCGACGCCTTTTTCTTCTTTCGACGAGGGTAAAGCCCTCGTCTCCGGAAGATGATGCACCCTCGGGGCGCCTTTCCACTTCGGTGTCCTCTCCCGAGGAGGCCGCAGAGTCAAAAGAGGAAGCCTGAGAGTTGGGCTGGGAAGGGGTCGGAGATGGGGAGGGGGCGGGGGACCTTGTCACTTTGCGCGCGCCGCTTCCAGTGCCGCGGGCCGGCTTGGTCACCTTTGACCCCAAGTTTTCTGGCGCAGTCGCGCCGGAGTGCTCCATGTCGGAGTCTTCATGAGCCGGGGATGAACCCGGCGAGAGAGGGGTGAGCATCAGCTCAGCCGGATTCACTTCCGGAAAACGCTCCGCTGAAAAGCGGAGCGTTTTCCGGACCTCCCTTTGGACGTCCTGCAGTTTGGACATCCTAGCACATTCGGACTGTTTAAAACACTAACCAATAAGACTAAGTCCCGACACCCTGCTGATGACAGGGTGCTGTGCGAAAACCCGTAGCGGACGTTACGACTTTTGCACCATAAAACTAATAATTAAAAATATCAAATAAAAATCAATAAGTCCCCCCAAATGGGGAGAAAAGCACTAAAAAATAAAATATATACTTAAATATAATAATATATGTGTGTTGTTTGAGTGTGTAAAACTTACCAGAAAAAACCGCGTAGAAATGACTATCTTCACCTTTAATCACTTTCCCGCTTAAAATCGTTTAAAGAATTAAATGAAATTTAAAACTGTTTTAAAGGCGCACGACCTTGTGTACAGACGTAGACGCGAGGCCCCGCAGGGCGCCTAACGGTCGCCTGACCCGACGGCAGCCGGCCTAAACCTACTCTGGGTGGAGCGAGTTTCGGTCTACAATCGCCTAGCACGTTAGCAGCTAAATACTGCTGTGTTTCGTACTATGATGAGTGTAGAGATATTTTTTTTTATAGGAGAGGGGGCAAACGAGCATGCGGCTCACCTGATGGTAAGTGACTACCGCCGCCCATGAACAACCGCAACACCAGGGGAATTGCAGATGCGTTGCCGGCCTTTTAAAAAGGAGTAGGCTCTTTTCTTGAAGGTCCCTAAGTCGTATCGGTCCGGAAAAATCGCTGGTGGTAAACTATTCCACAAGGAAGTTGTGCGAGGAAGAAAACATCTTCTAAATCGCACAGTGGTGGACCGCCAATCATCCAGATGGTGTGGATGGTATCGGGAGTTCTGCCGCGATGTGCGTTCGTGAAATTTGGCGGCTGGGATTAATCCGAACAATTCCTCAGAGCACTCCCCATGGTAAATGCGAAAGAAAATGCTAAGAGATGCAACATCTCTTCGCAGTGCCAATGAGTCGAGCCGATCGGAAAGGACTCGGTCGTCGACGATTCGAGCCGCTCTGCGCTGGATGCGGTCAAGTGGAAGAAGCTGGCACTGGGGAGCCCCAGCCCAGAGATGGGAACAGTATTCCATGTGAGGCCGAACCTGCGCCTTGTAAAGTTGCAGGCGTTCAGCCGGCATGAAATACTGTCCCGCTCTGCTGAGCACGCCAAGCTTTTTAGAGGCCAATTTGGCCTTTTCTTCCAAGTGACCACGAAACTGCACGCTACTCGATATGTCGACGCCAAGGATTCCGATACTGGCTGAGGCAACAAGGGGAGTACCTAGAAACTGAGGAGATACGACAAAGGGGTTCTTTTTAGCGGTAAACGCGCAAACTTGTGTCTTCTGAAGATTAAACTGGACTAGATTTAGTCGCCCCCAATCCGAGACTTTGTCCAGCAAAGACTCGACTTCAGACACAAGTTTGTTCCGGTACTCGGTGACGTTTTTGATCCGTTTGAGATCGAGACGTTTGAGATCCGGAGATCCTTTTTACAGAAGAAAGGGACATTACATCATTTACCGACACTTACCTTCGGGTGGACTGTGTGTTCGCTTTTCACCCTTATCATATAAAAAATAAATGAAAAAACCTTGCCTTGCTGACCCTACTGGTGGATTTGGTCCTTAGCTTCATCGCCAACCACGTTTCGGCCGCGGATGATAGGGAGACCAGCACCTCGCAATGCCGTTACTCCTCTCCCACCGCAGCAACATCACCACCGCATTAACGGTGCGGCCCCGCCTAGAGTCGCGGAGGATAGGGCGAGTGGCATAAGAGGAGTGTTGGTATGGCGATACCAACACTACCATTTCCCCGCGACTCCACTTTGGCTGCAGCGGTAGGAGGATACTACTCTCGCCGCAGCCCACCAACACATCCAAATTGGGCTCGCCAAGCCCTTACTGGCAGGCCCTATACCTCGGGCAAGCCAAGTGCGTTCCCCTTCGTTCACCGCGGGTAACCAAGCCACGACTACTAAGCCCCCGCCACGACAAGGCGGGAACCGGGGGAACCTTAAAGTGAGCCGCAGGCCATTGCACGTATTTGCACTTTTATTTTTATATATCACCATCATCATCATCATTACAGCCCTTCACAAGTCCACTGCTGAACATAGGCCTCCCCCAAAGAATGCCACAAAGCACGGTCCTGAGCCACCTGCATCCATCGACTTCCTGCATGTCTTACCAGATCGTCACTCCATCTCGTGGGGGTACGCCCTACACTTCGCCTACCGGTACGAGGCTGCCACTCGAGAACCTTTCTTTCCCATCGGTTGTCGGTTCTTCGAGCTATATAGCCGGCCCATTGCCACTTCAGCTTACTATTCCGTTGGGCTATGTCGGTTACTCTGGTTCACTACGGTTATCCTCATTCCTAAGTTTATCACGCAGAGAAACTCCGAGCATAGCCCTCTCCATAGCTCGCTGAGCGACCTTGAGCTTCCTCATCCGGCAAGCAGTGAAGGACCACGTCTCAGTTCCGTATGTCATCACTGGCAACACGCACTGGGTGTACAGTCTCGTTTTCAAGGTTTGAGGTATACCTGACGAGAAGATGTGCCGTAATTTCCCGAACGCTGCCCAACCGAGTTGAATCCGTCAATTGACCTCTCGGTCGAAGTTGGACTTACCTAGGACTATTTATCCCAGGTAAACATACTCGTCAACAACTTCGAGCTTAGTGTTCCCAACAACTACCGGCATGGGTGTGACATGGACATTAAACATGATCTTAGTTTTGTCCATGTTCATCTTAAGACCTATCCGTTGGGAAACACTATTGAGGTCATTGAGCATAGTGCTTAGGTCCTCCAGCGATTCTGCCATAAGGACTATATCGTCGGCAAATCGAAGGTGAGTGATGTACTCGCCATTGATGTTGATACCGTATCCTTTCCAGTCCAGAAGCTTGAAAACGTCTTCCAATGCAGCGGTGAAGAGTTTCGGGGATATGACGTCACCCTGTCTTACACCTCTCTGCAATTGGATAGGTTTCGTACTCTGGTTCTGAACTCGGATAGTCATCGTAGCCCTACTGTACAAGCACTTCAACACTTCGATATACCGACAGTCAACTTGGCACCGCTGAAGGGACTGCAGCACCGCCCAAATTTTGACGGAATCAATGGCTTTCTCATAGTCCACATACGCCAGACATAGTGGCAAATTGTACTCTTCGGACTTCTGTACAATTTGCCGAAGGGTGTTTATGTGGTCTATGGTGCTAAAGCCCTTTCGGAAACCGGCTTGTTCAGGAGGCTGGAAGTCGTCAAGTCTGCGCGCAAGACGATTCGTAATGACTGTCGAAAACAGCACGTAGACGCGGCTCAGAAGGGAAATCGGTCTGTAGTTCTTCAAGAGAGCGTTGTCACCTTTCTTAAAGAACAAGACCACCGCACTTCTGCTCTACGCCTCCGGTGTAATGGCACCATGGAGGACGGAATTAAAGAGCCTCTGACGGACTTCAAGTACCGGTTTTCTACTCGCTTTCAGAAGCTCCGCTGTAATTCCATCCTCGCCTGGGGCCTTACCATTTTTAAGGTGCTGGAGAGCCATTCTAATCTCGCTCAGACTGACGTCCGGGATATCTTCGGAATAGTGTCGGATGAGACTCGCTCTTGGATCGTTACTCACACTTGCGTGTGGCTCCAACGATGACGTGTACAACTGCCCATAGAACCTCTCAATCTCACTCAAAATCTCAGGTGTCCCGGAAACGATGCTGCCACATTCTGTCTTCAGCTTTGACAGTTGGCTCTTTCTGGCAGACAGATCTCTGGCAACGACTTTGGAGCCTTGGTTCCGCTCGATCGCTTCTTCAATACGAGCTGTATTGAAGTTGCGTTAGTCCCGCCGCATGCATTTGGAGATCTGTCTGTTCATATGCCTGTATGCTGTCAAGTCTGTTGAAGAATGTAGCTTCATCTCCCGTCTAACAGCCATGAGATTAAGAGTGTGATCGGAGAGTGTTTGTGTTCTTCTGCGGCGGGTCTCGCAGAACTTAGCTCCGACCGCATGGACAGTTTCCACGAGCTTGTCATTCATATCGTCCACTTCATTGCAGTCTTCTAGGCACTGAAAACGGTTTTGTAACTCGAGCTGAAAGGTTTCGGGACTTTGGATTAGAGCACGAGGGGGACGGAGCGTTGACTTCATTAGACGAGACCTCTCCAACTTAACGTTTAGGTTCAGTGTGCCTCTAACCATTCGGTGATCTCTACCAGTTTTCACCCTCGCGATCACGGAGGCATCACTGAACAGTTGTCGTCTGGTCGTCATAATGAAGTCAATCTCATTTTTTGTCGAACCGTCGGGGCTCGACCAGGTCCACTTCCTGTGGGGCCGCTTCTGGAAGAAAGAGTTGATCATAAAGAGTTCCTCTTTCTCCATGAAGTCGGCCAGCTGCTGGCCCCTTTGGTTCCGTTGCCCTATTCCGAATTTCCCTACTTTCAGCTCACCGTTCTCTCTTGTGCCTAGTTTTGCATTAAAGTCTCCCATTAACACGGTATATTGGGTTTTGGAGGAATGCATGGCTCTAGAGATATCCTCATACATTTCCTCCACCTCCTCATCGGGGTGTGCCGAGGTTGGTGCGTAAACCTGTATGACCTTCAGCGAATACCGTTTGGTGATTCTGAGTATAAGGTACGCAACCCTCGTCGACACACTCCCGATATTTACAACGTTGTTAACGAGAGACTTGTGGACGATAAATCCGACACCTCCTTGTGACAGATGGTCGCCCTCCCGGTGATAGAGCAAGTTGCCGGATTCGAGGATTACCGTGTCCTCCCCCTCTCTTCCGACTTCGGATAATCCTATAATATGCCAGCGCAACTTGTCCATCTCTACTTCCAGCTCCACGATCTTCTCGTCAGTCCTCAGGGTGCGTGCGTTGTACGTTGCCAGGTCGAGTCGTCTAAGGTGGCAAACGAACCTCCACCGAAGATTCTTAGCACCCCCTGCCCCGCCGTTACCATGGTCGCCACCGTAGCCAGGAATAGCGGGGCCGCCGGGGACTGGGGGCCGTTTCTTTGTTACTGTCATTCATAGGGGGGTATTTGCCACGCTTGGCGAGCGGGTTGGCAACCGCAGTTTTTTTTTATTGTTAGTTTGTTGTTATCAAGAAGATGCTGCTGCCCATCTCCTGCCTGTTTCCCTTTGTCGCCTTTTACGACATCCACGGGAGGATATGGGGTAGTATCCACTACCCCATATCATTCTTGACCGCCACGGCAATATTTAATTATTTTTATATATAAATTAGCATAATATACAATTTTTCGAATACAATATAATTACTTATCCTAGTGTTTCATATCGTGTATAGGTAATGAAATTATCTAACAATATTTTCCAGAAATGTGAAAAGCCGAAAAGTTATTTATGAAAATTATTTACCGTTTTTGGGTGAATTGACTATTTCATGTTAGGTACTATATGTGTGAAATGAGTAACACATCACGAAAAATCTCTTTATTTTGTTAAGGTATATATCTTAAACAAATTAAATGTGCTATTTACGTACAATTTATTTAATTTTTAATTATAAAAACTATTAAAAATAATTAAGACTATTAGATTATGTAACGTCATATGTCTGTCTTACTCTTATTATATTTCTATTACAATCTACGCTCTGATTGGTTATTTTAGTATTCTACTATTACATAATTATTTCTTATACTAATATCTCAAAGATATTCTAACTCTAGACTTAATATTCATTAATTATGATGTCTTAGCTGTTTTATACTATAAATTTAACACTATTTTCACATAATCACTATAATTATCGTTAATACGAGCGCAACACGAACACTGTTATTTATCATCGTGAACACTAATATTCAGCAAACGTTTTTTATAGGCTTTAATGAATCAATAATCAATAAATGATCGATGATAGGAATTCAATGGATGAAGGTGAATCTCAACCTTGCTCTGTTGAATTCTTTGGGTGATGCCATGCAGAGGTTCAGCAGTTGACTGGCAAAGGGTTGTAAAGGGGAAAGTAAAATAACATTGTGAAGTATTCGTGTTAACTTAAAAAATATTGCCTGAGCAATCACGCAGCAATTTCTAAACCTCTGTAATTAATTTTATTGGTTCAGCTCTTATATCACCCAAGAAAACAAAAATGGAATGCTTTGAAAACGGGATTGGGGGTTGTCAAAGTATAAAGTTAGTTTCCGTATAAATATACAGTTTGGGTGTTTTTTCTTTAATATAGATTTTTGCTTGCATAAATTTAATAGATATTTAGTTATACAACTGAATTAAAGAGCCGTAGTAGCTCAGACGGCTCGCTGTAAATATCACAATACCGCCGGCACCACTTTTAAGTGCTGAAATACCACGTACACAATTTTAAGTGCTGAAATAGCACGTGCTTGGCGTGAAAGAAAACATCGTGAGTAAACCTGCAGTACCCAAAAAAAATGAAGACGTAAATTTCGCCAACACGCATTGCGGCAGACGTGGCGGACATTTTCTCGCCCTAAAACCATCTCAGAAATAAGGGGAGGCCTGTGCCCTGCAGTGGGACATATATAGGCTGTAACTTCAACTTTTTTTAACAGTTATAACTGAATTAACAAATGTACTAACAGTTCACTCAATAGTAGGAAGATGTTGTGGCCCATGCTAAAGTCCTGCAGCCAACTTTAAACAAAAATAATGCTACAGTTCCTCGGGCACATTAGTTTTTGTTATAAGTTTCACATAAACTTGTGACTTACAAGTCTCACATCACCATGGGAATTATCACGTTCGAAATTAGTCTAGCTTTTATCGCTCCACATAATTATGTTTTATGACCACTTTTATGTCTAGGAGTCTGTCTGGGTAAGTATCACTCTTGCCTATTTCTAAGACCAATCAGCAATACTTGCTGCTTACTGCTATACTGCTGTGCTCCCGTCTGAAGCGTGTAGAGTGCCAATATAATAATAGGCTGTGGGGTATTTCAACTCAGTCGTCAGAAGTGACAACACATTTGATGCCTTCTTTGTTTGGAATAGGCTTCCTTTGTCCGTATGTGCGATTTGATGTATACTATTTTTATACAATTATTTAAGTTATTTTAATTAAGTAAAGCAGGGGGTGCTAGCGGGGCAGGGGGCACTAACAATCTCCGGTGGAGGTTCGGTTGCCACCTACGACGTCTCGACCTGGCAACATACAACGCACGCACCCTGAGGACCGATGAGAAGATTATGGAACTGGAAGAAGAGATATACAAGTTAGGCTGGCATATTATAGGATTATCCGAAGTCCGAAGAGAGGGGGAGGAAACGGTAATCCTCGAATCCGGCAACTTGCTCTACTACCGGGAGGGCGACCATACCTGTCCCAAGGAGGTGTTGGATTTGTCGTCCACAAGTCTCTCGTTAACAACGTTGAAAACATTGAGAGTATATCGACGAGGGTTGCGTACCTTATACTCAGAATCACCAAACGGTATTCGCTGAAGGTCATACAGGTTTACGCACCAACCTAGGCACACCCCGATGAGGAGGTGGAGGAAATGTATGACGATATCTCTAGAGCCATGCATTCCTCCAAAACCCAATATACGGTGTTAATGGGAGACTTCAATGCAAAACTAGGCACAAGAGAGAATGGTGAGCTGAAAGTAGGGAAATTTGGAATAGGGCAACGGAACCCAAGGGGCCAGCAGCTGGCCGACTTCATGGATAAAGAAGGACTCTTTATGATGAACTCTTTTTTCTAGAAGCGGCCCTACAGGTAGTAGACCTGGTCGAGCCCCGACGGTTCGACAAAAAATGATATTGACTTCATTATGACGACCAGACGACAACTCTTCAGTGATGTCTCCGTGATTGCGAGGGTGAAAACTGGTAGCGATAACCGAATGGTTAGAGGCACACTAAACCTAAACGTTAAGTTGGATAGGCCTCGTCTAATGAAGTCAACGCTCCGTCCCCCTCGTGCTCTAATCCAAAGTCCCGAAACCTTTCAGCTCGAGTTACAAAACCGTTTTCAGTGCCTAGAAGACTGCAATGAAGTGGACGATATGAATGACAAGCTCGTGGAAACTGTCTATGCGGTCGGAGCTAAGTTCTGCAAGACCCACCGCAGAAGAACAAAAAAACTCTCCGATCACACTCTTAATCTCATGGCTGTTAGACGGGAGATGAAGCTACTTTCTTCAACAGATTTGACAGCATACAGGCAACTGAACAGATAGATCTCTAAATGCATGAGGCGGGACTTACGCAACTTCAATACAGCTCGTATTGAAGAAGCGATCGAGCGGAACCAAGGCTCCAAAGTCTTTGCAAGAGATCTCTCTGCCAGAAAGAGCCAACTGTCGAAGCTTAGGACCGAGCGTGGCAGCGTCGTTTCCAGGACGCCTGAGATTTTGAGTTAGGTTGAGAGGTTCTATGGGCAGCTGTACACATCATCGCTGAAGCTACACGTAAGTGTGAGTAACCATCCAAGAGCGAGTCTTATCCGACACTATTCCGATGATATCCTTCAGAAGCTCTTTAATTCCGTCCTCTATGGTGGCATTACACCGGAGGCGTGGAGCAGAAGTGCGGTGGTCTTGTTCTTCAAGAAAGGTGACAACGCTCTCTTGAAGAACTACAGACCGATTTCTCTTCTGAGCCGCGTCCACGTGCTGTTTTCGAGAATCATTACAAATCGTCTCGTGCCCAGACTTAACGACTTCCAGCCTTCCGAATAAGCCGGTTTCCGAAAAGGTTTTAGTACCATAGACCACATACATACCCTTCGGCAAATTGTACAGAAGTGAAAGAAGTACAATTTGCCACTATGTCTGGCGTATGTGGACTATGAGAAAGCCTTTGATTCCGTCGAAATTTTGGCGGTGCTGCAGTTCCTTCAGCGGTGCCAAGTTGACTGTCGGTATATCGAAGTGCTGAAGTGCTTGTACAGTAGGGCTACGATGGCTATCCGAGTACAGAACCAGAGTACGATACCTATCCTATTGCAGAGAGGTGTAAAACAGGGTGACTTCATATCCCCGAAACTCTTCACCGTTGCATTGGAAGACATTCTCAAGCTTCTGAACTGGAAAGGATACGGTATCAACATCAATAGCGAGTACATTACTCACCTTCGATTTGCCGATGATATAGTCCTTATGGCAGAATCACTGGAGGACCTAAGCACTATACCTAATAACTTCAATAGTGTTTCCCAACGGATAGGTCATAAGATGAACATGGACAAAACAAAGATTATGTTTAATGTCCATGTCACACCTATGCCGGTAGTTGTTGGGAGCACTAAGCTAGAAGTTGTTGACGAGTATGTTTACCTGTGACAAATAGTCCGACTAGGTAAGTCCAACTTCGACCGAGAGGTCAATCGACGGATTCAACTCGGTTGGGCAGCGTTCGGGAAATTACGACACTTCTTCTCGTCAGGTATACCTCAAAACTTGAAAACGAGACTGTACAACCAGTGCGTGTTGCCAGTGATGACATACGGAACTGAGACGTGGTCCTTTACTGCTGGCCGGATGAGGAAGCTCAAGGTCGCTCAGGGAGCTATGGAGAGGGCTATGCTCGGAGTTTCTCTGGGTGATAAACGCAGAAATGAGGATATCCGCAGTAGAACCAGAGTGACTGACATAGCCCAACGGATTAGTAAGCTGAAGTGGCAATGGGCCGGCCATATAGCTCGAAGAACCGACAACCGAAGGGGAAAAAAGGTTGTCGAGTGGCAGCCTCGTACTGGCAGGCAAAGTGTTGGGCGTCCTCCCACTAGATGGAGGTACGACCTGGTTAGATATGCAGGAAGTCTATGGATGCAGGTGGCTCAGGACCGTGCTTTGTGGCATTCCTTGGGGGAGGTCTATGTTCAGCAGTGAACTTGTGAAGGCCTGTAATTATAAATGACGATGATGATTTAAGTAAATTTACAGAGGATAAGAAATAAAAGCACTACAACCTCGCCTAAATCTCAGATTGTAAATGTTCACTAATTAATTATGTACTCAATTTAAAAGGTTAAGAAAAGTGTGGTTGATTTTGCCTTTATCAAATAATCCCTCACGTAATTTCATAGTCAACTTCATTACAGTCATTTACGTAGCAGTATTTCACGAAAGGCGAAATTAATTGATGTATCTTAATTGTCAGCATAATGTAATTATTTAAACAAAGTAAACTAAAGTAGAAACCTTATAACTCAATTTTCTTTTCAGAACAAACGAATTTAACGTTGAGCGTCTATGAAATCCATTGACACCTCCAGCCAAATTCAAACAAAAATGGCTACAGATGCATTGTCACCTCTGAAGTATAAGATGAAATTCTCTGTGTTTATATAGTCTCCATATACTCTTCAGATCGAAAAACAGCAGTGCAAACTAATCTATTTTACGCATAAAACAGATATTATGATCTTATCTTTGTTCTTAAATCTTAGCCGTGTTAGCTCATTGAATGAGTGATCGCTTAAATATTTGCTAATACTTGAGCTAACTGATTTCAATCCCTGCCCCCAGCTATGATATTATAATCGCAATTTTAAGTGCTGATTTAGCACATATTCAACAGAGCAAAAAAAGATCGTTATCATCATCATTACATCCTATCTAAGTCCACTGCTGAACACAGGGTTCCCAGTAAATTGCTTCATAAGGAGTAGCAGTGCATATAGTTGCCACACTTAGCAAACGTGTTGGCAACCGTTGTATCCTATTTTCTATTTTTTAAGGATAAGGATGACAAACGAGCACTAAGGGCACCTGATGGTATGTGGTTACTGTGGCCCATAGACATCTACATCTATCCTCGATTACGAATTCAAAACCAGATGCGTTGTCACCCGTGAGGACTTAGATGGAATGCCTCGTTTCCAATATAAAGTTTCCGGTACTCTAAACCCACCATACGAAACACAACAGCCTTAAGCTGTTATTTTACGCTTGTATTCTGTGAGAGCGTGGTCCATTGGGTCCAGCCGACCCATTCGTCTTAAAACTATAATATGTCTGTAGCATGGCTCTACAACGTCATATATTTGTTGTTATTAAGTTGGTTTTAAGAAGGAACTGCCCTAGTGGCAAGAGACGGGGTGATGGATATTCTTACATCGTCACTACAATACACGATTAAAAGCAAGGAAAACGTCAAGGGGAAACCTGTATGTATCAAAGAAAATTCAAAGATTTGATGTGATGTTCACTACCCCATACCATTCCATAGGGTCATAAAAGGCAACAGAGGGAAACAAATCAGGGTTTTGGCAGCAACGTCTTCCTTATAACAATTAAAATAAAAAAATAAAACAGAGGTTGCCAACCCGGTCGGCAAGCGTGGCAACTATGAAAAACATGAGGCATTCAAGTAATATGTACTTACGTACTAGAACAGCTATTTCAAACAAAAAATTTGCGCTACTCACGTTTTCGCGCATGCGCAGGCAAGAGTAGTGTGGCGCATGCGCGGTTGGTTTTTATCATATACTTATTATGCTTAGGCAGAATGATCAGTATGTAATAATAGATTGTATTTTTAATTACGTAAATTATAACGAGTACTATTTTTAATATTTGTCATTTATTTTGCATATAGTATGTGCTGATATAATATAATATTACATAATATTATATCATAATTACATTTAATTTATTTCTTGCATACGGCATTCTAATAAAAAAAAAATTAAAAACCTATCAATACATTTTTTCAAACTACAAACTTTTTAAAATCTACCTCCTTTTACACGGCAAAAAAAAGATAAGTATACAGTGAAATTCACTTTTGACGTTATATTAAGGCCTTGTTTTTAATCTATGATGTTCAAACATTAAAATCTAAAACAAACAGCGTTTACTTTTTATTTTAATAGCAAATCGTAAATACTTGTCTGTTTAGGCCCAAATATGGGCATTTGAAACGGCATCCAGGGGGGGGGGGCGGCGGTATGTCGCTTCCCGGCGTTCGGCCTGGTGGGCAGTAGCTTGACCGTAGCGGTTGTGTCGACTAGTGTATTATTTGTGACCGCTGGATCGGTTTCGCGCGACCAGTTTTTGGTTTTGGTGGTCTAGAATTTGAGTATTTGTGCGTGTCTAATTTACTATTGAATATTTGGGTTTCGTGTAGACCGCCTCGAATTGGTTTGTCTAAGTTGTATGTTTCGTGACAAGAGGCTTGTATTGAATTTGAGTGATTAAAGTAACTTCGTTTGCAAGTAATTTACGTCAATTTGTATAGTGATCGAATTTTGAAGTGCATTTGCAATATTTACGCATTTGCTTGAGTGGCCTGTTGTTATCGTACGAAAGAAACTTAGTTTGTTATGTGGAACGCGAAACTTTGTGACCCGAGGGTAGGTCGCGTTCGGTTTCTAGAAATAATTTGTTGCTAAGTGAAAACGGAAGTTGAACTTTGCTCAACCGTTCATTAGTTGTGCCGTGTGTCACGTGTTTGATTACGACTAACGGGGATTTAGTTGAGTTTAAAGTTAATTAAATGTACAATAAAGTTGATAGATTGAAATAGTGTATAATAAAGTTGATAAACTGAAATAGTGAAATGAAGTCAGCAGTTTTCGATTGGTGATCTACGACTGGAGAGAGCGCACATTGGGTGAACATCAGCTCCGGTGGATCTTCTGTCTGATTAAATCGGGCCGTCAGGTCACATATAGAAACACTATTTCACACTACTTACATGCACCTCACTTATCACCTGACTGGTACCCTGTGGTCAACCCTACCTCCTGAAATAGGTAAGTGCTTGCTTATTTGTCAGCCGTCTTTTTGGACATTTATCCATAGGCCGTTGGGCCCCGTCCTCTGTTGCCCGTCAATGGGATTACTCATGGGCCCTAGTCCAGTCAATCTTTGTCGGGGCAACACAGGGCGTGAACATTGTCCTTTTTCGGGTGTTTGCTTTAACGGGCATGCTTTGGCTGTCAAATGTTTTTGGTTGACATTACGTCCGTATGGAATATTGAATTATATACTACACTACGAATTCATCTATCCATCCATTAAATCCTATAAAAGTCTACTGCTGAACTTAAGCTTCCCTCATATACTATCTCATAAGGGATATAGTCATAGTTGCCACGCTTGGCGGGTAGATTTAACTGGAGTATTTTTATTATTTTTATGTGTTATCAGGATAATGCTGTTGCCCATCTCCTTTTTTATATTTCCTCTGTCGCCTCTTACGACACCCAATATGGGGTTAATATGGGTTAGTGGATATTTTTACACTGCCACTGGCAATACATGGTTCTTATATCATTACTACACATTGAATTAAACGTATTTATGAGGAAATAGCCATTTTTTCTGCCGACTTCCAAAAAGGAAACTGTTACGGCCTACGGCTGCTCCCTTAAAGGATCAGATCCTCAGGGGACCATGAGCTGAAGACTTCCCGAGCAGGCGTAGGTCGGGCCTCAATGTGGCCACGTGGAATCTCTCTAATTACACTAAAATATATGGGGGAGCGTTATACTACGGCCAGTCGACCGGAAGGAATTTGGACGAAGCTTACTTACCTATATCCAAGGCGACTGGTCCCTCCGGAGTCGGTCAGGTCGCATGTGGTTGTGTAGTGCAAGGGAAAGAATGGTGATGTGGTGTGTATCTGGGTGTGACTGATGGTGATTGAACCTAGACCTTGGCCGTCGGCAGCAGCCCGAGCGTCGACACCGCTCCAACTTGAGGGGGCCTTTCGAGGTTATCCACAGTCACTTTCTTCTTTCGTCACGTTGACAGTCAATTAACTCTATCGTACGATTTACTAACTTACAGAAGCCACTAACTATCGCTGGTTATAAGGTTAACACACAAAACGCACACGGAGCTTACAGTTTATTAAAGGTCACTACCGTTTCGCGTCGCAACAGTTAATTCTAGAATATTAGAGGCCGCACTAGCTAATATTGCCTAATGCACTTATGCAGATTCTGAGTCAAACACAATGAGTCCCTGGGAAGCTCTCCAGCAGGAATGCGCGTCACAATGATAGACCGTATATTTACTGGCCGCGCCGAATTATTCCGAGTTCCCTAACAGAATACAGCGTGCCAATCGTTAGCACCGCTTATGGACGACTACTTTTCGCTCGCGACTCGCGCGCTCGTGCCACGCCCAGCCGAACTTCAAACCGGAATCGCGCCGAGCCGAGTGACATCTGGTGTCGACTCCGACAACAGCGTTTTGCGCGAACAAACCCCCGTCCCGGACATAAGGATTTAGGTCCGCGAGCAAACCGGGCAGCGAGACAAGGTCGCGACGGCAAGTTGCAAGACCGAATCTACAACCAAACTAGGCCACCTTAGGCAACCCATCAGATCTTGCAACCCTAATCAACGCCTCAAAAGATAGCCCTAATGTGGCAAGCCGGAGGGTCAGCCTCCACTGGATGCCCCTCCTGGGCATTGCAGCACTTTAGTAAGTCCTGTACTGGACAGAAGTCCGACGGCCTCTTTCAAACACCTATCTGTGCCCCTATGATTAGTTCCGCAATCATACCGTATCAGCTCTGCAAACAGCGACGCTACACGAAGCTGCCCAGACAAATTTTGTGCCAGCAGTTGCTTCAGTGCAGAGCGCACCCACAAATTCCACATGAACGTCGTCTGTGGAGAGCCAAACGAAACGCACAGATAGTCCCTAGTATGAATTTTCAACAAGTAGGCCTAGCCAGGCCACCCACCATATTATCATTTACTAAAATAGTGCGGCAGCTGATTTCAATCTGATAATCTCCAAAACTAGCTAGCCTGTTAGGCAAGTAGTCCTATGCTCATATTTCAACTAATTTTTCAAAAGCATCAATGTTCTACACTACCTAACTACAGAATTAATTCAACCAAATTAATCACCGATGCGCATAGGTCAACTTGCAAATTAAACAAAACAATAACGTAAGGGACAGCCCTACTTCTTCGCAAAGCAAAATTATTAAACACTATCTATGTATATGTTACATAATTTTTCAAATAGCGCGCCATTCAATTTCCTTTCAGCAAACAGACGCAACAATCCAATACAGTGATTAAATATATGTACAAAACACATGCAGTGGCATTCAAAGGAGTAGATTAAATTCAATTCTTTTAATTTAAACCGCTACAAATAGGAAAATTTCGCGGAAAGCCCAAAGCAATTTTTAATTTTAATTCAAGTATTTTTTTTGACTAAGTGCTCGACCAAACCAAATCTAATACCCCTTGACAGCGTGATTCAACACTCCAGAGGGGCCCTAATCTTCCCACCACCAAGGGGAGGCCACATGGCGTGAACCCGAGATCGCTAACAGTCGCCACTCGGGTTGTACGCCTTCACTGAGGCCGTCGGCAACAGAACATTTTGACAAGTGGACTGTTGACGGCTTAAGGCTCAGTGGAGGTGGCCGTGGTGGGAGCTAAGGCGGCAGCTAGCCAGGGCCGCCTCCATCAAATGGGGAACAGTGGTACACCAGTCGTGGCCACTCAGCTAACGGGAGTGAGAAGGGTCCAGCGGACCGATGAGTGGCCGTGAAGTTCCTCTCCACACGCTTAGGGGGGGTGATGACACCCCCGCCCCTGGGGGAATTACCCCCCGACTGGTCGGGGGAGGGACCCCTTTCAAACTTAGGGGCCTGATGGCTGGCCGGCGGGCGCCGAGAGTCGCCCGGCAGAGGGCGTGGCTGAGCGGCCCCGCCCGTGGGGGTCGAGGGCCTGGCAGAGCCCTGAGAGGAGACGCCGTTCGCACTCAGGCACAAAACGGCATGATGATTGCCCTGGCAATGCAGACAGGGCCGCCGATGCGGACAGTCTCGCTGGAGGTATCCTCCCAAACATGAGCAGCACCAGCGGCGCTCCTTGGCGATAGTTCGCCTCGCTGGAACCGGCTTACCTAATAATTTCGGGCACGACGTTACCCGATGATCAGATGCTCGACAATAGGAGCAGGGGGGGGTTGACGACGACTTGCCTGGAGGATTCAGCCTCTCACTGAGCACGGCTCGTAAGTCGTCAACGGTGCCCGTCGCGTTCTCGATCTGCCGGCACTGCTCCTCCGAAAACCGCAGCAGGTCATAGAAGGGCGGAATATAGGAGGCCTCGTCCCCGCCGTACCTCTCCTCAAAATGGATTCGAAGGTCGAGAGGTAGACGGGACAGCACGATGCGGAGCAACAAAAAAGCTCCATTCGCCCACTGGTAAACCCAGCCGCCTCAATGTATAACAGGCCACCAAGACTGGATCCAACAGGTCCGGACGCAGTCTGGGCCGGTCACTAAGCAGCGGGAGGCTTAGAAGCTGCTTAACATGTTCGTCCGCAATTCGCCGGACGTTGGCGTATCTTCTGGCTAGGAGGTCCCGAGCAGTCTGGTAGGCGTCGTCCGACAATCTCAAGTGGCCGACGACGCCCAGGGCCTCCCCCTCCAGTGAGGCCAGGAGGTACCCCATCTTTTGGCTCGGGGTCAAGTCACTCCGGGCGTCCACTAGGCTGTCGAAAAGACCAACGAAGGTCAGCCATTCGGAAAGGACCCCGGAGAACTTTGGCAGGTCCAGAGTTGGGAGTCGTCCCAACAGCTCCGGCTGAAGCTGCTTCAGAGAGGACTCGGACAGGCCACTCATCCGAGCTTCACGCGCCTCCTCGGCATACCTGCCTTCAGCCTCGATCAACTCGTCCGTGAGCCACAAGAACTGCTCATAGTCCGCGAAGCAGGAGTCCAGGACTCCCTTCTTCACATCCGAATCCTCGAGCTCAGCGTAAGCCTCCTCCACTGTGGCCCTTCGAGCATCCACCTGCTCGAACCACTTCATCAAGTTATGGACCCTATCCGGTCGACCTATCAAAGCATGGGCGCTTGTGGCCCAGCGTAGCTCAGTCCGCAAACAACGGATCAGTAGCTTGGGCGATGTCATCACTATTAAATGCAAAATTACGACGCGGCTTGAGCACAGACTACAAAGATAACAAACAAAAAATACAACAAAAATTAACAGTTAATAAATGAAGTTCCTATCAAATCGCGTTGAATAGAAATTACACAAATACGAATTACTACGTATCAACCAAATACAAGTTAGCACAAAAGAAAAGGCACAAATCAAATTAACAAATAACAAATACTAGTGCGATCAAATCAAGTTAAATTCAAATGGCGCAAATACCATTACTACTCTTTAGTTCAAATACAACTTACAGTATAAACGAAGATACACATCACGGTCAATCAACAAAAAATGCCTAGCTCGGAAATCGACCCTTCGATAAGTAATCCACTACAACTATCCGACAACGATAATTAACCGATTACGTAAAAATAACCATCTACCTACATGACGTATATCTCTAGAAAACTCCCGCTTGCGCAACCTAGGGCGCGGCTTTTCAAATCTACCCACTAACCAAAAAAAGGCAAGCAACAAAGAACAAAGGGAAATAATTATATTATTACGTACAAAAAAATATTTTTACGTATTACGGACGGGCGTGATTGTAGATACAAATTAAACCAATCAAACCAACGCTCCCTGCCACCAGAATTGTTTAATGTTTATCAAACACTATGGTCGGGATCGACCGGGAATCGAACCCGGAACCGCGCTCTACTACCAGTTTGTTACGGCCTACGGCTGCTCCCTTAAAGGATCAGATCCTCAGGGGCCCATGAGCTGAAGACTTCCCGAGCAGGCGTAGGTCGGGCCTCAATGTGGCCACGTGGAATCTCTCTAATTACACTAAAATATATGGGGGAGCGTTATACTACGGCCAGTCGACCGGAAGGAATTTGGACGAAGCTTACTTACCTATATCCAAGGCGACTGGTCCCTCCGGAGTCGGTCAGGTCGCATGTGGTTGTGTAGTGCAAGGGAAAGAATGGTGATGTGGTGTGTATCTGGGTGTGACTGATGGTGATTGAACCTAGACCTTGGCCGTCGGCAGCAGCCCGAGCGTCGACACCGCTCCAACTTGAGGGGGCCTTTCGAGGTTATCCACAGTCACTTTCTTCGTTCGTCACGTTGACAGTCAATTAACTCTATCGTACGATTTACTAACTTACAGAAGCCACTAACTATCGCTGGTTATAAGGTTAACACACAAAACGCACACGGAGTTTACAGTTTATTAAAGGTCACTACCGTTTCGCGTCGCAACAGTTAATTCTAGAATATTAGAGGCCGCACTAGCTAATATTGCCTAATGCACTTATGCAGATTCTGAGTCAAACACAATGAGTCCCTGGGAAGCTCTCCAGCAGGAATGCGCGTCACAATGATAGACCGTATATTTACTGGCCGCGCCGAATTATTCCGAGTTCCCTAACAGAATACAGCATGCCAATCGTTAGCACCGCTTATGGACGACTACTTTTCGCTCGCGACTCGCGCGCTCGTGCCACGCCCAGCCGAACTTCAAACCGGAATCGCGCCGAGCCGAGTGACATCTGGTGTCGACTCTGACAACAGCGTTTTGCGCGAACAGAAACGGTACTCAATTCGACGCGTATGTTTTTTTTATGTGTGTTACCTCATAACTTTTTACTGGATGAACCGATTTCGATGATTCTTTTTTGTATGAAAGCTGATACTTTTCGTGTGGTCTTATATGAATTTAATTAAGGTCAGACTGATAGTTTTTGAGTTATTTGAGTTATTCTTAATAACTTATATTGAAGTCGGCTGTACAAAATTTTAAATTATGTAATTCAAAAGTTTCCAGTGTTTACTGTACCCATAGTAAAGTTGGACTGAGAAGACAACAAAAATAAATGCAATAAAAATACGTATGTATATTCTACGTTCACATGCAGAAAATATATGTATATGGAAGTGTAATGTTGATTCAGACACGTTTATTTCATTGTTAGGGAATACTTTAGGTATCAAAGATATTACGGTCAAATGGCGCCAAATAAATCGGGGCACCGAAAAAATTTAATTTTGGGATATATTGAAGGTTTGAAGGAATCAATGAGAAGCATTAAAGCGGTGTAGAAATCTATATAAATAAATATGTCTTTACGTACTAAACATTAGTAAAGTTACTGACATGATTCTCTCGTTGCTCTAGTGGTGCAGACGTGATTGCTTATTGTTTTAATGTGGTTTCGGGAACAAATCCCGGGTCGGGCCAAAAATTAGGTTTTCCTGTTAAGAAATTCTCACTAATAGTTCGAGGTTAGGTATCACACCCCTGCTTTGTGAAGCACAGAGGTGTGACACACTCCGGTCAAGTCGGATTGCCGTCTTACCTGGCAATGAGAGTGATGATATAGAAAGTGCACCTGTTCTTGCGCACACACTCGTGTACAATAATCCTGTTCTCTGCAGATTGCTAGTCTCCGATGAGACTGACTGCATTGACCGATAATTAGTCTAGAGGACATGGCAATTAGTTAACCATATTATTTAAAAAAAGCATAAGTGTGACGTAAGCGAGCGGCTTCATTGAGCACGAGCTATTGTACAAAGTTTTTATGCTTAACTTTAAAGCGGCGTTGCTGAAAATTCTAATATGTGGACGCATATGCTGCACTTATTCACTTATTCACGTTTTTTTACAATTCTATATATTTATCTGAATTGTCAAACGAACATACAGTCCCCCTGAACTTGGTTTGGGTCTGCAATCCATGAACACCTTCAACTTCAATCAACTTCAAAAAAACTTTTAAAATAAAGAAGGCTAAAACATGCGTTGTCACTTCTGTGATTGAAAGCCTTATAAACTTAAATACTCGTACACCAGCTGTTAATATTTTTTTACTAATTCTGTAATCAGTGTCTACACTGATATACGGTGGTAGAAATAATTAAAAGGGTGGTTCCTACCCTCATGGATTCTTTGGTAGAAAAGAAATCCTACGGCCCAGTAACATGCAGAAACAGCTGGCAAATTAGTCATTTGAAGCGTGATATTTCAAATACAAAGTTTTATCGCTGATTGTAATTTAGTTCATTTTACTATCCCTCGACAAAAACAAAGAGATGTTATACCTTTGTAGTGTGTTTCTGTGTGACAGTCTGTATCATGATAGCTCCTGAACCGATGAACCGATTTTGAATAAGTATTTTTTTTGTTTGATATGTATCTTAATCGAGAGCGTTATTAAAGTCCAGTCACCTTAGCATAAAAATATGGGTCAACCTCGGAATGATAATCTGAATTTTCGTATATACCTTCATTTTGGCGTTCTTAAAGTTTTCTCAAAAGTCTTACAATCTCGTGGCTGCGGCGTAAGTTATTCAAGGTCAAAGGTAAAAGAAAACAGTTTTTGCTCTTATCTCGGTTTCTGTTTCTCCAATGATGTTAACATCTATTATAAAAATCGTAGAGCATAAAATTTGCAACAAGCCGACAAATGTCATTTAAATTATTTTTTCAGGTGCTCACCCGTTTTTTGCGTTTGGGGGCGGTGAGCGCGCAACGCTCAGCCATCCAAGGTCACGAATATTAACTACACGAAAATTCAACTTATAATCTCTCATTTCGAGCTTGATGGCTAATTTGACTGGAATTTTTTTTGCTGCCTTGAATTCAAGAAAGTCAAGTCAAATCAAGTTCAGTTAAGTTATTTTAAACTAAGTTTCAGTAGCTAAAATACCTTCATTGGAGTTCTTATTGTTAGTGTAATTAGAGCAGTGGTAGGTCCGGGGCTTAGTGTTCGCTGTAAGTTTAACAGCACGCGAGCAACCCTGGTTTGTTCCCTACAGGCACCAATGAAATTGTTAGTTGCAATTTTAAGTGCTTATTTACCATGTGCTCGGTGGTGAAGGAAAATAATCGAGAGAAAAGCTGCATGTCTAAAAAAATCGAAAATATGTGAAGTCCGCCAAAACGGGTCTGGGCAGCGCGACGGACATTTCCTTGCCGTAAAACTCACTCAGAAGTGCGAGTAGGCCCGTGACCAGCACTGGTACGTATATAGGCTGTAACTTACTTTACATAGTTTGTCCTTTCAGCTTGTATCGTAAATAAAAAAAAATTAAATAAATTTTTCTTCGCCATTTATGAAAAAGATTGTGACCTAAAGTTGCTGATGTGATAATTGATATTAAATCGGCATGATAAAGGTACCGACCGTTGGGTATTGAGTATTGTATTTGTACTATGTAATAGAACTCTTATTCTGCTGCCAAAAAGTCTTTGATTCTCAAATAGTTTCAATTGATTTATACCAAAGTTTGTGTTCTATTTGTGGCGTAACACAATACGAAACGAAAAGTCGATTTTCTTTATCCAGTAAACATCATATCCGGTATAATTGTTTGAACGCGACACAAATACTTGCCCGTGTGTGATTCAAACCCGTGGCCCTTAGCATTGCAGCTCATTGCTAAACCACTGCGCCATGGAGCCGTCAATCAAATCAATCAATCAAATTATTCTGTTTTTTTGTGTGCATGCCCGTCTGTTCATTCGAATGTTACTGATCTAAGTATAGCTTGTAAATTAATTAAATAGAAGTAGATATTTTATTCATCAAATATTAAAGAAATGGGGGACCAACTATTTAGCAATTGCATATTATTCACCAAATACCGTATATAAACAACAAATTAATACTGAAATCGTTACTTAGGTAAAGTACCTATTCTGACTATAAACGACCATATTGCTGTTACGATGTAAGTTCTGTGATGCCAAACGCATGCAATTTGCGAAGCCATTCGTCGGGAATCGAAATCGAAATAGGTAGATAGTGTATACAACAAATAAACCTGAAATACGTTTCCTAACAGAAATGTGATCGTATTCTACTTAATTAAAAATCTGGTAAACAAAGTTTTAATTTCAGTATTTTGTGCTATTATAACTTAAAATATTTTATTTACAAAGACAAATATACTTATGTAAGTAGGTACTTGGGTAGTGAAGTAAATTTCAACTAAGTTTTTTAATAAAGTACTTTACTTCTGTAGTTTAATTATAACTTAATTCTTTTTTCGATATAAGTACCTATCTAACAAGAAAATGAACTTACATTATCCTTCGGTAACTTAAAAAATGATAGGTATATCTGAATCCTTTTATTGCTCACTAAGCATTCATCCCCGCAATAATTATATGTAGTAGTAACGACGTTTTGCCATTATAATTTATGAAATAGATTGGTAATATACATATATATTATTTTTAATAACATTAAAACTTTTTCAACTATTTTATGCCACAATTAAATATACTAAATACTAAATAAAAATTATTTTGACGAGTATTTCAACAAGTATTTAAAAAACTATTTACGAAAACGGCGTTAAGAAAACTTTAACATTCAATCGCCTAGAACTCGCTAACCCCGACTGTGTTCTGCCCCGGGGACATAGGTAATTATTACACGCAGGTAGCAAGAGTGACAGAGAACTGGCGAGACGTAAATAAATTACTAAAACGTCATCTATCAGAGATCATATGATCTTTCTGGCATGTGCTATAGTCGCCTCTTACGACACCCATAGTAGACGAAATGTGGTGAAAGATTCTCTTGCTCGGTTTGAATGTGAATATCATTATCAACATCAACATCTTTAATATCATTAAGTCAACCATTGAACTTAAGCCTACCCTAAGGAATAATATAAAACACTACTGTATCTAGTGGAGGTTGTATGAGGAATATTAAGTTCGCTTAACGAGCTACTGAGAGGGTTATTCTTGGAGTTTCTATGCGTAATTTAATTCGCAATGAAGATATCGGCAGTAGAATTGGCGTAGCTATAGGCTGGTCAAGAAATAAAGAAAATATTTATTTCGCTACATAATGAAAACGCCATATTGTTCATATTTCCTAAGGACGTTTATTAAATGAAGGAGACGTTGCCGAAAGTGACAAAAAGGGGTCGCACTCAGCATTTCACGTGGCGGACCACAGCTGCTGTTTTTTAGTGCGGCCCATTTCGTCCCTTTTGAATAGTTCGATCAGTGGTCTCTCTTAAACTTATTTTAGATAAATAACAGAAATTATCAAAATATTTAAAATAGACTCTACATAACTTGTGCTCTAATTGTGATGCTTTGAATCTTAAACAACAGTATTATGACTGCGATAGAACCTAACTAAAATACGTTAAATTTAATTAGCTTTGAATTGTTCACAGACAATGATATAAAGATAAAAATAAAAACAAAAATGCAAAACAAATAAAACAAGCAAACAAACCTACAAATATGGTATTTATTTTATAAAATTTTAATATTTTATTTAAAAAAAATCTTCTTTTATACACTATGCCTTAACCCCGATCTTACAATGTAAAATTATTTTAGTCTTCAAAGTTGGCTTTTACTTTTAATTAAAAGTTTTTTTTTTATGTTAGAAAACAATCGCGGTCTTGCGTTCAAAAACTCTCGGAAGCCTCATCGTAATCGGATCACTAGTGTAGGCACACGTACGGAAAAAGCAAATAAACGTTAATTTTAATTGTTTACCCGTATTATTTATTCAACACGACGTATTATTTAAGGTACTCTTTATACTGCCTTTACTATCAATATACCCACTGTTTCCAAAAATCACCTAAACATTATTTTGTTAAATATAAATCTCTAATTTTGCTTTTGTTTATATATTTCCGAATTTGATTTGAATAAAATCAGATCCAAAAAATTTACCTAAGTTTAAATAATGATAAAATAGAAAAATATATTACAATTAAATATGAGAAGAGTTGCCACAATAAGCAAGCAAAATAGATTCGATCCTCACCGCAATTATATAATTGTTAGTTGCAATTTTAAACGCTGATTTACCAGGGTTGAAGGAAAACATCGTGTGAAACCAGTATGTATGACAGCAGTGAGACGTAGTAAGTGTAATAGACGTAACTTTAAGCTTAACGCTACCGTAATTGATTATCAAATATATAAGATTTTTATGATATCGTCTTTAAAGAGGATAATTGTAAGTGACCCCATGGAAAATTACAAGTAGATTCCGATTAAATTTGATTATGACACTTTATATTTGGAAGTGCCTATAAAGAATGCCTCGTTGGTCTAGTGGCCGTAAACGTGGTTGCTGATCATGAGTCACGGGTTCGAATCCCCAGCCGGGCCATAATCAGTTATTGGGTTCGATTTTTATGTAAAAAAATCACAATAGCAGTCCCGAGTCAGGAAGTTGGCGGTGTTTAACCCCTCTGCCTAGAAAAGCACGTAAAGCCGTCGGTCCTGATCTCTCTCCGGTCGTGTCGGATTCCGCTCCCTTGGGACTATGAAATTGAGGTAATAGAGAGTAGGTACACCTGTGATTGCGCATACACTCGGGAACTATAATCCTATCCCGCTCACGTATTAAGTTATTAATATTATGTTAAGTTTTCTTTCAAACTGGCCACTTTGTCCAAAATTCAGTCTGGATCTAGAGGACACTTATTTGTAAGTGACATTTCAGGACGGAATAGGCTAAGGTGTGTCATGTTTGCTGAAGTTTTAATGCTTTTAGCATCGTCATATGACGGATCATCCAATCCCATCATTATCTTCGAGGTATGCTATAAGTGAAAAATTCGTCACAAAAATATTTATTTATTTGATTACAAAACAACTGAACTAACATTATATAAACACTGGTAGTGTTAAATTAAGCCTTACACGTGGTAGAAACATGCTGCAGCTATATTTCTGGTATAGTTGTAACACAACTGGGTAGGCTCGACCGGGGAAGGACTACGCTCTCACAGAATACCAGCGTAAAATAGCAGCTTAATGCTGCTGTGTTTCTTATGGTGAGTTTAGAGAACCGGAGCCCCTTTTTAACTGGAAACGAGGCATTCAATCTTAGTCCTCACGGGTGACAACGCATCTGCATTTTGATTCGTAATCGAGAATAAATGTGGATATCTATGGGCCGCAGCAGCCATTTGCCATCAGGTGGACTGTGTGCTCGTTTGTCACCCTTATCCTATAAAAAAGCACAGCTTGTATTTCAAGAACTTGGCTGACGATTATGTGTGTGTAAGTGTGTGTATGGGCGTGGGTAATTACGCGTGTGTGTGCATAAATGTGTGTGTGTGTGTTTTGTTATGCTATTTAATTATCTCTTTATTGTTATTGTTATGTTAGAGTGTAGAACATATTTCTTTAGTAGCATTATACAATTGGAACGAAAGGTTCGTTTGCTCCTTAAATCTTTGTAATTCTGGCAAGATCTTAAAGTTTTGTGCACTCCGAGTGTAGCTTATAGTTATAGAGAGTCGGTGGTATATGTGAAAAGCTTATCCAGGGTTTCCTTGATTAGTATGGGACCTTTCCAATATCAATACAAAAGTTGAATTACGAAATTCCCGGTCGCTTTGCAAATATCAAGGAGGTGTAGAAAGTTGTAACGCGAAAGTTGTGTTTCGCATTACCATCCATACCATCTGGATGATTGGCGGTCCACCACTGTGCGATTTAGAAGAAGTTTTCTCCCTCGCACAACTTCCTTGTGGAATCAATTACCACCACCGAATTTTCCGAACCGATACGACTTAGGTACCTTCAAGAAAAGAGCTTACACCTTTCTAAAAGGCCGGTCACGCATCTGCGATTCCCCTGGTGTTGCGGTTGTTCATGGGCGGCCGTAGTCACTTACTATCAGGTGAGCCGCATGCTCGTTTGCCCCCTATTCTATAAAAAAAAGTTGAAGGTTTTAAATAAATGGATTCAAAATTTACGCCCATTTATGTCACAATATTTTAATACTCGCAAACTCACTTATAAAAATCTGTAGTGTACTTCCTGTTGACCTAGAATCATGAAATTTGGTTAAAAGCAAGGTGTCACAACACAAACAGAAAATAAAGCTCTATATTGTGGTACGAGTAATGTACCACAATACAGAGTTATATGTAGTATATTAATTGTACCACATGTAACCTTACTAATCACTTGAAATCCTTTCAAGGAAGAAATTATAAAACTTTAGATACTCTTTATTTTCAGGCATTCTGTTACTTCGGATTGTCGGTGGCCACTGCAGTCTGCACTGCAGCAACATCTGCCATTCGAATTTCGGCAATCGCTCGGTTCGGTCCGCTTCATCTTGGTCAGTTTACGCTACGCACGCGCCTGTAATTAAAATATAGACTCTTGTATCTTTATTCGGAAGATTTTGTGCTGAATTTACAGAACATTTGGTGGCATTGTGTTTACTAAAGGATTATATATATATATATATATATATATATATATATATATATATATATATATATGTACAAAATTGTATTTCGACTATTTCATATATATTTATCAAATAGTCTAAATACAATAATTAGAATTGTATTGTTTTTAAAACAATTTCCATTTGTAAAATAAATTGCGGTCTTTTTAATTTTTTAAAGAGAATTATAATTATTTATAATTAAGAAAACTGTCAAGAAGAGCATTTAATGTAAACATTTTTTTTAAATCAGTTCCTTAGATTTTAGCCTTGATTACTTTCTGAATTACTAAAAAAAGCAAAGATTAATAGACTATAGTGGTGACAAGTATTTAAGTGATATTCTGCCTGTTAGGCTTGCGCATCACTAAGTGCTTTGTCGCGGTTAAGGATCTTCAATTACATTGCACGATGTTGTGCTGTAGCTTCGTCCGGTAGGCATCACGAGCTATCAAGTCTTTAAGTTATAATTGATAGAATCAGGCGTTACTTTGCGGAAATCCATTATATAAAAGCTTTTAGAAAACTTTACTTCGCAAATATCCGCGTTATGAAATAAAATGATGTGTCTTACCTAGTATGAAGAGCACCTCCCGCCCTCCCTCAATTGCGTGCACTAACCCCGTCACCAATAATCCCAGCACTGCTACTCCCAACAAACAATCAATTCTCTTAGAAATATCTGTAATAATAAAGATAAGTTGGATATTCGTCAAAAGTCAGGTGTTTACAAACTTGTTTGTGACAAATGCCACGCCGTTTACGCGGGTCAGACTGGTCGCAATTTCGAGACACGTTATAAAGAGCATTTAGCCGCATATAGGAATTGCATTCCCGATAAATCCCATTTTGCCAAATATCTTTTGGACACTGGACACAACCTAGCCAACGACCACTCCTTTACAGTCTTACATACGTGTAATAAAGGGCTGCGGCTGTGTGTGCTGGAACAGTTAGAGATATTAAAAAGTAATAATAATACCGTTGCAGTGCTGAAAGAAAAAACAAATGTTGCTAACTCACCTTTCTTAAATATATTTGAACCTGCTCTCTAATAATATAGAGACTCGCAATATGGTCGTTTGTCACCCTCACGGTGATCGGCGATTGGTTGCGTGGTTGGAGGGTAGGCGGGCGTTGCGCGGCGGTTTGTTTTTAATTTTACAAACGGCTGCGTAAGTCCGGCGGTGATTAGTCGCATGTTTTATCGCATGACGCAGTTGCTCGCTCCTTAAGTAGAGAGCGATTGCGTCAGCGGTCTGTATAAATAGCAGTTGTTTTGACTCGTCGCTCACTTAGCGGTTAGCCACCGTAGAGTCTATATCACCTGAGGATGCCTCGTGTAGAGGCGAAACACGTGTCGTATTATCGTCAGTGTTGTGTCTTGCCTAGTGTAGTGGTGTTGGGAGTATCGGTGCTGGGATTATTGGTGACGGGTTTAGTGCACGCAATTGAGGGAGGGCAGATGGTGCTCTTCATACTAGGTAAGACACATCATTTTATTTTGTAACGCGAATATTGGCGAAGTAAATTTTTCTAAAAGCTTTTATAAGTCTTTAAGTTTTTAGTGCGTGAACGTCTTTATTATATTCATTCAATCGTATTTATTTGTGCCGTATTAGTAGCTCTTGGTCTAAGCGCTCGCTGTAAATTTCACCTGCGTTTGATCCCCGGCAGCACGGATGAAATTTTTAATTGCAATTTTAAGTGATGATTTAGCACGTGCTCAGTGGTGTAGGAAAACATCGTGAGAAAACCTGCATGTCTGTGGAATAAGAAAAACATTTTCAAAGACATGTGAAGTTCCCGAACACGAATTGGAGCACCGCGGTGGATATTTCATTGCGCTTAAACCCTCTCATAAATATAAGGAGTCCTGTGCCCTGTAGAGAGACTTACATAGCCTGTTAATTTACTTTTGTATCTTATAGACATGCAATATTTATTTTATTAGTTTCAGATAGGTAAGTACCTAATGCGGAGTAAAATATTGTGTGGAGACCACGAAAACGTGAAACACCTTTGTACCCAGATAAAATGTTCTAGTGATGTCATTCTTTTCATACACTACATTTTTCTTTTAAATATTACTGATAATATTCTTGCTGCGTCCAATGAGGGTAAAGCAACAATTATGGTCTTGCTAGATTTCAGCCGCGCCTTCGATTGCGTTGATATATCTGTCCTAAAATCATGATACGACGCTCACCTCCTAATGCTCCGGCATCACCCTGCTATACATCTGAACCGAATTTAACATCCTCCTCTTATAATGAAAACTTAAACATAACGCAGAGGAAAAGAAAACGTGAGTCGGATGAATTAAGACGTATGGAAAAAATGATGATAGAGTTCATCTCTATATCAACCATGTTTGAGGAGTTCGTATCGAACCAAACTAATAAAATGGATACCCTGCAAACGGCACTTGAAGATATTCGAACTCAAAATGCAAAAATTAGTATTCTAAACTCAGAAATCCGTGCCCAAAACGAAGAAACCCAGAAGACCGTGTCATTTTTGTCGGAAAAATATGATGAGGCGGTGCTTGAGATTAATAATTTAAAAGCAGAGTGTAACAAAAATCAGCAGATCATAAAACATTGAAAAATAAGATAGACATCTTGGAAAAAAATTTGAGAGCATCGTCACTTGAAATAAAAAATATACCATTACAATGTCCTGAAACCCGTGAAACCCTAATTAGCACAGTCCAAAAACTAGGCAGTATTATTAATCATTCCGTACTGGAAACGGATATTACAAATATTTTTCGTTTAAAGGGTAAGACTGAATCAGTGGGTACAGTTATTGTGGAATTCTCGTCCACGGCGGCAAAGGAACAGTTTTTGAAGTCAACTAAAAACTATAATAAACAGAACAAGGAAAATCGTCTTAACACAACCCACTTGCACGAAAAAGGACCTAAGCATTTCCTATACGTATCTGAGGTCCTCACCGCCATGACAAAGAGACTTTACTACCTTGCACGAGAGTTTATTAAGACTAGTGAATACGAACAATGTTAGACAGCCAATGGTAAGGTGTACATACGCAAAAAAGAAGGGATGCCCAGTCGACTTATCAAATCAGAAGATGATCTAATTCAACTACGAAGACAAAAGTGACTAGATTGCGTTATTTTATCTTCCATATTGTTCAAAAGTATTATATTATTCTTGTTGCATGTTTATAGCATTAATTTAAAAAACTGTATTAATAACCAACATTATTTAATATACATACAATATCCTACAAAACACACAAATACTACACTAACAAATACATATATACATTATATACAACTAATATTATTAACTAAGAATGCACATGCAGTGTGCAATACGGGAATGTATACAATATACTATCAGCTTCCTCTCTGTACCACTTTTGGCGACCAATTAATTCTCATTATCAACTTAGTCCTATTAAATGTCACTTACAAAAATGTAACTATGAAAAACAAACACAATAAAATTCGATAATATACTAAATAACACAAACAACATAGATTCTGTCTCAGTGTCGGATTCATCTACCTGTGATTTAGACAACTGTATCCCATTTAATTTCAACCCCAAGCAATCACTCAAAATACTTAATCAAAATATTAGAAGTATTTCAAAAAATATGATAGGTTTCTATACCATACTCGCTAGGACTAAGGTCGATTGGGACATCATCACATTAACCGAATGTTGGCTTCCCAATACACATAATATTCCTGACCTAACAGGTTATAAATACTTTAAGACTACTAACAATCTAACACAAAATGAGGGAGTAGTTGTATACATACATGAAAACCTACAGGTTTTTGTAGAGGAACCGTCATTTTTAGATGCAAATTGTCTCCAAATAAAAATAAACTATAATACCATTTTGTTAGCAATATATCGACCACCAAGTTATAGAGATATCACTAACTTCCTGCATTCGCTTGACATAATCCTGACTAATATCACACATTATAACAATATAATAATAACCGGGGACATAAATATTAACGTCCAGGAACAATGCCATGACACAAACAAACTTAATTATTTAAATTTATTAGCATCACACGGCCTGCTGCCTGCACATTTTTTGCCCACTAGACAAAATGCATGTCTTGATCGTTTTGTCCTTAAAACTCTATTTCCTGCTTCAACATTAATAGCCCACTCAGCACTAACTGATCATGAAACCGTGTTATTATTTCTCGCAAGCAAAATGCCCAAAATCACGATTAAAAAAACAACGACGCGCATTAACTATGATCAGTTGACTGACGACATAAAATTAATCGACTTTAGTGAAGTATATAATACCGAAGATCCTCACGTAGCAGCAGATTTAATGATAAGTCTTATCAAACAAGCGGTCCAAAAAAAACACAAAAACCGTGAAAGTACCAAACCGTAAAAAAATCATTAAGCCATGGATCACTCCAGGTCTCTTACGCTGTATCCGACACAGAGACAATATACACAAAAAATTAAAAAAGTCGCCAGACAATGAAGTATTAAAAACATCTTTTACTAGGTACAGAAATTATTGTAATAAGTTGTTAAAAAAAATTAAATTGGAATATGAAAAAAATGAATTAAAAAAGACTAGTAATAATCCTAAAAAACTCTGGGGAGCAATAAATAACATAACAAATAGGGCAAAAAAGAAAGAAAATTCATCATATCACTTATTAACCACATCATCCACTCCGGAGCTATCTGTTAATTCAGTTAATGAATTTTTCGCTAATATAGGTAAAAATCTCACGGAAAAGATATCGGATGGACTTACAGAGTCAATAAAAAAAGGTTTTAACAACAACAATAACAACAACTCGCACTCCATGGTATTGTTACCAACGGATGAGGACGAGGTTGCAAGATTAATATTATCTCTCCGTAATGACTGTGCTATGGGTTGGGATGGAATACCCTCTAATCTCCTTAAAAGGCATATTAATGTAGTTGTCCCACCCCGACATATATCTGCAATCTGGCTCTCACAACCGGAAAATTTCCTAAAGCTTTTAAAAAAATCGATCATACACCCGATTTATAAGGGTGGGGACAGAGACCATGTCAATAATTATAGACCTATAGCTGTGCTGCCTGCCTTGTCCAAAATACTCGAACGCATAATAAACAACAGGCTCGTAAACTACTTGGAAAAACATAACTATCTTTCGCCCTCACAATATGGTTTTAGGTCAGGTAAATCTACCTCGGATGCGATTCATGACCTTACTAATTATATTGTTACAAACTTGGACAATGGGCAGAAGGTTCTTGGCATATTTCTAGATCTCACCAAAGCTTTCGACACGGTTTCTGTACCCATACTTTTACGTAAGATGGAGAGTTTGGGAATTAGAGGTATACAACTGCAACTTTTTGAAGACTACTTGAGTGGACGTACTCAGTGCGTTCAGGTGGATAAATTAATCAGTACTGAACGCACAATTACCTATGGTACGCCTCAAGGCAGTGTACTCTCTCCAACCTTATTTCTAATATATATTAATGATACCGTCCTCCTATTTAACGCAGGTTCATGGCAAGATGTCTATACGTACACCCAGCTGGGCTACAACACAGTCTCTAACTGGCTCCGAAGTAATGTGCTGACACTCAACATAGATAAAACATGTAATGTTGCATTTAGATTAAAAAATAACACATTAACAACGTTATCACCACCATACTCTATCGTAAGTCACTCATGTTCCAACTCACTCAATAACGCGGATACCTGCATCAAACTAAGCTTAGGCACCAGTCTCCCACAGTATATTATTGAGGCTATACTATAATATTATGTACAATAATTCTGTATTGTGGTGAGAAAATAAATAAATTATTATTGGGGTTATCTATAAAGATTTCTCATCTGGTTGGGCTGTTTAATTATATAATTATAAACGAAATATATAAACATACATAAATATCAATAAAATAATATAAATACATAAAAAATACATAAATATATAAAAAAACCCAACTAGATGGAAGCCCTCGGCAGGGGAGACCAAACGGCCGAGGGTTAGGGAGAAAGGGAAAGAAACCGGCGGACGATGCGGGCGGTATCGAGGAGCACCGCCTTCTGCATTTGAGCTTGGAGCGGTCCGTCACGGAGTCCCAGTCGCCTCAGATGACCCGAAAGGCTAACTGGGATTAACCCGTTCGCAGAAACGACCACAGGAATAATTTCGGCCGGCAGACCACCCCACATGTCGGTCACCTCGTGAGCCAGGTCCAGATATTTAAAATTATTATTTTATTTTTTTTAAATTATTATTATGGGGTATTTGTATAGTTTTCTCATCTGGTTGGGCTGTATAAATATATAATTGAAAACGAAAATGATAAACTTACATAAATATCAATAAAATAAAATACATACATAAAAATTACATAAATATATAAAAACCCAACCAGATGGAAGCCCTCGGCAGGGGAGACCAGACGGCCGAGGGTTAGGGGGAAATGGAAAGAAACCGGCGGACGATGCGGGCGGTATCGAGGAGCACCGCCTTCTGCATTTGAGCCTGGAGCGGTCCGTCACGGAGTCCCAGTCGCCTCAGATGACCCGGGAGGCTGACTGGGATTAACCCGTTCGCAGAAACGACCACAGGAATAATTTCGGTCGGCAGACCACCCCACATGCCGGTAACCTCGTGAGCCAGGTCCAGATATTTTGTCACCTTATCTGTTTCGGCTTTAACGAGGTTCTCGTCATAAGGAATGGTAATGTCGACCAAAAAGATCCTTGACTGTGCCCGGTCCATCAGCACAATATCAGGCTTATTCGCAAGAATAGTCCTGTCTGTGATGATGGCCCGGTCCCAGTAGAGCCTGGCGCGGTCATTTTCGAGCACGGCTTCCGGCAAGTACTTATAATACGGCAGTTTCCGATCTACGAGGCCGTATTTCAGAGCGAGCTCCTGGTGTAGAATCCTGGCTACTAGATTGTGTCTGCGCAAATACTCAGAGTTAGAAAGCGCCGAACAACCGGAGATGACATGCCTAAGTGACTCACCGGGATGGCGACAAGCTCGACAGATGTCGACGGCGCCATCCTTTAGGATGTATCTCCGATAATTGTTGGTCTTAATAACCTGATCCTGTATCGCACAGACAAAACCCTCGGTTTCCCCAAAGGGGTCACCGAAACGTAGCCAGTGAAGGGAGGCGACTGTGTCTACGAAAGGCTCATGTAGAGCCTTGTAGAACCTCCCGTGGAGCTCTTTCTCCTTCCACACGGCCTCCCGGTCGGAAATGCACTGTACTGCTGGGTCTTGCCATTGCTCGTTGGCTAAGGATAGAGGGGTCAGTCCTTTATCACAAGAAATAACGTCCCTATAGTATGGATCATCCGCTCTCGTCAGAAAGTAATTACGGAGGCTGCACACTTCGCGATTATGCATGGTAACCGCGCTTAAAAAGCCGCGCCCACCATGCTTCCGCGGCAAGTACAGCCTCATTACTGACGATCTCGGATGATGCATCCTGTGGGACGTCATTATAGTGCGGATTTTTCTGTCCAGAGCGTTTAGTTCGGTCTGAGTCCACCTAAGTATGCCAAAGGTATACATGAGAACAGGCATGACCCAACCGTTATATGCGTGCGTCTTATTCACACCGGACAAAAGGCTGTTAAGCACTTTGATCAAGCGTGCATAAAACACATCGCAAACTGACTGTTTCATGCCCGCCTCATCTACACCGATGTTTTGTGACATACCCAGGTATCGGTATGTTTAAGCCTCGGAAAGGGTCCTCATGTTGATGGGCATAGATAAATATATGCCCTCGGAGTTAGCAACCCTTCCCCTTTCAACATGGAGGACCGCACACTTATCCGTCCCCAGCCCCATTCCAATAGAATTGCTAAAATCACAAGTGATGTTTAGCAATTCCACAAGAAGAGAGCGACTGGAGGCGAATAACTTGAGATCATCCATATAGAAAAGGTGGGTCACTTTTGTACCTCCCCTCCGAAGCTGAAATCCCCTCCCGGAGCCCTCCAGTAAGGTACTGAGAGGGTTCAGAGAGAGGCAGAACCAGATTGGACTCAGACAATCGCCCTGGAAGATACCCCTTCTTATCCTTATGTGGTTCTCCGCAGCCGTCATCCGCTCGCCTAGATGACAAAGGATCGTACTCCACTGCCCCATACACTGCCCGAGGAAGTCTCTAACTGTACAGTCAACCTTGTACAGCTCGAGGACCCTCTTCAGCCATGTATGAGGTACCGAGTCAAATGCCTTTTTGTAGTCTATCCAGGCGGCGGAGAGGTTCCGACGGTTGCGTTTAACCACTTTGCCAATGACCGCGTCAATGAGGAGTGGTTCCTTGGTTCCACGACCACCGCCCCGACATCCATTTTGAGCGCGCAACATCACCTGATTTGAGTTCAGGTGACGAGTGATTCTCGCGCTCAAAATGGATGTTAGTGTCTTATATATCGTGGGTAGACACGTGATGGGGCGGTATTTGCTCGGGTCTATGGTATCCCGGTCTTTAGGAACCAAATGAGTGATCCCAGTAGTGAAGAGGCTCGGGAGCGACTTTTGGTCGAGAGCCTCTTGAAATTGTCGGGCGAGCACAGCGTGACACACCACGAACCTCTTCAGCCAGTAGTGATGCAGCCCGTCGAGCCCCGGACTTTTCCAGTTCGGGGCCCTTCGTACCGCCTCAGCTACATCGTCCGGCGTTATAATGACGGGGTCCATGGGCGTAAGATTCGCACACTGACTCACCACAACTTCCGTCCAAGGGCCCTCACTGTGGTTTACGGGCTCTGACCACAGGCCGCGCCAGAATGCGACAGTGTCGGCCTGATTCGGTGCTTGGCCCGTTCCACGTACCATTGGTCGCTCCAATGATTTATATAGCCTCTTCTGATCACTCTGGAAGAGACGATTCTGGTTGAACCGTGTCGACCTCTCGGTATATCGCCGAATCCGCTTCCCCCAAGCAGCGATTCTCTGCTTCAGGTCGTCTATGCGCTCCGTCAGTTTTTGCGTTATATCCGGCTGGGACAAACTGATATTTGTCCCAGCAAACGCCAACCTGACGGTGCGCACAATTAAAAATTATTATTATTATTATTATTATTATTATTGGCAAAATTAAAATACTATGGTTTCACAGATTTGGCCTGCACCTGGTTTCAATCTTCCGTCCGTAATCGTTACCAAAAAGTACAATGTTTGGAAGTCAAGATACATTTACTACCATTTATATGCCACGTGTCTTTGAAAAAGTAAGGGAGAAACGGGCCAAGAAGTTGCATGCTATTGCATTAAGACAATGCCTCGACAAACACAGCAAACAAGACAAAGTCATTTTTGGCTTCTGAAAAGGTGAAGCCATACCACACATAGTGTGGAACTTGCACCATGCAATTTCTTATTTTTATAAAAATTCAAGATGGATAAGGATAAGGATCTCCAACATTTTTCCACTTAATAAATGTGTTATCCAGGGTTCAATACTTGGTCCCACATTATTCGCAATATACACGGCCAACGTTACAAAAGCAATAACTCACTCGAAAATCAGTTATATGCAGATGAGAGCCAAGTATATGTTCACACAATGCCAATCGATTAGGAGGTTGTTGTTTCTATTTCCAAGTTAAACAAAGATCTAGATTCTATTTCGGAGTGGCCTTTGAGAGATGGTCTGGTACTCAACCTCTCAAAGAGTGTTACCATTACACTTGTGCAAAGCACCTGGTAAAAATGATTAATTAATGGAAGCCTGCTGCGGAAGATCTTTATGACATATGACATATCTTACGAGGGTTGTGTTCGCAATGCAGGTCTCCTTATGGATGAGAATTTAAAATTTGAGCAACCTGTTCAGATGAAAATCGGCAAATGCTATGGTTCTTTAAAAAAATTGTATAAAATTCACAAACTTCTAAAACGTCACATTAGACTGCTGATTTGTAACAGTTTAGTACTGTGCCACCTTCATTATTGTGATACTGTTTATGGTTCTTGTTTATTTGTAAAAACTGCGAAGAATGTACACAGAGTGCAGAACGCATGCATGCATTTTTGTTTTAATATACCGAAAAGGCATAGCATTTCACCTTATTTAGTCAGTAATGGCATTTTAAATATGTCCAATTGTACCAAGTTAAAATATGCTTGTTTTCTGCATAAACTGTATCACGCAGCGTTTCCAAGATATTTGTACGATAAGATAGCTGTTGAACAAAAAAGTTTGCTCTCGGTCAGAGAAAAATGTCACCGGCTTCCCAGATTTAGACTCGCTGGAGCCATGGGGTGTTTTGAACTTGCCGCTGCTAAAATCTGGAACGATTTGCCACCACCAGTCCAGTCTATCTTATGTCCGTATACCTTCCGGCAAAGATGCCGCTAGTGGCTGATTCAATAACAGTCACTGACTCTGTGTGGCTCTGATATCCCGTCAAATTAGTGAACATCTTTGTATTTTGCATTTCATATTTTAGTAACTATTATTTATTTATTGCTTAAATTTTTATGTATTTATTGCTGATACGTGTGTTTCATCACTTGCCTAAGACCCTGTATGAATATTGCGCAAAGGATGTGGCAGAATAGCAGGAGTAATGGGTTTCCCGTTACAACTGGTTCACCGGCCCTTTTGTCACAATTCATTATTAAGCTTTCTATTAGGTGATACTTCAGTAGTTTATCCCCAAGGGGGAAAAATAGGGAGATGTAAATTTTAATATTCTGATTGTTGTGATAGGACTGTTTTTTGTCTGATTAGGAACTACTCTTATATCTGTATCTACCGCCAAACCGCAGTAAATGCGCTACTGGTGGTAAGACCATCTTTGTTTTTAGAGTTAACAATGCATCTATAACCACCATGCTACTGCAATATTATAGTTGTAGCACGAATGGTCGGCTCCACCGGGGAAACACTACGTTCTCACAAAATACGAGCATAAAATAGAAGCTTAATTCTGCTGTTTTATCTATATTGGTGAGGAACCGGAGACCCTTTTTACTGGTAATAAGATATTCTATTTTGGCCCTCAGTGCACGCATCTGCTTGACAAAGAATCTACTTACAATTAGGTGGGCTGTGTGCTCGTTTGTCACCCTTATTCTACGAGTATAAAAGAATATAATAATAATTCGGTGTAGAGTGGAGGCTATACTGAAAATATAAATTCAATTAAATCTCGAAAAGAAACAAGCTTAAAATAGACAAGTACTTATCCAAAAAGTTCGCAAACAAAATTATTTTTATAAAAGAGTCTGAATTACTTTGGTAAGGTAATTTAAAAGTGGTCTGCAAAAAGTAGGCCTTTATTAATGAAAAGGTTGCTTTCACTTTTGTTCAATTTGAAAGCTTATTTGCAAAAGTAGGTAAAGTACACATAGTATGCACGCTTTAGAGTATGGATTTTAGAGGAGGAGGTTTTCTTATCCCAGCAAGCTATTTTACGTTAATATTCTGTGAGAGCGTGGTCTTTTCTCGGTCGAGTCGACCCATTCGTGCTAGAACCTTAATACAGCAGCGTGGTTCTACCATGTAAAGAATTTAAATACCTTAAATTTGAAATTCATCGCTGCCGATGCACCGAGCACAGTATACCCATACTGTGCTCTTGTAACTATGTAAGAACAAGTTTATAGCAACGCAAAAAAGTGTATATAGAACAAAATATCATTGATATTTGTGATTTAATTATTCAAAAAAAAATTGTCAAACGATCAACCAAATTAAGAAAAAAAATTACAGGAAAGAAACATTTTGTACTGAATATTTTATTCATAAATACTTGGGAAAGGCTAAAACGTGGGCTATAATCAGTAATAAGTGTTGCCCCCTTTTCGAACTGCTTCCAGTGTCCTCGGCATACTTTTAATCAAGTTATCAATATAATTTTGAGATATCACGTTCCATTCTTCTTGTAACGTGTTTTTAGATCTTTCAAGTTAGCGGGGGCATGATTTATTTTCTTGCTTTCTCTTCTAATTTTGTCTCGTATATGCTTTATTTGAGTTTCAGTTGGGCGAGCGTGCTGGCCACCCCACAGCATTAAATCCAACATCTCGAAGGTATTTGTCAAATACGGTCACAGTATGGGGACGTGCATTATCATGCATAAAGTAAATCTATCTTCTATAAAAGAGGCAAATGGCACTACAATTTCTTTCAAAATTTTGGTTACAAATCGTGCTGCTGTTAGTGACCCATCCTCAATGACGCGGAGTTCCATACGTGGCCCATACAAATACCTCTCAATACCATAACTGACTCTCCACCATATGCCTCTTTTCCAATATTGTTCCACTGAACGCACCTCTACACTTTAATCTTTCCATCATCTGGCTTCAGGCAAAATGTCGAAAAAACGTCGACTCATCTGTGAATAGAACTTGACTCCAAGCTTCTTTTCAAAATTGACTCGAGGACACTCTGGCAGACAAATGTGAATTTATTCCAGCTGATTTCAGCCTTTTTCTCACATTTTTCGAGTTTACTGTAACTGCTCGTAACCTCTCGAACTGCTTGGAGCTTCGTTCTTACCTCAGAACCTAAGATTCGATTTATAGCACTGGTCATCTCTGGCCACAGTTTTCCGCTTACGTACCTATCCTACGAGTTTCTAATAGTATATATCCGTTTGTGGTCTGCCAATACCTCTTGACAACTCAGTGTACCACAGATTTTGATACTCGTAATGTTTGGGCCACATATTTGCCCATGTTGTGCCCAGTTTCAATAAAAGTAACAGCCCTAGCAACTTGAGGGGTATTTTGATCTGGCATTGTCAGTTTATTTACAGTAACAACTCACATTTAACACGATAAATAAGGCAGTCAGGGCAATCATTTAATCAAACACTATATTTTACCTCAAATTTAAAAGTTGGCAAAATTTTTCGAAAGAACGCAATATTACGCAATAATTACATAAGATCAAATGAAATTCCAAAAAACAAAACAGAATAAACTAAACCTTTCTTTTTGCGTACCTCTAATTTGTCAAAGAGTGTATAGCACACATAACAACAAGAAAATAGTCTAAGCCGTAGTATTATCCGTAATATAACAAAGGGTTATATTACTATCAAAATGGTATTATTTTTACTCAATCTTTATAAATCTAACTGCTGAGTACAAACCTCCTTTTTTCGTCCCGCGCGCCTTTTGGTCCACGTAGGGCAGGACGATCTCGATAGATAAAAGCAATTTTACTACGTATCTAAGACGGTTCGAACAACAAGTTTGGACAGAATTTACCGAAGGGAAGATGAGTAAGTGAGGTTAACTTTTCTTAAAGCTCAAAGATGAAGCCTGGCATATGGAATGGAATGGCGTATGGATGGAATAAAAAGCTGTACAGGGATTGAAAAAGGAAAGTGACAAATCAGATATTTTTCAAGCGTTGTTGTTGAGTTTTCAATTTAAAGGAAAACGGTTGTAAGTTGCCTTTTCTTCTTTTAGTATTTCATACATTCATGTATTGCAGTATCTTAAATGATTCATTTTATCCTCTCAACATAATCCTGTTGAATTTAAGCCTCCCCTATAGATTACTTCGTTGGGAAATATTTCTTATTTTATTATTATTAAGTTAACATCTAACCTTCTCTTAACCGGACGGAACGAATCTACGAGTAGTAATTTTTTAAGCAGCCAATAAAGAAAGATGAAATATTAAATATGCAATATTGATGAGATGAGATATACACTATAGGTATCAGTATCCTTTTAGTTTAATGATACCTTAAAAATGCATAAAATCTATTTAAATGGAGCTTTACTAATACACACTTTAGAATAAATTAGTTGCCTAAATATACGCTACATACCAATGTTTATAAAAATGATTCATCATTAGTCAATTAACGGAGCCAGAGATTCAAGACGATAATTGCGCGTGGATAGTACTAAAGTCCATTTACACAGCACAAGTACGAGTTTCTTGCCTGTTGCATATCAAAAAGTTAAATCAATAATTTACATTCACCGTCTAAACAATGTTTAATATACTTGCTCTGGAGGAGCAAGAACAAGAACCTATGACTATGAAATAATTTCACATTCTAAAGTTAGTGGTAAAACATTGTTTATAGAAGTAGTAATAACCCGACTTCAGGATATGAAACTATTCTATTCTCTTTAGTTCTCTAAAGTCAGCTTTTACTTTTAAAGTTATTTTGATACAAGAAACGTGCACAGTGTAGATGGTACATTAAAATACCATTCAGTTCAGGAAAGTCGTTGCCTAAAAGGTTAACGGCATACAAAGGCGTATCTTGGAAGTTCATTAGCTTACATTAAAAATTAATGGAAAATTGCCTAAATGTAATATCTTCTGTGTCTAATAAAATAAAATGTCCTTTATACCTTACTTACTGCTATCAGCTTTTGCTTAAATTTTCATCTTTTTTGCGACGAACGATATTAAAAAAACCCCTCGGTGTTTTAACAGTATTGAATACATTATTATGTACCGTAAGCTTTTGTATAAGTGAAGTGGTAACTTCTTATCATCTTCATCATTAAATGAATGAACTATTTTTACGCATTTTATTGCGTTTAATTTAACTCAATTTTTAATTCTGGGATGTCAAACATCTGATCAGAAGACTGAAGAGAATAGAATGACTTGGAGAAATACGAGTTTATTCATTTAAAAATTGTCATGATGGCAAAACGAATATTTCTTCATTATACACTACTCTGCAGGTGTCTTACTACTGCTTTTTATAATTTATTAGTATTCATATTCAATTGGGAGGAGTGTCTTAAAGAAAAGCTTAAAGAAATATGTGAACTGTAGATTCACAATACATATATTTATGAAAATGTAAAGTATGAACATAAAAACAGGAAAATATTTATTAAGGAAGGAGTTATTAATATTTTTAGTACTAGTATCAAAAGTAAAACAATTATAAAAGCAAGTTCCGTTATGTCTTCTCATTTTTAACCGACACACTCTAACTACACTCACTATCTGTTCTAGTCACATTTAACCCTTAGAAGAGTGACCACGTAACGGCATATGATAGGATAGCCCTCATTACCTTTACACATGAGATGTGGACTGCTTGCTGTAGTCATATACTGGTAACATGAGCGATTTAATCACTGGTAACAGTGGTAGAGCCACGCGGCAGCTTTTACTGTCGCACGGATTGGCCGGCTCGATCCGGGGTGGTACCACGACCTCACAGAATACCAGCGTGAAGTAGAGGTTTACCGCTGCGTTTCGCTTGGTGAGTGCAGGTGGCCGGAGGCCCTTTTTACTGGAAATGAGGCATTCCATCTTAGTCCTCACGGATGACAACGCATCTGCATTTTGATTCGCAAACGAGGATAGATGTAGATGTCTATGGGCCGCAGCAACCACTTACCATCAGGTGGACTGTGTGCTCGTTTGTCACCCTTATCTTATAAAAAAGAAACTCATGTCCCCAGGATGTGACTAGCTTGGCTCAAACTTCTCTTCCATGCGGGTTTTTCTAGTTCGTCTGGAGACATGCTGGAGACTGTTAAAAAGTAAGCTGCTGAAACTCTATCAAGAGACAGGTTGGTAAGCTGAGTGTTGTCTGCACTCAAGCTGCGCAAACGTATTCATCGGTCGAGCCCATGCGCTTCCGTGTTCTACAGTGCTATTGTGTGCGTGACAATAACATAACAATTCTAGAAAGTGCTTCAGTGATGTTTGAACGTCATCGTTGGCGTCATGTTACACCGGCTCGCCGATCCATTGTCCTTTTTGTGTTGTGATTAGTAGAGTGCCACACGCTCTGCCGATTTCGCATCGCCGCCTCAAAGGGGACTATTCTATTGTTTCAATTTCTGTGTTTGCTTGTCACTTTAGGCGACAGATAGGTAAATACTCTATTATACCAACGCACTAGGTGTATAGGGAGTGGGGAAAGCTTGGTAGACAAGTGTTTTTAAGCCTTAATAAAATGGTGGCTGTAACGATAGCCGAACCCACCGACTTTCTAACGTATCATCATCATCATTATCATCTTCATTACAGCCTGTCATAGGTTCATTGCTGAACATAGGCCTCCCCCAAGGAATGCCACAAAGCACGGTCCTGAGCCACCTGCATCTATCGACTTCCTGCATGTCTTACCAGGTCGTCACTCCATCTCGTGGGGGGTCGCCCTACACTTCGCCTACCGGTACGAGGCTGCCACTCAAGAACCTTTCTTCCCCATCGGTTGTCGGTTATTCGAGCTATATGGCCGGCCCACTGCCACTTCAGCTTACTAATCCGTTGGGCTTTGTCGGTTACTCTAGTTCTACTGCGGATATCCTGATTCCTAAGTTTATCACGCAGAGAAACTCCGAGCATAGCCCTCTCCATAGCTCGCCGAGCGATCTTGAGCTTCCTCATACGGCCAGCAGTGAAGGACCACGTCTCAGATCAGAGAAGATGTATCGTAGCTTCCCGAACCCTGCCCAGCCGAGTTGAATCCGTCGATTGACCTCTGGTTCGAAGTTGGACTTACCTAGTCGGACTATTTGTCCCAGGTAAACATACTCGTCAACAATTTCGAGCGCCCAACAACTACCGGCATAGGTGTGACATGAACATTAAACATAATCTTTGTTTTGTCCATGTTCATCTTAAGACCTATCCGTTGGAAGACACTATTGAGGTCATTGAGCATATTGCTTAGGTCCTCCAGCGATTCTGCCATAAGGACTATATCGTCGGCAAATCGAAGGTGAGTGATGTACTCTCCATTGATGTTAATACCGTATCCTTTCCAGTCCAGAAGCTTGAAAACGTCTTCAAATGCAGTGGTGAAGAGTTTCGGGGATATAACGTCACCCTGTCTTACACCTCTCTGCAATTGGATAGGTTTCGTACTCTGGTTTTGTACTCGGAAAGCCATCGTAGGCCTACTGTTAAAACACTTCAGTACTTCGATATACCGACAGTTAACTTGGCCCCGCTGAAGGGACTGCAGCACCGCCCAAATTTCGACGGAATCAAAGGCTTTCTCAAAGTCCACATACGCCAGGCATACAGGCAAATTGTACTCCTCGGACTTCTGTACAACTTGCCGAAGGGTATGTATGTAGTCTATGGTGCTAAAGCCCTTTCGGAAACCGGCTTGTTCGGGAGGCTAGAAGTCATCATGTCTGCGCGTGAGACGATTCGTAATGACTCTCAAAAGGTTTTTTAGGCTATTTTTAAGGTGCTGGAGAGCCATACTAATCTCGCTCACACTGACGTCCGGGATATCTTCGGAATAGTATCGAATAAGACTCGCTCTTGGATTGTTACTCACACTTGCGTGTGGTTCCAACGATGACATGTACAGCTGCCCATAGAACCTCTCAATCTCACTCAAAATATCAGGTGCCCCGGAAGCGATGCTGCCACACTCGGTCTTCAGCTTTGACAGTTGGCTCTTTCTGGCTGACAGATCTCTGGCAAAGACTTTGGAGTGTTGGTTCTGCTCGATCGCTTCTTCAATACAAGCTGTATTGAAGTTGCGTAAGTCCCGCAGCATGCATTTGGAGATCTGTCTGTTCAGATGCCTGTATGCTGTCAAATCCGCTGAAGAATGTAGCTTCATCTCCTGTCTAACAGCCATGAGATTAAGAGTGTGATCGGAGAGTTTTTGTGTTCTTCTGCGGCGGGTCTTGCAGAACATAGCTCCGACCGCATGGACAGTTTCCACGAGCTTGTCATTCATATCGTCCACTTTATTGCAATCTTCTAGGCACTGACAACGGTTTTGTAGCTCGAGCTGAAAGATTTCAGGACTTTGGAACAGAGCACGAGGGGACGGAGCGTTGACTATATTAGACAAGACCTCTCCAACTTTATGTTTAGGTTCAGTGTGCCTCTCACCATTCGGTGATCGCTACCAGTTTTAACCCTCGCGATCACGGAGACATCACTGAACAGTTGTCGTCTGGTCGTCATTTATTTATTTATTTATTTATTGGGTCTACCAGCGATTTTACAATATATACGTTACATACATTTCTTAAAGTATAATTACTATATTACTTGCACAGAGTATGTAAAATCATTTAAAGGTAAACACTACATGCTAATTTTGCTAGTATTAGTGTATTAATCTGAAATAAAGTGAATAATAGAAAAAAAAAACAAAATCAGAAACAAACAAAAACACAATAGTAATTTTGATAAAAGCATGTGAAACCTTAACTATTTAAACAACAAAAGATATTTATTCAAACTACTAATTTTTCTTTCAATTAAAATTACAACATAATTTAACAACTATCATAATCTAACCCAACCAAATATATATTATAAGAAATTAAAAGGAAATATACGTAATAATTAATATGAGAAAAAAATCACACTCAGGATGACTGGCTGACTAGGTTGCTGATAATTAATTTACGAAATGTGTTAGGCGAATTAATGATGATGTCAATTAACTGACTGAATTTATTATATATTTTACATAAGCGAGGGATTGTGAAGTTGGCGCCGAATACCATCCTGGTGCGTGGAGGCATGACCGGAATAATAGCAGTACGCGGATATCTGCGTATACTCGAAAATTAATTTTAATTAGTAAACTGGGGCAGTCTAACTTATTACTTAGTAATTTGTATAAAAACATTAAATCTAACAATTCTCTTCTTTTGTCAAGAGTCATGATGTTAAAGTATTTTAGCCTTCTTTTATACGACACCACCGTTTTATTAATCTTCGCTGAGTATGATAGATACCACATGAATCTTTTCTGTACACGCTCCAAGTTTTTTAAGTAGTGTGTAGAATAATGTGGACGCCATACAGCTCTACAGTACTCTAAGTGACTGCGGACAAGGCTGTTGTAAAGACAGATTTTTGTTTTAGCAATTTAGAAGCTTTGTTTATTACACTTTCTATGTGGTAAAGATAAGTCAATTTTTTATCAAGTATAACACCCAAGTCTTTCACGAGCTCATCTTCCTTAAAACTATTACCATATAATTTATATGTGGTTGGTGTAATATTATTTTTCTAGTAAATTTAATATGAAGACATTTACTGCAGTTGAGTTGCATGCCATTAGATTTACACCAGTTGGTTAGTTTATCTAGATCGCTCTGTAATAAAATCGAATCCATTGGTGAACAAATTGTTCTCGTTATTTTCAAATCATCGGCATATAAGTATGGTGTGGAGTTATCAAAACAAGAAACAATGTCGTTTACAAATATATTAAATAAAATTGGGCCAAGATGCGAGCGCTGATGTATACCTGACGTTACCAGATTGGTTGAAGAGCTAAACCCATTAACAACTACATAAAAAGAACGGTCGTGTAAGTATGATGAAAGCCATTTTAGCACCGGACCTGAAAACCCATAATACGATAATTTTTCAATAAGTATTCCGTGTGGAACTTTGTCAAATGCCTTTTTAAAATCCGTATATATGGTATCCACCTGCTTCTGCGAGTCAATAGCTTCTAATAATGAGGAAGTGTAACTAACTAAATTCGAAGCGTCAGTAGCCTAATGGCAGGGCACGAACTGCGAACTCGAAAGGTCGTGGGTTCGAACCCGCCATTCGACTACTGTCGTGAACCACTTCTAACACAAGCATTTTAAGCTTACCAGAAGTGGTTAAAGGGAATATTAGTAATGTTAAATAGTATTACTAGTATTTAAAAAAAAAAAGTTTGTGGTGGTAGACCTACCTGGCAAAAATCCATGTTGATGCTCAGAAGCGAAACGTTTGAAATGCATTTGAGTTATTGGACAAACTAAAGATTCAAACACCTTTGCATAAACCGAGAGAATTGATATGGGCCTATATTTGCGTATATCTTTCTCATCATCACTCTTAAATATTGGAACTACTTTTGCTTTTTTCCATAAATCTGGAAAAGTACCCGAACACAGCAAGGGTTTATAGATAAGATAAAAAGGCACAGATAGGCTAGTTGCACTATTTTTTATAAATACCGGTGGTAAATTGTCCGTCCGGTCCTGCACCTTTGCTAATATCGAGACCCTTCAGCTTTTTGAAGATTTAATTCTGATTTATTTCTATACTTGCTAGATTTTCACTAAAGCCTAAATAGAAGATTTTTCGTAAATGAGATGACGGATCTAAATGACAGGAACTATTTGAATCATCATATACCGAAGCAAAATAACTAGAGAACATATTATATATTATGGAAAAACGCGACAGAATGTTTCGCGCTTTTAAGAAGAATCGCACTGATCTAAAGTGGCAGGCATATAAAGCTGCGAGAAATCGATGTAATCAGATGGTGAGAGCTGCTAAACGCCGATATATCCACGAACAAGTACTTAATTCATCTTCGACTGATATATGGAAGTTTCTCAAAACGCTTGGATATGGAAAATCGCAATTCGACTATAATAGAATCACCTTTTCTCCTGACGATTTCAATCGTCATTTTCTTCTCAAATAGTTTCTGATATTTCTAGAGCTAATGCTATCTCATTTATATCTTCCATGCCTCCTTATTCTCACGAAACTTTCACTTTTTCTCCTGTAGACGAAGGCGAGATACGCAAAGCACTTTCTTCTATTAAATCGAAAGCCATTGGTTGTGATGATGTGAGTAGGGTAATGGTTATGCACGTGTTGCATGCTGTTTTACCCGTGATAACTCATATCATTAATTTTTCACTGATGAATGGTGTTTTCCCAACTTTTTGGCGTAAAACGCTATATCCAATTTCGGACCAATTTCTATCCTGCCTTTTCTCTCTAAGGTTCTGGAAGCTGTTGCTCATAAACAGATTTCTTCCTTTGTTTTCTCAAATAATATTCTTTTCCCTATCAGTCGGGTTTCTGCTCTGGTCATTCTACTACTACTGCTCTTCTCAAGGTCACGGAAGATGTCCGAGAGGGGATGGAAAAATCAAAACTGACCGTCCTCATCTTAATTGATTTTTCTAACGCATTTAATTCTATTGATCATGATATCTTGTTGGCCCTTCTTTCTCATTTGAATATCTCGTCTTCAGCTCAGGAATGGTTCTCATCATATCTTCGAGGGCGCCAACAGGCCGTGCGCACTAGACATATACTATCTGACTGGTGTGATGTGTCTACTGGCGTCCCTCAAGGCGGTATAGTCTCTCCTCTTCTGTTTTCAATTTTTATCAATCTCATCACAATAAATCTCAAGTGCTCTTACCATCTGTATGCTGATGATCTGCAGTTATATGTGCAAGTGGAACCCTCAAACATCTCTAATGCTATCTCATTATTGAATGATGACTTGAAATACATCTCCGAATGGTCCACTGTGTATGGCATAAACGTGAACCCATCTAAGTGTCAAACAATAATTTTAGGTAGCCCACGATTATTATCGAAACTAGATATTCCCACCCGACCATCAATTATGTTTAAAAATAATGTCATACCATTTTGTCCTCATGTAAAGAACCTTGGTCTATACGTTGACGGTTGCTTAACATGGAACAAACATATACAGGAGGTGAGTCGCAAAGCTACTGGAATCTTGCGATCTCTATATCGATTAAAAAATTTTCTTCCCACAAATAACAAAATTTTACTTGTCCAGTCACTATCTTACCGATTATTGATTATGTCGATGTGTGTTGCTCAGACATATCTCAACATCATCTTAATACATTGGATCGTCTACTTAACAACTGTATCAGATACATTTATAGTCTCCGTAAATACGACCATGTATCTTCTTTTCGTGCTCAGCTAAATTGGCTGCCTATCCGTCAGCGCAGATATGTCAGAATGCTCTGCACCATTTTCACAATTCTGAACGATCCATGTGCTCCCGAGTATCTGAAATCCAAATTTCAATACCTGGGAGATTCTCATAATCGCTCTCTCCGTTCATCGGCTAATCTTAAGTTGCTCACTCCTTTACACCGTACTGGTTATTTATCTCAATCTTTCACCCTCACGGCCATCAGACTCTGGAACGACATCCCTCTTGACATTAAAAAAGCTTCCAACAAGTTTATTTTTAAAAATCAATGTGAAAAAATTGTTGCAAATTTGAACTAACATAGCTTTTATTTTCATACACAATGTATATTTCATATTTGTTCTGACATAGATAATATTTATAAGTATTTTATATATGTAGTGTATGCGTGTATATGTGTATGTATGTATTTATATATGTATATATTGTGTGTATTTAAGTATTTATGTCTATGTATGTGTGTATATGTATATTTATATGTATATACAATTTTTTTCTTTTAGCGCTTTCTATTTTGATTACTGGGCTGGGCTTTTAATAAAATAAAATAAAAAACATAAAATAAATATTAATTGTGCTATCGTTATCACGATGCCGGTAAGACATGTTCAGATCCTAAATGTTGTAATGCAATAATTTATTGTATCATATCTCAAAAATAAATTAAATTAAATTAATATTATTATCAATATAACGAAATTAATGATATGGACAGCAGCGCCTTTCTAATAAAGACTTAAAAAATAAAAATAAATCATCTGTGCAATTTACACGCGGTAGAAATGAAAGCATCAGAAAACTAAATTTTGAAACTATGGAAATTCATCCCAGAGTATCAGGATAGGATATTTGTAAGGTTTATTTATATTGTTACCAAATTTAAAAATTATTTTACATTTTATTTATTTATTTATAATAAAATATTTATTCCACATTACATATACATAGATCAAGACAATATGAAATACGATACTGTATTCTATTTCATACTCTCGCAGACTAAATCCTATAGATCCTATACGTTTGTCTCTTTTTAAATCTTCATCATTAATCTCCGTTATCTTTCTTTTTCAAATCACTACGATTCTAAAGAAGATTTCACTTCTAAAAACAGTGGTTTCCAACCTTCTTGCCAAGCATGGGAAGTAAAAAACTAAAACATTCAATTTTTACTGACAGCGCATTAAAACATCGCGGGTCGAACGAATTTAAACAAAGAGAATTGTAAGGTGCATTTGGGTAGTTATGAAAATAGGTGTATTCCGATTAATGTTAATTTTTAACAACCGAAGTGACATATATTTCTTTACAACATAAGATTAAACGCCATTTTTATCACCCATCGACCTTCCAATTGACACTAGTCGCTAAAACTGGCCAGCCAAGTATAATGTCAATATAGTCCAGTCAAATAAGGTCTGAAATCAAAATTTGACACTCAACTTTGCATTTTTGTTATAATGTAGTATTACTGATACAAAACTAATGTGTAAAGGTTTTCATGTCCAGAACCCCAGGCAAGGCTTAAAAAAAATTGTCAAAAGTGTTTTCTCACAATTACTCAAAACAGTAAAAATTCGAAAAAAAATTGCTTTTAAGAATTTACAGATTGCTTATAATTTTACATAAAAATGGTTAAATGATTTTTTCCTCCGGTCAAATTTAACTGAGTTAGGGAGGTTTTAAGTTCAAGGAATGAATGTAAATATTAAAAACTCGTAGGGAGTGGAAAAATAAGCGGTTTTTTCTAAAATCTAACCTAATTTCAATTTATTATATTTTATAACAATAAAAAAATGTATATCTCTAAAAATTTAAAATTTGATTTGTGCTTCGAAGTGTTTCGCTTGTGGCACGACGTCAGCGCCGCCACAATTGTTATACTTTTTTTAAACATGACAGCTCCGTAGAGCAGTAGCTTAGCATTGAGTATTGTTTGCACTAAAGGCCGCGGGTTCGAATCCCGCACGGAACAAGTATTTGTATGGCCTACAAACAATTGTTCCGGGTCTGGATGTTCGTCTTTGTGAAATTTATGTATATAAACTGCCCACGATATAGGATATAGGAGAATAGGACGATATAGGAGAAAATCCTAGCGTGGAGGTAACGTTTTAAAAATATATATAACAATATATATGATATAAGTCAAGATTGACTACCTCGTTGGACTTGTGGTCATAAACGCGTTTGATGAGGTCCTGGGTTTGAATCCCAGGTCAGGCTAGAATCAGTTAATTGGTTTTACTATCAAGAAATTTTTAATAGCAGCCCGGAAACAGGAATTTGGTGGTGTTGCATTCCCGTGCCTCGGAAAGCACGCAGCTTTCGATCCTGCGCCGTGAATGAAACTCGATCTGCAGGACTTTATTAATATAAGTAAGGGTGACAAACGAGCTCACAGTCTGATGTTGTAGCCCGTAGACAGCTATATTAATCTTCTTTTAATAATCGCAATGCATGTTATTCCCCAGAAGAAAAAGATCGAATGCTTTGAAAACAGGTTTCCCGTTCTTGTCACTCACAATACGAAAGAAACCAAAGCAAAGAACCAAAGCAGCGTAGCTCTACATTATGGGTGCAGCACTAGTGGGTCAGATCGACGCTCGCAGTAAATACCAGCTTAAAGTGTAGCTCAATGCTGCTGTGCTTTATGAGGTGAGTGTAGAGAACCGGAGGCCCTTTTTTACTAGCCACAAGGCTGTATATTTTAGTACTCCGTGATGTCACCACTTATCTTCATGTTGATTATTTATCAAGGTTAGTCTGTGCGATACAGGTTGGAAGTATAAGTATAATATTTCATCTGTATTAGCCCATAAACTACTGGACGTGTGGCTCTTTTTTTTGTAGGGAAAATGCCTTGATTTTACGCTCGGCAGGTGTATTGACGGTCACAGTACTATACGTACCATAAACTCACGATACTACCCTTACCATATGAATGATTAGCAGTCCATCAGTAGTTTTCTTCCTCGCACTTTTTTGTGGAATCCACTACCACTAGCGATTTTTGCGGAACGATACGACAAAGTGAGCATCAAGAAAAGAGCATAAGTGCTGTTTTTTAAAAGGCCAGCAACGCACTTGCAATTCTCCTACTGTGGCAGTTGCCGAAGACATTGCCGAACGTGACAAAAAGAGGTCGCGCTCAGTATGAGGCGGGGCGAACTAAGTTGCTATTTTTAGTGTTGCCTGTTTCATCCCTTTCGAAAAGTTAGATAAGTGGTCAAAACACTTTCACTGTCTGATTTACAGACACAATAGTAAGACAATAGCAATAAACTATATGTAGTACACGGGACAGCAAATTGTTTTACCAATTTTAAACAAATAACAGAAACTAGCAAAATAAATAAAATTGCCTCTACATAACTAGTGTTTCAATTGTGACGCTTTGAATTTTAAACAAAAAATATTATGACTGCAATAAAACCTTAATACAATATATGAAATAAAAAAGCTATGTAGCAATCACAAAAAATAAATTAAAATATATGAAAATAAAGACTACAATTTTAATTTTAATAAATCTTAACATCTTATTTAAATAATTTAACTCTTTTCTACACTATGCCTTACCATTACATCTTATTTTACTTAACCTTAGAGTGTGAAATTGTTTTATTTTTTAAAGTTGGCTTTCAGTTTTAATTATAAAAAGTTTTTTTTGTGGTCTTGCGCTCAAAAACTCACCAAAGCATCGTCGTAATAAAATGTAGGTACACATACGGGACACACAAATAAACATTTATTTTATATGTTTGACCCGTATTATTTATTCAACATAACGTATTATTTAAGGTACTTCTTCATACTATCTTTACTATCACCGTAAACAATGTTTCCAAAATCAATAAATGTTATTTTGTTAGATATAAAAGGTCTATTTTTTTTAAATTATATCTTTTCGACTTTGACTTAAATAGTCCCCCATAGATTACCTCCTTGGGGGATAATTTTAATAGTTGCCACGCTTGGCAAACAAGGAAGACGCTGCTGTCCATATCCGGATTTGTTTCTATCTGTCGCCTCTTGACACCCCTGTGATGAAATGGGATAATAGATATTCTTACACCGCCAACACACGGTAATGGAATTCCTGATTACTAGCAAAAGGTGTAACTTTCTTAAGACAAAATGATATTCATTTTTAAACAGAAAATAATAATATATTTTATAATTACACACCTTAGTATGAATTAATTAAAAAGTGGGTGTTCAGTGCACAAACAATTCATTTCCTCTTTCATCTTTTCAATCATTACGTTTTCATTAGATCATGTCGAAAATTAATCACTGAAAAGGTTTTATACATTAATTAATTTCCTTAATTTCTATTACAGCGGATGAAGATTGATTGGGAAGGATGTTTTCCGGATTTTCTTTTTCAATAAAGCATCCAGCGCAGAGCGGTTCGAATTTTGGTTACTTATTTTTTTAGCTTTTGATACATATATATTAACAGGGTTATTTAAGGCTATAAATTGGCAGGGATCTTTCACAACCAGTTGGAAATCACTACTTGGAAGAATTATTGTCCATACTTGCCACATTGGATTGGCGAATTTATCCGCACTATCCTCGCACCAATCATACTGTTTCCCATAACAAGTTTGCAAAATTTGTGTTCAGCGTTTTTGGGTAGATTTTGTATCACTCTCAAGCAACATAATTCATCCTAGTTTCCTCTCACAGTAAAAGGGCAAAATAATTTTCCGAAACCCTGACCAGTCAGGAAAAGAATCCAATCAGTCCGGAATTTGGCGGTGTTTTACTCCTGTGCCTCGGAAAGCACATAAAGGCGTTGGTTTTGTGCTTAATTTCTCACCGGTCGTGTCAGTGCACACACTCGTGCATCATAATCTCGTCCAGCGCCGAAGGCTTTTTTTAACATGAGGAAATGCCTACGCATACCCGCCTCGCAGGGGCAAGGACGGGTTATGTCGGACTCGCTCCGACTAAAAACCCATGTTGTTTCACCTTTGCCGCATATTGGCAGGGCAACGGGAATTCCTTCGCACATATCCGCGACCCCACCAGTGCCGGCCGTCCCATAGCAGCCCTTCCTCAGGAAGGATTTTTAATCTCCCTTTTCCTTCTCAGGTAAAGTCCACCGGGAACATAAGGCGCTCCTTTCTCCTCGGGCCTCTTACTTCACCTGCGTAACGGACCTACTTTCCTAACCTTTGATTTGATCTCTGGCTCCGCCGCCAACCAAGTTACGGCCGTGGAGGGTAGGGAGAGCGGCGCCTCGCAATACCGACACTCCTCTTCCCCCACAGAACCACCACCATCGCATCAACAGTGCGGTCGCTCCAGAGCAGCGTAGGATAGGGTGAGTGGTGCATCATCATACCAACTCTTCTTCCCCCGCGACTCTGCCTCGGCTGCAGCGGTAGGGGGACACCCCTTTCGCCCCAGCCAGTGCTGCACTAGTCTTCCATAAGTCTAGCCGTCGTGACCGCAATTCTGTGTGGAGGATACTATTATTGTTATTTATACTGAGGCGTAAAAATTCATCTTTAGCCTTCGTTGTATTCTAAACATAAATAAGTCCATCTTGTTATTTGGGAGAGGGGGGGTAGAGGACAGATGGTATTAAATTAAATTTCAATTTCAAACGTAAAAGTTTGGCGAGTTTAGAATTAAGTAACACCACTGTATCAAAAATTCATTAATAAATAAATAAAAAAAATTAATTAATGATACCTTTTAATTTTAAACTTGGCGCATATAAACTTAAATTAAAAATAATTAAATTTACATTTTTAATTTCTATCCAAATTGTTGGACGTATCCTTTTATGACGTAGGCATCCACTAAGTAAGGATTTTAGAAAATTCATCTCGTAAGAGTGAAATAGAGTTTTACAGTTTTTCAGTACAACTAAATCTGTTGCGGAATACGTACATACATAAAAGGACAAAAAAACTATCTGTACTAAAACTTAATCTCTTTTATATCCATTCAGGTTTTCTGTTCAATTAGGACTTTGTACTCATCCAGAAATGTCTTGCGGACCTTGCTGTGGTGGATGTTGTGGTGGATGCTGTGGTGTGTGCAGCAGCTGACCCTGTTGTCCATGCACTATCTACACGTGCTGTACGAAGATCTGTTAGTGCGTTGCCATGGCCAATGTCTGCAATATTTCGTCTCAACATATTACAATTGGTGCCGTTACGTGATTTTTTTCTTTTTTTATAGGAGAGGGGACAAACGAGCATGCGGCTGACCTGATGGTAAGTGACTACCGCCGCCGATGAATAACCGCAACACAAGGGGAATCGCAGATGCGTTGCCGGCCTTTTAAAAAGGAGTAGGTTCTTTTCCTGAAAGTCCCTAAGTCGTATCGATCCGGAAAAATCACTGGAGGTAATCGATTCCACAAGGAAGTTGTGCGAGGAAGAATGCTTCTTTGAAATCGCACAGTGGTGGACCACCAATCATCCAGGTGGTATGGATGGTATCGCAAGTTTTGTCGCGATGTGCGATGGTGAAATTGCGTGGCTGGAATTAGTCCGAACAATTCCTCAGAGCACTCCCCGTGGTAAATGCGATAAAATACGCAAAGAGATGCAACATATCATCTACGCATTGCCAGTGTATCGAGCCGATTAGAAAGAACTCGGTTTTCGACGATTCGAACCGCTCTGCGCTGGATGCGGTCAAGTGAAAGGAGCTGGTACTGGGGTACAACGGCCCATAGATGAGAATAGTATTCCATGTGAGCCGGATTTGCGCTTTGTAAAGTTGCAAGCGACGTGAAAAACTGTCTCGCTCTGCTGAGCACGCTAAGCTTTTTAGAGGCCAGTTTGGCCTTCCCTTCTAAGTGACCACGAAACTGCACACTATTCGATATGTCGACGCCGAGGAGTCCGATGCTAGCTGAGGTAGCAAGGAGAGTGCCTTGAAAGTGAGGAGATACGTCAAAGGGGTTCTTTTTAGCGGTAAACGCGCAAACTTGTGTCTTCTGGGGATTGAACTGGACTATATTTAGTCGCCCCCAATCGGAAACTTTGTTCAGCAAAGACTCGACTTCAGACACAAGTTGTTCCCGGTACTCGACGACGTTTTCCCGAGAAATATTGGTACGGCCGGTGTATATGGCATCACCAGTGCTTTCCTTTGCATAGCAAGAAATGTTACTAGTTTGTAACATACCATTGATATGCAGGAGAAACAGCGTTGGTCATATCACGCAGCCTTGTGGAACACCAGCGTTGATAGGCTTGAAATCAGAGCATGCACCGTCTACTACGACCTTGATGCTCCGATCAGCGAGGAAACTGGTGATCCATTTGCACAATTTCTCAGGAAGCCCATAGGAAGTGTTCGCGCAAAACACTGTTGTCGGAGTCGACACCAGATGTCACTCGGCTCGGCGCGATTCCGGTTTAAAGTTCGGCTGGGCGTGGCACGAGGGCGCGAGTCGCGAGAGAAAAGTCAGTCGTTTTTAATCGGTGCTGACGTGAGCACGCGGTCCATTCTGTTAGGGAACTCGGAATAATTCGGCGCGGCCAGTAAATATACGGTCTATCATTGTGACGCGCATTCCTACTGGAGAGCTTCCCGGGACTTATTGTGTCTGACTCAAAACCTGCATAAGTGCATTCGGCAATATTAGATAGTGCGGCCTCTGATATTTTAGAATTAACTATTGCTTCGCGAAACGGTAGTGACCTTTGACCCTTTAAACTCCGTGTGCGTTTGTGCGGTAACCTTTATACCCAGCGATAGTTAGTGGCTTCTGTAAGTTAGTAAATCGTACGATAGAGTTAAGTGACTGTTATCATGACGAAAGAAGAAAGTGACTGTGGACAACCTCGAAAGGCGCCCTCAAGTTGGAGCGGTGTTGAAGCTCGGGCTGCTGCCGACGGCCAAGGTCTAGGTTCAATAACCATCAGTCACACCCAGATACACACCACATCACCATTCTTTCTTTGCACTACACAACCACATGCGACCTGACCGACTCCGGAGGGACCAGTCGCCTTGGATAGGTAAGTAAGCTTCATCCAAATTCCTTCCGGTCGACTGGCCGTATTATAACGCTCCCCCATATATTTAGTGTAATTGGAGAGATTCCACGTGGCCTTAGGAGGCCCGACCTACGTCTGTTCGGGAGGTCTTCAGCTCATGGGCCCCTGAAGATTGGATCCTTTAAGGGAGCAGCCGTAGGCCGTAACAAATCTGGTAGCAGAGCGCGGTTCCGGGTTCGATTCCCCGGTCGATCCCGACCATAGTGCTAGATAAACATTAAACAATTTTGGTGGCAGGGAGCGTTGGTGTGATTGGTTTAATTGGTATCTACAATCACGCCCGTCCGTAATACGTAAAAATATTTTTTTGTACGTAATAATAGAATTATTTCCCTTTGTTCTTTGTTGCTTGCCTTTTTTTGGTTAGTGGGTAGATTTGAAAAGCCGCGCCCTAGGTTGCGCAAGCGGGAGTTTTTCTAGAGATATACGTCATGTAGGTAGATGGTTATTTTTACGTAATCGGTTAATTATCGTTGTCGGATAGTTGTAGTGGATTACTTATCGAAGGGTCGATTTCCGAGCTAGGCATTTTTTGTTGATCGACCGTGATGTGTATCTTCGTTTGTACTGTAAGTTGTATTTGAACTAAAGAGTAGTAATTTGTATTTGCGCAATTTGAATTTAACTTGATTTGATCGCACTAGTATTTGTTATTTGTTAATTTGATTTGTGCCTTTTCTTTTGTGCTAACTTGTATTTGGTTGATACGTAGTAATTCGTATTTGTGTAATTTCTATTCAACGCGATTTGATAGGAACTGCATTTATTAACTGTTAATTTTTGTTGTATTTTTTGTTTGTTATCTTGTAATCCGTGCTCAAGCCGCATCGTAATTTGCATTTAATAGTGATGACATCGCCCAAGCTACTGATCCGTTGTTTGCGGACTGAGCTATGCTGGGCCACAAGCGCCCATGCTTTGATAGGTCGACCAGATAGGGTTCATAACTTGATGAAGCGGTTCGAGCAGGTGGATGCTCGAAGGGCCGCAGTGGAGGAGGCTTACGCTGAGCTCGAGGATTCGGATGTGGAGAAGGGAGTCCTGGACTCCTGCTTCGCGGACTATGAGCAGTTCTTGTGGCTCACGGACGAGTTGATCGAGGCTGAAGGCAGGTATGCCGAGGAAGCGCGTGAAGCTCGGATGAGTGACCTGTCCGAGTCCTCTCTGAAGCAGCTTCAGCCAGAGCTGTTGGGACGACTCCCAACTCTGGACCTGCCAAGGTTCTCCGGGGTCCATTCCGAATGGCTGACCTTCGTTGGTCTTTTCGACAGCCTAGGGGACGCCCGGAGTGACCTGACCCCGAGACAAAAGATGGCGTACCTCCTGGCCTCACTGGAGGGGGAGGCCCTGGGCGTCGTCGGCCACTTGAAATTGTCGGACGACGCCTACCAGACTGCTCGGGACCTCCTAGCCAGAAGATACGCCAACGTCCGGCGAATTGCAGACGAGCATGTAAAGCAGCTTCTAAGCCTCCCGCTGCTTAGTGACCGGGACAGACTGCGTCCGGACCTGTTGGATCCAGTCTTGGTGGCCTGTAATACGTTGAGGCGGCTGGGTTTACCAGTGGGCGAATGGGCCTTTTTGTTGCTCGGCATAGTGCTGTCCCGTCTACCTCTCGACCTTCGAATCCATTTTGAGGAGAGGTACGGCGGGGACGAGGCCTCCTATATTCCGCCCTTCTATGACCTGCTGCGGTTTTTAGAGGAGCAGTGCCGGCAGATCGAGAACGCGGCGGGCACCGTTGACGACTTACGAGATGTGCCCAGTGAGAGGCTGAACCCGCCAGGCAAGTCGTCGTCAACGCCCCCTGCTCCTATTGTCGAGCATCTGATCACCGGGTAACGTTGTGCCCGAAATTATTAGGTAAGCCGGTTCCTGCGAGGCGAACTATCGCCAAGGAGCGCCGCTGGTGCTGGTCATGTCTGGGAGGGCACCTCCAGCGAGACTGTCCGCATCGACGGCCCTGTCTGCATTGCCAGGGTAATCACCATGCCGTTTTGTGCCTGGGTGCGAACGGCGTCTCCTCTCGGGGCTCTGCCAGGCCCTCGACCCCCACGGGCGGGGGCGCTCAGCCACGCCCTCTGCTGGGCGACAATCGGCGCTCGCCGGCCAGCCACCAGGCCCCTAAGTTTGAAAGGGGCCCCTCCCCCAAGCAGTTGGGGGGTAATTCCCCCAGGGGCGGGGGTGTCATCACCCCCCCTCAGCGTGTGGAGAGGAACTTCACGGCCACTCATCGGTCCGCTGGACCCTTCTCACTTCCGTTAGCTGAGTGGCCGCGACTGGTGTACCACTGTACCATTTGATGGAGGCGGCCCTGTCTAGCTGCCGCCTTAGCTCCCACCACGGCCGCCTCCACTGAGCCTTAAGCCGTCAACAGTCCACTTGTCAAAGTGTTCTGTTGCCGACGGCCTCAGTGAAGGCGTACAACCCGAGTGGCAACTGTTAGAGGTTGTGCTCTATTTATCTCGGGTTTACGCCATGTGGCCTCCCCTTGGTGGTGGTAAGATTAGGTCCCCCCTGGAGCGTTGAATCACGCTGTCAAGGGGTATTAGATTTGGTTTGGTCGAGCACTTAGTTAAAAAATACTTTGAATTAAAATTAAAAATTGCTTTGGGCTTTCCGCGAGGTTTTCCTATTTGTAGCGGTTTAAATTAAAAGAATTGAATTTAATCTACTCCTTTAAATGCTACTGCATGTGTTTTGTACATATATTTAATCACTGTATTTGATTGTTGCGTCTGTTTGCTGAAAGGAAAATTTGAATTCATCTGAAATTGAATGGCGCACTATTTGAAAAATTATGTTTATGTTTATGATAGTGTTTAATCATTTTGCTTTGCGAAGAAGTGGGGCTGTCCCTTACGTTATTGTTTTGTTTAATTTGCAAGTTGACCTATGCGCATCGGTGATTAATTTGGTTGAATTAATTCTGTAGTTGAACATTGATGCTTTTGAAAAATTAGTTGAAATATGAACATAGGACTACTTGTCTAACAGGCTAGCTAGTTTTGAGATTATCAGATTGAAATCAGCTGCCGCACTATTTTAGTAAATGATAATATGGTGGGTGGCCTGGCTAGGCCTACTTGTTGAAAATTCATACTAGGGACTATCTGTGCGTTTCGTTTGGCTCTCCACAGACGACGTTCATGTGGAATTTGTGGGTGCGCTCTGCACTGAAGCAACTGTTGGCACAAAATTTGTCTGGGCAGCTTCGTGTAGCGTCGCTGTTTGCAGAGCTGATCCGGTCGGATTGCGGAACTAATCATAGGGGCACAGATAGGTGTTTGAAAGAGGTCGTCGGACTTCTGTCCAGTACAGGACTTATTAAAGTGCTGCGATGCCCAGGAGGGGCATCCAGTGGAGGCTGACCCTCCGGCTTGCCACATTAGGGCTATTTTTTGAGGCGCTGGTTAGGGTTGCAAGATCTGATGGGGTGCCTAAGGTGGCCTGGTTTGGTTGTAGATTCGGTCTTGCAACTTGCCTTCGCGACCTTGTCCCGCTGACCGGTTTGCTCGCGGACCTAAATCCTTATGTCCGGGACGGGGGTTTGTTCGCGCAAAACACTGTTGTCGGAGTCGACACCAGATGTCACTCGGCTCGGCGCGATTCCGGTTTAAAGTTCGGCTGGGCGTGGCACGAGGGCGCGAGTCGCGAGAGAAAAGTCAGTCGTTTTTAATCGGTGCTGACGTGAGCACGCGGTCCATTCTGTTAGGGAACTCGGAATAATTCGGCGCGGCCAGTAAATATACGGTCTATCATTGTGACGCGCATTCCTACTGGAGAGCTTCCCGGGACTTATTGTGTCTGACTCAAAACCTGCATAAGTGCATTCGGCAATATTAGATAGTGCGGCCTCTGATATTTTAGAATTAACTATTGCTTCGCGAAACGGTAGTGACCTTTGACCCTTTAAACTCCGTGTGCGTTTGTGCGGTAACCTTTATACCCAGCGATAGTTAGTGGCTTCTGTAAGTTAGTAAATCGTACGATAGAGTTAAGTGACTGTTATCATGACGAAAGAAGAAAGTGACTGTGGACAACCTCGAAAGGCGCCCTCAAGTTGGAGCGGTGTTGAAGCTCGGGCTGCTGCCTACGGCCAAGGTCTAGGTTCAATAACCATCAGTCACACCCAGATACACACCACATCACCATTCTTTCTTTGCACTACACAACCACATGCGACCTGACCGACTCCGGAGGGACCAGTCGCCTTAGATAGGTAAGTAAGCTTCATCCAAATTCCTTCCGGTCGACTGGCCGTATTATAACGCTCCCCCATATATTTAGTGTAACTAGAGAGAGACCACGTGGCCTTAGGAGGCCCGACCTACGTCTGTTCGGGAGGTCTTCAGCTCATGGGCCCCTGAAGATTGGATCCTTTAAGGGAGCAGCCGTAGGCCGTAACAGGAAGGAAGCTTCGAAAGAAGCGCTTTGTGCCAGACCCGATCGAAGGCCTTCGTTATGTCCAAGCTAACGGCCAATGCCTCCCCCTTGGAGTCTACTGCCTCCGCCCATCTTTGAGTCAGGTAGACCAGAAGATCACCAGCTGATCGACCCGACGAAAACCGTACTGGCGGTCACTAATCAGCTGGTGATCCTCTAGGTACCTCATGAGCTCGCATTTTATAACGGATTCCATTATTTTGGAGAACAAGGAGGTTATGGTGATAGGCCTGTAGCTGGACGGGTCTTAGCAGTCGCCTTTTTTAGGGATCGGGTGGACCAAAGCTGTCTTCCATGAATTCGGGACTACGCCTTGGGAGTAGGAGTACCGGAAAAGACGCGTTAAAACCGGTGCCAACTCCGGAGCACACGTCTTCAGCACAATGGGAGGGTGGAGTCTCAGGTCCGCTCGACTTGCTGACGTCCAGGGAGAAGAGTGCTTTACGAACCGAGCGCTGTGTAAATCGCACATCCGGCATGGAGCACTCACACCGTGGGATTGTTGGCGGTGTATTCCCCCCGTCATCTATAGTAGAGTTGGACGCAAAGAGAGAGTTTAAAAGATCGGCTTCCTCTTTTGCGGCATGGGCCAGTGAGTCGTCCTTTCTGTGCAGAGTTGGAAGAGATGGCTGACAGAAGTTCCCTTGGACAGCCTTGGCGAAAGACCAGAATGCACGGGTTCCCGAAGGAAGGCGAACTAGCTTCTCGCCAATCCTGCCGATGTGCTCAGACCTTTTCTTGGCAATGACGCTTTTGAAGGACCTAGAGGCGGAATTATACTTCTTTTTAAGTGCGCTGTTGTTTAAATCCCGAACCGTTGATGCGTCAGCCCCGGTCCGGTAGCACTCCTGCTTATAGCGTGAGCTATTTTACAGGAGCGACCAAACCATGGCTGGGATTTGCCTCCGCTGGGCACCACAGAGGATGGAATAAAAAGTTACATACCCTTAAGCACCACATCAGCAACAGAATCGGCAATAACGCTGGGATATTCCAGCGAGAAGCAAACTCGCGCCCAAGGGTAGGATGCAAAAAATACCGCATATGCCGTCCCAATCAGCTGACCTATAGTGCCAAACACGACGGCAAGCTGCAGATCGCAACTGCGATGTAAGCGTGAGTGGTACCGTACTCCAGAATAGACAGTGGTCCGAAGAGCCCAGAGGGGCATCCGGAGACGGAGACCTGATATCCGTCCTGATGAGAGGTCAGCAGAAGGTCCAACAGGGAAGGTACATGATCCTGCACATCTGAGATCCGTATAGGCGAAGTAACCAGTTGTGTTAGACCATATGCCAAGGCAATGTCATAGACATATTTACCCGCATGTTCGGTTAAACGGGAACCAAGCCTTTCAGCGTGGTGGGCGTTAAAATCACCGAGTATCACGATCTCTGTGGAGGGGACCTGTTGTAGCACGGAGTCTGCAGCCATTTGGACGTGGTCGGTGAGTCGATCTGTGTCGGCATTACCGTTATGGGGCCTATAGAGGCACCAGTAGACGCAGGGATGGTCGTCGCTGTCTACGCGCAGCCATAGGATGGACAGGTCCGAACCTTCAAGACTGCCAAAGCGTCGAAAACAAATGTCCTCTCTGACGTATACGCAAACCCCAGTCTGAGGCACAAAGGAGTGTTCTAATTTGTACCCCGGGTAGGACAGATATGAAGTATCGAACGGAGAGGACACCTGAGTCTCGGTTAAAAAGAGCAAGGCTGGCTTCGCCGTCTCTAAATGGTAATGGACAGCGTTATGGTTGGAATGAAGTCCCCTGATGTTGCAAAAATTGATGGGTGGCGTGATAGGAGTCGCCTTGGTCTTATTGCTCTTGCCCCGAACAGTATTAGTCGCGAGCGGAATTTTGCCCCGCCCAGAATACATGGCGCAGCCTGAGCACCGACGCTCAGGAGTGGAGTAGTTTGGTCGTGGATGCTCAGGAGGGATTCTCCAGGGGTGCTGGTACCCTTCTTGTCTAATTTCGCTACCATGTTGATGGGGGAGGGGAGCGATTGGGCCTCTGGCCACCTGCACTCATCATGCGCAACGCAGAGGTAAACCTCTACTTCACGCTGGTATTCTGTGAGGTCGTGGTACAGCCCCGGTTCGAGCCGGCCCAGCCGTGCGACAGCAAAAGCTGCCGCGTGGCTCTACCACTGTTGAAATAAATAAATATGTATGAAACTTTTTATTTACGGAGCGATTGACTTGAAAATTAGTATAGGTACTCTGTAAATAAAATAAATGAATTCGAATTTAGAGAATTTTCAAAACAAACCTATATGACAAGTGGAAGGGGTCCGAGGCTGTTCATATTTGTGTGGAAAAAAATATTAATGTTTTATTTTTATTTTAAAATTGGTGCATGCACTCTGGATTCAATTTTTTTTTACTGGAAAGAAAAAATGTAACTCAAGCAGCGAAAAAATTGTAAAGTTTATGGACCTACCCGTATTGCAGTGTCAGTAAGAGTAACTCATAGTTGGTTCAAGCGTTTTCAGTCTGGGAATTTTGCTGTCAAAGATGCAGATGGCATACGGATAAAGTCGATGACTATATGCCAATCTTGCTCCATTTTTTAAAAAGTAGAGCAAGATTGGCATATCAGTAGTTACGGCATAGCCCAAACCATCACAAAACAGCTTTAACCCATTTGAAAACGTCTAGCTATACAATAGCTCGATATTTGAGTACCACACGAGCTCACTGAAACAAAACCTAAGGAATCGAGTACTCATTTGTGATTCTCTATTGAAACGTAATGCAACCAAACCATTTATGAATAGATTGATCACTGGTGGTGAAAAATGGGTCACCTACGATACGAGAACAAAAATGATAGATATACTTAATTACTGACACACAAAAAATATATTATAATTAAAATAATGATCAAAAAAAATTTCTCTTCGTAATCTTCGTAAATAATATTCAATAATTTTAAAATAGCTGGCCGGGCAGCACGCGCCACACGTATTTGCAAAGCGCTACGTCACGCCTCACACAAACCTGGCAAAAACCGACCATACCAATCACTAATAAGCTTGGTTACATCAGCGGGTAGAAAAGATAGACGCCATGCTCCTTTAAATAAAGAAACCGCGTGCAATTATTTTGAATTTATTCTTCCAAGTTGATATATTTACCTTCATGAGGATTCCAAATAATTGCACTCGTTTCCAGTCGACTCCGAACAAGTGCAATTTATAAAATTCTAATCACCCCCGTACTAAGAAATTCCAGCAATTTCTTAGGATGAAACCTAAAATTTTGAGGGACTTGGTGCATATATCGAAAACATATGTAATTCTAAACTTACTTTTTTAATTCCCGTTTCAGGAATTTTACAGCACGCATGACACCCAAGACTTGAAAAAATGTAAGTTCGTTCTGCGTATATCTGACTAAAAAATAATAGTAGAAATTTAAAGGTGACTTTCGTTGACTATAACATCAGAACGTCACACACCTCAGTCCTCTACTTGATGAAACGTTACTAATTAACAAAGTTGAAAATAAACGCAAAATTGGTAAATCCAATTGAGCATGCCTTAAGCGTATTAAAAAAATTACATATACCATGGTTATACGGAATTTTTTAAAGTAGTTTAAATACATTTCGACAGCACTATCGGCTTCAACACCCTCGAAACTCATGAAAATGACACTCATGATGAATAAATTGATACCTATTGCAGCCGCCAACTTGGATTTACATTTCCACAGCACTATCGGCTTCAACACCCGCGAAAACCATGAAAATGACACCATGATGAAAAAATAGATATCTATTGCAGCCGCCATCTTGGATTTACATTTCGACAACCCTATCGGTTTCAACTCTCTAGTAAACCATGTAAATGACACCCATGAAGACAAAATTGATACCTATTGCAGCCGCCATCTTGGATTTACATTTCGACAGCACTATCGGCTTCAACACCCTCGATAACCATGAAAATGACACCCAAGATGAAACAATTGATATCTATTGCAGCTGCCATCTTGTATTTACATTTCGACAGCACTATCGGCTTCAACACCCGCGAAAACCATGAGAATGGCACCCATGATGAAAAAATTTACAACCATTGCATCCGCCATCTTGTATTTACATTTCGACAGCACTATCGGCTTCAACACCCGCGAAAACCATGAGAATGGCACACATGATGAAAACATTGGTACCTAATGCAGCCGCCATCCTGGATTTACATTTCGACAGCACTATCCGCTTTAACACCCGCGAAAACCATGAGAATGACACCGATGATGAAAAAATAGATATCTATTGCAGCCGCCATCTTGGATTTACATTTCGACAACCCTATCGGTTTTAACTCTCTACAAAACCATGAAAATGACACCCATGAAGACAAAATTGATACCTATTGCAGCCGCCATCTTGGATTTACATTTCGACAGCACTATCGGCTTCAACACCCTCGAAAACCATGAAAATGACACCCAAGATGAAACAATTGATATCTATTGCAGCTGCCATCTTGTATTTACATTTCGACAGCACTATCGGCTTCAACACCCGCGAAAACCATGAGAATGGCACCCATGATAAAAAAATTTACACCCATTGCAGCTGCCATCTTGAATTTACATTTCGACAGCACTATCGGCTTCAACACCCGCGAAAACCATGAGAATGGCACCCAAGATGAAACTATTGGTACCTAATGCAGCCGCCATCCTGGATTTACATTTCGACAGCACTATCGGCTTCAACACCCTCGAAAATCATGAGAATGGCACCCATGATGAAAAAATTGATATCTAATGCAGCCGCCATCTTGAATTTACAGTTCGACAACCCTATCGACTTCAACTCTCTCGAAAACCATAAAAATGACACCCATGATGATAAAATTGATACCTATTGCAGCCGCCATCTTGGATTTACATTTCGACAGCACTATCGGCTTCAACACCCTCGAAAACCATGAAAATGACACCCAAGATGAAACAATTGATATCTGTTGCAGCTGCCATCTTGTATTTACGTTTCGACAGCACTATCGGCTTCAAAACCCTCGAAAACCATGAGAATGGCGCACAGGATGAAAACATTGATACCTAATGCAGCCGCCATCTTGGGTTTACATTTCGACAGTACTATCGGTTTCAACACCCTCGAAACTCATGAAAATGACACTCATGATGAATAAATTGATACCTATTGCAGCCGCCAACTTGGATTTACATTTCGACAGCACTATCGGCTTCAACACCCGCGAAAACCATGAGAATGACACCCATGATGAAAAAATAGATATCTATTGCAGCCGCCATCTTGGATTTACATTTCGACAACCCTATCGGCTTCAACACCCTCGAAACTCATGAAAATGACACTCATGATGAATAAATTGATACCTATTGCAGCCGCCATCTTGGATTTACATTTCGACAGCACTATCGGCTTCAACACCCTCGAAAACCATGAAAATGACACCCAAGATGAAACAATTGATATCTATTGCAGCTGCCATCTTGTATTTACATTTCGACAGCACTATCGGCTTCAACACCCGCGAAACTAGAGAATGGCACCCATGATGAAAAAATTTACACCTATTGCAGCCGCCATCTTGAATTTACATTTCGACAGCACTATCGGCTTCAACACCCGCGAAAACCATGAGAATGGCACACATGATGAAAACATTGGTACCTAATGCAGCCGCCATCCTGGATTTACATTTCGACAGCACTATCCGCTTTAACACCCTCGAAAACCATGAAAATGATACCCATGATGAAAAAATAGATATCTATTGCAGCCGCCATCTTAGGTTTACATTTCGACAGCACTATCGGCTTCAGCACCCTCGAAAACCATAAAAATGACACCCATGATGATAAAATTGATACCTATTGCAGCCGCAACCTTGGATTTATATTTCGACAGCACCATCGGCTTCAATACCCGCGACAACCATGAGAATGGCACCCATGATGAAAAAATTGATATCTATTGCAGCCGCCATCTTGGATTTACATTTCGACAACCCTATCGACTTCAACTCTCTCGAAAACCATGAAAATGATACCCATGATGAAAAAATAGATATCTATTGCAGCCGCCATCTTGGGTTTACATTTCGACAGCACTCTCGGCTTCAGCACCCTCGAAAACCATGAAAATGACACCCATGATGAAAAAATTGACACCCATTGCAGCCGCAACCTTGGATTTATATTTCGACAGCACCATCGGCTTCAATACCCGCGACAACCATGAGAATGGCACCCATGATGAAAAAATTGATATCTATTGCAGCCGCCATCTTGGATTTACATTTCGACAACCCTATCGACTTCAACTCTCTCGAAAACCGTAAAAATGACACCCATGATGATAAAATTGATACCTATTGCAGCCGCCATCTTGGATTTATATTTCGACAGCACTATCGGCTTCAACATCCTCCAAAACCATGAAAATGACACCCAAGATGAAAAAACTGATATCTATTGCAGCTGCCATCTTGGATTTACATTTCGACAGCACTATCGGCTTCAACACCCGCGAAAACCATGAGAATAGCACCCACGATGAAAAAATTGATATGTATATATTGCAGCCGCCATCTTGGATTTACATGTCGACAGCACTATCGGCTTCAACACCCGCGAAAACGATGAGAATGGCACACATGATGAAAAAGTTGATACTAGTTACTTTTAGTACGTACTACTATTATTTATTATGTGCTTTTAAAATATTGTAATAAAAAAATCTCTTCTTATTGGTATAATCAAGTATTTAAGAAATTTGGTTATTCGAATATTGTGTATTTGTACAGCGATCTTTTTGAGCCGCTGCTGCAAACAACCGTAACAATGTCCACTCATGACGGCCACTGACGCCGAACTGAGTGAGTGAGTAAACTACTCTGTGGCTGTAGCTCCCTATTTACTGAAATAATTTACATACAAGGCTACCAAATCAATTATAGCTAAGTATAGCTAAGTAAAGTAAAGAGTAAAGTTGCAGCCTATTTACGTCCCACTGCTGGGCACAGGTCTCCTCTCATTTCTGAGAGCGTTATAGGGCAAGGAAATGTCCGCAGCTCTGCCCCAATGCGTGTTTGCGAAAATCACATGTCTTCAAAATCTTTTGTTTTTCTTATTTCTCAGACATGCAAGTTTCCTCACGATGTTTTACTTCATCGCTGAGAACGTGGTGAATCAGCACTTAAAATTGCAATTAACAATTTCATTGGTGCTGGCGGGTTTCGAACCCGGGTTGGTCGAGGACTGTGAAGCTTACAGCGAGCACTAACCATCTGAGCTATCACGGCTAGCTAGCATAGCTAAACAAAACAAAATTACACTGCCATTTACATTCAGTGGCTTCCCACATGATAGATGAAGAGATTAAAAAATAGATTGAGTTAAACAATTGATATTTTCAAAACTTATCGTGTTTACAAGCCTTGGGGACATGATAAATCCACACCATAAGCCACTAAAACCCCTTTTTTATTTTAAAATAGCAATTAATCGATATAAAAAAATAAAATATTAGTAACTTCAACAATCATTTATCTTTCTAACAATGTGCTTTTCATATCATTTATATGTATAATATGATTGCTACGAGTAGATACGATTTTATTCGGTAAAACGTTGGAATTTTAATTATTAGGCGATAGTAAAACATACCTTGCGCTTTCGCTTAAGGGATGCAAAAATGCAATAAAATCATTTCATTTCATGTGTAGTATAGAAGTACATATAAGAAATCATTATTATATATGTATATACATAAAAACAAATTGTAATGTTTACTTACAACATCAACTAATATGTTCCTCGATGAAAAATATTTCTGCTGTCTTGGAAAATGTTGTAACTGAAGTTTAATGGAAAGCGAAGATTTTGCCCGCGCTGCTAATTCGACAGAAATTTTCTACTTGCAATACTGTCAGTTTTATTTTAGTTTCCAATGTGAAAGAGCGTTTTCATGTTGCAACTTTACATTTTGTGGCATCATGAATTTACGTTCTTATACAAAAACAGCTTTCATATGAAACTACCCATCATTAGCATTAAAATATTTTTAGATTATGGACACAGAAATAGGAAAACTTCGTAATGTAATTCAAATTAATTTAATAAAAATAAGAAGAAATTTAATTTAACAATCTACACTCATCAAGGGCTAAGCGCTCAATGTAATTTTCACTGACAGCAACAATGATATTAATTCATAATTGAAATATTAACTGCTGATTAACGACTGATTGATCGTTTTCTTTTTTATAAAATTTGAAGGATTTATAAGGACCTATAAGATAAATATGTACAATATGGGTATTGCGCAAGGCATTCTACATGCCCCCACCTCGGATATTGCATTGAGTATGTGCAGATTAATAATAAATGTATAGATTTTAAATTAGTTGTAATGGGATTGACATATTAACAAATAAAAATCCCTAAATAAATAAAGAGAAAAAAAACTTGAAGGACGAGCGAACTTACAGTTCACTTGATGGTAAGTGGCTACAGCAAAGTGTGTTCTTGTTTGATGTTGGCTGTAGGTGTTGCAGTTGTCACTTCTGAGGGGTAAGATGGAATATCCCATAGGCTGTATTTATACTGTAGAATTTAAATTAATACAAATATTATTTTTTTCAGAAATGACCCTTTAAGAAATGGTAGCAATATAACGTTTATAGCTTATAACTTTTATTTCACTTCTTTATTACGTACTTTGACCAAAATTATTAAAAAATAAATTAATTACGCTCATTTATGCGAGATTGTTGCTTCATTACGCCAACCTAGTTTCACGCAGTCCTCGTTTATTGTCCCTTGTATATTGTAGAATTCCGAGCCAACTATTACACGGCTTACGGCGCAAGCCAGCCGCAAAATTGGTTGATACCGAGCCTTTGTAGTCGTTGACCTAGCTATATTTTTCCCGGCAATCTAAAATCCAAGCTTTGATATTTGATATGGATGAGAACTGTATTGATCTAATTTCAACAATATTGCAATAGAACTCATGTAAGAGTTTTTAAAATAATAGCATTATAAGTTTTTATAAAAACTAAAACAACATGCATTTTTTTTTAATAATAATAATTTTTTATTCACAAGACTTAGCCTACGATTACAATAATATGCATGAATTCGTATTCAAGATTTGTGTACATATCTGTAATATATTGGCTATCTTTTGCAACAACAAATTAGACTTCTACCCCCCGTACTAGTTAAAAACTGTATGACGGCAGAGTAGTGCGGTTAGTTCATTGTATTCGATGCAGTAGTTATCTACCTGTTTGTATATAGTTTATCCAGAACACTCACATGAAGAAAATATTGAGTTTTTAGTTTTCAAAATGTTATGACTACATTAACAAATCTCAGACTTTTAAGTTATCAGTAAGCATTGTCATTATAAATTTTGGACAATGATAATAATAAACTACGTATATGTACTTACTTGTAAGTCTATACATTCACAACATGGATTGTTTCTATGTGATTATCCTAGTGAGAGTTTTACTAGGTGGTGAGACTCTTTTGCTGCCAAAGAGTCCTTGTGGATAAATGCCACCCTCTAACCTATTTCTCCCGTCAAGTTTGCAGTGCTTGCACTGCTGTGTTCCAGTCCGAACGCAACAGATAGCCAGTCATTACAGGCATTCCACCTAAGTCGAACTGGATTATCGTCCAAAGATTACGCTTACAGGCAGCCTTCACGATACAGAAAATCATAGTGGAGGTGAATTCTTAAAATAAAGATAGAAAGAAACAAAATAACTTATATACTTTTCTATTAATATCGTAGTCAACCTTATGGTGAGTGGTTACTGACGGCTTGGTTAGTTTAGTTGTTGTAAGTGCGACTGCTAATAATGAAGTTCTCCGGTGGGTTTTTCTGTCAAAAATCTCAGTAGCATCCCAAAGTCAGGAAGTTGGTGGTGTTTCACCCCCTGTAGCTCGGACAGCAGGTAAAGCCGTTGACTTTTCGACTGATCTCTCTCCGGCCGTGCCGGATTACCGTACCATCGGAATATGAGAGTGAGGAAATGGAGATTGCACCTGTGTTTCACCCTCGCACACTATAATCCTGTCCTGCGCAGATGGCTAGTCTTCGTTGAGATTAACCGCCGTGACCGCAGTTCTGGATGCAGGGCCGGATTAACCATTAGGCAGAGTAGGCAACTGCCTAGGGGCCCCGCATCTGCTAGGGGCCCTGCGTGCCCACGAAAGTAATGGAAAATGTATCATGCAGTGAAAATTGAATTGGAAAATTTGTATGCTCAATAACAATAGGTACTCGTATTACTGGGTTTTAGCGACGCATGCTGTCAGTTGATGAAATAGTACATAATTTCAGTGCAGAATCATCTAGTATCGATTAGTAAAACTAATAATATGGATGCGTTACGTTAAAAAGTTTTACTCTCCTCTGTGTTTTAAAACTTACGAATTTGGATATAAGAGTGCTATATGTTATACTTAAAGTATAAGCATTAAGTCGGAACGCAGCTGGTGAGCAGTCGGCTGAGTGAGTACTAGACTTCATTCGAATTGTGGGAACCCCTGAAACCCGATATATTACTTTCCTCTATGCCCGAAACTTTGGATGCAGTACGTAGCAATTTGTGCGTGAGTGTGAATTTTGTTTAAAAAGTTTTAATGTACTCTGTGTTTTAAAACATCCAAATTGGGATAAGAATGCTAGATTTTTTTTAATAAAAACTGCCAGTGCCTTCATAAAATCAGCGAGACGAATAGCAAGTGAAAGATACTTAAATTGAAGTAACTACTATTACCAGGTAAGTTTGATAATTGATTGCGAGATTTTATTGTACATAATTACGAGTATTTATTTAATCTCATATTATAAATTCGAAATTATTACTATTCCTCTCGCATCGTTTTTCATTCACACGATTGTTTAACTTTTAACTTAAAGTTAAAAAATGTCGAGTAACCTGTAAAGAAAAAACACCTATAAGTGGTTAAAAAAAAGCGGCTTGAACAATAAAATAAGCTCGACAAAATATTAAAAAAGATAAAAACCTTTTCCAACTCAGATTTAGTCGCCAATAAACGGAAAATCAACCTTCTCCAAGTACGTCTTCTAGCCAAACTATGGCGGTAGACCCAGTAAAGATTCCTTGTGAGTATTATGAACAGACTGACCAAGATCAAGAAAAAGATCGAGGTTCATTACTACATCAAAACGTAGTCCACCTAGAAGTAGAATTCCAGAATTAAATTGGCGTATGACAAAATATTACCAACGAAATAAAAAGTTTTTATGTGTACTAGAGATCCTAACGAATGTCAACACTTTGAGTGTGATTTTTCTGCTTCAAGCCGACAATATCGCGATAGTAAAAGATTTTTTTTCTATCTATGTTTTTACGAAACATATAAGTGATGGTAAAATTAAACGAGAGTGACTCATGTATTCTCTATGTGCCAGAAAAGTATACTGTTTTACATGTTCTTTTTGAAGATCAAATCCAATCGCAATTTCAAGCTAGATTTTCTGATTGGAAAAATGCGTCGTAAAGAATTCAATCCCATGAGAATAATGTAACTGTAAAGGCAATTATCCAGAAATATCTCCAAAAAGGTTTAAAGCTGAAAGTTCGACACAAAGTGGTGTGCAAGAGCCGATTCGACTAAGGCGTTGTTAGAAGGTCACAAGAGTTTTAAGAAAACTTTGCAGTCTATTGCTGACGATGAAACTAAGACATAGCGAGCTATTTATGAGGCTCGATGTCTATTAAAAGACTCTTATTTTTTGTTATTTGTTGACTCTTATTTGTTGTTGGGGTACAGCACAGGGTTCGATACTGGGCCCGACTGAGTACTTGCTATTCGTAAATGATATGGTTAATGCAATAACTAAGGGTTCTATATATCAATTTGCCGATGACACCTGTATCGTTATTGCCGATCGTAGTATGGATGTAGCACAAACTGAAATGCAGGCAAGCTATGACATGCTATGCAAGTGGCCACATGATGTCGGCCTAGTGGTTAACGCTCAAAAAACAAAACTTGTTCATATACACTCATCTCACAACAAAATTACCACTGCACCGACTATCATTTCCCATGGCCATGAATGTCTCCACGGAATGTTTCAACACTGTACTTGTCAACCCATTGAAAATGCCAAAAATCACATGTATATTTGTCTGATTATTGACGAACGATTTTGCTGGAGAGCGCATAAAGATCACAACATTTTAGACTGCCATATTGGATCGAATCAATGGTGTCAGTATATCTTTACAAAAACCAACTATTGAACCTCGAACTGCAGTTGATCTTTTAAAGTCGCTTTTCGATTTTTTGCTATCATAGCGAGAATTATTTGATGATTACGAGATGAAGGTAAGTGAGAAATCTGATACCGTATACTGTGATGAAAATCAGCGTGTGAAAAGAAGAAAAAGGCATCACGATGACGGATCGATTGATGATTTATGACGATTGAATTTGTGGTCAGAGGTAAAGATAGGTTGAAGATTAAAACATTTTTGCCTGTACTAGACATGCTGTATGTAGAATTGTTGCGGCGACTAGAAGCTTACCGGGAAATTATTTCTCTGTTTGGATTTCTAACAGATTTCATGAAAAAAAAACAACGATGAAATTAAAGAGGCTTGTACAAAATTAAGTGAACATTATTCCGAGGACATTTAGCACGAGTTTATAAATGAGACGGTACAGTTCAAGTACTTTATCTTACAATTAGAGGATGCGGGGATTGCGGGAAAAGATAAAATTGTACCTGCTGAGAAATTGCTTACATAAATTTTTGACAATATGGTACAATAAATATTATATTATAAATCAGTTTAAAGATATCAAACGAAATGGATGAATGTAACTTTTCAAAATTAATAAAAAACGTGTCGTCGTTCGTCACTGTCTCAGAACCGTTCAAATTCATTGTCTATAATGGCGATTGAAAATGATGTATTGGAAAAGGTCAACTTTCAAGATGTTATGAATGATTTTGTATCCAAAAAAGTTAATATTTAAACTTAATGCACCTACTTCTCAAAACTATTTTCTTTCGTTCATTGTTTTTAATTTCATTTAACAAGAATAAAGTTAAAATTAGACTACGGTACAGTTTCTTTACTTATGTGTTTAGACACTCGTTTCAAAATCGTTTTCTTCCGTTTATTATATTTTATTGTATTAAGCAATAATAAAATTATAACACCCGCGTCTTATTTTTCTTTCCTACTCCATCATAGGACCTTTAGACGGTCTTATCTCATATACATACTATACCCAATGAGACGTTTATCATCACTTATCTATAACCTATTCATTAAGACAATTTCAAATTGACTGAAGTTCCTGAGGAGTTAAGCATAATTCCGCTGACACAGCTAATGCTATTACTCACAGAGAATTGCATTGCCTAAGGGCCTCGACATGTTTAATCCGGCCCTGTCTGGATGACATTATTATTATTATTTTGGGGTATCTATAAAGTTTTCTCATCTGGTTGGGCAGTATAAATATATAATTGTAAATGAAAATGGTAAACATACATAAATATGAATAAAATAAAATAAATACATAAAAAATACATAAATATATAAAAACCCAACCAGATGGAAGCCCTCGGCAGGGGAGAACAGACGGCCGAGGGTTAGGGGGAAAGGGAAAGAAACCGGCGGACGATGCGGGCGGTATCGAGGAGCACCGCCTTCTGCATTTGAGCCTGGAGCGGTCCGTCACGGAGTCCCAGTCGCCTCAGATAACCCGGGAGGCTGACTGGAATTAACCCGTTCGCAGAAACGACCACAGGAATAATTTCGGTCGGCAGACCACCCCACATGCCGGTAACCTCGTGAGCCAGGTCCAGATATTTTGTCACCTTATCTGTTTCGGCTTTCACGAGGTTCTCGTCATAAGGAATCGTAATGTCGACCAAAAAGATGCTTGACTGTGCCCGGTCCATCAGCACAATATCAGGCTTATTCGCAAGAATAGTTCTATCTGTGATGATGGCCCGGTCCCAGTAGAGCCTGGCGCGGTCATTTTCGAGCACGGCTTCCGGCAAGTACTTATAATACGGCAGTTTCCGATCCACGAGGCCGTATTTCAGAGCGAGCTCCTGGTGTAGAATCCTGGCTACTAGATTGTGTCTGTGCAAATACTCAGAGTTAGAAAGCGCCGAACAACCGGGGATGACATGCCTAAGTGACTCACCGGGATGGCGACAAGCTCGACAGATGTCGACGGCGCCATCCTTTAGGATGTATCTCCGATAATTGTTGGTCTTAATAACCTGATCCTGTGTCGCACAGACAAAACCCTCGGTTTCCCCAAAGAGGTCACCGAAACGTAGCCAGTGAAGGGAGGCGACTGTGTCTACGAAAGGCTCATGTAGAGCCTTGTAGAACCTCCCGTGGAGCTCCTTCTCCTTCCATACGGCCTCCCGGTCGGAAATGCACTGTACTGCTGGGTCTTGCCATTGCTCGTTGGCTAAGGATAGAGGGGTCAGTCCCTGATCACAAGAAATAACGTCCCTATAGTATGGATCATCCGCTCTCGTCAGAAAGTAATTACGGAGGCTGCACACTTCGCGATTATGCATGGTAAGCGCGCTTAAAAAGCCGCGCCCACAATGCTTCCGCGGCAAGTACAGCCTCATTACTGACGATCTCGGATGATGCATGTGGGACGTCATTATAGTGCGGACTTTTCTGTCCAGAGCGTTTAGTTCGGTCTGAGTCCACCTAAGTATGCCAAAGGTATACATGAGAACAGGCATGACCCAACCGTTATGTGCGTGCGTCTTATTCACACCGGACAAAAGGCTTTTTTTTTTTTTTTTTTGCGGATGGAGAATCATCAAATGAAGCCTTTCGCTGTGGGTGGAGCGGAAGGGAGTGTCAGACTTTTACTGACTAAAAACCATCCGTGTTCCTTCAGTGCCCTTACGTTCCGGTAAAACACGGTATATTTCGAATTTCATTCAATTTGAACATCGCACTAAACAATCTAATTTAATATAATATGTATTACTTGTTAGATACGATGTGTTTTCATGCGATGGCCAAGTCAATCTTTTTATTTAACCGACTTGGTTTTACATGGATCTCACAGTTTTTTACGGTAGAAGAACTGAGTTGCGAAACTTGTTTTTTTTTATAAGCTTTCGTAATATGCAAATTGTAAGATTTATGATCAAAACTTGAAAAATGATGTGTGAAAAAAATTACCTATAACTTGCATACTGAAATCTGTCAAATAATAATGATCCAGCATTTCTTCTTGGAATTCATTGTCTGATTCGTCGTCGCAAGCTTTTTCTGTTGACGGCGTGGTCAAATTAATCCGGTCAACAGCTGAGCAGGTTAAAATAGATAACTGTTCAAGCGCATTACAGTTGCCACTGCCGAAATCCTTGAGTTCTATGTGAACTAATAGTTTTTTATATGCTGCTTTAAACTGCCTGGCTGTCGGATTGTTATTAGATCCACCATGAGATCTAATATTGCCAAAAAGTAATTCTAGATGGTCCTGGCTTGTTTTATAAAAAGGAAAAAAGACCAATTCTCCAGTTTGAACAAGAGTCTCATAAAAGTGTCTGACAGCTACAGCGCAGCCGATAAACCCTTTGAAACCTACTTTCCTTTGGCTTTCAATCAAAAGTGGGCCATTGTCACACTTTAAATTAGATATATAGCCAGCAACTTTATCTATATATTCTAAAATTTCTTTAGCATTATTTTCATTAATAGGTTTTTTATAACCGTGTTGTGACATGCTTTTTGAATTAAGTATATCAAAAAAATTATTTATTGTATTTAAGAAAACTGTTGTTGGTAAACTTTCACGAAAAATTGGTAAATTTAGTTCTTCTCTGCAAAAATCTATGGCATCACATACGCTTAAACTAAATAATTGGGTGGCAAGTTTAACTTTCATCTTTTGATTGTGATAGTGTATATGCCGATATCTCAACTTGTTCGCCAAATGAAATTTTTCCTTTTCTTGGAGCTTGTTTAGTTCCTCAAGGTAGGACCACTTTATTTTTTTGCCATTCTCGTCAACAAATACTTGGTAGACCTGTAATATTATCAAATATTACAGGTGTATATGACAAATTGCCGAAAACTGAAATCAATTTTCGTGAAACGTCACAATTTAAAAAACCGTAAAAACCATTGCATGATCATGATGCAATATGTGTCTCCAATCTAAAGAGATAAATTGTGTTGCGCAGATTCTTAATGAATTGGGATAAGGACAGGGAGAAGAAGATATATATCAATATTTCCACGCAAATCACGTCGTGAGCAAAAATTAGTTAAAATTAATTACATAAGTCATAGCAAACCTGAAATGCGTTGCGTATTAGCTTAACCATGTGAGATGGGTCTAAAAGTGCCATAATTGGATATTTTGTGACCGGATCTTCAAATTTCATTTTTCCCTCTTCAAAGTTACATCCCAGGTGTTTCAACATAGCTATGTTGGAGGCACAGCCATCAAAAGTTAGAGAAACAATTTTTACTCGCGTTTCATGTATTTTTCCAGACATTGTTTTACTAGTTCAGCTCGTTGAACTCCAGTCATTCCGTCAATCAAAAAATAACCCATAGGCACCTTAAAATTACAGTTAATGCCAGTCACTAAAAAAACTAATGCCTCCTTTGCTTCCGTTATATGGTCACCTTCTATTCCGCTACCGATCTCAACATGCCCGTGCAGTTTTACTCCGTCCCATTCTATACGACGTCTTATTGCCATTTCATCTATCATTAGACCAGCTATAATTGGATATTTTATTGAATTTGACTTTGCCTTAAGGGTTTTGAAGGATTCATCTGTGAAGCCTGGTTCTCCTTTTACACTTGTGTACCATTTTCGTAAAGTACGCACATGAGGCAAGATTGTTTTAAATGTATCTCTTACGTAATTATACCCTTTGGGCGAATAGTAATGTAAGGTAAGTGCAAATGTTCGGAGAGCTGGGGAATAACGCTGTTTTGTAATTCCACCGGACTTTTCTTTTGATATGTACCGACCAATCAATTCTTCCACCTACAAAATAAAATAAAAATTGTTTACCTAATTCATTCAAAAATATATTGAGATGTAAAAACCGAAGGAATCTCGTAACCTACATACAAAAAATTAAATAATAATAAAAATTCGGTTTAAAGAGTAACCTATTACCTGTAAATTTGTGCCTCTCAATGCACTTAACTGTTCTTCTTTCAGTGAAAACTTCTTTTCTAAGTCATTTATTATATCTGCCATTTTATGTATTTTTTTCTTTAATCGTCGATTTTGTGCTTGTATTCTTTTAATCCGATTTCTTTGGTGTTTTATGATATTTTCTTTAGAAGATATTATTCGTTTTAATCTTCTTTTTCTCGGCGTTGACGTATTGGAGTCAATGAAGGAAGGAACACTGGACTGAAGTTTTTTTACATAGTCTGTTGTTACCTGTATTGCTATACTAGAACACTCCTCCATTAATACTGAAGAATTAGTCGGTACTGAATCCATATCATTAATTGGTTGATTAACACTCTCTTCCATTAATACTGTTGAAGAGTTTAACGGCACTGGATCTACATCCCTTATTGTTTGACTAGCACTCTCTTCCATTACCGTTACCGTTGAAAAAGTTGTCAGTATTGGATCTACAATTTCCTAAAATAAAACAAGATAATAAGATCTACAGTGCTGTATATTAACCTAAAATAATAGTTTAACTACGAAAGATAAACGAAGTTTGTTGATTGGTAACAGCAATAAAAGTGAAACTCAGCAAAATAATGTGTTAGTTAGGTACCATCTATAACTAACCCGAACTTTAGCACGTTTGTTTATTATTTCATTGCCTATGTTCTTCTGAGTACGTTTTCGTGGTGACAAAGTAGAATCTTTTGTATCATTAACCTTAAAAATATCGTCAACAACATATGAACATATTTACAGTTATGAACAAAATATGTTTATAAAATAGTATAGACATACAATATACACAATTTGTACATGTGGTACTGCACCGTTTTTTAAATATCTCTTCTTAGAATTTTTGACCTCGAAGTCATCTTCATTAAAGTGTTGTGAACAAATGGTACTTGATTTAGTCGGAATCCAGTCTTTGTCTGATGGCGAATAGGTAGCGGGTAGGAGTCTCAGGCGAGATAACATCGAAGGCTAGTAGCTCCGAAAGATTGAACAATGCATTACCATATGGTTTGTTGTGTCAAATTTTTTACTGTATAATTAACAGCTGAATTCAGCGCTGTAGACGTTAAATGGAACGATATCATTTGGTGACTGTAGTCACCATGGACAGGTGAGGCAATATTTTTTTGGGGACTCTAGTCACTGTGGACGGTAGAGTAGTTCGAGTGGCGGGTGGAATGCTTACTGTTGAGGTCTCCAGCTATTATGACACTGGAGCTGAGATTTGAAAATTCTGCAATGTCAGTTTCAATTATACGTTTGATTGGCTGAAGATACGCCAAAACTACAGTGAGTGGCGAATAGCCTGATAGGGCTACTTTACATATAGAAACTTCTATATGAGTTAACGAGGGGTCGTCAATGGCTACGGAATGCAAGGACCTTTTGTAGTAGATTAAGGCCTTAACAGTGGTTGAATCTAGGATATTTAAGTAAATAAAATCTCAATAACTCTTCATTTAATCCACAAAGAAAAAAAACAGGGTAATAAAAGAAGATTTATTAAATGTTTTAATTGAACAAAATTGTATTTTTGTCAACCCCTTATTTGAAAAAAAATCCCCAAAGAGTACCTATCTTTGTCATATATTGCAAAATTTTACCAAAACCGCACAAGCTTTTTAAATAGTTCTTACACTAAAAAAAAGGTCTTAAAAATATTTTTTTTTTCATTGAGAGTTTTATTTTTATTACCCGTTTTATTAGAGAATATATCATTTTTCCCTGAAATTGAATATATTTACGCGAGCGCGCATGCTCCGTCGCCATGTAACCTCTGTCACAGTCCGTTTTCGGACATCGTCGAGGGTGGACCGAACGTCGGTGATGGAGCGACTTCTTTCAAATATATATTAGTTTTTTAAAAGTTTATACTCGATTATAAATATTTTTATGACTAGAAATTTAGTTAATATCTGTACACTGGTAACTGTAAATATTATTTTCTAAATAAATGAATTTTTACAGTGCCCAAAGAAGAAGAAATTTTCGCGGCGACGCTGATTAGTGAAATTAAAAAATGCATTTTTATATAATTTGGATGTGGAACGACGAACATGCTCTCGTTACTTAGATTTTGATAGTTTTTAATACCTATGTAATTTTATTGTTGCATATTTTTATTAATTAGTTGATACTGAATTTTATAATTATGTATTACACAATTACAATAAAACGCTGTTATGATGAGTATGACTTTATAAAATATTATTGGGGAGGGAAATAAAGATACAGATACTTACATTTAAGAACACTGTTATCAAATTAAATCAAACAATTTAAATAAATAAAGAATGGTGCTTACCTAAGTATAAATAACTATATAAAGACATTCTTGGGTTTATGGTTTTTTTTATGTTAGACAAACTATCATCTAAAAAATGTAAAAATTTTAAATTGGAGAGGGGTTTCTCTACGTGATAAAGTTAGAAATGAAGATATTTGCATTAGAACCAGAGTAACTGACATACGCCCAACGGAATATTACAGTGAAATGGCAATGGGCTGGCTATATAACATGGAAAACAGATAAAAAATAGAAAGAAAGGTCCTCGAGTGGCAACCTCGTACAGGTAAGCGAATTAGTGCTCAACCTTTATTCCTCTTCACGTATTCTCATACGCTTTTCTTCACACATACACACACACAGACACTCACGCGCACGCACGTACACACACACACACACACACACACACAAATAGGTCACAAATAATATTTACCTAGTACTATTAGGCAAGAGTGAATAGGTTTTTGTTAAGTCAGTGCAATTCACCATCTTAGACTACATAACCACTTACCGATGGGATTGTAGTTGCTTTACTACTTGCTGGGTAAAAATAGTAAAAAAATTTACTCTGTGAAAGTTTGCATTTAGATATAATTTTTCTAACCAACTATAAAAATATGATGAGAATATGTATATAAGTATGAAGGTTGCCTCACACGGGACAGTAATAATATAATATTATATCTTCCATTATCTACGCATGAAAACTTTTAAAATCTCTGAATCCCGAGGTATGTTCATATTAAGAGGCTGAATAGAGCCACATTGAAATGCATGGGAATCGTTTTGTAATTTCACGTCATTATCGAAAAAAAATGTACGTATTTCAGGTGGCGGTTTGCAAAACTTTACTAAAAATTCTTAAATTTTCAACGTCAATTTTTTCTTACGTGGTAGAGCCATGCTGCAGCTATATTAGTAGTAGGTATAGTTGTAGCACGAATGGGTTGGCTCGACCGGGGAAGAGCCCCGCTCTCACGGAATAACATGTAAAATAGCAGTTTAACCCTGCTGTGTTTCGTATGGTGAGTGTAGAGAACCGGAGAACCTTTTTACTGGAAACGAGGCATTACAACTTAGTCCTTACGGGTGACAACGTATCTACATTTTGATACGTAATCGAGAATAGATGTAGATGTGTATGGGCCGTAGTAACCACTTACCATCAGGTGGACTGTGTGCTCGTTTGTCACCCTTATTCTATTAAAAAAAAATTCTGAGAGTAAAATAATGTTAAGTATTGTAAGCACTCGTACAATTATGTCTCATGTTAATAAAGCTATTGGGCTATTTTGATTTGTAATAAAGTGATTTTACTTTATAGGTTAAATAATTTATTTACCTTTCTATATCAAGAACCGTTTTTCTGTCACTCCTATTGAATTTGACAGTGCTTGCTGAAATTTAGCGTCTTTAGATGGATCACAATCGCGCGCTGATCCGGCTGTTAGATATTGCAAAAATAATCGAAAATAGTTATTTTTACTTTCATGCCGAAGACTACCTAGTTTTATTTTATTAAGGTCAAATAATATTTATTAGGTTATAAAGCAAGTACTTTTGTAAATTTTGTGTATGTAAATGTAAATGTTTTCATTATTTTGTTATTCTATTGTTTACAGTTATTATCACGTCTTAGCTTTACACCAAGAATTACATTAGAAATTCTTGATGGGATGCGATGTAACGCGCATACATTATTTTCATCAAGAACTATAATATATATATTTGTTTTTTTTTACCAGTGGAGTTTCAACAAAATCTTAAAAAAGTTCAATGAATTTAAAAAATGCCAATAATTATATAATTTCAAGTCAGTGTTTTACATTAAAAGATCAGTTATAAAGAGCCAAAGTTATTATTTTCATTTTGATTAATTAAATTCGAGACTAAAATAAATATGAAAGGGCTTTTATCTGCAATAATAATTTTCATCAAAAATAACATCGACTTATAAATGTCATATACACGGTCAATGATACTGAAGATTATCAATTGTACTACAAAATATTTAAAAGACTATTTCCAGTGGGAATTGTGGGAAAACTGTATGCTAAGGTACTAATTGAAAGAGTTATGAAAGAAACTGACGGAAAAATTTGGGATGTGCAAGCGGGATTTAGAAAGGGAATGGGATGTACGGATCAGGTCTTTTCCATGCGCATGATCGCCGAGAAGTTTTTGGCCAAAAACCAAAAAGTTTTTTGTGCGTTCATGGACTTGGAGAAGGCTTATGACAGAGTGGACAGGGATGTGTTATGGCAAACACTGAACTCATTTGGGTTGAGCGCTGGTCTGATACAGGCATTGAAGTCTCTATATAGGAACTCTAGTGCTTGTGTCAGGATCAACGGGGCCTACTCGGACTGGTTTGACATCCATAAAGGTGTCAGACAGGGCTGTGTGGCTTCCCCGTGGTTGTTCAACCTATTTATGGACAGTTGTTTGGAAAATTTTAAAGTAGAAGAATGCGGGTTAAGAATGGGTGAGTTAACCGTCAAATGCCTTTTGTACGCCGATGATCAAGTCATACTTGCGTCGTCGGCAGCTGAGTTGCAAATGATGGTTACATTAATGAACAGGACATTAAAAGAAAAGGGAATGAAAGTGAATGCAAGTAAGACGAAAGTTATGGTTTTTGAAAGAGAAGAAAGTAAAACGATATGTGAAATAAGAATAGAAGGGGAGTTGGTAGAGCAAGTAGATGAGTTTTTATATTTGGGATTTGTGTTTAGCAGGGATGGTAGATATGATAAGGATATAGAACGACGAGTGAATGCAGGAAATAGAGTGAATGGGGCTCTACACTCTATTGTGAAAAGTCAGAATGTGTCCAAAAAGGCACGTATGGCAATTCACAGTGCTGTGTTAGTACATACTTTAATGTATGGTAGTGAAAGTTGGGTGTGGCAGAAGAAGCATGAGAGTAGAATAAATGCTGTAGAAATGCGGTCATTAAGGAGTATGTTAGGGATGAAGCTGAATGACAGAGTGAGAAATTGTTTAGTAAGAGAAGAGTGTGGTTTGCAAGATGATATTGTGACCAGGATTAAGAAAGGAATGCTTCGGTGGTTTGGCCATGTAGAAAGAATGAATGAGGAAAGAGTGACAAAGCAAATTTATGTTGCAGAGGTGAACGGCATAGTCGGGAAGGGTCGCCCTAGGCGAAAGTTTATCGACCAAATTGGCGATATATTAAAAATGGGCCAAATCAAGAGTACCTTTAACCGACGAGCGTGAATGCGTAGGTATATGGATGTGGAGGAAGCGAGAGAGGTGTTTCAGGATCGTGCCAAATGGAAGTCCATAATCTCTGCCTACCCCTCTGGGTGACAGGCGTGAGTGTTTATATATATATATTTCCAGTATAATGACCCGAATATCATCATTAATGTTTGACAGGTACACTTAAAACTTTTATCACATGGCTAAATGATTGACTTTTATATTATGATATAGTCATGCTTTTCTATAAAAAGTTGCAAGAAATTTTAAACCACGGACCTATTGGTTTGTTTTACTTTTTTCTTAATTAGTGAAAAACAAGATGGACTGATCTTAAAGTTTACATTCTTGTGTAAAAAGTGCTATTAAGAATTTTATGCAAATGATAATTAAAGTTTCTATGTAAATAAGTGTAACATAGCGGGTATTATAATCAATGGTAGCGGCCATCCACATTTTTTACAAAGCCAGCATCATTTTCTGTAGAGAAACCGGCAAAGTGTTGCTCAAGGCACTATAAACAAAGCAGCTGATAAAATGTTACACTCATAACTGTTAACAAAAACTGTTTCCGCAAATGGTCTTACAGATAATGATAACTATTCCGTCGGGTTAGGTGCAGGAGCTATTATTAGAAGGAGAAGAGGTAAAATTTTGTTTTAGAAATGCGCAATAAATATTGTTTTGTCTGCAATTGAGCATAAAATAAAAATTAGCTTCAACCAAAGAGCATAACTGGCATTATACTCAGGCCCATCAATTGGTATGGAAAATAATAATTTTACCAGGTTTAAAAAAAATCAATCAAAATTCAAAAAAACATAAATATTAAAATCAAAAAATGTATATATGTATGTCTATACATACATATAATGATTTATGGGCGCTTAGTAACTGACGGTGACTCACTATAACATCTTACAGTTACGCCGAAACTAAGAGGAGAGAATCACTGTAGAAAAGGTAATAATTTATTGCGAAAATTTTGTGATAAAATTAAAAAAATTATAAACTTATCGAAGTTAATCTAACTTAGTCTAACTTATCCACATGCGTTACAAAAAAAAAACAAATAATAAAATAGTGAGATGGCGTCAGTTTTTAAGAAGATATAACAAAAATAAATTACCTTAATCTTAATTAGAAACTTAATCACCCTTTTCGAAACCACGCCAGTTGTAAACAATAATTGTGTGAAAAGAAAAAAATCTTCTTAACAATTTTCCGCCGAGTTGTAAGTAGAAGGCCAAATAGGTCACGTGTCAATTTTAATTAAATATATTTTATATGAAGTGATCTTGACTAATTTTCATCAATTAACCATTGGTAAAAATTAAAACAGGAATTTTACAATTGTGTTTACAAAAAACATTATTAGTTGAACCTTGCAGCTTGTTCAATATTTTTATTATAAATACCTATAAATGTATATATTATTAATAAATAGTTCCCATAATATTTTGGATTATTTTTTATTTTGCCCTATCTGCAATGTTTTACGCCTGACAATCTTTCGAACGATTTATCTAGGTACAAAGATGTTTTACGTTTTCGTCGCATCCACATGATATTTTTGTCAGCATAAGGTACCCTTCTATATCTGAAACGAATATAAATATTGCTACAAAGTAAAGTAATAGGCTATACAAGTCCCTCTACTGGGCACAGGACTCTTTTTTTTATTTCTGAGAGGGTTTTAGGGCAAAGAATAGCCCGCCGTGCTTCCCCAATGCGTGTTGACGAAAATTGCAATTACAAATTTCATTCGTGCTCTCGGGGATCAAACCCGGGAAAAATTTACAGCGAACGCTTTGACCTAGCTCCACTAATACGACAAAAATAAATACGATATAACATATATAATAAAAAACTCTTACGTACTTGAAACTTGAACACTTGATAGCTCGTGACACCTACCGGACAAAGCTACAGCACAATGTAATTGAAGATGCGTAACCGCGACATAATTCTCAGTGATGTGCAAGCATAACAGGCAGTATGTCACTTATATAATTGTCATCTCTGCAGGCTATTACTCTTTGCACTTTTATAAGTAATACAGAACATAGTTGCTAGACAGTGTTGACGTCGGCTAAAATCCCTGCGATCACCGTTTCGTCAAGGTCATTCAGCCTAGTTAAAGCCTTAAGGTGCCGCCTGCATGGCTGGTAAACTTATCATTTCTAACTAAGGTTTAGTTCGCGATCTTAGGATAGTGATGGCTAGGTTTGAAAAATGTGTCTTGCACTAACATTACGTTCACATCGTGATTTCTCAAGAAGAGCGCGATCACGTCTTTTTGGTCTCTGAGGATGTTCGCGTTAAATAACGCAGAGAGCGTGGTTTAGTTCTACTTAAATTTTATGCTCTCATTCCGATATTTAAAATAGCGAGCGCACTGCAAAGACCATATATTCGATAAGTCCTATGTGCTAATTCGTAGCATTTAGTTTGTCCTGGGGAGTACTGGCTCCGCGACTTTTGCAGATCAAAGAGGATAAATCAGCAAGGTTAAAGTTGCTTATGAAGCCGTAGACGAGCGAGAGTTCTGCGGCGAATGAAGACGAGCCTTGTACGACGGGCTTCTGTTTTGGGGCCTGGGGCCTGTTATTAGAGGCGACAAGTGCCGGTGGTTTCACCTGAGCATTGGGTTTTGGCACGGAAGGCGTGCGGGGGCAGTCAGTGGTACTGTAGTCACCTAGGTACTCGTCGCACCTAGGCCTGACGTAACAGTTCATAGCAGAATGATCGTTTGGTTGGCATTGGTGGCATTGGGCAACGAGGTTCCTATTTTGGGGGGATTCAACTGCAATCCCCGTTAGGTTGCAGATGCGCCGAAAGTCAAATGTTATAAATATTTAAGGTTCGGCGCATTAAAATATTATAAATATTTAAATAGACATGTCCGGAGTTTAGAAAGCCCAAGCGCAGACTCTTGTACCTTCCCGTAGCACTTTGAGTTTCATTCCAGATTCACTTCGTTCTTTTTTTTTTCAATGGAAAAATATGCACAATTCAACTATGGCGCACTATAATGGGGCATTATTTTCTAATTTAATGTTTTTGCACATAACTAACATTATTGTATGTATGAGTCATTTTGTTCCATAAATATAGATTTTGTGTCATAAATATAGGTTTTGTTCTATGAATATAGATTTTGTGTATAATTTGTCCACAGTGCCATCTATCGAATTTCTAAAATAGCTGCGAACTATCGATTGGACAAAACAGTACCTATTATTTATATTTTGTGAATAAAACATGTGGTCAAGTCCTTCAGAAGTTACGAGATCGCTTCCTGAAATAACGGCGATTATAATATTTTAAAGAAAATTATTATTATTAGAAAATTATTTAATCTATAGCCAGTGAACAAAGTACAAATATTAAGCAGTGAAATTTTGATAGGCTGTAATGAATAAATGAAGGAATAAAATATATATTAATCCTATATTAACTGATGATGGAGAATGCCTTTCATTTGAATGCAGAAGATAGATGATAGAAATAATACATTTAAAATTAATTTAACCTCTAATTAGTTAATTATAAAGTGATTAATGTAAATTAAATTTATTTTGATTCAGTAATATCGTTATTTGTTAATCGCCTGGATTGGAAGTGATATTGTAGCGTCATTTAATTTTAATTGATTGATTTAAATTAAAGACGAATGGACCAATTTTTAAAATTTTTCGATATTACAAAAAAAATATCTAAGATTTGCGAACAAAATATATCCAAGTTCATTTAAGTAAGCTACATTGTTATTTAACAGTTTCTGAAGTTACATCGCGAACAATTATGCATTTTTCTAAGATTAGCCCAAATATTATGAAATACAGACAGATAGAGACCGAAATTTCAAATATGGTGTGGCGGGTGAAAGGAAAAGGGGAGATCTCCCGCCGGGCAAGGTATTCTGCCAGGGGAGTCGCCAACGCTCCGAGTGGTAGTTCGGAGCTATTCTATATATATTGCTTTAATTTTGGAACTTTTGGAACTTTGTTAGCGCGATTTAGGCTTCGATGTGTTTCGCTTGTGGTGTGACGACAGCGCCGCCGCATCGACCCCCTGCTCGGACCGGAGGTCGATAGTGCAGTCCAATTGCAAGTGCCAGGAATTGCCTTGTAAGTCTGTGGTGAGTCGAGAAGAAGGCAAGTAATCTGCAAGGGTGCCGTGAAGCAGAAGCGAGCAGTAAGGCTCAGAGCCGTGCCGAACACTGTAGAGAGAGAGAGCTTGAGGAACAGAAAGCATTATTATTCCAGTGCTGCGATGAACTTTTATAAAACTAGAGATGGCTTGCAGAATGTCAAGACTGCAGACAATATCTGCTCGGGAGTGAATGAATGGGGTACTTGAGAATGATGACGAAGGTTTTTGAAGTTGTAGTTTTCGAATCTTGTTGGTTGCGTGTTCATATCACGTCGGGGTCACCACTGTGGCGGGTGAAAGAAAAAGGGGAGATCTCCCGGCGGGCAAGGTGTTCTGCCCGGGGAGCGGCCAACGCTCCGAGTGGTAGTTCGGAGCTATTCCATATATATTGCTTTAATTTTGGAACATTGTTAGCGCGATTTAGGCTTCGATGTGTTTCGCTTCTGACGCGACGACAGCGCCGCCAAAATGGTCATATCTTAATAACGATCAAAATAAACCCCTGCGTTTAAAAGGCTGTTATTTCGATATTACAGCTAGATACTTTAATTTTATTTATATTTATGTATAGATCAATCTATTATCAGAAATGAAATTAATACAATTTATTTAACAGTTGTTTCTACTTATATACTGGTAAATATACGTAATAGGGGCACGAGTGAAACTACAGCTTGCGAGTAACACAATCATTTATTTCTTAGCTGTGACAGATATACTTATACGTAGTCGTACACAGGTACCCACCATTTCCTTCCCCTAGTTATAAACTAGATAACTTAACTATAGGAAATGACGATAGTCCAACTTAGGTAAATTGCGTAAATAAAGCCTAGACGGGGGGTTGTTACGTGCAATGCTGGCCATAGGCTGATTAGCCACAGTGTCCATTGAAACTGGCTCCGACGATATGTTATTCGATTACTCATTGTTTACGACGCCACTGGTAAGTATGCGTAATAGGAGCACGAGTGAAACCACTGCTAGCAAATAACAAACTCATTTATTTCTTAGCTGTGATAAATATACTTACACGTGGTCGTACCATATACTTTTTAATGTGACAATTTATAGTATAAGAAAATACAATATCTTAAGAGTTAATTCCATTTTAATTGGAGATATTACAACATTGTCGCCGCAGCAAACACTTACCTTATTTAATGAATCAATTTATATCTCGTCAGAAAAGATTGAGAAAGCGGATGAAATAATTGACTTAACTTGAACTAAAAGAAGTGAATTTAATATTTTCAACGTAGTTAAATTGAAAATAAGCTATATAAAACATAATATTATGATGGCAACGTAGCAAATGCTCCTATGAAGCAATCTATTGGATAGGCCTATATTATTCTGTAACCTCTTGATGGGCTTATTACATACATTCAAAAGTCAAATTAAAGAACTTTTCCTTGAGCTCTATATCAAGTTTTATAAATTTCGGTATAGGTATATATTTTAATTTTTTTTAATTAAGTAATAATGTCCTTTGAATTTCAGTCACGGTGCCCAGCCTTAACGGAGACTAGGTCTCAGGACAGGATTATAGTGCACTGGTGCACTCTCTATTCTTTCTCTCTCCAGTCCAATGGAATGGAAATCTGACACGACCGGCAGGAGATCAGGCGCAGTACGTGTGGCTTTACATGCTCTCCGAGCCACTGTGGTAAGACAGCTCCAATTTCTTTACTCCAAATTGCTACTAAGAATTTTTTTAGAGAAAAGTCCAATAACTGATTTATGGCCATCGTCGTCCTTTGATAACTGACCATAGAGGCAGACTAGATTGGAGATTAGCAGTGTAATAGCGTAAGAGAATCTATCATCCCATTTCTTTCCGTGAGTTCAAGAAGCGACCACGTAAAACCGCAGAAAGATCACAGCAAGTGATTATGAATAGCACCAGAAAGATCTTATGGCTTCCGATAGATGGATGTATAACATTATCGTTTAAGCTAGATGTAAAATATCCATACTAGCTACGGGCAACAGTTGAATAGCAGCTCAAAAGATTCTTACTTCTGGTACTGTGGTCAATCCACGTGCCAAGCGCTAGGCAAATTCACAAAACCGGAGACAGGCAGACAGAAGACTTTTATGGACTGATGAAGAAGAAAAATATCATCAACGAGTGACGAACCGTATAAAATATGTAAATTTACCGTATCATTGAATCCGATTGATGTTTTTTTTTTAATATAATTGAAGGGAAAGTTAGTTCCGCTACGTAATGAAGGTCTGTTCATAAATACCTTAAATAGGTCTGGGGCGCCATAGACGTCGAGCATAAGATACAAATTTTAAGTGATCTAGGTCGTCAGCTTAACCCACTTAGTAAATAAGACACGTTTTTCAGCACTAAGCTGAGTTAAAAAAAATATTGTTGTACATTTTCAGTATAGACAGTAGTCTACTCATGAACTTTCTATTCGTTACTGCCCAATCGCAGACATGGCTCTTTATGAGATTTTTTTTAATATAAAAGGATTTATTTTATCTATTTGGTAGTAAGTGGATGCTGCGGGTCATACACATCTACGTCTAAGCTCGATGGAGGATTAAATTTCAGATGCGTTGTCACACGCGAGGACTAAGATGAAATGTTTCGTTTTTCAGGAAAAATGGTCTCCAGTTTTCTAAACTCACAATACGAAACACAGCAGAATTGAGATGATATTTCACGTAGATAATCTGTAAGAACGTGGTCTTTTCCATGTCGAAGCGACCCATTCGTGCTACAACTATAAAATAGCCACAGCATGGCTCTTCCATGTAAACAGTTGTCAACATTTTTGCCGTAACCACCACCCTTGTCAGGTAGAGTAGTTTTTTTATAGAATAAGGATGACAAACAACCATACAGTTTACTTAATGGTAAGTGGATGCTGTGGCCCATAGACATCTACATTTATCCTCAATTAAAAATAAAAGTGCACATGCGTTGCCGCCCCTCAGAACTGAGATGGAATGCTTCGTTTACATCGTAAAAGAGGTCTTCGGTTCTCTACACTCACAATGCAAAACACAGCAGCATTATGCTACTATTTTACGCTGGTATTCTATGAGAGCGTGGTCCTACCACGGTCAAGCCGACCCATTCGTGCTGCAACCACAATATAGCTGTAGCATGGCTCTACCAAGTAAAAATATCATTGTATTTGATGTTGATCCCAGTTATAAAATGGTACATCTTTGTTAAGCACAGACCAGGGATGTTCCTGCTATTTCCCACAGTCACTTCTTACGGCACAAATTTTTGAACAGCGGAAATTTCATGTTGTCACCTCAGTCTAATTTTAAAATCCTTTATCCCTTTTCAACCCTATAGGTACCCATAGGTTGAAATGGGATAATGGATTTTCTATTTCTATACACAATTTTGCTCTTTGCATAAAGGGACTCATTGTTCATTTTAATAAATTTATTTATAAGATACAAAAACTTAACTCCATATAATTAATTATGTATAAAATTTATATCAAAATGGCGACGGTGAAAAATATTGCGAACATTTAATTCATTAATCACTAGTCTTCGTGATTTTATATTATATTTAACTTCAAATAACAATATTAAATTCTTTTGTTTGATTAATAATGTAACTTCATTCAAAAAATTGAAAGAATTTATTTTCATTCTAAAAATATTATAAGGTTTAGACATTTATAAAATATTTAAATTTATTACATTCTTTACAGCTTTTCATGAGTTCAATTATTACCTAATGTTTCCCCATGGATTGCCTAGTTGGAGAAATATTTTCAATTCTTTATTGGTTGATCTTGCTGTAATATAATTGAAATATGTTGAACTAATTTGGGTTACACTGAAACACTATGTACCTAATCTGAATTATTCAGTTTAATTATTTGATTTGTGTCTATACACTTTACTAGTGAGACATATGATAGCGTGTGTTTAAATCGCACAGCGCCGTCTACATTTATTTATTGCTATTTATTAATATGGTCTTAAACATCAAGGACATTTAATGACGGAAATGGCCTTTAAAATACAATTCCGCCCATCAGTTAGTGAGTTAGCACTAGCTGTTCTTGAAATAAAACTAGTCTTTACTTTACGTTTCGAGCACTTTATAGAAACCAAGGTCACGGGGATACTGAGGTGTTCGACGTCCCAATATCATAGTTAAGCACGGTTACCTCCAGATTAAAATTATTATTTTTTTCCAATCTACGCAGTATGAAGTTAAAGCATCTTGAAGTCTTGCAGTTGTATGCTTGAGTTGGGTTTTAATTGTGATATTTATAGGATCCCAAGCATACAGTAGCCCCAGCCATCTTCTCTATTGAAGTTAGGATGTTTTTTTATTCTAATAGCCTCACAAATTATCTATCAAATCTGATATAGTGAAGGGGCGATCCTATACGTATTCACATAATACAGACTTCCTGGAGCGTTGATGTCTTTAATGCGGGTTTTCATTGGAATTTAAGTTTTTCCTATGTAAGATGACCACATTCAAAATCAAGATTGTACACCCCTGCATCTCGCAGAGAGGGACATTACACTTGACTGATGGTAAAAACTGACTAATCTTCTCGGGTGCTGATCAATGTTTTCAGATGGTAAGAAATCAACAAAAACAATGGACTAATCGTCATTAATTTATATACTTTATAAGTCCTTCGGCTGGGAATTAGCCAACTCTCATTACTAAGATCATTTAATGATGCGGACAAAAGTCCACCGCACTATTCTGATTTGTTCTTTATCCACTTATATCCTCGGAACAATTATAGACTTAGTTAATTACTTTTTTACGAATAACGTAATAAAATGAATTTAGTTCACCTCTCAGTTAATAAAGTGAGGAACACAGGAAACGGTCCCGCGTGTTACAAATTGGCGAACTATATCCTTGAAATAAACAAAATTTCTCTAATATGGAAATTAGCACACGGTTCACCTAATGGTAAGAGAATTCTATGTTCTTTATGTAGGTACATATACTGTTGTATCGCCATCTCGTCACGTCATTTTTTGATAACAAATTGCGGACAGATATGAATACGATAGCTGAAATAAAAATAAATTGTCTTGAGATTTAGGTGAGTTAATTTATAGAGATTTTAAGGTGCCATTTCTTAAAGGAAATTGGAGAAATATTTAGAATTTGGTAACCTTACCAGACAATAAATGTAAAATTTACATTAATTGTCTCCATTATGATGAACTAGTCGTGGGGATTATATCACCTGGTTCCTAAGGTTACCAGATTCCAACTACTTACTTTTTTCATCTGTATCTACTACTGTAATAAGTAGGCATACATCATCAAACAAAATAATGTAAATCATGGTTCCAAGCCACCTGCATACATCAACTTCCTGCTGTTTTTCTAGTGGGTAGCCGCCCTAAGCTTCGCATACCAGAACAAGGCTACCACTCGAGAACTTACTTCCCTATTGATTTTTGTTTGCCTCTATAGCTTACTGATCCGCCGGGCTATGTCGGTTAATCTAGTTTTATTGTTATATACCTTACAGATTAGCCAGTCTTTCAGTTTTCTATGGGGTGAATTTCGCAGTGGTGAACAGGAATTACATGCCCTAATTTCTCCTTCCCCTTTCCACTATCGGCTAACAAAACGATCTGGGGACTTCACCACTTTGACGTTTATATTCCACGCATTTGAACGAAACGGTTTATTTCATATTTCGCAATGCGTACAGCAACATTTTGGAACAATTTAATGTCGTCTGTCTTTCCGTCCGATTACAATATGGCCTTCTTTAAGGAAAAAGTGATACGAACCTATTTACCATCTAGGGCTTCATCATCACTTAGCACCAGGTGAGATCGTAGTCAAGCTACATATAAGCGAAATAGGTATAAAATACTTTATATTAGATACAAGGTCTATAAATACAGTGTTATCTTCAAAGTTGTATAAACTTAGTTAATCACGTAAGCGGATACTTTCACCAACTCAGTTTCTTGATTAAGGCATAGAAGCTTGTAAGAGTTTGCTTAACTTTGTAATGTGATCATGTATTGTAACTTATTATTGAGAAAATAAGAAACTATCGTGTAGGCAAGACCAAAAACTACTAAACGCTGATAGACGTTAAATTATTTGATAAAGATGTTTGAATAGATACGTAAAAGCAAATATTACATAAACTATTATAGGTTCTAGTAATAAAAACACAATGATTAATAATTTATATATAAAAATAAGACAATTTTTATTCAATGTTTGAATATTATATCAACAAAATAACAATTTCAAATAAACGTATTGTGGTAGAGTCACGCTGCAGCTTAATTATGGTTGTAGCATGAATGGGTTAGCTCGACTATAGACGGAGCACACTTTCACAGAATACTCGCGAACAAATGCTAGAACTGCTATGGTGACTAGAGAGAACCGGAGACCCTTTTTACTGGAATCGTGGCGCTTCATCCTTATTCTGAGGGGTGACAACGTTTTCCGCATTTTGATGCTTAATCGAGAATAGATGTAAATGTCTATAGGCTCTAGCATCCATTTACCATCAAGTGGACTGTGCGCTCATTTGTGACATTTATTCTATATAAATTAATAAGCAAGATATTTTACATAATGCTCAAGGTATTTTTTTATAATCCCATTATTAACAATTTTTCTCTTGACTATGTGTTAGGACTCTTTTTCGGCCATTGTGTCTGTATGAGTAGATACCACCCTTTTACCTATTTCTGCTACCAAATGTGTGTTTGCGATGCTGCATTTCGGTCTATAACAGACTGTAGACATTGTATCTTAGTCCTCAGAGGTGACAAAGCATTACAAATGCGTTGTCACCTGCCTTTCTTGTCTGAAGTTGGTTGTAGATGTACATAGGCTGCAGTAGCCACTTACCATCAAGTGGACTGTTATTTCGTTTGACACTGCAGTTTTTTTAATCTACTAAGATCAAATAATTACAATATAAAGAAATCCATCAAACCGTCCAACCATTACAGGCTATAAAAGTTTACGGCTAAACATAGTCATCTCTCATAGATTGCCTCATAAGGGGAATGTTTACTGTGATTTGTTTGCAAGCGAGCTGGCAACGAGACAGTTTAGTTTCAGTAAAATTTTGTATGGGAATTTGAACAGCGCTCCGTGAGCGTATTTGGAACTAAAATTTGGAAGCACGAACATCTAACGCTGCGTTATGCATAGCTATCGTTTGGTTTAAGTAATCGTAAGACGCAAAATGTGTGGATTTTGGCAGCACGAATCTATTTTTGACGTACGTTATCGTCTATCCACTATAGAGAACTACGAAATTGTTCTCACCGACATTTTTACAGCGAGAACGCTATCGAGAAGTCTTAGTTTTAAGTTTCTCTGGGTTTTTCTTTGATGTAAGTTTAAAATATTTTTATGAAGAATAAATAGGATGAGATCCACGACTTTTTATTATTTTGCGTGGCGTTTGGAAGTCGAGGAAAGAAGGCAAAGACGAGAATTAAGGTACATAAAATGTACTATATTAAAGTATTACTAATTTATAAATTCTGTAAATACCCTTACCTTAATTATATAATTTATTAATAATAAATTTATTTTAATAGCTGTTTAAATTAAATATATCTAAATAATTCCAGTGGTATTACTCAACGGGTTTTTCATCGCCGAACTGAAGAACCTATGAATATTTCTGAAAGATACGATTAAGTAAAATGCATTTAAATTCCCTTGCCTTGAAATTCGCTCTAAAATAAACTTGACAGGGAAACTTATTATATATAAATTCTAAAATAAAAGAATAAGCTTAGAGCTTAAGGTATAAAAAAAATAATGCTCGGAATTAATTATGTATTGTTGTATGTATTAAACCTGCTGTAGTTATTATGCACCTAGCCTCATATTTTTTTCATTTATGTTTTAGGTTCTTTGTGCATTATTATTTAACGCAACAGGCTCTTAACAACGTTAAGTTGGTACGAGAAAGAATTTGGGCCAAACAAGTGTTAGCAAATGTGTCTCAAGTTACGGAGGCACTTAACAGCCAATAAATAATAACCAATAACTTTATCAGGTTCCCCACTTCAAGGGCTGAGAGAGACGTCATAAAAGTACTTACTTACAATATTTTATTTTTAGCTTTGTTAATGAATGAAAAATAGGTGGAGAAATGCGTAAACAGGGATCGCAATCTGCATTACAAACCCGAAAAAATACACCAAAATTATTATAGTTATAGCTCGTTGTAATATAGCTATGCTATTTGGAGTATCAGACCCAGAGGCAGATATGTACGGTAATAATTTAAATGATCACATGAGCAACCTGATTTATGCATTATAAGAAGTAACAGTAGTCAGGGTTAGTAAGAGGTCGTGCTATGAGAGGAATTGTTGTAGGGATAGACTTAGTGCAATGTAATTCTTCTGTATGTAATTTGCGTTTATGCCCAGATTTAATTTTTATATTAATAATAATCTAAAAATGATTTATTTATTACTTTATTCATAATTTAAATTAAATATTTCAAAAATTTCGACCACTGCCAAGATCAAAAAAATATTAAACAAATATAAATAAAAACGGTTATGTTAATATGTATTAAGGAATTTATGAATGGCAAAAAACCCCTGGGAATGAGGTAGTTTCTACTAAGTTATTTCTAATACCACTTATAGTTAATTGTGTAACATAATATATGACTGTAAACAATTATTCTTTCCTGGACACAGGTATTTTCCGAACCAGTGGTAAATTAAACATATGAATGATCTTAAATAAGTACTATTTATAATGTATACTGGACAAGAAAAAATCCATTTCTATTTCTATTGAATCCAATTTTTGTAATTAAATTGATTCTCTATTGTGTTGTAGGCATATCTACACAGTTTGAATAATGTTTTGATTTGTTTTTGTTATTACGACTTTAGATTTTAAGTGTAGTCTATTTTTTCCGATATTAATATTAAGTTCAAATAAAAAAGTACAAGTACAAAATTTCAATGAGACATTTTATTAAAAACATGTACAATTATTATTATTTATATATTATTACACTGAGCTTGCACCTCAGCTCAGTATCATGTTGACAAAGTTCTCTGTAGTATCCTCTCTCGTTCTAATTATACAAATCCCTAACTTTCCTTATTATCATTCCTTATATTCTCCTCACTCAAAAAAATATTCTGTTGCCTGTGTAGGACAATTAGAGATTTCGGCGGTGTGGTAGATTTTGGAGGTGTTTGGGATCTGGTTATTGTTAGGAATCTGGGATTTGATGGAGGTATAAGTACTGAATCCTTGCTGCCGCCAGGAGTGTTCCAGTCCTCATCATCTGAAAAGATCAATTGAAAAACTTGAACTTTCTACATTATTTTCACAGATATTTCCTTTTTATATCGTTAAAAATATTTGAAAGTTAAAAGATGTAATGACTAATTTGAATTATAAGTACTTTATTATTATGATTTCTTTAATTTATAAAATAAACAGGACTCATGATTACACACTAGTATCACTTACATCATGAAACTATTACTATTACATATTTTATTATTATATATTTTTTATATTTAATAATTGCAATAAATAATATACACAAGAGTAGTTGAAGACGTACCTATAGCGGGAATTTCAGATGGTACAATTATTAAATTTTCTGTTTGTGGCTTTGCGAGTATAGAATACTGTTTTATTAATTCCGGCAGATTATTCTACCTGTAAAATAATAAGTTATTATTCATATACATTAATATCTTCTGAATGATATATTTTCACGGAGAAAGTACGAGTATGTGTTAATAATTAATATTAAGATGTTAAAATTAAAGTTTTTACAGTGATTATTACTAAAGTTCTATCTATGTTAAAGCACCCTGTTCTCTAAGTATGTGAGACATATTTTTTCATATTAATTTAATTGTCTATAAGGTTTTGCCCACTATCTTTTTTAAATCAGTCCACATCTTAAGCAAACCAAATAAAACGATAATGAACCCAAAATTCTCACTAAAGCGCTCTTGATTGATATTGAATGTTTTAGAAAAATAAGACTAGTACTTACTTTTCGCCACTTTTCTTCGTTGCGAGCTCCGATTCCTTGGCTGTTAAGTAAATCACATAGCTCCTTGCACTTCATAATACACCACTGTCGTCATTCTGTGGTTTCGATAAATCACCGTTCCTTGGAAACAAACAATATTCATTATTTAACAGAATAAATCACTATCAAAATACAATAAACATATAGACTAAAATACAATCAAAACTGTTATTTCAATATAGTTACTTACTTTTCCATTAACTCTACCATTATTGTAAAGTGTGTGTGGCTAGTTCTTGACGACATCATTATAACATTTAGCAGGAATTAACTAAAACAAATTCAAAACACAAAGCTACTAAAACAACACGAAGCGGAGCGAAGTCAAGTGTTTACACAGACCAGATAGAGAAACTAACGTTTAGTGTTTATCTTAAGAAATCCGCGTTCGGAAATCACAATTCATAAAAGGTTAAACATAGTTTTATAAACATAAAAAAGTTTCTCCATATATAATTATATAAATAGTGTTTTGTCAAATAACTGTTTAACATTAATTAACACACTATTATTAATAAGTTTCATCACGTTTTCTTATTTTTACGCACAATAAAAGACTCCACAAATACAATGATAGCAATTTATAAACGTATCATTCATTTTCATTCGTTCGTTTTAATATTGAGTTCTAAGCTTTGTTTACATTTAGTTACAATATAGTATCGAGTACACTTGAATAAAAGATAAGCGTTCGTGCTGCCTACGACTTTAGTCACAGTTAGGTAAAAGTTTTCGCTTAGTTTACTCTATACGAATTCTTGACGCAATTGTTTATTATTCGCGCTCGAGGTACAGTTCTTTATTAATTTGTTATGACAAAATATTACTGCGCTTCGTTTGTTTTGTTCTCAGCCTGATGCCTCTTTGATTTACGAGATGATATGCGGTTGTGAATTCTCTTACTCTGCCAGAACACGATGTTGGACGCCCCCTGGTTAGGTTAAGCGCACACTACGAAATTTATTCGTTGCGATTTTTAAGTGTGATATGAAATCGCAAACGACAATATTTCCTACTTGCACTACGATTTATTGTCGCCTGCGAAGTACTGGATGCCTAAGACAGTTACAGTCGTGGCACCACGAAAGACGGGAATGTACATCGAAACATGAATTTCAAAAGAAAATAACCATTACATACTACTTAATTTTACGTAAAAGAATTTTGAAAATATAGAAATTTAACCGCTCCCGGGTTAACCTTACCCGATAGGAGCAAAATCTATTACGGGGTACTACTTGATGAAATAGGAATTTCAGTCTTCGATTCTTAAGAACCCTTTCCTTTAGCAAACATAGTCTGCTTTTAGAAGTTACATCGCAGCAATGGGATTCAAAAAAAAAATAAAAAGAGAAACATTTATAAATGCCACTACAAAACCACTTGTACTGAAAATACTTTTTTCTCAATATAGTTGCATATAGTATAGTTTCGTTTGTACTGTGTCCAATTTAGTTCAATTTTTCAAATGAAACAATAGCTAATAAATAAATATATTTTTGTATTATGTTACAAGTAGACATAAACTCAGAATCCTTTTTGGTTATAAAGTAATTTTATGTATATAAAATAATGGTGAACAGTTCTTAATATTAAAGATGATGTGGCCCTTAGATATCTACGTCTATCCTCAATCAAGATTAAAAATCCGTATGCATTATCAAGTCTGAGGATTAAGATTGCATGCCTCGTCTTCAGTAAAATGTGTCTCCGATTTCCTACACTCATTATTAATAACACAGCAGCATTAAGCTGCTATTTTATTCTGGCATTCAGGTAGTCTCACCCCGATTGAGACGACCTATTCACACTACAATCCTAATATAACTGCAGCGAGGCTCCTCCGTGGAAACAGTTTAGTGGTATGTATTTACCACCACTAAAACATCTTATCTAAGAATCAGGTGAACTTTGTAGTAATGATCCTTTGGACTAATACTATTCACCTTATTCAAACATTTATGCAAGGAAATGAACGCGTATCCATTTATTTTGAAAAGCCTCCATTCAGTAGTAATAAAAGGATTTGACGAATGCAGGAAATCGGTTAATGTCACCGCCGAGGGCTCCAATTTAAATGATAAGGACCGGTAGCTTTTATAACGATATCATATTATACTGTGATGTATTGTGTAATTCTTTAAGGCCCGTAATATTAATAGTGGTTTAATTTGTCATACTAAGTTAGTTAAAAATATGTTGCCACCAAATAACACTTGTTGATTATAGTATAAGCTTCAACTTTTAGTTAATTTCAAACGTTCCTTTTTCAATAGTGTGTGTTGAAAAAGGAACGTTACGAATAATATGTAAAGCACACAACTTTTTTTGAACAAAATGCAAAAAAGTTGTGTGCTTTACATATTATTCTACACTTCAAAGTGAAATACAGCTTGCTTAATATACAAACCCAAAAATTTATGAATTTCGGTCGAATTTTATCCGCTAGGCGGTTGCCTAGTATAAAATAAATTGTTTTTCACCGCGAGCTTTATTAATTTTTTAGACCGCCTTATGTGCAAGTAGCACGGACTATTTTAATATGCGTAGTATAGCCGTGACTTCAGTTACACGATAAAATGTTTTTTTAGCCCACTTCAAAAAAGGAAGAGGTTAACAATTGAACTGTATGTTTTTATGTATGTATGTATGTTACGCAGTTTCTTCGTCAATGGGGAATCGAATTTTATGATTCTTTTTTTGATAAATACGTTACCTTTCAAGAATGGTTCCATATAAATATGGAGAAAACTCCACCTTTAAGGGTGGCCAAATAGGGATGAAGTATTAATTGGATTTATTTAGATGACATTGACAATGTGATATTCCATAAAAATAACATGTTGTACAGCCGACTTCAATATAAGTTATTAAGAGTAACTCAAAAACAATTAGTCTGAGCTTTATCAAATATGGGACTACACGAGACGTAGCAGCTTTCATATAAAAAAAGAATCATCGAAATCGGTTCATCCAGTAAAAAGTTATGAGGTAACACACATAAAAGAAAAACAAAAAAAATACAGTCGAATTGAATACTGTCTTTTTTTATAGTACAGGGTGACAAACGAGCACACAGTGCACCTGATGGTAAGTGGCTGCTGTGGCCCATAGACATCTACATTTATGCTCGTTTGCGAATCAAAATGCAGATGCGTTGCCACCCGTGGGACTAAGATAGAATGCCTCGTTTCCAGTAAAAAGGGTATCCGGTTCTCTACACTCACCATACGAAACATAGCACTGCTAAGCTGCTATTTGACGCTGGTATTATGTGAGATCGTGGTCCTTCCCCGGTCGAGCCAACCCATTCGTGCTACAACTATACTACTAATATAACTGCAGCATGGCTCTACCACGTAAAAACCGTCTCCTTTTTGGAAGTCGGCAGAAAAGTAGAAGCTGACGTCAATTAATAAAACTGTTAAAATTGTTTCACTATCGGAAAAAAGTGGTTTGATTTTTATAAATTTTATGTTGCAGCACCTACTGATATTAGTTAGACGCGATCTAGCATATTGATTTTCAATTTAAGTTAGTAATAAAATTAATATGTGTACTGTTATTTAATTTCTACTTTCGCTTTGGTTGGTTTAATTTTATTTTTCAGAAGTAACTGAATTAAGAGATTTATTTCAAATCCGCTGAATTTTAGATTAAAATAAGATATCGTAACAAAGCGTCTCTAATTTTCTTTATTTGATTAGACTCTGTCAACGGACTTTGTAAAGAATTATCCTTCAAATTGTTTTATTTCATTAAATTGAACGAATTCCTTAGCCAAAATAAATTGTGATTTAATAGGATAATAGAAGAGAGGTTCTGTTCTGAAATTTGGAGACACGAGGTCAGCTGTGTCGCTTTATAGAATCTAAAAAAGATTTTCTCTTATGTTTGAAGTATTTTTAACAAATTTTAAGAAAAACTTTAATATAAAATAAAAATATATTGTTTTTGACGCCGTGAAAAACACATTTATATTTATTTTTAATTGTTCTATTACATATTTAAATCATTAATTCATTAACTACAGCCTATCGAAAGACCACTGCCACTCCCATACATCTGATTATTAAAAACTAAGAACATGCCCTAATTGTAAAATTTAATTGAATTTAGAATTACAAGTCGACAAAAATAGCTTATTACAGTTCAAATTGCTAAAACTTCATTATAAAAAGAAGAAAGTTTTAAATTTTACTACGAGTACTTAGACGATATTTTAATTATTACATTGAGTTTGTTAAATTCCATAGCATATACTCAAAAGGGTCAAAATATCAGATAGTAAGAACCAACATAAAAACGATAAAAATAATTTTTACATAATAGCTTCATAAGTCGGTGCTAAGACATAGTGTATAAAATTATTAAAGGCTTGACTTCAGAAGCTACCATGTAGAAATTATTTAATTATTTTTAGTTCAAAATTCGAAAAATTTACTTCGCCAATATCGGCTCATTAAAATAAAATTATGTGTCTTACCTAGTTTGAAGAGCACCTCCCGCCCTCTCTTAATTGCTAAGACTTCACGGTCAACTACCGCAGAGTCTACTACACCTGAAGATGCCTCGTGTAGAGGCGAAACACGTGTCGTTTTATCACATGTTGATTATAGTATAAGTTTCTACTTTTAGTTAATTTCAAACGTTCCTTTTTCAATAGTGTGTGGTGTATGCCAATGCAAAAAAAGTTGTGTGCTTTACATATTATTCTACACTTCAAAGTGAAATACAGCTTGCTTAATATACAAACCCAAAAATTTATGAATTTCGGTCGAATTTTATCCGCTAGGCGGTCGCATAGTATAAAATAAATTGTTCTTCACCGCGAGCTTTATCAATTTTTTAGACCTCCTTATGTGCAAGTAGCACGGACTATTTTAATATGCGTAGTATAGCCGTGACTTCTGTTACACGATAAAATGTTTTTTTTAACCCACTTCAAAAAAGGAAGAGTTTAACAATTGAACTGTATGTTTTTATGTATGTATGTATGTGACGCGGTTTCTTCGTCAATGGGGAATCGAATTTAATGATTCTTTTTTTGATAAATACGTTATCTTTCAAGAGTGGTTCCATATAAATATGGAGAAAACTCCACCCTTAAGGGTGGCAAAATAGGAATAAAGTATTAATTGGATTTATTTAGATGACATTGACAATGTGATATACCATAAAAATAACTTTTAAATAATTAAAAATTAAAAATGTTGTACAGCCGACTTCAATATAAGTTATTAAGAGTAACTCAAAAACAATAGGTCTGAGCTTCATCAAATCATTATATGGGACCACACGAGACGTATCAGTTTTCATATAAAAAAATAATCATCGAAATTGGTTCACCCAGTAAAAAGTTATGAGGTAACATACATAAAAAAAAATACAGTCAAATTGAATACCGTCTTTTTTTATAGTATATGGTGACAAACGAGCACACAGTGCACCTGATGGTAAGTGGCTGCTGTGGCCCATAGACATCTACATTAATCCTCGTTTGCAAATCAAAATGCAGATGCGTTGCCACCCGTGAGGACAAAGATAGAATGCCTCGTTTCCAGTAAAAAGGGTCTCCGGTTCTCTACACTCACCATACGAAACACAGCAGTGCTAAGCTGCTATTTGACGCTGGTATTCTGTGAGAGCGTGGTCCTTCTCCGGTCGAACCGACCCATTCGTGCTACAACTATACTACTAATATTGCTGCAGCATGGCTTTACCACGTAAAAACCGTCTCCTTTTTGGAAGTCGGCAGAAAAGTAAAAGCTGACGTCAATTAATAAAGCTGTTAAAATTGTTTCACTATCGGAAAAAAGTGGTTTAATTTTTATAAATTTTATGTCGCAGCACCTACTAATATCAGTTAGACGCTATCTAGCATATTGATTTTCAATTTAAGTTAGTAATAAAATTAATATGTGTATTTTTATTTAATTTCTACTTTAGCTTTGGTTGGTTTAAGTTTAAGATATCGTAATAAAGCGTCTCTAATTTTCTTTATTTGATTAGACTCTGTCAACGGACTTTGTTAAGAATTATCCTTCAAATTGTTTTATTTCATTAAATTTAACGAATTTCTTAGCCAAAATAAATTGTGATTTAATAGGATAATAGAAGAGAGGTTCTGTTCTGAAATTTGGAGACACGAGGTCAGCTGTGTCACTTTATAGAATCTAAAAAAGATTTTCTCTTATGTTTGAAGTATTTTTAACAAATTTTAAGAAAAACTTTAATACAAAATAAAAAGATATAGTTTTTGACGCCGTGAAAAACACATTTATATTTATTTTTAATTGTTCTATTACATATTTAAATCATTAATTCATTAACTACAGCCTATCGAAAGACCACTGCCACTCCCGTACATCTGATTATTAAAAACTAAGAACATGCATTAATTGTAAAATTTTATTTAATTTAGAATTATAAGTCGACAAAAATAGCTTATTACAGTTCAAATTGGTAAAACTTCATTATAAAAAGAAGAAAGTTTTAAATTTTACTGCGAGTACTTAGACGATATTCTATTCATTACACTGAGCTTTTTAAATTCCATAGCATATACTCAAAAGGGTCAAAATATCAGATAGTAAGAACCAACATAAAAACAATAAAAATAATTTTCACATAAGTCGGTGCTAAGACATAGTGTATAAAATTATTAAAGGCCCGACTTCGGAAGCTACCATGTAGAAATTATTTAATTATTTTTAGTTCAAAATTCGAAAAATTACTTCGCCAATATCGGCTCAATAAAATAAAATCATGTGTCTTACCTACTTTGAAGAGCACCTCCCGCCCTTTCTTAATTGCTAAGACTTCACGGTCAACTACCGCAGAGTCTACTACACCTGAAGATGCCTCGTGTAGAGGCGAAACACGTGTCGTTTTATCGTCGGTGGTATGGCTTTCCTAATGTAGTGGTAGTGAGAGTAGTGGTGCTAGTATTAGTGGTGACAGGATAGTGCACGCAATTGAGGGAGGGCGAGAGGTGCTCTTCAAACTAAGTAAGACACATCATTTTATTTTATTTAGCGAATATTGGCAAGGCAAATTGTTCCAACTTTAATATAATGGTTTTCTGAAAAGTAGCACCTGGTTCTATTAATTATTTTTAGTTCATTTAAGTCGTCATTTTAATTATTTTTAAAATTTATTTTTGATCCTTTTCGGTGGACTAAGAAATATCACTAAAAGTAATAACTTAACATCATAAACGTTAAAAACTTCATTTGTATTTTTTTTTCTAAATTTGTATGACCTGACAACTCTTAAATATATATTTAATATAAAAGATCATTAAAATAGGTTCACGATTGACGAAGATATCGTGTTGCATACATACAAAGAAAAATACAGTAAAATTGAGTTCGCTAAATATATTAGTTACAAAACATAAAAGAAAATTTATTTTAAACTAGCTGTTCCTCGCGACTTCGCTCGCGTGTTAGAGTTTATGTTTTTGCGCGGAACCTTAATTCTTTTTCTAAAATAAAAGTTAGCGTAGAGTAGCCAGTTAATCCTTATGAAATCAGCTATCTACCAATGAAAGTCCCGTCAAAATCGGTCCAGCCGTTTCGGAGATTAGCCAGAACAAACAGACAGACAGACGGACAGACAGTCAGACAGATATACAAAAATTTAAAAAATTGTATTTGTGTTATGAGTACCGTATATATTTTCATATCCATTTAGTAAAAAACTGTAATTTTGACATTACAAACAGACACTTTAATTTTATTTATTTGTATAGATGTTGTAGTGATAAAGTTTAAGAAAATATATTTAATTCTGCAATGGTCATTATTTTTAATGAGGATACATTTACAACCATGAACCACCATCCCCTTCTCACTCCCCCAAGTAAAATGATAGGGAAAATATCGCACAATCTGTTTTAAAAACCTCGTCAAAGTCACTAGATGTATTATAAAATAAACATACAAAGACTACAACATTGATGAAAAGCACACTAAATATCATTATACGGAAATGTTCTCAAAGTTTTGCTTATTACTTTATCAATTACTAGATAATTATTATGCCATTATGTGAACAAATGGCCTTTAGGATTATCGTGTATCGCAATAAGAGGGAATGCAGGTGGAATAACATTTACGGTATAGGTTTTTAGATCTATTGCTGTCGCACTGTGCCCGAACGATCAAGATTGACAAACGAGGGAGACAGCTGCCGCTTAGATAGATTATAATATAATTGTTATATATGAAAAATAAAAACAGAACAAGAGCGAAAAGGGCTTGTGTCGTGAGGGATCAGAATAAACTTGATTATATATGTAGATATTCATACATCCCGGGAATAGATTTAAGATTATTTTTGATACACGAAAATACCGTAAATTGACAAGGGTTGGTAATATATCATTTATATTCAATAGGCACGTATAACAGTGTTAGCATTTAGATAAGTACTTAGTTCCACTGAAATAAATGGTAAGCACTGAACATTGCTCTAAAAAATAAGTAGATTGAAGAACAAACATAAGTTTGCAGTGGAAGAACATTCTCCTCCGGTTTTCTTTTTAGTTCTCCTGTAGTGGCGATTTAAGAGTATCCACAAACCGTCATACGTCGCATAGGTGACGTAAAAAGCGACAAAGGAAAACAAATCAAAATTGTAAAAAGTGCGGTAGTTATCCCGCCTGATAATTAGGGCATTATGCCAAAACCTGCACTATGAGACCGGTTTTTATAGAATAATAGTGACAAACGCGCAGACAGTCTATCCGGTGGTAAGTCGGTACATTTAAACTCATAAATGATAAATGCAGATGCATTGTCATCCCTAAGGACTATGACGAAATGCCGAGTTTCCAGTGAAAAGGGTCTCCGGTTTTCTACACTTCATACGAAACATATATAACATAGCAGTATTAAGCTGCTGCTTTTACACTTATATTCAGCAGTAGATTTTTACAAGCTGTAATGGATGGATGTTAACAGAAAGTACTATATTAGGTTTTAAAATATTTAACATAATTCGCTGTATCTTTTAATTGCGTTGACTTAAAAGCTTGAATATTATACACCTCCTCCACAAACTATGTACTTCAATATTTGATACTGATTTCATATTGATACCCGTTATTGAGAAAAACTTTGACAGACGGACGTAAAAATTGAAAAATTAGCGATAAATCAGCCCGTATTTCCTTCTTCAGAACCTGACAGGTTAAAATTATTATATCAGAAAGAATATTAAAAGAATTGTGTTTTTTTTTCTATTATTGTCCGCTTGGGTTTCGTAAGTAAAAAAATAATGGAATGAATTAATATTGACAATGTAATTAGCGGTAGTAAAATATTTTAAATCCTTTAAATCAAATGCATTTTATTTTACTGGCAAAATAAACTTATTTCTTTCAATACGTTTATCTTTGTTACAAAGCAACTGCAGTTTTTCTTATCTGCTTTTAGGAACTCAGGTTCAATTTTCAAACGCATGTTGTTGTGTTGAGTTTCCTTATAAATCTTAACTACGCGTATTATCATAATTATCATCATCATTACAGACTTTCATAAGTCCACTGTTAAACATAAGCCTCCCCCAAGGAATGGTCCTGAGCCACCTGCATCCTTCGACTTCCTGCATGTCTTACCAGGTTGTCGGTTCTTCGAGCTATATGGCTATGTCGGTCACTCTGGTCTGCGGATATCCTTATTTCTAAGTTTATCACGCAGAGAAACTCCGAGCATAGCCCTCTCCATAGTTCGCTGAGTGACCTTGAGCTTCCTCATCCAGCCAGCAGTGAAGGACACGCAACATTGTAACACTCTTATTCTTTAAGAATTCGGGACGATCATATTTCCAAATACATATGAAGTTATGTGAAACATCAATCTTAAGAAAGCACTTAAAGAAAAAATTACAAGCATTACGAGGGTTAAAATTTCTGCAAATCATATTGTTTGAGATTCCATTGATTTGACAAAATTGATAATATCGGCTTTGAATCCAATTTATTTTATGGGAAAAAATGTCTTTGTAACTGAAAGAGACGTTGCATAACTTATTTGATTCCATGTAAGTCTAACAATATGTAATTATTAGAAAGAAAGAAAGAAGAAAGAAAGAAAATAAGTTTATTTAGTAACACATTTTAGAAGTTTGCTAGCCATAATAACATATTAAGATAAACGGTTACTAAAAAGGTACCCAACTCAGCATAGTCTTGGTACTAACAAAGTACTTCGACACTGATCTTCCGTGGGTGCCGATAACATTTAACAAAAACAAAACTTAACAATATTCATTATTATACAATGTTTAGTCAATATGCAAATACAGTATATTTAAATCATATACACGATTATACTAATAATAATAAGTAATAAAACACACATAAGTATGTACTTATAATAAATTAATATAATATAAATAGCAATTACTTAAATAAGATTAAAAGGAAACGAATAAACGGAATAGCAAAGTATGTAAGACACAGTAAATAATTTTCAATAAATTGACTTTTGAATATTGAGTAAGTATTTTTTGTAGTTATATTTAAACAAACCGATTGAAACTAGATTTCTAATTGGTGGTGGAATGTTGTTCCAGCATTTCGTGGCAGAATAACGAAAGCTACCTCGAAATGCCGATGTACTGTGTCTTGGACATACTAAACGAGTTGCTATTCTAACCTGTCGCCGTGAAAAGTCTAATTTGTTATAAAGATACTGTGGTGTGTGTGTCATTATGATACCAAACAATAAACTGGCAAAATGAAGAGAACGTCGAGACTGCATATTCATTAAATTACTGTTGTTGAGATAAGGTGTTACATGGGTCCGCTTCGGTATGTTAAAACAAAAACGTGAACAAGCGTTTTGCACCCTTTGTATAACTTTCTTTGTATGAGAGAGGAGACATTCGCCTATAACCGCATCAGCGTAATTAAGCTTAGAAAGAATTAGTGACTCACAAAAGTATATCCTAAGGTCTAAGCTTAAATATTTACGTACTTGGTATAAAATTTTTAGCCTAAAATAACAATTTTTAACAACTTCTAGGACATGATTATGAAATTTTAATTTGCTGTCCATTAGTACACCCAGGTTTCTAGCCTCTGTCACTTGTTCAATATGTTTATTCTGTATTTTTAGCTCTAAAGTAAACCTATTAATCCTATCTACTTGATTTTTGGACCCTAGCACAAGAAATTTAGACTTTTGAGGATTTAGCACTAAGCTGTTTTTATTAGACCATTCAACTACGTGTGCTAAATCCTGATTAATTTTTGTCACTGCTAATAAAGTTTCTGAAGGTCTAAAAGAATAGTAAAGCTGTAAGTCATCAGCATAAGCATGAAATTTGCAATATTTAATGCATGAAGCGATATCTGCACTATACAGAATAAAAAGGAGTGGACCCAGTATTGAACCCTGTGGTACACCTTGACTGACAATTGAAATATCTGAGAGTCTTTTAGTATTTGTTTTGCAAATTACTTCAACTCTTTGAGAGCGTCCGTACAAAAAACTTGAAAACCATTTTAATGTGATACTATCAAATCCATAATATGAGAGTTTTGACATAAGCAAATCGTGGTTTATTGTGTCAAAAGCACGGGAAAAGTCCAGCAGTACCAATATTGTTCCATTTCCAGAATCAGCTTCGGATAGTACGTCATCCACTACATCTAATAAAGCAGTGGTCGTGCTATGACCGTTTCTGAAACCAGACTGTTTTTGAGGTAAGATGTTGTTGACATTCAGAAACTCCAAAAGTTGCTGAGATACAACTTTTTCAACTATCTTAGACATAAACGGAAGAATACTAATGGGACGGAGATCCTTTAACTCGTTCGGATTGCTTTTCTTTGGTATTGGTTTGACCAGAGCTCTTTTCCAAATGTCAGGGAAAACGCCTGTTTTGATGGACTGATTAACAATGGCAGTAATGATCGCTAATGTACGAGGTAATGTCAACTGGATCATATCACGCGTAATGCCATCAGCTCCTTGAGCATTACTCGCAATATTAGAAATTATTTTAGAAATTTCTGTTTCATCCACAGTTTTAAGACTAAATATTGCAGAGGTACACCGATTCGACTTAAAATAGGTAAGTTCCGAAATGCTAATGTTATGATTTACGTCTATATTAAGAAAATGGTTGTTGATAAGATTAGGATCATTGATATTTTCAGGTAAATCGTATTGTTTGTTTTTAAAATTAGCGACATTTAACTTGAAATTTTTCCATAATTCTTTGGGGTTTTTTGATTGTTCATTGATATTATATCGGAAGTATGCTGCTTTTTCGTTGAATAAGGCTTGATTAACGACACGTTTTAGATCTTTGTAATATGTTTTGTCAGATTCAACTTTTGAGGTACGACTCCTTGCGTAGGCTTGATCCCTTAGTTTCATCATACATTTGATAGTTGGTGTTATCCAGGGGTAAATTTGTTTTTTAATGTAGGATTTCTTAATAGGTGCATGTATTTCATAAATATGATTGATATAGGCATTAAAAGACATTAAAAAAACGTTTACATCTTCATGAAAAAGTCGTTCCCAATTAATACTATCAACTAAGATATTAAATTCCTCAATATTTATATTTCTTAATGGTCTGTAACTTATATATTTAGGAACTGATTTAGGTTTTTTTATATACAATTCACATGAAACAAGAGCATGACTACTTAGGTCTGGGATATGATCAACTGAGACATTGAATACCTTAGATGTGCTGAATATTAAGTCTAATAACGTTTCAGAATGGTCTGTGAAGTGAGTTGGTTTTTTTACATATTGCTGTAAATTCATGATTTTCAGTGAAGATAATAATTTATTTGTGTTGGGCTCGTTAACTGCAAGTAGATTGATATTAAAATCACCTAATAGTACTATATGATCAAAAGAAGAAAATGAACTAATCGATTCAGTCAATGCGTCAATAAATGTGTCAATATTTAGCCAAGGCGGGCGATACGCAGTGCCTACGGCGATTTTAAGACCATTAAGGGTTATACTTAACCACATTTGCTCGATCAATGAAGGCTGGGGAGGGTGAATCTGCCGTGCGTATAAGTCACTCCGAAGATAGAACCCGACACCACCACCGCGCGTGCTTACTTTCGCAGGCCGCGGTATGTGCCGTAGTCGGTAACCGGGTGGCGCTGGCGCTCGCCGTTCTTCCCCTTCTCTCAACCATGTCTCATTGATAGCCAATATATCCAACGAGTGCCGCTCTAGCGCTACGACAAACTCCTCATGACGCGTTCCAAGAGAGCAAGGATTTAGCAAGCCTAAAGATAATTTTTTTCTTTTAATAAATTGTAAGACAAACGCGAATGACAATAAAATGTATTTAGAATTGTGAAGATACTTCTTTATAATTGTTAAATGACGCCTGTTCACAAAATAAAATGCTGGAATGCAGTTGATTGAGGTATTTAAATGTTTGTGCAGATAAATATTTGTATTAATTACTATTTTTTTTGTAATGTAATTAGCAATGAGTGTTAGTAAGCATTTGTGTATTGCAGCATTATTAAATAACTTAAAATGATATATAGTAGACACAATGCAAAATGTATAACATAATAAGTAAGTATAGAATAAGTAATTTTCACAAGAATGGCTGCAAATATTCCATATTATATGAATAGACATTGTAGTATTAAATATAAGGTAATGATAGTAATACAATATAAAAATAAAAGTAACAATTAACTTATTATCTTCAGCGTAAATTAACTTTAATTTAGAATAAAAAAGTAATAAAGTAATTAATTTAAAGTGGTAATATATACTATAATCATATTTATGACAAAAAGATATCTTGTTCGTAAACATAGAAAATACAAGATATTGCTTTTTTAAAATATATATAAAACTAACTAAATGACAATTCAAATGTTTGTTTTCTAAACATAACATTTTCTTTAACATAAAATAATATATAAACAGTAAGTATAACAAATTCTTAATTTGTACACATTTCAAATAAATGAACTCAGTAATACAACTTCTCTTATATTTTATACATAACGAAACAATTTTATAAAGATAATGAAGTAAATTAAAATAAAAATAAAAATAGGGGATTGCAACTAATGAATAAATTAAGCAAATAGCATTATATACTACTTGGTATTTCCAACGTTGCATTCCCCAAAAACCTTAATTAGGTCCATTACAGAGCGAAGCTGGTGGCGTGCCTTACCGTTTTCTTTTCTAGCGAAAATTTTGCCACCGCGCGTCCATACGTACTTCCAAGAGTGACGTGTGGCAGCCTCCCGAGCGCTCTGGAAAAGTTGCCGATTGTGTCGTGTAAGTCGCTCGTTTATATAAAATGGACGTGCATCAGCTCCCGCCAGTGCCATGTCATCAGTGGAGAGGCGGCGACGCACACGCGCAGCCTGCAGTATCGCGTCGCGTTGCGCGCGGCGCGTCAGTCGCACGACAATTGGCCGTGGCCGTGACGTCGCAGCACCTTCATTTGCGCCTCGTGGCACTCCCACTCGCTGTGCATTTACTACATCGCATTCTGCCACCTCTACTCCTAACTTCTTACACACTGTGAGGAATACGTGAATAGGGTTTTCACTGTTCAACTCGGGGAAATTGGCTATCTCGATATCATTAGCAAGCATATCTTGGTTCCGATCCTCAATTTCTAGCTTGAGGTTTGTAATGGTATCTTCAAGGTCAGATATATTACAACTATGTGACGCACTAACTTTATCTTCCAAGTTTTGGATTTTGCTCTCAAGTGTATCGATTCGAGCATTTTGTAATGTAATTGTGGCAGTTAAATCGGAAATAACTGAGCGGAACGTTGACATTTCAGCCCGCATGGCACGCATTTCTTTATAAAATTGTTTCAGCTCCGCCACAAAGTCTCCAGGTATAAGAGCGCTAACATCTCTATCGGCGTCACATTCCGCGCTTTCAATGGAGTCATTGCGAGTTAATAATGGTGAAGATTTTATTCGACGAGTAATGTTACAGGCCTCCTCTGTAGTAGGCTCTGGAGGTAAGGCAGGGTGAATTGAAGTGTTTAGATTGCCACTTCTAGGACGCTTACATTCAGGACATTTCCAGCTTTCGCAACGTTTTTTATCATGCATGTAGAATGAATAAAATCTTTGTGTACTCATATTTATACATTCGAGGTCATATGCCCCCTTGCATGCAGTACAACGTAGGAAGATATTTTTTGGAAGCAATTTTGTACATGCAGCGCATTTTTCTGATGCGGATTGCGTGCGAGGCATGATAAGCGTATTAGGCGGTGTTAATATTATTATCAAAAACGAAACTATTTTATAAAAATTGAACATACTGACATGTGATGTGTGAACACAAAAACGAAAATCATAATAATTGCCTCAATAAAACACATAAAGATGACACTAAATTGCTAATAAAACGCCCTTGCAGAGATAATAAAAATAATAAACATTTATTTTTCCCACATACTTTCTAAAAGACGGCCTCAAGTTGGTGTGATTGTTTTAGCTTACTTGTAGCTTTATTATACTCGTATTATGTCATGTTAACTTTAGATACATTAATAAGGTTCAGAGTAATAAATAATAAAATAACTGCGGTTGCCAACCCGCCTGCCAATCGTGGCAACTATGGCAAAATGCCTCCTATGAGGCAATCTATGGAGAGAGGCCCATGTTCAGGAGTGGACATTTGCTGAATGTAATGGATGAATGGTAATGGATTCCATTTTAGTCCTTAAGAAGTGGCAAAGTCTATTTCCAGAAAGTAAAATAACAGTCTATATATATATATATACGAGGGTTAAAATTTCTGCAAATCATATTGTTTGAGATTCCATTGATTTGACAAAATTGATAATATCGGCTTTGAATCCAATTTATTTTATGGGAAAAAATGTCTTTGTAACTTAAAGAGATTATATATATTTATTTATTTATTTATTTAGACTTACCAACTAAGTACATATGAAAACATTTCGGCTACATTTTGTATAACATTATATATATGTACTTAAATTATAGGTGAGTACAACACTTTAACATTAATGCAATTACTTTATTAAAAACAATACTAAAATTTATGTGTGAGATTTAAGTTAAGATTTAAGAAAAGACATATTTTTTAAGTAAAATATAGAATAAAGTTACATTAAGTATGGCTATTTAATTTTATTATCATTTAGGATGAATGTTTATATCGAGTTACTCGATGTGCTTTTCAACATTCACTAGAAATTGGCTAACACTGTCTGAAAAAATATCTATATCTATGCTTGCCTTTCTAAAAAGTCGATTATATCTGGATAAAACAAGTGATATGGGGCTATTCTTTCCATAATTGTTCCTTCTTCTAGGCACAAATAATGGGGCATAGGTGTGCAGCCGAGTCGATGGTCTGGGGATTCTTATTCCAACTAGGGAAAGTAATTCAGGGCAGTCAATGGCACCATTAAGGAGCTTGTAAAGGAAAACCAGTCTGAGCTTGTCTGCATGCTGATGTAATGATTTTAGGGAGAAATAATCCCTTATAGTGCGATGCACTCCAGCAACGTATGAGAGTCTGCAAATGAACTTCTTTTGAACATTTTACAATCGTTGTATATTGTTTTGATAAGTGGGATACCATACATTACAACAATATTCTATGTTACAGCGAAGCAATGAAAAATAAAGAGTCTTTAATGCAATGACTGATTTAAATTCTATGGTGTTTCGCAATATGAATGAAATCATCCTCAGGCTTTTATTTACAACTGCATCAATGTGTTCTCCGAAATTCATTTTTGAATCGATAAGGACGCCCAGATCACGAACCACATCGACCTTTTTAAGTGGTTGTTTTGCAATAGCTAGTTTGGAATTTATGGTATTTTCGGGAGAATTTGATATGAAAACATTTTTTGATATTCAGCTCCATTCTATTATGTTGGCACCAATCGTAAAATTTGTCGATATCATCTTGTAAAGCTCTTTGCTCTTGCTCAGTTTTGACAATCTTTGATATTTTTAGGTCGTCTGCATAAAGTTCGAATTCAGAGTTTTTTATTATATATTTAATATCGTTTATAAAAATAATAAAGGGGCCAAGGATAGATCCCTGTGGAACACCAGATGTCGGAGTGAAAGTGTTTGAAATAAAACCGTTTACTATTACTTTAATAGTCCTCTTTGAGAGGTATGAGTGAAACCATTTTAGAAGTGAGCCTTCTATGCCAAACTGTGTTTTTAACTTATGCTCGAGGATTAAATGGTCAACTTTGTGAAAGGCTTTACTAAATTCACTGTATATTACATCAACTTCATCACCGTTGCTCATGCTTGTAATCGTTCTTTCAACAAATGCAGTTAGATTAGTTGCAGTTGAACGTTGTTTGAAAAAACCGTGTTGTCGATCAGTGATGTGTTGTTTTATATGTCAGTTTAAGGTAGGACAAATGAGGGACTCAAAGACCTTAGCCAGTACTGGAAGAATGCTGATTGGTCGATAATTTTTAATATCGCATCGATCACCGGATTTAGGTATAGGCACAACAAGAGCTTCTTTCCATTGAGTTGGAAAATATCCTTCAGAAAGTGACTTATTGTATATGATATATAAGGGTCTAGAGAACTGATTTGCACAATTTTTGAAGAATATAGGAGGTATACTATCACTGCCTGCACTCTTTTTAACGTCCAGGTTTTTTAAGGTTGTCTTAATTTTTTCTTGTGATATATATATATATATATATATATATATATATATATATATATATATATATATATATATATATATTATTTAATGACTGAGTGCAAGATGGTATTGTGTTATTAAATTGATGTGAATTTGCAGGAAGAGTGTAGTCACTAGCAAATTTTTTAGCAAATAAGTTTGCAATACTGGCTCCATCATTTACTTTAATATTGTCGAGTTTCATGTTTTGTGGTATATTATTGGAGTTTTGACGTTTTTGTTTTAGGTAAGACCAGAACACTTTTGGATTCTTTATTAGATTATCCTGAACATCATTAATATATTTATTGTACAATTTTTTTATTAGCATATTAGTTCTTTTTTTTAATATATCATATTCAAATTTGTCTAGATGGTTTTTAAATTTTTTTTATATATATATATATGTATGGATGTACATGCCACAGCAATGCGCAGGCTCTTTAATTTCCGTGTCAGTTATGTCCGCGATGTTACTCCAGTGCGTGTTATCATCTCATGTCTTCAAAATACGTTATTCCTCATTTATACGAGTTTCCTCACAATTTTTCATCTTCATCGAGCAAGTGATAAATCAAAAATTAAAATTGCAATTAACAATGCCAATAAAGATTTCACAGCAGGCAGCAAGCAGGGTTCGTTTGATTTGAATTTAATGAAGCAAATTTCTTGGAATATTCACGTGAGTCCCCTTTAATGTTTTGGTACTCTTCACTTTTAATCACTACAAAGAGTTTGTAAAAATATGTTGATTTACATTTATGGATGTAATTTTACCTACGTCAACGTCCTTTTTAGGAACATTACAGAAAATAAAAATCATAAAAAGTCACGCAATCCTTTCGAGGTTGTTAAATGTCGGAATTTACGAGGAAATAAATTAACACCATGCTTATATTCTCAAAATTATAAACTTGTAAAGGATACTTCAGATGAATAATGCCAACGATTTTGACACGTATATCAACTACTAAATTTAGTTTTCTTATAATCTTTCATGTTCTTCATCATTGCTGGACATCGCAATTTTGTTTATAGAAGGAAAAAGATATATCTTCCGTCAAGCAAGGAGTCCATCGCGGTGTACGGAGGTATAAATAGAGTTGTTTGGAAAATTTGACAGGGTAATATAGGATTCCGTTTTGCACGGTCTGTTTACGATATTGTAGCGCGATGACAGTACCACTGGTTCCACCGCCAACTGGCGGAGCTTACCCGAAAACGGCATGCCAGTCAGCCGTGAGAACAGCAGTCCTTCAACATGTATATGTCGGCCATTTTAATCGACTGTCCTTGCAATTTATTGAAGTTCATGTTAAATACAAATTGGTAGGGAATCGTATGCTCTTTTATTTACAGGAGAAAATCCGCTAGTGTTGAGGTAACATTGTTTAAGAAATAATTTAAAAATTTTATCCTGCAGAGACTTAAACGTATAATAATTTCAAAATTAGAGCTTTAAATCAAAGTTTGTTTAAATTTATAACCTAACGTACCTTTGGACGTTTCCAATATCTGCAGTTTCACGGTATTCTCGACTAAAACTTAGTTTTGTGGTAGTGCAACTTGAAAGTTATACTTTAGTTTACTTACAAAACATTTATTGTAGTAATATTTATTTATGGATAAATGAATACTCTTTCGGAACATTGAACAAATTATATAATGTCTTTGTTGATAACATGTTAAAAATTTCTATAGTAAAACTGTTTATAACAAATAAGATATACATGGATTAAAATAGCCCATATAATCGCTAATAAGTCGTATCTAAATTCATTTATATAAATAATTGTACAACATTATTATAACTTTTGTTGTTTAAAAAAATTGTCTGGATTTCCTTTTGGATCTTCTCGATTCACGTATAAAAAGGTATAAAGATGATATTCAATAATCTAGATTCAATAAAAAATTTAAATATAATATTATTATAAAGTATCGAATGGAATCTTTTTTAAAGCAAGTATTAAAAAAAAGGGAAACCTACCTATCAAATTGATCGAAGTAATAAATGTAGCAAATAGTCACCAAAAGCTAAGATAAAAAATAATTTAATAAGATGAATTGTCACTTCTGAGGACTAAATTGGAAAACCTTTGCGCCAAGAAAAATTTTATCAAAAATAGTTACTGGCACTGTCACAGTAAGTTAGTAATTATAGTGCTCTATTATTTACGCAACGAAAAATGACAGTCTATAAAATGTAGGATTTTTCAATAAAAAAATAATTAATTCTCATGCGTTCGCGTATACTTCATGATATAGTTCTAGAGGTTTTAGATGCTTTACAGCACCCATAGTATATCAGATAGCGAAAGTGATCTGTCACCTGCATCCATGGACTACGTGCGTGTGACATTTAACTTTTAAAATTATACTGAATATTATATAAATGTTATTTGCATATAAGTTCTACGTACTAACACCGTCCTTTGTAGCATGCCGATCATATTTAACATCGTAACCGAAACTATTGGAACCGGAAAGGTCAACATTTGCTAGGCCAGTTGAATAGCCTTTGAATTTTATAAGACTAGTAAATATGTTTCTGCTTTACCAGCCATTAAAAGTCCACTGCTGGACCTTCTCTCATTGCAGATAGTCTGCATCTGCATTTGCGTCTGGGTCTACCATCGTCTTACCTATTTCTGCCACCAAGCAGCAGAGATTGCACTATATGACGATCCCTCCCCCTCCCCTTTTTCCTTCGGTAAACTGTATTATCTATATGATTTATAAAATATGTCCAATTTACATGTCCACTATATCAACCATATATTGATCTTTATAAAGGTTTAATATAGGCCGTTTAATAAATTTATGGCCTGATCGTCTTTTTTTTATAGGATAGGGTGACAAACGAGCACACAGTTCACCTAATGGTAAATAACCCATAGACATCCACATCTATCCTCAATAAATAATCAAAATGCAGATGCGTTATCACCCGTGAGGACTAACATGGAATGCCTTTTCCAGGAAAAGGGGTCTCCGGTTTTCTACACTCACCATACAAAACACAACAGTGTTAAGCTGTTATTTTACGCTGGTATTCGTTCAGAGCGTGGCCCTCCCCCGTCGAGCCGACCCATTCGTGCCACAACTATACTACTAATATAGCTGCAGCATGACTCTAACAAGTAAAAACATTAATTAGAACCCTTATTTACGTTGTAGTGGGTGGAAGGAAAAGGGGAGATCTCCCGCCGGGCAAGGTGTTCTGCCCGGGGAGCGGCCAGCGCTCCGATTGGTAGTTCGGAGCTATTCTATATATGCTGCTTTAATTTCGGAACTTTGTTAGCGCGATTTAGACTTCGACGTGTTTTCGCTTGTGGCGCCACGACAGCGCCGCCACATCACCCCCTGCTCAGACCAGAGATCGATAGTGCAGTCTAGATGTCGACGAATTTGCAAGTGCCAGGGAATTGCCTTGTAAGTCTGCGGTGAGTCGAGAAGAAGGCAAGTAATCTGAGAGAGTGCCCTGAAGCAGAGGCGAGCACTAAGGCTCAGAGCCGTACCGAACACTGTGGTGCAGAGAGTAGCTTGAAGGAACAGGAAGCATTATTATTCCAGTGCTGCGATGAACCTTTGTAAAGCTAGATGGCTTGCAGAATGTGAAGACTGCAGACAATATCAGCTCGGGAGCGAATGAATGGGGTACTTGAGAATGATGACGAAGATTTGAAGTTGTAGTTTCCGAAGGTTGTTGGTTGCGTGTTCAGATCACGTCGGGGTCACCTTTGTAGTGGCTGGAAGGAAAAGGGGAGATCTCCCGCAAGATGTTCTGCCCGGGGAGCGGCCAGCGCTCCGATTGGTAGTTTGGAGCTATTATATATATGCTGCTTTAATTTCGGAACTTTGTTAGCGCGATTTAGACTTCGACGTGTTTTCGCTTGTGGCGCGACGACAGCGCCGCCATAACGTTGTGTTTGTATAGTAGCTTAGTTCTTTTAGGTATCTCTTGGAAAAATGAATATTCAATAGAGCAGTCGAAAGCTGTTGGTAGTACTTTATAAGCTAAAGAACTCCGTTCACGAAAACCAGGCTCAAAAAAGGTTAAGAATATTTAATCGTCCCTATTCCACTTATATCAGGTTTACAACAGTCAATTACTTATTAATTAATCTCTTCCGGATTGGAAAAGGCTCACAATATTTATATAAAGTACTAGATACAAGGGATTCGCTCTCCCACATTTTTAAAAAATGTGGGGGAGGCATACGGCTCTACACACGCTACGTGCGGTGAGTGCCAACCAACCAACGCGCTCCTCCTGAAGGGGACGTTAAGTCGGGAACTGGATCATAGTCCACAGGAAAATAACTGGCGTACCAATAAAAGAGGGCTTGGGCCCTTGATAGCACGTAAGCACAAACATCGGCCGAAGTCATTGGTGTAAACGCCATACAAAATGTGATCAATTCCAGCCACAGTGAATGTACGTAACACGGATCAGGCAATAATAGGCACACTGCCCATAAAAAGCCCTCTGTGAGCGCCACCACCTGCCAGACCGTCGTTCTGCAGACGTGATGTAAGTGTAAGGCATCACTAAAAATTGCATGATCAGCACGGCTGACTAGCCGCAGAGCGTGTCATGAGTCTACCGCTCACCTCAAGGGAAAGGGTCCCATGTTGCGCGCTTTTTGGCTGCAGCCTTGAGTTTTCTCAGATTGTCCCTATAGCTGCCACCCGCATGGGGTCGACACATATGCTCCACCAACCAATACAATGGAGATATAGGCAAAATACAGTTATAAGATAATAATTATAATTCGCCATAAGAAAGGGTTTGTGTCACTGACGTTGAGTATATTATGCATTTTGCGATCATGTTTGTCTCACCCACCAACAAGTTGGCTTTAATCATTCAAAGGTTGGAAATTTATGGAGATATATTATTATGTTGTTACATAAAACATCATGGAGGTCAGACAGTCTGCAGTTCCGTAATGAAGGGACCCAAATTGGGCAAAGCTACTTAGGTTGGGAGTCAAACCAAGACGCAGAACTGAGAATAACGACCCGCGAACAACCATCGCAGAGACGCAATGCTGCAGAACGCAACAAGCATCAATACGACTATCGTCAGGCTTACATTATCCCAAGGTCCACCATACAATCCCAGCAGGCCAGAAGATGCGTCGAATCAGGTGCAACACACTCGCAGATCCATCAAAAGACACAATATCGCAAGTAGCAGTAAGCATCAATGCAACTACCATACAGATTGCGCCCCTTTACAACGCACCCACATGATCCCTATCGAATTTGGTAACAAAATTGGTACTGTTCTTAACTAAAAATACCACCAAAACACAAAAAACAAAAAATAAAGAAGGTATGATTGATCAAAGAGGGAGTCACGCGAACAGGCCTCAAAAGATGAGTAACTTGACGAAACAAAGCATAATTGACCACGTTAATTTGTTTCCAGCAGTAGAAACTCACTACGTCAGAAAATGCTCAAAACGTCATCAAACATTTGTCAGAGCAATTTAATATTTCAAAAATGTACCGATTATATGAACTGTGGTTTCCAAACCAAAATTTGCCAGAAGATCGGAAAGCTACAAAGCGACAGTATGAGTATGTGTTCAGTACAAAATTCAATTACTCTTTCTTTCGGCCAAAAAAGGATCAGTGCCCAAAATGTACCCTTTATGACCAAGTAGAAAAAGAAAAAAAAACTATCACTAGAGGACGCATACAGAAAGCATATAAAAAAGAAGGAGACTATTCGTAACATAAAAAACGAAGAAAAATTGAGCACAGATGAAAAAAACACTACTATTGCGGCGTTTGATCTGGAAAAAGTTTTGGTTGCGCCGGCCAAAACGAAAATCGGTTTATATTCGCCCTATACCTGTATATCGTACAAGTTTATGGAGTGAAAACTATAACGCACCGATTTTTTGAGACCGGGCATAGCCAAAATGAAGGTGATAATATGCATTCATGCATACAGAGGGCTATGAAAAATAAAAAATAAAATATAAATACTCCAGAGCAAGTTTATGGTGTAATTTCAAACGCGAAATTCTCGCATCCAAAATATAAGATCAATGAAATGGAGTGGATCAATGAAGTGGATTTCTACGATATAAAATATCTTATTAATGGAAAGAATTGGTTAAAAGACACCGAAGGACGAAAAATTAAGTGGTCGAAATTGATGGAGGTGAGAGTTTCTCATTTGAAACCAACAATTTTACAGTATAAGTATGAACTCGAAAATGAGCCCTTTGAGTTGAATACAAAGTGGACTAAACCGAAAAGAGGGCAAAAATCCGTCGCTGACGAGGTACTAACCCTTAAAAATATTTACAGCCATACGTTACCCGTCACCAAAGCCCTGCTTGATGACCTGAAGTCTCTGTGTGATAGTGAGGCCATCCCAAAATATTATCACAGTTTTTATAATAACTTAAATTGTGCCGACATCATACCTGAGGAACAAGAAGAAGATTTAGATTTAAATTGGGTTACCTACTTGTAACATTTTTAAATTTCGTTTTTAAATATGTAATAATTTTCGTTTGATACTATAATAATAAATACTTAATGGATATTTTTTTGCATTTTATTTCCCATCGATAACTTATTTTGGTTTTTGTTGGATGTATTAATAACTAAAACTGTTACCTATTTACTGTTTTAATAAAACAAAATAAATTCAATTCAAATTTAAAAGATTATAATTTGTAGCACTGTAACTTGTACCTATCTTGTACCGTTAGATTAATGTAATTTGCCTTAACCACTTCCAAACTCGCTAGATTAAATTATAAACTGACAATTTAGGTACAATTTACAGTGTTCCAAATTATAACCGTATAAAATCAATAGGTACATCCAAATAAAATCCAAAATAAGTAATTACAATTATTATGGTAGTAATAAAAACCTTTCTTTATACATATTTACACAATATTTAATTCTGACACTAGCGGCCGCGCGCGACTTCGTTCGTGTGGGCGGATAAAAAGTAGCCTATGTTTTTAGTTTGACTAACATCTATCTATCAGCTGTGAAAACCGCATTAAAATCCGTTTAGTAGTTCAGAGATGTGCTGGAACAAACAGACAGACACGAAACAAAAAGCGCATTTTTCTCTTATATTACGTTTATTTCGTCGTTCCCTGTTATTTTAGTCCATTATCCTTAGTGTACAGACAAACCTGGTTCCACTAATTTATTATAGTAATAGATAAAAGATTATGACGGTGTTAAATTAAAACTTAACTCCTAAAAACGATAATCAAAAAAACATGTAATATATGTTTACCGTAATATTGAGGTCAGTTACATCATCGAATACAATTGCAATGACATTATACGAACAGAAAGTACATGCATATTTACCATGGAACAATATCGTAATGCCCGATTGCTATAGCCACATCATTTTGTGATTTCCGTCGAACACTATCGTAAAGTTAGTTAGCGGTAACATCCTCCATAATTTATTTCAGTAATGGACATTTTTATGATTTTCTTATTTATAAAGAAAACTTTTTAGAAAAATTTAGTATAATTGTAGTGCCAAAAATTTATTTCCTATTTTTGGTAAAAGAATGTTCTTTCTAGGTTTGATAGTCCTTGTAAAATTGACATTTTTCGATTACGATTTTGTTCGTCGGGGACGGCGATAGGTCAACTTGACAAATTAAACGAAACAATAAATGCAAGAGACAGCCCTATTTCTCATTTAAATAACTTAGGCAGTGCCAACAAAATGTAAACCAAAGGAGAATTGACTTTTATTCCCTTCGGCATAAATAGGGTTATCTAATTTCAGCCTTCTTTTTCACAAGCAAAATGATTAAACACTATCACAAAACATATATATAATTTTCCAAATAGCGCGACATTCAATTTTAAATGTATTCAAACTTTCCTTTCAGCAAACAGACGCAACAATCAAATACAATTACAAAGCATACGCACAAGCATTCAAAAGGGCACATTATTCAATTTCAAATTTTCGTTGCAACAACAAACACAGTGATTAAGTTTATTTACAAAACATATGCAGCAGCATTTAAAGGAGTAGATTAAATTCAATTCTTTTAATCAAAACCGCTACAAATATGAAAATTTCGCGGAAAGCCCAAAAGCATTTTTAATTTTAATTCAAAGAATTTTTAACTAAGTGTTCGATCAAACCAAATCTAATACCCCTCAGCAGCGTGATTCAACGCTCCAGAGGGGCCCTAATCTTACCACCACCAAGGGGAGGCCACACGGCGTGAATCCGAGACCAATAGAGCGCAAACCGCTAACAGTCGCCACTCGGGTTGTACGCCTTCACTGAGGCCGTCGGCGACAAAACATTTTGACAAGTGGACTGTTGATGGCTTAAGGCTCAGTGGAGGCGGCCGTGGTGGGAGCTAAGGCGGCAGCTAGCTAGGGCCGCCTCCATCAAATGGGGAACAGTGGTACACCAGTCGCGGCCACTCAGCTAACGGGAGTGAGAAGGGTCTAGCGAACTGATGAGTGGCCGTGAAGTTCCTCTCCACACGCTGAGGGGGGGTGATGATACCCCCGCCCCTGGGGGAATTACCCCCCGACTGGTAGAAGGAGGGACCCCTTTCAAACCTAGGGGCCTGGTGGCTGGCCGGCGGGCGCCGAGAATCGCCCGTCAGAGGGCGTGGCTGAGCGCCCACACCCGTGGGGGTCGAGGGCCTGGCAGAGCCCCTAGAGGAGATGCTGTTCGCACCCAGGCACAAAACTGCATGGTGATTGCCCTGGCAATGCAGACAGGGCCGCCGATGCGGACAATCTCGCTGGAGGTGCCCTTCCAAACATGAGCAGCACCAGCGGCGCTCCTTGCCGATAGTTCGCCTCGCCGGAACCGGCTTACCTAATATCTTCGGGCACGACGTTACCCGGTGATCAGATGCTCGACTATAGGAGCAGGGGGGGTTGACGACGACTTGCCTGGCGGATTCAGCCTCTCACTGGGCACGGCTCGTAAGTCGTCAACGGTGCCCGCCGCGTTCTCGATCTGCAGGCACTGCTCCTCCTAAAACCGCAGCAGGTCATAGAAGGGCGGAATATAGGAGGCCTCGTCCCCGCCGTACCTCTCCTCAAAATGTATTCGAAGGTCGAGAGGTGGGCGGGACAGCACGATGCGGAGCAACAAAAAAGCCCATTCGCCCACTGGTAAATCCAGCTGCCTCAACGTATTACAGGCCACCAAGACTGGATCCAACAGGTCCGGACGTAGTCTGGCCCGGTCACTAAGAAGCGGGAGGCTTAGAAGCTGCTTAACATGTTCGTCCGCAATTCGCCGGACGTTGGCGTATCTTCTGGCTAGGAGGTCCCGATCAGTCTGGTAGCAGTCGTTCGACAATCTCAAGTGGCCGACGACGCCAAGGGCCTCCCCTCCAGTGAGGCCAGGAGGTACGCCATCTTTTGGCTCAGTGTCAAGTCACTTCGGGCGTCCACTAGGCTGTCAAAAAGATCAATGAAAGTCAGCCATTCGGAAAGGACCCCGGAGAACCTTGGCAGGTCCAGAGTTGGGAGTCGTCCCAACAGCTCCGGTGAAGCTGCTTGCGAGAGGACTCGGGCAGGCCACTCATCCGAGCTTCACGCGCCTCCTAAGCATCCATCAAGCCGTTTCGGCTACAAAGCATACCAAAAAAATAGACATGCATACATACACAATATGTATATAAGTAGACAGTAGATATAGAGTATATTATACTCAATGAATATTATTCTCCAATGTCTGTTTTTGAACATTTTTTGAGAAAGAGGTTTCATTGTGTTTGTTAGGAGGATATTTAAGTACACCTCAGCACTGGTTTTTACACCTTTTTCACAGAAAAACACCTCAGTTAAGCCTGAATATGAGACTCCAAGAAGCCAAACCATGAGCGACGAAGGATTATGACCTCGTTGAAGCCAAACCATGAGTGACGAAGGATTATGTCCTCTGTGACTTCTGTGTTTCTTATTGCTGTGGGCATACACCTTATCATTTTGTTTATAACTTTCTTCGATGTAAAAAATTTTTTCATCCGAAAAAAAAATCGCGTTTTTTTTCCCGCGTACCGCTGTAGCAAAGCGCGGGTTCTATCCAGCCTAATTTTTTCAAACGCTAGTTCAAAAAATGTCCGGTCTTCTTACAATAAGCTCGTAGTCCTAGGTCTTCATTGATCTTTCTGTTGACCTTGGTTCTGCTTAGGGCCATCTGAAGAGCTAAGATTTTTTGTTTACGAACAGGATTTCTTTGGATTCGCGCCTTCACTGCTTTGATGATCGCGGGTGTCCCTAACTGTACGAGGTCAGCCGATCCTCTTACGACCTTCGAAGCTTGGTTCTTCCGTGAATCGTTTGATAGTGCGATAAACAAATCGTAGGGTTATTTTCAATTTTTGTAGAATATTGAAAATCTCTCTTGGCGCGTAACTACAGCGGTGTAACGCGATAACCGCTATTCTATCTTCTTTCTTCGATCACTCCATTTAAGAAAATTTATAAAAATTAATGTCTTTTTTATTTTAGGCAAGCGCAAACGTTATATTTTTAAAATTAGTGATGTTCATCTACCCAGTATTAATTTTTTTTAAATAATAAGGTTTTGACGGAACTTATTACCCGAAGAATATAAGATTGATTTTTTATATTCAAATGTAATACTAATTTTGATAAATTGCAGTTCAATAAATTAAATTGCTTCATAAAATATCATTATATTAAATAAAAAAATCGTATATAAAATTTCAATCGTTTTAATTAAAATTTTAACAATGTTTCATTTTAACAACCAACTTCTTTAAAAGAGTAAGAAAAATAGTCGGCGTTATAATATTTTTAACAATTGAGACGTCTGGTGGGCAGATGATGCTTATTCAGTTCCTAACAGAGCATTTTGTTTCAATACATTTAATGAAGGGTCATTTAAACAAATTAGATAACAAATATATGAGAACTCAATGGAAGTATTATTGAGGCTTTAAAAATCTATATTTATTTTGTAATATTTAGACATAGTGATACCTAATGTTGTATGAGCATCATTACACTTATAAAACAGACGATTTGAGCTTAATATATTACATACAAAATAAAAAGAATAAATATTTTAGTAGATCTATGCTGCAGCTAAATTATGGTCGTACAAGAATGGGTTGGTTCAGCCGGGGACGGACCACGCTCTCACAGAATACCAGAGCAAAATAACAGAGCATAATGCTACTGTGTACACAGTACGGAAGAGCAGAGAGAGTAGAGAAGATTTTCCATTTTATTCACAGTATTGTTTGAAATCCCGACCAAGTTACCTTAATCGATTAAATTTTAATTAGAGAATTTCTCTCTTTTTTGAGACACTTTTCCTCAAGCCTCATCCTTTGCAGGCGGATTAACAATCGCAATATCACATTATCCCATTTCTTCCAACTACTCCATATCAACTCGTGGGTGTGGTAAGAGATGGCAGAAAAAAACAAATCAAAGGGCAGCAGCATCTTGTACGTGGTAGAGCCATGCTGCAGCTATATTAGTAGTATAGTTGCAGCACAAATGGTTCGGCTCGACCAGGGAAGGACCACGCTCTCACAGAATACCAGCGTTAAATAGTAGCTTAACGCTGCTGTGTTTCGTATAGTGAGTGCATAGAACCGGAGACCCTTTTTACTGGAAAAGAGGCATTCCATCTTAGTCCTCGCGGGTGACAACGCATGTGCATTTTGATTCGCAAACTAGGATAGATGTAGATGTCTATGGGCCACAGCAACCACTTACCATCAGGTGGACTATGTGCTCGTTTGTCACCCTATCCTATAAAAAAATTACAATTAACAAATGAAAAAATTGCGGTTGCCAATACGCCTCAGCCTATGGGGGAGGCCTTTGTTGAGCGGTGGATTTTATAGGTTTTAATGGATGTATGGATGTGTGATTAATATGACCCAGAATTAAATTTAGTTGGTGGGCTTCCTTTTCTGCCTAGGAATACTTCTGAAAAGGTATCAATCAATCTCTCACCTTTTTATGCTGCCAAATGCATGCACACATGTGTTCAGTTCCGAACGGTAGCCAAAAATAGCCAGTATATGTATATATACAAGCAATATACAGGCTCCAAATAATCACATGTTAACCCCCAGAAATGAACACGCATCTCCATCTACGGACTTCTTCATCCGTGGTCCAAGGGCTGGAGTAGCCACTTACCATTAAGTAAACTGTTAGCTTATTTGCTATTACAAGTACCTATATTAAAAAAAAACGTTTGGTCTGATGGCATTGGATAATTTATTCGTTTGCACGAATTAATTATCCAATGAGTCAAATATGAGCTAGTAGCGGAATACAAGTGCACCGTTCCAAGACAGAGCCAAGACTCCTCTTACTGCGGTCGCTCCGTCTGTTTTATATATACAAAAGAAGGAGCTACACATGCGCCAGCTACACATGAGCCACACACAAGTGCAACAGCGCAGGTGTGCGGTGCACGTTATTTTTTACAAGAATTCTGGCTAGCCACACAGGCGCTGCCACACGTGCAACGGTGCAGGCGTCGTCATATATTTATTTATAAGAGACTTGTAGTGACAGTTTAAGTGGGTCCCTGTATAGTTTAAATTCACAACTGGACCCGGTAAGTGGCGCTGTTGTCGAGATCAAGATCACCCGTGCGGAGCCGAGGCGGATCGCTAGTATTATATAAGTACCCCAGTCACGTTGGCTCCTTAAAAGCTTGGCGTGCTAAGTAGCGCGAGATAGTATTTCATGCCGGCGGTCCACCGTTTGCGAATTTAACGGCCTTACTTGAAATGCTGTTCTCATCTCTGGGCTGGATCACCTCAGTACCACCTCTTTTATAAACCGCATCAAATGAAGGGCAGCCCAAATCATACAAACGAATTCTTTTTGATCGGTTCAATTCACTGGCACTGCGAAAAGAATGTTGCATCACTTTGCATCTTCTATCGCATTGGACGCAAGATCACACAGAGTGCTTAGACAAATGGTTCAGATTTATTTCACCTGCCAAATTTTACGATCTTGACGTCGCAATTATTTTTGTGGAATTAGCCACCACCAAGTTTTATCTAGTCAGATAAGAGTTAGGAACCAACAAGAAAAAAGCGAACCTACACCTTTTTAAAAGGCCAGCAACGCTTCTGTATGTTTCTGAAATAACACGTTTATGGATGGCATCAAGTAATTACTCTTACTATCAGGTAACCCAACCCACAAGCTCGTTTGCCCTTTCTTATAAAAATAAAAAATAAAAACAATGGAAGAGACCTCCAGTGTTGGAGTTTTAAGGACTTATCAAGAGAATACTGAATTATGTATCTGTATAAAGCAAAATAAAAAGTCAACTATAAATATCATTCCTAAATTAAAGTAGTCCACTCATAAATTGTACGCTTTCAAATAAACATGAATTCCAATCGAGAATCGATTGAAAAAATAAACATGGAAATCAACTTCAGTCAAATTCCCCAGCTGAATGTACGATTTTTATTCATAATAGTGAGAGGAAGCCGTGCGATTTAAACTGAACCTTTTAGAAAATACGTAGGTATACTTTTTATTTGTTCTACCCTTTATTCGAAAAACTTTCGTTCATTTTAATTATTTTGACAGCTCAGTATCTCCGCGGATAAGCGTATGGCTTAGGGGTAATGGCTTAGTTAGGGGTTCGGTTCCCGAAAGTAAAACTGTTTATACCATACTTTGATCATTCTTTTATCACGTGGAAAATCAGCACTTAAAAAGACAATTAAAACTTTCTTTGGTGCCGGCAAGAATGGAGTTCGGTCTGCTAGCGTACTATTAAATTTAAGTCTTGCGCTTATACCCCTACTATTACTTTTCTAATCTATCAGAGCTCTAAAATAATTATTATCGAGAGATCATTGAAGAAGTAAATTAATGAGTAAAGGTAGTAATCTATATCCTATATAAATACGGCTTTATAGTGAAGTGGCATAGTAGTAATTAGCATGGGCAACAAATAATTAATCCAATTCTGGTCTTTGTTCACATACAATTAATGTAATATGTAAAAAAAATAATATGTTTTTACATATAACATTATAATATAATCACAGAGCAACATGAACCATCGGCGCGGCGGTCCGTAGTTGCTCTCATATAACGTAATTAACGCATATCCTCAGACACTCCAATTAGTATATTATGTTACGAGTATAATCAAAATACATACACTGACTTTTTAGTAAAATATGTTTATGCGTTGATTATTTATTAAATCAGTTATACTAATTCCGGAAGAATGTTGTGGTTACAGTACAATCACGGTGTAACTTGAGGGGTGGTGTAACATCATCGGTGGCTGAGGGGTGGAGGACCTCAATACCTATAGATTTAACCCCCTATATGTTATGCAATATTCAGTGGTTCAAAAGTTATTTGGACTTTAGTAAAAATTTTGCCAAAATCTGATTTTAGCCTAAACTTCGCAATTGCAGCCAAACTATTAGGTCTGCGACCGTGATTTTTTTCAAACAAGATAAACAGAGGGTCTTTTTTACGCTTATATCAAACAGAGGCTTAGATTCATAAAAATCCAAAAAAAAATTTAAGTATTTTATTTTTCAAAATTTATTGTTTGCATTAACTTTTTTTTTATAGGAGAGGGGGCAAACGAACATGCGGCTCACGCCCATGAACAACCGCAACACCAGGGGAATTGCAGATGCGTTGCCGGCCTTTTAAAAAAGGAATAGGCTCTTTTCTTGAAGGTCCCTAAGTCGTATCGGTCCGGAAAAATCGCTGGTGGTAAACTATTCCATAAGGAAGTTGTGCGAGGAAGAAAACATCTTCTAAATCGCACAGTGGTGGACCGCCAATCATCCAGATGGTGTGGATGGTATCGGGAGTTCTGCCGCGATGTGCGTTCGTGAAATTTGGCGGCTGGGATTAATCCGAACAATTCCTCAGAGCACTCCCCATGGTAAATGCGAAAGAAAATGCTAAGAGATGCAACATCTCTTCGCAGTGCCAATGAGTCGAGCCGATCGGAAAGGACTCGGTCGTTGACGATTCGAGCCGCTCTGCGCTGGATGCGGTCAAGTGGAAGGAGCTGGCACTGGGGAGCCCCAGCCCAGAGATGGGAACAATATTCCATGTGAGGCCGAACCTGCGCCTTGTAAAGTTGCAGACGTTGAGCCGGCATGAAATACTGTCCCGCTCTACTGAGCACGCCAAGCTTTTTAGAGGCCAATTTGGCCTTCTCTTCCAAGTGACCACAAAACTGCACGTTACTCGATATGTCGACGCCGAGGATTCCGATACTGGCTGAGGCAACAAGGGGAGTACCTTGAAACTGAGGAGATACGACAAAGGGGTTCTTTTTAGCGGTAAACGCGCAAACTTGTTGAATAGGAAATTGATCTCTTTTTAATAGTAAAATGCTGTAATTTGCTCAACCGACCTTTACTTGATCTCTAAATTTTACAACGACGACAGGTACAACATTTTTTAAACATACCTACACAGCTTACGGACTAATATTGGCATGAGAACTGCTAATATAATTTGACAGGCGCTTCAACATGCCCCCCGGCGTTGAAAGTCTACCTTTCAACCAGATTCTTCAGGTTCAGGAAGCGGACAAATTTTGCTAAATGATCGGCGAACTATACCAGTCGATGTTTTGATATCCGCCACCCTTGATACGCCGTCCGAGCCTGGATGGACTGCGACGATGCGACCCATCTTCCACTTTAATGGCGGTGAATTCTCCTCTTTTAGGAGTACCAGTGAATTTAACTTCAAAGAGCCTTTACAGGAACGCCATTTCATCCGCAGTTGAAGCTCTGATATATATTCCTTGCTCCATCTAGCCCAAAAATGTTGACGTAATTGTTCTATTCGTTGAAATCGGGTTAAAGAGCTTACGGAATGATCTTTATAGTCTGGTGTCGGCAAGGAAGTCAAGGGGCGTCCAACCAAAAAATGACCGGGCGTTAGTGGTAGCAAGTCTTCAGGATTCGTTGACAAAGGTGTGAGTGGTCTGGAGTTAAGTATAGCCTCAATTTGTATTAATGTGGTATTTAGTTCCTCGTAAGTCACATTACAATTGCCCAGCACTCTAACTAAATGATATTTAATGCATTTGACACCAGCCTCCGCAAGCCCAGCAAAATGGGGAGAATAAGGCGGTATGAAATGGAAATTAATTCCTTCATTTGCCATTACCTCAGATAAAGAATTACAATACGTCCTAATAAATTTTGAAATGTCATTGTATGCGCCTACAAAGGAGGTACCATTATCCGAATAAATATTAAGAGGTTTCCCTCTTCTAGACATAAATCTGCGCAAAGCTAATATGAAGGTATTGCTAGTTAAATCACCCACTAATTCAAGATGAATTGACTTAGTCGCGAAGCAAATAAAAATAGCTATATACACCTTTACAATTTTACAACCACGGCCATGGCGAGAAACAGATTGAATTGGTCCCGCATAGTCTAGTCCAATATTTTGAAATGGAAAACCAGAAAGGATGCGTTGGTGTGGTAGGTTGCCCATTATTGGAGAGATGGTTTTTCCTTTCATTCTATTACATCTTACACATTGTCGATAACAAGATCTGGCCAAATTACGACCTCTAATCGGCCAGTACATCTCTCTTATAGTGGCCAACATTAGCTGTGGTCCCGCGTGCATTAACCTTATGTGCTCATAATTGAAGAGCAATTTGGTAAAATAATGAGTGGACTGTATAAGTATGGGATGTTTTTTCTCATAACAGTAATCGGAATTTTCAAGACGCCCTCCAACACGCATTATTTTATTATCATCGAGAAATACATTAAATTTATGCAACGGACTTTTAGTGGGTAAACTTTTATTTTTAATTAACATGGTGTATTCCTCAAATGATTCACTCTGGGATATTCTTATAATAACATTGAGTGCGGTTTGCAACTCTTGATTGCTTAGAGGACCGTGAACGGATTGCTTTCTACAATTATTAATAAAACGCAGCACATAAGCAACGGTCCGATTTAATCTAGTATATTTAGAAAAGCGTTTAAATTCAATTAATTTATTCCCACCTAAATCTTCATTGTTGCTAGAATGAAGTATTCCGTGGAGGATAACATTTGACGATTTAATCTCAGGCAACTCGTGATTAATACTTAAGAAATTTGCAGGCCAGTGAGAGACCTCTTTCTTTAAAAATTCAGGTCCTGACCACCACTTACTCATGGATGAAATATCCTTACAACTCACACCGCGAGAAATATGATCGGCCGGATTACACTCTGTTGGGACATGCCTCCACTCGCAATTTCCAGTCTTCTCTAATATTTCAGCAACCCTATTTCTGACAAAGGGTTGTAGCTTGCTAGGTAACACCTTTAACCATCCTAACACGATGGACGAATCTGTCCAAAAGAAAGTGCGCTTAGCCTGTTGTCTCAGCGATGCTACAACCTTTTGGTAAAGGCGAGCTCCAACAAGTGCACCACAAAGTTCCAGTCTTGGGATTGTTATAGGTTTAAGCGGCGCGACACGACTTTTCGCCATCAATAATTGAATTAAAACCTCACCCTGATCATTAACACTACGCACATATAAACAGGCGCCATATGCTCGCTCAGAAGCGTCCGAGAAAATATGAAATTCAAACCAACTAGGCGAGTCACAAATAACACGACGTGGAATACGTAGAGTATTTAATTTAGGTAAATCGACTATTATCTCAGCCCACATCTTGCTGATTTCTGGCGTCAACTGCTCATCCCATGACAGCTTGAGCAGCCACAACTGTTGAAGAAGCATTTTCATCTTAATTACACAGGGAGATAGAAGTCCTAGTGGATCAAAAATCTGAGAAATCACAGATAACATATCACGCTTTGTTCTACCTGAGAATAGCCCTCCTATAGGGAAACAAAGTTGGTCAGTATGTGATTTCCAACCAAGGCCTAAAGTTTTAGTCGGTTCAAAGCCACCAATATTCAAATCAAGCGGAGAAATATCATTTTCACTAACCAGTTGAGATTCATTCGACTTCCACTTTCGCAAAACCATATGAGCTGATGCAAGTGTGGAAGTCACTTTACGGCGCAAATCTGTAACCTCGTTAATATCATCCCCTCCCGTTAGCAAGTCATCAACGTAAAAATCGTGAATGATCACTTGAGCAACCTTGTCATCGGTACACTCTAAGCCTAATTGTTGGAGGCACCTAGTTGCCAAAAAGGGAGCACTAGAGGTGCCGTAAGTCACGGTGTTAAGTTGATAAGCTTGAAGCTGTTCTGAAGGGTTATCACGCCAGACAATTTGTTGCAAATAGCGGTCATCGGGATGAATGACTATTTGCCGGTACATTTTCTCAACATCAGCTGTGAGAACGTATTTGTGTAGCCGAAAGCGTAAAAGAATGGACAAAAGGTCGTCCTGTACCACGGGACCTACCATCTGTATATTATTCAAGGAAACACCCGAAGAAGTCGGACTGCTAGCATTGAAAACGACTCTTAATTTAGTAGTAGTACTTCTTTCCCGAAGCACACCGTGATGTGGTATAAAATGCATCTTACGTGGTAAATTATCATTCTCACATTTCTCCATATGACCCAGACTTTCATACTCTGACATAAATTCTTTATACATTTCATAGACCTGAGATTGACCTGCTAACCTGCGCTCTAGCGATAGTAAACACTTTTTAGCTCGTGGCCAAGAATCACCTAATACGTCAGGATTATGTTTTAAGGGTATCCTCACGCAAAATCGACCATTTGCCAGTCGCGTGGTGTTTTTTAAAAAGTGTTCTTCGCATAATTTTTCTTCGTTTGAATAAAGAGACGCAGGGCTTACCTCTTCGAGGTGCCAGAAGCGTGCTAATTGTTTTTGTATATCTTCATCTAAATCTTTACTAGCCTCATCTTGAAATATTCTTGTAAAATTACATTTAATAAAGTTAACCCCTTTCTTTACATATCTATAATCTATCGGACCTGATACTAACCATCCTAAGCTAGTTTCACAAAGAATCGGCTGACCGTCCCCTAATTTTAATCTCTGCGTTCCTATTAAGTCCCAAAAGACATCAGCACCTATAAGCATGTCAACGGGAGCAGGTGAGTGAAAATTAGGATCTGCCAGAGAAATATTAGATGGAATTTTTAAGTTTGACAAATTAACATATCTAGTAGGTACATTTTGGGTTATTGATGGTAGGACAAAACAATGAAGATTACTAGAGAAGTTATCATTCAATGCTTCTGCTTCTTTTGAGCAGTGTAATGACTTAATATGCAATTTGGAATCAGTTCCAAGTAATTTAAATTAGAAAATGAGACAATAGAGGTAATCTCTAGCAGTTATAATAACTTAAATAATTTAGAATGTAGCTTACAAATCTTTAATTGTATGACTCCACAGAGTAATAATGAAAATTGTTTACACCTGGTGCATCAAAATATACAAGGCATGATAGGCAAAGAGCTAGAAATTGAGTTGTTCTTAAATAGCAACAATATTCATATCTTATGTATTACTGAACATTGGTTAAAAGCTTATAATTTAATGTTTAACTTCAGTAATCACCAGGTGGTCAGTTCTTTCAATAGAGATACGGTTTTAAGAGGTGGCTCCTTAATATTAGCTAGTAAATTATTATCATGTAAAGAACGTAAAGACATTGTGAGCCTCTCTGTTGAGCGAACTGTAGAAATGGCATGTGTTGAGTTTGAGCACCTCATTGTTGTGAGCGTCTACAGAGCCCCATGTTGTACATATGATACTTTCGAAAACATTATGGAGGAAGTTTTTACTAAGCTTAATAAACAGAATAAATCTGTTGTAATATGTGGAGACTTTAATATCAATCTCCTAGAAGCTTCCTCCATCAATATTAAATTTAGATCATTGTTTTAATCATATGGTCTTTTTAATTTATTTATAGAGCCAACGCGTATTTCTCAATCTAGTGCAACATGTATAGATAACATTTTTACAAATGTGAAGCCGTTGCATAAATGTATAATTCAAATATTAAGTTCTGATCACTGTGGACAAGTAGTTTCGTTACCTTATGTTCACAAAAAGCGAGTAGATGAGAAATTTGTGTCTGTTCCAGTAAATGCACGTCGCTTGGAGAAATTTAGAAGTAACATAGTGAAAAAACTTCCATCACTTTCATACCAAAATGATCCTAATTTTTTGTATGGAACATTATTTAAGCTTATTTGCAATGAATTTAATAATACTTTTACTTCTAAAACATTCTCCTTGAACAGTCGGAAGTCATTCAATGAATGGGCGACAGTAGGAGTCCATAAGAGCAGGCATAGGTTATATGATCTTTACCATGAAAGGTCATATAATCATAGCGTCGAATTTAGGGAATATGTAAAAAAATATTCAAAAATATTTAAAAGAGTGTGCTCCATAGCCAAGTCTTTGCATTTGAGCAACAAAATTAAGACGGCTTCCAATAAAATTAAAATGACATGGAGTATAATTAATAGCGAAACTGGTAAGATCAACTCTCGCAATTCAAATTACCAGTTAAGTGTTAACAACAAATAAACTGTATCAGTAAGGACGTAGCAATGGTTTTTGAGAAATATTTTACTGATATTCCGATCTTGACCACTAAGTCACTGAATTCTTCTCCTGCCGTCGCCGAATCATTACTTAAACAAAATGTAAATGTGTGTACAAAGAATTTTACATTTCATAAAGTGTCATCAAAAGATATTGTAAAATATTTTAAAACTATTGATGTTAAGAAAACTGCGGATCTGTGGGGGATTTCCGTTTAAGTTATTGCGTCTATAATAGATACAATCGCGCCTCATTTAGCTATTATTTTTAATACTAGTATCGAATCTGGTGTGTTTCCTGATTTAATGAAGCATAGTAAAGTAATACCTTTATTAAAATCTGGTAGTACATTAGACCCCGCCAATTTTAGACCTATTTCTGTACTACCAACACTTAGTAAGATTTTTGAAAAAATTGTTCTTGATCAAATGTTAAATTTTTTTAATATAAATAATTTACTTCATATAAATCAATTTGGTTTCACAAGGGGTCGCTCGACAACTGATGCCGGTGTTGAGCTGATTAAATATATCTTTAATGCATGGGAGAATTCACAGGATGCTTTGGGTATATTTTGTGACCTATCCAAGGCCTTCGATTGTGTTCACCATGAAACATTAATCAGGAAACTTCAACACGACGGTGTAAGAAGTGATGCCCTTAAATTAATTATTTCATACTTAAGTAAGAGAACGCAAAAAGTTGTCATTAACAATATGAGCTCTTCCGGATCGATGGTACAAATGGGCGTGCCTCAAGGCTCAATTCTCGGCCCCTTTCTGTTTCTTGTATACATTAATGACTTACCTTACATAGTAAGGGATAACCATGATATAGTATTATTTGCAGATGACACTTCTTTAATTTTCAAATTAAGTCGACAATTACTAAAATATGACGAAATAAATAATGCTATATCTAAATTAGTAAATAGGTTCGATGTTAATAATTTGCATTTAAATGGCACTAAAACAAAATGTATGAAATTCGTGACTCCAAATGTCAAACAATTAAACACTAATGTAATTTTAAATGGGGAGAAACTGAGTCTTGTAGATACCACCATTTTTCTTGGAATCACACTAGACGCGAAGCTTCAATGGAGCCCCCATATATCAAAACTAGCAAGCAGACTTAGTTCTGCAGCATATGCTGTAAAAAAGATTAGAAGTCTAACCAGTGTTGAAACAGCTAGACTAGTTTACTTCAGCTACTTCCATAGCATAATGTCGTATGGTATTTTGCTATGGGGACACGCAGCTGACACTGAAATTATATTTGTTTTGCAAAAGAGGGCCATAAGAGCAATTTATGATTTAAAGCCTAAAGAGTCGCTGCGACAAAAATTTAAGGAAATTAATATATTAACTTTGGCCTCTCAATACATTTATGAAAATGTAATGTACGTACACAAAAATAAAAGTAGTTTTACAAAAATAAGTGATATTCATTCTGTAAATACTAGGAACAGACACAAGCTAGTAGTACCAGTTACTCGACTCCATCGAGTCAGTAATTCATTCTTGGGGCGATGTATACGCTTTTACAACCAAATTCCAGAAAATATACAAAGTTTGACCTGTTCAAAGTTCAAAAACTTTATTAAACTAAGTTTGTATAAAAAGGGTTATTATAATATTAAGGAATTTATGGATGATAATAACCCCTGGAAATGAGGTGATCGCTACCAAGCTATTTCTAATTTGTTGTGTTGTTAATTTGTGTAACATCATGATTGTAAGCTGTTATTTTTTAAAAAAAAGTCCCGCTGGGTTTCTTGCTGGTTCTTCCCAGGACAGAGGTTTATTCCAAACCAGTGGTAATCAAACAAAAGAGTGACTTTCAATAAGTATTATTTATAATCTATATTGAATAAAAAAGTTTCTGTTAAAAAGCGGAGTGTTTAAAAAAGATGTGTATCAAGATTACAATAATTTAAAATTATTTTTTAAATTATTGTAATCTTGTATTTTTAATACACTTTCAAAATGTCCATCACCTTGTTCAATACATTTTATTGACCGTTTTCTTAATTTATATTTTAATTGAGAAAGCACTTCAGTGTCATTTTTCACTGTTCTAAACGCGTTCACTATCCTATTTTTAAAGTCCTCGGCACTTGTTGTATCACTAAAATGAACTAATGATTTTTATACGTCGCCACAAAAATAAAGTCAAAAGGCGTCAAATCAGCTGGTCTGGGAGGTCACTGGACCTCTGTCACAGGGATGCCGCGACCGATCTAGCGTATTTATAAAGACTTTAACGTGCTTGAAATAAGGTTCGTTTTTCTTTATTTTGTAATGAATGACAGAATTTGTAATAATACAAATAAAACTGAAGTTTTAAAAGTCTTATTGCCTTGAGTTATGGTCCATTTAAGTTTGTTTTGACTGTACAGGTTCAGTATGACTCTAATTTACATAGTTTTAATTATTTTTTTGGTAAAAAATTACCCATATTAAAAAAATTGAAATCGATTCAGTAAACGATTCTGAACAAACTACTTCCAGAATGTGCGTTAAATATGTTACGTGTTGTGTACAATGAATGTAATATGTAAACATTTTTAATTGTATTTTAATTATTCTTCACAGCTTGATCGACGGTGAAGAAAAAATCGAAGGAAATGAATTGAGAATAATGAAAAAAAGAAATGAAATTAAAAATGTTTCGAGAACATATAGAGAGCAGGTAGCTTTAAAATCATTTTGCAAATGCGAGGAGTCCTGTTTCCAGCAATTAAACCTTTGAAGGTTGGGAACAAAAACAAATTGCTATATCCTTACAACTGCTGGACAACTTCTAATTCTCTTAATTGGCTTACTACTAATTCTGAAGAGGACATGAAGCTACAGCACATACACTGCCGTCAATCATGTTGCTCTAACCTTCGGCTTTTAATATTAATTTTTGTGGGCTTGCAACGGTGTGTTTGGGTTTAGATTTCATTTTACTAACAATGCAATACCAAGCCAATTGTAGCGCTCTTTAACGAAAACTGGATGATGTTTTTTTTTTTTGTTTTAATATCCTCAGGAATCATTCTTGGCAGTAACGAGTCTACTTTTGCAAATAATTGTAGTTTATAAAACCCGTGAAACCTGTAATGGCGGCGGCGATCCTGGACATGATTTATGTTTTTATTGTTTTTATTGTTGAGATTTATGTTTTTATATTTTTTAATATTTAAGTTTTAATTTTTGTTTTAATATATAAACACACAGTTCAATGAGTTTCTGTGTGATGAAACTTATATTCATAAGATCACTTATTTACGAGCACAGGACAAACTCCCCAATCGGAATATTTATTGGAAACATCTCTTTTTATAAATGTGTTTCATTTCATATTTTACTACGCAGAAAACTACCCAGAAAAACATTGACGGAAACTTGAAGAAACACTTGTTTCCTTGTAGGGTCAAATAACATTTGTCAAGATAGTTTGACATTTTAGTAAAGCAATATGGGTTTCGAAAAATGTTACAGTATATATTGCGTTTGTTTTTCTAGACCTTTATTTATAGAAAAAGGGTGACAAACGAGGTCACAATTCTTTTGATGGTAATTGGATGATGTATCTTATAGACATCTATATTTCATTTTTCGATTAAGAATCAAAATGCAGATGCGTTTTCCTCCCCTGTGGACTTAAATGGAATGTCTTGTTTTCTCCGGTTCTCTACACTCACCACTCAAAACATATTGAATTGTGCTATTTTAAGCAAGTGTTCTGTGAGAGCGTCGTCCTTCCACGTTCTAACCGCCACATTCGCCACGTTTGACAAGCGGGTTGGCAACCGCAGTTTTTATAATTTTGAGCCGTTATCAGGAAGATGCTGGACATCTCCTGTTCCTTTTTTTAATTTTCCTCTGTCGACTCTTACCGACACACTAAACGTCATAGGGTAGTGGATATTCTTACGCCGCTAATACACAGTTATTTTAACAGTAAGATTTATTTATTTATTTATTTATTTATTTATTCTTTATTGCATTCCTTAAAACAAAAGAATACAAAGGGCGGACTTAATGCCTTGAGGCATTCTCTACCAGTCAACCCATGGAGTGGTGAGAATTTGACGTAGGTGCGACAATATAGAATAAAATAACAGTACACAAAATAATAATTAACTACATAATACATACAATTTACTAATAAATAAACTATACATATATGACGTATACAAACATATATACAAATATATACATACAAATATACATATTTAAATACATAATATATAATTAGTACATACAAATACCTATGAACATATGCGTCTGTTTAGCAATACATATCAAATGGATGAATCAAGTAAAATGCTTTGTCTTCAATAGATGGTTACGGACCAATTTTTTAAAAACATACTTGTTGGATGTTTTTCTGATGTCATCGGGCAAGGAGTTCCAAAGGCGTGTAGCCTGAACTGTGAAGGAGTTGCCATAGAACTCGGTGAAGTGAACAGGAATACAGATTTTGTTGTTAGAAGAAGAACGTAGGACCCTATCATGAGATGAGGAGAGATAGTGAAATTTACTCTTAAGATAAGAAGGCGAAGATGGGTCATTTAAAATGGAAAAAAGAACAAGCAATATTCTGGAATTGCGCCTCTGATGGATTGTAAGCCAATTTAGCTTAGATCTATATTGCGAAATATGGTCATACTTACGAAGCCCGAAAATAAATCGTATACAGTTGTTAAGAAGGCGTAATATTTTATATCAGTACAATATAAAATACTTAAATCAAATTCCTATCAATTTAACGTACGATTTTTACAAGAACAAAAACGTTTGGCCTTCGGAATAAGTTCAATCGCTCTTTATATCTTCGCGAGACGTACATTTAAATTTAAAGCTTTGTGAATTGCTTTTACTTTGAGATAAGCTAACGACGTCGTACATCTGAACGATTGTTAAAATAGAACGATTCTAAGTAAAATTGATAAGGATGCTCTTCAAGCTTAAATAATATCAATTAATTAGATAAATTTTGCTGTAGTAGCATAGGAGATAAGTTCCTCTGTTTTATTGTGCAACCTAGATTCGATCCTCGCCTAAAAAAGTAAAAATGTTGATTTAAATTTTAATTGCTGATTTGCTGAAAGCTGGGCGGTGAAGGAATACATCGGGAGGAAATTTTCAGTTTGATACATACATTTACATACATTCTTATGTCAGTTTGACACATATATTTTCAAAAATGTATTCATCGAAATAATACACATATATATATATATATATATATATATATATATATATATATATATATATATATATATATATATATATATATATGATAGAAGCCTCACAGCCTGTAATTATAAAAGTTAAAAAAGTTAGAGCCTATATAAGTCCCTCTGCTGGGCACACGCCTCCTCTCATTTCTGAGAGAATTTTAGGGCAAGGAAATGTCCGCTGTGCTGTAGGCGAACTTCACATGTCTTCGAAAATATAATATTTTTTTCTTATTTCTCACGCATGCAGGTTTCCTCACGATGTTTTTCTTCACCGTCGAGCACTTGGTAAATCAGCACTTAAAATCGCAATTACCAATGTCATTGGTACCGGCGGTAATCGAACCCGAGTTGCCCGCGTACTGTGAAATCTACAGTGAGCGTTTAGCGCCTGAACTACCACGGCTCAGGGTTACAATTGTATCAGTAATTACTGTAATTATACTGGCTGTCTATACCCCTCAGACCGGTGCAAACACTACTATTTGCATAAACTATAGGCAGTTTTCGTTATGTCAACACCGGACATATTTTTTAGGATAGATACTCCTCTTAATACTCGCATTAATGAGATTAGCAATGACTTTATTAATTTTTTTGCAAATGTTTTTATATTTATGGCTCAAATGCCGGAGGAGGAGAAGAACTGGATGTGCCGAGCTTGGCCCCGATATGTTAGTTATGATGAAACCTTACTACGGGTTTGATAGAGTAATTTGAAAGTGTACTTTGATGACTGCTACTGGATCTCCTTGACGAGAAGAAATAGATGTGCCGAGTTTTGCCCTGTTTTGTTAGTTATGATGAGACCTTACCTTCGGACATGATAGTAATTTAAAAGTGTACTTTAATGTCTGCTACTGGAACTCCTCGACAAGTAGAACTAGATATGCCGAATTTGGCTTCATTCTTTTAGTTATTATGAGATCTTACCTTCGGACTTGATAGAGTGACTTGAAAGTGTACTTTGATGACTGCTACTGGAACTCCTCGACGAGCAGAACTAGATGTGCCGAGTTTGGCCTCGTTTTGTTAGTTATGATGAGACCTTACCTCCAGACTTGATAGAGTGACTTGAAAGTGTACTTTGATGACTGCCACTGGAACTCCTCGATGAGGAAAAATATATGTGCCTAGTTTGGCCTCGTTTTATTAGTTATGAAGAGACCCTACCTCTGGCCTAGATAGAGTGACTTAAAAGTGTACTTTGAAGACTGCTAATGGAACTCCTCGACGAAGAAAACTAGATGTGCTGAATTTTGCCCCGTTTTATTAGTTATGACAAGAGCTTACCTCCGGACTTGATAAAGTGACTTGAAAGTATACTTTTAAGACTGCCACCGTAACTCCTCGACGAGGAAACCTAGATGTGCCGAGTTTGGGCTCGTTTTGTTAGTTATGAATAGACTTTACCTCCGGACTTGATGGAGTGACTTTAAAGTGTACTTTGAAGACTGCTACTGGAACTCCTCGACGAGGAGAAATAGATGTGCCGAGTTTGCCCTCGTTTTGTTAGTTATGATGAAACCTTACCTCAGTATTTGATAGAATGACTTGAAAGTGTACTTTGATGACTGCTACTGGAACTCCTTGACAAGGAGAAATAGTTTTGCCGAGTTTTTCCCCATTTTGTTAGTTATGATGAGACCTTACCTCCGGACATGATAGTGATTTAAAAGTATACTTTAATGTCTGTTACTGGAACTCCTCGAAGAGGAAAACTAGATGCGCCGAGTTTTGCCCCGTTTTATGAGTTACGATGAGACCTTACCTCCGGATATGATAGTTATTTAAAAATGTACTTTAATGTCTGCTCCTGGAACTCCTCGACAAGTAGAACTATATATGTCGAGTTTGGCTTCGTTTTGTTAGTTATGATGAGACCTTACCTCTGGATTTGATAGAGAGACTTGAAAGTGTACTTTGATGACTGCTACTGGAACTCCTTGACGAGGAGAACTAGATGTGCCGAGTTTGTCTTAGTTTTGTTAGTTAAAGAATATAATAGCCTATCAAAGTCCACTGCTGAACATAGGTCTTCCTATAAAATGCCTTATAACATATGGGATATAGGGGAATTATTCGTGTAGTAGCGGTATAATAATGTCAACAATGTCATTTGGTTCAGTGGTTATCGTAATAGGGCTCAAAGGAAAACAAACCAGGAGATGGGCAGTGGCGTCTTCCTAATGAAAATTAGAAAAAAAAACTGTGGGGCCAAACCGCCTGCCAAGCGTAGCAACTATAGCAAATATTGTCAATTGAATAAATACCAATCAATAAAATATAAATTTCACATAAGTGCTTTTATATGAAAACAACAATGAAATATTATTTATCTCAATAAATTTGGGGAACAGACCTTACCTATAATCAACATTATATTATACGCACAAAATCCCTTAACAAACCAATAAGTTACGACTTCACTTAGTATTGTCATTAATTAAGACGACCGCCAGGGCTAAAATAATACGGGTACAATGGCTGCGAAAACATCTTCCACTTAATGTACATCATAAAACGTCTTTTTTTCAGTAGAAGAATGTACAATCAATGTTGTCTTGGTATGTTATACATAGCATTATAGAGAATAGACCAAGTTTTTACTAACATTTCAAATTGTTTACCTTTTAGTAGAAGTAATGGAAACAAAAGAGCATCTGATCATTCATCCTTGATCTAATCAAAATTCAGATGCTTTGTCGTTCTTAAGTACTAAGACAGAATGACAGTCCCAACATTTTTTCAACATTCTTTCTGCTATAATATTAGTATTAAGTTAATGTTTTCATAGAAAAAAATTACATTATCTAATGTTACAAATTAAACTGTTATATATATATATATATATATATATATATATATATATATATATGTTACGGCCTACGACTGCTCCGTTAAAGGGTCAAATCCTCTGGGGCCCATGAGCAGAAGACTTCCCGAGCAGACGTAGGTCGGGCCTCAATGTGGCCACGTGGAATTTCTCTAATTACACTAAACTATATGGGGGAGCGTTCTATACTACGGCCAGTCGACCGGGAGGATATTAGACGGAGCTTACTTACCTATATCCAAGGCGACTGGTCCCTCCGGAGTCAGTCAGGTCGCATGTGGTTGTGTAGTGCAAGAGAAATAAGGTGTTGTGATGTGTACCAGGGTGTGACTGATGGTGATTGAACCTAGACCTTGGCCGTCGGCAACAGCCCGGGCGTCGACACCGCTCCAAATTGAAGGAACCTTCCGCGGCGTTGTCCACAGTCACTTTCCTCGTTCATCACGATGACAGTCAATTAACTCTATCGTACGATCAACTAACTTACAGAAGCCACTAACTCTCGTTGGGTATAAGGTTAACGCACAAAACGCACACGGAGTTTCCGGATTAAAGGTCACTACCGTTTCGCGTAGCAACAGTTATTTCTAGAATATCAAAGGCTGCACTAGCTAATATTGCCGAATGCACTTATGCAGATTCTGAGTCAGACACAATGAGTCCCTGGGAAGCTCTCCAGCAGGAATGCGCGCCACAAATCCTAGACCGTATATTTACTGTCCGCGCCTAATTATTCCGAGTTGCCGACAAAAATGACAGCGTGCTAACGTTATCACCGCTTACAGACGACTCCCCTGCGCCTTTACGCGTTCTCAACCCCACCGCTCGAGCGACGTCAAAACCGGTATGGCACCGAGCGTCGCGCCCCCTAGACGTCGATTCCGACAACAGCGTTTGGCACGAACATATATATATATATATATATATACGAATATTGGCACGAACATATATATATACGTTAGCTTATCTCAAAGTAAAAGCAATTCACAAAGCTTTAAATTTAAATGTACGTCTCGCGAAGATATAAAGAGCGATTGAACTTATTCCGAAGGCCAAACGTTTTTGTTCTTGTAAAAATCGTACGTTAAATTGATAGGAATTTGATTTAAGTATTTTATATTGTACTGATATAAAATATTACGCCTTCTTAACAACTGTATACGATTTATTTTCGGGCTTCGTAAGTATGACCATATTTCGCAATATAGATCTAAGCTAAATTGGCTTACAATCCATCAGAGGTGCAATTCCAGAATATTGCTTGTTCTTTTTTCCATTTTAAATGACCCATCTTCGCCTTCTTATCTTAAGAGTAAATTTCACTATCTCTCCTCATCTCATGATAGGGTCCTACGTTCTTCTTCTAACAACAAAATCTGTATTCCTGTTCACTTCACCGAGTTCTATGGCAACTCCTTCACAGTTCAGGCTACACGCCTTTGGAACTCCTTGCCCGATGACATCAGAAAAACATCCAACAAGTATGTTTTTAAAAAATTGGTCCGTAACCATCTATTGAAGACAAAGCATTTTACTTGATTCATCCATTTGATATGTATTGCTAAACAGACGCATATGTTCATAGGTATTTGTATGTACTAATTATATATTATGTATTTAAATATGTATATTTGTATGTATATATTTGTATATATGTTTGTATACGTCATATATGTATAGTTTATTTATTAGTAAATTGTATGTATTATGTAGTTAATTATTATTTTGTGTACTGTTATTTTATTCTATATTGTCGCACCTACGTCAAATTCTCACCACTCCATGGGTTGACTGGTAGAGAATGCCTCAAGGCATTAAGTCCGCCCTTTGTATTCTTTTGTTTTAAGGAATGCAATAAAGAATAAATAAATAAATAAATAAATCTTACTGTTAAAATAACTGTGTATTAGCGGCGTAAGAATATCCACTACCCTATGACGTTTAGTGTGTCGGTAAGAGTCGACAGAGGAAAATTAAAAAAAGGAACAGGAGATGTCCAGCATCTTCCTGATAACGGCTCAAAATTATAAAAACTGCGGTTGCCAACCCGCTTGTCAAACGTGGCGAATGTGGCGGTTAGAACGTGGAAGGACGACGCTCTCACAGAACACTTGCTTAAAATAGCACAATTCAATATGTTTTGAGTGGTGAGTGTAGAGAACCGGAGAAAACAAGACATTCCATTTAAGTCCACAGGGGAGGAAAACGCATCTGCATTTTGATTCTTAATCGAAAAATGAAATATAGATGTCTATAAGATATATATACGAATATTGGCACGAACATATATATATATATATATATATATATATATATGTTCGTGCCAAACGCTGTTGTCGGAATCGACGTCTAGGGGGCGCGACGCTCGGTGCCATACCGGTTTTGACGTCGCTCGAGCGGTGGGGTTGAGAACGCGTAAAGGCGCAGGGGAGTCGTCTGTAAGCGGTGATAACGTTAGCACGCTGTCATTTTTGTCGGCAACTCGGAATAATTAGGCGCGGACAGTAAATATACGGTCTAGGATTTGTGGCGCGCATTCCTGCTGGAGAGCTTCCCAGGGACTCATTGTGTCTGACTCAGAATCTGCATAAGTGCATTCGGCAATATTAGCTAGTGCAGCCTTTGATATTCTAGAAATAACTGTTGCTACGCGAAACGGTAGTGACCTTTAATCCGGAAACTCCGTGTGCGTTTTGTGCGTTAACCTTATACCCAACGAGAGTTAGTGGCTTCTGTAAGTTAGTTGATCGTACGATAGAGTTAATTGACTGTCATCGTGATGAACGAGGAAAGTGACTGTGGACAACGCCGCGGAAGGTTCCTTCAATTTGGAGCGGTGTCGACGCCCGGGCTGTTGCCGACGGCCAAGGTCTAGGTTTAATCACCATCAGTCACACCCTGGTACACATCACAACACCTTATTTCTCTTGCACTACACAACCACATGCGACCTGACTGACTCCGGAGGGACCAGTCGCCTTGGATATAGGTAAGTAAGCTCCGTCTAATATCCTCCCGGTCGACTGGCCGTAGTATAGAACGCTCCCCCATATAGTTTAGTGTAATTAGAGAAATTCCACGTGGCCACATTGAGGCCCGACCTACGTCTGCTCGGGAAGTCTTCTGCTCATGGGCCCCAGAGGATTTGACCCTTTAACGGAGCAGTCGTAGGCCGTAACATATATATATATATATATATATATATATATAACAGTTTAATTTGTAACATTAGATAATGTAATTTTTTTCTATGAAAACATTAACTTAATACTAATATTATAGCAGAAAGAATGTTGAAAAAATGTTGGGACTGTCATTCTGTCTTAGTACTTAAGAACGACAAAGCATCTGAATTTTGATTAGATCAAGGATGAATGATCAGATGCTCTTTTGTTTCCATTACTTCTACTAAAAGGTAAACAATTTGAAATGTTAGTAAAAACTTGGTCTATTCTCTATAATGCTATGTATAACATACCAAGACAACATTGATTGTACATTCTTCTACTGAAAAAAAGACGTTTTATGATGTACATTAAGTGGAAGATGTTTTCGCAGCCATTGTACCCGTATTATTTTAGCCCTGGCGGTCGTCTTAATTAATGACAATACTAAGTGAAGTCGTAACTTATTGGTTTGTTAAGGGATTTTGTGCGTATAATATAATGTTGATTATAGGTAAGGTCTGTTCCCCAAATTTATTGAGATAAATAATATTTCATTGTTGTTTTCATATAAAAGCACTTATGTGAAATTTATATTTTATTGATTGGTATTTATTCAATTGACAATATTTGCTATAGTTGCTACGCTTGGCAGGCGGTTTGGCCCCACAGTTTTTTTTTTCTAATTTTCATTAGGAAGACGCCACTGCCCATCTCCTGGTTTGTTTTCCTTTGAGCCCTATTACGATAACCACTGAACCAAATGACATTGTTGACATTATTATACCGCTACTACACGAATAATTCCCCTATATCCCATATGTTATAAGGCATTTTATAGGAAGACCTATGTTCAGCAGTGGACTTTGATAGGCTATTATATTCTTTAACTAACAAAACTAAGACAAACTCGGCACATCTAGTTCTCCTCGTCAAGGAGTTCCAGTAGCAGTCATCAAAGTACACTTTCAAGTCTCTCTATCAAATCCAGAGGTAAGGTCTCATCATAACTAACAAAACGAAGCCAAACTCGACATATATAGTTCTACTTGTCGAGGAGTTCCAGGAGCAGACATTAAAGTACATTTTTAAATAACTATCATATCCGGAGGTAAGGTCTCATCGTAACTCATAAAACGGGGCAAAACTCGGCGCATCTAGTTTTCCTCTTCGAGGAGTTCCAGTAACAGACATTAAAGTATACTTTTAAATCACTATCATGTCCGGAGGTAAGGTCTCATCATAACTAACAAAACGAGGCCAAACTCGGCACATCTAGTTCTGCTCGTCGAGGAGTTTCAGTAGCAGTCATCAAAGTACACTTTCAAGTCACTCTATCAAGTCCGAAGGTAAGATCTCATAATAACTAAAAGAATGAAGCCAAATTCGGCATATCTAGTTCTACTTGTCGAGGAGTTCCAGTAGCAGACATTAAAGTACACTTTTAAATTACTATCATGTCCGAAGGTAAGGTCTCATCATAACTAACAAAACAGGGCAAAACTCGGCACATCTATTTCTTCTCGTCAAGGAGATCCAGTAGCAGTCATCAAAGTACACTTTCAAATTACTCTATCAAACCCGTAGTAAGGTTTCATCATAACTAACATATCGGGGCCAAGCTCGGCACATCCAGTTCTTCTCCTCCTCCGGCATTTGAGCCATAAATATAAAAACATTTGCAAAAAAATTAATAAAGTCATTGCTAATCTCATTAATGCGAGTATTAAGAGGAGTATCTATCCTAAAAAATATGTCCGGTGTTGACATAACGAAAACTGCCTATAGTTTATGCAAATAGTAGTGTTTGCACCGGTCTGAGGGGTATAGACAGCCAGTATAATTACAGTAATTACTGATACAATTGTAACCCTGAGCCGTGGTAGTTCAGGCGCTAAACGCTCACTGTAGATTTCACAGTACGCGGGCAACTCGGGTTCGATTACCGCCGGTACCAATGACATTGGTAATTGCGATTTTAAGTGCTGATTTACCAAGTGCTCGACGGTGAAGAAAAACATCGTGAGGAAACCTGCATGCGTGAGAAATAAGAAAAAAATATTATATTTTCGAAGACATGTGAAGTTCGCCTACAGCACAGCGGACATTTCCTTGCCCTAAAATTCTCTCAGAAATGAGAGGAGGCGTGTGCCCAGCAGAGGGACTTATATAGGCTCTAACTTTTTTAACTTTTATAATTACAGGCTGTGAGGCTTCTATCATATATATATATATATATATATATATATATATATGTGTATTATTTCGATGAATACATTTTTGAAAATATATGTGTCAAACTGACATAAGAATGTATGTAAATGTATGTATCAAACTGAAAATTTCCTCCCGATGTATTCCTTCACCGCCCAGCTTTCAGCAAATCAGCAATTAAAATTTAAATCAACATTTTTACTTTTTTAGGCGAGGATCGAATCTAGGTTGCACAATAAAACAGAGGAACTTATCTCCTATGCTACTACAGCAAAATTTATCTAATTAATTGATATTATTTAAGCTTGAAGAGCATCCTTATCAATTTTACTTAGAATCGTTCTATTTTAACAATCGTTCAGATGTACGACGTCGTTAGCTTATCTCAAAGTAAAAGCAATTCACAAAGCTTTAAATTTAAATGTACGTCTCGCGAAGATATAAAGAGCGATTGAACTTATTCCGAAGGCCAAACGTTTTTGTTCTTGTAAAAATCGTACGTTAAATTGATAGGAATTTGATTTAAGTATTTTATATTGTACTGATATAAAATATTACGCCTTCTTAACA